>CM070610.1:31905120-33216561 GCA_036346395.1 Hsuehochloa calcarea
TGACGAGGATCTAATAATCCTCATTTTATCTATTATCTATAATTTTATTATGGGTAAATATGATGTCACATAGTCTCCGTATACCCCTTATTTTTATAAGGGAGAGGCCTACCAAGTGATTGTAAGATCTTCTACAATCACCCCCCATAGTCGTAAGTCTTACTACGACTACTACCTGGTCGAAGTCTTCTAACGACCATTACATGGTCGTAAGTCTTTTACGATCACTACATAGTCGTAAGACCTTTACGACTACCACCGGTCGTAAGTTCTCCTACGACTGTGCAAACCACGCACCACCTTATAATCAAACCTACGTGCAAGTGGGTCCAATTGATTAAGGAATCGAACGGTCCGCACGCACTACTATTCCGCGTAGTAATAGTGCTTAAATACCCCATTATCTTTGAATGATAATTGCCGACGGCGTGGAGAAGCCAATGCGCTTGCATTATCGCCATCATGCGCCCATTATCGCTCAATTAAGGCGCTCTTCCGAGGACAAAACGGCTACTCCTTCACGACTATATAAGGGCATCAGGAGAGAAAAAGAGGAGGGCGAGTCAAGGAGAAATACAAGTACTATTCTCTCAGATAGTCTTAGCTTTTACTTGATCATCAAGAATACCACACCACACAGATTAGGTTATTATTCTCTCCGAGAACGCCTCGAACTCGCTCTAAACATCCCGTGTCAACCACTCGCGTGATTTCATCTCTAGGAGACCCCGAATCAAATAATCTTTACGTAAGATCGGTTCTAATACACCGGCTGGCTGGCGCCGACTGGGGATCTTCCTGTAATCTCTTGTCAACATACTCTCTTTTTCCAAATCTCATGCAATCATGGCAGTGAGAATGGAACGAGGAGAACTGGTTTGACTTGGCAGACACGCAGACGCCGACATGGATGCCGCTTCGACTATGAGCCGAGTGATGCATCCGCCGATGGTGATGTTGCTCCGAGATTATTCTCTAGGAAACCATCCCATTAATGGAGTTGAGGAGGATCCTTATCCCCACAACGATACGCCCAACAGAGGAGCCAATTCCCTCAAAGGACAAGGGTCAATCCGACTGTAACTGCACCGAGGAGGACTCACAACACGACGAGAGTTTTTCCTCCAAGTGTTCAAGTCCCTTAAGGCGGTCCGACTTGGTGAGTCAAGTTCGGGAGCCACCATTCCAGACTCCACCAAAGATCTAGTGATCCTCTCTCGTGGTAACTCCAGAGGGTGGGATCAAGCATGCTTTTCCTCGCAATTCGACCGCCTCCCCGCAGATCTCATTTGCGAACGGAGACAGCTTATAACCCTGAGTTCCCCACCGAGGGGATTACTCCAAGTCGCCAGATGGTGTCTCTCGAGCACTCCTTGCGGGAGGCCTCGAGCGCAAGTGAGAATCATCAACGGAGGTCTTCGCCCTTCCTCAATCGTGGTCACCATGGAGGCCGAGATAAGAACACTCCTCAAGATCACACACCGCGCCTCGTGGTAATGGCAAGGGCACCACCGCTAGAGAGAACCAACACTGATGAACGCGAGGGAAATCTCGACATTCTCGCACTCCACCGAGAAGGCCTCAAAGACCGATGAGGAGGATTTTGATGTCGTCCAAGAAAGAAAATTGCACCCGTAAGAACCCGCCTCAAGATTCAACATCACGGAAGAGGTACAAGAACTCAGACATCAACGACTTGCTCGAGAATCCCACCAAGAGCTTGCTCGAACGCTGTGGTACGATCTTTTGTCAAGAGATTACGCAAAGACTTCGAACTGTGATGACAAGACCGAGGTACCTCATCGACAACATTCGTGTAGTCGAGCAATGCGACTTCCTCACCTACCAAATAATCGAATATTTTCACGAGGAATCGACAGGCCATAAGTCGAATCGATCCCCTATTCGAGAAACACATTTCGATCGGTCAAGATCAAGAAGCCCCTGAGAGGTGATCATTCACCACTTCGACAAAGAAATTCATTAACGGGTGGAGTACGAGGAGTATTCCCTCAGAGAATCGAGACCTACTACGTAATCAAGTCACCACACGGTATCGTCAGATACGATCACCGGTGACATTAACCCTTCTTTCCTACAAAGAAGGCGCCAAGAAGTGATTACCGATGCCGCATTTTCGCCGACCTTCGAGCGCTCACCGCCACCTCATTTTCGCCAAGGAACATGGAGAAATTTGATGGATCTCAAAATCCCATCGAATTTCTTCAGATCTATACAAAACCGTCCGAGCAAAGCAGGAGGAGGAGAGCATGTAATGGCGAATTACCTTCCGATCGTTTCAAGGATCCGCCGATCGTGGTTATTAAACCAACCACCGAGTCGATCTACTCTTGGCAACACCTCTCGCGATCTTCTACAGCGAATTTCCAAGGCACATACAACCGCCTCGAAAGGAAGACGACTTGCACCGGATAAAATGTAACAACAACGACTTTGCGCTAATTCATCAAACGCTTTAGTCGTTCAGAACTCAATTCCGAAATTTCGATTCTCCGTGATCGTGGCTTTTAAGCAAGGAGTCCGTAGTAGAAGGATAACGGAGGATATTGCTTTGAATCCTCCCAACATCGCTGTCGAAGCTCTTCGAGA
This sequence comes from Hsuehochloa calcarea, assembly GCA_036346395.1. Lineage (NCBI taxonomy): Eukaryota > Viridiplantae > Streptophyta > Magnoliopsida > Poales > Poaceae > Hsuehochloa > Hsuehochloa calcarea. Next base: position 31,907,731 of record CM070610.1, read on the forward strand.
TGGCCGATCGATATGCAATCGCTTCGAGGCAATGAGTGGAACAACACTATCGATCGAGAAACGTATACACCTCGAGAGCCGTGAAGTTGGTAAGGATAAAAAGCAAAAAGTCCAAGAAGAAAATAAAAGTCAAAACCACAAACCGTGGTTCCAAGGAGGTTTTGGCCGGAAAGATGGAGAGCCCTAACCACCAAGTCGCACTCGATCAAGGCAAAGGTAAGCGCTCGATCGTAGGAACGACAAACCAAGGTGGTGTCCTTTTCATAAAAAGGAAGGACATGACCTCCAAGAATCGCCGAAGTTTTCCAAAGAAAGCTCGAGGACTACTACACCAAGAAGCACCACTCCCTACTCGAAAGGTGTAGGACATACGAGTGGCCAAAAGTCGCTTGATGATGAGGAGATGCCGCTCCAAGATCCGCAACATACCGCTGAGCACATCTACGAGGATCATCCAGATACGACTCCAAACGACAACTTAAAGTCACGGACGAGAGGTAAATTCCATACATACTCCTCTCACAATAAATTATCAAGTGGTCTGGTTACCATCTCTTTTGAGAAGGATGATCGCCTAATCACTACAAGTCAATCGTGTCGATATCCGACAGGAATGAACCCACCATCAACAACCGTCGGGTCAATCGAGTGTTGGTTGATGGTGGCGCTTGAACATATTATTTACTAATGCCCCGGACGAGATGCAAGTACCCAGATAAAGGTAAGGCCTAGACGATACTCCTTTCATGGAATTGTATCGGTCTTCACCAAACCTATTGGCCAAGTTTTCTTCCTTTAACATTTGGCTCACCAAGTAATTTCGTGACGTAGAAAGTCTCCTTGATGTGGTCGATTTCGATACAAGATATAACGCCATACTCGGACGACCAACTTTGGCAAAATTCTTAATGGCTACTCATTATGGGTATCAATGTCTTAAGATGCCAGTCCCAAAGGAGTGATCACCATTCAATGTGACAAAAGATGGCGATAGTCGCGATCGCCGATCCTCGAGATGGTTGGTCAAATACCAACTCGAGATGAAAGTCACCTTCGACTAGCAAGTCGGGCTTCAAAGTCGCACCAAAGCCGAACGACTAAGTCAAAGAGGTTCCTCCGACGCAGTAAGAGCCCTCAAGACTGCTCAGACGGAGACTTCCGACCCCAAATAGGAAGACGCCTCATTACCTTCCTCCGAGCTAACGCAGATGTCTTTTGCGGCAAGCATCCGACATGCCCGAGTCCCTGTGGAGGTGATCGAGCACGTGCTAGCTTTACTACCGATAAAGTACCCGTAAAACAAAAATTACGGAGATTTGCCCCGATCGACGAGATGCTATTAAATCGAGTTGATAAGCTACTTAAAGCAGTGCTTTATAAGAGAAGTCAACCACCCAGAGTGGTTGGCTAACCTCAGAATGGTCAAAAGTCAAACGGCAAATGGCGATGTGCGTGGACTTTATCGATCTTAATAAAGCTTGTCCAAAAGATGATTTCCTTTACCTCGTGACGATCACCGTTGATTCTATCGCAGTTGTGAGATATTAAGTTTTTAGATGCATATTCGATACCACCGATCAATATGTGTTTAAACGATGAAGAAAAGACCGCATTTATTACTCCATTTGGTACCTTTTGCTATGTCAAAATGCCATTTGGTCTAAAGAATGCCGTGCTTCTTTTCAACGCCTAATGCAATCGACTTTTTCATCTCAATTAGGCCGAATTTGGAAGCCTATGTTGATGATCTAGTCGTAAAAAGCATTAAGAGACTTAATCATATCACCGACCTACAAGAAACATTCGACAACCTCGTAAAGCACCGCTTAAAACTCAATCCAGAAGTGTGTGTTTGGAATTTCTTCAGAAAATTACTTGGATTCCTAGTATCCGAACGAGGAATCAAGCAAACTCGAAAAATAAAGGCCATCCTCCGCATGCGCCCTCCAAACACAAAAAGGAAGTCCAAACTCACTGGGTGCATGGCGGCTTTAAGTCGCTTCATCGCACGACTAGGGAAAAGGACTACCTTTCTTTAAACTTCTCAGAGACATGAAGGTTTTGAGTGGTCGAACGAGGCAAACGCCGCTTTGAGGATGTCAAGAGGTATCTTTCGAGTGCTCCTGCTCGTTTCTCCAAAGCTAGAAGAGACGCCTTAATTTACCTAGCTGCCACGCCACAGCAAAGAAGCGCAAAGATTAGTCGTAGAACGTGAAAACGCATAACGATCGGTTTATTACGCTAGCGGTTTTACACGCCTAAGGAGCGCTACCTCAGTCCAAAACTTCTATATGCCCTCCTCATGTCTTCGAGGAAATCGCGGCATTATTTTCAAAGACAAAATAGTCGCGGTCGCCCGAGTTTCCTTTGGGAGCAATCCTCCATAATAAGGAAACAGCGGGACGCATGGCAAAATGGTCAGTCGAACTTGGGGAGTTCGACCTCCATTTCGTGTCCCGAACGGCCATAAAATCCCAGATCTTGGCAGACTTTGTCGCCGAATGGACAAATCCTGAACCTGTTCAGGATCCCCAGTACGATTCCCACGACCAGTGGATGATGTACTTTGACGGGTCACTTACTTTAAGTGGCTCTGGGTCGGGTGGTCCCGTATCTCCTACTGGAGAAACCTTAAAGTATGCCATACAATTAAACTTTCAGGCCACTAATAATGTGGCAGAGTACGAAGGTTTGCTAGCTGGCATACGAGCTGCGAAAGCACTCTCAATTCGTCGACTACTCGTGAGAGGAGACTCTCAACTAGTCGTGAATCAAGTCGGGAAAGAGTACCAGTGCTCTAGCTCGACAATGTCTCGATACTTATCGGAAGTTCGCAAGCTAGAAAAGCATTTTTTAGGTTTCGAGGTACAATTCATCCCTCGAAAGGATAATTTCCTCGCAGACCAACTTGCTCGGATGGCTTCTTCCCGATCTACTGCACTAAAAGGAGTTTTCTTGAGCAACTCCAAAGCCGCCTCTCGGTCGAAGAACCAGAGACACCTCCTATTGAGATGGCCTCATTAGACTACGAGGATACCTGGATGACTCCCATCTACGAGTATCTTCGCAAGGGTTCCGTACCCGAAGAAGATCTTGAGGCCGATCGTTTATCCCGAAAAGCCAAAATGTATACTTTGGTCGAAGGAGTCCTCTACAAACGAGGAACCCAAGGGATACTCATGCGATGCATTCCGCAAAACGAAGGAATAACACTCCTTCACGATATACACAATGGCATCTGTGGGACACATGCTTCCTACAGAACATTGGTTGGTAAAGCCTTTCGACAAGGTTTTTATCGCCTACACTCTGCACGATGCTAAGGAGGTGGTTAAAAGTGTGTCCAGTACAATTCCATGGTAGGCAAATACACCAACCAAATTTCAAGCATTACGCATAATACCTCTTTCTTGGCCTTTTGCACCTAGGGTCTCGATATCCTAGGACCGCTTCCCAAAGCTCCAGGAGGTTTCAATTCTTTTGTGGCTATTGACACGCTCACAAATGGATTGAAGCTGAACTCAGAATCGATAACATCTAAGCAAGAAAAGGTTCATGATGAGATGCGAATTAGTCGATTTGGAGTTCCGAAGTCGGATAATTACGCATAATGGTAAACATTCGCAAGTGCAAAATTTTAGAATTTTGCGACGAGTTGGGTACCAAATTATGCTATGCTTCGCTGCACATCACCAAAGCAACGGGCGGTCGAACGCAAATGGCCAAATAATGCGAGGAATTAAAACCGAGTCTTCGACCAGCTTGTTAAGCGCCGGGGCTTGGGTACAAGAATTACCCTCCGTGTTATGGGCGCTCAGACACCACCAATGAGCAACAGGAGAAACACCATTTTTACTAGTGTTCGAGTCGGCCATGCTTCCTCCGAGCTAAAATTGCGGTCGACACGAGTTGAAACTTTCAACAACTCAGACCAGGAACAACTTCGAGCAGATGACATTAACCTACTCAAGAGAGGAGAAACCTAGCCTTAATCCGCTCGGCTAGCCTACCAACAAGCCCTCGCGCAGATACTATGATCGTAAGGTCCAACCTCGCAGACCTTATTGTGAGGTGACTTGGTATTGAGGCTCGCCAATCCAAGTCTAATCGAATAAACTTTCCCCAAATGGGAAGGTCCTTACGCTGGTCGGTAACTTACTGTGGTCGATACGACTAGCGATGGAAGATGGATAGGTTCTCTCAAACTCTTGGAACATCGACCAGTTACGCAAATTCTATGTGTGACCAATTTCTCAGGCAATAAAAGTCCAGGTTCTTTCTACTTCTCTTGCCTTATTTTTTGAGTAGTGCTTTTTTAATCTTTCGACTATAATCCAAAAAAACACCCAGCTTTCTTTACACTGGTCGAAAAGCGAGTAACGTCATCTAGTCGAAACTTCTCCTCTCTGCATGTGGTTCTGCCCACTAGAAGGAATTTCCTAACATCGACTCGTTACTCATTTTTGCCGCCAATACAAAGAGCTCGGTTTTATCCAATGAAATGTTCTCAAAGCCAACTCTCTCAATCTTAGTTTATTTTTTCAGTGATTTCCAAAAAATATTCTAAGTAAAGTGCACTTGATATATTTATTCGACCACCTTTGATGTACTCGTTTCGTTTTGACTGGTCGAAGGAAGAGACACACCTAGTCGAAGTTTTTCCTCTCTGCATGTGGTCCTGCCCACTAGAAGGAACTTCCTAGCGCTGCTCGCCTCCTACTTTTTGCTACCGAAAAGACTTATCGAATCCATCGTAAAAGGGCTAACGAATTATTAAAGTCCTCTAGACATTTGCTTAACTCAAGTTGTCGTTTTGGTTTGATTAAACTAGCCTGAGATGGTAACATCACCTAGTCGGCCTTTCCTCTCTCGCACGTGGTCCCGCCCAAGAGAAGGAACTTCCTAGTGTCGAGTCGCTTTCTACTCTTTCGATCAAGTGCTTGACAACCATAACAAAACTATAAGTTAAACAAACTCTCTTTGTTTTCGTAAACCTCATTTCAAACACTATTTACTTAGATTGTCTAAACAATCTAAGCAAATAATCTCGGGGCTAGGATAAAGTTATTAATTTGACTTCAATTCTTAGTCTTCGCTCGCTCATTATCTTTTGAGTTACTAACTACTCGACAACATGATTTTCGTGAAACAAGATGGCCTAGGATAAAGTTATCAATTTGACTTCAATTTAGTCTTTCATTCGCTTATTATCTTATGAGTTACTAACTACTCGACAAGATAATTTTCGTGAAATGAGATGGATCATATATCTCTCATAAATGTATATTGTCCGCCTTACAAGGTAGTTACAAGATTACTCAAGGGGAGAGCCTATTGCATTTCCTCCGCCACCTTTTGCCAACCGATTGCATTTCCTCAATCGACGATTTGCCTCGATTCTGAGCAATCGAACTCGGCTTCAATTGGTTGCACATTAAGGCGGGGATCTTGAGCTTTAAGTTTCGCCAAAGCGTAACTTACTCCGCTTCGATCGCCTCCCTTATTGATTCAAATTTTGATTAGCCTTCAGAGTGGTCACCATTTCTTGTAATTTTCCGACTTGTTCCCCAATGGTACTTGTGTGAGCAAACTATAGTATCTTCTCGAGGAGTTTTTCCTCGAATGTAGCTCACTAAGCACATTGTTCAGAGAGTGATGTTGCCTTGAAGACTAGTCTTCATCGACTCCATCTCCGTTGGGTACAAGTCGAAGCCTCGCAAGTTTCTTGTTTTCACCACTTGTTCAAAAGAATAAAATCTGGTCAAACGAAAATAAACTTCGGAGGAAGATAACACAAAGATAATTATAGGTAAAAGCATTTCTTACCTACTAATTGAGAATCCAGCTTAACCTCTTCTCGATGGGAAGCAATGGTTTCAAAGGTGCTTTTTCTCCCATGCTCGATGTCCTCTCAGATTCATCTTAGCGATGCGGATGGACTCATTGTAGATTAAGGTTTTCTGGATTTCACTCGAGGCTTCTCAATTGGACACAATTTCTGAACAAGAAATTGACATTAGAAAAGGAAAATACTAAAAGGATAACAGTAAAGAATTACTTAATTGTTAATTGAGTTCTAAGACCTCGAGTTCTTGATCCTTATTCGTGGTAATACGGAAAACTCCCGAATGACCAAAGCTTTTTCTTGAACTTTGATTCGAGCTTCCGCATCTCTTTTCTTTATCCGAGAAGAAATGAGAGTCTGTAAAGGTTAAAGATCAAAAGCGCCTTAAGTTCAAGACTTATCGCTTATTTTTTCCCGCAATCTTTTAGATGCAGAGACAGCTCTCAAGTCTATCCGAGAGGACTAATACTGCTCCTTAGCCTCCTCGACTCTTCTTTTCATAGTCGAGTGAGTCACCTAAGGTCTTCGTATCACCGCTTAACCTACAAAGAATGTAAACGAAGATAAACATCGACGAATGGTTGTAAGTACTTCTACAACCACTGACCTAATCGTAAGTTTTTCTACGACTACGATATGGTTGTAAGTCTTTCTACGACCACTACCTGGTCGTAAGTAGTCGTAAGCTTTTTACGACTAGTACTTTGTCATGAGTTCCTTACATGACTATTCTCAGAAACATTATATGAGTATTTAAGTCGAAAACAATTATGAATGATAAGTGACTTACCATCTCTCGCCTCAGCACAGAGTAGTTCTTTCTCCCTGCCTTAGCTCTAGAAGTTGTCGATGGTACTCACCGACAACAGCAATTTGCTCCAGAGCTTTCTGCAAAAAGAAAACAGTGAGAAGAGAAGGAAAGTTACATATATAAGTATTTTGAAGATACTTACATTCATAGTCGTCCTAGCAAACATCGAATATACAAGGTCCGGGTTCTAGCCTTATCTATCCTCGCGACTTTGTCCCACCACACCTTCTCGAGGCGCTTGTTATCAAAAGTATTCTCCAGATTGGGAATATCTTTGGGATGGGGACTCGGTCACGAGATCTGTAGCGTAAGACCCACGACGGAGGCAGCCCAAAGATGTCACCACGGTTGAAATTTTCTCCTTCCGTTCTCAGACTCTCTCTTTGGGTAGGGAAGGAACGCCCTACAATTTCTTCCTAGGGCGGTGCACAAGTGGTCACCGCTTTGACCAGAGGCTTCCACAATGCCCTCGTTGTTTCTACGACCAAGAATCGTGAGCGGCCACCTCAACAAAGAATACCGCACTTCAAGGGTCGTAGCTACGACTTCAGCAGATGTGGAGTCACTCGGGAGTCTCGACTTCATCGGCCACTGGGCCAAGGGTGATGCTTCACCACCTCCATTGCTACCTCCTCAAGAGTGAAGGGATGGCAATGGACTTCTCAAAGCATTCCCTGGGCTCAAGAAGTCGATCAAATAAAGAAAAGCAAATCAAGGTTGTGAAAAAGAAAAAGGTAAATGTCGTTTTACACTTTAGTAAATTTCACATACTACCGCACTCGGTCTTAACCAGAATTTTGGGGCAATCCTCCCAACGGAGGACCTCTTTCTTCTCCACGACCACGCCCGGTCGAGGTTCAACACTCGGCTCGGCCACGACCACGCCTCGTCAGAGTTTGGACAGAACCGAGCTCGTTTCTCGATGCTCGATGGTCGAGATCGGCCTCGACCATTCCAAGAGCAAAGATCGCCTCGGCCAGGTGTTGTGCCGATGCAAAGATCGCCCTTCATAAAGGACACAAAATCTTTCCAATTCTCCTTTCCAGCTTGCCTAACAAAACTAGGAGTGGCGTAAATCGCGAAGATTCTTTGTCATAATGTAGGGTACCTTAGCCTTGCGAGGTTTGCGCTAAGAGATTCACCGCCTCAACCTCCTCGGCCGATGGTCGCGCCGGCTTCAGATCTGCTCGGTGCCGCAGCCTTGTAGAGGGTCTGGTCGAAAGACCAAAGCTTGAGCTTGCTCCCCCCTTGTTGGCAGATTTTACAAGTCGACGTCTCTTAGAGGGAGGAGCCGAGTTTTTGTCTTTCGACAACCCAGCGCCAATAGTCATCAGTACGACTTCTTCGTCGTCCTGACGATTTTCCATGCCTACTTTCTGTACAACAAAACAGAAAAAGAAGAATCACTAATTAGTCGTAAGTTTTTCTACGACTAGTGCCAAGTCGTAAGTTTTTCTACGACTCTTTCTTGATCGTAAGATATTCTACGATCACCATTAGTCGTAAGTATCTTCTACGACTATAAAGTCCTAAAGAAAGAATCAAATTTTTGATTACCTTTAGGCGCTCTATCCTTTCATCTGCGGACAAAGCCGCAATGACTTGAGGAACCGCCCCTTGGAGTGGCGGATACTTCTCGCAGATGAGTCTGACTCTAGAGTCAACCTCAGCTTGTGAAAGATCTGTGTAAACAGATAAGAATATTAGACAAGGATGAGAAAGACCAAACCGAGAGCTAAGTCGACAAATTACTTACCCTCCTCGTAGTCTCGGTTGTCTCTCTTCCCGAGTATCTCCACATCGGAGATGCTCGCTTTTCAGAGGACTAATTCTGCTGGTGATGAAATCCTTCACCACATGCCATCCGGTCACCCTTCTTCCTTCAAGTCCTTAATGGCTTGAATATAAGGGCTAATCCGCAGATATCTTCGTGGGTCGAATCCCATGAAGATTTCTTTCAGCGACCTTCCCCACGAAAGAAAGGTCAGCCTTCAGAGGTGACCTTCCAAAGAGAACCACCTCTTTCTCCACCCGCCACGAAGACCGGTGAAACTCAATATACTCCTTCGACTTCGAGTCGGAGTTTCGCATCATGACTTCCGGCGATTCCGGCTTGTCGAGCCATCCCATAATAATATTGGAACACTCGAGATCCGCTGAATCCCTGTGTACGCCCGCACAGATACACGAACACACTCAACATGGTAATGGAATTGGGACCTAAGTTCACCAGCCCACCCCAAAGTGTTCGAGTACTCATCAGAAGAAAGGGGTGGGCAGCAATCGAAGGCCGCGACTCACAATACGCTTGGAAGACGGATTTGCCCATTTTCCCCGATGGCCAAGGTCGCCGACAGCCGAATCCACTTTACCGAGCCTTCTCTCGAATCTTCCCAAGATCGACCAAGATCTTGATCTTAGCGCATCCATCTCCGATTCTTCCCATTCGTAAACTCTCTTGGCCATTTCGCTTAGAAGCAAGAGGTTTTTGATTGGGTTAGCGGCGAGAAGATGAAACCTAGTCGAGGACTGAGAAAGCAAGAGCTCAAGAACAATGGAGTGATTTGAGGAAAAGGTAAAACCCAAGTCTACCTCCCGTAAGTTTTTATAATCAAGACGATCTCCGCCGCCTGAAACCGTCTCGCTATAGGTCTATGGGAGTTGGTTGTACCGCCGAACCGCTTCATCTGACAAGTCCGAGAGAGCCGGCTGTAATTCCCTGATGGTCCGCTCGAGAAAAATTAGGTGCGATTGTCACCTCCAAGCAAAATTACTTTCTTGACCAAAGTATTTACGGTCGAAGGAAGTATCAATCGGAAGGGTTTTTTCTCCGATTCCTCTACTACGACCATCGACGGTCAGAGGGTTTTTACGACTTTTAATAGTCGTAGCAATCTTCACGATTGCAATCGCCGGAACTGCTTTATCAACAGATCCGTGGAATTCGCTTGCATTCCCGCACGGTCGCCTGCTCGTAAAGTTAGGTTAGTTTTGTCACCTCCAAGCAAAATCACTTTCTTGACTAAGTCTTTCTCGCCGAAGGAAGTATCGATCGGAAGGGTTTTTCTCCGATCGCCTTACTACGACCACTACACAATTGTAGGGTTTTACGACTTTCCGATAGTCGAAGCAACCTTTCGACCAAGCAAACTCCTGGTCAAAGTAACACTCAAGTGTCGAAGAGTTTTTCCTTCGACTATGGTTCTACGACATTTTCATAGTCGCAAGTCCATTTGCTAATCCTTCACCAAGTAAGTTACTTTCACTTGAAGTCGGGCTAGATGACGAGGATCTAATAATCCTCATTTTATCTATTATCTATAATTCTTATTATGGGTAAATATGAGGTCAAATAGTCTCCGTATACCCTTATTTTTATAAGGGAGAGGCCTACCAAGTGATTGTAAGATCTTCTACAATCACCCCCCATAGTCGTAAGTCTTACTACGACTACTACCTGGTCGTAAGTCTTTCTACGACCATTATATGGTCGTAAGTCTTTTTACGATCACTACATAGTCGTAAGACCTTTTACGACTACTACCTGGTCGTAAGTTCTCCTACGACTGTGCAAACCACGCACCACCTTATAATCAAACCTACAGGCAAGTGGGTCCAATTGATTAAGGAATCTGAACGGTCTGCACGCACTACTATTCCGCGTAGTAATAGTGCTTAAATACCCCATTATCTTTGAATGATAACTGCCAGACGGCATGGAGAAGCCAATGCGCCGGTAATTACTGCCATCATGCGCCCATTACTGGCTCAATTAAGGCGCCTCTTCCGCAGGACAAAACGGCTACTCCTTCACGACTATATAAGGGCATCAGGGAGACAGAAAAAGAGGAGGGCGAGTCAAGGAGAAATACAAGTACTATTCTCTGTAATAGTCTTAGCTTCTTACTTGGTCATCAAGAATACCACACCACACAGGATTAGGGTTATTATTCTCTCCGGAGAAGGCCTGAACCTGTCTAAACATCCCGTGTCAACCACTCTGCGTGATTTCATCTCTAGGAGATCCCCCGAATCAAATAATCTTTACGTAAGATCGGTTCTAATACACCGACATGACTAAACCCATAGTCACCACAACAATAGCATTAATTACCCATTCATGCCAACCATGTCAAATTTTAATTAAAAGGTTGTAGTCTAACTCTTGGAAGACCTCCCCAAGCGTGTCCATAACTTAGGACGAGGCTATTCGAATAGTTTGAACCCTACAGGGGTGTACCAATGTACCCACACACCAGACCGCCTTTTTGCCAAGCTATTAAGCACACTTCCTTGGGTATGCCGGCACGACTAAGTCCTACGAGACATTTCCAATATTATGCATTAACAGCGAGCCGCCCATATGGATAGAAACCCATACGTTGTGTCGGAGTCATCGTAAAGCCCCGGTCAACTGCCCCTCACGGGCAAAGCCTTGGACAACTACGATACCCCTCGAGGTGGAGAACCTACCCGGAATCTCCCCCACCGCACACCCAACACAAAAACACAGATCCTTTTTTCACACAACACACACAACCCCCTCCTGCGACTCGGAGTTAACACACGCCAAAGTACTCAGTCAAGAGAGGTCACATATCCCTCTCGCGTGGTTAGCACGCAAAAATGTTTGGTTTAGTGTAACAAGATGTTCGGTCCTTGTTGACCCGGTCAAGACATCCACAAACCCAATAACCCAACATCCAACCACTTGCCTGAGTCTAAATTATTTCATTTGCACTTTTTGTTTTCAAAACAAATTAGCACAAGGTGATGAACAAAGAGTAATAACATGATTTGTGTGATCAAGGTTATCGACTAAGTCGATAACCACCCAATTCTACCGGTAGCTAAGCATTGCTAAGCATGACATCGAAAAGACAATAAAGGAGTATAATTAAATCACTGGGCTCTAATTCACCAGCGATATTAGTAACTTATATTTGTGGCAGGGGATAACAATTTGAGGGCAACAATGCAATAGGAGTAACTACCTCTAATCGGGAAAATTAATTTGACACAAAAGCATGCATACATATGATTTGTAAACAAGATATTAGACTTGCAAGTAATGGGAAATTTATGATCAAACTAATTGCCTGGTTGCTGCTGCTCAATATGTTGCTGAGGATCACTCTCGTGGTTAACACAATCGTTGGAACATAACGAAAGAGCGAAAAAGAATCGATAGGAACAAAGAAAACACAAATACTCAACAGCGAACTTTCTCCGAATGCTTTGAAAATTTTACAGCAGCAAGAGCATGATTTATCGGGAATTTAGCAACAAGAACCAATTGATTTGGATTCTTAATGCAAAAGATATGAGCAAAACAAATCTGCTCAGCCTTATAAATCACAAATACTACTATTCATTGCAATTAAATTGGGAAAAGTAACATGTTCAAAACTAATTTTCACAGTAAGCTCATTAATAGAGGAATGCAACAAAATTATATTCACTCAAAAATAGTTTACAGAGAAATAGTTATGCATTTTACAAGTAAATGGCATTTTTCAGTTAACAAATAATCCTTAAGGGAAAATCCGAAATTAAAACGACGTGGACGAACTTGGATCGTTGATCTTGGATCCAACGGTCCAAGTCCACGGGACAAGGAGTGCTCAAGCGGCTCACAAACCCCACCGTTGGATTTAGATCCAACGGTCCACGCGGATGGAAATGTTCGGATGGTCCAAACGTTCAAATAGATGTGGGCCGTTGATGTAGAGATGGACGACTCACAACGAAGGAACCTTCGACCGGTCCGAGTGTTCACTTGAACTTGAGCCGTAGATCTGAAATCTGATGACCCACACGCGCAGAGCACAGCGCGCGCGTGGCTCTTACGTTCACCGTTGGATTTAGATCCAACGGTCCATGTGGATCGAGACGTTCGGATGGTCCGAACGTTCACACACACATGAGCCGTTGATCTTAGATCCAACGATCCACGTTGATCGAAACGTTCGGACGGTCCGAACGTGTGAGACACCGGCTTATCGGGCTTGTAATGCTTAACCATCCATTGATCCTAGCATCACAAATCAGATAACCCGAGACTCGAGACATGTATACTTCCCAGAAATGCAGTATACACACCTCTTTACAAAATTCATGCATCAATTCCATTCATTCACATAGAACCAAAGCAAAACAACAACCAGAAGATAACATAAATAAAGGATAGTTATTACAAAAGAGAGCCCGACAGGCCAAATGACATATACATATAGAAATTGAACAGCGGAATCAAAAGTGCCATAAGATGGCCATAAACCAAAAGAGCCAATCAGTGTGCCTTTAACCCACAAGGCAACCGACCGGACCGCCAAGCTAGTCGTCGAATCCACAGCACATTTCACAAAAGTGAGGCCCTTGGGGCTCACCTTCCTCCTCAGAATAAAGAGCCCAAAGAAAGCCGGGTGAGTACTTGGAATGTACTCGCAAGACTTACGTGTAGAGTAACAGACCTGTACATAACTATATGCAAGCTTTTCGAGTGGAGGTTGTATGTTTCATTTTCAGCACAAAGCAATCTTTATTTGCAATAATGTAGTACATTTAAAGGCAAGTTAACAAATCAGTTTTTAATGTTCAAATAATCGAAAATGACAACAATATACAGTAGATAGAAGACACAACAATCCTGGAAGTGACTAAACCATTAGTCACCACAACAATAGCATGAATTACCCATTCATACCAACCGTGTCAAATTTTAATTTAAAAGGTTGGAGTCTAACTCTTGCAAAACCTAACCAAGCGTGTCCATAACCTAGGACGAGGCTATTCGAATAGTTTTATACCCTGCAGGGGTGTACCAATGTACCCACACGCCAGACCGCCTTTTTGCCAAGCTATTAAGCACACTTCCTTAGGTATGCCGGCACGGCTAAGTCCTACGAGACATTTCCAATATTGTGTATTAACCGCGAGCCGCCCGTATGGATAGAAACCCATACGTTGTGTCGGAGTCATTGTAAAGCCTTGGTCAACTACCCGTCTCAGGTAAAGCCTTGGACAACTACAATGCTCCTCGAGGTGGAGAGCCTACCCGGAATCTCCACCACCGCACACCTAACACAAGAATGCATATCATGTTTCACACAACACACACAACACCCTCCTGTGACTCGGAGATAACACACGCCAAAGTACTAAGTCAAGAGAGGGCCCATATCCCTCTCGCGTGGTTAGCACGCAAAAATGCTTGGTGTAACATCCCAAAGTTCTGTTACCAATTTAAAAATAAATAAAGTTATTATTTTATTTGATTTTCTGACTATCGAAGAATTTTCTTGATTTACTGTAACCTAAAAAGAGTTTTAACTGTTAAAAGTAAAATAATAATAATAATAATAATTTAATTTCTTGGTTTTAATGTCAAAAAGAAAGTTTATTAAGTTTATTTGATTTTCTGTGATTTTATTGGATTTAAATTGAAAAATAAAATTTTAATTAATTTTCTGGTATTTAAAAAGGTTTTCCTATTTTCTAGAAAATAAAATCAAAAATAAAAGCCAACTTTAAGTTGGAATTATTTTTATTAAGTTCAAAATAATTTTAGGAATTTTTAGAAATTTTTCTAAAATTTTTGGACTCTATTTACTATATTCCAAAAGGTGTTCAATTTGTGGCTTAATTTGAATTTCGAAAATAATTAAAAAAACAAATCAGAAAATGGGTGCCCATTCGATCATCCATCCCTTTCCTTCTCCACGAAGGAGCTCACTTAACTTTGCATGTGCTACCATGTGGCCAATTGCTATTTATTGATTAAAGCCCTCCCCTCTTCTTTTTATTCCCTCTTCCACTTCATCTTCTTCCTCCAACCATTACTAATTTTCTCTCTGTAACTTTGCATCTCTCACTTGGATAGCAAATGGCAGCAGCCCTTGCCGGCCACCGACCCTACCACCGGCCAGCCCTCACCTTGCCGCCCCTCCCCCGGCCGCCGGCCACCCCACCGCCGGCCACCGCCGCCGCCGCAAGTTAAGCTCAAATCGCCATTAATGGTTGCTTTCACCGTTTCTTCCGTTTCTCCTCACTCAATGCACCAAATTCGAATCCGTTGGATGCCAAACATCCTTAGTAACGTCACCTACATTACTACACCATCAATTGGCCGTTTCTTCCTCCCATTTAAGTGCAGTTTTCAGTTTTCTCCCTCTCATTATGGCACCCGAAAACTGAAGCTTTTATTCTCGCGAATTTCCATCAATCCGGCCACCCCCTCCCCTATATAAAGCGACCTCCAGCAGCTCCTCTCCACCCTCAACCCACCCCCAAAACCTCTCCTCCCCTCTCCCCTTGGTTTGGCCACATTTGCGATTTGAAGTTCGCCGGCTGTTCTTCATTCTTCCTCCCGTCGTCGCCTCCGGTGGAGCGCCGCCAATTTCGTCACCACCGCCGGCACCGCGACGTCGTACTCTACGCGTCCATGCCTTCGCTTCGTCGAAAGATCGCCGGAGCTCCCGCCCACCTTCCATGGCCGACGGCTTCCCGGCGCCGCCGCCGCCGTCGCCGGCCATCCCCGACTGCGCCATCACCTCCATTGGCTTCGTCTCGATGTCGACAATCCATTTTGGTAATTTTCCTGGCTACCTTTTCTCTCCTTCACCTAACGCCATGTTCATTTCTTTCTCTCTGTACTCGGCTGAACCAAAACGAAGAACAGTACTCATTTTCTAGTCATATACTGTAGCATTTGATTTACTTGTGAATTTTGCTTCCAAAAATTCTTCCTCTCTTATGCAAACTCCGAATCCGATAATTCTTCCACGTAAAATCATCTAAATTCATCCTTTATTTTTCAGTATTTATTTTGTAATTTTGAGTTTTTATTATATTTTAGCTGTTTTTCTAATTGCGCGTTGCCGCCGCAACCAGTCGTCGCCGGCCGAACTGCTACCATTGGGTAGAGTACATCGCCGAGATTCCATATTCGTTGTCCGACGGCTATCTCTCCCTTTCTATCGCCTGTACGGCCAATTATTAAGCGATAGTCACTATTCACGTATGCATGGGAATGAATAGTGCCATGCAAACTACTATTCACTCTCTCTTTTGGAATTTTGTTCTCCCTCATACGAACTCCGATTCTACCGATTAAAATTACTATACTCATATAAAGTCGATATCTTATTTCCAGTATTTATTTCTTAATTTTTGGATTTTATTTAGATTTTATTTGAATTTGGATAGTTTACACGTATAGATTTCGACGACTTCGGACAACTGGATTTTGATGCCGTTTGAGAACATCAATTAACCAAGCACGGCAAGTTATACTTTTGATCATATTTGATCCCATTATTTCAAATTATTTAAATTCTATTTTAAATTATTATTGCATGCTTATTTTTAATCAATGTAATTTAAATACCCGTTTTTAGTTTATAGTTATGCCTAAATCTTTTGTATGGCCAATGTTGATATTTGAATGCAATATATTATCACCCTAGATAAAAACCTAGTTGATACGATAGTATGAACTGGGATCATTTGAAAATATTATGTAAAGACATGCTTACACCAAAATTGTTTAGTTTGGGAAATTTTAGCCAAATGATTAACCATTGTTTAAAACCCTATGGCATTGGTTTGTCATGGAAGATTTTGCAAATGACTTTGAAAAGCAAAAATGAAAAGTTGGTTTGTACTTGGGCGAAATGGATGCTTGGTGGGTGCAGGTTTATGCACGGGCTCAATCCGGGTAGGTTTGAGGCCCAGGGGTTATTTCGGAAGTCGCCCAAGTCAGTTAAGGACCGGTCTTCGAGCCGTATCTTGCTAAGCCACATCGTACTACCACATGTCCTGTATGGGCAGGACCTGGCTAAATAATGTAACACCCTGACTATAAGGAAGTCAAGATGTCACCTACAACCACTACTCTTTAGAAGAATAACATCAAAACCCATGACAAGGTGAAGCAAGTAGTAAGATTATACGGAAACAAGAATTCATCATCAAGTTTAATCAATGGAATGGAAATAAACAATTCTGAGAGATACGATAGTTATGACCAAACTGGCTTATTACAATTCAACACAAGTCATAATTAACGACAGTAAAAGTCCTCAAAATGTTTGGTTTATAGTAGTGAGTGCATCGGGATGAACTACCCACCACAAGATCATTTTTCCTTGTCATTTACCTAAATAAGACAATAAAGCAAGAATGAGCCAAAGACTCAGCAAGTAACGGTATGAAACAATCAGACATACCATGAGCAATATATCACAATCATAATTTGAACAATTTAATGGAAACGAATTTATGAATGGATGAAGTGGAATGATGCATTGAAGGAAATGGACATATTGCAAAGCATATCTCGGTATAGCGAGTGAAACACCGTCGGTGTTCACTTAGAGTAACCGTATGAAGAACGTT
The DNA here is from genome assembly GCA_036346395.1 of Hsuehochloa calcarea. NCBI lineage: Eukaryota > Viridiplantae > Streptophyta > Magnoliopsida > Poales > Poaceae > Hsuehochloa > Hsuehochloa calcarea. The sequence continues at coordinate 31,924,785 of CM070610.1, forward strand.
TCATATGGTCATCAACGTGGCCCACATTGGAATGGTGGACTCACGTAACGTGGCCCACATTGGAATGGTGGACTCACGTACCCATTCTGGAATTGATGGGATTTTCAAGTGCCCATACTGGAATTGATGGGTCTTACAAATGTAATTTATGCATGTCATGATGTGAATTCATGGCAAGATTGAATAATACTTATAAATGAAAAGGTACACATGGCATTCATCTACAAGTACGAACAAATATATTCATTCATTCACACATCACATAATGCATCAATCATAGTATACGATTACTTGCGGTATATCAACATCATGAATAAAGCACAAGAACATTCATGTAAACAACATATCATTATGCATTCCTTTGAATTCAACACCAGTTGACATACAGTACTTGCCTTTCGCGTTGTGACTCGATAGCAGGCAACGGAGGTGTTCCCACACATGATGCCTCGCCGCCTACACAAGCATGTTCCCAAAATAAGAACAACGATAAAACACGCTACGGTGTTCTACAATAACCCCGACTATCCAATATACCGCATAGACCCTAATTGAAAATAAACTATTCAGCCAGATTTCAGCCCTTCTGAGCAGCGGTACGAGAAAAAGCATATTTAATTATCTAGAACTCGAAACGATACGAAACCAGTGCCCAATGAAACATAACGCACAACACTACGAAACTCTAGCTGGCGGGATCCTTTGATTCGGCCAATACAGAGGTCTAAACAACAGATTAAAACACTAGCAGTTATCTGCCCAGAATTCAGAACAGTGGCAAAGAAAATATCATAACTTTCATTCTACAGATCCAATGGGGGTGATCTTTATCAGCTTTGAAAGATACTTTAAAGGGCTACAATAACTTATTTGGGTGGAGGTTCTGGAAATTCCTCTAACTAGATCAAAACCTAGGATCAAGCCGACAGATCTTTCTCGTCAGACAGACAGAACAGCGCGCACTAAAAAAATCATATCTCCTAAACCGTAAGGCGGAATCAAGTGATCTCGGTGGCTATGGAAAGCTAAGAGTCGTGGCTACAATTTTCTAAGAGATGGTCAGATCAAAAAACATACAGATCTTACCCAAATCTGACGAGCAACGCGCTGGACAAAACAGATCTGGTAACTCCTCTTGGCCGGCCCTCCAAATGGCGTCTCCTCGCCTTCCCTCCAATGGACCACAGCAAGGAGCTTCGCCGGGGGAGGGAGGTGCTGCTGCTGGGGAGGTGGTGGCGCAGGGAGGTGCAAGGGAGCAGGGGTGGCGGCCAAAGGGCGGGGAGGGGTGGCGGCTTGTGGGGGAATAGGGAGAGGGAGTAGTGGGGCTAGGGTTTTGGGGTGGAGAAGCCCCCCTTGGCCGGCCACTAGTGGGCTCCCCCCTGGGCCGTGGCACGTGGCCCAGGTTGTCGAATAAATGCAGAAAACTCCTTCTCTTTTCAAGAATTTCCATTTCTTTCATTGCCTTTTCTTCTTTGGTGATTCCTAATTACCCGATTAATTTCGGAGTATTATAGGAGGCCCAAGTTCCAAAATTTCCCCAAAAAAACCTTGAGTTTTCAATTAATTCCATCACCCGAAAATATTCTCTCTGATCGGTATTCGGGGTATTACATTCTACCCCCCTTAACTGGATTCGACCTCGAATCTACGGTGATCTACCCGAACGAAAAATTGCGATTGAAATATCGGCGATAAGCACGCACGAAGCGGACGGTGCGGATCTTCGCTCGCGACGTGTGACTCTAGCTCTCAAGCGGTCATCTCTCGAACTTAGAGAAACCCGCAACACAAAGGCGTAAACGACGTCTGACCTAACACTCAACCTGAACTTTCTAGGTACACTCATCAGAAAAGGATCGAAGGTAAGACCTTACTCGATGGATAACGCCTTTAACTAAAACTCAACTTTGGAATGGCTTCGCTGTTCACTCAACACCAGAACACACCGACGATACATACTTGCGAATATACAGAGACGGACAAAACATTATGCCCACTTCCTAATATCTACAAGTTTCGGAAACGAAGAGAATCCAACTGGAAATAGAGAGTCCTGATCGCAACCATGCAATGCTAACTCTCCACTAAAAGGTTAAATCCCAAATTCGACAGTTCAATACGAAAACAAATCCATTTTCTAAATAGGCAGATTACAAATGAACTCCACGACAGCCAAAGGAGAAATCACTCGAAGGCCCAAACCAAATACATGTGATTTATGCGAATTGAAAGTATAAACATGCCAACACACCCCAAGTCAAATTGCGAGAAAACAGGTCAACAACACAACCCAAGCGAGAATCGAGAAAGCGCTTCACTAAGCAGAAACATCCTTTTCCTCGGTTTCTCTTTTCCAGGAATAAACTTTCTCTCGAACCTTGAAATTCGAATTCAACGCATAGCACACGAGCTTAACCTTTTTAATTGAACATCTTCCAATTAGGCTCAAACTGAAATACATCATTAACACCATTGAGGGGAGGCTCCATTGAACCCTCCCCGAATACTCTAGGCATCTCGTTCTACTAATCAACATTAATTCGATTGGAGGTACCCAAAACGCCACATATTGATCCCACACAATCACATTACCTCCAGTTTTCAAGGATAACTCAGAATCCTCAGTACATATGCTCAAGTACTACATCGTAAAGGTTCTACCAATGATCATTCCAACGCTCGAGAAAACACCAATATCCTACTTTCTCTACACACAATCATTGTGTGACCACCGTCTAGGATAAAGAAAATGCAAAGCCAGATTTAACTTCCAAGACCTCTACAACAAATTTCTCTTATAACAAATAGTGAAATCATCAAATTAAATATCTAACATTCCCACAATTCTAATATCCTCACTCATTAACTTCATCCGAAATTACCCACACAATCTCATAATACTATTCAATTGCGTTACTCTATAAAATTAATCAAGGTTTCCATACCTTTGATAATCCTCGACTCTTCAATCATGAACTAAAGTTCTGAAATTTCACTATGCCATAGGTTCTACTCAACCATAACACTATTCAGGTCTACTTTGAAACCAAACATTCCCTGTGTAATACCCTGAAAATAATATTAATTTTAATAATCGCGTCTTAATGTTCGGAGAGTAATTAATTTAATGGTATCCGTAAATAATTAATTAAAAATCGTCTTTAGGGCTTATGCGTAAATAAATAAAAAAAGTTTGTGAGAAATAGATTATTTTCGGAATTTTTTTGAGCCATATAAATAGTTGTGGAGTTTTTAGAAAAACCCTAGCCCATTTCTTTTTCTTCCCAAGCCAGCCGCCATCCAACTTCTTTTATTCTTTGTCTTGTGCCGTCCGTTTTCCCAGCATTTTTTACTCGCCGCTCCCACATGCGTGCGCGCTGCCGCCGGCCGTGGTGTGAGCCGCCACCACGAAAGCGCGCCGCCGCCGGCCTCTGTGCACTTTCTTTGCCCAGGTGGAAACCGCGTAGAAGATTGATCGCCGTCTTCTGCTGCGCTTGCTTTGTCTTATGCCAAGCGATCGCATTGCTTTTCTTTGGCAATGAAAGTGCTTCTTTATTTTCTTTGTTGCCGAGGCTTGTGCGTGCTGCGCGTGGAGGCTGCCGGTTCTTTCTTGTGCGTAGGGCCCTACTGCCTTGGTGTGCGTGTAGTGAACTATCGCGGTCTTTCTTTTCTTGGCTACGAAGCCGTAGCGCGCTTCTGTAGTGTCTTTGCGTGGTTTTGGCCAGAGGTTTGTCGCTCGTTACTTTCCTTAGCATTAATTAAGTGCTTCTTGATTTTGGTGCATGCAGTAATTAGAGTTTATAACTGAGATTAATTAGAGAGGTTTAATTTTTCCTAATAGAAAGGTCGATTAATAGATCTGTTTAGCCCGCTGTTTTGTTGATCGATTTATTCGGGTATCTTAATGGCAATTGTTGAAAATTTCATCTACTAGTTAATTGTAGATAATTTCGGTATCTTTCTATAGCATATTTTATTACGTCAATCGGACGAGTATAATTAGAGTTATAATTTTGAAAGGCCGCTGTTTTTAGGGTTATAGTCTTTCGGCGCTGTTTTGGTAGATTGGTTATTAAAAATAGTAAATAACCTAATTAGAGTTTTTGATCTACATGAAAGTTGTAGAGAATTGTCCAATGGTTCTGTAGGATCTGAGAACACGCATTTTGGTTGAGTAAATCAAAAGTTATGAAATTTGGAAGACTGCTGTCCCGAAGCGGACAGATCGGCTTTCTGGGCTAAATACGGAGGGTTAGATGATTTAATTAGAAGTCGTCGTAATCTAAGAAAATGTGGATAATTTTATGAAGAATCCAGAATGGGGTGGTTTGCTGTGATTGGACTTTCGAGTCAAAAGTTACGCTCTTTCTAGTAACCGGACAGCTATGGGTAACTTTTCGGTACCGGCGTAATGTGATATATTTGGGACGTGTAGGAGCGATGTATATTGATTGTGATTCTTGTTGCTGTAGTTTGTATTGAGAATTGGTGTATTTAATGTAGGAGAGGCGTCGTGTTTGTTGCCGTCTTCTAGCCAAATCGTGCGTCGCTGCTAGTAAAGGCAAGTGCATGGTAGACAGCGATCAATGATCGATCACTGTTTTCTTTATCTTCTATTACCATTATTGTTGTGCTTTTATTTTGTTTAATTGCAAACAAATAATTGGTATGTTTATATCGTTGTTGACAAGCATGATGAAAAGTTGGATATGATGTTTATGATGGAGTTTGCATGTTTGCATTCATAAGCATCTTTGCATAAGAGAAGGTGATCATGATTGATCACAACTCCACGGGAGTGGAGGAGGTCCCCGATCCTTAAGGAGGAACGGGCTTGAGAGTGAATGTTGTCGTGAGCATTCACTCACGCTATACCGGTATACGCGAAAGAAGTGCATGTGGACATGTAGAATAGTTTTGCATTGATACATGAGATTAATTGATGAGAATATTAATGGAAGTACCTGTGATGATAATGAAGTTATTGAATGCTGATGATTTATTATTGTTCGTTGTATATCGATGTGTTTCTTTGAGTCGTGGACTCACCCTTGCTCTATTGTTGTCTTTAGGTGATCTCCGAGGATGCCGTAACTGAGAGCGAGTAGAGCACATGGACATCACATGATCATTCGCCATGATAATCTTTTCATTCAATATTGGTTTACACTTGGACATGATAGTTATTGAATAATGTTTAGGATATCATTTGGACTAGACTATTTGCTTTATTAATTTGGATTCATTGGTTGATGCTGCTTTGGATTATTTACCTAGTTATCATTCCCATTGATTATTTATTATCACTTGATCCATAATTATGCATTGCTCTTTTGTGGTCCATGAATTTGATTGTCATTGTTTTCTTGCTGTTTTTAGAAAGTGTGTCAATAATTATTAATTGGAAGGTAGTTTAGTGGCATTCGGGCTCAGTGTTGGGTTTGAAGGTGTTCTGATTGGTATCAGAGCGGGCTTTAGGTCCGTGGTGAATAGATTAACAACTTAGGCAAACTAAAATTGTTAAAATTTGTTTTAGTTTAGTAAATCAACTAAAATTTGCTAATGGTTAACTAACCTAAAATTTGACACACTAGTGCACAGTAGGTTAGAGAGAGGTACGAATATAGTTTTTACGCTTCCGTTATGTTGTTCATTGATGGATGAGTTTATTTTGAGCTTTGAGCTCATTGTGTATTGTTGATTGTGGTTGATAGCTATGCCGAGGGGTAGAGGACGTGGTCGTGGTGGCGCGATCGTGGAGGTCGGGGCGCGGAAGAGGTTCCGTGGAGCCACCTCCTGTGCTTGATTGAGTCGATGGCGAGGGGTTCTTTGTTGACCCACCTCGGTTGGGGCCCAAGATGAGACCCCCGCTTTGCTGAGAGAGTTGGTGGGAGAGATCCGTGCTCTTCGTCAACAGGCGGATATTTGGTGGGAGGTCGTGTTGTCTTCGAGGACCGCCACTCAAGGTCCAGTCACTTGGGAGGATTTTGTAGATCAGTTCAAGGGGAAGTTCTACCCTATTCTTTGTGTAGAAGATGGAGGTTGCCTTGACGGCCTTTGCTCGGGGAAGAGGTCTATTCTCGAGTATGAGGTGAGTTCAACAACTTGGTTCGCTTTGTCCCTTGAGAGTGAACGATGATCTTCGAAGCCAAGAGGTTCCGTCTGGGTCTCAGTCAGTACCGACATGTGTTGGGAGCTACTCCACTCTGTGACTACTGACTCTGTTGTGGAGCAAGCTAGGGGCATGGAGTTGGAGATGCAGCTCACAAAGGCGACAAGCCTCGTGGATGGTAGCTTCGGTGGTGACGGAAGAGGAACTCTAGTGAGGAAGTGGGTCTATTCGTGACCCGCTTTCAAGAAATTCAAGGAGGACCGCAGTCCTTCAAGTCCAAGCGGTCGAGGCCGTTCTCTTCTTGGCGCCTCGTACATTTGCAGTACACCGGCTCTTCGTCTGTCCCAGGCGGGGCATGCTTTGCTTTAAGTGCGGTGATGGACACCATATGGCCTGAGTGCACATGGACGGAGATTGCCGTCGGTGTGGCCGACAGTCACAAGGAGCGGTGTGTCGCGTAAACCCGCTAAGCGTGATTAAGTGGGAGCTGTGCCATCTTCTTCTTGATGGGTCTGCTCGAGGATCTTTCGGATGATGATCGCTCCTCCGGCGATGCCATTTCCTTCGGCTTGGGCGCCTCGGTAGGTACTCATCGGCACCGCCACCTTCGACACCGCTTCGAGTTGCGCGACCGCTTTACACGCACCGCCACGCAAGATTGTTGGGGCTCTCGCCGCCGCCGTCGTCTTCCTTCGCCATGGCGCCACCGAGTGTACGCCATGCCTATCGCAGAGTTCGGGTCGCCCCGACGTGGTGGCAGTACTTTGCTTGTGGATTCGTTTGATGCTTTAGTCCTTTTGATTCGGGAGCTACCTTTTCGTTTGTGTCGGCGTTTGCTAGGAGAGCGAACTTGAGTATGCGATGGATTTCTCGATCGGTGTTGGTTAGTTCTCCGGGGTTATTATTGCTAGTTCTCTTGCTTGTCCCGGTGTTCTATTGTTATTGATGGAGAGGAGTTCACGGCGAATTTGATAGTTATTCAAATGGAGCCGTTCGACGTTATCTTGGGTATGGATTGGTTGCACTCTTATCGAGCCGTGATATCCTGTTTACAGAGAATGTCTCGTGCGCACCTCGTGCTGGGAGACTTTGACTTTTCAGGAGTGCGCCCGCGCTCTCTTTCGATGTTGGTCGGATTGTTCCGGGTCGCGAAGGAAATCGGACTTCTTTTAGCTCTTCTTTGAGAAACCGAGCGTGGCCGCAGATTGAGGAGATTCCGTGGTCGTGATTATCCCGATGTGTTCCCGGTGATCTTCCGGTTTGCCACGCGCGAGGCGTGAAGTTTCGCATTGATCTTGTTCGGTACTCGTCCCATCTCGATGTCTCCATATCGATTAGCACGTCCGTTTGGGACGAGTTGAAGAAGCGATTGGATGAGTTGTTGGCTAAAGGTTTGATCAGCGTAGTGTATCGCCGTGGGGAGCTCTGTTCTATTCACGAGAGAAGAAGGATGGGAGTTGGCGATGTGTATTGATTATCAGGCGCTTAATGCGGTCACAATCAAGAACAAATATCCATTGCCCGCATTGAGGATTTGTTTGATCGGTTGAATGGAGCTCAAGTGTTCTCCAAGATTGATCTCCAGTCAGGGTATAATCAAATCCGTGTGCGTGAGCAGATGTAGAGAAGACTGCTTTCTCCACCAGGTATGGGCATTATGAGTATAAAGTTATGTCTTTTGGATTGACTAATGCACTGCCATTTTATGGAGACCATGAACAACATGTTACACGAGTATCTAGATGACTTCGTGGTGGTGTTCATTGATGATATTCTTATCTATTCCAAGACCAATGAGGATCATGAGCGTCATTTGAGGCTGGTTTTAGATACTTTGAGAGAGCACAAGTTCTATGCTAAGTTGAAGAAGTGTGAGTTCTGGATTTCACAAGTGGGTTTTCTGGGTCATGTGATTAACCCTCAGGGTATTGCTGTTGATCCTAGCAAGGTCTCCACAGTGGTGGATTGGAAGAGGCCGACTAGTGTGAAGGAGGTGAGGAGTTTCTTGGGTTTGGCTGGTTATTATCGGCGTTTTGTGCAGGATTTCTCTATCATTGCCAAGCCGATGTCTCAGCTTACTCAGAAAGGTGTGAAATTCCTATGGACGGATGAGTGTGAGCGCAGTTTCTGCATTTTGAAGGACAGGTTGGTGACCTCTCCTATTCTCACCCTTCCCGAGCCAGGGAAGCGGTTCACGATCTTTCGGATCGTCTCGAGTGGGTCTTGGCTGTGTTCTCATGCAAGACGGTAAGGTGATTGCTTATGCGTCGAGGCAGTTAAAGAAGCACGAGCAGAATTATCCCACTCATGATTTGGAGTTGGCTGCGGTTGTTTTTGCTCTCAAGATTTGGAGGCATTATCTATACGGCGAGCCTTGTGATATTTTCACAGATCACAAGAGTCTCAAGTATATCTTCACTCAGAAGGATCTGAATTTGAGGCAAAGGAGGTGGTTGGAGTTGATCAAGGATTACGATCTTACTATCCAGTATCATCCGGGCAAGGCCAATGTTGTTCTTGATGCTCTTAGTCGCAAGGCGACTCCCGCTACTCTAGATTGCCTTATTGCTGATTTTGATCGCATGGGTATATCCTATTGTTATGCCGCACATCACATGTTGAGACTCGATTGATTCTTGAGTCGGCTATTCGGGCCGTGTCTGAAGCACAACAGAGTGACAGGTTATTACAGGAGGTTAGGAAGCGTCTGGATGAAGGTAAAGAGGGTGATTTTAGTATGGATGATTCTGGCACTTTGAGGTTTAAAGGCCGTCTTTGTGTGCCGCAGAAGGCGGAGGTCAAAGATGATATTTTGAGGGAGGCACATCGCACTGCATAATCGCTCATCTGGTGAGACTAAGATGTATCGAGATCTGAAACAGAACTTTTGGTGGAAAAGAATGAGGGTGGACATTGCTAACTATGTGACTTCTTGTAGTGTTTGTCAGCAAGTGAAAGCTGAGCACAAGCGTCCTGCAGGGTTGTTGCAGCCTTTGGAGGTACCCAGTGGCCTTGGGATGATATCTCTATGGACTTTGTGGTGGCGTTGCCTCGTTCGCCGCGAGGGAAGGATGCAGTTTGGGTAGTGGTGGATCGATTCAGCAAGTCGGCGCACTTCATTCCTATTCGCACAACAAATTCAGCGAGTGATCTAGCTCCTATTTATGTGCGTGAAATAGTGAGGCGCATGGTGTGCCAAAGACCATTATTTACAGAGACGCAAGTTTGTCTCAAGTTCGGGAGAGTCTGCAGAGTGCATTGGGCACAGCCCGCCTTAGTCTGACTTCACCCATGCATGACAGATGGGCGATCGAGGCGTACTATTCGGACTTTGGAGGACATGTTGCGATCTTGTGTTCTATCTTGGAAGGGTAGTTGGGAGGACCAGTTGCCACTTGCAGAATTTGCTTATAATAATAGTTACCATTCCAGTATTAGAGCCGCGCCATTTGAGGTTCTCTATGGGCGGAAGTGCAGATCGCCGCTTTGTTGGGATGCGATTGGAGAGAAGGCAATTTTGGGTCGGGGTGGATTCAGAAGACCGTTGAGCGTGTGGCCATGGTGAGGCAGAATCCCGAGGTATGTTGGACCATTCCCGATTATTGCAAGAATTGGGAAGTTAGCCTACCGTTTGGACCTTCCTGAGTCCATGCGTGGAGTTCATAATGTGTTTCACGTCTCGATGTTGAGAAAGTTTTTGAGAGATCCAGAGCATAAGATTTCATTAGAGCCGCTGACTATTGAGCAAGACCTCACAGTTGAGTCGCGTCCGGCGCGCATTCTAGATAGGTCGGAGCGAGTCTTTGAGGCACAAGACGTTGGTATCGTCAAGGTCGTGGACGATCACCAGAGAGAGGCGACTTGGGAGTTGGAGTCTCGCATGCGCGAGCAATATCCGGAGTTATTCACGTCGAATTTCAGCTGTGCAGTTTTCTTTGAGTAGAACGACGAGTAGAATTCGGGGTCGAATTCCGTTAAGGGGGGTAGAATGTAATACCCTGAAAATAATATTAATTTTAATAATCGCGTCTTAATGTTCGGAGAGTAATTAATTTAATGGTATCCGTAAATAATTAATTAAAAATCGTCTTTAGGGCTTATGCGTAAATAAATAAAAAAAGTTTGTGAGAAATAGATTATTTTCGGAATTTTTTTGAGCCATATAAATAGTTGTGGAGTTTTTAGAAAAACCCTAGCCCATTTCTTTTTCTTCCCAAGCCAGCCGCCATCCAACTTCTTTTATTCTTCAGGCGCCGTCCGCTTTTCGGCATTTTTCCTCACGCGCCGCTCCTCAGACGTGGCGCTGCCTTCTTCTTGCCGGTGTGGCATGTGATTCGCCACCAAGCCAAGCCGCCGGCCCAGTCACTGCCGCCGCTTGCCCAGCGTGAAGCCGCGTCAAGATTGATCTGCCGTGCTGCTGCGCTTGCTGTGCCGCCATGCGATCTTGTTGTTTTTTCGTACCGAGTGCACTGCTGTTTTCTTTGTTGCCGAGGCTTGTGCGTCGGCCGCGCGGAGAGTGCAGGGTTCTTTCTGTGTAGGCGTGTGGCCCTATTGCTGCCGTGTGCGTGTAGTGAACTCTTATGATCTTATTCTTGCCGCTGGCCAATGCCGAGCGCTTCGTAGTGTCTTCTTGCGCGTGGTTTTGGCCAGGAGGTTTGCTGCTCGTTACTTTCCTTAGCATTAATTAAGTGCTTCTTGATTTTGGTGCATGCAGTAATTAGAGTTTATAACTGAGATTAATTAGAGAGGTTTAATTTTTCCTAATAGAAAGGTCGATTAATAGATCTGTTTAGCCCGCTGTTTTGTTGATCGATTTATTCGGGTATCTTAATGGCAATTGTTGAAAATTTCATCTACTAGTTAATTGTAGATAATTTCGGTATCTTTCTATAGCATATTTTATTACGTCAATCGGACGAGTATAATTAGAGTTATAATTTTCGAAAGGCCGCTGTTTTTAGGGTTATAGTCTTTCGGCGCTGTTTTGGTAGATTGGTTATTAAAAATAGTAAATAACCTAATTAGAGTTTTTGATCTACATGAAAGTTGTAGAGAATTGTCCAATGGTTCTGTAGGATCTGAGAACACGCATTTTGGTTGAGTAAATCAAAAGTTATGAAATTTGGAAGACTGCTGTCCCGAAGCGGACAGATCGGCTTTCTGGGCTAAATACGGAGGGTTAGATGATTTAATTAGAAGTCTTCGTAATCTAAGAAAATGTGGATAATTTTATGAAGAATCCAGAATGGGGTGGTTTGCTGTGATTGGACTTTCGAGTCAAAAGTTACGCTCTTTCTAGTAACCGGACAGCTATGGGTAACTTTTCGGTACCGGCGTAATGTGATATATTTGGGGACGTGTAGGAGCGATGTATATTGATTGTGATTCTTGTTGCTGTAGTTTGTATTGAGAATTGGTGTATTTAATGTAGGAGAGGCGTCGTGTTTGTTGCCGTCTTCTAGCCAAATCGTGCGTCGCTGCTAGTAAAGGCAAGTGCATGGTAGACAGCGATCAATGATCGATCACTGTTTTCTTTATCTTCTATTACCATTATTGTTGTGCTTTTATTTTGTTTAATTGCAAACAAATAATTGGTATGTTTATATCGTTGTTGACAAGCATGATGAAAAGTTGGATATGATGTTTATGATGGAGTTTGCATGTTTGCATTCATAAGCATCTTTGCATAAGAGAAGGTGATCATGATTGATCACAACTCCACGGAGTGGAGGAGGTCCCGATCCTTAAGGAGGAGCGGGCTTGAGAGTGAATGTTGTTGCGAGCATTCACTCACGCTATACCGGTATACGCGAAAGAAGTGCATGTGGACATGTAGAATAGTTTTGCATTGATACATGAGATTAATTGATGAGAATATTAATGGAAGTACCTGTGATGATAATGAAGTTATTGAATGCTGATGATTTATTATTGTTCGTTGTATATCGATGTGTTTCTTTGAGTCGTGGACTCACCCTTGCTCTATTGTTGTCTTTAGGTGATCTCCGAGGATGCCGTAACTGAGAGCGAGTAGAGCACATGGACATCACATGATCATTCGCCATGATAATCTTTTCATTCAATATTGGTTTACACTTGGACATGATAGTTATTGAATAATGTTTAGGATATCATTTGGACTAGACTATTTGCTTTATTAATTTGGATTCATTGGTTGATGCTGCTTTGGATTATTTACCTGGTTATCATTCCCATTGATTATTTATTATCACTTGATCCATAATTATGCATTGCTCTTTTGTGGTCCATGAATTTGATTGTCATTGTTTTCTTGCTGTTTTTAGAAAGTGTGTCAATAATTATTAATTGGAAGGTAGTTTAGTGGCATTCCAGGCTCAGTGTTGGGCTGGGGTGTTACACCCTGTGGATCAAATTTTTCCTCCAAGAGATACATATCAAAACCAATTCACATACTACTACTCCTCCAATAACCTGATAGCAAAATATCACCACTAACAAAACTTAGCCACCACTAAACAGGGGCCAATATATAAAACTTTGTAACAAAATTCGCTGGGTCTTTCTCAAAAGAAAGAGGCAAATAAGGACAAGCTTCGTCACACAGAAAAGCGTTGCTCCTCACAGCGAGCACGAAACCAAAAGAAAGAATCCAGTAAGGAGGAACTTAAAAGAAATAAAAGGTGAACTCACAGCTGAGGGCACACCTCCCTCAAGAAGGAATTAACAAGTAACAACTAATAAGGAAAATGACATTACGGTTGAAACTCGACATCTCATGAGCAAAAAGAGCAGAAAGTCTTGGCAAGATTCAAATAACCCCAGGTTACAAAATTTGACTCACATTCACAAATACTTCTACTGCACTCCTTTCTTTAACATAGCATTTAGTCCTTGAGCTAATAACACCTTGCCACATAGAACAAGGTAAGTTCTTTAGTCCAACCCACCGAACTACTCAAGAACCAATAAAATTCTTCAATATGCCCAATTTGTTCGGAACTGTTCATCTACTCATGAAACATGAGATCCAAATGACCTCAGCCATAACCCTCGAAATATTTTTTTTTTCAGGACTTCACGGAAAGCAAACGGATTCTCAACGAAATCGACGAAAATTTCCTTTGATTGCAACCTCACTTTGCGAACTCAAACCAAGGAGCCTTTAGGACTAAATCTCACGAAAACTCTTAAGAAACAATAGGATAACTCCAATACCTCAATTTACCCAAAAATAGTTTCAGCTATCAGATGATTCAAGAGCTCTAAGGTACCACGAAAGCCTAACTTGAAATGTTTTCATTAGAACAATATCACCAAAAGCGATCAACTTACTACAACTATTAACATCAATCTCACAACAACAATTAGGAAACACTTCGAAAGATCCACGTGAAAATAGTGGGTTTATTCTTTCTCAAAAGAAGAGGCAAATGGAAACGATGTTCACCAACTAGACAATCATTTACAAATCGCAATGAACACAGGACCAAAGGGGAAAACCAAGTAAGCACCGAACTCATAGAACATAAGTGGAGTTCACAGATAAAAGTATAAGCCTCACAAGAAGAGAATGTCAGCCCTTAACAAATAAGAACAACGAGCATTCAAGATCAAAGCGCTCACTTCAACGAAGGACCATTATAACTTTGCAACAAATCATTGTACGCGGCAACTTCGTTTACCATATAAAACTTGAACCCCCAAAAGGTCATGAACACCAAACTTGAAATTGGATCATTTTAGAAACATCGAGAAAGGCGGTCAAACTTTTTTTTTTCTATAAAAGAATCAACATTACCCTCACATTAACTTTCTTCAATGAACTCTGTAAAAGATGATTCCTGTTCTCCAAAATACCAATCGGTGAACCAGGTCCTCTTAATCAACAAGTGAGATAGGACCCTTACAAAAAGAATGATCTTGTCAATAATATCGTGTACAAGTAGCAAAGAGAGCTCAGCAATCAGAGAGACAAGAATTGTTTTGAAAAACATCTAGGGACCCATAGGAACCCGTAGCCAACCAATTTGTTTGATTACCATCTCCGACTTAATCACCACAAGGCACCAAAAAAAAAGGTTTTAACACTAATCCTCAGAAAAGAGATGCGTTAAACTTCAAGACGCGGAATGATCCAAAAGAAATACATGGAGCCAATGCTTCCTCGTGATAACGAACTTGCAACAGAAAACTCTCATTATACAAACTATCAAACGAGTAAACGAGTCGCTATTTTCCAACGAGAAGGAAGGAACAAACATGGAAATATCAATATTTCCAACCGTCGAAGATCATTTAAAATAAAAGAAATTCAACAACTGAAAAAAAACAATAATATTTTCAGAGAACCATTAAAGACCTATTGGATCTCATCAACCACCATGAATCATGAACCTAAGAGAAATTCATCAACTACCACCGGACAAAAATTTGTCAAAATCAGAAATCAAGGAAGAGAACCATTGTCTAAAGCATCCCAAAAAGAAATATACAAGATAATTGTGCACTTGATAAAGAACTTGCAAAAGAAATCTGCCAATGCCCAAAACCCCAAGCGAACACACGGTTAAATTTTCCAACAGGGGTAAAACAGAACTTTCGTGAAAAGGTAAATCTTGCAATTTAACTACGCTCACATGGAGCAGAAATATCACAATAGTAGAAAGAACAATAATTGTTTCAAAGAACGATCAGAAACCTACTGTGGATTGCCCACTTCATTATAACCCTCCATTCAAAAGAAATTCACGAGTATCGAAACTACAACGTAAAACCAGATACAAACTTGAGAAGGACAACAACTTCATCAATGAGCTCATGCTCAACACAGAACTATGGAACAGGGGTAAGAACTTCTCTACTATTACAACACGAACAGTGGTGTAGCCTGGCAAAACCCAGGACGACAACCACGAACTCAGCTGCTCGACGTCCGCTACCTATACGCATAACTAATGCAATCAATTATGAATATATAGGACCATCTCATGACAATCATAGAATAATTCATAGATATATAGGATATCACATCACGTCATAGATTAATAACAAGAAAGATAATACAGAAGCAATTCTATACCATACAACATAATGAACAACATCACAAGAAATGCGAAACAATGGATTTCCCAAACCCCACCCTCGTGCACGAGTGTGTCATTTTAATACTTTTCTACTAACCACGGACCTAAAGCCCGCTCGATACCAAGCTGTAACACCACGACTATAAGGAAGTCAAGATGTCACCTACAACCACTACTCTTTAGAAGAATAACATCAAAACCCATGACAAGGTGAAGCAAGTAGTAAGATTATACGGAAACAAGAATTCATCATCAAGTTTAATCAATGGAATGGAAATAAACAATTCTGAGAGATACGATAGTTATGACCAAACTGGCTTATTACAATTCAACACAAGTCATAATTAACGACAGTAAAAGTCCTCAAAATGTTTGGTTTATAGTAGTGAGTGCATCGGGATGAACTACCCACCACAAGATCATTCTTCCTTGTCATTTACCTAAATAAGACAATAAAGCAAGAATGAGCCAAACACTCAGCAAGTAACGGTATGAAACAATCAGACATACCATGAGCAATATATCACAATCATAATTTGAACAATTTAATGGAAACGAATTTATGAATGGATGAAGTGGAATGATGCATTGAAGGAAATGAACATATTGCAGCATATACCGGTATAGCGAGTGAAACACCCGTCGGTGTTCACTTAGAGTAACCGTATGAAGAACGTTTCATACGGTAGTCAACGTGGCCCACATTGGAATGGTGGACTCACGTAACGTGGCCCACATTGGAATGGTGGACTCACGTACCCATTCTGGAATTGATGGGATTTTCAAGTGCCCATACTGGAATTGATGGGTCTTACAAATGTAATTTATACATGTCATGATGTGAATTCATGGCAAGATTGAATAATACTCATAAATGAAAAGGTACACATGGCATTCATCTACAAGTACGAACAAATATTTTCATTCATTCACACATCACATAATGCATCAATCATAGTATACCAGTTACTTGCAGTATATCAACATCATGAATAAAGCACAAGAACATTCATGTAAACAACATATCATTATGCATTCCTTTGAATTCAACACTAGTTGACATCTGATTTGCCTTTCGCGTTGTGACTCGATAGCAGGCAACGGAGGTGTTCCCACACATGATGCCTCGCCGCCTACACAAGCATGTTCCCAAAATAAGAACAACGATAAAACACTGCTACCGGTGTTCTACAATAACCCCTGACTATCCAATATACCGCATAGACCCTAATTGAAAATAAACTATTCAGCCAGATTTCAGCCCTTCTGAGCAGCGGTACGAGAAAAAGCATATTTAATTATCTAGAACTTGAAACGATACGAAACCAGTGCCCAATGAAACATAACGCACAACACTACGAAACTCTAGTTGGCGGGATCCTTTGATTCGGCCAATACAGAGGTCTAAACAACAGATTAAAACACTAGCAGTTATCTGCCCAGAATTCAGAACAGTGGCAAAGAAAATATCATAACTTTCATTCTACAGATCCAATGGGGGTGATCTTTATCAGCTTTGAACGATAATTTAAAGGGCTACAATAACTTATTTGGGTGGAGGTTCTGGAAATGCCTCTAACTAGATCAAAACCTAGGATCAAACCGACAGATCTTTCTCGTCAGACAGACAGAACAGCGCGCACTAAAAAAATCATATCTCCTAAACCATAAGGCGGAATCAAGTGATCTCGGTGGCTATGGAAAGCTAAGAGTCGTGGCTACAATTTTCTAAGAGATGGTCAGATCAAAAAACATACAGATCTTACCCAAAGCTGACGAGAAACGCGCTGGACAAAACAGATCTGGTAACTCCTCTTGGCCGGCCCTCCAAATGTCGTCTCCTCGCCTTCCCTCCAATGGACCACAGCAAGGAGCTTCGCCGGGGGAAGGAGGTGCTGCTGCTGGGGAGGTGGTGGCGCAGGGAGGTGCAAGGGAGCAGGGGTGGCGCCAAAGGGCGAGGAGGGGTGGCGGCTTGTGGGGAATAGGGAGAGGGAGTAGTGGGGCTAGGGTTTTGGGGTGGAGAAGCCCCCCTTGGCCGGCCACTAGTGGGCTCCCCCCTGGGCCGTGGCACGCGGCCCAGGTTGTCGAATAAATGCAGAAAACTCCTTCTCTTTTCAAGAATTTCCATTTCTTTCATTGCCTTTTCTTCTTACGGTGATTCCTAATTACAGATTAATTTAGGAGTATTATAGGAGGCCCAAGTTCCAAAATTTCCCCAAAAAAAACCTTGACTTTTCAATTAATTCCATCACCCGAAAATATTCTCTCTGATCGGTATTCGGGGTATTACAAATAATTTGTAACATTCCATCGTAGTTGTGCCATTTTGGTGTGTGGGTGTCGGTTAGACATTATTCCCACATGGCGCAAGAGGGGGCTTGAATCCGGCGGGTGGTTAGCCCAATGGAAGCGAAACCTTAGCGAGGCAAGGCTACGGTGGGATGGCGCATTGTAAAAGCCTTGACTCGTGCTCTAGACTGCTTACCTAAGGTAGTGAACAGTGGGATCGACGGATGCCAAACAAACTAGAGAATTCATGTCTTGTGGGTAAAGTTGTACAACCTCTGCAGAGTGTAAAACTATTCGAATAGCCGTGTCCACGGTCATGGACATGCTGAGCAAAGCCACTCAAAGTTAGACTTTGATTTTGTTTTAAAAATGATTTTAGCAAATGATTTGAGGATGGTTAATCCTTGTGGTAAAATTGGGCGGTTAGCCATGTGATAGGAGGGTATCCATCACCATGTTTCATATGGAGGTTATCCTACTATAAAACTTGAGAATTTATAAAAATGAATTTTAGTTATAGAATAACTGCTTTGGAACTTAGTAACAAATATTTAAAGAAAATATTGCTTTATGCAAATTCAACCAATAAGCATTCCTTTGATATATCCATGCATGCATTAACTCTGTTACTGGGTGTAACTTGCGAGCACGGTAGTTGTGCTCACCCTTGCTTCATGCAAATAAATTTCAGAGGAGAAGGACTTCGGATCTCGACGACTAGGCCATCGCCCGATCGATTGCACATGGCGAATCAATTTGGACTCCACTACTTCTTCGTCTTCATTTGTGTTTGTTTAATGTTGGCTTGTAAGCCTTTCTTGTAATCAACTCTGATATTTATTAATAAAGTTGTGCGATTTATGGATGTTACCATATCTGTTTACTGCGTGAACTAGCTACTGATCATGGGACTAGTTCAAAAATGCACAGAGGATTCTGGAGTGTTACTCCCGGGTCCGACAGAAATAGTATCAGAGCCATATCGACTGTAGGCCGTGACCTAGTTAGAATGGACGTTAGTTGAAAACTTCAAAACTTATTTTATATAACAAGAAAAACAATTTGTTCTCTCCTCATCTTGGTCATCTATCTGTCCTTAGCTTTTGCATAGCAATTCTTCCTTACCAAATTCTCTCTTCACCGTTTTATAATGTTAAATGGAACCTCTTTCCCTTGAAAAATTTCTATAGTTGGTCAGCACGATTATTAACCCTTACGTTCAAGACCCCAAGACATGCATCATCGTCGCTACCATTCAACGACAACGGACATGATCAATCGAAGACTGTGAATCGAAGGTCGCGATTTGAACCAAGCCATATAGCTTAAGTTTACCAAGGCTCATTCTGTGTATTGAGTCGTTTCACCAGCTTATGAGTACCGATCGAGTAGAACGTTGTATTGTTGTTATCTTGTATCGTATTGTTTTCTTTTGATACGTCGTACGTAGATCCTTTGATCTTGTGTACAACGTTTGCTTTAAATGGGTAGTCTTCTCATCTCGTAGCTTTCTTTCTCATCCTTTGCTATCGTCTCTTCTCTAACAATCCATTGGACTTCTAATCTATCGATGCACCTGAAGGACGATTTGACGTTTCGAATTTCTAAACAACTCAATACCCTTGGACCCTAGCCAACTGGAAGATAGACTCTATCTATCTCTCAATTCATTTATCCTATGTGCATATTCATTCTTTCTAGCTTCTCCGAATCTCGGGGACGAGATTCCTTTTAAGGGGGGTAGATTGTAACATCCCAAAGTTCTGTTACCAATTTAAAAATAAATAAAGTTATTATTTTATTTGATTTTCTGACTATCGAAGAATTTTCTTGATTTATTGTAACCTAAAAAGAGTTTTAACTGTTAAAAGTAAAATAATAATAATAATAATTTAATTTCTTGGTTTTAATGTCAAAAAGAAAGTTTATTAAGTTTATTTGATTTTCTGTGATTTTATTGGATTTAAATATAAAAATAAAATTTTAATTAATTTTCTAGTATTTAAAAAGGTTTTCCTATTTTCTAGAAAATAAAATCAAAAATAAAAGCCAACTTTAAGTTGGAATTATTTTTATTAAGTTCAAAATAATTTTAGGAATTTTTAGAAATTTTTCTAAAATTTTTGGACTCTATTTACTATATTCCAAAAGGTGTTCAATTTGTGGCTTAATTTGAATTTCGAAAATAATTAAAAAAAAATCAGAAAATGGGTGCCCATTCGGTCATCCATCCCTTTCCTTCTCCAGGAAGGAGCTCACTTAACTTTGCATGTGCTACCATGTGGCCAATTGCTATTTATTGATTAAAGCCCTCCCCTCTTCTTTTTATTCCCTCTTCCACTTCATCTTCTTCCTCCAACCAGTACTAATTTTCTCTCTGTAACTTTGCATCTCTCACTTGGATAGCAAATGGCAGCAGCCCTTGCCGGCCACCGACCTTACCACCGGCCAGCCCTCACCTTGCCGCCCCTCCCCCGGCCGCCGGCCGCAAGCGAAGCTCAAATCTGCCATTAATGGCAGCTTTCACCGTTTCTTCCGTTTCTCTTCACTCAATGCACCAAATTCGAATCCGTTGGATGCCAAACGTCCGTAGTAACGTCATCTACATTACTACACCATCAATTGGCCGTTTCTTCCTCCCATTTAAGTGCAGTTTTCAGTTTTCTCCCTCTCATTATGGCACCCGAAAACTGAAGCTTTTATTCTCGCGAATTTCCATCAATCCGGCCACCCCCTCCCCTATATAAAGCGACCTCCAGCAGC
This sequence comes from Hsuehochloa calcarea, assembly GCA_036346395.1. Taxonomy (NCBI): domain Eukaryota; kingdom Viridiplantae; phylum Streptophyta; class Magnoliopsida; order Poales; family Poaceae; genus Hsuehochloa; species Hsuehochloa calcarea. The sequence continues at coordinate 31,945,014 of CM070610.1, forward strand.
TCCTCTCCACCCTCAACCCACCCCCAAAACCTCTCCTCCCCTCTCCCCTTGGTTTGGCCACATTTGCGATTTGAAGTTCGCGGCGGTTCTTTGTTCTTCCTCCGTCGTCGCCTCCGGTGGAGCGCCGCCAATTTCGTCACCACCGCCGGCACCGCGACGTCGTACTCTCTGGCGTCCATGCCTTCGCCGTCGAAAGATCGCCGAGCTCCGCCCACCTTCCATGGCCGACGGCTTCCCGCCGCCGCCGCCGCCGCCATCGCCGCCATCCCGCGCCATCACCTCCATTGGCCGTCTCGATGTCGACAATCCATTTTGGTAATTTCACGGCTACCTTTTCTCTCCTTCACCTAACGCCATGTTCATTTCTTTCTCTGTACTCGGCTGAACCAAAGGAAGAACAGTACTCATTTTCTAGTGATATCTTGTAGCATTTGATTTACTTTTGAATTTTGCTTCCAAAAATTCTTCCTCTCTTATGCAAACTCCGAATCCGATAATTCTTCCACGTAAAATCATCTAAATTCATCCTTTATTTTTCAGTATTTCTTTTGTAATTTTGAGTTTTTATTATATTTTAGATGTTTTTCTAATTGCGCGTTCTTGCCAGTAACGATCGTCGTCGCGAATCGCTACCATTAGGTAGAGTACATCGCCGAGATTCCATATTCGTTGTCCGACGGCTATCTCTCCCTTTCTATCGCCTGTACGGCCAATTATTCAGTGATAGTCACTATTCACGTATGCATGGGAATGAATAGTGCCATGCAAACTACTATTCACTCTCTCTTTCGGAATTTCGTTCTCCCTCATACGAACTCCGATTCTACCGATTAAAATTCCTATATTCATATAAAGTCGATATCTTATTTCCAGTATTTATTTCTTAATTTTTGGATTTTATTTAGATTTTATTTGAATTTGGATCGTTTACACGTATAGATTTCGACGACTTCGGACAACTGGATTTTGATGCCGTTTGAGAACATCAATTAACCAAGCACGGCAAGTTATACTTTTGATCATATTTGATCCCATTATTTCAAATTATTTAAATTATGTTTTAAATTATTATTGCATGCTTATTTTTAATCAATGTAATTTAAATACCCGTTTTAAGTTTATAGTTATGCCTAAATCCTTTGTATGGCCAATGTTGATATTTGAATGAAATATATTGTCACCCTAGATAAAAACCTAGTTGATACGATAGTATGAACTGGGATAATTTGAAAATATTATGTAAAGACATGCTTACACCAAAATTGTTTAGTTTGGGAAATTTTAGCCAAATGATTAACCATTGTTTAAAACCCTATGGCATTGGTTTGTCATGGAAGATTTTGCAAATGATTTTGAAAAGCAAAAATGAAAAGTTGGTTTGTACTTGGGCGAAATGGATGCTTGGTGGGTGCAGGTTTATGCACGGGCTCAATCCGGGTAGGTTTGAGGCCCAGGGGTTATTTTGGAAGTCGCCCAAGTCAGTTAAGGACCGGTCTTCGAGCCGCATCTTGCTAAGCCACATCGTACTACCACATGTCCTGTATGGGTAGGACCTGGCTAAATAATTTTTAACATTCCATCGTAGTTGTGCCATTTTGGTGTGTGGGTGTCGGTTAGACATTATTCCCACATGGCGCAAGAGGGGGCTTGAATCCGGCGGGTGGTTAGCCCAATGGAAGCAAAACCTTAGCGAGGCAAGGCTACGGTGGGATGGCGCATTGTAAAAGCCTTGACACGTGCTCTAGACTGCTTACCTAAGGTAGTGAGCAGTGGGATCGACGGATGCCAAACAAACTAGAGAATTCATGTCTTGTGGGTAAAGTTGTACAACCTCTGCAGAGTGTAAAACTATTCGAATAGCCGTGTCCACGGTCATGGACATGCTGAGCAAAGCCACTCAAAGTTAGACTTTGATTTTGTTTTAAAAATGATTTTAGCAAATGATTTGAGGATGGTTAATCCTTGTGGTAAAATTGGGCGGTTAGCCATGTGATAGGAGGGTATCCATCACCATGTTTCATATGGAGGTTATCCTTGAGAATTTATAAAAATAAATTTTAGTTATAGAATAACTGCTTTGGAACTTAGTAACAAATATTTAAAGAAAATATTGCTTTATGCAAATTCAACCAATAAGCATTCCTTTGATATATCCATGCATGCATTAACTCTGTTACTGGGTGTAACTTGCGAGCACGGTAGTTGTGCTCACCCTTGCTTCATGCAAATAAATTTCAGAGGAGAAGGACTTGGATCTCGACGACTAGGCATTGCCCGATCGATTGCTGTGGCGGATCACCGACTCCACTACTTCTTCGTCTTCCGCTGTGTTTGTTTAATGTTGGCTTGTAAGCCTTTCTCGTAATCAACTCTGATATTTATTAATAAAGTTGTGCGATTTATGGATGTTACCATATCTGTTTACTGTGTGAACTAGCTACTGATCATGGGACTAGTTCAGAAATGCACAGAGGATTCTGGAGTGTTACTCCAGGGTCCGACACTTGGAGAGTGTGACACAAGATGTTCGGTCCTTGTTGACTTAGGCAAGACATCCACAAACCCAATAACCCACCATCCGACCACTTGCCCAAGTCCAAATCAATTTTTCATTTTCACATTTTGACTTTACAAAATAACAAAGCACGAGTGCTAGACATAATGGAATAATATTTAGATGTGTGATCCAGATCATCGACTACAATCGATGATCGCCCATTACTACCGAAACTAAGTATTTCTAAGCAATTTCAAATCGAAAGCTACTAAGTGACAAGAGTCCATCCATCGAACTCCGACCACAGCAAATAACCTAAGCTCATGGTAGTAGAGGATAAACAAGTCCTACAGATTATGCAACTATAGGATACTAACCATAATCTAACAACAAAATAGCGATGCATACATACAAGTTGAAATCAATATAGTAGACTTGAAAAATAATAGGATTAACATGATCAAACTGCTTGCCTGCTTGGTGTGGGTCAAGATGTTGCTGAGGATCAATTATATTGTCAACGTGCTCTTCGGATCCGAACGAGAAGGTGAAAAAGAACCGATAAGAACGAAGAAAACACAAAGACTCAACAGCAAACTTTCTCCAAAAATTCTGAAAATTTTACAGTAGCAAGAGCATAATTTATAAAAAAATTTAGCAACAAGAACCAACTGATTTGGATTCTTAATGCCAAAGATACGACCAAAAGAAGAACTTACGACCAGGTAGTGGTCGTAGATGAACTTACGACCATGACATAGTCGTAGTAAGTCTTACGACTAGGTACAAGTTGTAGTAGAACTTACGGTTGGGTACTAGTCGTAGAAGGACTTATGACCAGGTAGTGGTCGTAGAAGAACTTATGCCCATGACATAGTCGTAGTAAGACTTACGACTAGGTACAAGTCGTAGTAGAACTTACGACTAAGCTACGGTGACTGGTCGGAAATCCGACCACGAGGCAGCGCCTCTCGCACGCTTTGCCAGTGGCCCAGCGGCGCCTCGACCTGTGGCGCCGACCAAAAGGCGGGATGAGGTCCAAAGTTTAACGGTCCGACCGCGGCGATCTTGGTCGGAGTATGGTGAAGCAATGAGACGACCACGAGTGCTGGTGAGTAGGTATGGCTCGGGAGAACTCCCGAACGGACAATACCAAAAGAACAACGAAAACACACTTAAGCTCCTATAGGGCAATGCGAAACTACCTGAGCTGAAGAACGACTAGAGACCCACGGAGTGGCTTCGGCGATGAGTGACCGAACGGCGGCGGTAAGGTCCTCACTAGGGCACAGCGACCTGAGCAAAGAGAGAACCAAACCGAGTGAGGTTAAGTTCCGAGAGTAAAGGGGAGCAGAGGGGCAAAGACTTGAAGAAGAAAACCCTGCCGCACCGCCTCCACCAAGCTCCACACTCAACAATGGCGGTCGAGGGATTGCGAGGCTGCGGCTCAAGCAAGGTGGTGAGTGCTAGCTGGAGTTGCGGAGGTGCTAAAGGAAGCTAAGGGTGAAGCAATGGAGTTTAAATAGAGCAATGGCGAGAGCAGCGGCGGGTCTTCGGTCGGGTCAACAACGCCATGAGAGCACTTGAGAGCGATGGGAGCGGTCGAATCATGGCCTTACGAGGAGGGCGCGACGGGCATTTAATCTTGCAGAGCTAGCCATTTAAAGGTGACCACAGAGTGGACTGGACACTGCTCGTTTTCTCCTCTGCTCACGCCATGACCGGGCTCACGAGCGCGCTGACGGAGGAAGGAGACGACTCGTCGACCGTCCGATTGAAATCGAACGGCTGAGTTAGATCGGGTGGATTAAAACGATTCCATCGTTCGGCTGGTCGAGGACCGTTTGATGCCGATCCAACGGCTCACGACCCGCACACCCGATCGATCGCGCCGGTGCGATTAGTTGACTGGACCGAGTCCAGTGGCTCGAGCCCGAGTCCGGTTCGAACCCGAGGAACAGTGCAAACCAGTTAGAATTTGAACCCTAAACATCGGATTTTTGAGGAATTATTTGAGGTAGCAAACAAACTCCAAAATTTATGAAATTTTAACTAGAGCTTGCTGACAGCAGGAGGAACCTCTCATAAAATTTTCAGAGATTTTCAGGCAATGAAACTTTTCTCCAGAAATTCCAGAAGAGTAGAAATAGGGTTTGACCAATTTGACTTGCCTCCAAAAATTATCAAATAATTTCTAAAAATCATGAGATAATTCAGAGGTGTTGCCAAGCCTCTCTAGAACTCAGGAAAAGATTTCAAAAGTTTGGCACAAGATCCATGCCACAAAGGTTTTTGATTAGAGTCAAAAGAAGATTTAATTTTGATTTTCCATAATTCTTTTTGAAAGAATTTCAGAAATGACCAAGGGCTTCAACATGCAAGAAAATTTTTAATTTCTTTGTATTTTCTTACATTTGAAACTCAAATCCATATTTAGGGATGTTACAAAACCTCCCCCCCCCCTTACAAAAATCTCGTCCCGAGATTTGGCTCACTCGGTAAAGTAAGATGGATAGTCTGCACGGAGACGATCTTCCCTTTCCCAAGTAGCCTCCTCCTCAGAATGGTTCGACCACTGAACTTTGAGGAATCTGATGGTTTTATTCCTTGTTCTTCGTTCAGCCTCATCGAGTATGCGAACAGGGTGCTCGTGATAGGTCAAATACTCTTGGACATCGAGGGTTTCCAACGGAGCTTCCTCTGTTGGAACACGGAGGCACTTCTTTAGTTGGGACACATGGAAAACATCATGTACCCCCTCGAGTGCAGCTGGCAATTCCAACTTATAGGCAACAGCTCCTTTCTTCTCGATAACACGGTAAGGACCGACATATCGAGGAGCTAACTTGCCCTTGACGCCGAAACGCTGATGGCCCTTCAAAGGAGAGACTTTGAGATAAACAAGGTCATCAGGCTCGAAGCTCAATTCACGACGACGGTGATCTGCATAGCTCTTTTGCCTGGATTGAGCTGTGCGTAAACGATCACGAATAAGCTGGACTTGACTCTCGGCCTCATTGATCGAGTCCGGGCCAAAGAAAGGTTTTTCGCCGGTCTCATACCAATTCAACGGGGTTCTGCACTTTCTCCCGTATAAGGCCTCGAAAGGTGACATGCCGAGACTGGCCTGAAAACTGTTGTTGTAGGAAAACTCGGCAAATGGCAAGCACTTCTCCCAATCCTTTCCATATGCGAGAACACAAGCACGAAGCATGTCCTCCAACACTTGGTTGACCCTCTCGGTCTGACCATCAGTTTGGGGGTGATATGCTGTGCTAAAGGTGAGACGGGTTCCCATAGCCTCTTGCAAACACTTCCAAAACCTGGCGGTGAAAAGTGCACCGCAATCCGAAACGATCGTCTTCGGCACACCATGCAAGCAGACGATACGGGAAATATAGAGGTCCGCGAGTAGACTCGCACTAAGGTTTGTCCATACTGGCAGAAAATGGGCTACTTTTGTCAATCGATCGATGGCAACCCAGATGCAATCCTTGCCCTTGGATGTTCGGGGCAGACCGGTGATAAAATCCATCCCGATCGAATCCCACTTCCACTCGGGGATTGGCAAAGGCTGAAGCAGTCCTGCTGGACGCTGATGCTCGGCCTTGACACGACGACACACGTCGCATTCGGCAACGAACTTCACAATCTCCCTCTTCATTCGGGTCCACCAAAATGCCTGACGGAGATCTTGATACATCTTTGTGGCCCCGGGATGAATAGACAAGGGCGAATCATGGGCTTCGCGGAGGATCAAATTCCGCAATTCCATGTCCTTGGGAACCACAAGGTGTTGCCCGAACCTTACAACACCATGCTCATCCTCAGAGAAGCACTTGGCTGTTCCGTTCTTGACATTTCCCCTGATGCGGCTCACTCCAGCATCCGATCGCTGAGCGACCTTAATCCGATCCACCAAGGTTGTTTGCACAACCAAGGCAGCGAGGGAACCATGCTCAACCAATCCCAAGTTGAGACGCCAAAACTCCTCCAGAAGGGTGGGTTGGCGTTCCTGGAGCAACAAGACATTGCAATGCGCTTTGCGACTGAGCGCATCGGCAACGACATTAGTCTTGCCCGGATGATAGTGAATACCCATGTAATAGTCTTTTATTAGTTCCAACCATCTCTTTTGCCTGAGGTTCATATCCGGTTGGGTGAACAAATACTTTAGGCTTTTGTGATCCGAATACACTTCGCAACGATTACCGATTAGGTAATGTCGCCAAATCTTAAGTGCATGAATCACAGCATCCAATTCCAAGTCATGGGTAGGATAGTTGAGTTCATGAGGTCTCAATTGCCTTGATGCATAGGCCACTACCTTGCCTTCTTGCATAAGGACACAACCGAGTCCTCGACGAGAAGCGTCGCAAAAGATATCGAAGCTTTGATGAATATCGGGAAGAACGAGGACGGGAGCGGTGGTCAAACGCTTCTTAAGTACTTGGAAGCTTTCCTCACAAGCATCGGACCATAAACTGCGGCTGCGGCGGTCTAGAATGCCAGCAAGCTGGAGTTGACAGAGGTGACCAAAAACAGTCGAAAACGAAAAATGCAAAGAAGCTCCGCTGCGGTCCAAGTAAGCGAGTGCCAAGCAACTAGGGACTAAAGTGGAGCTACCTGAGCACGGGAGAGACACAGAGAAAGGTTGGAGCTGCTCCGGTGCTGAGGAAGAAGAAAGGGGATGAACTTCGGCCGAAACAGAGAAAATCCAAATTCAGCCAAGCCGTGAGAAAGATAAGTGAAATTGAGAGAGGGTTAAGCTCAAGCAATTAAAGAGGGAGCAGAGGGAACAAGAAATAGAGAGGGAGAGCCACTATGGTACCGCCTTCACCGTGAGCTTGAAACTCGGCAATGGCGGCCAAAATGATTTCGGGTGAAACAAGCTCAAACCAGCCCTAAGGTGCTAGCTAGAGTTGCAAAAATGCTAAAGGAAGCCAAAGGGGAAGCAATAGTGCTTAAATAGCTGAGAAGGCAGAGAGCAACAGCAACATTTTCTCCTCGGGTCAAACCTACCATGGGAGCACTTGAGAGCGATGGGAGCAGTTGAGCTATGGACATTTGAGGGCGGTGCATGATGGGCAATTAATGCTAGCAGAAGGAGCCGTTTAAAGGTGGCCACCGAGGTGACCCAACGTTGCGCCCTTCTCCTCTGCTTACGCCATGGCCTGACTCAAACGCATCGTTCGCTCAGACGCGAGGAAAGAGACGATGCGTCCACCGTTAGATCTAAATCGAACGGTTCAAATGAAAGGGACGATCGGCCGGTCCGAACGTTCACTCGAGCCAGGCCGTTATCTCCAAATCGGACGGTTCAAATGAATTGGGCGATCGGCCGGTCCGAATGTTCACTCCAATCCAGGCCGTGCTTTTCCAATCGAACGGCTCTCCTGTGATCGCATCGGTAACGCTTCGATGACGATCCGACGGCTGACAGCGCTCGCGCTCGATCGACCACGACGGTGCAGTTAGTTGATTGAACCAAGTCAAGTGGCTCGAGCCCGAGTCTGACTCGAACCCAAGGAACAGTGAAAACCAGCTAGGGTTTGAATTAACAACTGATTTTTGGAGGATTTTCTTAAGGTAGCAAACCAGCTCCAAAAATTATGAAATTTTAACTGGAGGTTGCTGACTTAAGGATTAATCTTACATAAAATTTCTAGAGATTTTAATGCAATGCATTCTTCTCCAGAAATTCCAGAATATTGGAGTTAGGGTTTGACCAAGCTTTGACTTGGTTTGACTTGCCTCCAAAATTATCAAATAATTTCTAAAAATCATGAAATAATTCATAGGTGTTACCAAGCCTCCCTAGAACTCAGAAAAAATATTCACAGAGGTTTGGCACAAGATTTTTGCCAATGAGGTTTTTGATTGGAGTGAATTGAGGATTTTGATTTTGATTTTTCCACAATCCCTCTACAAGAATAATGGAACTGATCAAAAACATCCAGATGTGAGAAAAGTTTTAATTTCTCCTCATTTTTATACATTTGAAACACAAATCCACATTTGGGATGTTACAAAACCTCCCCCCCCCTTACAAAAATCTCATCCCGAGATTTGGCTCACTCTGTAAAGAAAGATGGATAGTCTGCACGGGGACGATCTTCCCTTTCCCAAGTAGCCTCATCCTCAGAATGGTTCGACCACTGAACTTTAAGGAATCGGATGGCTCTATTCCTTGTTCTTCATTCAGCCTCATCGAGTATGCGAACAGAATGCTCGCGATAGGTCAAATCCTCCTGAACATCGAGAGTTTCCAACGGAGCTTCCTCTGTTGGAACACGGGAGCACTTCTTTAGCTGGGACACATGGAAAATATTATGTAACCCCTCATGTGCAGCTGGCAACTCCAACTTATAGGCAGCAGCTCCCTTCTTCTCGATAATACGGTAGGGACCGACATATCGAGGAGCTAACTTGCCCTTGACGCCGAAACGCTGATGGCCCTTCAAAGGAGAGACTTTGAGATAAACAAAGTCATTAGGTTCAAAGCTCAACTCACGACGACGGCGATCCGCATAGTTCTTTTGCCTGGATTGAGCTGTGCGCAAATGATCACGAATAAGCTGGACTTGCCTCTCGGCCTCATTGATCGAATCCGGGCCAAAGAAAGGTCTTTCACCGGTCTCAGACCAGTTCAACAGGGTTCTACACTTTCTTCTGTATAAGGCCTCGAAAGGTGCCATGCCGAGACTGGCCAGAAAGCTGTTGTTGTAGGAGAATTCGGCAAATGGCAAGCACTTCTCCCAATTCCTTCCATAGGAAAGAACACAATCACGGAGCATGTCCTCCAACACTTGGTTCACCCTTTCGGTCTAACCATCAGTTTGGGGGTGATATGTTGTGCTAAAGGTAAGACGGGTTCCCATAGCCTCTTGCAAACTATGCCAAAATTGAGAAGTGAACAGAGAACCCCGATCAGAAATGATCGTCTTCGGTATCCCATGCAGACTTACAATTCTGGAGACATAGAGCTCGGCTAGGAGACCCACACGAAGCTGAGTCTTGACAGGAATGAAATGAGCCACTTTAGTCAACCGATCGATGACAACCCAAATGGCATCATTTCCCTTGGGAGACCTGGGTAGACCGGTGATAAAATCCATCCCGATCGAATCTCATTTCCACTCAGGCACTGGCAAAGGCTGCAGCAGGCCTGCTGGACGCTGATGCTCGGCCTTAACACGACGACACACGTCGCACTCGGCAACTAACTTCACAGTTTCCCTCTTCATTCGGGTCCACCAAAATCTCTGGTGGAGATCTTGATACATCTTCGTGGCCCTGGGATGAATAGACAAAGGTGAATCATGGGCTTCGCAGAGAATCAAATTCCGCAATTCCATATCTTTTGGAACCACAAGGCGTTACCCGAACCTCACAACACCATGCTTATCCTCAAAAAAGCACTTGCATGTTCCGTTCTTGACATTTTCCTTGATGCGGCTCACTCCAACATCCGATTGCTGAGCGATCTTAATCTGATCCACCAAGGTTGGCTGCACAACCAAGGCAGCGAGGGAACCATACTCAACCAAACCCAAGTTCAGACGCTGAAATTCCTCAAAAAGGGTGGGTTGATGCTCCTTGAGCAACAAGATATTGCAATGCGCTTTGCGACTAAGCGCATCGGCAACGACATTAGCCTTACCCGGATGGTAGTGAATACCCATATCATAGTCTTTGATCAACTCCAACCATCTCCTCTGCCTGAGGATCAGATCTGGTTGGGTGAACAAATACTTTAAGCTTTTGTGATCCAAATACACTTCACAACGATTACCGATTAGGTAATGTCGCCAAATCTTAAGTGCATGAATCACAGCATCCAACTCCAAGTCATGGGTAGGATAGTTGAGTTCATGAGACCTCAATTGCCTTGATGCATAGGCTACTACCTTGCCTTCTTGCATAAGGACAAAACCGAGTCCTCGACAAGAAGCATCGCAAAAGATATCGAAGCTTCGACGAATATCGGGAAGAACGAGGACGGGAGCGGTGGTCAAACGCTTCTTGTGTACTTGGAAACTATCCTCACACGCATCGGACCATAAGAACTTCTTGTCCTTTTTGAGCAACTCCGTCATCGGCTTCGCCATCTTGGAGAATGTAACACCCTGACCCAAAATCGGCTCAATGCCCAGCCCACCGTGGGGCGGACCCGCCCACACATAGCACCTCACTTGCACTTTCGTCCTCGCTTCGTGTAAAAGGGTTAACCCGGAGGTGCTACGTTTGGATCCAACAAGCATTATATACTACTACAACTCACTTGAGACAAGCAATGTGGGACTAATCCCACCACACAACTCCTCATGGGCCACATAGGCCACACTATGAGCAGGCCGGGGTATTACACTCACCCCCCTTAAGGGCTGACGCCCTCGGCAGCATATCGCATACGCGGCAAATGCCCAAAATCACCCCTCGGTACACGTCCGTGCGTCCAGTGCCGGCACATATGCCATGCCATGTGTCCACTCCGGGCCCACATGCGCCATGCGCCATATGCTGCGCCACATCCCGCGCTCCGTGCTGGCGAAGGTTGATGCTCTGATACCATATGTAACACCCTGACCCAAAATCGGCTCAATGCCCAGCCCACCGTGGGGCGAACCCGCCCACACATAGCACCTCACTTACACTTTCGTCCTCGCTTCGTGTAAAAAGGTTAAACCGGAGGTGCTACATTTGGATCCAACATGCATTATAAACTACTACAACTCACTTGAGACAAGCAATATTGGACTAATCCCACCACACAACTCCTCATGGGCCACATGGGCCACGCTATGAGCAGGCCGGGGTATTACACTCACCCCTCCTAAGGGTGGCGCCCTCGGCGATATCGCATCTGTGGTAAATGTCCGAACCACCCCTCGGTAGCGTTCGTGCGCCCGGTCTTGGCACATATGCTATGCCATGTGTCCACTCCGGGACCACATGCGCCATGCGCCATATGACCGCGCCCTGTCCGCTTGCGTGCCGTGCGCTGTGAAGGTTGATGCTCGATACCATCGTAACACCGACTCAAAATCGGCTCAATGCCCACCCCACCGTGGGCGGACCGCCACACATAGCACCTCACTTACACTTTCGTCCTCGCCGTGTAAAAGGGTTAACCGGAGGTGCTACGTTTGGATCAACAGCATTATAAACTACTACAACTCACTTGAGACAAGCAATATTGGACTAATCCCACCACACAACTCCTCATGGGCCACATAGGCCACGCTATTAGTAGGCCGGGGTATTACACTCACCCCTTAAGTGGCGCCCTCGGCGACATATCGCATCTGTGACAAATGCCCGAACCACCCCTCGGTACACGTCCGTGCGTCCGGTGCCGGCACATATGCCATGCCATGTGTCCACTCCGGGCCCACATGCGCCATGCGCCATATGCCCGCGCCCCTGTCCCGCACGCGCCCGTGCAGCGAAGGTTGATACTCTGATACCATCTGTAACACCCTAACCCAAAATTGGCTCAATGCCCAGCCACCGTGGGGCGGACCCGCCCACACATAGCACCTCACTTACACTTTCGTCCTCGCTTTGTGTAAAAGGGTTAACCCGGAGGTGCTACGTTTGGATCCAACAGGCATTATATACTACTACAACTCACTTGAGACAAGCAATGTGGGACTAATCCCACCACACAACTCCTCATGGGCCACATAGGCCACGCTATGAGCTGGCCGGGGTATTACAAAGAAGTTCTCGATAAAGCAACAATAGTATCCTGCTAAACCAAGAAAACTCCGCCCTTCGGTTACCAAGTAGGCTGACTCTATGAAAGAACATCGCTGACCTTGCTAGGATCAACGGCTACGCCTCCTGCTGAGAGAACATGGCCCAAGAAAGCCACCTCCTTCAACCAGAATGCGCACTTACTGAACTTCGCATATAACTGGTGCTCACGAAGCTTGCCTAATACAAGCCTCAGATGCTCATTGTGTTCCTCATCATTCTTGGAGTAGATAATAATATCATCGATGAAGACCACGACAAACTTATCTAAATACTCCATGAATACCGAATTCATGAGGTTCATGAACAAGGCAGGAGCATTGGTTAAGCCGAACGACATGACGATGTACTCATACAAGCCGTAGCGAGTAGAGAAAGCCGTCTTTGGAATATCCTCAGGTCGTATCCGAACTTGATGATATCCCTCTCTCAAATCAATTTTGGAGAAAACTTGAGCTCCATTTAATTGATCAAAGAGATCGTTGATGCGGGGCAATAGATACTTGTTCTTTACCGTTACCTCATTAAGCGGACGGTAATCAACGCACATGGGCAAAGTATGGTCCTTCTTCTTTACGAAGATTGCAGGACAACCCCATGGAGATGAGCTAGGGCGGATGAAACCCTTCTCTTGTAGCTCATTAAGTTGCTTCTTCAACTCCACCAACTCGTTTGTTGGTATCCGATAAGGCCTATTTGAAATCAGGGCGGTACCAGGAACCAATTCAATGACAAACTCGAGATCCCGAACTGGTGGCATCCCTGGAAGATCTTCAGAAAAGACATCAATGAAGTCACACACCGTCGGGACTTCACTAATATCTAGAGCGGGCTTCGCTTCAAGCGCGAAGAGATGCGGACCTAGCGACCGGAAAAGCGAACTCGCATTGGAAGGACTAGATAGAGAGACACACTTCTTGGCGCAATCGATTTGTCCCTTGTGCTGAGAGAACCAATCCATGCCAAGAATTACATCTAGACTTGTTGAATGGAGGAGGATAAGATTTGCTAAGAATCCTACTCCCTCGATCTTAATAGGAACGTCCCTACACTCGGATTCAGCTCTCAACTCCGATCTGGGAGAGCAAATGAGTAGCGGGACCAACAATGGAGTAAAAAGGAGCTCACAGCAGCAAAAGAGAAAACAAAAAGCTAACAACTAGGGGAATGGAATATCACCCTAAACGAAAGCCAAAAATAGCAAGTATATAAACTTTAAAAGCTTCTAAAAAGACTCCAAAAACAGCAAGGAATCACCAAACCAAAGCTCAACTTCCCAATGCAACTAACCCGTATTGAATGAACGAGTAATTGATTGAAAAGATAAAAATCAGAATATAACGTAAGATCTAATACTACTAAAGAGCAAGGTTAAATCAGCAAAAATAGTGTTAGATACATAGCTAACTAGTATCACATCTTACCCTTCTATTCCCACAAGTTTTAGTTGATTAACCTCTCATTCTCTACCCTGTTTAGAACTTTTGAGCTTGCTGTCCGGAAATTGAAAGATCGCTGTCCAAGTTTTGCATCCAAGCTTCTAGTCGAAATTATCCATTCCAGTAACTTCAAAACCTTGTAGAGGGCAGCCAACACTTCAATTTGCCAAACTCATTAGTTCCCAAAACCCAATTAAACGATAACAACTATCTTTCAAGGAAGGAGAGGTAAACAATTTTTAAAACTCAAATGAGAGTAAGATGAGAGGAGAAAGCTAAGATAGGTAAGGAGTAAAATCTGAGAATTACTTAAGCTTTCATAAATCATTTGATACTTTGAAAATAAGGTTTTCCTAAATATCCTAAAGACGACAAAGCTTGGGTTACTACGGTCAGTATGGCTCTGATACCAACTCTTGTGAGACCCCAGTTTAGCAGGCTTGTAATGCTTAACCATCCACTCGGTCCTAGCATCACAAATCAAATAAACCGAGACTCGAGACATGTATACTTTCCGAAAATGCAGTATACACACCTCTTTACAAAAAGTCATGCATCAATTCCATTCATTCACATAGAACCGAAGCAGAACAAGACAGATCCAAAGATATACATAGTAAAGCTATTACAAAAGAGAGGCCGACCGGCCCAAAGTCATACAAATAACTTAAACAGCGGAAGCAAAAGTGCCATAAGATGGCCATAAACAAAAGAGCCAATCAGTGTGCATTTAACCCACAAGGCAACCGACCGGGCCGCCAAGCTAGTCGTCAAACCCGCAGCACATCTCACAAAAGTGAGGCCCTTGGGGCTCACCTTCCTCCTCTACAACAAATAGTTAAGCAAAGCAAATAAGTACAAAAATTGTATTCCGCAAGACTTACGTGTAGAATAACAGACCTATACATATCCTACATGCAAGCTTATTTGAGTGGAGGCTGTATGTTTCATTTTCAGCATAAAGCAAGTTTTGTTTGCAATAATGTAGTACATTTAAAAGCAAGTTGACAATCTGTTTTTATTGTTCAAACACAGCTGACAACAATAATAACGATAGATAGATGACAACAACAATCCTGGAAGTGACTAAACCCATAGTCACCATAACAATAGCATGAATTACCCATTTATGCCAACCATGTCAAATTTTAATTAAAAGGTTGTAGTCTAACTCTTGGAAGACCTCCCTGTATTACCCCGGCCTGCTCGTAGCGTGGCCCATGTGGCCTATGAGGAGTTGTGTGGTGGGATTAGTCCCACATTGCTTGTCTCAAGCGAGTTGTAGTAGTGTATAATGCCTGTTGGATCCAAACGTAGCACCTCCGGGTTAACCCTTTTACATGAAGCGAGGACAAAAAGTGTAAGTGAGGTGCTATATGTGGGTGGGTCCGCCCCACGGTGGGCTGGGCATTGAGCCGATTTTGGGTCAGGGTGTTACAAATGGTATCAGAACATCAACCTTCGCTGCACGGGCGCGTGCGGGACAGGGGCGTGGGCATATGGCGCATGGCACATGTGGGCCCGGAGTGGACACATGGCATGGTATATGTCTGCGACCTTTGGACGCACGGACGTACCGAGGGGTGGTTACGGGCATTTGCCACGTATGCGATATCTTTGAGGGCGTCAGCCCTTAAGGAGGGTGAATGTAATACCCCGGCCTGCTCGTAGCGTGGCCCATGTGGCCCATGAGGAGTTGTGTAGTGGGATTAGTCCCACATTGCTTGTCTCAAGTGAGTTGTAGTAGTATATAATGCTTGTTGGATCCAAACGTAGCACCTCCGGGTTAACCATTTTACATGAAGCGAGGACGAAAAGTGTAAGTGAGGTGCTATATGTGGGCGGGTCCGCCCCACGGTGGGATGGGCATTGAGCCAATTTTGGGTCAGGGTGTTACCATCGGCTCCCTCCTGTACCTGACGGCCTCAAGACTGGACATCCACTTCACGATCTGCCTCTGTGCGAGGTTTCAGGCTTCTTCGAGAGCTTCCCATCGCCAAGCCGTTAAGTGCATATTCAGGTATTTACATTCTACCCTCTTGTATGGCATTTGGTACTCTTGTTCTCCGGCTTTGTCCATTCGGGGGTTTTCTGATTCTAATTTAACGGGCTGTCGGCTAGATAGGAAGAGCACCTCAGACACTTGTCACTTCCTAGGCACTTCTCTTGTCTCGTGGTCTTCGAGGAAGCAGTCCTCTGTTGCACAATCCACTACTGAAACTGAATATGTAGCTGCTGCTAGTTGCTGTAGTCAAATTTTATGGATGGTATCTACTCTTAAGGACTATGGGTTAAATTTTGCTAGTGTTCCTCTTTTATGTGATAAAAATTCTTCTATTAACATTGCTAAAAACCCTGTGCAACACTCTAGGACCAAGCACATAGACATTCGCTATCACTTCCTTAGAGACCATGTCGAAAACGGTGATATTGTGCTGCACTTTGTGGAGTTACAGGCTCAACTGGCTGATATCCTCACCAAGCCTTTAGACCCAACAAGGTTTGCCACCTTGAGGAGCGAGTTAGGGGTAATTTATCCTTTTGGGTTGGTTTGAGGGGGAGTTCGATCTTTTCTAATCTTTCCTTGTTCTTTTTTGAGCTTATTGATCTTTTTGAACTTTTTAGGTTTTTAGGTTTTTCTTGCATCTCATTGTATCATATTGCATTCATATGAAAAATCCAAAAAGATGCCTTGTAATATAAGATTTTCTGTTTATCTTTTAAAATTGATGATGCTTTGCCTATTACCCTTTGGAGCTTCAGTATTTCAATTCTTGCTCAATGCCATGTCTAGTTCTTTGACTTGCTATAATTATCATGCTTTCACATATATAGATAAGTCCTTGTTGTATAGCTAGAACTCTAAAATAACTCAAACTAAAAACGGTAATTTGTGGATGTTTTAGCTAGTTGCGCAATTAGTATTCCTTTTGTGATATTGGCCCTATCAGAATTGCTTTGTTAGCTCTTGAATCTAAAATTGATCATTACTTGAGCTTCTTGTGTTCTTGAGAATCTAAAACTGCTCTTGTGAAACATGAAAAATTAAATTTCAAGATTGTCTTTTGCTTAAACTGTGCCAAACTACTCTTACGAGACTGCATGTCAAAGACATGAACTTGGAGATAGTTTGATTATCCAGATGATCTCATGGGGACTGCTTATCAGAATTGACATGAACCTCAAGATTTCTCGCCCTGGTAGAAGCTTAGGAAGAGTTTGTGAATGGCTCCTAGTCCAGGATCTTATTCACTAAGATATACTTTTAATCAACTTCTGATCGAAGCTTAGGATGAGTTTGTGGATGGCTCCTAGTCCAGAATCTTGTCACTAAGTTAGACCATTAGTTAACTTCAATATTCAGTGCAAATGAAAAATTGTTGAAAAATGGGCATTTGAGAAATTTGAGCAAAATGATTCAATATAGGATCTGATTGTCTCTTAATGTGGTCTTTGTTAGATTTTTTATCTCACTTTGATATTTTGACATGGCCAGCTTCACTTTAGGATCCCTGTTGATGAACTTGCTAAATTTGAAGCTTTGCTTAAATTGATCAAATTTATTGCTTTATATTGAGCCTTCGTGCTTAGCTTTGATATATATGTCTTATCATGATCTTGCTAGCGCTGTTAGGCTTGATATGTTGTTTGTGCAATATTAGAATTGCTACCTTGTTCTTTTAGGTAATCTCCAAAGTTTCTTGTAATCAAAAATTGAAAAATACAAAAATGAAGCCACTCCATTGCACTTCATGCATACTCCTTCTTATGCTTCTTTCTTCATTCTGCATTTGTTATCTCTGGACGAGAGGAAGGCGTGATTCCTTGATGACTCCATTGTCAAAGGGGGAGAAGATATTTCAATGTTGGGGAGATATCTCAATGTTGTAGAAAGGGGAGAAGATATAAAAAATGTTAAAAAGGGGGAGAAAATGGGAGAATTTGAAATTTTCTGAAATCTGAGGATCATAATGAGGGGGAGCTTTTGAATTGTAATCTTATCATCTTATTGCTTTTCTGAACTTAAATTGCATTTCCTAATCCTCACGATGATCAAAGATCAATTGAACAATTGTTCTTTCATATGGACCTTAAGTGAGATTTTTTACTCTTTTCTGGAATTTAAAATTTTTATGTTTTCTTTTGCCTTATCTCACTTGCCTATGTTATTCTGATGCCAGCTTGGTCATTTCCATTGCTTTCTCTTGCTTATGGACCAAGTTGTGCCTTTATGCGAAAACGAAAGTATTTTACTTTTCAAACCTCCAAATTACATTTTTTGGATTATTGCCAATGTATTCATCAAGAGGGAGATTGTGGATATCATGGGGATATACTCCAGATTTTAGGATGATGTGACAATTGGCAATGGCGTTAACGGTTTGTCATTTCACGTGTTTTAACAAAGTTCTTTGTCTTTGTCGAGCCATTGGCGGATCGATCGTCGAATCGCGGTCGGTAGCCTAAGGCGGTCCGATCGACCATAGCGGCGGTCGGACCGGCGGTCGGACCGGTCAACTTCAGAAAGTGAGGTTTTGAGTTGAGTCAAAAATAGAGGGTGTAGGCAAGAGAGGGGATTCTATTGCACTTGGTCTCATAATTTTTGGAGTCTCCAGTCAAAAGTTATATTGGTTTGAAAATTCGAGTAGGTTTCGGAATTTCAGAGGTTGAAATCGGCTAAGTCCCAATTGGCAGTCTGACCAGCCAATAGGTGGCGGTCAGACCGGCCAGGGTGCGTGGTCAGACCGGCCTTAGGGGCGGTCTGACTGGTTTACACTTGGATCGTTGGCCTTCGTTGCGGCGATGTTCGGTTGTTAGGTCAAAGTCATTAGTTTTAGTGCATATGTGTTGCATGATGCATGTTTTGACTAACATGGGTCAAGTTGTGAAGAACTTATTCCCGGATTCGATTTACTTGTCTATTGTTGTGCAAGTTGCTTGGTGGTCAACGACGGTCAACGGCAAGGATGATCGGGACTAGGCTTGGAGAGTTGAGTTCCAGAATGATCAACGATGCCGGGTGAGGTCAATGAACTCAAGCGCGGTGCAAGATGGACAAGGGTGACCTATTGGCTAATCCACGGCGCAAGATGGCGCAAGGTGTAGCTAATTAGGTCAAGAGGCGTTAAAGACGGCGTATTAAAATGTGTGTGTGTGTGACCCGTTTGTTTTGGGCCTTAACGGGAGCCCAATTGAGTCAAACTTCTAGAAGGTCTAAGCCTCCACTATAAATAGGGGGGAGGTGACTGCACCTCCTCTTCGTCTCTTTTGTTATTTGAAATCCTAATTTGCTTAGGGAGAGATTTTGTAGAGGCTAGGGTTCTAGAGATTTTGATGTGATTTTCGTGTTCATAGATTGAGCTTTGTCCTCCGTTGATGGAGAGGATGTAATATCAAATCATATCAAATCAATCAAAGGAAAGATTGATCAAAGTTTTGTCTCTTTGCGTTCTTTCTCTCTATTTGATGATTTTGAGTCTTTCTTTGATCCGCAAGTTTTTGATTGAATTATTCACGTAATCTAGCTTGCTGTGACACGTGGGAACATATCTAGGATCATCTTGATCATCAATCACCCACGAGCAAGATTTTGGATCTAGTTTTCGTTTTGACTCGGTTTTGAACCCTTCTCTTGTCAAACCAAAAAGGATTGTAATTCTTCTAAGAATTTTCATAATCTTTGATTGGAATAGTTTATTGACATCACAGAGAAGGTGTGTTCCAAGTTTCATCAAGTTTGGAGTTGTAGATCAAAAGTTGCATCTACTTGCAACTTCGTCATCGAGGCTGTTTGATCTGTTCTTCAGGCCGACGGTCAGACCGCCAAGTCCACCGGTCGGACCGCCAGGGGTCAGCGGTCAGACCGCCAGGACCCAGCGGTCAGACCGCCAGTGCACTACTTTGCTTTAGCTTGTGTTGATTTTCGTCGTATTGCTTAGGGGGTTAAATTAGATTCAATACTAGTCTTCCGTTGTACTGGTATAATAATCTTCATAGCTTCCATGCTATTAGAGTAAAATCTTATTGAATCAATTATTTGTAAAAAAGTGAGCGTGCTCCTATTCACCCCCCCCCCTCTAGTCGCCTTTTCGGTCCAACAAACTGACTATACCTATATCCTATATAACACTTCTATTTTTGCAATGCCACCAGCAACTACGTCAATGCAATATATGTGCATTCTATGTTTGTCGTCATCTGCTGAAAATCACAAATGCTAAGCTGAAGGATATAGAGGTCAATCTCTTAATAATTGTTTTGTAATTATGAATTTACAGATATATGCTTACTACTTTACTCTTCCTAGAGACAGGGCGTGAAAATACCAGAAAATAGCTTCGATCTATACTTACTCGTGGAAGTTCGAGGACGGCTTGCCACCTTCGTAACGGAGGAGATTATTAACAAGAGCGGATAGTTTCACCCCAGCGACTCTGATTTATTGTAATTCACTTTGAGATGTAATCAAATCACTTTGTAATTAGATCATTAAAGTGACTTGTAATTGATATTGAGTTAGTAAATCACTTTGAGTTGTTCTTTATCAAATCAATTGTGATATATGTGTTTTATGTTTGCTTGTTTTCATAGAGCATGGCTAGCATTACCTGAGACTAGCCGAAAAATCAAAATATATTTAGGTATAGAACGAACTATCACAGACGGTTTTTTGAAATAAACCATCTGTGAATGATACTCACAGACGACTACTACTAACAACCGTCTGTGATATGTATACAATCATAGACGGCTACTATCAAAAACCGTCTGTGAAGGCCTACTATCACAAACAGTTTTTGGTATAAACTGTTTGTGATAGTAGACCTTCACAGACAGTTTTTATATAAAATCATCTGTGATATACCAAATAGCATATACGATTTTTGGTGGAAACTGTCTATGATAGTAGGATTTCACAAACGGTTTCTACCAAAAAACCGTCTATGATATGACTTTTCACAGACGGCTCACAAACCGTCTGTGATAACGACCTGTTATCACGGACACATAGATTCAGACGGTTCAAAAACCGTCTATGATGACGGTTTGGAGCCGTCAGTGATGACCCTCTCTGTAGTAGAAAAGCACCGAAAGTCCCCATGATCAAACATCAAACCTAGATTTTTTTTTTGAAGATGAAGAGGTGCGGGAACAAGATGAATTGGAGATGGAGAGACTCTAAAGCAGGAGATGGAGATTGCAATGAGAGCAGAGTAATAGTAAAGGTAAAAAGGAAGTTTTTTTATCCCTCGTTACCACAAACTGTTCACCCACTTGCCGCAACCTTCGGATACAGTTTCCAAGAAAACTAAAATATTTTCCCTTCTCCCACATTTTTATTAAATGATTAGAATGATTATGCCTGATCAAATCTTATTAATGTATGTTTCGAGGAAAGAAAACATTAAGTAAATATTATTTAGTTTCTTAAGCCTTGGGGGCTAGCAGACGAGGATTCTTAACTAGGTCAATTTTTTCGATCAGAGTCTCTTTGAAACTAGGCCCACATGTCATATGATCTCTCTATAATGGTTATGAACCTACAACGAGTACTTAAAGCAAACAGTTTTCCACGTGACTAACGTGAGAGCAGTTAATGACGTATCTAACAACTTACGATAGTTGGCTAAAAAACGTGATGGTTCAAGACTCAACTGAAGAGCATGCATGAAGGGAATAGTCCATGTACTCTATAATAACATGTTCAACATTCATAACAACTTCATACGATCATTTGATCGATTCGGTAACATCCCCATTGTATCTCATACAAACACTCTGTGTGTCCACAACAATAAAAGGACTTCGTTTTGATAATGCTTTCATATCATTTTCCCAAATAAACTCGATAGAAAACCTCATGTTCTGATCATCGACACAACACAATGGAACACAAACAAATCACACTACATGAGGGCTCAGACACATGGATGTTCAATTTACCGAATCTTGTACGCTGTCCACGAACAAATAATGTATACTCGTAAAACAAATGATAACACATTTAAGAGAAATAATATCATGCAAATTTTGCCCTATCACCAATTGAAATACCAAGATACATGTTTTTTTTATACGTAACCAACTACGACGAGCTAAGGCGAATGGGTTGGTTACTTGCACCGTTTAGAGAGTTGAGACGTGAAATTTGAACAGCAGGGCATTTTGCTTAAAAGTAGTATTCCTACTTCCGAGATGATTGAAAAAACGGTGTATGCAATGCCAGGGAAAGGTTTCCATCTTCTAATCCATTTGCTGCCGAGTCAACGAACAGCAAGAAAGCACGCACGCATCAAACTTGAAACACTATTCGGTATAACTTTTGCTTTTTCCCCTGTTTTTTCTTTCCTTGTTGAACAGAACCAACCTTCAAGATTGAGTCAATTTGACCAAACACAACTTTATGCATCAGATGTACACCCCTCCTGTTTTACCAACATATATGAGTTTTAAATAATGTACACACCAGAGTACAATATTACTTGTTTTCCCAGAACCACAACTGTAAAAATTCACAAGAACATGTTTCAATGGATATCGTGGAATCTTTTCAGAAATTTCACAAGGTAAGAGCAATTCAGTTCCACAATCAAGTTGGTCTTGTGATCTTCAAGATTCAGCAGCAGTAGGGTGCAAGCAGCAGAACCATTTCTTCTGCAAATAAAAATAGATTGTGATAAAAAAAATTCCATTCCAAACCATTATCTCAACAAGGTAAAAAAAATATTTTGTGGGTATGTTATAAGTTTCACAAGAACCACAATAATAATAATCATGTTCTCACCCTATACAATATAAACCAAGTGATCGGAGTGTTCATGTTCATCAAATATTTACACACGTTAGAAAAATGAAACCTTGTACTTTCACATATGTGCTCAAGACTTCATATTCATAATAACCAAACATTTATATACATGCAGTACTGCATCAGTGACTTGTCTATAAACTACCGTTGGAACTAATATCACTACAAAATGATGACAATGACATGACTAATCAAATAGTTACTCTAGAGAATCATTTGTGGAAAAAGTAGAAACCTAATTGGGGAGACATCGCTGTGCTCTTTGGTGGGCACCATTCGATACATAAAGAGGGGTTGTGGAGTTACTGCAACACACTAAAAGGGTCAAATCATTACAACCATGTAAGTTCGCACTTTCTGATTTTTTCTGACACTCCAGGCAAATTAAACAACCATTTTCGGCGGGCTAAAAATGTAAATGACTCACCCATCCCTCCAGAACCATAGCCTTGGTCGTACAATGATGGCTTACAGAAGCCTGACATGCTCAAACAACCACATGTCACCGTGTACAAGAATAGAGAGAAGGATACTTTACAATCACTGTTATGAAAAAAACTACAGAAGCAACTGTTCTATGGTTGATCACTCATGGCCAGATTGGAATTAAAATGTAGTTTCTTTTCCAAATGAATAACTTTGGTCAGAATAATTGGAGAGATTGATGAAGAATTGGTTAATGACGGTATCTATCTTAGTTGGAACGACGTGTTTTTCCAGGCCATCACAAACTATGCTTAGAATATGAAAGAGCTGTGAAGCCCAGCAAAAAGGAATCTGGAAATGGAATGAACAGGGTCCTTACTGAATTGTTTCCCTTTGTTGCATACAAGCCTTGCCCAGATGGCTGTTCAGTTTTTGCGGGCACATCTTGTCCCTGTGAATTGCCACCAGTCTTCTTCTCATCCCTAGCTTTGTTAAAGATTACAGTGAATCCCTCAGCTGAAGCAGGATCATTCACGTCCCACTCCCCAAACTTTGGCAACGGGCTTCCCCTCTCCTATTTGAGTCCATAAATTAATCAAAACTAAATGCATGTTCATTGAGACAAGAATGAATAGACATCATTACAATTTCGCTGAGTCAAAAATAACCTGTGATCAGAAATTCGAGGATATAAAACATAACCTACAAAAAGGCATTGACAATTTCACTCGTCACTGCAGGAGTATCAGTACCTTAGAACTCCGTACAACAGACCGCAGCCCACATTTCAAACCATAGTTACCAGATTCGCTATAAAACCCCGTGAATCGTGAACCGGATCCATTGAACCCGAACGGTTTAGGGTATGGGTTCGTGTTCGCACTAGAAATTGGAAGACAAAGTAGTGAAGTACGAATCCGAATCCCGTACCGCAACTCAGACGAACCGCGTTTCTGGTAACTATGTTTCAAACTATGAGAGTAAAGTTATTGGCTTGGTTTCCACATTGAGACTTGACTAAATATAGCAACAGCACAGCCCAATTTTGACAAATTTGATCAATTTTGTTCCATAGAACAATAACGGCCAAGCCTATTAAAAGCAACATAGCATCCTTACTAGTGTGCAGCAAACCATTCTAGAAACAAATATTATCGTCACTCTGTTGTTAACTAACAAGTAACAAACCTACTTACGAATGCATGACTAAAGCACAGAATCTCTCTGTGCATTTGCCCTGTAGAAATGCCCAAAAACACAAAACATACCAGAGTAGAAATTCATCCAATAATCTCCACCGGTTCTTCCCCAAGCTACCTTTCAACCCTCTATTCCCCTAATTTGGGAATCCGCAACATGATCTAAGAAGATACACACTAGCACTGGCAGCCAAGTTATGCACGAAACCAACCATGAATTGCATGCTGTAATTCCATTCTGTAAATTGTCCCAAAAACGCATGAGAAACAAGGCACCCACGATCTACAAATCACCTCCAGAATCTAGACGCTTGACTGGCCCTATGAAGCATTAATTGTGAACCGCACAGCTAAATCCACAGAGAGACCTAAAGTTAAAGAATGGACGGAGGACCATACTAGCAATTCCTAGCCCCACGAAACCCTAGCCCACCAAATCCACCAGCCACCACCACCGCCAATTACTCCAATCACCATGGCCTAGCCAACAGATCAAGAACCTGGTTCTTGCAAGGACCTAACACCACCAATTCAAGAACCGCGCGCGATAAAACACTGGGCGGAATTCGGGCAAAAGAGGGAAACAAGGGAATTCAGGAACCAGTGGAAGAACCTTACCGCCGCCATGGCGATTCTTCTTTTCTCTCGACGAAAGGATTCGAGGCGCACCGAGAAAGGGGAATAGGGAGAGGGGAGAGGAGGGAATTGATTTGATTACAAGTGGGGCGGATTTCGAGATAGTAAGTCGTTTTATCGATTTTTTTTAATTGATGTTTAATGTTATTTTATTTATAATTTGAATGTACTTTTATAACTCGAATCGAGATGGAATGAAATTCAATTTCATTTAAAATTAACTCATTTTAATATTTAACTAAATAATAAGTATAGTTAAAATATTTTCGAACTGAGCAAAGAGATCGCTAATAAGCTTTTTTCCACCCTAAAATTTATAAGGAAACTAGGAAAGATTAGAAAGAAAGATTTCCTAATTGATTTTAGTTTGTAGGCGGTACCGTGGTGGTGCTGTTGGGCTGTTTGCATCCTCCGACACTCCGTTTGCGTGCTGTTGGCCGCCTCTCCCTTTCTGCACGGCCTCGACGGATTCTGCTGTGGTCCAAATAACAAATACCTAAACTCCGAAGGGTACAATGGTAAGTCACCAACCTAATCAGAGTTTGACGTTTTTTTAGCTTCTTGTTTTTCTTTTTTGCTACAAAACATTTGACTTGCTAACCAAAATTGGATCACTCGGTAGATTTGTGAGCCCAAGTCCACCGACGAGACAGAAAATCCTTTGAGACGTCGCCGACCTATGGTCATGACTCATGAGGATATGAAATGCATATTCACGTATGGGGCTAGAGAGGAGGAGAGGAGAGGGGTCGGCCGAAGTGGAGAACAAAGGATGGTTTCAATCAATATGCATTGTAGTTCTGTCTGTTATGTTCCTAAATATTTGTGCATAAATTTAGATAGATCCGATGCGTACAAAATGCACATTTGAAAAGACTATCAATTCTATCTTCCAACAGATAAAACAGAGCTTGATTTAAAGCTTTCTATAAAAAATTATGGTAATTTGAGTCCGTACCTTGTAAGGCACCTTTCGATGATCTCCTGCTTATCCATGTCCTAACATAGATTTGAAAGGCTTCAAATTTCATATTTCTCACGGATTGAATGCATCCCGAGCAAGAAAATTGAAGACATAAATGTTTGAAGTTAATTCGAATTAAACTCGTCATTTTTTATATACGAACTTCGACTTAAGTGTTCTTGTACTCGTTGGAAATATAATGTAATACTCCAAATTTTAATCAGGTAATTAGAAAAGAAGCCGGGAGGAGAAAACCCAATTAAAAGAGTGGAATTTTCTGAAAAACAATGAGTTTTTCCGTAAATTCTCGCCAACCTGGGCCGCGGGCCGCGACCAGGAGGCCCAAGAGGGGGAACCGGCCTAGGGGGGCACCTCCCCAAACCCTAGCCGCCCCCACTCCTCCTCTTCCCCCAGCTACCACCTCTCCCTTCTCCCCCTTGGCCGGCGCCTCCACCACCCCCCCCTGGTCCAGCACCTCGTTGGGGACACGCCGGGTAAGTTCGTCTCCAAGGGTAAGTTCCCAAGTTCCATTGGAGTGGTGGTACATTTTCGTCGAGCTGTTGTGCAAATATTCAGAATCTGTAGGTTTTCTTGTGAGTCTGTTTTCGCACAGTTAGAGGGCGAATTGGGAATCTCGTCTCCTAGAGAGTTGTAGGACTAGTTCTTAGCTTTTCATAGGCGTTTGGAGCTATGGTCTAGAAGTTATGTGGGTTTCTTTGTGACTGTCCAGAAGAGATGACGAAGGTTAGCAGTTATTTTGATTAGCCAATATGATTTAGTTAGGAGCCGATTCAGAGAGTTCACCCAACATGAATGTTGTAGACAATTCATTAAGCTTTCCATATTGGTAGAGAACTTGAATTTTGGTTGAGCCAATCAAAAGTTATGGGTTTTCTTTTACCGCAGTAGGTTTTGATTGACAGATTATAGGTACAAAACTTTATCTTATCATTAGACATTGAAGTGGGCTGAATTTGAAAGTTGTGCCAACTAGGTTATCGTAGACAATTTCGTTATGTTTCCAGAGAGTCTAATATCACACTTTTCCAAGATTCCTAGCAAAAGTTATGAAGGTTTTTATATTACTGTCCAGTGTAGCCTTCCGTTAGACTGTCGCGTAATTTGAGTAGAATCAACATTTAAACCCTGGGTCTTGGGAAGGTGAGTTATAGTGTTACAAGTAGTGATTTCGTTTTATATTGTACTTATATTAGTGATTCAATTATGTAGGAGAATGAGCTTCGGGGTTTGGGGCACCATCCTTGCCTCCCAACACGTCATAACGCGAAAGGCAAATACAACTGAATTGTCGTGTTTTGTTATGTATCATCCTGGTTCGATGCTTGTGTGATGAATAATGTGATATTTATTTGATCACTGTCATAATTGTTCTACCATGGTTCTTTGTTATAATATTGATGTTCACCGTATGCATTCATTCATGCAAGCATTGTTCATATTTCACCCACGGGAGTGGGTAGTGAAGTCTATCATTCCAACATGTGCATGTAAGACCCACCATTTCAATATGGGCAATTTGAAACCCGTTATGAAATATTCTTCAAACGGGCTTTGGATCCCCGTATTTTGGATAATGCGGGCATAAAGTGAACACCGACGGGTGTTCACTGGCTATACTGGTATAAGCAGAAGAGAAGAGCAAGCATATTCATTCGTTCATATGATTTCTACTACTTTATTTTCTATCCTTTTGTGTGTTTGTTGTTCATGATATACTTTTGTACTTGCTGAGTCGTGGACTCACCTTTGCTGTGTTTGTTTGTTTTAGGTGATCCTTGAACACGGCATGTTTGGGAGGGAGTAGACACATGGATGCACTTATTCACTTTACCCATTAAATAATAAATTTGTTATTACCATGCGATTAGGAGTTTTGGATTGTAATAATAAGTGGCTTTCCCGATGATTGTTATTGGGGACTGTTACACCTTGGTCAAACTTGTTATCGGCTCATGCTCTTTAATTAATTTCTTAGCAAGTTTCTTATGACTGAAATATCATGCTCATTTATTAGTGTTAATTGATAAATGCTGAAATTTAGGTTGTTTACCATGTTAGATCTCTTACGCCTAATCTCTAGTTTGATTCTTACTGATAAATCGTTGGAGATTGATCATAATACTGAGTTGTGCTAGCGGATTTAGGTTGTAACACCCCAGCCCCACATGAGCCTGGTATGCTACTAAAATAACGATATAACAAATAAAACCCTATGATATTACAATAAATTTTGACAGAACCTCCTTTGTATAACTAAGTATACCGGACGTTCCAATAGAAGCATAAGATTAACAATATTTCAACAACCAAAGTTCATCGAAGCATTCATAGATAATGTACTCGGTTAAGGCATAATCAAGAATAAATAAAATTTACCACTCTCATTATTACAAATAATTCAATGCATTCAAGCATAGACAAAACTTAGACCTTAAACAGATGCTTGTTATTAAGGTATGATCTAAATGTTAATATTCCTTTAACGAATGAGTGGTAGTGAGTGCAACCAAAGCAATCCTACTCCCTCCCATGAATGCCGTCGGCAAACGAAGTACCTAAAACATAACAACAGCAGAGTGAGTCAAGACTCAAACAAAATACGATTAGTAAGACAATGGCAATTGCAACTATAACTATTGGCATCCATCCACAACTATCCATAGTAGACATGGCTCATACTTATGCAATGCAACTGTTCAAATGCACTTTTCTTTCTCTCTTTTGCATATACCGGTATTGCGGAGTGTGCATCCGTCGATGCACACCCATGCCTGTGCCTTCTAGCACAGGGACCTTAGCCCATACTCCACAAGTATGGGGACCCAAAAGCCCATCATATTCATGACGGGGACCTCAATTAATGCTTGGTCACCACGTGACCATGCCTCCAATATGATATCATGATGCGCATGGTCAATACTTTAAATCATCATGCATAAATGAAACTTACGCATACTTCTAGCATTGGTGAGCATTGATATCCATAACATTCGAACATCCATGATTAACACAATATACTCATAACATAGCAAACATGAACAAACGATTACGCACAATTTACCACTACTATACTTGCATGTTTCTTTCTTTCCCCCCTACGGCACACGAAGAAGCAAAATGGGTGCCTTTACTTCGGAACTCCGTCTCCTACACAAGCATAGTGGTAACAATAAATACGCTGAAAGATGGACTCCGATTACACCCCTTAATCCAATTCCTCAAGCCCTAAGGTTCGAATAGAAGTTCTATCCAAATCCCCCGGCAGACTGGCAGAAAGCTTCCCGGGACATCTGTACTAAAAATATCATAACTTTCACTAAGAAACTCGGATCAAGGTGATATTGATCTCTCTGGAATCATGACAAAACTGTCTACACAAACCTAGTTGGGCCGGTCCCCTGGTTCGGCGTCCTACTAGCCCTAATATTCAGGTGAAGTTCTCTGTCCTGACAATCTGACAGACAGAAAACAGCGACAGTAAAACTTGCATAACTTTTTATTGGAAACTCTAAAAATTGTGTTCTTTATCAAATTGGAAATATTACAGAATTATCTACAACATTCATTTTGGGTGGCATTTCTGATTCGGCTTCTAAAAATTCAAATTGGCCAGACAAGACAATCTTCCAATTCACGTCAACCCTCCTGGACAGTTGCGGTAAAACTAGCATAACTCCTAAACCGTGACTCCAAATCAGGTGATCTTGGTGCCAAAATAAATATAAAACCGAGAGCTACAACTTTCTAACAGGTGATCAGATCAGAAAACATATATATCTCACCTAAAACGGACGAGCAACCACGCTGCACAAATCTGATCTGCTACCTCTCCTTGGTTGGCCCTCCAAAAGTCGCCTCATCGCCTTCCTTCCAATGGACCACCACAACGGGCTTCGCCTGGGAGGGAGAAGGGGCTGTGGAGAAGGTGGTGGCACAGGGGAGAGGTGGGGAGGGGCGGTGCACAGCAGGGGGAAGGTGGAGGCGGCGGCTCACAATGGGGAGGGAAAGGGGAGGATTAGGGTTTTTGGGGGTGGGCACCCCCTTGGCCGGCCACAAGAAGGCCCCTCCTGGGCCGTGGTCCACACCCAGGTTGTCGAATAAGATCAAATAACCCCCTGTCGTTTCATGTTTTACTATTCCTCTTATTCCCTTTTCTCCCCCCGGCTAATTCTGTAATTTACCGATCCGATTTCCGGGGTATTACATAGGTAACATCCTGGCGTTCGCATAATCAGGGTGTTACATATAACTTCAACGCCCACACAATAGATCAGATGTTAGCTTTAGATTTCGTCCATATGCGCCTTACCAACCGATATGAACCAACAACAGAAAGTTTGTGGTTTCTTTTTAAATCCATGTAATATTTAGAGTTTTGTCTTGTTATAGGTGTCTTAGGAGGGATATATAAGCCATGGTGTGCATCCGCATAATCCAAACTCGACATTATGAATTACTCCCTCCAGTTCACAAAAATAAGTCATTCTGGACATTGACACGGTCCTTCAAAATGCAGCTTTGACCACTAATTATTATTGTAATATATTTGTAAAACCTAATAAAATTGTAATGTTATGAAAGTACTTTTCAAGATGAATATACACATATGATTTTTGTGTATCTAAACTAAATATTTAAAAAGATATCCATGACCAAAGTTTCTATAGTTTGACTACACACATTCAAAACGTTTTGTTTTTGTGAACTAGAGGGTGTAAAATAAATGTTTGTGTATTAGCTTTTAGCTACTTCCATAGTGAGCGTCTCACCATTATCCACTACTACAAAACAGGCAATAGAAGACGCCTCATCACAGACGGTTCTTCGTTAACGGTTTGTGATGTGGACGTATCACAGACGGTTCTTTATACGAACCGTCTGTGATACTTCACAGACGGTTCGTATAAAGAACCGTCTGTGATAACACATAGAATCATAGACGATTTTATCACAGACGGTTCGTATAAATAACCGTCTGTGATTCTATGTGTTATCATAGACGGTACTTTATACGAACCGTCTGTGAGGCATGTATGACAGACGGTTCTTGAACCGTCTGTGATATACAAGCACTATAAATAGATGCTCCCGACAGGCCCCCCTGCCCATTCCATTTGAGGCACCGCCACCCAGCTGCTGCTGCTGCCTCCTCCCCTGTTGCACCACCCTGCTGCTGCTGCCTCCTTCCATGCACATTGCTTCCCATTCCGTTTTGAGCTGTCACCCCTGCTGCCTCCTCCCCCAATGCGGCACATCTGCTGTCTCCTCCCACATTGCGCCACCTTGGAGAGAAGGGTAACGATCTGTAACCCTGTTGGACCGAAAAGGAGACTAGAGGGGGGTGAATAGGAGCACGCTCACTTTTTCACAAATTATGAATTCAACACAATTTTACTCCAATAGCTATGAGGAAGCTATGAAGATCAATATACCAGTACAGCGGAAGACTAGTATTGAATCCAATTTACCCCCTAAGCAATATGACAAAATCACCAAAGATTGAAACAATTTAATGTACTAGCGGTCTGACGTCTGTTATACTGGTGGTCAGACCTCTGATCAAATCGGTCGGACCGGTGCTCTCGGGCGGTCGGACCTCTGACCAAATCGGTCGGACCGGTGCCCTCGGGCGGTCTAACCGCCAGGCTCCAGAACAGCCCCGATGACAAAGTTGCAAATAGATCTAACTTTTGATTCTCAACTCCAAACTTCACGAAACTTGGTATACACCTTCTCTATGATATTAAGGACCTATTCCAATCAACAATTATGATAATTCTTGAACAAACAAAGATCCTTTACGATCTGATTGGAGAAGGGTCTAAAACCGAGCAAAAGTGAAAACTAGATCCAATCGCTTGCTCGTGGGTGATTGATGATCACGAAGATCCTAGATGAGTTCCCACACAACACAGGAAGCTAATCCACGTGACGATATCAAGCAAAAACTCGTGGATCAATGAAAGCCCTAAATCACGAAATTGAAAGCAAGAACGAAAGGAGACTTATCTCAAGCAAACCTTGCATAGATTAAAACGTGATTGATGCTGGATTACACCCACTCCAACAAGGATTAGTGGTCAATCCAAGATCATGAAAATCCAATCAAACCTTCAAGAAACCTAGCCTCCACGCCTAGCTCTCCGTAAACAAAATTAGGGTTTTCTAATATAAAGAGGGTTAGAGGTGGTGCAGCCACCACCTCTCCTATTTATAGTGGAGGCTTAGACATTCTAGAAGTTTGATCCTATTGGGCTCCCGTTAAGGCCCAACAGCAAACGGGTCACACACGCACGCTTGGCAAAGCGCTGTCTTTAACCTTTTTACCTAAACAGCTTCACCTAGCGCCATCTTGCGCCTTAGATTTGCTAATAGGTCACCCTTGTCCATATTGCGTCACGCTTGAGTCATTGACCTCACCCGGCATCGTCGATCATTCTAGACCTCAACTCCCCAAGCCTAGTCCCGATCATCCTCGCCGTTGACCGTCGTTGACCACCAAGCAACATGCATAACCATAGACAAGTAAAACCGATTTTGGGAACAAGTTCTTCACAACTTGACCCATGTTAGTCAAAACATGCATCATGCAATACATATACCCTGAAACTCATGACTTTGACCTAACCAATGAACAACGCCGCCACGAAGGCCGGCGTTCAAGTATTTTCTTGGTCAAGCCCGCCCCTCGGGCGGTCGGATCTCAACTACTGCGGTCGGACCGCCGACTATAGGCGGTCCGACCATCCAAAAGGACTTAGCCGAATTTCAAGACCTGAAATTCCGAAACCTTCTGAAAATTTAAAACGAATAGAACTTTGACTGGAGACTCCAAAAATTATGGGACCAAGTGCAATAGAATCTCCTCTCTTTCCTACACCCTCTATTTTTGGCCCAGCTCAATTTGACACTATTTGGTCACTTTCGGTCCGACCGCCGCTCATGGACGGTTCGACCGATTTGGGACCGGTCGGACCGCCATGCTATGGCCGGTCAGGCTGCCTATCATCTGACAGTTTTGAAACTTTGTCGAAAATACGTGAAACGACAAACCATTAACGCCATTGTCAATTGTCACATCATCCTAAGATCTGGAGCATATCCTCATGATATCCACAATCTCCCCCTTGATGAACACATTGGCAATAATCCAGAAAATGTAATTTGGAGGTTTGAAAAGTAAAATACTTTCTTTTTCGCACATTGGCACAACTTGGTCCATAAGCAAGAGAAAGCAATGAAAATGACCAAGATGGCATCAGAATAGCATAGGCATGTGAGATAATGCAAAAGAAAGCATAAAAACTTTGATTTCTATAAAAGAGTGTGGATAGCATGGGAATATGCTCCAGATCTTAGGATGATGTGACAATTGGCAATGGTGTTTACGGTTTGTCGTTTCACGAGTTTTCGACAAAGCTACTGGGCATTACGGGCGAGGCGGTCCGGCCGGTCCTAACGCAATGATCCGGCCGGTCCCAAATCGGTCGGGCCGGCCATGTCTGGTGATCGGACAGTGTGACCAAAAAGTGGTCAAAAGCAATTTGGGCCAAAAATAGGTGTTGTAGGCAAGTGAGGATCCCAATGCACTTGGTCTCATGATTTTGGAGTCTCGAAGAAGTTCTATTCGTTTTAAGTTTTGAAGGTTTGAATGTCGGGGCATGAATTTGGCTAAGTCCCAAGGCGGTCCGACCGGCTCACGAGGGGAGCGGTCCGACCGGCCAAGGAAGCGATCCGCCGGCTCACATGGAGCGGTCGGACCGGTATTGACTTGAGCGTCGGCCAACCGTGGCGATGTTGTTTTGTTAGGTCAAAGTCATTGGTATCGTGGCATATGGTTTGCATGATGCATGTTTTGACTAACATGGGTCAAGTTGTGAAGAACTTGTTCCCGGTCGTGTTTTCTTGTCTATGGTTGTGCGGGTAGCTTGGTGGTCAACCACGGTCAGCGGCGAGGAGGATCGGGACTAGACTTGGAGAGTTGAGGTCGAGCGATCGGCGATGCGGTGAGTCAATGACTCAAGCGTGACGCAAGATGGACAAGGGTGACCTATTAGCAAATCAGGCGCAAGATGGCGCTAGGTGAAGCTGTTTAGGTCAAAGGTTAAAGACGGCGCTGCGAGCGTCGCGTGTTTGACCCGTTTGTTAGTGGGCCTTAACGGGAGCCCAATGGAGTCAAACCCTAGGAGTTCTAGGCCTCCACTATAAATAGGAGGAGGTGGTGGATGCACCATCTAACCCTCTCGCTATTTTTCACCTCTTTTGTTGTCTTCAAACCCTAATTGGCTTAGGGGGAGTTGAGGTGGAGGCTAGGGCTTTTCATGGTTTGAGGTAAATTTCGTGATCTTGGATTGACCACTGATCCATGATGGTGTGGGTGTAATTCAGCAACGATCACGTTCTTAATCTATGCAAGGTTTGCTTGAGATAAGTCTCTTTTCGTTCTTGCTTTCAATTTCGTGATTTTAGGGCTTTCCTTGATCCGCGAGTTTGTGATTGATTCTTTCACATGAATTAGCTTGCTGTGATATGTGTGAATCTATCTAGCATCATCTTGATCATCAATCTCTCACGAACAAGCATTAGGATCAAGTTTTCGTTCTTGCCCGGTTTTAGACCTTCTGTTAATAAATTGGCAATTGCTCAGGATCTATCCATGAATTATCATAATATTCGATTGGAATAGGTCCTCAATAGCATATAGAAGGTGTGTGCAAAGTTTCATAAAGATTGGAGTTGAAAATCAAAAGTTTGACCTAATTGCAACTTCGTCATCGGGCTGATTTTACTATTTCAGATCGGTTCTGGAGCCTACCGGTCAGACCGCCCATCAGCACCGGTCAGACCGATTTTGGAGCGGTCCGACCGCGAGCACAATAGCGGTCAGACCGCCCGACAATCGGTCCAACCGGTTGGGTCCAGAGGTCAGACCGCCCGTGCAGTGTGATTTGATAATCTTAGTTGATTTTGTTATTTTGCTTAGGGGATTTAATTGGATTCAATACTAGTCTTCCACTGTACTGGTATATTGATCTTCATAGCTTCCTAATAGCTATTGGAGTGAAATTGTGTTGAATTCATTATTTGGGAAAAGTGGCGTGCTCTATTCACCCCCTCTAGTCGCCTTTTCGGTCCAACAAGTGGTATCGAGCAGGTTGAGTTCACTCTTGATCTTAACCGGTCCTTTGAATGTTAGGCGATGGATAAGTTTTCTACTAAACCGCACATCTTGATGGGCACGACTATGCCTATTGGAAGAACCGTATGCGAGTCTTTCTTGAGAGCGAGGACAAGCTATTTGTGATGTTGTTCGAGCCCGCTTGTTATTCCTGAAATTGCAACACCTGCTTCAGCGATTCTTGTGGCAAACAACAACAAAGCTAAAAATCTTTTATATGGTGCGCTTGGTAGACAAGAATATGATCGTATTTGCAATCTTACCACTGCGCATGAAATTTGGAACACTCTCGAAACATATCATGAGGGTTCGTCCCAAATCAAAAAGGTGCGCCAAACAGTTTACAAGCGTGAATACAATAAATTCGAGATCGTCCGGAGAGAGCATCGATGATATTTTCATCGCTTTAATAAAGTAATTAATCAAATGAAATTTGTTGATATTGAATATTCTCAATCGAAAATGCCACCCATCTCTTGGCTGCAATCAACACCAAGGAGTGGGAGATGAAGGCTACTGCTATAGAGGAAAATATTGATCTTTCAAGTCTTACTTTAGAATTGCTTTATAGTAAACTCAAGACTCATGAAATTAAAAGAGTTGATCATCCTAAGAAAGACAACATGGCATTGATAGCTGATCCTCTCAAAAGGTCTTCTGATGGTACTCTTGAATCTTTTTCTGATCTTTCATTTACTTGTTTATCTGCGATTCATGAGGAGGAACTTGAAAGTAATCCTGAGACAGAGTTAGCTCTTCTAGCTAAAAAATTCACACGGGCCTATAATAATGTGAGAAACAAAAAGAGAGGTGGCCAGGTGACATGCTATGAATGTGGTGAGCTAAACCATATCCGGGCAAATTGCCCCAAGTTGAAAGGTAAGAGCAATCATAAGGAAGGAAAGTCAGCTTGGAAGAAGCCTCCTTTCAACAAATCAAGGTATGAGGCTAATAAGCTTGTGAAGACCGCTCACCGGGTCCTTGCCGCTTTTGAGGATCAATCCTTGAGCGATGTGGATTCCGTGAGTGAGGAGGACAAGGAGGAGGAGATCCCTCAAGGTAAAAAGAAAGGGAAGGCCAAAGACTTCACTGGCATGTGCTTCATGGCTGACACCGACGATATTGATGATGATGAGGTATCTTTTTCTTATGATGAGCTTTCTGCTAAATATGATTCTATAGTTGAGCAATTGCTTAGTCAAGATGAAGCGCTAGAATTTGTCATGACAAAAAATAAGAAATTAGAGTCAAAGATTAACAAACTGAAAGTAGAGCTTAAAAATGCTAAGACTCTTGAACCTGATTAATGTTTATCTTGTCATGCTATGCATTCAGAAATTACCAAGTTACAATCTGCTCGTAATATTTCTGTACAACAACTTGAGAATGCTAGATCTGAACTAAATGAAATTAAAAGTGCTCCTTGTGAAAAATGTTTAGAATCGAGTAAATTGATTGCTTTTGATGTGTTTGATTCTAGCCCTTGCACTTCATGTTTAGAAAAAGAACATGAAATCAAAGATATCTTAGAAGCTGCTAGAGTCAAATATGCTAAGCTTAAGAACAATATTGAAAATACTACTTGTGCTTCTTGTTCCGCTCTTAAGCTTGAAATTGCTTTGTATAAGGAGAAATATATGGATAAAACTTGTGATGCTTGTGTTAACTTGAGAAAAGAAAATGCTTACCTTCATGATACATTAGAGAAATTTTCTAAAGGTAAGAAATAATTAAACATGATTCTTGACAACTCTAAAACTCCTTATAAGAAGCAAGGTTTAGGATTCAATTCTTTTCAAGACAATTCAAAC
Source organism: Hsuehochloa calcarea (assembly GCA_036346395.1). Taxonomy (NCBI): domain Eukaryota; kingdom Viridiplantae; phylum Streptophyta; class Magnoliopsida; order Poales; family Poaceae; genus Hsuehochloa; species Hsuehochloa calcarea. The sequence continues at coordinate 31,981,756 of CM070610.1, forward strand.
CCAAAAGTCATTCAAGTCTTGGAAAAAGGTTTAATTGAATTCAAAACCCAACCTGCAAAAACATATTTTAAATCTGCAGGTTTTGCCCAACCTTGTATTAATTCAAATGGTGCTTCTTCTAGTGGTACCAAGTACCATTGCACTTATTGCAAGAAAGGTGGGCATTTGATTCAATTCTGTTGGCGTAGGTTGAAAAATGATAGGAAAAATCTTGATAGAGTTTCATTCAGGCAACCTAGAGCTTTTATGAGACATGGTAACACTGAAAAGAATAAACCTGGATTAGGATTTTTCACACATGCAAATCATTATGTTTCTAAATATCCTAATTCTAATGTCTATCAGGCTGGCGGTCTGACCTCTGGTGGTCACCGGTCTGACAGATTTGGTCGCCGGTCTGACCGCAAGCACAACGCCGGTCAGACCACCCCTGGACAGTTTAATTCTCATGTTAATTTAAACATTGCTCATAACCGAATTTTAGATAAAATCAAGGATAGTACTTCGGTTTGTATACTCCTTTAGGGCGTGTGTCTCGATCTTTGGATTCCTAAATCTTGTTTATCTAACTTGATGTTGAGACACATCGTTCTTCATTCCTTGATTTTCGGGATTACTGCGGAAAGGGAAGAACACGTGGTTCGTTGACTCCGGATGTTCACGCCACATGACCGGAAACTCAAAATGGTTCACCTCTTTCACGCGGCAGCGGTGATGACTTCATCATCTTTGGAGATGATACACAGGGCGAATTGAAGGAACATGATCAATTAGGGTGAACAATAAATTCATTCTAAAGGATGTCGCTCTTGTGGACAAGCTTAGGTATAATCTCCTTTCGTATCTCGGCTTCTTGATGATGGCTATGAGGCTGTGTTTAAGAAAAATGCTTGTCGTGTGCTTGATTCTCTTGGTGAGCTTGTGTTTGGAATATCTAGAGTTGGTAGAATTTTTGGGTGATTTCTCGAATCTCTTCTTGGATCTCTTAAATATTTGCTTACTTCTTCTTCTGATTTCTGGATTTGGCATCGACGTTTGGGGCACATTGGTTTTGATCATCTGACGCGAGTTAGCAACCTTGATCTCATGAGAGGTTTGCCCAAACTCAAAGTATCAAAGATGCGTATATGCGCACTGTAGGCATGGCAAACAAGTTCTTGCCTCACACCCATACTGTGACTATGGTTATAAGCGATGGACGGGGACGGTTGCTTCATATGGATCTTGTTGGTCCTGCTAGAGTCCGGTCAGTCGGTGGAAAATGATATATTCTTGTCATTGTCGATGATCTTTGAAGATATTCTTGGGTGTTCTTTCTTGCCTCAAAAGATGAAGCTTTTGGTTATTTTCATGACCTTGTTCTTCGTTTGGCTTCGAACTTCTGGTGCCCCGAGAGCGATCCATGATGACAATGGCACGGAGTTCAAAAATGCTTCTTTGCTTCTTTTTGTGTTGAGCGTGGTATTGAGCATCGTTTTCCTCTCCACGTCCCTCAACGAAATGGCGTGGTGGAAAGGAAGAATAGGACCTTGGTCGAAATGGCTAGGGCGATGCTAGATGAGTATAGCACAGAGGAGATTTTGGGCGAAGCTATTGCTACTGACTGTCATATTGCAAATCGTGTCTTTTAAGACCATCTTTAGGCAAGACTTCTTATGAGCTTCGTTTTGGTAGAAAACCTCTGCATTTCGCATTTTCAAGTTTTTGGATCAAAATGTTTTATTCTTAAGACAGCAACTTAGATAAATTTGAATCAAGAACTTTTGATGGGTTATTTCAGGTTATCTGCTCATTCGAGGGTTTTCGGTTTTAATCTGAGACTAACCTTATTCGGGAGACTTGTAATGTCACTTTTATGAGACTAGCCCAGGAGCTAGATCAATTATTCTGAGATGATTCACAGTGTGAGAGCATTTTTGTGGGGAAGATGAGAGCGAAGTCGATATCATTCCTTCATCTGCTTCTTCTTGGCGCCCATATTGATACAAGAACACGCTCGTCTACTTCACCTTGATTGAGGCTCCTTCGCATCATCATCATCGCGATACTGCAGAGGTCGAAGAAACGGTATCTCACCCGGGCGCTCCACTTCGCATTCAGAGACAGCATCCTCCGGATCAGATAATAGGTAATCTGCATGAGCGTGTAACTCGCTCCAGGTATAATGATCCAAATCTCTACTCTCATTCGGCTTTTGTTGCTTCTTTTGAACCTCGCGATATATCACATGCGTTATCTGATTCTAGCTGGGTAAATGCCATGCATGAGGAGTTAGAGAATTTTGAAAGAAACAAGGTTTAGAACCTAGTAGAACCTCCTAGTGGTCATAATGTTATAGGAACCCGTTGGGTGTTCAAGAATAAACAAGGTGAGGATGGTTCTGTGGTTAGAAACAAGGCCAGATTGGTAGCTCAGGGTTTGACCAAGTTGAGGGTTAGATTTTGATGAGACATTTGCTCTGTTGCTAGACTAGAAGCTATTCGCATTTTGCTCGCATTTTTGCATCAAAAGGTTTTAAATTATATCAGATGGATGTTAAAAGTGCATTCTTAAATGGTTTCATAGAGGAAGAAGTGTATGTTAAGCAACCCCCTGGTTTTGAGGATCCCAAGTATCCTAATCGTGTTTTCAAGCTATCTAAAGCATTGTATGGTCTTAAACAAGCCCCTAGAGCATGGTATGATAGACTTAAGACCTTCTTGCTTAAAAATAATTTTGAGATGGGTAAAGTGGATAAAACTCTATTCATTCTTAAGCGTGGCAATGACTTCACGCTTGCTCAAATTTATGTGGATGATATTATTTTTGGTGGTTCTTCTAATGCTCTTGTTTCGGTTTTACGAGACTATGTCCAGGAATTTGAGATGAGTATGATGGGAGAGCTTAATTACTTTTGGGACTTCAAATCAAGCAATGCAAGGAAGGAACTTTCATCCATCGGACAAAGTACACTAAAGATCTACTCAAACGCTTCAACATGGGTATTGCAAGCCAATTTCCACTCCCATGGCAACCTCATTGTTTTGGATCCGGATGAGGAAGGAGAAGTCGTGGATCAACGCGAGTACCGCATGACATGATCGGCTCCTTACATATTTGTGGCCTCGAGACCGGACATTCACTTCACGGTATGCCTTTGTGCAAGATTTGGTGTCTCAGAGAACTTCCCATCGCCAAGTCGTTAAGCGCATATTCGGTGTATTTACAATCTACCCTCTTATATGGTATTTGGTATTCTGCTCTTGACTTTGTCCATTAGGGTTTTGATTCGATTTTGCGGGCTCTCGGTTAGATAGGAAGAGTACCTCGAGGCACTGTCACTTCCTAGGCACTTCTCTTGTATCTTGGTCCTCTAGGAAGCGGTCTTACATTGCACAATCCTTCTTTGAAGCGGAGTATGTAGTCTGCTTGCTAGTTCTTCAGTAGCGATTTTGTGGATGGCGTCCACTTTGAAAGATTATGGGTTAAACTTTGCTAGTGTTCCTCTTTTACGTGATAACATACGCTATTAATATTGCTAAAAACCCGATTGCAACATTCTAGGACTAAGCACATAGACATTCGCTTTCACTTCCTTAAAGATCATGTTGAAAAAGGAGTTATTGTGATGCACTTCGTAGAGTCCGAAGCTCAATTGGCAGATATTCTCACCAAGCCTTTAGATCAAACCAGGTTTTCCACCTTGAGAAGCGAGTTAGGGGTAATTTATCCCTATGGGTTGGTTTGAGGGGGAGTTTGATCTTTTCTGATCTTTCCTTGTTCTTTTGATCTTTTATTGTTCTTTTTCCTGAACTTAGTGATCTTTTTGAACTTTTTAGGTTTTTAGGCTTTTTATTGCATCTCATTGTATCATATTGCATTCATATGAAAAATACAACAAGTAGTATGAAAAATCCAAAAAGATGCATTGTAATATAAGGTTTTTCTGCTTATCTTTTAAAATTGATGAAGCTTTGCCTATTACCCTTTGGAGCTTTAGTATTTCAATTCTTGCTCAATGTCATGTCTAGTTCTGTGACTTGCTAGAACTATCATGCTTTTACATGTGTAGATAAGTCTTTGCTATACGAGCTAGAACTTTAAAAACAACTTGAACTAAGAAATTGCAATTTGTGGATGTTTTAGCGAGTTGCGCAATTAGTGCTCCTCTTGTGACATTGGCCCTGTCAGAATTGCTTTGTTAGCTTTTTGATCTAAAATTGACCATTGCTTGAGCTTTTATGTTCTTGAGATTCCAAAAATGCTCTTGTGAAAAAATGAAAATCAAGATTGTCTTATGCTTAAATTGTGCCAAACTATTCTTACGAGACTGCTTGTCAAATGACATGAACTTGGAGATAGTTTGATGAACGAACGATCTCATGGGGATCGCTTGTCGAAATGACATGAACCTCGAGATTTGTCATACTGGTAGAAGGTTAGAAAGAGTTTGTGGATGGCTCCTAGTCCAGGATTTTCTTTACTAATATATACCTTTAATCAACTGTTGGTCGAAGCTTAGGATGAGTTTGTGGATGGCTCCTAGTCCAGGATCTTGTCACTAAGTTAGATCATTAGTCAACTTCAATATTCAATGCATATGAGAAAAATGTTGACAAATGAGCTTTTACAAAATATTGAGCAAAATGATTCAATCTGAGACTGATTGACTCTTAATGTGGTCTTTGTTAGATTTTTGATCTCACTTTGACATTTTGACATGGCCAATTTCACTTTAGGATCCTGTTGATGAACTTCTTTGAATTTGAAGCGTTGCTTAAATTGATCAAATCTACTGCTTTACTTTTGAGCCTTTGGGCTTAGCTTTGATATACATGTCTTACCATGATCTTGCTAGCGCTGTTAGGCGTGATATGCTGTTTGTGCAATATTAGAAATACTGGCTAGCTCTTTTGGGTAATCTCCAAAGCTTCTTGTAATCAAAAATTGAAAAATACAAAAATGAATCCACTCTATTGCACTTCATGCATACTCCTCTTTATGCTTCTTCTGTTTTTGCTTCTTTCTCTATTCTCTATTTGTTATCTCTGGATGAGAGGAAGGCGTGATTCCTTGATGAATCCATTGTCAAAGGGGGAGAAGATGTGGTAATGAGAAGATATTTCTTTGATTGGGGGCGAAGATTATACAAAGGGGGAGAAACTGAAAATTTGAAAGTTTTTGAAAATTGAGGATCATGGTGAGGGGGAGTTCTTGAGTTGCATTCTTATTGTCTTATTGTATATTCTGAACTTGAATTGCATTCTTTTATCCTCACAATGATCATAGGTCAATTGAACAATTGTTCTTTCATATGGACCTCATGTGAGAATTTTGACCCTTTTCTGGAAATCAAAGTTTTTATGCTTTCTTTTGCCTTGTCTCACATGCCTATAATATTCTGATGCCAGCTTGGTCATTTACATTGCTTTTTCTTGCTTATGGATCAAGTTGTGCCTTTGTGCAGCTGCGAGTAAACTTCGTTTTCAAACCTCTTACTTCATTTACGGATAATTGCCAATGTGTTCATCGAGGAGAGATTGTGGATATCATGGGAATATGCTCCAGATCTTAGGATGATGTGACAATTGGCAATGGTGTTTACGGTTTGTCGTTTCACGAGTTTTGACAAAGCTACGAGGCATTACGGGCGAGGCGGTCGGCCCGGTCCCAAATGGTCGGACCGGCCATGTGCGTGATCGGACCATTTGTGACCTAAAAGTGGTCAAAACGAGATGGACCAAAAATAGGTGTTGTAGGCAAGTGAGGGGATCCCAATGCACTTGGTCTCATGATTTTTCGAGTCTCCAGTAAGAAGTTCTATTCGTTTTAAGTTTTCAGAATGTTTGAATTTGAGGCATGAATTTGGCTAAGTCCCAAGGCGGTCCGGCCGCTCACTGGAGGCGATCCGGCCCGTTAAAGCGATCCGACCGCTCACATGGAGCGGTCGGACCGGTATTGACTTGAACGTCGGCCAACTTTGTGGCGATGTTGTTTTGTTAGGTCAAAGTCATTGGTATCGTGGCATATGGTTTGCATGATGCATGTTTTGACTAACATGGGTCAAGTTGTGAAGAACTTGTTCCCGAATTCGTGTTTGCTTGTCTATGGTTGTGCAAGTAGCTTGGTGGTCAACGACGGTCAACGGCGAGGAGGATCGGGACTAGACTTGGAGAGTTGAGGTCCAGAACGATCGACGATGCCTGGTGAGGTCAATGACTCAAGCGTGACGCAAGATGGACAAGGGTGACCTATTAGCAAATCTGAGGCGCAAGATGGCGCTAGGTGAAGCTGTTTAGGTCAAAGGTTAAAGACGGCGCTTTGCGGCGTGCGTGTGACCCGTTTGTTAGTGGGCCTTAACGGGAGCCCAATGGAGTCAAACCCTAGGAGTTCTAGGCCTCCACTATAAATAGGAGGAGGTGGTGGATGCACCACCTAACCCTCTCGCTATTTTTCACCTCTTTTGTTGTCTTCAAACCCTAATTGGCTTAGGGGGAGTTGAGGTGGAGGCTAGGGCTTTTCATGGTTTGAGGTGAATTTTGTGATCTTGGATTGACTACTGATCCATGATGGTGTGGGTGTAATCCAGCAACGATCACGTTCTTAATCTATGCAAGGTTTGCTTGAGATAAGTCTCTTTTCGTTCTTGCTTTCAATTTCGTGATTTTAGGGCTTTCCTTGATCCGCGAGTTTGTGATTGATTCTTTCACGTGAATTAGCTTGCTGTGATATGTGTGAATCTATCTAGCATCATCTTGATCATCAATCTCTCACGAACAAGCATTAGGATCAAGTTTTCGTTCTTGCCCGGTTTTAGACCTTCTGTTAATCAATTGGCAATTGCTCAGGATCTATCCAAGAATTATCATAATATTCGATTGGAATAGGTCCTCAATAGCATATAGAAGGTGTGTGCAAAGTTTCATAAAGATTGGAGTTGAGAATCAAAAGTTTGACCTAATTGCAACCGTCATCGGGCCGATTTATTGTTTGGATCGGTTCGAGCTGCGGGTCGGACAGCCCATCGTACCGGTCGGACCGATTTTGGAGCGGTCGACCGCCAAAGACTAATAGCGGTCGGACCGCCCGACAATCGTTCAACGGTTGGGTCGAGAGGTCGACCGCGTGCGATGTGATTTGATAATCTTAGTTGATTTTGTTATTTTGCTTAGGGGATTTAATTGGATTCAATACTAGTCTTCCGCTGTACTGGTATATTGATCTTCATAGCTTCCTAATAGCTATTGGAGTGAAATTGTGTTGAATTCAGTATTTGGGAAAAAGTGAGTGTGCTCCTATTCACCCCCCCCCTCTAGTCGGCTTTTCGGTCCAACAAAGAGTCAAAATTCTCACTTGAGGTCCACATGAAAGAACAATTGTTCAATTGACCTATGATCACTGTGAGGATAAATGAATGCAATTCAAGTTCAGAATATTCAACAAGACAATAAAAATGCAACTCAAGATCTCCCCCTCACTATGATCCTCAAATTTCAGAAACTTTTCAAATTTTCAATTTCTCCCCCCTTTTTTATCATTTTTATATATCTTTTCCCTCTTTGTACAACAATGATATATAACATTGAAAGATCCATCTTCTCCAAAAATCTCTCCCCCTATGCATAGCATTAATACGTTTTAACACATCTTCTCCCTTCTCCCCCTTTGACAATGGAGTCATCAAGGAAACACGCCTTCCTATCATCCAGAGTTAACAAATGCAGAATGAAGAAAGAAGCAAAACATAAGAAGCATAAGAAGGAGTATGCATGAAGTGCAATGAAGTGGCTTCATTTTTGTATTTTGTATTTTTTTTATTACAAGAAGCTTTGGAGATTATCCAAAAGAGCAAGCTAACATCTCTAATATTGCACAAACAACATATCAAGCCTGACAGCGCTAGCAAGATCATGGTAAGACATATATATCAAAGCTAAACACAAAGGCTCAAAAGTAAAGCAATATATTTGATCAATTTAAGCAAAGTTTCAAATTCAGCAAGTTCATCAACAGGGATCCTAAAGTGAAACTAGCCATGTTAAAATGTCAAAGTAAGATAAAAAAGCTAACAAAGACCACATTAAGAGACAATCAGGTCCCATATTGAACCATTTTCTCAAATTTCTCAAATTCCTATTTTTCAACAAATTTTCATTTGCACTGAATATTGAGTTGACTAATGATCTAACTTAGTGACAAGATCCTGGACTAGGAGCCATCCACAAAATCATCCTAAGCTTCGATCAGAAGTTGATTAAAGGTATATCTTAGTAAAGATGATCCTGGACTAGGAGCCATCCACAAACTCTTTCTAAGCTTCTACCAGGGCGACAAATCTTGAGGTTCATGTCATTTCTGACAAGCAGTCTCCATGAGATCGTCTGGTTCATCAAACTATCTCCAAGTTCATGTCATTGATAAGCAGTCTCGTAAGAGTAGTTTGGCACAATTTAAGCATAAGACAATCTTTTGATTTTTCATGTTTTACAAGAGCACTTTTTAGAATATCAAGAACACTAGAAGCTCAAGTAATGGTCAATTTTAGATTAAAGAGCTAACAAAGCAATTCTGACAGGGCCAATGTCACAAAAGGAGCACTAATTGTGCAACTCGCTAAAACATACACAAATTGCAATTTTTAGTTCGAGTTGTTTTTAGAGTTCTAGCTCATAGAGCAAAGACTTAGCTACATATGTAGAAGCATGATAATTCTAGCAAGTCAAAGAACTAGACATAGCATTGAGCAAGAATTAAAATACTAAAGCTCTAAAGGGTAATAGGCAAAGCTTCATCAATCTTAAAAGATAAACAGAAAAACTTATAATACAATGCATCTTTTTTAGTATGACTTGGATTTTTCATATCATTTGTTGAATTTTTCATATGAATTCAATAAGATACAATGAGATGCAATAAAATCCTAAAAGCCTAAAAAGTTCGAAAAGATCAAAAAGTTCAGAAAAGAACAAGAAAAGATCGAAAGGACTAGGTAAGATCAGAAAAGATCGAACTCCCCCTCAAACCAACCCAAAGGGATAAATTACCCCTAACTCGCTTCTCAAGGTGGCAAACCTAGTTGGGCCTAACGGCTTGGTGAGGATATCAACCAGTTGAGCCTCGGACTCCACAAAGTATAGCACAATATCACCTTTTTTGACATGGTCTCTAAGGAAGTGATAGCGAATGTCTATGTGCTTAGTCCTAGAGTGTTGCACAGGGTTCTTAGCAATGTTAATAGCAGAAGTGTTATCACAGAAAAGAAGAACACTAGTAAAATTTAACCCATAATCCTTAAGAATGGTTACCATCTACAAAATCGACTACTGACAACTAGCGCGACTACATATTCAATTCAAAGATGGATTGTGCAATGCAGGATTGCTTCCTAGAAGACCAAGATACAAGTGAAGTGCCTAGGAAGTGACAGGTGCCTGAGGTACTCTTCCTATCTAACCGACAATCCGCAAAATCAGAATCTGAAAAAACCCCTAATGGACAAAGCTGAAGAGCAGGAATACCAAATGCCATATAAAAAGGTAGAGTGTAAATACCTGAATATGTGTTTAATGGCTTGGCGATGGGAAGTCCTTGGAGACGCCTGAAACCTTGCACAAAGGCATACCGTGAAGTGAATGTCCGGTCTCGAAGCCGTCAGATACAGAAGGGAGCCGATCATGCTGCGGTACTCGCGTTGATCCACGGCTTCTCCTTCCTCATCTGGATCCAAAACAGTCGAAGTTGCCATGGTTGTAGAGATTGGCTTGCAATCACCCATGTCGAAACGTTTGAGTAGATCTTTAGTGTACTTCGTCTGATAGATAAAAGTTCCTTCTTTGCATTGTTTTATTTGAAGCCCCCAAAAGTAATTGAGCTCTCCCATCATACTCATCTCAAATTCCCTGGACATAGTCTCAGAAAAGCTGGAAACAAGAGCATTAGAAGAACCACCAAAAAATAATATTATCAATGTAAATTTGAGCAAGCAGGAAGTCATTACCACGCCTAAGAATGAATAAAGTCTTGTCTACCTTACCCATCTCAAAATCATTCTTAAGCAAAAAGGTCTTAAGTCTATCATACCATGCTCTAGGGGCTTGCTTAAGACCATATAAGGCTTGCGATAGCTTGAATACATGATTCAGGTACTTGGGATTTTCAAAGCCTGGGGGTTGTTTAACATAAACCTCCTATTCTATGAAACCATTTAAAAATGCACTTTTAACAACCATCTGATATAATCTAAATCCCTTAGATGCAGCAAATACAAGCAGAATGCGAATGGCTTCTAATCTGGCAACAGGAGCAAAGGTCTCATCAAAATCCAAACCCTCAACTTGGCTAAAGCCCTGAGCTACCAACCTAGCCTTATTTGTAATCACAGAATCATCCTCATTTTGTTTGTTTTTGAAAACCCAGCGGGTTCCTATAACATTATGACAACTAGGAGGTTCTACTAGATTCCAAACTTTATTCATCTCAAAATTCTCTAACTCCTCATGCATGGCATTAACCCAGCTAGAATCCGATAAAGCATGTGTTATATCGCGAGGTTCAAAAGAAGCAACAAATGCAGAATGAGAGTAGAGATTTGGATCATTATACTTGGAGCGAGTGACTCGCTCACGGAGATTACCTATTATCTGATCCGGAGATTGCTGCCTTTGAATATGAAGTGGTGCACCCGGAGGGGAAAGCATATCTTCGACTTCCGCAGTATCATTGATGATGAAGATGCGCAGAGCCTCATCTCAAGGCGAAGTAGTCATAATGAGTTTTCTTATTTCAAACAGGGCGTCAACAGCAGCAGGTGGAATACAAATATCAGCTTCGTCCTCATCTTCCTCCACAAAAATGCTCTCTATCACCTGTGAATCATTTGAAACATCGGATCTAGCTCCAGGGCTAGTCTCATCAAAAGTGACATTGCATGTCTCCTGGATAATGTTAGTTTCAACATTAAAGACCCGAAAACCCCTCGAATGTGCAGGATAACCTAGAAATAAGCCATCAAAAGTTCTTGATTCAAATTTATCTAGATTTCCTGTCTTAAGAATAAAATATTTAGATCCAAAGACTCGAAAGTGCGAGACAGAATGTTTTCTACCAAATCGAAGCTCATAAGGAGTCTTGCCCAAAGAGGGTCTGAGGAAGACACGATTTGCAATGTGATAAGCAGTAGCAACAGCTTCAGCCCAAAATCTCCTTGGTGTGCTATACTCATCTAGCATCGTCCTAGCCATCTCGACTAAGGTCATGTTCCTCCTTTCCACAATGCCATTTTGTTGAGGGACGTGTGGAGAAGAGAATTGATGCTCAATACCGCGCTCAGCACAAAAAGAGGCAAACGATGCATTTTTGAACTCCGTGCCATTGTCACTGCGGATCGCTCTCAAGGCACCAGGAAGTTCAGAAGCCAAACGAAAAATAAGATCATAATAATGATCAAAAGCTTCATCCTTCGAAGCAAGAAAGAACACCCAAGTGTATCTCGAAAAATCATCGACTATGACCATAATATTCCATTTGCCACGACTGACCGAACCCTAGCAGGACCAACAGTATCCATATGAAGTAACTGTCCTGGTCCGTCAGTCATGACTATAGTCACTGATGGGTGTGAGGCGGCAACTTGCTTGCCATGCCTACAAGGCGCACATACAGCATCCTTGACAGCTTTGAGTTTAGGCAGACCTCTCATGAGCTCAAGGTTGCTAACTCAAGTCAGATGATCAAAACCAATATGCCCCAAACGTCAGTACCAAAGCCAGAAATCAGAAGAAGATGTAAGCAAACATTTGAGATATCCAAAGAAGAGATTGGAAAAATCAGCCCAAAATTCTACCAACTCTAGAAATCCCAAAAACAAGCTCACCAGCAGAATCAAGCACCCGACAAGTATTTTTCTTAAATCTAGTCTCATAGCCATCATTAAGAAGCTGTGAGACAGAAAACAGATTATACCTAAGCTTGTCCACAAGAGCGACGTCCTTCAGGATGAATTTGTCGTTCACCCTGATTAATCCTGTTCCTTTAATTCGCCCTTATGTATTATCTCCAAAAGTGATGAAGTCATCACCTGTTGCCCGCGTGAAAGAGGTGAACCATCTTGAATCTCCTGTCATGTGGCGTGAACACCCGGAGTCGACGAACCACGTGTTCTTCGCCCTTCCGCGGCAATCCTGAAAATCAAGGCACAGAAGAACGATGTGTCTCAATATTGGGGTTAATTAAAATAGACTTAGGAACCCAGTACTGAGACACACGTCTGCGAGTAGTATGCAAAGCAGAAGTGCTATCCTTGATTTTATTTAACGTTCTATCATGAGCAATGGTTAGATTAGCATGAGAGTTATCCTGTCTAGGAGCATGATGATGAACAATGCTAGCGGTCAGACCGGTGTAGCAACGGCGGTCAAACCGGTGACCCTGGCGGTCAGACCGGTAACCTACGGCGGTCAGACCACCGGTCTGATGAACATGAGATACAAATCCTAAACCAGGTTTCTTCTTTTCTATGTTACCATGTCTCATAAAAGCTCTAGGTTGAATGGTTGAAAATGTTTAACAACCCGGCGCAGATCGAAACTCACTTAATACGAAGGGGTTTCAAGAAAGGATATACATGTTGGAGCAGTCACGGTGAAGAGCAGATTATACTGGAAGTCAGTAATGACGTTGTTAGGTCTCTTAGCTGACATCCTTCCGGAGGGAAACGTGTTGCCCAGCACGACCTACCAAGCTAAGAAGGTTCTTTATCCGTTGGGAATGGAAGTAGAAAGAATACATGCATGTTCAAACGATTGTATCCTCTACTGTAAAGAGTATGCAGATATGCATGTATGTCTCGTGTGCAAAGCATCCCGATACAAGCATAAGAATACTGCTAAGGCGAAGCAAGGACCTCCTTGTAATACCCCGGCCTGCTTGTAGCGTGGCCCATGTGGCCCATGAGGAGTTGTGTGGTGGGATTAGTCCCATATTGCTTGTCTCAAGTGAGTTGTAGTGTTATATAATGCTGTTGGATCCAAGCGTAGCACCTCGGGTTAACCCTTTTACACGAGCGAGGGCGAAAGTGTAAGTGAGGTGCTATGTGTGGCGGGTCCGCCATACGGTGGCCGGGCATTGAGCGATTTTGGGTCAGGTGTTACGAGATGGTATCGAGCATCAACCTCATTTGCGGGCGCAAGGGACGAGGCGGGCATATGGCGCATGGCGCATGGGCCGGAGTGGACACATGGCATGGCATATGTGCCAAGACCGACGCCTTGAGCGTGTACCGAGGGGTGGTTACAGGCATTTGCAGCGTATGCGTATATCTTTGCCGGCGTCGGCCCTTAAGGGGGTGAATGTAATACCCTACTGCTTGTAGCGTGGCCCATGTGGCCCATGAGGAGTTGTGTGGTGGGATTAGTCCCATATTGCTTGTCTCAAGTGAGTTGTAGTGTTATATAATGCTGTTGGATCCAAGCGTAGCACCTCGGGTTAACCCTTTTACAAGCGAGGGCGAAAGTGTAAGTGAGGTGCTATGTGTGGCGAGTCCATACGGTGAAATTTGGGCATTGAGCCGATTTTGGGTCAGGGATGTTGTGGTATCTGCTTGTGATCCCACGTTTGAAGCATTTATTTGCGAATCAAAAGGAGGCAAGATTGATGCGTTGGCACTCGGAGGAGCGTAAGAAAGATGGGAAGCTCGGACACCTGCCGATTCTCGCCTAGTGGAGAAACTTGATCGGAGCTTGAAGAGTTCAAAAGGAACCGAGGAACATAAGGTTAGGATTGAGTACGGACGGAATGAATCCTTTCGGTAACTTGAGCAGCCGACATAGCACCTGGCCCGTGAATCTATATATGTACAACCTTTCTCCTTGGCTGTGTATGAAGCGGAAATACATTTTGTTGTCACTACTTATCCAAGGGCCGAAGCAACCTAGGAACGATATTGATGTGTACCTAGCACCATTGCTGGAAGATCTTGTGACACTTTGGAGCGAAGGGGTACAAGTATGGGATGCATAAAGCGAGAGAACTTCACTTTACGCGCCATGTTATTCTCGCACCATCAATGATTTTCCCGCCCTTGGTAACTGTCGGGGTTGATACAAAAGGAGCCAAAGCCTCATCCATGATTTAGATGGTACTGAGAGTGTATGGCTGAACAACTCGCGCAAAACTGTGTATTGCGTCACCGCAGGTTCCTTCCTATGATTCACCCATACCGCAAGATGAAGAAACAATTCGATGGAAATAAGGAGAATGGTTCAGCTCCAGGGGCTTTTAGAGGGAAAGAGGTCTATGATATGGTTAAGGATATCGATGTTGTGCTTGGAAAGGGACGTAAATTAAGGACCCCTCAGAAAAACATCTGGAAGAAGCGGTCAATTTTTTGGGACTTGCCTTATTGGGAGCACTTAGAAGTTCGCCACTGCATCGACGTCATGCACGTGGAGAAGAATGTATGTGATAGCTTGATTGGTCTCTTCTTGAACATTAGTGGCAAAGCGAAGGCGGTGTTAACGCACTGCGTGACTTGGTTGATATGAACATAAGAACCGAGTTAGCACCGAAAGAGACCGATAAAGGACGAACGTACCTTCCCCCAGCTTGCAACACTCTGTCCAAGGCTGAGAGAAATGAACTGTGTCAAAGCTTGTATGGTGTGAAAGTTCCGTCCGGTTACTCCGCCAATATTAAGAAACTTGTTTCCATTAAAGATTTGAAATTAATTGGTATGAAGTCTCATGATTGTCATGTGCTGATGACACAAATGCTTCCTGTTGCAATTAGGAGTATCTTGCCGAATAAAGTCCGAGTGGCAATATTTATGCTGTGTTATTTCTTTAACTCAATTTCTCAGAAGGTCATCGATCCCGATGGACTCACGCTCTGCAGGCCGAGGTGGTGACTACTCTATGTCATCTTGAGATGTATTTCCCTCCGTTATTTTTTGATATCATGATCCATCTCATTGTTCACCTTGTGAAAGAGATAAAGATATGCGGCCCTGTGTTCCTACGTCATATGTACCCTTTCGAGAGATACATGGAATTACGAAGTCCTACGTACGGAATCGATCTCGGCCGGAGGGCAGTATCATCGAAGGTTATGCAACCGAAGAGGTCATTGAGTTCTGCGTCGACTACATGGCTCAGGTGGAACCGATAGGTGTGCCTCTATCTCGTCACGAGGGGAGACTGGAGGGTATCGGGTCCATCGGAAGGAAAGCAATCACTCCCGATCTAGATACATACGCGCAGGCCAATTTCACGGTCCTGCAACACATGACACAAGTATTCCCGTACATCGACGAGCACAAAGACATGGTACGCCAACAGAATCCAGACCGGTCGGAGGTTTGGATAACGAGAGAGCACAACCGTCGGTTCAACGAATGGTTAAAGATGCGATTCACTGGGAGGTCATCAAGTGATGAAACGCTGCTATGGTTGGCCAAAGGGCCAAAATTTAACAATTGTGACATGGCAAGGATACGACATAAATGGGTACACGTTTTATACAACAACTCAGGGTAGGAAGAGCACAGTCCAGAACAGCGGTGTCCGCATAGATGCATTTCACGAGGGGTTCAATATTGCGGGGGCACGCGGGTTGAACTCGTACTATGGGTTCGTAGAGGAGATTTGGGAGCTCGACTATGTACTTTTCAAGATCCCCCTGTTTCGATGTCATTGGGTTAAACTTCCGCAAGGCGTGAAGGTCGACAAGTACGGCGTCACTACTGTGGACCTCAAACGTGTCGGATACAAGGATGAACTATTCGTACTCGCTAAGCAAGTTGTTCAAGTTTTTTATGTAACCGACCCAGCAAATAAGAACAGCCACGTAGTTCTTCATGGGAAAAGAAGGATTGTCGGAGTTGAGAATGTCGTGGATGAGGAAGAGTACAATCAATTTGATGAGTTGCCTCCTTTCGGAGACGGTATCAGACTGGAGGATAACCCAGTGAGGAAGCTAGCTATATGCGCATCGATCATCATGAAGGACTATATTTCAATTAAGCATGTATTCCATTGTAATTTGATGTTAACATAGAGACACGTCACGTGTTATGGACTTGTTCTTCCATTGTAATGTGATGTCAATGTGGAATTGTCATGTGTTGTGGACTTGTCATCTCTAATGTTGATGTTAATTCGGACTTGTTAGAGTTATCAGCTTGTTGAGAATATCATCTTTGAAACCTTGTTGGAAATGCACACAAATGGGCAAATGTGTTTTGTCATTTGAGCAAAGTTAAAAGTGCATTACTTCTGTGGCCTGACAGTCTGACCAGTGCTAAATCGGTTAGACTGCCATGTGTTGGTGGTCAGACCGGCCACCCTTGGCGGTGTGACCGATTTGGTGGCGGTCAGACCGGCAATTAGTTGGTGGTCCATTTGTGCACATCACAGACGATTCTTTAATGGAACCGTGCGCGATTAGTTATCATCGAGCGGTTCCTTTAAGTAGCAAATGCGTGATGTTAAAGTTATCCTGACGGTTATTTAATGTAACAAATGCGTGATAACATCCTGACGATTCTTTAATGGAACAAATCGTGATGTTAGTCGATATAAGTGGTCCGCTCGAATCGTTGTGCACTTACCCTAGTTCTTAACACTTGCCCTAGTTCTTCCCAGAATCGCTCAACGCCGCCTCCCCCGTTCCGGCGCCACCCAACGCCGCCTCCCTCTATCCGGCGCCACCCAACGCCGCCTTCCCCATTCCGGCGCCACCCAACGCCGCCTCCCCCGATCCGGCACCACCCTAAGGTTTTTCTCTCCTTGCAATGTGAAGTATATGTTTAGTTATGGAACGAAAGGATCCTATTTTCTTTGCTACATGTAGTGTACATGCATGTAGTAGGGGACCGAGGTCCCTATTTGTATTGGTCCTTGGGTTGTATAGGTAGTGTTGATTCCATGTCTACGCAAGATACTAGCATTAGTATCTAACTGTGATAGAGACGAATTATCAGATATAATTGATAAATATATGCACATACCCTGTACTTGCACCATGCTTCCCACATTTTCTGTGCTGCTAGTTGGTGGTACCTCTAATATGCGGTTGATGGTTTCTCTAAGAGTTTTATTGGGGGAGAAGGTCATCTGCCAATATGCTTGTGGCACCACAGACACACATTGACTTGTTAATTATGTAGTCCCTAATGCCTACGAGCAAAACACAATAGTATGCCAGCCCATTGAAAAGCATGCTTGTTTGAAACTTGAAAGTAAAGATATTGATAAAAGGAACAGGGAAAATGGTATGTGATAAATCCATACGACAAAAATACACTTTTTTATATGACGATATCAACGACAACGATGTGTAAACAAATAGGTTATTACAAGACCAACTTACATTTATCACATAAACTCCTAAAGCAGCATTTACTTGTTAGAACAGCGTCCTTCATTACTTCTTTACTCAATGGGCAATGTAACTCTGGTGGAAGATCACCAACAGAGCGGGTGGTGGGTAGGCCCTCTATCTCCTTCTCGAAAGCAGCTCTATCACAAAACAAAAAGAAGATAATTGGTCGTTGCCTCCAAGTAGAGGCATCATTAGTTATTACAAAAGTAATGCGGTAAATTTTTTTACTCACTCATTTGGCTTCAAAATAGCACCCGCCCCACTTGGCAGTGCATACGAGCCATCCGGAGTTGCCATTAACTTGGATTTTGGAATGCTAGTTGGGGATTTCATCCTTTTCATGTCAAATCTAGTATCACCATTTGTTGGGCAATGTTGAATGAAATAACCTACAAAACAAGATTTGTCAGAGCTCAAAGTTTCACAATGCTCTCACAAGATTTTCCATCTCTGTCATCCCCTGCAAGTTTTTCTTAACCTTTGGATTGCCACATGTGACATTGGAGTTACTAAATTTTTTGTTGATATTACCAAATATTGGTAGCAAACCAAACGATAGCTTTATCAGTGTTTGTATTTGCTTCCGTGTTAGATTATCCCATCTGTCTTTGTAGTTTTAGAGTAGTATCTCTTTAAGCTATTAGACGGACGTGTCTTTACCTGGGTTTTATCCCCTCGTAAAAAGCTATACGAGTTTAGACACCGGCTGCTCTTATCGTTTTATGTTGTGCACCTGCATCCGTCAGGAATCGAACCTGCTGTCCGCTATAAGTTTTTGGGCTCGCCCTCCGGGGGCCGTGTCGTGCCGTTACATCCTTGTATGTGTGTTTGTTTGTTTGCAATATTTCCTTCTCCTTTGCAGTTTTTTTATACAATTTCATATATTTTATTTACTACGTATCATATATTTAGGTTCAATGGGTAACTTCTTTTTGATTATGTAATCATTGGGTACGTAACTTATATAGATAGCAAGTAAGCGAGATGGCAGAGGCACCGTCTTCGCCGCCGTCAGCGACGTCGCCAAATGCGTCTGGATCTCCGATCAAGGTGGTACGCAGGCGAGATGGCAGAGGAATCTCCAAATTGCCCTCGGACCGCATGGCGATCACGAGGTCGATGGCGTCGAATCCGCGAGACCCAAGAAAGTAGCTGCGAGATTCCGGACCGTGTCGGGTACTTGCAAGGAGCGGGTCCCCATCACCACCCAAACTTGGAAGTCTCGGCGGATGTCTGAGAGACCGGGCCAGGGTGAACTTTCTACCTCGTTCACTTTCCCTGAAGCAGACCAGGCACGTGTGCGATGGCATGCGCTGCTCGCGATGTGCCACGCGTTGAGGAGCTTCAAGAGCCTACTTGTCACGCAGTACGTGAACACGGGTCGGATGCCCTTCACGATGGATCATTTCTTGTCACGGGATACATGGGACGCCTTCGTGCAGATGAAGACGACGACCGAATTTCAGGAGTAAAGTGCGGCGCACAGAGCTCTCCAGGCACAAAACACTCACCCCCACGGACTCGGCATCGCTGGAGTGCAGGTAAAGCCACGCGATGGCGGCGGAGGACGAGACATTGCCCGGCCGTTTCTTGAGATCTCGACGAAGCGCTCGAGCACAGTTAAGCGCGGGCATCGGCCCGTCTTCGGACAGCATCTCTTTCACAAACCCAGCAGACGAGGCAGTGTCTCAACGCCTGGTAAATTTGTCGAACCACTTAATTGTTAATAATTCCATAACTTCATGTTGTCTACAATAACAAGATATCCTCTTGCAGGAAGCATTGACTTCCGCATCTTCTCAAGGTTCCTTTGAAGTAGACAGGGAGAAGGATGTACTATCTACGATCCTGGGAAACAAGGAGCACCCGGGTCGCACGCGAGGCGTTGGGGTTTACGTACCTTGGAGGGATGGATTTGTAACACCCGGACCCAAAATAGGCTCAATGCCCAGCCCACCGTGGGGTGGACCCGCCACACATAGCACCTCACTTACACTTTCGTCCTCGCTTCGTGTAAAAGGGTTAACCCGGAGGTGCTATGTTTGGATCCAACAGGCATTATATACTACTACAACTCACTTGAGACAAGCAATGTGGGACTAATCCCACCACACAACTCCTCATGGGCCACACTAGGAGCGGTAGGGTATTACATTCACCCCCTTAAGTGGCGCCCTCGGCGACATACCGCATCTGTGACAAATGCCAGAACCACCCATCGGTACACGTCCGTGCATCCAGTGCCGGCACATATGTCATGCCATGTGTCCACTCCGGGCCCACATGTGCCATCGCCATATGCCGTGCCCTGTCCCGCGCCGCGCCGGCGTCGTGAGTTGATGCTCGATACCATCTGTAACACCGACCCAAAATCGGCTCAATGCCCGGCCCACCGGGGCGGACCCGCCACACATAGCACCTCACTTACACTTTCGTCCTCGCCGTGTAAAAGGGTTAACCGGAGGTGCTATGTTTGGATCAACAGGCATTATATACTACTACAACTCACTTGAGACAAGCAATGTGGGACTAATCCCACCACACAACTCCTCATGGGCCACACTAGGAGCAGGCCGGGGTATTACAGGATTCCCACACAACTCTGACACATATAGGAGTAGGAAGAGATCCAAGGACCAGCAGGACGCTCGGTTGGAACATGTGATTATTGAAAAATTTCAAGAACAAATAACAAACATGCAGAACCAAGTAAATCAACTCATGCAGGCGCAAGTCGCCCCTGTTAATTTGGGAGCAAGTCCTCCTCGACATCGGAGTAGTGTCGCGTCCACACATAATTTTGGACATGACGACGTGCAATTATCGATCGACGACATCGAGGTAATGTACATATCTGGAATGCTCTAAAGATAGACCTATAGGACGCCTTAGCTAATTGTGTACCGTTTTGTAGGAGCCGACGCCCTGCAAGCTCCAAGTGAGGATGGTTGGGTCGATTCCTATTGAGGCTGGGCGGGGTATGGTGTATACATACCAGGAAGAGGCAGTGCAGCACGGTGCCCAGCTGGCGTAGGGTTACGCCAGGGTGCAGGTGGACATGGTACATGACAATTTCATGGCCATCCCACTGGAGATTCCTCCGAACGAAGAAATCAGAATACTAGGGGATGCCACGCACACTTTTATCCAGTGGCCCAAAAAGAACATTGCACTGGACCCTTCAGTGAAGCGATATCGACAGGACCCTGCCTCTCTAATAGGACCCTCGATGAGTTCGCCTCAACCAAAGCTTCAGAAGGTCGCCACATCGCTTCCCGTCGAGAAGACGGCGAAGGGACAAGAAAAGCGTGTCACCATATCGGTCCCTGAGGCGTCTCACGGGAAGACGTCCCTCCGCCGCCTCTTTAAGGAGAAATCGAAATCGAAAAACATTAAGGCACCTCCCAAACCCGTGAAATACTCCCTCGGAAGTCCGTTGCTCTCCGGCGTAGAAATAAAGAGCTCAGGAGTAGCTTGTCAAGCTTTGCATGATTGGTACTTGCGCAAGACCCGAGAGAAGGGGGGCCATACTGGAATCACCGTCAGATACGAGAGGGAGCATTTTCTCCACGAGCACAGCCCGCCGTCATGGGCTTCGAAGACTTATTTGACCTATACAACCTAACTACCCTCGACGCCTCACTTCTACGATGTTGGACACTGTAAGTGTGTACAATCAATTTCTACACTCATGTGATACCGATAAATATCATAACTCATTGCTTATGTACAGATACATTATGAAATGTGCCCATCGAATCAAAGAACCAATGAGTTTCCTCGACCCACACGTGGTCTCTGAGCAAACAATCAACCAAGACGCATCCTATGTCAAGAATTACATAAAAATGGGATTGCTTGCTCTGGACGACAAGGACGACATAATGGTGCCCTACAACCAGAAGTAAGTGCTTCAATATTTGCTATACAAATTTCGTTTCAACATAGGTTTATGACTATAGTGACATACGTGAGTACGTTCCACTGGATTCTTCTGATTCTTGTGCCAAAGAGGAACATGGTATTGTACCTTGATTCTCTACTCAACAAAAATCACAACTTCACCATTCTTAAAGGAATACTCGGCAGGTATGTTCATTTCCTCCGCACATAACTTTATTGTAGTCTTCCTTCGTTTGAAATGGACGAGGAAAACTTTTTTGAATCATGTAGGGCGTTCATCGGCTATGTTCGAGGGAGGTTTATACAAGGGCAGCGCCACACCGACTCACGAGGATGTGATTTTGATGCAGCGCTACAACACAATAATCATATATCATACTCCATAATATTACGTCTCGGTCGATTGTACATATATATGTAATTCTATTTTTGCGATGCCACGGCAAAAGCGAGATCACCTATCGTATTCTCGTATGCCATCATATGCGACTATTGATTGCTTCTAGGGCCTACGGTCTCGAGGTTTATCAATCTCGTAATAATTATTTCCTAATTATACATTTAAATATATATGCTTACTACTTTATTTCTGCTAGCGACAGGGCTTGAACATAGAGTTAAATGCACTCGAGATGGACCAGGTCACGCACGTTCGAGGGGAGCTCTGCGGCTTCATCAAGGCAGACATAGTTAACACCACCGGACAGTTTCACGCCGTCGACAACGATGAACGACCTCGAAACAATTGATTCAATATTGTAATTCACTTTGAGTGGTTGTAATTCAATTTGTAACTCTAGCGACAATACTTGAAACATTATTTTGTAATTGATTTTGAGTTAAATGATCACTTTGAGTTGTCAATAATTATTTGTGATATGTTTCTGCTTGTTAGTTTTCAGAGGGCATGGCTAGCAATTCCTGAGGCTAGCTGAAAATACGACAAAATTTAGTTAGGTCGAAAGACTTATCACATACGGTTTTTAACAAAAACTGTCTGTGAAAGGCAGATATCACAGACGGTTCCATCCAAGAACTGTCTGTGATACTATCATAGACGGTTCTTGGTTGGAACCGTTTGTGATTCTGTAGTATCACAGACGGTTTGTTAATACAACCGTCGATGATATGCAGTTTATAACAGACGGTTGTATTAACAAACCGTCTGTGATACTACAGAATCACAGACGGTTCCAATCAAGAACCGTATGTGATACTATCATATCACAGACGGTTCTTGGTTGGAACCGTCTGCGATATCTGCCCTTCACAGACGGTTTTTGTTAAAAACCAAAGAACCAGTGGGTTTCCTCGACCCGCACGTGGTCTCTGAGCAAACAATCAACTAAGACGCATCCTACGTCGAGAATTACATAAAAATGGGATTGCTTGCTCTGGACGACAAGGACTACATAATGGTGCCCTACAACCAGAAGTAAGTGCTTCAATATTTGCTATACAAATTTCGTTTCAACATAGGTTTATGACTATAGCGACATACATGAGTACGTTCCACTGGATTCTTCTGATTCTTGTGCCAAAGAGGAACATGGTATTGTACCTTGATTCTCTACTCAACAAAAATCATGACTTTACCCTTCTTAAAGGAATACTCAACATGTATGTTCATTTTCTCCGCACATGACTCTATTGTAGTCTTCCTTCGTTTGAAATGGTCGAGGATAACTTTTTTGAATCATGTAGGGCGTCAACCGTCTGTGATAACCGCCTTTTATCATAGACATAAAATTTCAGATGGTTCAAAAACCGTCTGTAATGACTGTTACGAACCGTCTGTGATTAGCTTTTTTGTAGTAGTGATCTAGATCACAACTATTCTTCCTATTTGGTTAGCACAACCCCAACATAGAGGGGGAATTAGCGTTTCTTCCAAGCTCGTTCTTGCTTTTCTGCTCGGAATTGAGAGTTCGATATCATCTAATCAGATCAGTGGATTTATCATCAAGCACGTAATTGGGTAAATTCGAAGAGTTGCAAATCCATTGTGGCTGACAGCAGATGAGCAGCTATGGATCATCATGTACATCAGGCGAGTTATCTGATGTTGTGTCGAGAAGATCGGGTACCATCTGTCATATGCAATTCTCAATGTGTGGTAGCACGCGCACTTAATTACATGTTTGTGCATTTGGTGTACTTGGGTAGTGTTGGTGTGTTGTTAAAGGAAGAATAATATTTCTTATACTTTGAGATAAAGGGCGCTATAGTATATGTGTATCTATTTGATGTACTGTATATATGTACATCTTTCCCACCGTCATTGCTCGCGGAAACTAACAACATTTTATTGAAGAGCAATAATAGAAATATTTTACTAGAGTTGATAAAGATTCAATGAAATAATTAGATTCTACAGCATAGCAACATGAAACTAATCTTTAATCCTTGCCCTGCGTGCTACAGAAAGAACATAATCGTCCTTAATCCTTGGCGTGCTAGCGAAACAACCTAAACCTTAATACTATATTCACATGCAATTTCTTTATGTCAACAGAGAAATGCCAATATACATATAAAAAAAATCTACCTGGTATAAGGATTCTAAGGAAGGCTTTATCACTACTACAAAAGAGGCTATAGCAGACGGCCCATCACAGACGGTTCCTTTGGAACCGTGCGTGATAAACAATATCACGAGCAGTTACGAAATAGAACCATCGTGTAACATCCTGAGCGGTTCTATTTCGCAAATGCGTGATATTGCCTATCACGCACGGTTCGAAATAGAACCGTCTGTGATTTCTGTCTTCATATAAATTGAGCCGAGACATCCCTCTGCGCGCGCTGGCTGTGTCTACCACTTCCTTCTTCGCCCCTAGCTCCTCACTGCGCTGTGTATACCGCTCCAGGCGCCACTTCCCTGCCCTAGCTCCTCACTGCGCTGTGTCTACCGCTCCAGGCGCCACTTCCCTGCCCTAGCTCCTCCAACCTGCGGCTCCTCCTCTAATACTGGTATGAGCACATGATCTTGCACCGTCAATGTTGGAATAAATAATATTAGCCTTGCAAATCTTAGTTTTGAAACCTTATAACTAATGAACTAAAATTTGACTTAGGAGTGGTAACTTAATAAAATTGAATTAGGTCTAATAATCACTAAAATTTGAGTTAGGATAATTAATTGGCTTAAAAAAATAAAATTTACACACCGGTTCACAGTACGGTGGGGTTTGGGTCAAGCAATATTGCATTTACGGTTCCGGTATTTTAGGTTAATAAGTGTTGTATGAGGTGATGCCTATATTTGGGTTGCATGATTGTTCAATTGAGATAGATATCGGTGTCGAGAGGTAGGGATCATGGTTGTGGCCGTAGGCATGGCTACGCTATGCCACCGCGTGTGGTACATAACTAGTGAAGAGTTTTCTTTCAATAACCTTAGATACAAATGTTGGAGAATGAGTTTATATTGCACATTTTCGTTTGCTATAAATTAATCGCTAATCAATTTGACACTAATTTGTTACATGCGTAGTGTAGATGGATCGAAACTGGATGTACGGTGTGAACCGTGTGAGTCAAGATTACATTAATGGCGTGGTTGCTTTTAGAAGAGCCGCTGAGCAGGATATGTTGAAGAAGGGGATAAATTTTATGTCTTGTCCGGTGCATTGATTATGTAATCTGAAGATGTTTAACAACGCGCGCAGATCAAGCGCACTTGATTGAAGGGGTTTCAAAAAGGGTATACATGTTGGACGATCACGGTGAAGAGCGATTATACGAAGTTAATAATGGCGACATCGCCGAGGAAGTCAACAATTTGCGGATGTGGTGTGCTTTTGATGAGGATAGGGGCACGATGACAACTGGATCGGATGCTACGCGATGCGTAAGAGAACTACTGAGTGAGAGAGAGTTTTGTAAATTCGAGGGCTTAAGGGAGGACTCGGTGAGACCTTTGTTCCTGGCGGCAAGCGGAATACACAAGGTTGTCAACCGTGCTTGAAGCTGCTGAAATTGAAGGCAAGCAATAGTTGGTCCGATAAGAGTTTCACGGCGTTGTTAGGTCTCTAGCGGACATCCTTCCGGAGAAGCGTGTTGCCCAGCACCACCTATCAAGCAAAGAAGGTTATTTGCCCATTGGGAATGGAAGTAGAAAGAATACATGCATGTCCGAACGATTGTATCCTCTACCGTAAAGAGTATGCAGACATGCATTATTGTCTCGTGTGCAAAGCATCCCGATACAAGCGTCAAAATACTGCTAAGGTGAAGCAAGGACCTCCTGCTAAGATGTTGTGGTATCTACCTATAATCCCACGTTTGAAGCGTTTATTTGCGAACCCAAAGGAGGCAAGATTGCTGCGTTGGCACTCAGAGGAGGGTAAGAGAGATGGAAAGCTAAGACACCTGCTGATTACGCGGTGGAGAAACTTCGATCGGAGCTTCGAAGAGTTCGGTGAAGCGAGGAACATAAGGTTAGGGTTGAGTACGGATGGAATGAATCCTTTCGGTAACATGAGCAGCCGACATAGCACTTGGCCCGTGAATCTATGTATGTACAACCTTCCTCCTTGGCTCTGTATGAAGCGGAAGTACATTTTGATGTCACTACTTATCCAAGGGCCGAAGCAACCTGGGAATGATATTGATGTGTACCTAGCACCAGTGCTGGAAGATCTTGTGACACTGTGGAACGAAGGGGTGCAGGTATGGGATGTGAGAGACCATGTGAGAGGTCCTCCACTCTGAGTGATGAGTATTTGACAAGTGTGTTGAGTAGATTGAGAGTTGAGTTTTTCGGTTTGACTGTTTCTGGGCTGAGTCAGGGAAATCGGAACTACCGCTGTGTATGGAGCGGAAGTTCCGATAAATCGGAACTACCGGTGTTGGAAATAGGAACTTCCGTTTTATCTGGGTTTTGGTCTCGGCCGAAGGAAATCGGAACTTCCGCACAAGGGGTAGCGGAGTGTCCGATAATACTGACATTGTGTGTTCTCTGAGTTACCAAATCGGAATTAATTATCTGGAAAGTCGGTTGTTCCGGATATCGGAAGTACCGCAGTGTTTAGCGCGGAACTTCCGATAATCCTGACAAGTGCGGATGTTCCGGAAATCGGAACTTCCGCTGTGGTAAGTGCGGAACTTCCGATTGTGTCCAGAACTGTGCAGAGAAGATTATTTTGTGATTTTGATTTTGTATGAGTTTGAGTCTTATACAAATATTGATGCTATGATATTGTGCAATGCTATGTGATGTGTTTTTGTCTGTGTTGACTGCAGGGCATCAAGATGGAGTCGTGGCGAGACACGTGGACCGGACTAGGCGCAGGAGGCGTTGAGGTCAGAACGGTCGGGATGTGTCAAGACGGCGTGAATCTTGAAGCGGTTGCAGTCGTGCACAACAAGGTGTCTGGGAGGCTTCGGAAGGTGCGCAAAGGCGAAGGGTCTTTTCGCAAGCGGCAAAAGTGGAGGCGGTTCCGTTCGGGTGTAGCGGGCTTAATGGGTTGGAGGCCCATTAGCAAAGGCTATAAATAGGGGAGAACCCTGGAGTTAGGGTTAGACTTTTGAGAGAAAATTAGGGTTAGCTCTAGAAAAGGATTTGTTTTGCTTTTTGAGAGCTTGTTGAGAGGGAGAGTATGAACTGAAACCTATTGTAATCATTCCTCTTTGAGTTACCTCTGTAATCCATGTTTCAATCCAATGAAATCTGAGGTTTCGATTATTTGATTTTGCAACTCTCTCTCTCTGTTCATGTTGAATATCTAGGGTTTTGGCACATCTTTTGATTCGTTTTATGAGATAACATGAAACTTCATATCTAGAATCGTTTTGGTATTGCTATTACTTCCTCAAAGTTTCATGCTCTAAGAATCTGAGAATCTCGCTTATCATTGGTTTTGGTCTTTCTTGCCCCTTCTTCAAGAAATCCGTTTTTGGTTCGATTATTGAATCTTTGGTTGCGATTCTTCTCCATAAGGTCAAGATGGTGTTTAGGATGATGTCTGTAAAACTTGACACGAGAAGAGCATTCAAGATTAAGTAGTTTGGATTTTGGGCAAAAACCCGAGCGTTCGTTCTTGATCGATAATCGAGCTTCCGATTTTATGCGTGATAGTACATAGCGGAAGTTCCGCGATATACAACTGGAACTACGCAAGCGGAACTTCCGCAATCTACTGCCCGGAACTTCCGATTTCCAGAAGAACAGCCTGAAACTTGTTTTTGCTATTTGATCTTGCTTCATTTACTTTCTTTAGATCTTCGAGATCTTTGTAGGTCGGTTTTAAATACGGTGAAGGGAGTATTAATTTTTAGGCACCATTCACCCCCTCTGCTGCCATTTCGGTCCTTCAATTGGTATCGAGCGGTTAGCTCTTCTTGATAGATCTTAACGGTCGGTTGAGCCATGGCAACGGACAAGTATTCCACCAAGCCTCCGGTTTTGATGGTCCGGATTACCCTTCGGAAGAGCCGAATGGAAACTTACATCCGTGCTCGGGGTATGCCATCCGAGAAAGGTGAAGGTTAGATTTGTTGTTCTCGCCGATGAGAACATCAATCTTTGGAAACATGGCCGATGTTGAGGCAAATGCTAAGGCAAGGAACATAATCATTCGTGGTTTAAGCGTATGAGTTTGATCGTATTTCTCATTTGATTTACGCTTACGACATCCGGTGA
This sequence comes from Hsuehochloa calcarea, assembly GCA_036346395.1. NCBI lineage: Eukaryota > Viridiplantae > Streptophyta > Magnoliopsida > Poales > Poaceae > Hsuehochloa > Hsuehochloa calcarea. The sequence continues at coordinate 32,009,660 of CM070610.1, forward strand.
CCTCGATGCATACCATGAGGGCACCACTCGATTAAGACGGTTAGACAAGACCAGTTCAAGCGTGAATACTGAGAAATTTGAGATGCTTCTTTGGTGAATCTCTTGACGAGTGCTTTTCGCGTTTTCACAAGATTTTGAGCAACCTCCGAGCGGTCGGTCTTACATACCCGACTCGGATAACGCCGACGATGCTTTCGCACTTGATCTTCGTGTTTGGGAGATGAAAGTGACTACCATCAAAGATAGCACGGACCTCTCGACCCTGACTCTTGATGCGCTTTACTCGCGTCTCAAGACTCACGAGATTGTCATTGTCTCTCGAAGGTCGAAGTCACAGTCGATGGCTTTAGTCACTGATCCCACTTCTGGATCTTCTTCTGAGTCGATACGTGGGTTCTCCCTAGTGCTCTCGTGACATAAGCGATGATCGTTAGAGCGACTTGAGGATGAGCAGCTAGCCCTCCTAGCTCGGAAGTTTTCCCATGCTTACAAGAGGAGGAGGGATGGTAAAAGAGGAGGTCCTGTGATTTGTTTCGAGTGTGGTGGCCCCAACCACATTCGAGCAAACTGTCCCAAGCTTGGGAAGGGCAAAGGTGACTATGGCGGTCCAAGCAAGAACGACTACATCGACAAGAACCGCAACACGAAGCCCTCAGCACCTGATCAAGGCAAGAAGAAGTTCCGCAACTTTGGGAAGGCAAAGAAGCTGTTCCATCGCGTCCTCACCGCCCTCGACGAACTGGACACCAGCGAGGTGGAGGGGTGGAGTGACGATGATGGGAAGGACGATCATGATCCCAAGGACGACGGCAACTTCTCCGGCATGTGCTTCATGGCCCTCGGGGCGAATTGAGCGCAATGAGTGTACTCGACTCCGATGAGGTTAGTCCCACTTATGACCAGCTTAATGTTGCTTTTCTTAAGCTAGGTAGATTCCATGCTAAGTCTAGGGCTAAGTGTGCTGGGTTGGAGAAGGAAGCGAGCTGTAAATTTCTATGGCATAATAATGACATAGATTCATTTTAAATCCAAAGTTCAATCTTTGGATAAAATTCCCCAAATTGTTTTCTTTTTCTTATCTAAGCATGACTACGCATATTTTTCTCAAAGAGTTCTAGTTCATACTATTGCATACACTAGATTTTCATCTAAGGTGTCAAGGTATGTTTAATTCGATGTCAAAGGTGGATATACAATGATAATGGGGATAACTATAAGCTTAAAATAGGAATTTAAATTAAATTGAATACAAATTAGCATGTACTAATAATTTAAAACAGAATTTAAATAATTTCAAATAATGGGATCAAATTGTAACACCCTGGCTATTCGGAAGCCAAGATGTCACGCAAATATAACAAACACTAAGAATGAACAACATTACACAATTAATCAGGCTCAGTTAACAATGATCCATAAGAAAAAGGATGATATAAACTAACAATTTCAAATGAAGGAATAGAAGTATTCATAGCTTAAACATACGGTAGTCTTAACCAAAATTTGATTATTACAATTTAGAAATTATCAAATGATTGACATAACAAAAGCCAACAATAAAATTCTGGATTAATAAAGGTGATGTGCATTGTGCTGGACTACCCCTTCAAAGAATTTGCCTTCCTCCTCATTTACCTAAATAAAAACACAAAGTAAGGATGAGCCAAAGACTCAGCATGTACTTTAACGAATAACGCAAGCATTATGTGGACAATGTAATCACAACCAGTTTATGAAAAACATCTTCGAACATATAGATGAATGAATGTAATGGGAGAATGCAATGAAGAAATGGACTGCTCATAGCTTATACCGGTATAGTGAGTGACACACCCGTCGGTGTTCACTTAAGCCCGTACTTATCAAAGTCCGGGGACCCAAATTCCGTATGAAGAACGTTTCATACAGATGTCCAAGGTTTTCCACATTGGAGTGGTGGGTCTTACATGCCCATACTAGAATTGATGGGACTTTTGCGTGCCCATACTGGAATTGATGGGACTTACAAATTTCCACTTCCGTGGACAACATGAAACAAATGCATGAACGGAATGAACTTCATGCAATGAACTCTTATCACATCATAATGAAGAAATATACATAGCATATGAATATGAATAGCAAGTCTAACAATTCATCCACAAATAATCATCACCATTCATTATGATAAGACATGGTACTTGCCTTCCGCGCTGTGACGTGTTAGGAGGCAACAACGGTGCACCTCCACTCACCACCTCACTACCTACACAAATAATTATTCGAAATAAAGATAACATGGATTGACATAGCTACGGGAGGCCTACAATAACCCTTCGGCTATTCAACGAAATCAACGGAGTTAAAACTAGCGTTACGCTATTCAGACTCCTGTCCATCCTACTGGACAGCGGTACTAGAAAAAAATCATAATTAATTATCTGGAACTCGAAACAACCTGAAACCAGTGCGCACTGAAACTTAATGCATAAAACTACGAAACTCTAGTTGACAGGGTTTAATTATTCGGCAAAGACCATTGGCTAAACAGTAGCTGAAAACGTAAGACATGAATCTATCCAGATCACAAGACAAGAGCAAAGAAAGTGACATAACTTTTATTCTACAGATCCAATAGAGGTGATCTTTATTAATATAGAATAATTATTTAAAGGGCTACAATTACCTAGTTGGGTGGAAGTTCTGAATCTCAAGCTAACTAGATCAAAACCGAGGAGAAAACTAACAGTCCCCAGATCTCAAATAGACAAAAAAGCGCGCGGTTAAAAATTCATATCTCCTAAACCGTAAGGCGGAATCTCATCATCTTGGTGCCAAAAGAAATATAACGACCTTAAGAACAAAACTCTAGGAGATGAAAACCCAAGATTCAGCCTCTAAAGAATAGAAACTGGCCCGACAAGACAATCTGCCAAATCACGTTAGCTCTCCTGGATAGTCGCGTTAAAAATACCATATCTCCTAAACCGTAACTCCAAATTAGATGATCTCGGTGCTAAAGAAATATAAGACCAAGGGCTACAACTTTCTAAGAGGTGGACAGATCAGAAAACGTACGGAACTTACCCAAATCTGACAAACAAATCTGGCACAGGGGGAAGAAGAAAGTGGCGCACGGCAGGGAGGAGGGTGGCGGCTCCAAGTGGGGGAAAGGGGGAAGGGGAAGGGGGTTTAGGGTTTTTTGGGGGAAGGTCATCCCCCCTTTGGCCGGCCCCCTCTTGGGCCACATGGGCCGTGGCCCAAGACTGAGGTTGTCGGGAATTCGCGGAAACCCCCTTGTGATCACTGAAAATTGTAATCCCTATTTAATTCTTTCTCCTGAACACTCTCCTATTTGCCCGAATAAATTTCTGGGTATTACATTCTACCCCCATTAAACAGAATTCGACCACGAATTCTATCTGCCGTTCTACTCAAAGGGCATCAACAATTAGCTTGCGGGACTCCAGCTCCAAAGTTGCTTTCCGCTCGGTCTGATGCGTCCACCGCACCTTTACTAACTAACGTTTTACGCTGTATTATTCATCCTAATCTTTTTGGAACCACCCCATAGGCAGGACTCGATAGCACGGTCTGACTCGACGGTCTGACTCGTGGTTCGACGGTTCTAATGAAACCCCACGCTCCATATGCCTCAAGTACCCCATCGAAACCGGGTTGCACAAAACATTGAATACCCTGCGCCAGGACACACCAGACGTTGCGTACTTCGCGTATGAACCCGAGACGGACAACACGATATGCCAACTTCCTAATTTCTGCAACATTTCGGAAACAAAGAGAATCCAACTGGAAATAGAGAGTACTCATCGCATCCACACAATGCTAACTCTCCACCAAAAAGTTAAATTCTAAATTTGACAATTCATCTCGGAAACTAATCAATTTCCAAATAGGCAGGTTACAAATGAACACCACGACAACCAAAGGAGAAATCACTCTAATGACCATACCAACTACTTCTTGTGGTTTATCTGAATTGGAAAGAATCAACGTGCCAACACAACGCCAACTCAAATTGCAGAAAACACGAGTCAGCAACACAAAACTCGAACGAGAATCAAGAAAACGCCTTATTATCCGAGTAAATATCCTTTTCCTCAGTTTCTCTTTTAGGAATAAAACTTCTCTCGAACCTTGGAATTCGAATTCATCGTATACCATATGAGTTTAAACCTCTTAATTAAACATCCTCAAATTATGCTCAACTGAGATGCATCATCCACACCATTGTGGAGAGGTTCTATGGAACCCACCGAATACTCTAGGTAACTCATTCTACTAACAGAATCTATTTGATAGAAGGCGCCCAAAGCGCCACATAGTAGATCCCACACAATCACATTACCTCTATTTTTTTCAATAACAACTCAGAATCCTCAGTGCACCCGCTCATGTACTCCATCAGAAGGGTTCTATCAATTATCATTCCACTGCTCAGGAAACTCTATTATTCCACTCTCTCTACACACAATACTTGAGTGACCAAAGGTCTAGCATAAAAATGCAAAGCCCAGGTTTAACCTCCAAGACATCTACAACAAATTACAATTATAACAGATAGGGAAATCAACGGATTGAATCTGTAATATCCCGGTTTCGGTTCGGTAAATTGAAGAACTAGTCGGGAGGAGAAAGAGGGCTTATAAGGAATAGCAAAACCTGGATAAAAGACGGGGTTTTCCGCATTTGTTCGACAACTTTGGGCGCGGGCATGGCCTGTGGAGGCCTCTCTTGTGGCGGCCAAGGGGGTTCCACCCCCCAAAATCCTAATGCCCCACCCCTTCCCCCTATTCCCCCCTAGTGGCCGCCGCCTCTCCCCACCTCTCCCCTGCGCCTCTGTTTCTCGTAAGATTTGGGTACGTTGCGTTCATTTTCTGACATGATTACCTCTTAGAAAGTTGTAGGTCTCATCTTTATCTTTCTTTTGGTACCGAGATTATCTGATTTGGATGTACGGTTTAGGAGTTATGGTAGTTTTACCGCGACAGTCCAGGAGGGTTGATGTGAATTGGCAGATTGTCTTGTCTGGCCAATTTGAATTTTTTAGAAGCCGAATCAGAAATGCCTCCCAAAATGAATGTTGTAGCTCATTCTGTAATCTTTCCATGTTGATAAAGAACATTTTTTTAGAGTTTCCAATCAAAAGTTATGCAAGTTGTACCATCACTGTTTTCTGTCTGTCAGATTGTTAGAACAGAGATCTTTACCTGAACATTAGGACTAGTAGAAGAATGAATCAGGGGACTTGCCCAGCTAGACTATTGTAGCTGGATTTGTCGTGATTCCATAGAGCCCAAGATCACCCTATTCCGAGTTGCGTAGCACAAGTTATGGTAGTTTTGGTGCTCTGTCCAGAGAACCCGACGTAAAAATTGATATTCTATAGATTGGCTTGGTAGGGGTAGTTTATGGCAGAATCAGAAGGGTTCCCCCAACTTAGTTTATTTAGGTAATTTAATTACCATTCCAGAAAGTCTGAGAACACGTAATTTGGATCCCGGTAGTGAAAGTTATGAATTTTATAAGTTGACTGTCCACTGAGGGGACAGATCGACGTTTATGATTTGGGGTTAGAATCGAGTTAGACCCTTTCGCGAGTTCGAGTAGGTTGTTATATATATTTTTTGCTTTGACCCGCTGCTGTCGTCTTAGTGTGCGTTAACTATTTATTCAGGTGGTGGACAGGTCCCGGGGGCAGCGCCTTCTGTACGTCCCACGTTCTCTCGCGGTTAAGGCGAGTGCGATTATGGTTATATTAGATATTATCGAATGACTTGACCGATACATTCTATGGTTATTTATATTGTTCATGATTGATTTGGTCATATGTCTGGTAATGAGCATGGACTCTATTGTTACGAGTTACGTGTTTATTATGGTTGCATTGAAAGTTGGAAGGACTATGTTTGTGAGTTTTGTAGTATGAGTAGGATATTCATATGCAATGTTGTTATGGATGTATATTGTTGTCAAATGGAGAATTAATACATATGCATCATGTAGTCTATTGAAGTCTTGGTCATGTGTTGATCAACCCAGAGTTGGGTCCCCGTCATGATGGTGACGAGCAATAGGTCCCCATGCTTGAAGAGCATGGGCAAGGGTCCTCATACTTGCAAAGTATGGGCAAGGTTCTTGTGCGGATGGCACGAGCATGGGTGTGCATCGACGGATGCGCACTTTGCATTACCGGTAAAATGCAAAAAGACAAAGATAAAGACAAAGAGCATAAAGAGCATATGAGCAGGTTGCATGTCATGTGTATGTGGTTTATTCGGTGAGTAGATTTGTGATGTATAATTGATGGGTTTCTTTCTTATACTGTTGTTACCAATTATTATGTTTGCTGAGTCTTTGGACTCACCCCTTGTTGTTTGTTGTGTTTTAGGTACCTGTATGAGATCGACATGCATGGGAGAAAGGAAGGGCTAGGGTAGTTGCACGTTCGCACTATATACACACATGAGAATAAAAGGAAAATTAATTCAGTAGATGGATGAATTACCTAAAATTCTGCTTATGATCATTACATGATTGGATTAGACTGTAATAAAGGAGTTTAAAAATTGGATACTTATGATCTACTTTCAGATGTCTATTTGATAAAGACGAATAGCCTATGCGGGTTATGTTTGGATCCTTTTTTTTAACTAGACTACCTCTTGTTATATTTTCTTGTGGCAACCTCGAGTATAGTAACTATACAAAGGAGGTTCTGCCGGAATTTGGTAAAGAGTTTTAGTTAATTATGTTTATCTTGTTATTTTAGTAGTATTCCAAGCTCATGTTGGGCTGGGGTGTTACAGTTGGTATCAGAGCGGGTTTTAGGTCCGTGGTAATTGAGAGCATTAATTTTGAGACACTAAGCACGGTAGGTGGGTTTTGGGTTGCATTACATCTACGTTTCCGTTGATTATTTTAGTCGATTGTGTGCTTAATGTTTGAATATTTGTGCTTTTTTTGTGTTGTTTAGAGATGGCAAGGGGTAGAGGTCGTGGTCGTGGTCTTGGTCGGTAGGGTGCTGGACGAGGCCAGGCAGTGCCTCCGCCCCAAGTTCAGAACTCTGTAGCCGGGGAGGCTAGTTCTGTGGGATCAGAAGACGAGTTGCTTCAGCGGTTCAGGAAATCAGCTCCTCCCGCACTTTCAGTAGCGCTGAGATGGTTCTCTGGCGATACCGCGGTGATTGCTATGGGGCTGCATTAGTGGAATGCCTTGAGGTTGGACACCTTTGATGGGCTGGGCACGCCGGTGGATGCTGCTAACTGGCTGCGACACATAGAGAGGCATCTGGGAGAGTTGGGTTTGACTTCAGAGCTGAGGGTTCAGTTCGTGGCCTTTCAGTTGAAGGGGCAAGTGGATCTCTGGTGGGAAGGAGTCCTGTCAGCTAGAACCGCTGCCCATGGACCAGCAACTTGGAAACTTTTTGTGGAGCAGTTCAGGAGGAGGTTTTATCCTGCCTCATTTGTGGAGAGGATGGAGGTGTCCTTGAATAGTTTCAAGCAGGGTAAGATGTCGGTGATAGAGTACGAAGTGGGTTTCAACAACTTAATCCGCTTCGTTCCAGCTGTGGCTACCAATGAGGCGGAGAAGGCTAAGAGGTTTCGCAGAGGGCTCCGGCAGGAATTTCGTTAGGTGTTGGGGGCTTTGGAGCTGTGTGATTTTAACTCCCTGGTAGAGCAAGCCAGGGGCATGGAGCAAGAGATGCAGCTTGGGGAAGAGTTGCAAGGTACAGGAGGTACCATGGTTTCTGAGGGTACTGGTGGCAGTTAGAGGAAGAGTTTTGGAGGAGTAAGTGGTTCATCACTAAAGCTAGTTTCCAAGAAGTTCAAGGGCCCGCAGAATTCCTTCAAGTCCAGGGTCTCAAGGCCACAGTCAACCTCCACTTTTTGACCGTCATCGAGTACTCCTCGGATGCGTCCGGTCCCAGGGCAAGGTATGAAGTGTTTCAAGTGTGGCAATGATCATCGTGCTTCAGAGTGTACCTGGTCAGGTTCTTGTCGCCACTGTGGTCGGGATGGTCACAAGTCGTTGGTTTGTAGGCAGAATCCTACCAGTATTATCAAGTGGGAGCCAATTCAAGAGTCAGCTCCAGTGCCAGCTGCTTCTTCTCGAGGGTCTTTGCAGATACTTGCAGCTACTCCTACTCTGTCTTGGATGCAGCCTCAGCCCTACTACCCTACTCCTGGAGGGATTCCACCACCAGGGTATTTTTGGCCGCCTTCCCAGGCGGCAATGTTCCCTTTTGTGGCGCCTTCAAGACCTCCGCAGCTCATCGCACCACCATACCTGTGGTGTTGGGGCTCCACCGCCCAACCTCGCCTCCTACGCCATGCCAACTACTGAGTCAGTGGGTCGTCCTGATGTGGTGACAGGTACGCTTCTGGTAGATTCAGTTGAGGCTTATATCTTGTTTGATTCCGGGGCTACTTTCTATTTTGCATCATTAGAGTTTGCTAGCCGGGCAAATTTGAGTATGCAGCATATAGCTTAGTCTATTCTAGTCAATTCGCCTGGGGGAATTCTTTCTAGTTCCACAGTCTGTCCCGGTTGTGTGATTTCGTTAGATGGAGAAGACTTTATTGCAAATCTAATGTTTATGAAGGTGGAACCATTTGACGTTATTTTGGGTATGGATTGGTTGCATAGTTACCGTGCTGTCATATCATGCTTTTGGAGGACAGTAACTCTACAAGCTCCGTCGGGGCAGGAGATAGTTTTTCAGGGTGGTGCCCCCTCCTATTCACTCAGTGTGCTGGCTAGTTTGTATCCTGGTAGTAGAGCAGCAAAGAGTGGATTTCTCTTGTCATTAGTAGAGACGCCGAGTTCGCCTTTGATTGCAGGAAGTATCCCGGTGGTTCTGGAATTCTTGGACGTATTTCCGGCAGAGTTGCCCGGTATGCCTCCACCACGCCCAGTGGAGTTCAGGATTGATTTAGTGCCGGGCGCTCGACCGGTTTCTATGACCCCGTACCGTCTGGCACGTCCTTTTCAGGAGGAATTAAAGAAGCAGTTGGACGATCTAAAGGCGAAAGATCTTATTCGTCCCAGTGTGTCTCCGTGGGGAGCTCCTGTGTTATTTACCAAGAAGAAGGATGGTAGTTGGCGCATGTGTATTGATTATCGTGCTCTCAACCAGCTGACCATTAAAAATAAATATCCTTTGCCACGTATTGAAGATTTATTTGATCAGTTGAGAGGGGCAAAAGTATTTTCAAAGATTGATCTCCAGTCGGGATACAATCAGATTCCTGTCCGAAAGGAGGATTTTGAGAAAACGGCGTTCTCCACAAGGTATGGGTATTTTGAATTTAAATTTATGTCTTTTGGACTAACGAACGCCCCTGCTGCTTTCATGGAGACAATGAATAGGATGCTGCATGAGTATTTGGATGACTTTGTAGTCGTCTTTATTGACGATATTTTGATCTACTCAAAGACGGAAGCAGACCGTGGGCATCATCTGAGGCTTGTATTGGAGACGCTAAGGGAGCATAAGTTTTATGCTAAGTTGAAAAAGTGCGAGTTCTGGACGTCTCAGGCGGGATTCTTGGGGCATGTCATCAATGAAAAGGAAATATTAGTTGATCCAAGTAAAGTTTCCACAGTGGTAAAATGGGGAAGGCCGACCAATGTCAAAGAGGTGAGAAGCTTCCTTGGAATGGCAGGATATTATCGGAGATTTGTACAGGATTTCTCCATCATTGACAAGCCTTTATCTAGGCTCACTCAGAAGGATGTGAATTCTCGGTGGGATGATGATTGTGAACGCAGTTTTCAGACCTTGAAAGAAAAGTTGGTGACTGCTCCTGTTCTCACGGTTCCTGAGCCCGGGAAGCGTTTCACGGTTTTCTCCGATGCTCCTCGAGTTGGGTTGGGTTGCGTCCTAATGCAAGATGGTAAGGTTTTAGCTTATGCATCGAGGCAACTGAAGAAACATGAGCAGAATTACCCAACCCATGATTTAGAGTTGGCCGCCGTGGTGTTTGCATTGAAGCTTTGGAGACACTACTCGTATGGTGAGACTTGTGATGTATTTACAGATCACAAAAGTCTTAAGTATATCTTTACACGTATGATCTGAATTTGAGGCGTAGCAGATGGTGGAGTCGATCAAGGATTACGATCTTACAATTCAGTACCACCCAGGCAAGGCCAATATGGTAGCTGATGCTCTTAGTCGCAAAGTGACACCTGCTACTCTGTATTGCCTTATTGCTGATTTTGACCGCATGGGGATATCCTATTGCTATGCGGGCACGGCACGTGTGGAGACATAGTTGATCTTAGAGTCAGCCATCCCAGAGCGTGTGCGGGAAGCACAGCAGTATGATCAGTTATTTCAGAGGGTCAGGAAGCGTATGGATATGGGCAAGGAAGGGGATTTCAGTTTGGATGGGTCTGGTGCTTTGCGGTTTAAGGGTCGCCTTTGTGTGCCACAGAAGGCGGAGGTTAAAAATGACATCTTGAGGGAAGCACATCGCACCCCATATTCTGTTCATCCGGGTGAGACGAAGATGTATCGTGATTTGAAGCAAAACTTCTGGTGGAAAAGAATGAAAGTGGATATAGCTAACTATGTAGCCTCTTGTGGTGTTTGTCAACAAGTGAAGGCAGAACATAGACGACCTGCAGGGTTATTGCAGCCATTAGAGGTCCCTCAATGGCCTTGGGATGATATCTCTATGGATTTTGTGGTCACGTTACCTCGATCGCCACGAGGAAAGGATGCAATTTGGGTGATAGTGGATCGATTCAGCAAGTCGGCGCACTTTGTTCCCATCCGCACGACCAATTCAGCAAGTGATTTGGCTCCTATCTATATGCGGAAAATAGTGAGACTACATGGGGTGCCCAGGACCATTATCTCGGACAGAGATGCCAAGTTCGTGTCCAAGTTTTGGGAGAGTCTGCAGAGTGCCTTGGGCACACAGCTTCGTCTTAGTACAGCGTTCCACCACCAGACAGATGGACAGTCAGAGCGTACAAGTCAGAAATTGGAAGACATGTTGCGTGCTTGTGTTTTGTCGTGGAGGGGCAGTTGGGAGGACCAATTGCCACTTGCAGAGTTTGCCTACACCAACAGCTACCATTCCAGCATTAGAGCTGCACCGTTTGAAGTTCTATATGGGCGGAAATGCCGATCGCCCCTTTGCTGGGATGCAGTGGGTGAGAAGGCAGTCTTGGGACCGGACTGGATTCAGAAGACAGTCGAGCGTGTGGCCATGGTGAGACAGAATCTGTTAGCAGCACAGAGCATGCAGAAAAGTTATACAGATGTGAGGAGACGTAACTTGGAATTTGCAGTGGGAGACTAGTTGCTTTTGAGAGTGTCCCCCACCAAAGGCATTGTCCGATTCGGTACTAAAGGGAAGCTTAGTCCGAGGTACGTTGGACCTTTCCCAATTATTGCAAGAATTGGGAAGTTAGCCTACCGCCTGGACCTTCCAGAGTCCATGCGGGGTGTTCATAATGTGTTTCACGTCTCGATGCTGAGGAAGTTTTTGAAGGACCCAGAGCATAAGATTTCATTGGAGCCACTGACGATTGAGCAAGACCTCACAGTTGAGTCTCGACCAGTGCGTATCTTGGAAAGGTCAGAGCGAGTGCTGAGGCACAAGACGTTGGTATACGTCAAAGTATTGTGGACCCACCAATCAGAGAGGGAAGCCACTTGGGAGTTGGAATCTCGCATGCGCGAGCAATTCCCAGAATTATTTACCACAGGTACGTGATACTTTGGTTCTAGTAGCTTCTACTTTGGCGTGTTAACCTTCGAAGAATTCGGGGTTGAATTCTGTTTAAGGGGGGTAGAATGTAATATCAAGGTTTCGGTTCGGTAAATTGAAGAACTAGTCGGGAGGAGAAAGATGGCTTATAAGGAATAGCAAAACCTGGATAGAAGAGGGGGTTTTCCGCATCTATTCGACAACCTGGGCCGCGGGCCGTGGCCCAGGAGAGGCCTCTCTTGTGGTCGGCCAAGGGGGGGAGGGTTCCCACCCCCAAAACCCTAATGCCTCACCCCCTCCCATATTCCCCCCTAATGGCCGCCGCCTCTCCCCCACCTCTCCCCTACGCCTCTGTTGCTCGTCAGATTTGGGTACGTTGAGTTCATTTCATGACCTGATCACCTCTTAGAAAGTTGTAGGTCTCATCTTTATCTTTCTTTTGGCACCGAGATCATCTGATTTGGACGTATGGTTTAGGAGTTATGGTAGTTTTACCGCGACTGTCCAGGGGGTTGATGTGAATTAGCAGATTGTCTTGTCTGGCCAATTTGAATTTTTTAGAAGCCGAATCAGAAATTCCTCCCTAAATTAATATTGTAGATAATTCTGTAAGCTTTCCAAGTTGATAAAAAACATTTTTTGTAGAGTTTCCAATCAAACGTTATGCAAGTTTTACAATCGCTATTTTCTGTCTATCAGATTGTTAGACAGAGATCTTCACCTGAACATTAGGACTAGTAGGAGACCGAATCAGGGGACTTGCTCAACTAGACTATTGTAGTTGGTTTTGTCATGATTCCATAGAGACCAAGGTCACCCTGTTCCGAGTTGCGTAGCAAAAGTTATGGTAATTTTGGTGCTCTGTCCAGAGAACCCGACGTAAAAATTGATATTCTGTATATTGGCTTGGTAGGGGTAGTTTATGGCAGAATCAGAAGGTTTCCCCAAGTAAGTTTATTTATGTAATTTAATTACCTTTCCAGAAAGTCTAAGAACACATAATTTGGATCCCGTTAGTGAAAGTTATGAATTTTATAAGTTGACTGTCCACTGAGGGGACAGATCGACGTTTAGGATTTGGGGTTGGAATCGAGTTAGACCCTTTCGCGAGTTCGAGTAGGTTGTTATATATATTTTTTGCTTTGACCCGCGGTTGTCGCCTTAGTGTGCGTTAACTATTTATTCAGGTGGTGGACGGATCCCAGGGGCAGCGCCTTCTGCACGTCCCACATTCTCTCGCGGTTAAGGCAAGTGCGATTATGGTTATATTAGATATTATCGAATGACTTGATCGATACATTCTATGGTTATTTATATTGTTCATGATTGATTTGGTCATATGTCTGGTAATGAGCATGCACTCTATTGTTACGAGTTACGTGTTTATCATGGTTGCATTGAAAGTTGGAAGGACTATGTTTATGAGTTTTGTAGTATGAGTAGGATATTCATATGCAATATTGTTATGGATGTATATTGTTGTCAAATGGAGAATTCATACATATGCATCATGTAGTCTATTGAAGTCTTGGTCATGTGTTGATCAAGCCAGAGTTGGGTCCCCGTCATGATGGTGACGGGCAATAGGTCCCCATGCTTGAAGAGCATGGGCAAGGGTCCTCATACTTGCAAAGTATGGGCAAAGGTCCCTGTGCCAGATGGCACAGGCATGGGTGTGCATCGATGGATGCGCACTTTGCATTACCGGTAAAATGCAAAAAGACAAAGAGCATAAAGAGCATATGAGCAGGTTGCATGTCATGTGTATGTGGTTTATTCGGTGAATAGATTTGTGATGTATAATTGATGGGTTTCTTTCTTATACTGTTGTTACCAATTATTATGCTTGCTGAGTGTTTGGACTCACCCCTTATTGTTTGTTGTGTTTTAGGTACCTGTATGAGATCGGCATGCATGGGAGAAAGGAAGGGTTAGGGTAGTTGCACGCTCGCACTATATACACACATGAGAATAAAAAGAAAATTAATTCAGTAGATGGATGAATTACCTAAAATTCTGCTTACGATCATTACTTGATTGGATTAGACTGTAATAAAGGTGTTTAAAAATTGGATACTTATGATCTACTTTCAGATGTCTATTTGATAAAGATGAATAGCCTATGCGGGTTATGTTTGGATCTTTTTTTTTTACTAGACTACCTCTTGTTATATTTGCTTGTGGGAACCTACAGTATAGTAACTATACAAAGGAGGTTCTGCCGGAATTTGGTAAAGAGTTTTAGTTAATTATGTTTATCTTGTTATTTTAGTAGTATTCCAAGCTCATGTTGGGCTGGGGTGTTACAGAATCTCGAACATTCCCACAATTCTAACATACTCACTTATTGAAATCCTCAGAAATTACCCACATAATCTCGCAACACTATCCAATTGCGTTACTCTATAAATATTAATCAAGGTCTCCATACCTTTGATAATCTCCAACATTTTAACATGAACTGAAGTTCTGAAATATCTCTATACCATAGATTCCACTCAATCGTAACACTATTCAGTCTTACTTCGAAGGCAATCATTCCATCTGAATCAATTTCCCTCCAAGAGGTACAGATCAAAACCAATTCATTTTCTGCTACTCCTCCAATAGCTTTGTAGCAAAAACTTATCACTAACATTACTTAACCACCACCAAATATTTTGTAACACCCCAGCCCAACACTGAGCCTAGAATGCCACCACACTACACTTTAAACTAATAATTATCGACACACTATAGAAATTAGATCAAGGAAGCAATGATTATCATATCAATGGATCACAAACGAACATGTATAATTATGGATCAAGCGACAATAAACAAGCAATGGGAAATTATAACCAGGCAAATAATTCAAAGCAGCATCAACCAATGAATCCAAATTAATAAAGCAAATAGTCTAGTCCAAATGATATCCTAAACATTATTCGATAACTAACATGTCCAAGTGTAAACCAATATTGAATGAAAAGATTATCATGGCGAATGTTCATGTGATGTCCATGTGCTCTAATCGCTCTCAGCTACGGCATCCTCGAAGATCACCTAAAGACAACAATAGAGCAAGGGTGAGTCCACGACTCAGCAAACACATCATATACAACGAACAATAATGTATCAACAGCATTCAATAACTTCATTATCATCACATGCACTTCCATTCACATTCTCATTCATCAGTCTCAAATATCAATGCAACTCTAATCTATATGTCCACATGCACTTCTTTTCGCGTATACCGGTATAGCGTGAGTGAATGCTCGCGACAACATTCACTCTCAAGCCCGTTCCTCCTCAAGGATCGGGGACCTCCTCCACTCCCGTGGAGTTGTGATCAATCATGATCACCTTCTCTTATGCAAAGATGCTTATGAATGCAAACATGCAAACTCCATCATAAACATCATATCCAACTTTTCATCATGCTTAACAACAAAGACATAAACATACCAATTCATTGTTTGCAATTAAACCAAATAAAAGCACAACAATAATGGTAATAGAAGATAAAGAAAATAAATGATCGATCATTGATCGCTGTCTACCATGCACTTGCCTTTACTAGTTGCGACGCACGATCTGATTAGAAGACGGCAACAAGCACGACGCCTCTCCTATATTAAATACACATATCTCAATACAAGCTACAGCATCATAAGAATAACAATCAATATACAACGCCCCTACACGTCCCCAAATATCACACGCTACGCGGTATCGAAAAGCTACCCATTGCTGTCCGGTTACTAAAAAGAGCGTAACTTTTGACTCGAAAGTCCGATCACCACAAACCACCCCATTCTGGATTCTTTATAAAATTATCCACATTTTCTTAGATTACGAAGACTTCTAATTAAATCATCTAACCCTCCGTATTTAGCCCAGAAAGTCGGTCTGTCCGCTTCGGAACAGCAGTCTTACTAAATTCATAACTTTTGTTTTACTCAACCAAAATGCGCGTTCTCAGATCCTACAGAACCATTGGACAATTATCTACAACTTTCATGTAGATCAAAAACTCTAATTAGGCTATTTACTATTTTTAATAACCAATCTACCAAAACAGCGCCTAAAGACGATAACCCTAAAAACAGCGGCCTTCTCATAATCATATCTCGAAATCTAATTGTCCGATTGACATGGTTAAATATGCTATAGAAAGATATCGAAATTATCTATATTTAACTAGTAGATGGCATTTTCAAAATTCGTCGTTAAGGTGCCCGATTAAATCGAACAACGGAACAGCCGGTTAAACACATCTATTAATCGATACAAAGACTAAAACTAAAGAACCTTCTCTAATTATCCTCAATTAAAATCTCTAATCAACATAGCAAACAGAGAGAACATGTATCAAACCTCCACGCGACGTCGTCAACGCACACGCGGCAGCAGCAGTCGGTTGGTCGGCTCGGCTAGAGGCGACGGCGCTTGCTGCGGCTTTGGTCGAACACAAAGAAAAGCAAAGAAGAAGAAATGTAACAACAGCAAAGAAGCAAAGAAAGAACCGGCAGAAAAGCGAGGATCAACGCGTAGCAAGCAGAAAGAAACGCAGCGAGAGACGACAGTGGCGACGTCCACGCTGCAACCGCAAGCCCTCAGTAAGCGCTTGTTGCCGGCTCGGTTCGGGCGGTGCCAGCAGCTTCGGCTCGGTTCGGCCGGTGCAAGCGCAGCAAGGCAATCCACGCGCAGACTTAGCACAGCGCTAGCTCCAAAGAATGCAACGGCAGATCAAAGACACGCGCAGAACGCATGCAGAGGAGGCGGCGCAAGTTTGCGTAAAGGTTGGCGGCTCGGTGGAAAAAGAAAGAATTGCCTAGGGTTTCTAGAGAACCCCAAAATCTATTTATAGCTCATAAAAATTCCGAAAATACTATTTTTCATGAATTCTTTTTATTTAATTACGCAAAAGCCCTTAAGACGATTTTAATTAATTATTTACTAATACCATTAAATTAATTACTCTCCGAACATTAAGACGCGATTATTAATATTTATTTATTTTTCGGAGTATTACATTCTACCCCCCTTAACGGAATTCGACCCCGAATTCTAATCGCCGTCCTACTCAAATAAAAACTCCACTGCTGAAATTAAACAATAAAATAACACGTGCAGACGTGAACAACTCGGCATCTTGCTCGCGCATGCGAGACTCCAACTCCCAAGTCGCCTCTCTCTCGGTGATCGCCCACAAAGACCTTGACGTATACCAACGTCTTGTGCCTCAGCACTCATCTCGTCATTTTTCGGTACACTCATCTGACAGAAGTCGATGGTACGGTCTTACTTGGTGGTCAACGGCTCTAAGAAAACCTTGTAATCCTGATCTCTCAAATACTACCTTGACATCGGGTTATACAAAATGTTGTGTGCCCTGCGCATGGACACGAGACGGTCCTAACGATACACTTTCTTCCAAAAATCTCCACAACTTCCAGAGACAAACTAATGTAACTTGGGCCAAACTTCATTTTGGAACCAAACCACACAATTTGTACATAACACACTGAACTCCTGTCCTGTCTCCCAATCAACCACTTCACATTTGCAAGGAGTACCTCCTTTAACCAGGAACGCACAACCAAACTAGTTTCAAACAAACTCATTTATAAATAGAACCCAACTGAAAACAAAGGATTCTCATCGCAATCACGCGTTACCAACTCCCCATCAGAATAGTCAAATCCAGAATCAAAGATTCATCACAAAAACCTTTCCATTTTCCAGATAGGTTGTTTGCAAATAAACACCACGTAAGCCAAAAGAGAAAACACTCGAATGCCAAAATCAATCACTTCTTTTTTTTTTTCTAAGTTAGAAAGAATCACATGCCAATGTAAAGCCAACTCAAATTGTAAATGACCTCTGTCATAAACACACGGCTCAAACAAGAATCAAGAGGGCATTTCTCTACCCGAGGAATCAAATTTTTTTTTTTTTTTTTTTTTAGGAATAAACTCTCTCAAATCATAGGATTTCAAATCATCACACTAACTCATTACTCTTAACTGGTAATCTCAAAGCGATGCTCAACCTGAGAGCAACAACCGCGCCCATTTAGAGAGACTCTACTAACCCATAAAAAGATACTATAGTCCCCTCCTCTACCAAGGAAACTATTTTGACAAATGATTCCCAACACCTCAAATAAAATCTACACCCACAATCACATCACCTCAATCTTTTAAGGATGATCAACTTGAAATTCTCTACCCACACACACTGATTTAAAACCAAAGGATTCTATCAATGATCATCATACTATTTGGAATCCACTTTTGTTCTACTACTTCTACACATGATCATTGGGCAACCAAGGTTCTAGCATAAAACACATGCTCAATTTCAACAGCCAGGACTCCTAAAGTGACTTCTGGTATACTTGATTGAAATCCGCATATTCGCTGTCTAGAATTCCCACAATCCAAACAATATCCTCAATCATCAATATCAACCATCATCACTAATCAATTGACTGCCCAAAACGATTTACTTCACTAATATTGGACCCTCAATAAACCACACCATTCAATTTCACCTTCATAACCTTGCAAAGTATACCATCACAATATCCCAACTATTCGATAATTCCAATACTCCACCATCATGAACAAATATTCTTGGATCACTATTCACTATAGGTTCTACTAATTGTAACAATATAATCAGTTTTGTCCCAACGACCATAATTCCTTTTAGATCCAATTCTCTATGAGATTTATATCATGAAATGAATTCATCCTCTAATGTTCCTCAATTAACTTGCAACCCAGGGTCTCACAACATCATATACTTGACCACTATTAACCAGTTCCCAATATACACTCTTTAAGGTTTTGTAAAACAAATCGACTATTCCTTTCCCAAGAGAAGAGACAAATAAAAAGATTTTTTTTTTTAAGACCAAATCACATTAATCACTTAAGAACCAATAAAGCTTTCCGACTCGTCACTTGCTCAAACCAATTTCTTCTACCAAATAAATCATGAACTCCAAAAGTTCATGAATTCAAAACTCCAAACCTTTCATTTAAACGATATTACGAAAGGCGATCAAATTACATTCTTTCTAAAAGAATCATCACCACACGAAACCACAATCCCTTACAGACAATCTTACTAACATTAAGAATAATACACTCTTAACATGATTCATTATCGTCAACTCTTCCATTAATAAGCCCCGAAAAGTTCACCAAATTGTTCCGTACTACTTTACCATCACATCATCTAAAATGAGATTATACCAAATCCATACAACCTCACTACAACAACTTCTTTATATTAGAAGTGATCCACTACACAAATTAAAAGGTTTTATCAAAACCCTTTCATCACGGATATGCTATTGTCTGACTATTCCACAACTGTCTAGGTATAAGCCACCTATTAAATCACACCAGCTCAACTCTTAGTGATGCTCAACACCAAACTTTAACACTCAGCAATTGCACTCCAACCATTGTTGTTATCAACTAGCTTTCTTATGATGTCTAGCTGCTACCTAGTTTCATTTGCGAATCACTTGAATTTTTACCAACACATATTCAGTTGTTCCTCCTCACATTTAGTTTTCAACAAAATCACCCTAAAACTTCAAAAGTCAAAATCTCCTCTCGATCAAAAGTCTCAACAACACTATAATCAAATTCATCGTGTCATTCTATAAAGAAGAACTATCCAGAACTCCTCCTGTAAATTCTAGATCCACTGGTATTCAATCCCTTCAACCTTTTGTACACAATTCCAATAATTAATCATACTAAGGTATATGTAAAGCTATCAACCAAACATGATCACCAAGTGTCTACAGTAAAGATAACACCACAAATAATATCCATTAAGGCAATAACCTAGCATCTCCTCAAGTTTCCCTTTACACACAATTAGTTTAATCCATTGGTACCAAATCCAATAAATCCAACAAACTAATCAATTTTAATGTCCAAGCCAGTTCATCAACGTTCCATACTTCTTAATAACTCTTATGACTCCAATTAGGTATGGACATACTCTTAGTCACTACTCAACTCGTAATTACTCTATGACAATATCAAATTAATCAAGTTCAATTCTAAGGATTTGGGTTAAGACCAATCATGCATCTCGCTACAGATCCGACCTGATACTCATACCTTATCAATGAACTTCTATGTTTACCACCTCTAGCTTAAACATAACAAGTCAACCCAAAAGGATTTTAACTCTTTTCAGAAAAAGAATAGGCATTAAACTTCAGCACTCGAAATAATCCAAAAGAAATACATAAAGCCAAAGTTTTCACATGTTAAAGAACTTGCAATAGAAAACTTTCAAGATCCGTAATACCAAGTGGATAAATAAGTCATATTTTCCAATAGGAAGGCGGAACTCCAAAAAAAAAAAAATCAATCTTGTCATAACCGATATTCACACAAAGCAACAATAGATCAATGATCATGAGAACAAGTAATGGCTTTATGGAACCAAAGGAGACCAATGAAATATCACCCGCTGTATTGTAAACACTATCTCAAGGAAAATTCATCAACCGCAACTATAACCAGAATTGCCCAAAATTCAAGCTCAAGGAAGAGAACAACTTTTATAAAGAATCTCACACACAATACCTATAACTACCGTAATCAAAGTAGCTACCTCTCTATTCCCATACCACGAATGGTGGTGTAACCTGGTAAAACCCAGGGCCACAACCACGTTCTCAACTGCCTCAGGAGGGGGCCCCACAGAACCACGCCCGCGGCCCCGACCTCCACGACCGTGGCCACCACGACCACGTCATCTATCCCTCGACATAGCTATCAATCACAATCAACATTATATAATGAGTTCAAAGCTCAAAATAAACTCATCCATCAATGAACAACATAACGGAAGCGTAAAACGATGATCGTACCTCTCTCTAACCTACTGTGCACTAGTGTGTCAAATTTTAGGTTAGTTAACCATTAGCAAATTTTAGTTGATTTACCAAACTAAAACAAATTTTAACAATTTTTAGTTTGCCTAAGTTGTTAATCTATTCACCACGGACCTAAAGCCCGCTCTGATACCAACTGTAACACCCCAGCCCAACACTGAGCCTAGAATGCCACCACACTACACTTTAAACTAATAATTATCGACACACTATAGAAATTAGATCAAGGAAGCAATGATTATCATATCAATGGATCACAAACGAACATGTATAATTATGGATCAAGCGACAATAAACAAGCAATGGGAAATTATAACCAGGCAAATAATTCAAAGCAGCATCAACCAATGAATCCAAATTAATAAAGCAAATAGTCTAGTCCAAATGATATCCTAAACATTATTCGATAACTAACATGTCCAAGTGTAAACCAATATTGAATGAAAAGATTATCATGGCGAATGTTCATGTGATGTCCATGTGCTCTAATCGCTCTCAACTACGGATCCTCGAAGATCACCTAAAGACAACAATAGAGCAAGGGTGAGTCCACGACTCAAAGCAAACACATCATATACAACGAACAATAATGTATCAACAAAGATTCAATAACTTCATTATCATCACATGCACTTCCATTCACATTCTCATTCATCGGTCTCAAATATCAATGCAACTCTAATCTATATGTCCACATGCACTTCTTTTTCGTAGATATCGGTATAGCGTGAGTGAATGCTCGCGACAACATTCACTCTCAAGCCCGTTCCTCCTCAAGGATCGGGGACCTCCTCCACTCCCGTGGAGTTGTGATCAATCATGATCACCTTCTCTTATGCAAAGATGCTTATGAATGCAAACATGCAAACTCCATCATAAACATCATATCCAACTTTTCATCATGCTTAACAACAAAGACATAAACATACCAATTCATTGTTTGCAATTAAACCAAATAAAAGCACAACAATAATGGTAATAGAAGATAAAGAAAACAGTGATCGATCATTGATCGCTGTCTACCATGCACTTGCCTTTACTAGTTGCGACGCACGATCTGATTAGAAGACGGCAACAAGCACGACGCCTCTCCTATATTAAATACACATATCTCAATACAAGCTACAGCATCATAAGAATAACAATCAATATACAACGCCCCTACACGTCCCCAAATATCACACGTTACGCCGGTATCGAAAAGCTACCCATTGCTGTCCGGTTACTAAAAAGAGCGTAACTTTTGACTCGAAAGTCCGATCACCACAAACCACCCCATTCTGGATTCTTTATAAAATTATCCACATTTTCTTAGATTACGAAGACTTCTAATTAAATCATCTAACCCTCCGTATTTAGCCCAGAAAGTCGGTCTGTCCGCTTCGGAACAGCAGTCTTACTAAATTCATAACTTTTGTTTTACTCAACCAAAATGCGCGTTCTCAGATCCTACAGAACCATTGGACAATTATCTACAACTTTCATGTAGATCAAAAACTCTAATTAGGCTATTTACTATTTTTAATAACCAATCTACCAAAACAGCGCCTAAAGACGATAACCCTAAAAACAGCGGCCTTCTCATAATCATATCTCGAAATCTAATTGTCCGATTGACATGGTTAAATATGCTATAGAAAGATATCGAAATTATCTATATTTAACTAGTAGATGGCATTTTCAAAATTCGTCGTTAAGGTGCCCGATTAAATCGAACAACGGAACAGCCGGTTAAACACATCTATTAATCGATACAAAGACTAAAACTAAAGAACCTTCTCTAATTATCCTCAATTAAAATCTCTAATCAACATAGCAAACAGAGAGAACATGTATCAAACCTCCACGCGACGTCGTCAACGCACACGCGGCAGCAGCAGTCGGTTGGTCGGCTCGGCTAGAGGCGGCGGCTAGGCTGGCGGCTTTTGGTCGAACACGAGAAAAGCAAAGAAGAAGAACAAACAAGCAACAAAGAAGCAGAAGAAAGAACCGGCAGCAAAAGCAGGGATCAACGCAGCGCGCGCAGGAAAGAAACGCAGCAGACGCACAGGCTGGCGACGTCCACGCGGCACTGCAAGCCCTCGGTAGCGCAGCTGCTTCGGCTCGGTTCGGCCGGTGCGGTATGAGCTTCGGCTCGGTTCGGCCGGTGCCGGCAAGAGCAAGGCAATCCACGCGCAGACTTGGCACAGCGCTAGCTCCAAAGAATGCAATGGCAGATCAAAGACACGCGCAGAACGCACAACAGAGGGGCGGCGCAAGTTTGCGTAAAGGTTGGCGGCTCGGTGGAAAAAAGAAAGAATTGCCTAGGGTTTCTAGAGAACCCCAAAATCTATTTATAGCTCATAAAAATTCCGAAAATACTATTTTTCATGAATTCTTTTTATTTAATTACGCAAAAGCCCTTAAGACGATTTTAATTAATTATTTACTAATACCATTAAATTAATTACTCTCCGAACATTAAGACGCGATTATTAATATTTATTTATTTTTCGGAGTATTACATATTTGCCAAAACACTTTGAAAAACTCTGCAGTATAAAACTGTTGATTCCTTTTCAAAAGAAAGCGGCGAACAAGGACGAGTTTCGTCACACAGGAAAAAGTTGCTCCTCACTGCGAGCACGAAACCAAATAAATAATCTGGTAATGAGGATTTTGAAAAAATTAAAGTTGAATTCACGGTTGAGGGCACACATTTCTCAAAAGGGAATAGCAAATAACAGCCGATAAGAAAAATGACATTAAGATTGAAACTCGACATCTCTTCAGTGGAAAGAGTAGAAAATTTAGGCAAGCTTCGACTAACCACATGTTACAAAACTTGACCAAAATTCTCAAATACTTCTACTGCACTCCTTTTAACATAGCATTTAGTCCTTGAACTAATAGCACATTGCCAAATCGAACAAGGTAAGTTCTTTAGTCAAACCTACAGAACTACTTAAGAACCAATAAAATTCTTCAACACGCCAAATTTGTTCGAAACTGTAATACCCCGGAAATGGATCGGTAATTAGAGATTCAGTCGGAGGAGAAAAATGCAAAGAAAGGAATAGAAATTCTGAGAAAAATAGGGGGTTTTCCACTTTTATTCGACAACTGGGGCCGGGCCAGCCTGTGGGGAAACCCATGTGTTTGGCCGGCCATAAGGGGGGAACCCCACCCCCAAAACCCTAGCCCCACTCCTCTTTTCCCCTTTCCCCCACTTGGAGCCGCCACTTCCACCTTCCCCTGCGCCAGCGCTTTTGTTCATCAGATTTGGGTAAGTTTCGTACGTTTTCTGATCTTCTCACCTCTTAGAAAGTTGTAGCCCTTGGTCTTAGCTTTCTTTTGGCACTGAGATCATCTGATTTGGAGTTATGGTTTAGGAGATATGGTAGTTTTACCGCGACTGTCCAGGAGAGCTGACGTGAATTGACAGATTTTCTTATCGGGTCATTATGATTTATTTCGAAGCCGAATCTGGTATTTTCGTCTTCTAGAGTTTTGTTCCTGATGTCGTTATCTTTCTTTTGGCACCGAGATCACTAGATTCTGCCTTACGGTTTAGGAGATATGAATTTTTAATCGCGCGCTGTCCTGTCTGCCTGAGAATTTGGAACTGTCGGTTTGCCCATCGGTTTTGATCTAGTTAGAGTCCGATTCAGAACTTCCACCCAACTAGGTTTTTGTAGACCTTGAAAGTATCTTTCTGCGTTGATAAAGATCATCTCAATTGGATCTGTATAGTAAAAGTTATGCCATGTTCTTTACTGCTGTGCTGTATTCTGGACAGATATCTGTCAGTTGTTTTCAACGGTTGTTTAGACCACTGGTTTGGCCGAATCAAAGAACCCCACCAACTAGAGTTTCGTAGCCTGTTACGTTAATAGTATTTGAGCACTGGTTTCAAGTCATTCGGAGTTACAGATATTTAATTACGATTTTTCTCGTACTGATGATCGAAGGGCTGATATTGGTGATTAGTTAATTCGTCATTTTGAGTTTTTGGTTACGTTGATTAGATAGAGGGTTATGGTAAAACGCTTGTAGCCACGTCATGTCTTGTTATTCTTATTTTGAATAAATATTTGTGTATGCGGTGGGGCAGGGAGTGGAGAAATTCCGTCGTTGCCTCCTAACTCGTCACAGCGCGGAAGGCAAGTACATGGTAGAGTGGTGAACAATGGGTTGTTCACCATGATCATTGTTGTTACTTATCATGCTATTTATTATGCTTTTGTTCAGCTTATTCTTATACATGATATTGATGACATTGAGTGAATGATATTATGATATTGAGATAATGAGGAGGAGATATTGAGTTAATGAGATGGAATATGTTGATGAATAAATAAAGATGTTGCATCATTTACATTCATCATGGTAGGAGTTGCACGAGCCAGGTCGGTGAGAAAGTCATGTAACTATTCCGGTGAGGTCGGTGAGAAAGATACATGACTAATCCGGAGTGCTCAGAATGAAATCCTACTTTGGTAGGGACTTCACGGGAGTGAATGATAGAGTGTGTCATCGACGGGTGAACACTTCGCTATACCGGTATCAGCTGATGAGATGCATATGAGCATGAGCATGTTGGTGCATTCGCATATCTAAGTAAATTGTTAAATTGTGCAACTTTACCTATATGGAATATGGCTTGTTTGTTTGAGGATGACAATGGCATTAACTAAATGGATGATGATGATAACTTTGATTATGGTTAATAAACTAGTGTTTATGGCTTTATTATGTATTTGCTGAGTCTTGGACTCATTCTTGCTCTATTGTTGTTTTTAGGTGACCAGTGATGACGTTTTATTCGGGAAGGGCTAGCGCACTTGGAATCATGCACTTCACCCAATTATTTGATTCATTGGACATGAGAAACTTTTAGAATAACCTGAATATTTATATCTAGGACATGATGGTATTGAATAACCATAGATGCTTGGTTTATATTAATCTTGGTTTATTATTTTGCTATGCTCCTAGGTCTAATTTATCTATGATTGTCATAGTGTTATGCTTGTGTTAATGCGACCCGTGGATGGGTTTTAATGTTGTTATGCTTGCTGAAATTTTATAGTAAGTTGATGTAAATTAGATGGTTATAGTAGTTTAGTGGTATTCCAAGCTCAATGTTGGGCTGGGGTGTTACAGTTGGTATCAGAGCGGGCTTCAGGTCCGTGGTGAATAGATTAATAACTCGGTTAACCTAAAATTGCTAAAACTTGTTTTAGGACTTGTAAAATAAACCAAAATTTGATAATGGTTAATTAACTTAAAATTTTGACACATCGTGCATGATGGGATGGGAATGGGATGAGTATCGCATTTACGCTTCCGTTATGTTGTATTGATGATTTATGTTATGAATTGGTTCTGACTACTTATGATTTGATTATGTGATTGCTATGGGTCATGATAGTCGAGAGGTAGAGATTGTGGTTGTGGCCATAGGCATGGCCAAGTTATATCACTGTTGGTTGTATGATAGTGGTGAAGTGTTTACATCGGGTAACTTAGTTACTGTGTGTTGAGGTTATGTTTCTTTAGAAAAGTTGTTTTCTTCCTTGAGTTTGAATTTGATTATTCATGTTATAGTTGCGGTTGATGAATTTTCTTGGTTAGTATTTACAATACAGTTGATGTATTTTCATTGGTCTTTGTTGGTTCTATTAAGTTATTCTTTGTTCTCCTGACTGTTGATCTGTTGTTGTTTCTTGTGAACGTCGTTAATTTGCAATGTTGATCTTTTCACGAGAGATCTGCCTTTCTTGTTGGGAAAAAAATGACTCATTTGTTAGCTTGGTATTTTGGATAACGAAAGTTTTCTTTTTCAAGTCCTTTAACATGTGGAAGCTTTGACCCAATGTATTTCTTTTGGGTATTATGGGTATTGAAGTTGAATGCTTATCTGTTATAAAAGAAAATATTAAAACCCTTTAGCGATGTCTTGTTGTGGTTAAGTTAAAGGTTGTAATTAAATAAATTAATGGATGTGGTATGGGTTATCAAGTTGGAGTCAGAGTGTGGTGTATAATCAATCTTAACCAAGAACCTTGGAAGGAAAGTTGATTAACTTGATGGTGTCATGTGGTAGTTCTTGATGAACTATGATTAATAGTATGGCTATACCTAATTGGATTAAAAGGAGTTATTAAGAATTGTAGAACATTGATGACCGGTATGATCATTAAAATTATTTAGTTTTGCTAAACTTGTTGGATTAGTTGGTCTCAGTGGATTAATCTTACTGTGTGGGAAGGAAAAGTTGGGGAGATGCTAGATTATTACTATAGTGGATATTAATCTTGGAGTTATCTTATCTGTAGATACTAGATGATTTTATATTATGGAAGGAGTTTCTAGATAGTTATTTTAACTAGAATATTTGGACGAATTTGGTTGCAGAGTTGTTGAGACTTTTTGATCGATGGAAGGCTATGATTTTGGAAGTTTTATCGGGATTTTGTACCGAAATATGAATATGAGGATGGACAGTTGAACATATATTTGTGATTGTTCATGTGATTTGAAAAGGAAAGTAGGTAGCATCTAGATTTCTTGATGAAGCCAGTTGATAGCAACAGTGGTTTGAGTGCAACAATTGTGTGTTGACGTTTGGTGTTGAGCATCTATAAGAGTTGAACTGTGGGATTTAATTGGTGACCTATGCTTTCAGGATAGTGGAATTGTCAGACGATAGCATGTCCATAATGAAAGGGTTTTGGTATAACATTTTGATTTATGTAGTAGATCTCTGCTAAAATAAAGTTGTTGTTGTAGTAGTTTGTAAGCTTTTGCTGGACTCTCGATTTGAGGACGAGATGATAAAGTAGTATGAAACAATTTGGTGAGTTTTTAGAGAGATGTACAATGGAAGGGTAGACTATGATGAATTTTCGTTAACAGTGTATTATTCTGGATGTTAGTAAGATTATCAGCAATAGATTGGTAGTGTGTTGTCGATTCTTATAGAAAGAAGGTAATTTGATCGTCACTCGTGGTATCGCTCAAATGAAAATTTTCAAGTTTTGCATCCGTGATCTTTTGTAGTTCATGGTTTATGTAGTAGTTGGGATTGGATTGAGCAAGTGGCTTGTTGGAAAGCTTTATTGGTTCTTAAGTGATTCACGTGATTTGGTCTTACAACTTTTCTTGTTTGAGTGGGCAACGTGACGTTATAAAAAAAATTACTTTCTTTGTTAAAGAAAGAGTGAAGTAGAAGTATTCGAGATCGAAGTCAAGTTTTGTAACTCGCAGTTTACTTGAAGTGTGCCTAAACTTTCTATTTTTGCCCCATAGGAGTTTCTCGATTTTCAAAAGTGGTGCTTTGTTTAATTGAGATTTTATATTCTTTTTTTGTGGGACTTGTGCCCTCAATTGTGGTCTTCGCTTTTGCTTTTCCGAGATCCTTGTTATTTGTCTATTTCTCCGGTCTTATGTTTGTTATGAAGAAAATATTTTTTTAGGGTCTTTGAAAAAAACATTTTATTTGCCACTTCATCAATTTGTTTTACAAAACCTTATAGGGTATACAAATGGCATCCGGTTAGTAGTGGTCAAGTATATGTTGATGTGAGACCGATGTTGTAAGTTATTTCAAGAGCATTGGAGGAAGAATTGTTTTTTGTGATATAAATCTTGTAAAGAATTGGATCCAAAAGGAATGATGGTCGTTGAGGTAAAACTGATTATGTTGTTACAACTAGTAAAACCAGTAGTGAATTGTAATTCAAGAACCCTTGTTCATGTCGGTGGAATATTGAAATATTCAAAAGTTTAGAACTTGGTCAATTAGTTAGAGTCTTACGAATGTGTATGTTGCGATCGTGTGGGTGAAATGGAATAGTGTGGTTTAGTGGGTTCAAGTTTGGTGAAGCTAATCACATTAGGCGATTACTTGATTAGTGAGGAATGTTGATATTAATGATTGAGGATATTGTTTGGATTCCAAGAATTTTAGTTATCCGATCAAAGAATTTCCTATCAAGTATACCAGAAGTTCATTGTAAGATTCTTAGAGGTTGAATCTGGGCTTTACATTTTTATGCTAGACCTTTGGTCACACAATGAGTGTGTGTAAAGAAAGTGGAATAATAGAGTTTCTGAGTAGTGGAATGATCATTGATAGAACATTTCGATGTAGTACATGAGCGCGTGTCGAGGATTCGAGTTGTTCTTGAAAATTAGAGGTAATGTGATTGTGTGGGATCTATTTTGTGGCGCTTTGGGTGCTTTCAATCAAATTAATGTTGATTAGTAGAATGAGATGCCTAGAGTAATTAGAGGATTCAATGGAGCCTCTTCACAATGGTGTTAATGATGTATTTCAGTTTGAGCATAATTTGAGGATGTTCAATTAAAAGGTTTAAGCTCATGTGGTATGCGATGAATTCGAATTCCAAGGTTCGAGAGAAGTTTTACTCCTAAAAGAGAAACTGAGGAAAAGGATGTTTCCTCGGTTAGTGAAGCATTTTCCTGATTTCGTTTGAGTTATGTGTCGTTGACTGTTGTTTTCCGCAATCTGAGTTGGCGTTGTGTTGGCATGTCTGATTCATTTTAATTCAGACATACCAAAAGAAGTATTTGATTTGGGCATTCGAGTGGTTTCTTATTTGGCTGTCGTGGTGTTCATTCAGAACCGCCTATTTAGAAAATGGATTTGTTTTCGTGTTGAAATGTCAAATTTTGGGATTTAACCTTTTTGGTGGAGAGTTAGCATTGCGTGGATGCGATGAGGACTCTCTATTTCCAATTGGATTCTCTTCGTTCCCGAAACTTGCAGAAATTGGGACGTTAGCATATCGTTTTGTCCGTCTCGGGTTCATTGGTGAAGTACACAACGTCTGTTGTGTTCCGGGCTGAGTGAGCAGCTGAGCCATTCAAAGTTTGAGATTTAGTAAAAGACGTTGACCGTGAAGTAAGGTCTTACCTTCGATCCTCTTCTAATGAGTGAACCTAGAAAGTTCAGGTTGAGCGTTAGGTCAGTCATCGTTCTACATTTTTGTGTTGTGGTTTCTCTAGTCCGAGAGAGAGGCCACTTCAGGGCTAGAGTCTCGCATGTGCGAGTAGTATTTAGACCTGTTCGTTTCTGATATGTGCTAATTCGTTGATTGCAATTCCGTGATATTTTTAATCGTGTATTCGTTTCAATGGTAGAATTCGGGGTCGAATTCTGTTAAGGGGGGTAGAATGTAATACCCCGGAAATGGATCGGTAATTAGAGATTCAGTCGGAGGAGAAAAATGCAAAGAAAGGAATAGAAATTCTAAGAAAAATAGGGGGTTTTCCACTTTTATTCGACAACCTGGGCCACGGGCCGCGGCCCAGGGGGAAACCCATGTGTTTGGCCGGCCATAAGGGGGGAACCGCACCCGCAAAACCCTAGCCCCACTCCTCTTTTCCCCTTTCCCCCACTTGGAGCCGCCACTTCCACCTTCCCCTGCGCCAGCACTTTTGTTCGTCAGATTTGGGTAAGTTCCGTATGTTTTCTGATCTTCTCACCGCTTAGAAAGTTGTAGCCCTTGGTCTTAGCTTTCTTTTAGCACCGAGATCATCTGATTTGGAGTTACGGTTAAGGAGATATGGTAGTTTTACCGCGACTGTCCAGGAGAGCTGACGTGAATTGGCAGATTTTCTTGTCGGGTCATTATAATTTATTTAGAAGCCGAATCTGGTATTTTCGTCTTCTAGAGTTTTGTTCCTGACGTCGTTATCTTTCTTTTGGCACTGAGATCACTAGATTCTGCCTTACGGTTTAGGAGATATGAATTTTTAATCGCGCGCTGTCCTGTCTGCCTGAGAATTTGGAACTGTCGGTTTGCCCCTCGGTTTTAATCTAGTTAGAGTCCGATTCAGAACTTCCACCCAACTAGATTTTTGTAGCCCTTGAAAGTATCTTTCTGAGTTGATAAAGATCATCTCAATTGGATCTGTAGAGTAAAAGTTATGCCATGTTCTTTACTGCTGTGCTGTATTCTGGACAGATATCTGTCAGTTGTTTTCAACGGTTGTTTAGACCACTGGTTTGGCCGAATCAAAGAACCCCACCAACTAGAGTTTCGTAGCCTGTTACGTTAAGAGTATTTGAGCACTGGTTTCAAGTCATTCGGAGTTACAGATATTTAATTACGATTTTTCTCGTACTGATGATCAGAAGGGCTGATATTGGCTGATTAGTTAATTCGTCATTTTGAGTTTTTGGTTACGTTGATTAGATAGAGAGTTATGGTAAAACGCTTGTAGCCACGTCATGTCTTGTTATTCTTATTTTGAATAAATATTTGTGTAGGCGCCAAGGGGAGTGGAGAAATTCCGTCGTTGCCTCCTAACTCGTCACAGCGCGGAAGGCAAGTACATGGTAGAGTGGTGAACAATGGGTTGTTCACCATGATCATTGTTGTTACTTATCATGCTATTTATTATGCTTTCGTTCAGCTTATTCTTATACATGATATTGATGACATTGAGTGAATGATATTATGATATTGAGATAATGAGGAGGAGATATTGAGTTAATGAGATGGAATATGTTGATGAATAAATAAAGATGTTGCATCATTTATATTCATCATGGTAGGAGTTGCACGAGCCAGGTCGGTGAGAAAGTCATGTAACTATTCCGGTGAGGTCGGTGAGAAAGATACATGACTAATCCGGAGTGCTCAGAATGAAATCCTACTATGGTAGGGACTTCACGGAGTGAAGGATAGAGTGTGTCATCGACGGTGAACACTCCGCTATACCTGAGTATCACCGATGAGATGCATATGAGCATGAGCATGTTGGTGCATTCGCATATCTAAGTAAATTGTTAAATTGTGCAACTTTACCTATATGGAATATGGCTTGTTTGTTTGAGGATGACAATGGCATTAACTAAATGGATGATGATGATAACTTTGATTATGGTTAATAAACTATTGTTTATGGCTTTATTATGTATTTCTTTGAGTCTTGGACTCATTCTTGCTCTATTGTTGTTTTTAGGTGACCAGTGATGACGTTTTATTCGGGAAGGGCTAGCGCACTTGGAATCATGCACTTCACCCAATTATTTGATTCATTGGACATGAGAAACTTTTAGAATAACCTGAATATTTATATCTAGGACATGATGGTATTGAATAACCATAGATGCTTGGTTTATATTAATCTTGGTTTATTATTTTGCTATGCTCCTAGGTCTAATTTATCTGTGATTGTCATAGTGTTATGCTTGTGTTAATGCGACCCGTGGATGGGTTTTAATGTTGTTATGTTTGCTGAAATTTTATAGTAAGTTGATGTAAATTAGATGGTTATAGTAGTTTAGTGGCATTCCAAGCTCAATGTTGGGCTGGGGTGTTACAGAAACAAATCACCTACTCATGAAATATGAGATCCAAATGACTTCAGCCACAAAACTCGAAACATTTTCCTTTACAAGATTTCACGGAGAGCAAACGGATTAATTTCCTCTCGGCAAAATCAACAAAAATTTTCTTTGATTTCAACCTCACTTTGCGAACTCAAACCAAGGAGCCTTTAGGACTAAATCATAAAAAACTCTTAAGAAGTAATTGGATATCTCCTTACACCATTTTACTTAAAATAATTTCAGTTACCAGTATATTCATGAACTCCAAAAGGTCACGAAAACTAAACTTGAAGTATTCTCATTTAAGCGATATCACCATGGGCGTTCATTTTACTACAAGTAGTAACATAAATCTCACAACATCAATTAGAAAACACCTCGAAAGGCCCATGCGAAAAGAATGGGTTTAATATTTCTCAAAAGAAGAGGCACACGAAAATGATTTTCGCCAACTAGAAAATCATTTACCACTCGCAACAAACACCGGACCAAGGGGAAAACCAATTTGGCAATGGTGTCAGAAAACATATGGAAAGTCCACAGTTGAGGTCACATAACCCGCACGAGAAGAAGATCAAACTCCAAATGAGAATAAGGTACTGACCTTGAAAGCTAGAAATCTCAGTGTGGCAAAAGCATAAGATTTCAACAATCTTAGTATACCAAGAAAATAGGTAAATCTAGCTAACCAGCTACGCTACTGAGGACACCGGTCAAGATTAATTATGCATCACGCTAATAATCCAGCTTGAGCTCATAGATTATCAATTAACTTATTTACTCACTACCCCTGACAAAACACCACAAAACTTGACAAAGGGTTTCGACACATTTCTTTTTCAAAGGGAGATTCTAAACTCCAACACTCCAACTACTCCAAAAGAAATGAGCGGAGTCAAAATTTCTTTAATGAACTTTGTGAAAGAAAATTTCCATTCTCCAAAATGTCAAACGGATAACCGAGTCACATTTTTCAACAAGAAAGGTAGAACTATCATAAAGAGAACGATCTTGTCAACAATAATGTTTACAAGTAGTAAAGAGAGCTCAGCAGTCAGAAGGACAAGAACTGTTTTGAAAAACAAATAGGGGCCAATAGAAACCCGTAGCCCACAATTTTGTTTGAGTACAACCTCCGACTTAATCACATCAAAGCACTACAAAAGGGTTTTAACACTTTTCTTCAAAAAGAGATGCATTAAACTTCAACAAGCGAAATGATCCAAAAGAAATACATACAGCTAATGTTTTCTCGTGTTAACGAACTTGTAACCGAAAACTATCATTATTCAAACTATCAAACGAGTAAAGGATTCGCTCTTTTCCAATGAGAAGGAAGGAACAACCATGGAAATTTCAATATTGCCAATTGGCGAAGATTACCAGTAGTAAAAGTAACTCAACAGTCGAAAAACAATAATAGTTTCAAAGAACCATTAAAGGCCTATTGAAACTCATCTACTATGAATCATGAACCCAAGAGAAATTCATCAACCACCACCGGACAAGAATTTGTCAAATTCAGAAATCAAGGAAGAGAACGACTTCCTAAAGTAATCCAAAAGAATTATGCAAGGCCAATGCATACTTAATAAAGAACTTACAAAAGAAACCTTCCAATGCCCGAAATTCCAAGCGAATAAATAAGTTAAATTTTTCAACAGGGGTAAAGCAGAACTTCCGTGAAAAGATAAATCTTACAATTTAACTATGCTCATGTAGAGCAAAAATATCACAATAATCAAAAGAATAATAATTATTTCAAGTAACGATCAGAGACCTACTAGAGCTTGCCTACTTCATTATAACCCGCTATTCAAAAGAAATTCATGAACTGCAAGAAACTACAACCAGGAAACCAGATACAAGCTCGAGAAAGGCAACAAATTCATCAACGAGCTCATACTCAACACATAACTTATGGAACAGGAGTAAGAACTTCTCTACTTTCATATCACAAACAGTGGTGTAGCCTAGCAAAACCCAGGGTAACAACCACGAATTCAACTGCTCAACGCTCGCTACCGATACACATAACTACTGAAATCAATTATGAATATATAGGATCATCTCATGACAATCATAGAATGATTCATAGATATAGGATATCACATCATATCATAGATTAACACATCTTAGCACAAAATAATGCAACAACGACTCAT
Source organism: Hsuehochloa calcarea (assembly GCA_036346395.1). Lineage (NCBI taxonomy): Eukaryota > Viridiplantae > Streptophyta > Magnoliopsida > Poales > Poaceae > Hsuehochloa > Hsuehochloa calcarea. Next base: position 32,043,830 of record CM070610.1, read on the forward strand.
TAATTGAGTCACAACAATTGAAATGCAGAAGCAACAGTTTACCCAACTCATTCCTAGTGTGCACAGTGTGTCAATTTAATATGTTTGAATGAACCACGGACCTAAAGCCCGCTCTGCTACCAACTGTAACACCCTGGCTATTCGGAAGCCAAGATGTCACGCAAATATAACAAACACTAAGAATGAACAACATTACACAATTAACCAGGCTCAGTTAACAATGATCAATAAGAAAAAGGATGATATAAACTAACAATTTCAAATGAAGGAATGGAAGTATTCATAGCTTAAACATACGGTAGTCTTAACCAAAATTTGATTATTACAATTTAGAAATTATCAAATGATTGACATAACAAAAGCCAACAATAAAATTCTGGATTAATAAAGGTGATGTGCATTGTGCTGGACTACCCCTTCAAAGAATTTGCCTTCCTCCTCATTTACCTAAATAAAAACACAAAGTAAGGATGAGCCAAAGACTCAGCATGTACTTTAACGAATAACGCAAGCATTATGTGGACAATGTAATCACAACCAGTTTATGAAAAACATCTCCGAACATATAGATGAATGAATGTAATGGGAGAATGCAATGAAGAAATGGACTGCTCATAGCTTATACCGGTATAGTGAGTGACACACCCGTCGGTGTTCACTTAAGCCCGTACTTATCAAAGTCCGGGGACCCAAATTCCGTATGAAGAACGTTTCATACAGATGTCCAAGGTTTCCCACATTGGAGTGGTGGGTCTTACATGCCCATACTAGAATTGATGGGACTTTTGCGTGCCCATACTGGAATTGATGGGACTTACAAATTTCCACTTCCGTGGACAACATGAAACAAATGCATGAACGGAATGAACTTCATGCAATGAACTCTTGTCACATCATAATGAAGAAATATACATGAATAAAAAGTCTAACAATTCATCCACACATAATCATCACCATTCATTACGATAAGACATGGTACTTGCCTTCCGCACTGTGACGTGTTAGGAGGCAACAACGGTGCACCTCCACTCACCACCTCACTGACTACACAAATAATTATTCGAAATAAGGATACCATGGATTGACATAGCTACTGGAGGCCTACAATAACCCTTCGGCTATTCAACCAAATCAACGGAGTTAAAACTAGCGTTACGCTATTCAGACTCCTGCCCATCCTACTGGACAGCGGTATAGAAAAAATCATAATTAATTATCTGGAACTCGAAACAACCTGAAACTAGTGCCCACTGAAACTTAACGCATAAAAATACGAAACTCTCGTTGACGGGGTTTAATGATTCGGTCAAGAACATTGGCTAAACAGTAGCTAAAAACATAAGACAGGAATATGTCCAGATCACAAGATAGCAGCAAAGAAAGTGACATAACTTTTATTCTACAGATCCAATGGAGGTGATATTTATCAATATGGAATCACTATTTAAAGGGCTACAATAACCTAGTTGGGTGGAAGTTCTCAATCTCACTCTAACTAGATCAAAACCGAGGAGCAAAACGACAGTCCCCAGATCTCAGACAGACAGAACAGCGCGCGGTTAAAACTTCATATTTCCTAAACCGTAAGGCAGAATCTCGTGATCTCAGTGCCAAAAGACATATAACGACCTCAGGAACAAAACTCTAGGAAACAAAAACCCAAGATTCGGCCTCTAAAGAATCGAAACTGGCCCGACAAGATGATCTACCAAATTACATCAGCTCTCCTGGACAGTCTCAGTAAAACTGCCATATCTCCTAAACCGTAACTCCAAATGAGATGATCTCAGTTCCTAAAGAAATTTAAGACCAAGGGATACAACTTTCTAAGAGGTGGATAGATCAGAAAACGTACGAAACTTACCCAAATCTGACAAACAAATCTGGCGCAGGGGAAAGGAGAAAGTGGCGCACGGCAGGGAGGAGGGTGGCGGCTCCAAGTGGGGGAAAGGGGGAAGGGGGAAGGGGGTTTAGGGTTTTTTTGGGGAAGGTCATGCCCCCTTTGGCCGGCCCCCTCTTGGGCCACATGGGCCGTGGCCCAAGGCCCAGGTTGTCGGGAATTAGCGAAAACGCCCTTGTGATCACTAAAAATTGTAATCCATGTTTAATTCTTTCTCCCGAACACTCTCCTATTCGCCCGAATAAATTTTGGGGTATTACACAAATATAATCAAAGCATAGAACTTGCCTTGCTCAAATAATTGTTGCACTGAAATAGCATCAAAATCTGACTCTTCAAAGTCGTTGAAATCGACACGCGAAAATAAGCCAAATTCAAATAAAATCTAAGCTTTTTCTTCCTAAAATGTTCTAGTTCAAACTATTGTACCAACTAGATTTTATCTGAGGTGAAAAGATATGGATATTTCAATGTCAATGCTGGCTATACAAATGTATTGAGAATAATTATAATTTTAAAATAGCAATTCAAATTATATTGAATGAAATTAAGCATGCAATAATTATTTAAAACATAATTTAAATAATTTAAAATATTGGGATCAAACATGATCAAAGGATATAACTTGCCTTGCTCAATTAATTGTTGTTTTGAAACAGCATAGAATTCTGTCTCTTCGTAGACGTCAAAATTTATACGTGAAAATAAGCTAAATTCAAATAAACTCCAAATTAAATAATTTTAGTATATTTATCTTGATTAGGATTTTATATGAATTTAGAAATTTGAATCACTAGAATCGGAGCTCGAAAGAAGGACAACGAGCCCTCGGAAGTTTTAATTCTAAAGAAAATATATTATTTTTCTTTTTTGGAATTAACGAATTATTTTTCTAAAGGAAATACTAATTATTGTTCAAATGTGACATCAACAGCTTGTTTTCTAATTTGGGTCAAATAATTTTTCCTAAAAATTTTTGCTTTAAGTCGCTGACTTGTGGCCTCTCGGTCTATGGACTGGGTCCACAAGGATGGACTGGTCCATAGTGGACTGGGCATGTGGAATAGCACGCGTGTGCCATGCAAGCGCACATGCGGCGCTGATGGGGATACTGCAGTTGACGTGGCACACACATCACTGCCAGGTGGCGCCACGTGGAGGCCATGTCCCTCCAGTAGTGTTCGGGACAAAGAGGTCGCTGGTGCTTCGTGCCACAGTGACGATCGGCGATGGTACCAAAAGAAAGAGGGGAACGAAGGGAACCTGGTGCGTACGCTTTTGGCGGCAAGGCACTAAGAGGTGGTCGGTGACGAAGAAGAAGGTGGTGGCGATGTTCGGTCGATGGCGGCGATAGTGCTCTGGTGGTTCTCCGGCGAAGGTGAGGTGATCGTCGTGTAGAATGTGAGTAACACCCTAGATCTTCTATATATCCTACACTAGTCCTTGGAATAGTAGTAGCGTACAGAGTAAACAAATATGGTAACATCCATAATTCGCACAATTTTACCAATAAATATCAGATTTTATTACAAGAAATGCATACAAGCCAACAATAAAGAACACAACAGAAGTCGAAGAAGAGGTAGTAGAGCCCAGCTAGTCTGCCACAGGCAACTGACTAGGGTAGGGGCTTAGTCGTCAAGATCCATACCGGTTACAAAGTACTTCTCTAAACAATATTTTATTAAGAAAGGGTGAGTACAAAAATGTACTCCGCAAGTTACACCCACAACAGAGTTAATGCATGCATGGATATTATCAAAGGAAGGCTTATAGGGTTATTTGTGCAAAAGTAATATTTTACATTTTAAATACAATCTAAGTTCAAAAGCTCAAATTTTACAATATCTAAAATAAAATTTAAATTTTTATTCATCAAATATTTAGTGTAGGATAAACTTTCATACACAAATGGTGAAGGACTCACCCACTTACACTAGGCTTTCTGCCCAAATTTCCCACATAGAACAACTATCCGTCAAATTATTTTAAAAACAAAACCATAGTCTAATCTGCGAAAGGCTTTGCTCAGCATGTCCATGACCGTGGACATGGCAATTCGAATAGTTTTATAATCTACAGAGGTTGTACAACTTTACCCACAGGAGATAATCAACTTATAATTTCTGTTTCACACACTTCCATTGGTGTGCGACTAAGTGATTATCACAAGGTCTTTACAATGTGCCATCCCAAAGTAGTACTGACTGTCAAGGTTTCGTTGTCGTAAGATTTCACACCAAACGGAAGCTTCATCTTGCACTAGGCGGGATAAAAATAAGTCATTCTGACACCCACACATCAACAAGACACAACTGTGAGGACCCAGGGTATTTAACTTGTAATACATAACCATCCGATTGGTTCTAGCATTACAAATCAAATATCTCACCTCGGTGTATTGTGTAACTCTCAGGAGCAGGACGCATACACCTCACAAAATAATATCAAATGTAAAGCCATCAACAAATATTACAATATTGTAGTCTCAAAATATTACAACATAATTGTAAAACAACTTTAGTTTTAATAAAAATGTCCAACCGGTCAAATAGCAACAATAAAAGTTAAGTACGCAGTGGAATAACAAAAGCCATAAGATGGCACAAAAGAAAGCCGACCAGCAGCCCTGACCCACAAGGCAACCTGACCGGAAGCCCGCCGAGCTAGTCGTCATCCCCGTAAACAGTCTCACAATGATTGACCGCTTGGGGATCAATCTCCTCTGAAATTTGCAGCAACCGGGTTGAGTATAAAGTTGGACTCGCAAGACTTACAAGCAAAAGAATATTTAGATGCATTCATGTATCAAAGGAAAGCTACTGCACTAAGTAATTATCAGCATAAAGCAACATTCCATTTGAAGTACAGGTAATAGATTGAAATGGCAAGTGAGTAAATATTTTGATACTTTAAATAACAGCGAGTAAACAATATTAGACAACATCTAAATAATAACAGATAGCTGCCCTGCAGCTCACAAACATAGCAAGATTTACCCATTCGTACCACCCGTTCCAAGTTTTAATGAAAATATTGAGTCTAATTCTTGCATGACCTAACCAAGCATGTCCATAACCTAGGACGAGGCTATTCGAATAGATTATACCCTGCAGGGGTGTACCAATGTACACACACGCCAGACCGCCTCTTTTTCCTCCGAAATAAGCACACTTCCTAAGTTATGTCGGCAAGGCTAAGTCCTACGAGACGTTTCCAATATAATGTATTAACTACGAGTCGCCTATATGGATGGAAACCCATACGTTGTGTCAGAGTCATCGTAAAGCCTCGGTCAACTATCCCTCACGAGTAAAGCCTTGGACAACTACGATGCCCTTCAAGGTGGAGAACCTACTGGGAACTCCACCACCTCACACCCACAACAACTGAACATTTTTTTAACAGTAGGACAACAACCAACCTGCGACCCGGAGCTAACACACACCAGGAGCTAACACACGCCAAAGTAATAAGTCAAGAGAGGTCCCACAGCTCTCTCATGTGGTTAGCACGCAAAAGCGCTTAGATCAGTGACACAAGTAATTCGATCCTTGTTGACTCGGGCACGAGCCACGCACCCAATAACCACACCAACAACCATTTACCCAGTCCAAATCATTGTGTTTGCATTTATAGTTTTCAAAGTAATATAGCACATGGTGCTGAACATAGCATGATTAAATTATTTGTGTGATCAAGGTTATCGACAAATCTATCGGAATCTAAGCATAGCTAGGCATCCATTCGCATAAACATGTTGGAAATATGTCCTAGAGGGAATCATAAAGATGATTATATTTCAATATGTTCATATCATTGGATAATATGTTATCTTGTTCATAGAATAATATCAATAATATTCATTATCAAGTATGTGATTTGATTGTGAAACTCTATATTCATGTGATGATTATTCTTAAACGTTCCCAGATCGAAAACATATGGGGACACATATGAATAGACTAGCATATGTATTGGTTGATGACTATGTTCCACAAGTCAGTACAAAAACTGATCCCAAACACAGCAGTAGCGACGATTCGCTAAACGACAACTACCATAGACCTAATTGAACTTAAACAGTGAGGAGGTGAATTATTACCCTAGACGTGTGTGAGTTCGCTGAAACCCCCGCGAGGCTCCTCTACTCTTCCTCTTCTTGCTGCCTTTTCCTTGGACTGTACAGAAAATCCCAGCAAAATCACACCCCACAGCAATGGAGCTTTGCATTAATCTCTCCCTTTGTGCAGCATGCAAAAGTTGCATGCGGCCTTGTAGGGAATCTGCATGCTACATGCTACATGCTACGTGTAGTAGCAGTACTTGCAGAAATCAACACACGCAGTGGCAATAGGGCAGCAGGTGCGTAGGGCAAAGGAGCAGTATGATGCACGGGAGGCAGGGCTGGGGTGCTAGCGGCGCAAGGAAAGATGCAGCTGGGTTCTTTAGCGCATGAGGGCAGTGCAGGGAAAACAACAGGGATGCGCAAGGGGATGGGGTGGGGCTAGGGCTGCTGCCCCCCACTTTGGGTCTTGGTGTCACGGGCCGGAAGCTCATGGCCCAGGTTTTTATTAATTTTGTAGAAAACCCCTATAATAAATTTCTTTCTCACTCTAAGGCATTTTCGGGTATTACATCTAGTTTGTCTTTTCGAAAGATTTGAGGATGTGATGTCTATGTTAAACGTTTGACGTCTAAAAAACTCACACCTAAGTCAGATAAATGCTTCTTTATAGGATATCCTTGGGAAACCAAAGGATATTATTTCTACAACCGGGAAGAAGGTAAAGTTTTTGTTGCCCAAAATGGTGTCTTTTTGGAGAAAGAGTTTCTTTCAAAAGGAGTCAGTGGGAGATAGGCGCAACTCGAAGAAATTCAGGAAATGTCTGAAAGTGTTTCAACTCCTACTAGACCTCTACAGGATGAACAAAATATTGTTGAACCTGTTGATGAGGCATCAGTCCCACGTAGATCTAAAAGGCCGTGTCAATTGCATATAAGGTATGAGCATGACGTATTATTATTGAATAATGATGAGCCTAAAACTTATGAGGAAGTGATGATGGACCCAGACTCTGAGAAATAGCTTGGAGCCATGAAATCCGAGATAGACTCCATGAGAGACAATCAGGTTTGGAACCTAGTCGATCCACTTGATGGTGTTAAAACCATTGAGTGCAAATGGATTTATAAGAAAAAGAATGACATGGATGGAAATATTCACATTCATAAAGCTCAACTAGTCGCAAAAGGGTTTCGACAAGTTCAAGGAGTTGACTACGAGGAGACTTACTCACCAGTAGCGATGCTTAAATCTATACGGATCATTCTAGCTAGTGTTGCATATTTCGACTATGAGATATGGCAGATGGATGTCAAAATGTCTTTCCTTAATGGAAACCTAAGTGAGGATGTGTACATGACACAACCTGAAGGTTTTGTCTATCCAAATAATGCTAGTAAAGTATGCAAACTTCAGAAATCCATTTATGGGTTGAAGCAAGCATCTCGGAGTTGGAATTTATGTTTTGATGAGGAAATCAAAAGGTTTGGTTTTCTTCAAGAACAAAGAAGAACCTTGTGTTTACATGAAGGTTAGTGGGAGTGCAATTCTAATCTTATATGTGGACGACATATTATTGATTGGGAATGATATTCCTATGCTGGAATCCATTAAGGTGTCATTGAAAAATAGTTTTTCTATGAAGGAGCTAGGAGAGGCAGCTATATGTGGATATCGTGAGGATATGTGCACGATCTCAGGATGATGAGTCAATTGGCAATGGCTTTGTTGGTTTACAAAATCACACATTTTCGGGTTTGCTCCAGGGCTGTCAGGACACGGGCGGTCCGACCGGCCAGGTCGCCGGTCCGACCGGCCAGTGGGAAGGTCTAACCGGCAGTGCTTGCCGGTACGACCGCCAAATTGAAAAGTGGTTTTTGGAGCTGAGCCAAAAATAGGTTGTGTAGGCAAGTGAGGGGAGTCTCCTGGATGTGGTCACAACATTTTCGAGCTCCTACCAAAAGTTCTATTCGCTTGAAATTTCCGAAGGTTTCAGATTTTCACGCTGAAAATTTGGCTAAGTCTTTTCTGGCGGTCCGACCGCCGTTGTGGGATCGGTCCGACCGGCCTGGAATCGGTCAGACCGGCCTTGTGGGGCGGTCAGACCGCCGATGACTTGAGACTTGGCCTTGTTGGCATTGTTGTGTATTGATGTGTTTATTGTATGAACTTCAATGCTTTATTGTTGCATATTGCATTGTGGAACTAACGTGGGTCAAGTTGTGAAGAACTTGTTCCCGGAAACGATTTGTTTGTCTATTGCTGTGCAGGTGGCTTGCAGGTCAACGACGTCAACGGTGAGGTGGATCGGGACTACGCTTGGAGAGCTGAGGTCCAGAACGATCATGGATACCGGGTGAGGTCGTGTGACTCAAGCATGGTGCAGGATGGCAAGATGGATCGAACGGGTAGTTCGGTACAGCTGGTTGGATCAGGCGGTGCGGAAGTCAGTGCGAGTCTCTAGGAGCTTCCGATGGGATTCAGACAAGAGAGGCTTGGCGACGTGATGAGAACCGCTGATCAACCTACACGTGGTGAAGCAGGCGATTGCTTCAATGGTTATGTGTGTGTGGGTCCCATGTGTGAGTGGGTCCCAAAAGTGAAACCCTAGGCCTCTAGTATAAATAGAAAGGGGGGAGATGTAAAACCCTTTGAAGCATTCATTTGGCACCCTTCATCCTTTTTCTAGGGTTTGGAGGAGAGGAGAGGAGAAACTAGGGTTTGGAGATTGTGTGTGTGCTCCTTGTGTGAGCTCTTGTCCTCCTTGTTGGAGAGGCTTTGTAAGCATCTAGTGTGTTCAATCAATCTTGTGATGCTTGCTTGAGAGATCATTTATCTCCCTTTGTGTTCTTCTCTCTTTTGGATGAATTTGCTGCTTCCTTGATTCAAGTGGTTAAGCTTGGTATCTTGACCTATTTTCTCTTTCTTTGATGTGTGGGAATACTTCTAGAATCATCTAGACCATCAATCCCCACAAGCAAGTCTTGAATCAAAGTTTTTCATATTTATAGGGTTTGTGCACTTCTTCGGTAAAACCTTGAGAGATTGTTTCTACGGAGTGGATCTGAAGGATCGTCGCTAGAAATAGCTCTCTAATATCCTTAGGGAGGTGTACTCGAAATTTGGTCAAGTTTCATTGGTTGATTCAAAAGTTGGATCAAATTTCGTTTTGGATTTGGGCTTGATTTTTCGGTTCTGGACCAAATCGGTCAGACCGGTTTTATAACGGCGGTCCGACCGCCGCGCTTCGATCGCCCGAAGATCGCGGGTCGAACCGATATCTAATGGTCCGACCGCCAGTTAGTAGCCGGTCCGACCGCTCGTTGCACGTCGGTCGACCACCTTTGTCCCAATGGGTCGACCGCCGTGCCGTGAATCGACTTGTGAGTTCTCTTCTCCATGGTTGTGTCGTGTGGTTGAGGGGTTATCGAACCAAAGACAAGGCTTCCTCTCAGGCGCCATCGATCTTCTTAGCTTTTATAGCTAAAGGAGTTAAGTTCGTGTTGAATTTGATTTAGGCGAGAAAGTTGAGAAAGCGCCTATTCACCCCCCCTAGTCGCCTTTACGGTCCTACAAGTGGTATCAGAGCCGGTTAGCTCTTCTCATAGATCTTAACAGTCTTTGGAGCCATGGCGTGACAAGTACTCAACCAAGCCACATATTTTTGATGGAGTTGACTTTGCATATTGGAAGGCTCGTATGCAAGCATATATCGAGGCTCAAGGGCACGCTATTTGGCTCAAGGTGAAAAATCCTTATGTCGTGCCAGCCGATGACGATATGATCACTCCAGATGTGGAGGCCAACAGCAAGGCTCGGAATTATTTGATCCAAGGCCTTAGTCGATCTGAGTTTGAGCGTGTTGCTCACTTGCGGTCTGCTCATGAGATCTGGCGGACTCTTTGTGTCGAACCCGGGAACGAAGGATCCCGAATTCTCTGTATTCATACACTAGTCCAGGATTTCCAGTGTACACAGTCACAAAAATGTTATCACAAACATATCCAGCGTATTTATTAATAAGCATAGAGTTTATTACACTTTGGGCCTGAGGCCAAATAAAACATTAAGCGGAAGCAAAATATAATGGTAAGCCACACGATACGCCACAGGCAATCGTCTGGAGGTCGCTGCCTAATCGTCCTGCTCCTCACCTTCCGGATAGCAGTCTTCTCCTGAATAATAATATTCAGCAAGAGTGAGCACTACAACTGTGCTCGCAAATTACACCTAATACAGAATTTAGAATGTATGCATAAGTTTATCAAAGGAGGGTTATAGGGTTTATTTGCGTAAATCAGCCTTTTTGGTTTAAATATTTATACTAAGTTTCAAGGCATATTTTTATTCCATAGCTAAATTCAAATTTGAAGTTCATCATTTTATAGTGGATAACCTCCATATGAAACATGGTGAAGGATACCCTCCTATCACAAGGCTACCCGCCTAATTTTACCACAAGGATTAACCATCCTCAAATCATGTCCAAAGTTATTTTAAAACCAAAAACAAATCTAACTTAGAGTGGCTTTGCTCAGCATGTCCATGACTGTGGACACGGCTATTCGAATAGATTTACACTCTGCAGAGGGGTACAACTTTACCCACACGAGATAATTTGCCCGTTATGTCGGCCAATACACGCTTCCTTAGGCGTGTGACTGGGCAATTATCACAAGGCGTTTCCAATGCATTACCTCAATACCAATATTGTAATACCCCGGCCTGCTCATAGCGTGGCCCATGTGGCCCATGAGGAGTTGTGTGGTGGGATTAGTCCCACATTGCTTGTCTCAAGTGAGTTGTAGTAGTATATAATGCCTATTGGATCCAAACGTAACACCTCCGGGTTAACCCTTTTACACGAAGCGAGGACAAAAGTGTAAGTGAGGTGCTATATGTAGGCGAGTCCGCCCCACGGTGGGCTGGGCATTGAGCCAATTTTGGGTCAGGGTGTTACAGATGGTATCAGAGCGGGCTTCAGGTCCGTGGTTATAATATTAAAATGACACACTGTGCAAAATAGGAAGGGTTGGGTAAACCATTGTTTTTCCGCAATTGCTTGGTTATGCCCAATTATTTTGTTTATCAGTTCGTTGAGCTAAGTATTTGATTTTCGTTCTGTTGTGTTGTTCTTAGATGGCAAGAGGTAGAGGCCGTGGTCGTGGTCGTCCACCGACCCGTAGTGGTGGTCGAGGCCGCGGTCCGGCAGCTACATCGTCTTCGTTCGAAGGGTTGGTGGTCTTTGTATCGAGGAGATTGCCTCAGCTGCGCCTCCGGTTGCTGAGCCACCGGCCGCAACCACTGATCTCATTCAGACCCTATTAAGGGAGAATCAACAACTCCGCCAACAATTGCAGTGACCATTCTGCGGTCTGCTTTGCCGTTGGCGGAACACGTTCTTCTTCTTGCTCCACCCGAGGCTAGGATGAGCCTCCGTGAGTGGATGTCGCTTCGTCTGGACACTTTTGACGGAGCAGGTACACCGGTTCAGCTGCGGACTGGTTGAGGTACATGGAGCGTCAGTTTGGAGCCTTAGAGCTGGCATCCGCGCAGAAGGCGCGATTTGTGGCCTTTCAGCTGAAGGGCCAGGCCGACATCTGGTGGGAAGGGGTCCTGTCTTCCAGGACTCCAGCGCAGGGTCTTGTTACTTGGGAGGTTTTTGTGGAGAGGTTCAGACACGCTTTATCCCGACTCCTTCATCGAGAAGATGGAGCAATCCTCCCGACCTATGTGAAAGGAAAAATGTCAGATCTCGAGTATGAGGCCGGATTTAACAACTGCGCGCTTTGTCCCACCGTGGCAAGTGATGATAAAGAGAAGGCTAAGAGGTTCGCGGGGCCTCAATCAGAGTATCGCCAGATTCTCGGGAGCAACAGTTCACGTGACTTTAGCTCGGTGGTTGAGCGAGCTAGAGGATGGAGTTGGAAAGAGCTCCTTCGCCGCAATGGCATGTTGCTAGTGGTTCTGTTGCTATGGTGGATCTGGCGGTGGCGTAAGCGGAGTTTCGGTGGAGGTGGTGGGTCTTTTCACGACCACCGCTAAGAGGTTTCACAAGAACCAACCCTCCCGTCCCTGCTCAGATGGCGATCTTCTTCTTGGCGCCACGTTCTTCATCTTTCGCCCTACGCTTGCCCCTGTTCTGTGTCGGGCATGAAGTGTTTTCGTGTGGTGACGGCATCGAGCTTCGTAATGTTCCTTCAAGGAACATGCCAAGAAGATGTGGTCGAGAGGGCCACAAGTCCTCGATGTGCAAGCAAAATCCAGCTAGTATCATCAAATGGGAAGCCGCCCCAGCAGCCTTCTTCCTCCGGCTTCCACCGATGTTCGATTCAGACACGGCAGCAGCCTCGCACCACAAGTACCCTCCAAAGATGGGGTCCACTGCAGCTTTCACTCCGCGCCTCTGCAGGTTCTATTGGAATCCCGCACCATCCGCCCCTCCGCTGCTTGTTCCTCCGGTATTGTTTCCAGCTTTCCGACGCAGAGTGTTGGTGCGTCTTCTGCACCGATGCATCAGGGGGTTTACGCCATGCCCACCCCTGAGACCTTGGGACGTCCTGATGTGGTGACAGGTACTTTACTTGTTGATTCGCATGATGCCTTTGTACTGTTTGATTCGGGGGCTACTTACTCGTTCGTGTCTTTGGAGTTTGTTAGAAAAGTGGGTTTGAGTTTTCAGCTTATTTCTGAGTCAGTGGTAGTCTCCCTCAGAGGACTTATTTCTAGCTCTACCGCTTGTCCCGGTTGTTCTATACCGATAGATGATGAGGTTTTCATCGCGAATCTTATGGTTATTCAATTGGCACCATTCGATGTTATCCTGGGTATGGAGTGGTTATTCCAATACCGTGCCAAGATTTGTTGTTTCTGGAAGACGGTGACCTTGCTAGCTCCTTCCGGTGAAGAACTGGTATTCCAGGGCAGCGCACCGTCTGATTCAGTATTTGTACTGGCTAATCTATTCCCTAGCCGTCGTGCATCGACCATCGGATTACTTTGCTCCTCAATGAAAAGACCGATTCTTTGCAACAGTATTGAGGAGATTCCAGCCAGAAGGAGTTTTCCGATGTCTTTCCTATAGAACTTCCCGGAATGCCTCCGGTGAGGAAAGTGGAGTTCCGGATTGATCTTGTTCCGGGAACTCGGCCGTTGTCCAAGTCTCCTTACCGTTTGGCTCGGCCATTTCAGGAAGAATTGAAGAAACAATTGGACGACCTGCTGTCCAAAGGTATGATTCAATGAGCGTTCGCCTTGGGGGGCGCTCGTTCTCTTTATAAAGAAGAAAGATGGCAGTGGCGATGTGCATAGATTATCAGGCGCTTAATCAGCGACGGTGAAGAACAAATATCCTTTGCCTCGCATTGATGACCTTTTCACCGGTTGAAAGGAGCTAAGATATTTTCTAAGATTGATCTCCATCGGGTTATAATCGATTCGAGTTCGTGAGCGGGATATTGAGAAACGGCTTTTCTACGAGGTATGGTCATTATGAGTATAAAGTTATGTCTTTTGGACTAACGAATGCTCTCGCAGCTTTCATGGAAGCCATGAAGCGTTATGTTGCATCAATACCTTGATGATTTCGTTGTGATATTCATAGATGATATCTTGATTTATTCCAAGACAGAGGAGGATCACACCCGCCATTTGCGGTTGGTACTTGAAACTTTAAGAGAGAATCAATTCTATGCCAAGCTGAAGAAATGTGAGTTTTGGATTTACGAAGTTGGATTTTTGGGTCACGTTATTAATCAGAAGGGTATTTCAGTTGATCCTAGTGAGATTTCGACAGTGGTGGAGTGGAAGAGACCCACCAATGTTAAAGAAGAAAGGAGTTTTCTGGGTTTAGCTGGCTATTACCGGCGGTTTGTGGAGGGTTTTTCAACCATTGCTAAACCGATGTCCCGATTGACCTGAAAGGTGTTAGGTTCGAGTGGTGCGATGCTTGTGAGCGCAGCTTTTGCTCTTTGAAAGATAGATTAGTGATCGCCCAATTCTTACTCTTCCCGAGCAGGAAGAGATTCACTATCTATTCGTGATCGCCCATAGTTGGACTTGGTTGTGTACTCATGCAGGATGGTAAAGTGATTGCCTATGCATCGAGACAGCTGAAGAAGCATGAACAGAATTATCCCACCCATGATCAAGAGCTTGCTGCAGTGATTCATGCTTTGAAGATCTGGCGTCATTATTTGTATGGCGAATCTTGTGATGTATTCACTGACCACAAGAGCCTGAAATACATCTTTACCCAGAAGGACTTGAACTTGAGACATAGGAGATGGCTAGAGTTAATCAAGGACTATGATCTTACTATTCAGTACCATCCCGGCAAGGCTAATGTGGTAGCCGATGCCTTGAGTCGCAAGGCGACACCTCGTATCCTCAGTTGTCTTATAGCTGACTTTGAGCGTATGGATATTTCTTTCTGCTTTGCGGGTACCACATAGACCGAGACTCAGTTGATTTTAGAGTCAGCTCTTTCGGATGGGGTGCGAGTAGCACAACAGCAAGATCAGATGTTCCAACGAGTGAGGAAGCGTTATACCGAGGGCAGCGTGGTCACCGGTGTGGACAAATTTGATTCTTTGCGATTTAAAGGGCGCTTTGTGTGCCACAGAGTCTCGAGTTAAATTGGAGATTTTGAAAGAGGCCCATCGATTTTATACCGTACATCCCGGGAGACCAAGATGTACAAAGATTTAAAGAAAAGTTTCTGGTGGAAACGGATGAAAATTGATATCGCACAGTATGTGGCTTCATGTGGGGTGTGCCAGCGGGTCAAGGCTGAGCACAAGCGACCAGCAGGACTGTTGCAACCCTTGGAGGTACCAGTTTGGCCATGGGACGATATATCTATGGATTTTGTGGTTGGTTTACCTCTTGACTCACGAGGAAAGGATGCTATTTGGGTAATTGTGGACCGGTTCAAGAAGTCTCGCACATTTCATTCCTATTCGTACAACCAATTCGAAGCGATTTGGCTCCTCTTTATGTACGAGAAATCGTATGCTTGCACGGAGTGCCAAAGACCATTGTTTCGATCGAGACGCCAAGTTCGCTTCCAAATTCGGGAAAGCTTGCGAGTGCATTGGGTACACAACTCCGCCTTAGCACGACCTTTCATCCCAGACAGATGGACGATCGAGCGCACTATTCGGACTTTAGAAGACATGCTCAGTGTTGTGTTTTATCTGGTAAGGTAATTGGGAAGAGCATTTAGCCTTGGCGAGTTTGCTTATAACAACAGATTATCATTCCAAGATTCGAGCCGCACCATACGAGGTTCTCTATGGGCGTAAGTGCAGTCCCGTTGTAGCCGGGATGAGGTTGGAGAGCGGCGATCTTGGGTCCCGACCGGGTTCAGTGACGATGGCTAGAGTGGCGAGGTTAGGCGAATTTGTTGGTCGCCCAAAGCCGATGTAAGAGCTCTGTTGATGTCGAAGACGAGATTTGGAATTCGAGGTGGGAAATGAAGTTCTGTTGAGAGTATCGCCATCTAAAGGCGTAGTGCGTTTTGGCACCAAAGGGAAACTTAGTCCAAGGTATGTTGGACCCTTCCCAATCGTGGCACGAATTGGGAAGCTAGCTTATCGTTTGGACCTTCCTGATTCTATGAGTGGGGTTCACAACGTGTTCCATGTTTCGATGCTTAGGAAGTTTCTGAGAGACCCAGATCATGTCATTCCTTTGGAGCCTTTGATTGTCAGGCAAGACCTTACCTTCGAGTCCCGGCCAGTGAAGATATTAGAAGAATCAGAACGGGTTCTGAGGAATAAGACCCTGAAGTATGTTAAAGTTCTTTGGTCGCATCAGTCTGAGAGAGAGGCCACTTGGGAGTTGGAGTCCCGCATGAGAGAGCATTACCCCGACTTGTTCGTTTAAGGTAATTTGTTTGAGTTGTAATTCCCGGTATTTATTTCTTTCCGTTGGATCGTTGATTAGATTCGAGGTTGAATCCTGTTAAGGGGGGTAGACTGTAATACTCCGGAAATGGATCGGTAGAAAGAAAGAGGTCGGAGAGAGCGAAAGAAATTGTTTTCAACGGAAAATTCCATTCGTCGGGGGGGTATACGTTAATATCAGCAACTTTGGGCCGCAGTCGCGACCAGAGGCCCATTAGTGGGCGGCGGCCCAACTAGTGGCCGCCAAAGGGGAGCACCCTTTCTCCCCCAAACCCTATTCCTCCCCTCCTCCCCAAGCCGCCTCTCCTCCCCTTGTGCCGCCCCTCTTCCTCCCCTCCTCCTAGGCTCCCCCTCCATTGGTGGCTGCCATTGAGATCCCCGAGCTGCACACCGGTCTTCCACGTTCCTCTTGGTTCTTCCTCCACGGGCGCTGCATTCCAATCGGGTTCGTGGAGTTGAGCTGGCCAAAGAAGGAGAGGGAAGGCTTTGGGAAGTTGTTCCTCGTCGTTCTTCGGATCTACAAGGGTAACGAGAGACCCCATCGCTGTTTGATTGCGTTAGAGTTGTCGATTCCATGTTTTTGGTAGTATCGCGTAATCTCTGTTAGTAGATCGGTTCTATACAGTATGTTGCAACTCGGTTTTGGGTGTCTTAGAGGCAGAATTGGATGTTTTCGCCTTCTAGAGTTTTGTTCCTTATTTCATTAGCTTTCTTTTGGCACCTGGATCACAAATTTTCACCCAGTAGATTAAAAGTTATGGCTGTTTTACTACGCGCTGGTCTGTATGTCAGAACTGATGGGTATAGTCGGTTGCACCTAGGTTTTGATCTCGTTAGAGTCAGAATCAGGTCGGCCACCCAACTAGGTTTTTGAAGATAATTTCACCATGTTTCCAGGCTGATAAAAATCAAGTTATTTGGATCAGTGGTTTAAAAGTTAGAGCATATTACTCTCTTTAAGGCTGGAAGAATCGTTGCGAGCTCGGCGTGTCCACGTCGTCATTTTCCACATTTGCGCCAATTGTGTGCCACTGCCCCATTTAATGCTGCCGCGCGACCAGAGAAGAAACGCTGATCGCGAACGTGACTCGGTGCAGCCATTTAATGCTGCCGCGCGACCAGAGATGAAACGGGCTGATCAGGCGTGACGAGCCACCGAAATTTAATGCTGAGAGACGTGCTGCCGGTTTGGCTTCCCAACGCAGACGTGCGGCTTCGTTTCTTTAATGCATTGGCTGTTTGCGTCTCCAGCTGCCGGTTTGGCTTCCCAACGCACCCAGCGGCGCGCGTGCACGTACATGCCGACGCTTCGATTTCCGCTCAGATTAGTATTTTGCCTCTTTCGGTTCGTCTGGGTGGCCATCGCCGTTGTTTCTTTGGTCTTCGTTCGCATCGTCGTTGTTTCTTTGGTCTTCGTTCGCCGTTGTTTCTTTGGTCTTCGTTCGAGACGGAGCTTTCCTTTCGGTTCGTCTGGGTGGCCATCGCCGTTGTTTCTTTGGTCTTCGTTCGCCGTTGTTTCTTTGGTCTTCGTTCGAGACGGAGCTTTCCCTTCAGACCTTTCTTGTTTCATGGTTCTGTATTTTTAGCTTTTCGTTGCTTTTTTTTTCTTCGATGGGTTCCTGTGTTTCTCTTGAAACTTACATTTTTCGTTTGATGGTCTGGGGATTCATGGTCGATTAGCCCGCACGCTCGAACGCATTTGTTTTTTTTCAGCGCATTTGTTTTTTTCCAGCGACTTGTTGTTTTTTAGCCTATCTTGCCGACTGTTTTTCCCCTTCGACAGATTAGCCATTGTTTCTTTATTTTTTAATCGGTTTTCATACTGATTAGCCATTGTTTCTTTATTTTCTAATCGGCTGCAGGTGTAGTCTCTCAGCGTGAATGTTATTTCGAACATACCTGTACATCGGCTGCTTTCACAAGTTTCGTCATCTTCCTCGCCTGTATATATACGGTTATTACTGTGTTTTTTATGTCTTCTAGGGATTCATGGTCGATTAGCCCGCACGCTCGAACGCATTTGTTTTTTTTCAGCGCATTTGTTTTTTTCCAGCGACTATTTAGTTTGTTCGATTCGTTGCTTTTTTTTTCTTCGATGGGTTCCTGTGTTTCTCTTGAAACTTACATTTTTACCTGTACATCGGCTGCTTTCACAAGGTTCGTCATCTTCCTCACTTTGTATATATCTGATTATTACGTGTTTTTACAATCTTCTAGGGGATTCATGGTCGATTAGCCCGCACGCTCGAACGCATTTGTTTTTTTTCAGCGCATTTGTTTTTTTCCAGCGACTATTTAGTTTGTTCGATTCGTTGCTTTTTTTTTCTTCGATGGGTTCCTGTGTTTCTATATATACGGTTATTACCAGGTTTTTTACAGTCTTCTAGGGGATTCATGGTCGATTAGCCCGCACGCTCGAACGCATTTGTTTTTTTTCAGCGCATTTGTTTTTTTCCAGCGACTATTTAGTTTGTTCGATTCGTTGCTTTTTTTTTCTTCGATGGGTTCCTGTGTTTCTCTTGAAACTTACATTTTTCGTTTGATGGTCTGGGGATTCATGGTCGATTAGCCCGCACGCTCGAACGCATTTGTTTTTTTTCAGCGCATTTATTTTTTTCCAGTGACTTGTTGTTTTTTAGCCTATCTTGCCGACTGTTTTTCCCCTTCGACTGATGCCATTGTTTCTTAAATTTTCTAATCGGCTGCAGTTTGTAGACTTTTAAATGCTTGTTTGCCATTGTTTCTTTCTTTTCTAATCGGCTTTCATACTGATTAGCCATTGTTTCTTTATTTTCTAATCGGCTTTCATACTATCTTCATACTATCTCTGCATCGTCCGAGGTTGCTGTAATCAATATGCCTTGTACCTACATGTACGTTACGTTTTAGCGTAACGTTTGTGCAGCCTTTGTTTTTTATCTTCTGTGTTTGTAGACTTTTAAATGCTTGTTTGCCATTGTTTCTTTATTTTCTAATCGGCTTTCATACTGATTAGCCATTGTTTCTTTATTTTCTATTCGGCTTTCATACTATCTTCATTCTATCTCTTTCACAGTTTTCACTGCCCGCCGTGCAACCTGGTTCGAACATACGTACACATCTTTTGCTTTCTAAAAATTAGACGTGTTTCCTCCCTTCTATAGAAATGTCATCGAAATTGAAAACCTGTATTTTGTTCCTTCATTCTGCAGGTGTAGTCTCTCAGTGAATGTTATTTCGAATATACCTGTACATCGGCTGCTTTCACAAGGTTCGTCATCTTGCTCGCCTGTATATATTCGGTTATTACCAGGTTTTTTACAGTCTGATTAGCCATTGTTTCTTTATTTTCTAATCAGCTTTCATACTATCTTCATTCTATCTCTTTCACAGTTTTCACTGCCCGCCGTGCAACCTGGTTCGAACATACGTACGCATCTTTTGCTTTCTAAAAATTAGACGTGTTTCCTCCCTTCTATAGAAATGTCATCGAAATTGAAAACCTGTATTTTGTTCCTTCATTCTGCAGGTGTAGTCTCTCAGTGAATGTTATTTCGAATATACCTGTACATCGGCTGCTTTCACAAGGTTCGTCATCTTGCTCGCCTGTATATATTCGGTTATTACCAGGTTTTTTACAGTCTTCTAGCTCCTTTGTTATTTTTTTTATAAAAGCGAGTTTAGCCTACTGCATCGTCCGAGGTTGCTGTCATCAATATGCCTTGTACCTACATGTACGTTACATTTTAGCGTAACGTTTGTGCAGCCTTTGTTTTTTATCTTCTGTGTTTGTAGACTTTTAAATGCTTGTTTGCTCGTCGTAGACTTTTAAATGCTTGTTTGGTCGTCGTTATCCATTCATGTCTTATCCTTTTGTCTTTACTTCCTCTTTCCGCATTCTTTCCCCGATTAGAGCCGTTTTGCGTCGTCCTTCCCGTTCTTGTCTGACCCTTCCCTCTTTTCTTGCTTCTTCTTTAGGCAATCTTTCCTGATTAGGAAATATCTCTATTCTGACATATCTATTTCTTTCAGTTCTTTTATTCCCTAATCGTTGACCCATACTAGAACACCTCTCTAAGGCCTTTTCTGATCAAGCTCTGTGTGCATTTGTCGTCTTGTGTGTGTGGTCCTGCCGACGTGACCCAGAATTTTTTTGCCAACGCCGCTCATCAACGCCCATGGAATCAACGCTCTCATATCACGAAGACGTGGTAGGCCACAATCATCCTTCATGCTCCTATGTATATCAAGGTCGGCCACACACTTCCTACTCTCTCTCATGTTTGTCTATTACTCGAGGTTATACATCGTATGTCATCTCTGTTCAATGAAATAAATTATTTTATATTTTTAGCAACTTCTTCATCACTACCAGTCATGCTGCCGTCCCTGGCTGTGCCTTCATCTTCGCGTCCATGCCTAGGTTGGTATTTATCCATCTTAACATTAAGACTTTCACCTTGTACAAAATGCAATTGTTATCAAATCAATGTTCGCTTCTGTTTGGTTAGCAAATCCTCCCTATCCTCGTGTTTCACGTCAAGAGGCCTTGGCAAACCGTTCTAGGCGATGTCTCGCAAGGCAAAGGAGGCTATTGATGCAACCAGGTAAACCACTTCTCTTTAAAAGTGGTTTTCTGTTATATGCCAGTGCAGAAAAACCATATGTTTTTCTGGAGGGACATATTCTAATTGTCCCTGTTTACATTCTAATTCTATGATTTCCTTTCGTTTCTTTGGTCCTCGATGTAGGCCTTTCACTTCATCTGCCTTTTGCGCACAGTTCTTCTCGGCTAGGCAAAGAGTACACTGACATGTTAAAAGGTTTTTCCCCTTTACATTGATCTAACGATTCATGTGATGCTTTTACCGTGGTAGCTAAATTATTCCTACCTCCATTTTCCTAGCATCCTTTTCGGTCATTGCGTACTATGGTGGGCCCGACTACTCCTGTGTACATTGTGGTCTTTGTTTTCGGTATGGTGAAAGACTATGCCAAAGAAAGCGCCTTCACTCAAAATCGCATTGCATATAATGCTTTTTGCCGAGGAGGCAAGGTTGTTTTGCTCGCATTTAGACCATGGCACGAACCATTGAAAGATGTACTTCGCTTTGACGGTTCACTGGATCAAATGATTTCATGCGCCTTATAAGATCGCATAATTCCATCTTTGCATTTACCTCTCTTGGTGTAGAAATCGACAGGAGCGTAAATATTGGTCGTGGCCCTTATGTATTTAGAATAAATGGTGTGGTTCATCATCGAATTGGTTCTATGTTACCATCGCCTGGTGATACACCACAATTTGCTCAACTCTATGTATACGACACAGAACATGAACTACAAAACAGGCTAAGAGTATTTAGCGCTAGCTCCGAAAATGGTGCTTCACCGGATCCATCAATGGTAAATGCGCTTATACAAATGCTCGATCAATGCAATCCACTTGTTCAAAAGTTCAGGTCTGCTAGACAAAGGATCTTTTCATCTGGAGAGAACAACATATCGATCCGAATATTAGGTTCCGAATCTGCAAATGATGCTCGATACATACCTCCCACTGCATCGGAACTAGCCGCATTGATAGTTGGCGACCTCACCACCGAGGCTTACAAATTTGATATAGTGGTTCATACCTTATCCGCCCATTACGCCGGATCTCTCCGCTGCATCCTCGCTTTAATGTCACTACAATACCCTCTTTTGTTCCCTTATGGTAACAAGGGTTTTTCGTTGGTCTTAAATATGTCGAAATTGATGGCCAATGACCTCCAGGAGAGACAACGTTAGCATGCTCGAATACTATTGTTATTGGTGTCATTATAGGAAAGGTCAAACCAATCCATACATTTGTTGTGGCCGCTTGTCCAACCAAGCCATAGTCAACGCTTATTCATGTGTTGAATGCTCACGTCTAACATTCATTGCTGAACATCAAGATCAACTAAGGACAGAAACATATCAAGGTATATCCGATGCACTTGGTCGTGGATGTACCAATGGTAGAAGTGTCGGCATTAAAAGAACCTTGCCGGCGAGCTTTACTGGTTCACGCCGTTACATGAACATGAATTTTCACGATGCTATGGCTATCTGTCGTGTGCATGGTGCGCCGGATCTATTCGTGACATTTACGTGCAATCCTAAATGGCCCGAAATCGCTGATGCACTGAGACCAGAACCTGGACAACGTCCGCATGATAGATCGGACATAGAATGTCGTGTGTTCAAGATGAAACTAAATGAAATGTTCCATGGTATTAAAGATGGAACTGTTTTTGGACCCATTAATTTGGTATGTTTACGTCCATTTCCTTTGTACTCATTTCGCCCCTTCCTTATGGTGATGTGTCCTATCCTTTTTCCCTTTTTGGATGTAGCTATGTACACCACGGAGTTCCAAAAGAGAGGATTACCACATGTGCACATTTTGGTGTGGCTAGCGGGACAGCACGAACCTTCTTCTGCATTCATAGATAGTTTAGTCTCCGCTGAATTACCAGATATTACTGTTGATCCACTTGGGTATGCTCTTGTCGAGGAGTTTATGGTCCATGGCCCTTGTGGTGATCTCAACATACAATGCCCTTGCATGAAGGAGAACACATGTTCCAAGAAATATCCTAAATTATTTCATGATGAAACCACTGTTGATCAATCGGGTTTCCCCATATATAGACGTAGAGATGATGGTCGTTTTGTGATAAAGAACAATGTTCGGTTAAATAACAAATGGATCGTCCCACACAATCTTGCCCTTTTGAAAAAATATCAAGCACACATTAACGTAGAATGGTGTAACAAAACACATTTGGTAAAATACCTTTTCAAATATGTTACAAAAGGCCATGATCGAGCACGTGCCTTCATTGTACCATCCGACACATCAAACTCTGACCCACAAACATCCACCAACGAAACTATTGATGAAATACAAGAATATATCAATTGTAGGTACCTATCCGCTTGTGAGGCAATCTGGCGTTTGCTTGCCTTTGACATACATGACAGAATACCATCGGTTCAACGCCTTCAAATACATTTACCTGGCATGAATAGAATGATGTACCATGAACAAACAGATTTACAAGAACTCATTCAAGACGACCTACAACTGAAAACAACACTCACAGAATGGTTTGTTGCAAACCAAAAAAATTCAACAACAAGAAATCTGACCTATTGTGAGTTTCCAGGTAAATACACCTGGGATAGCACTGCTAAATTATGGAAAAAAAGAAAGCGGGGAACAATGCTTGGTAGAATATATTACGTTCATCCAAGTACGGGGGAATTATTCTATATGAGAATGCTCCTCATGATTGTTTGTGGCGCACAGTCCTTTGAAGATATAAGACGCTACAACAACATATTATACACCACTTTTAGAGAAGCATGCCAGGCACGTGGTCTCTTAGAAGACGACAATGAGTGGTTCTCTATATTTGATGAGGCTATCGTATCATCCACATCATTCCAGTTAAGACACTTGTTTATGACGGTATTACTTTTCTGTAATGTTGCAAATCCAAGAATGCTTTTCGAAAAATATTGATATATCTAGTGATGATATCACCACACATACGGACAACACTGAATAATCATTCATATGATATACCAAATAGTTACCTACAATCACAATTAATCACAGAACTCCACAATTTATTCGCCACTAACGGTGCATCACTTTCATCCTTCAATCTTCCCCAGATTAATTCAGGAACTTCAGAAAGTAATCTTAATAGACTTGTTGCAAATGAATTATCATACGCTTCGAATATCGTCATGCCTGAATGGACACAACTTCATGAAAGTCTAAACCAAGAACAAAACACAATATACGAGGAAATCTTACATAGTGTCCATACGAAAAAACCTGGAGTGTTATTTGTGTCTGGCCATGGTGGTACAGGAAAAACATTCCTTTGGAATGTTGTAATCACTAAACTAAGATCCGAAGGTGCGATTGTGCTAGCTGTTGCCTCTTCGGGTGTAGCTGCATTGCTACTACCCGAGGACGACCGCACATTCACGCCAGATACCTATTGACATTGATGAAAGATCTCTTTGCGGTATCCATAGAGGGACAATTCTAGGCGATCTCATCAAGAAAACGTCCCTCATACTATGGGACGAAGCGCCCATGACCCATCGTAGATGCTTCGAAGCACTTGATAGAACTCTACGTGACCTACTTTCTGACATGGAACCAAAGATTGGCTATGTTACCGCTTGGAGGTATGCCTATAGTTCTTGGTGGAGACTTAGTCGAGTTCTTAGGTTATTGAAGGTGGATGCCAAAATGATGTTGTCTTGGCCTCTCTCACAAAATCCCGTTATGGCAACATATAACACTTCTATCTCTTAAAACCAACATGAGGTTATTCAATCCTTCATTATCTGAGACCGAACGAACAAAACTTTTCGCTTTTGCAGAGTGGGTTCTTGCTATTGGAGATGGTGTTGTGCCCGCACGTAAGAAAGGAAATGAACCATGTGCTACATGGATAGACATACCGACATTTTTTGCTAAAACCTAAAGACGATAAGATTGAAGCAATGTTCAACACTGTGTACAACTCGCTTGGTACAAACTATCCGACATGTCCTATTTGGCAAAAAGAACAATCATATGTCCCACAAATACAGTTGTCGATGATATTAACGACTATATTATTGATAGAGTTGGAGGAAACCCCATAGAGTACTTAAGTTGTGATACTATATCAAACTCAACTGATAGGACTGCCGATATACACTTATTATATCCTCCCAATTCCTCAACTCTATAAACGTCCCTAATTTCCCGTGCCATCGCCTATTGCTAAAAGTCGGCATTCCCGTGATGCTTCTTAGAAACCTAAATCAAAGTATGGGTCTATGCAATGGAACAAGACTGATTCTCACTCGTTTAGGCGATCGACTACTTGAAGGCACCATTATGACAGGCACAACTGTTGGCCAGTCTATTGCCATTCCTCGAATCTCTTTAAACACTGGCAAATCCAAATGGCCATTTGTTTTACAAAGACGACAGTTCCCCATCCGTGTTTGCTATGCTATGACAATAAATAAAAGCCAAGGCCAAACATTAGCGAAGGTTGGAATATACCTTCGAAATCCTGTGTTTTCGCATGGTCAACTTTATGTTGCTGTTTCTCGTGTCAATACGCCAGATGGCCTATGCGTATTGATAGAGAATGAGGATGGTACATGTGGATCATCCACAAAAAACATAGTTTACAAAGACATCCTGCAAAATTTGTAGGTACACATCTACCATACTGTTTACTTGTTCAAATGCTGGTACGGATTACTATGCTTTGCTCCAGATTGTTTAACACGCTGAACTCTACACTTAGTTCTATTGTACACTTCCCTTTCGCATTGTAGCTGTCCACATGTTGTGTTTTATTCGCACACCAAGCTCTTATCAATCTTCTACTAATCAGATCTACATCTTTTAAGCATGTTACTACAACTTCTTACTGTATTGCCTAGCCATAGAGTAATGCAAATTATCCTTTTTTCCCACGAAAAAAACCCAAACAAAACCTATTTGTTCCTTCTTCTTCCATTTTTGGGCCATAAATGTATTACATAACCCACAGTCATTATTGTCCTTAGTGCTATAATGTATCGACTGTCCGACTTCCAAATGAATTGTAGTACTATGAACATGTAATTGTTAATATACCACTACAGATAAGATTGATTATAAGACACATCATCATGTGTTTCAGACCTCCTGTTGAGTACTCCAAACCAACCAACAATCCTTCCTTTTGTATGCTTCAGCCAGTCACAAGAAACCATTTAATATTTCTGAAAACACCAACCCACAAATAAATTGTTACGCTTTAATTTGATTTACATATATACTTTATGGTTTCCTACAGACCAACATTGTTGTTTCTAGCCTACATAGTATATACAACAACCTTTTTAAAAACATTTCGATTTGCATCACAGATAGAACCATACATAATGCTCTTCTGTTTAATTCATCGAGATACTCTATAGCCTCATACAACAACACTACATGCATACGTTTTCTTAGACTACATAGTACATACCTTTTTTTCACACAACTTAATGTTCATAACGCAAAGCATGTATGTACTGCATTTCCTATATACCTAATTGTATGGCTTTTTCGTTACTATCAATTCGATATGCATACACATCAATACTAACTAAAACTCTTTTGCAGATGGCGTACTCTATGTTAAACACTATTACCCAGGATATTCAACCTTGGCGTATACAGGTCAGGATCACAAGAATGTGGGAAACGCAGGACCGTGCCAATCCACAACACATATTCAGAAAGGACTTCATCATGCTTGATCAACAGGTATTCCTTTCAAATTTAAAGCTGCATACAGATTTGTCCCTTTAACAAACAAAATAGAAAACCCATACCGGCCCCTTTGTTTTAGAAATAGCTGTACCTTTCGGATTAACTCCTGCACATACATGTTTCCCTCTAAGGAGAAGAAAAACCTTAGTACATTCGCTTTGTTTTCAAAGTACTCACACATGTAGGACTGCTATCGTATAAAAAAAAACTGCTACGTACTGTACATAAATTCATGTACTACCACACTATTCAAAGCTCCAGAATGCTATAACCAAAGATGTTTCAATATCTTCTGATTTTGTTTGTATTTTCCCCCTTCTCTCCCTATATAACACAGATCTAAGCTTTTCCATACTATCTTACAGTGTTTGCCAGACAACTAAATAATGTATGTAAACACATAATGAACCAGCATCAGATTAATCACCTTTGAATAGTTGCTACCTGCAAATAATCCTATGCCCATAAACATACAGTTTTCCAAAAATTACGGTTCTTTACAATAACAACTATAGCTAATGTACAATCTTACCTACCGTACATAGCCTCTAGATATACATACCATCGGTTCTATAGCATACGCTCTTGTCTTAATGTGTTTTTCAGTATCATATCCCCTTTCAAATTCCTAGGCCAATACAATGGAAGCCTACATACCCAAAGCACATATCAGTAGATTCGCTGATGCAATCGTTGAAGACCATCTCTATTGCATTGAATATTTCGAGGTGACTAAAGCAAAGGAACAGTACCGTGCAGTTGATCATCACCTGCAAGCACGGTTCACAAAATGGACTAAAGTTAAAGAAATTGTACCCGTTCCACAGGGATTCCCACTATTTGCATACAAGCTACGATCATTCCAACAGATTTTATCATCACTAGATGACACAACATGTCTGGCAGGTTAGTTAAAAAATTATTCCCCATGACCCTCTTTGTGTAGACAGATTACACAGTATATTTCCAATGCCCTTACATCTGTTTTACAGCGTATTTCTGTATCTCACGTACACCTTGAGGATTATCATAATTGCAGATGTTATCGGAGTAATAACTTTCATAGGAGAGGTGCAAATAGTACACTCAAAAGGGCAACCAAAAGCAAGGCGACACATTGGACTTAACGATGGAAGGTTAGTTTGAACAATACTGATAATAATTGTATTTTTTCATACATACATGGTACAATATCCCATACATGGTACAATATCCCACACATCTACATAGCCACCCAAAAAACACTTATCTGATTTTTGGGTACTCTAAATTACGAATCTTAAAAAAGCGACTTCCACAAAAAACATTCCTAGCCTAACCATAGGTTAGGCAAGAGCTTTCAACAATGATAATTACATTTTTATCAACCTTTCTCCATCATGATATAGAGATGAGGGGACCTTAGCGCTATGGGAAAGCAAGGCACATGAATTCGAAGCTGAACACCTATACAATACCAGCAAAAGACATCCTATCGTTGCCATCTTTGCTGGCTGCACATTCAAAATTCATGACGGTATGCACCACAAATATAACTTGTTATTTACGATCACTACAGATCAACTACAATAGTATTATAGTCCTGGAGCATACCTATGCCTTAACCATCTTTCTTGCTGTCTACATGTAGGTAAACTAAGTCTATCTGCAAGCTATGCCTACAAACAGTACATAGACATTCCGAACAAAGACATTGCGGCTTTCCAGGACAGGTTTATCACTATACATAGTCAACAATTTATATGGTTGCATCATGGACAGAACTAACATGTTTTACTATAACATTTCTGTCCAGGCTAGCTGGAACTACGTATAAGATACAATGGACAGGCACAGGACCAAGTACTTCAACGCAGAATAAACCAACTGAAACCACTATAGCGGAGCTGTCGTTTCTAAACCCCTACAAGATAATGGTACTCATGTCTCCAATGTACCTAAAAATTTGTATCATACCAAATATTTGCATTCCCATCAACTAACAGTACCTATTCCATCAAACTCGCAGAACCACAGGTATATTTGTCGTGCAACAATCAAAGGATTAGCTCCAAATGACAAGTGGTGGTATCTAGCTTACTGACTTGCAAAAAAAACTATACCACATGGCAATGACTACAAATGCACCCAATGTCCTAGCAAAGCGCATGCCCTGTAATACACATCCTTTACCCAAAAAACACATAAAACCCCCTTCTTTTTGGAAGATATAACTATAAACTATTCTATTTTGAATGCTAGATATAAGCTAGCTGTTGAAGCAAGCGATGACACAGACGACACTAAATCTGTAGTTGAGTTCATTTTCTTTGGGGACATCGCACAGGAACTTATTGGATGACCCACCCGAGAAATTGCTTTGCTCTGATCATGTATCGATGGCCACTGTCCCAACAGAAATAACCGCACTATTTGGAAGGACATACATTCTAGAGGGAACTGTCTCCCACGGCTCATTTCAACGAGAAAACATCTCATTTCAAGTTACTCGATTTCATCGAGATGCTCAGCCACTCATGCCACCACATCATACAAAGGAAAATCCACAAGACAGCTCCTCATCTTTACAACTCCTCAGACAAGAACTCACTGTCCAGCCAACGACACTAAGCACCGCCATCACCGAGCCACATACTTTTAGCATAGTGCAGCACTCTACTTCCACTCTCTACACAACTGAGGTATTAGTTATTGTCCTTTTCTAATACAATAAATCTTTATTCTCGGTACACTACACTTAACATACAGTTTATTGTTCAAACAGTTCAACAATCCATTTCATTATTTTACCAGATTCACATTTCGATTTGCTTTGTAGCTCGGTGATCTTGTCCAAATGACAAACAATTCCATTCAGACCAAGACACCACTGCGGAGCAGCCCACCGTCAAAAAAGGAAAAGAGATTGCACAAGGGCCTGAAACAAGAGTATGTTTATTTTTCAAACAACACACCGAACCAGTGTAATATTTTTCCAATCTCACATTTCGGTACTCTTTGTAGGTGCCCATGATCATATGCAACCAGGAGCAGTTCCAATCAAAGAAAAACATCACTACGGAACAATCCAGTTCTGAAGAACAAAAGGAACTCCAGAAAACCTCTGAAACAACGGTAACAAATTTCGATATCCCTCCACCGTAATGTACAAAGACATTTACCTCAAAAAGAAATACCAACAGAGTCTCCAAAGCTATGTGCAGTAATATCTAGAACTATTATCACTAATCGTCCATTTCTAACCTGCATTTCCTTTTATATTTGGACAGTTACCTCCCTCACCAAAACAGGATACAACCATCTCAGTCGAGGCCACAACTCCACCAGAAAAAGATATTGTTCCTCCACAACTTAGTTCTAAACGGTACATCCACTAATGACATTTTTCCCTTTATCAACACTAGACCAACAAAAAAAAAATATTATACGAATATCCATCCGAAACACATCATCCATATGTCTAGGAATACTTTACATGTTACAGGCGTACAACCTCACGAAGCGTCTCAAAACCTGGTAAGAAACTGTTTAGAGATGACGACAGGAAACCGTAGGCAAGCCATAGGTCAGTTCAGTCTATCTCAGATGGTATCCATTTATGCTACACTAGCGCTTTAATATCATACGTGTTTCATCCTGTTATGTTACGTTTCTTACAAAGCAACAACATGATCTCCCAGTTCGAACTATATATTACCTTCTTTCAAATAAAAAACTTTCCACTTCCTATATGCAGAAAAAAAGTACCAACCCTAAAAAAAAAACAAGAATCATTACGTAAGTTCAGAAGAAAAAAAACCACCTTATCTCCTACAGATTGTATTTGCTGTTATAACTCCTACCAATTGCCACATTCTCTTCATAATTCACAGTATTCAACTCTTGAGTCTACTAGACTATTTCATTACACAAACTGTTTTCCGAGCTGCACTAAATTATACTCAGCCTTACATCCATTTATGAGCTAGACTGCATACACATTTATGTTAGTCTGTTTCTTGCAGGAAACACCCAACATACCTGCCAACAGATTGCGGACTTCGTACTATACAGCTTTTGCTAAGACAATATACTCATCGCCATGTAACTCGCATTTGAGCTAGATTGCCTGTTACTGGACGCTTTTGATCTCAATACGTAGTCATGTATTAATCGCTAAAGCAAGCCTGCTTCAATAGCGAAGATGACACTAGAACTGTAATGATAAGTACGTTCGTGTCATACTAAACCGTATTACACCCGTAGTCAACCACACAAGATCCTTATGTAGTTCCTGTTTCATCTTTATGCTCAGTGCTGTAATGTATAATCTAAATTACCCAGTTTGTATCTCAACGCAACTATACTGTGACTACATATGACCCAGGTCTTCTTCGTATTGCCTATGTCATTCTGATATCGAAGTAACTGCTGCCTACAATATTACACCCTAACTAATCCTATGAACACACTCAACTACTTTATACAAACCAGAAGGTTAAACAAAAAAAAAATCTTTTCACGACAATCTATAGTCAGCAACTGTAATCAGGGGCGCGACATCGCGCGCATTAATTGCCTAGTTTTCTTTAGGGCTGATCAGAATTCTGGGCAGACTGCAGTTGTAGTTTTTCATTGGATGGTTAGACCTCTGTATTGGCCGAATTAGAGTTTTCCATCAACTAGAGTTTTGTAGCCAGTTAAGTTAAGAAAATTTGAGCACTGGTTTCAGGTATTTTGGACTTATGGTTTTTTATTGGTGAATTTTCTAGTAAAACTGCCAGATTAGGGATAATTGAAATGTTTGGGTAATTTGATCAAATTGAACTTTTCTTGGGTTAGTTTGGTTAGAGATTGAGGGAGGGCACGTGTAGCATTTCCATACTCGCTTGTCCTCATTTCGATTATTTTATATTGTAGGCGGTGAAGCGGTGAGTGGAGGGGTATCTCAATTACCTCCCAACCCGTTGCAGCGCGGCAGGCAAGTAATTTGTATTCAATGTTTGATGTCATGTATGATGTGTAAATGAATGTTTACATTTGTTCGTATTTGTAGATGAATGCCATGTGTTCTTTTCATTTATGATTACTATTCAATATTGACATGTGATCATCATGACATGCATACATTATTTTGGTAAGACCCATCAATTCCAGTATGGGCACTTGAAATCCCATCAATTCCAAGATGGGTACGTGAGTCCACCATTCCAATGTGGGCCACGTTGGACAGTCGTATGAAACGTTCTTCATACGAATACTTTAAGTGAACACCGACGGGTGCTTCACTCGCTATACCGGTATATGCTGCATTATGTCCATTTCCTTCAATGCACCATTCCACTTCATCCATTCATAAATTCGTTTCCAGTAGTTGTTCAAATTATGTTTGTGATATACTGATCATTGTATGCTTGATTGTTACATCTGATTTGCTTGTCGAGTCTTTGGCTCATTCTTGCTTTATTGTCTTATTTAGGTAAATGACAAGGAAGAATGATCTTGTGGAGGGTAGTTCATCACGATGCACTCACTATATTATATCAAACAATTTGTGGACTTTTAATATCATGGATTATGATTTGAGTTGCATTGTAATAAGCCAACATGGCCGTGTTTACCATATCTTGCTGAACTGTTTACTTCCATTTCGTTGCTTAAGACTTGAGGATGAATGCTTGTTTCCATATATTCATATTACTCGCTTCACTTTTTCATGCGATTTGCTGTTATTCATTTGAAGAGTAGTGATTGTAGGTGACATCTTGACTTCCTTATAGTCAGGGTGTTACAAATATGCCCGCTAAGGTTTCACTTCCATTAGGCTAACCACCTGCCGGAAACCCCCTCTTGCGCCAAGTGGGAATAAAGTCTAACCGACACCCACACAACAAAAAATGGCATAAACAATAATGAGGTAAGACAAATTATTAAGCCTGGTTCTGCCCATACAGAACATGTGGTAGTACGGTGGAGCTTTTGCAAGATGCGGCTCAAAGACCGGTCCTTAACCTACTTGGGCAACTTTCAATAAAAACCACAGGTCTCGGGTCCTAACAGACGAGCCAGGTGCATAAACTGCACTCCACTAACGGTCCATGTTTGCCCAAGTACAAACCATTTTCTTTTATTATTTTTTTATAATTTTCAAAGATATTTGCAAAAGTCCACCATGACAAAGCAATGTCATAAGCTTTCTATCAATTTAAGAAGTTTTGGCTAAATTCTCCCAAAATCAAATATTTCATTGTGAGACCCCGGTTTATCCGACTTGTAATGCTTAACCACCCATTCGGTCCTAGCATCACAAAGCAGATAATCCGAGACTCGAGACATGTATACTTCCTTAAATGCAAGATATACACACCTTTACAAAGTTCATGCATCAATTCCATTCATTCACATAGAACCGAAACATAAACAAAATCCAGAAGATAACATAAATAAAGGATAGTCATTACAAAAGAGAGACCAACCGGTCAAATGACAAATACATAAAGAAATTTAACAGCGGAAGCAAAAGTGCCATAAGATGGCTATAAAACGAAAGAGCCAATCAGTGTGCCTTTAACCCACAAGGCAACCGACAGGACCGCCAAAGCTAGTCGTCGAATCCACGGCACAACTCACAAAAGTGAGGCCCTTGGGGCTCACCTTCTTCCTCTGCAAACAAAAGCCCAAAGAAAAGCGGGTGAGTACTTTGAATGTACTGCATAAGATATATAAGAATGATAACCGATCTATACAATAACTACATGCAAGCTTATTTAAGTGGAGCAGGTTAGGACTCAAATTTTTAAGCATAAAGCAAATTTTATTTGCAATAATGTAATAGATCAAAGGCAATTTTGCAATCTGATTTTATTTGATAAAAGCATTAGCAATCAAGTAGCAACAACAAGAAAAAGCAGTCGGGAGTGACTAAACCATTAGTCACCACAACAATAGCATGAATTACCCATTCATGCCAACCATATCAAATTTTAATTTAAAAGGTTGTAGTCTAGTTCTTGCACGACCTTACCAAGCATGTCCATAACCAGGGACGAGGCTATTCGAATAGTTTTATCCTCGAGGGTGTACCAATGTACCCACACGCTGCATCGCCTTTTGCCAAGCTATTAAGCACACTTCCTTAGGTATGCGACACGGCTAAGTCCTACGAGACATTTCCAATATTGTGAATTATTCACGAGCCGCCTGTATGGATAGAAACCCATACGTTGTGTCGAGTCATTGTAAAGCCTCGGTCAACTACCCGTCGCAGGTAAAGCCTTGGACAACTACAATGCTCCTCGAGGTGGAGAGCCTACCCGGAATCTCCACCACCGCACACCCAACACAAGAACACCGAGAACACATATCATGTTTCACACAACACACACAACCCCTCCTGCGACTCGGAGATAACCCACGCCAAAGTACTAAGTCAAGAGAGGTCCCATATCCTTCTCGCGTGGTAGCACGCATAAGCGCTGGCTTAGTGACACAAGTAACACTTGGTCCTTAGGGACCTGGGCACCTTTCCTTGTTACACCCAACAATCACACCAACATACCATTGTGCCCAAGTCAAATCATTTTGTTTCATTTTCGGTTTTTACAAAACAAAAGCAGAAGGTGCTGAACCAAAAATAAACAAAATGATTTGTGTGATCAAGGTCATCGACTAAGTCGATAACCGCCCAATTCTACCGGTAGCTAAGCATTTCTAAGCATGACATCGCAAAGACAGTAAAAGAGCATAATTAAATCACCGGGCTCTAATTCACCAGCGATATTAATAACTTATGGTTGTGGCAGGGGATAACATTTTAATGGCAACAATGCATTAGGAATAGCTACCTCTAAACAGGGCAAAAATAATTGGACACAAAAGCAATGCATACATATAGTTTGTAAACAAGATATTAGACTTTGAAAGTAATGGGACATTTATGATCAAATATCTTGCCTGCTTGTTGTGGGTCAAGGTGTTGCTGAGGATCGATAATATTATCAACGTGCTCTTCGGATCCTAACGAGAAAGCAAAAAGCAACCGATAAGAACGAATAAAAATGCAAAGACCCAACAGTAAACTCTCTCCAAAAATCCGGAAAATTTTACAGTAGCAAGGTCATGATTTATAAAGAATTTAGCAACAAGAACCAATTGATTTGGATTCTTAATGCCAAAGATACGACCAAGAGAAGGTCTTACGACCGGTAGTGTCGTAAATAGCGTAACTCTCTGACGAACACTAGTCGTGGAAGGGTTTACGACCAGATAGTGGTCGTAGAAGGACGTACGACTGGTTACCAGTCGTAGACAGACTTACGACTTGGTACATGTCGTAGAAGTACTCATGACCCGGACATAGTCGTAGTAAAACTTGCGACGAGGTACAGGCCACGACATAACTTTCGACTGGGTAAAGGTCGCAGAAGGACTTATGACCACGCCATAGTCGTAGTGAGACTTACGACTATGGGGGTGCTTGTAGGGAACTTACAATCACTCGTAGGCCTCTCCCTTATTAGCATAAGGGCACTTCTGGGGGCTACGAGACGACCTATTTACCCATCAACAATACTGCATCTGGTCGAAACGACCAAACTACAGTGACTGGTCGAAATTCCGACCACGAGGCAGCGCCTCCCGCACGCTTTGCCAGTGGCTCGGCGGCTTCTCCGACCACAGCGGTATGACCACGGGATGCGGCCGAGTAGGTATGGCTCGGAAACTCGCCGAACGGACAATACCAAAGGAAAAACGAAAACACCTAAACTCCTATAGGGCAAAGCGAGAGTACCTGAGTTGAAGAACGACCAGAGACCCACGGAGTGGCTCCAGCGACGAGCGACCGAACGGTTGCGGTGAGGTCCTCACTAGGCCACAGCGACCTGGGCAAAGAGAGAACCAGACCGAGTGAGGGTCAAGCTCCTAAGAGAAAAGGGGGAGCAGAGGGGGCCAAGACTTGAAGAAGAAAACCCCCACTGCACCGCCTCCACCGCAAGCTCCACACTCAACAATGGCGGTCGAGGAGATTGCGAGGAACTGCAGCTCAAGCAAGATGGGGAATGCTAGCTGGAGTTGCGAAGGTGCTAAAGGAAGCTAAGGGTGAGGCACAAAGGAGTTTAAATAGGGCGAAGGTAGAGAGCAACGGTCGGTTTTCCAGTCGGGTCAACACTGCCATGAGAGCACTTGAGAGCGATTGGGAGCAGTTGAGTCATGGCCTACTACAGTAGGAGTGCGACAGGCATTCAATGCGCTAAGAGCTAGCCGTTTAAAGGTGGACATAGAGTGGACTGCACGCCACCGCTTTTCTCCTCCGCGCACGCCATGGCAGAGCTCACGCGCGCGCGGACCGAGAAAGGAGACGACTCGTTGGTCGTCGGATTGAAATCGAACTGCTAGGATAGATCGAGCGGATTGAAACGACACCATCGTTCGGCTGGTCGGAGACCGTTCGATGCCGATCCAACGACTCACGACCCCAGTGCCCGAACGACCGAGTTGGTGCAGTTAGCGGACCGGACCGAGTCACGTGGCTCGAGCCCGAGTTCAATCTCGCACCCAAGGAACAGCGAAAACCAGTTAGGGTTTGAATTTGAATAACTGATTTTTGAGGGATTACTTAAGGTAGCAAGCAAGCTCCAAAATTTACGAAATTTTAACTGGAGATCGCTGACGGCAGGAGGAACCTCCCATAAAATTTTCAGAGGTTTTCATACACTGAATTTTCCTCCAGAAATTCTGGAAGAGGGGAAGCTAGGGTTTGACCAAGCTTTGACTCGCCTCCAAGAATCATCAAATAATTTCTAAAAGTCATGAGATAATTCAGAGGTGTTGCCAAGCCTCCCTAGAACTCAGGAGAAATGTCTCCAAGGGTTTGGCACGAGGTCTATGACAAGGAGGTTTTTGATTAGCATCGAATGAGGATTTGAATTTGATCTTCCACCATTCTTTTTAAAAGAATTACAAAAATGACCAGGGGTTTCAAGATGCAAGAAAAGTTTTAATTCCTCCTGATTTTCTTACACTTGAAACTCAATTCCAGATTTGGGATGTGGGAGCTTCGGCCACCGAGGGGGAAAACTCCAATTGCCAGCGAGAGAGAGTGAGCGAAGTTACGAGAGTAGGTGGAATGGAATGTGGGAGAGAATGCGCAGCCGGAGGCGGCTTTTATAGGCGAGGGGGAGGCCGGGAGATGGAGATCGTGGGCGAGGTGGCAGCGGCCATATACGGAGGTGAGGGCGGCGGCGTTACAGCGAGTTATGGAAGGGGGTAATGGCCGAGACGAGTGCGGGGTGAACGGCCGAACTGAATGCAGGTGAATGCGAGGAAAGAGAGGGAGGGAATCACGGGGATTGATGAGCTCCAGTACGGCTTTAATGGCGGCAGGGGCGACGATCGCGCGGAGAGACGAACGCGAGGAAGACGACGCTGTGCAGGCGGGCCCACCTGTCGGCGAGACAGGAGCGGGAGAGAGGGCGCGGGCGGAGTGATGTCGGCCGTCCGATTTCGATCGGACGGCCCGCGTTCAGCGCTGGGAGAAATGGGTCGAGACAGCGCCTGATCTTTGGGCTTCGCCGAAGATTACAGTAAATGATTTTAAACCTTTTTCAATTGATTTAATTCCATAAATTCAAATAGGCTTTAGAAAATAGTAAATGAAGTCCAAAAATTTTGAGAAAATTCACAGAAATTCTATGAGGCATTCTGGACTTAAATAAAATAATTCCAACTTTTAGTTGGTAATAGATTTTGCACATAAATTATTTTAGCTTTAAGATACTTTAGGGAAAAGTTTTTAAAATTTCCAGAAAATCCACAAAAATTAATAAAGTCTTATTTTTAACTGAAATTGAAATTTTGGGCTGTTACAAACCTACCCCCCTTAAAGGGAATCTCGACCCCGAGATTCAGACTTGGTCAGCAAAAAGGTAGGGATACTCGGCTCTCAAAACTTCTTCTCGCTCCCAGGTAGCTTCTTCTTCTGAATGATTGCTCCACTGAACCTTACAAGAACGAATGACTTTACTTCTGGTGACGCGTTCTGCCACATCGAGAATCTTGATTGGTTGTTCCACATAGGTGAGATCTTCCTGAAGATCGATGCTCTCGAGCGGTGTTTCTTCTGTTGGTACTCTGAGACATTTCTTTAACTGGGATACATGGAAGACATTGTGAGCGGTGTGACAGAGATCTTTGGTAGTTCCCAAGCGATAAGCAACTTCACCTCTTTTTGCCAAAATCTTATAGGGTCCAGACAAATCAGGTGCGAGTTTTCCTTTAGTCTGAAATCTCTTCACTCCTGAGTGGAGTTACCGAGATAGACAAAATCTCCCATCTCGAAAGATAGTTCTCTCCGACGATTATCGGCATAACTCTTTTGTCGGGTTTGAGCTACTTTCAGACGTTCTCTTATTGCTTTTACCTTACTTTCAGCTTCTTTTATCAATTCTGGTCCGAAGAATTGGTGTTCTCCTACTTGATCCCAAAGGAGAGGGGTTCTACACTTTCTACCATACAATGCTTCAAATGGCGACATCTGTAGGCTAGCTTGAAAGCTGTTGTTGTAGGAAAATTCTGCATAGGGCAAATTCTTATCCCAGCTTCTTCCATAATCTATAGCACAAGCTCGAAGCATGTCTTCTAGGACCTGATTTACACGCTCAGTCTGGCCATCTGTTTGGGGATGATATGCTGTGCTGAAGTTGAGTCTGGTTCCCAAAGCTTCATGTAGACTCTGCCAAAATTTTGAAGTGAACTGCGAACCTCTGTCAGACACAATTTTCTTGGGTATACCATGTAGACAGACGATCCTGGCCATGTACAATTCTGCTAACTTATTGCTTCTGTAAGTGGTCTTGACTGGAATAAAATGAGCCACTTTTGTTAATCGGTCAATTATTACCCAAATGGAATCACAACCTGATTGGGTCCTAGGTAGTCCGGTGATAAAATCCATACCAATCTCCTCCCATTTCCACTCGGGAATTGGTAATGGTTGTAACAATCCGGCAGGTCTCTGATGTTCTGCCTTAACACGCTGACATACATCACAACGTGCAACAAACTCAGCGATCTCTCGCTTCATACTAACCCACCAATACTTTTCCTTCAGATCCTGGTACATCTTGGTACTCCCGGGATGGATAGAGTAAGGTGATTCATGAGCTTCTTTCAGAATCAGTTGTCTGGTTTCATGATGTTTAGGTACACGATGCGGTTGCCAAACCATACGCGGCCCTGCTAAATCTTCGAGAAAATCCTGGGGCTTTGCCTCTTCTCATGTTCTTCATGATTTCTTTGATGTCTTCGTCTTCTAGCTGTTTTTCTCTGATCTGACCTTGTATGGTTGGTTGGACTTCCACTGTGTTGATACAGCCTTGACTGACAATTTCCAGATTCAGATGCTTTAGTTCTTCATACAACTCTGGTTGATTTTCTTGAACTAACACCGTGTTGCAGTATGCCTTCCTACTCAGAGCATCTGCTACCACGTTGGCTTTACCCGGGTGATAATGAATTCCAAGGTCATAATCCTTTATCAGCTCTAACCATCTTCTTTGCATGAGATTAAGATCTGACTAGTTGAAGATATATTTCAGACTCTTATGATCTGTGAAAATCTCACAGCGGTTACCAATGAGATAATGCCGCCAGATTTTCAAAGCATGCACAATTGCCGCTAATTCTAGATCATGAGTTGGATAATTTCCTTCATGTGGCCTTAACTGACGAGATGCATAAGCCACGACCTTTCCTTCCTGCATCAGTATACATCCTAGCCCCTGGCGGGATGCGTCACAGAAAACTTCAAAATCCTTACGTATATCTGGTAAGACTAGCACTGGTGCAGAGACTAGTCTTTTCTTCAGCTCTTGAAAACTATGTTCACAAGCACTTGTCCATTCAAATTTCTTTTCCTTCTTCAGAAGTTGAGTCATGGGTTTGGCGATCTTGGAGAAATTTTCAATGAATGCGGTAGTACCTAGCTAATCCAGAAAACTTCTCACTACGTGATGACTTGGGTTGCTTCCAATCCATTCTGACTTCAACCTTTGAGGGGTCTCATCGCAACTCCTCCCGCGACACAATGTGTCCAAGAAAAGCCACTTGACCGAGCCAAAATTCACTTTTCTTTGAGTTTGGCATAAAGTTGGTGTTCTCGGAGTTTGTCCAAAATAATTCTGAGATGTTTTTCATGCTCTTCCACATCTCTTGAGTAGATGAGAATATCATCTATGAATACCACCACAAACTTATCCAAGAATTCCATGAACACTTTGTTCATCATATTCATGAAATAAGCAGGGGCATTTGTTAGTCCAAATGACATCACTGTGAACTCGCATATCCATATCCGGTGGTGAAGGTTTGTCTTTGAATATCTTAGGTCTAATTTTTAATTGATGGTAGCGACCTCAAATCAATCTTGGAGAAAACTTGGCTCCTTTAAGTTGATCAAGCAGATCATCTATCCTAGGTAACGGTACTTGTTTTTGATTGTTACCTCGTTGAGTGATCTATAGTCCACACACATTCTCATACTATTGTCTTTCTTTTTGACAAATAGTCCGAGCTCCCCAAGGCGATGAACTCGGTTGAATGTAACCTTTACTCTGTAGTTCTTCGACCGCTTCTTCAACTCTGCTAGATCGTTTGCGGCGATTCTCGTAGGGTCGCTTGAAATTGGAGCGATCCACAGGACTAAGTCAATTAAGAACATTATGTCCCGGTCCGGTGGCATACCCCAGGTAAGTCCTCCGGAAAAACATCTGGATATTCTTGTACCACGGGTATATCTTCCAGTTTTACTTCCTTTAAATTGGTCAAGATAGGACTTCTTCCCATAGAAGTCTTGGGTTGGAACTCTACTGAAATCCCTTGTTCATTGGTGAGGTTGATAGATCTACTAGCACAATCTATCCTACCTTGATTTTTGGCAAGCCAGTCCATTCCAAGGATTACATCCAATCCTTGCGAACGCAAGACTATTAAGTTTGCCGAGAAAGTTACTCCAGAGATTTCAAAGGTAAGATTTGGGCAAAAGAAACTAGCCCTCATTTCTGAGCCCGGGGAATGGATTAACATGGGCTTATCTAAGGGGGAGGTAGATAACCCATACTTTTCCACAAACTTATTTGACACAAAAGAATGCGAAGCTCCGGAATCAAATAAAACTGATGCTGGTACTGAGTTGACAAGGAACGTACCAAGAACAACATCTGGTGCTGCATAGGCTTCCTCTGCGGTGACATGATTCACACGTCCCTTCATGAACTGACCAGCTGGTCTTGAGGGACCGCCGGAGACTGAAGCTCCGGGAGTTGGCTTGGCAGGGGTGGCAGTCTGCTGTTTCTTGGGACACTTATTTGCATAGTGACCCAACTCGTTGCAGTGAAAGCATGTGATTCCTGCTGTGGAAATAGCTGGCTTCTGCTGGAACTGACCTCCAGGTGAACTACTACGGAATCCGGGAGTGTTTGGGCGCGGACCTGGAGCTGGAATTCTCGGTGTAGTAGACTGGAATCTTCCACGCTGAGTTGGCTGAGACTGAGTGAAACGAGGCTTGGGCAGTCCTCCTGAGTTAAACTTCTGAGCGGCCATCCTTCGCTTACGATTCTCCATTTCTTGATGTTTGCCTTCCTGGCGTATGGCCTTATTTACCAACTGCTGAAAATCGGTAAAATCCTGAGAAATCAAACGAACAGAGAGTTCGTCGTTCAACCCTTCCAGAAATCGCTCTTGCCTGTCTTCATCTCTGGCTACATCCTCGGGGGCATAGCGAGCAAGTTGGTTAAACTTATGCAGATACTCGCCGACTGAACGGTTTCCTTGGCGAAGCGAGCGAAACTCCTTCTTTTTCAAAGTAATCATGCCAGATGGAATGTGAGATCGGCGGAAAGCTTGCATGAACTCATCCCAAGTGATTTCTTGGGCATTAGCATGGGACATGCTGAAGTTATCCACCAATCAACTGATGAGAGGCAAACAAAACTCTCTCACGATCTGTGCATTGAGCAATATCCAGCTTCTTACCAATAGCCCTAAGCCAATCATCTGCGTCCATGGGTTCCGTGCTACTAGAAAACGTTGGCGGACGCATCCTCATGAACTCTGACAAAGTCACCCTTACGGGAGGTGGAGGAGCATGATAGGCTGCTGACGCTTGAGTATTCTGGTTGCTGTGAAGGGACTGGGCTAGCAACTCAATCAGATGAGTCTGATTGGCCATCATTTGGTGCCAGTCAGGAGCTTCAGTTGGAGGAGGTGGTGGCTGTTGAACTGGGTTTTCTTGATAATCAGCATTCTCATTTCCTTGCCCTCTGGCACTGACACTTCAGGTGCGGGTGGTCACCATCTGATGAACTCTTCACAGATTAGACAAGAGAGACAGGAATTATAAGAGTATAGATCTAAAATAGCCCAAATTCAACAAACATAAGACAAGAACATTTCGGCAAAATAATTTATTTTTATTTTATTAATTCATTATGGCTACTACAAAGGTTTGGTAGCTCATAATTCGCAACTAAAGGAAAAATTTAAGGTCAAATCTATGGTGTTATTGGGGTATAATCTGGCTCACTAGAACTAGCCTCGCCTTCCTTGTAGTAGGCCAGTTCTTTTTCTGCAGTCTTCAACTTTTCTTCTGCATCTTGTAATTTCACTTGTAGGAGAGACAGCTCATCTAGTGTATTCCCGTAGGCATAATCCATGGCTCTGGCCAGATCCACCTAATGAGTGAGATCGGGACAGTCTTCATCTCTAGTTGAGCGGAAAGCACTGTCATGCCGGGTTGGGATGTGCATTGGGTAATAGTGGAACCCAGGGCCGTTGAGGCGGTGATCGTAGATGTAGCGAAGTCTGCGGGTTGCTTCCCTGGCTGCATCCTAGATGCCTTCGGCGAAGGTGTCTCGTCGCATTGGAGCATCGAAGATGTGGAAGTCTGTGTTCGGCGATAGATTGGAGTAGAGGATCACCTCTACTCTCCATCGTTCCTGATTTCCCACCTTATACTTGTATCCTTGATACGTCGGTCTTTCTTCAAAGTCCAAGTGCTGCATCATCTTCCAGAGAACGGCGGCCCAATGACCAGCAAAAACACCATGGGAAATGGCATTCGGAACTTCAGCCATCTACAATTTTTGAAAAGGAGATGAGTTAGTAAATAATTTTTCTAGAGAAAAGTTGAGGAATGACTCCAGAAGACCAAGTTATTTTTAATTTTCAAAATAAATCCTTAAGGGTTTGATTTCCTTCTAGGTCACGACCTACAGTCGATATGGCTCTGATACCACTTTTGTCGAACCCGGGAACGAAGGATCCCGAATTCTCTGTATTCATACACTAGTCCAGGATTTCCAGTGTACACAGTCACAAAAATGTTATCACAAACATATCCAGCGTATTTATTAATAAGCATAGAGTTTATTACACTTTGGGCCTGAGGCCAAATAATACATTAAGCGGAAGCAAAATATAATGGTAAGCCACACGATACGCCACAGCAATAAATGCGGAGGTCTTGCCTAATCGTCCTGCTCCTCACCTTCCGGATAGCAGTCTTCTCCTGAATAATAATATTCAGCAAGAGTGAGCACTACAACTGTGCTCGCAAATTACACCCAATACAGAATTTAGAATGTATGCATAAGTTTATCAAAGGAGGGTTATAGGGTTTATTTGCGTAAATCAGCCTTTTTGGTTTAAATATTTATACTAAGTTTCAAGGCATATTTTTATTCCATAGCTAAATTCAAATTTGAAGTTCATCATTTTATAGTGGATAACCTCCATATGAAACATGGTGAAGGATACCCTCCTATCACAAGGCTACCCGCCTAATTTTACCACAAGGATTAACCATCCTCAAATCATGTCCAAAGTTATTTTAAAACCAAAAACAAATCTAACTTAGAGTGGCTTTGCTCAGCATGTCCATGACCGTGGACACGGCTATTCGAATAGATTTACACTCTGCAGAGGGGTACAACTTTACCCACACGAGATAATTTGCAGTTATGTCGGCCAATACACGCTTCCTTAGGCGTGTGGTGAGCAATTATCACAAGCGTTTCAATGCATTACCTCAATACCAATATGCCCGCTAAGGTTTCACTTCCATTAGGCTAACCACCTGCCGGAAACCCCCTCTTGCGCCAAGTGGGAATAAAGTCTAACCGACACCCACACAACAAAAATGGCATAAACAATAATGAGGTAAGACAAATTATTAAGCCTGGTTCTGCCCATACAGAACATGTGGTAGTACGGTGGAGCTTTTGCAAGATGCGGCTCAAAGACCGGTCCTTAACCTACTTGGGCAACTTTCAATAAAAACCCTGGGTCTCAGTCCTAACCAGACGAGCCCGTGCATAAACCTGCACCCACCAACGGTCCATGTTTGCCCAAGTACAAACCATTTTCTTTTATTTTTTTATAATTTTCAAAGATATTTGCAAAAGTCCACCATGACAAAGCAATGTCATAAGCTTTCTATCAATTTAAGAAGTTTTGGCTAAATTCTCCCAAAATCAAATATTTCATGATCTAAGCATTTGCTATGCATATATTTATTTTTAAATTCATTTGACTAAGGTTACAAGGAATTGATAATACAACAATCAAATTTG
This sequence comes from Hsuehochloa calcarea, assembly GCA_036346395.1. Lineage (NCBI taxonomy): Eukaryota > Viridiplantae > Streptophyta > Magnoliopsida > Poales > Poaceae > Hsuehochloa > Hsuehochloa calcarea. Next base: position 32,087,652 of record CM070610.1, read on the forward strand.
GCTATACAAAGGAATTGGAATAATTAAATATTTAAAACAGGAATTTAAAATAATTAAATACAATTATGCATGCAATAATAATTTAAAACAGGAATTAAATAATTTTAAATATTGGGGGCAAAATGGTCAATGGTGTAACTTGCCTTGTTCAAATTCCTGGTATTCTACTTCTTCAATAGGGTCAAGCTCTCCGGAGTCGTCAAAATCTATACGCGAGAATATTCCAAATTCAAACAGAATTCAAATGAACACAAATAAATTCAAATGAAAATTCAAATTAACTCCAAATTAAATAATTTTGGTTTAGTTAGCTAGATCTTGATTTTATACAAATTTAGAAATTTGAATCACCTAAATCGGAGTTTGTATGAAGAAATACGAGCTCCTGGAAGTTTAAAACCTAAATTAAATCCTAAAATCAGAATTTCCGATTTTCCCGAATTAAATTTCTAAAGAAAATTCCAATTATTGCGCAAGCATGCGTCAGTGGTACTGTTCACAGAGACTGACATGTGGGCCCGAACAGTCATGGACTGAGTCCACGGCGCTTTCCGAGTCCACGGTGGACTCGGCGCGCAATGATGTGAAGGAGTGGTCACATTTGGCCTTGGCTGCTTTAGCAGCCACGCGGCACGCAATGACTTGGCCGCCACGCACTGAAAACAATGAGGTGGCGTTGAGGTGGCGAGCCACGTCTGCGCCGGAGGAGGAGGCTTCGAACCAGGGTGCAGCGCACGGCGGCGCGGTGAGCTCGGCGAGGGTCGCAAATTGATCGAGAGATGATCTGAGTGTGATGCGCTACTGGCGACGCGAGGGCGTGGCGGAAGATGGTCGGCGACGGCGAGGCGGCGGTGAGTTTGATCGTTGGCGGGAGGATGCTCCGGGATCTCAGCGAAGACGCAGCGCGCACTCAGATCGCGGAGGACCGAAGCCGATGGTGCGGTCGCGGTGGCGGGAGTGCTTCTTGTCGCGGAATCGAAGAAGATGGAGCTCGCCACCGAGGGGAAAACTCCAATTGCCGGCGAGAGAGTGAGCGGGTTACGAGTAGGTGGAATGGAATGTGGGAGAGAATGCGCGGCCTGGGCGGCTTTATAGGCGAGGGGAGGCCGGAGATGGAGATCGTGGGCGAGGTGGCGTGACCATTTGCGGAGGTGAGGGCGGCGGCGTAAATGAGTTATGGAAGGGGTAATGGCGAGACTAGTGCGGGGTGAGCCCGGCCCGAATGCGGTGAATGCGAGGAAAGAGAAGGAGGGAATCACGGGGATTGATGAGCTCCAGTACGGCTTTAATGGCGGCAGGGGCGACGATCGCGCGGGGAGACGAACGCGAGGAAGACGACGCTGTGCATGCGGGCCCACCTGTCGGCGAGACAGGAGCGGGAGAGAGGGCGCGGGCGGAGTGATGTTGGCCGTCCGATTTCGATCGGACGGCCCGCGTTACTCGCGCGCGGGGAGAAATGGGCCGTGATGCGCCTGATCTTGAGCTTCGCCCCGATCTTGTTAAAGAATTTTAAACCTTTTTCAATTGATTTAATTCCAGAAATTCAAATAGGCTTTAGAAAATAGTAAATGAAGTCCAAAAATTTTGAGAAAATTCACAGAAATTCTATGAGGCATTCTGGACTTAAATAAAATAATTCCAACTTTTAGTTGGTAATAGATTTTGCACATAAATTATTTTAGCTTTAAGATACTTTAGGGAAAAGTTTTTAAAATTTCCAGAAAATCCACAAAAATTAATAAAGTCTTATTTTTAACTGAAATTGAAATTTTGGGCTGTTACACTTTGTGACTATCACGAAGGGTCCACTGCGATCAAGGAAGTGAGACAGAACCAGCTCAAGAAAGTATACTCAAAGATCGAGCAAAGGCCTGGTGAGTCTTTGGATGAGCTGTGGGGAAGATTTTCTAAGATTCTTCATGATCTCCGCGCTGTTGACTTGGTATTTTCTGAGTCTGAAAATGCACGCCAACTGTTGGGTGCTCTTGATATGAAGGTCTGGGGAATGAAGATCACTTCCATCAATGACAACACTGTCATGAGTGAGTTTAGCATGGATAAACTATACTCGAGGTTGAAGACGCATGAGATTGATTTTATCTCGTGTCTCCCCAAGACAGAGTCGATGGCATTAGTGGTCGACAAATCCAAGGGTTGTTCTTCTGAGTCTCTTGATTGTAGCTCATCTGGTTTTTCATTATCTGCTCTACACTCTTTGAGCGATGAGCAACTTGAGAAACTGCCCGTGGATGACTTAGCCCTCCTATCCACCAAATTCACAAGAGCGTACAACAAGGTGAGGAATAGGAGGAGAAGTGGACCTATCACGTGCTTTGAATGTGGTGAGCCAAACCACATTCGTTCCAGGTGCCCCAAGCTAAAGGGCAAGGAGGAGGAGACACGAAGACATCCCTAGGAGAGGGATGCAAAACCCAAGAAGACAAACTATCGGAAGTTTGTCAGCCGGGTCCTTGCCGCTCTAGAGAATGTAAACATGAGCGATGTGGACTCGGAAACGGAGGACGACGAGAGTGACCCCCGTGGCAAGAAGGCTCATGACTTCACAGGCATGTGCTTCATGGCCAAGAACAGCCACGACAGCGACGACTCCAACGATGAGGATCCTTTTAGTGATCCTGATGAGGTATGCCCTTCAATTGCTGACATGAAAAGGGCTTTGGTGCTTGCTGAACAGAAATTGCATAAGCAAGTAAAAATGATTAAGAAGCAGGATATTATGATTGATAATTTGAACCTAGAAGTTGTTAGGCTTAAATCTATTAATCCTGATTATATTTGTGATTCCTGCACTAGCTTGCTTAAAGATTTGACAAGCTTGAAATCTGCTCATTCCTCTGTTGCTAATCAACTAAAAGATGCTCTTGATGAACTAGAATCTCTCAAGTCTAGTTCTGTTTGCTTAGATGCCATTTCACTTGATGTGACTGCCATAGAAGCTATTCCTTTAACTTGCTCAAATTGTGCTTTGCTAGTATTAAAACTGGATAGCTCTTTAAAAGAATTGCAAAAATTTGATGCTAGTCACACATGCTCTCATTGTAAGAATAATATGATTAAGATGCAAGAGATGATGAAATGGTGATTTACTCTAGAATGCATCTTGTGAAAATTGTCAAAGCTTACAATTGAGATTGAAGCCTTAAACAAGACTCTTGAAGAAAAGGCTAAAATTGAAAGATCCATGTCTTTTACAGCTTCCAAGAAAGTCATTGATTCTAACTCTTGTGTTTTGAATGCTGAAGTTGAAACCATGATTGGTCAGATTCAAGCGGCATTTAGAGTCAAATTTAAGGAGCAGTTGAATAGGATTAAGGAATCCTATTGTGTGTCTTGTGAGGCCTTCAAAGTGGATGTGGCTCTTCTTAAGAGTAAACGTGATGAGGTAATCAAGTCTGGAAAGTGCACTAGATGTGATAGTCTAATTAAGGAGAATGATTACCTCAAGGTGATTCTTGAGAAGTTTTCGAGTGGGAAAAAGAAACTCAACATGATTCTTGATCAATCCAAGGTGAGCGTGAAAAATAGTGGTCTAGGTTTCAATCCCCTAGAGCATTCCAAGAAAAACCCACCTAGGATTGCTAGAGTTGTGAAGAATGGTATGTTTGAGCTAGAACCTCCTAAGCCATCCAGGGTTGTTTTCAAATCCGCTAGTTTTGCTCAAACTCTTTCTGGCAAGAAAGGTGCTTTTACTCCTCTAGTACAGACCCCTCAAAAGGTCCAGTACCATTGCACCTTCTGCAAGAAAGAAGGCCACATTGTTGAGTTCTGCTTCTGGAGAGCAAAACTTGAGAGAAAAGAGAGGATGAGCGCCGTGAGATCCATTAGAGGAGTCCCTTCTCCAGCTGTAGTCTCTAGAGCTAGGCAGCCTATTTATCATACCACCTATAGGCCTAGATTTGTAGAGAACATTGTAGACTCTTTTGGTGGGTCTAGGCAACATGTTGGATTAGGATATCGTGAGGAGAGACCACGGGTAGCACCTAGACAGGGGGAGTATCGATCTTTTGGTAGATCGTTTCGGAGAGGTCTAGGTGGTTCTCATGTGCATCCTTATGATTTTATTCCTGATCATGTTTCTGCTGTTTCTACTGCTGCTCCCAGACATCGTGCTTGTCGGATCCCAAAATTTCGATTCGGAATCCTCTGTGTTTCGTGCACTAGTCCCGGATCACGCTAGTGCACACAGTGTTAACAAAGGTGGATATCGATCCACACAAGCGAATAATAGCATAAACGATAAATAAATAATGGTTTGACCTTACGGTCGAGTTTACATTTATTTAAGCCACGCAGGGCTAACAGAGAAATAAAGCAGCGGAAACATAAACGGCAGCGGCATCCCATCGATTCGCCACAGGCAACCGACTGGGGTCAAGACCTCGCGATCAGGCACCTTCGATAAACTCCTCCTCGAAAGCTGGTGAAGTCTCCTCCTCTTCTGCTTGATTCGTCAAAACAAGCGTGAGTACACACCGTACATAAGCCACACCACGAGATGCAATATATATATACATGCTGGCTTTTTACAAGGGAAAGGCATTCGGTGGTTCTTTTGCATAAATGCAATGTTTGCAATTGAATAATAAATATACATTGACAACAAGTAAAACAATTAAATAACAATAATTTGATAATTGATTTCACAAAGACGCACACAGCTTAACCGATTATTCACATAGCCAGAAGATTTATATCACACAGCTCCCTCCCCACACAGTTTTATGAAAAACTACCCCTAGTGTGAAATCCCCGAGCATGCCCATGACCATGACGCGCTATTCGAATAGATTAAATTATACTCTGCGAGTTGTACACTTTACCCACAAGATATAATTAGTGTAGCTAGCACTAACCATAACAAAGCATTTCGGATCCGCATCGTACTATGCTAGGCCCATCTCAAAACAGACATGTGGTTGTACAGATAGGCTCAGTTCAATGGCACACATGGTGAGGTCCTTGGTTGACCAAGGCAAGACTACCATTTGCTAACTATGCCACACAGATTAGCTCCCATGCACACAGATTCACACATCCACCATTTCACAGTATCCACCACATGCCTCAGTCTAAATTCTTTTTACCACCCGGTTGATTAAGTGCAACACATGCCATAACAGCACACAGTACACACAGATTTTACCACACAGATTGCATATTCACTTAGTCAGGTTTAAATAACTGCAGTCTCACATGACATGGAGATTCATAGCATGGCTAAGCAATCTAATCGCACTAACCAACCCACGTTGGTGCTACAATATTTACCAACTAAATATCAACTAGGGTGACAAAGGATCAAGGCATAACAATTATACAAGGAAGGCATAACAATATGGAATTAACTACTACACCCAAAACATTTAAATAAATACTTGAATTAAGATGCAATAATTTGAATTAAAATACTTTTAGCAAACTGGGAATCAAGATGGTCAAGGGTATAGCTTGCCTTGGAATAGGTTCAGGTGCTGGTCTTGGTCTTGGAAAGCTCCTTCTTCCTCAAACCTTCCAGAAGTATCGTCGAAGTCTACTCGTAACGAAGCAAACAACAAGAATAAATAAGTAACAGAAGCAATTAACTCCAATAAAATAATTAAAAAATCTCCAATAGATAGATCTTGATTTTATACAAATTTAGAAATTTGAATGGGTGGATTTGGAGTTAGGATGCAAAAGTTATGAGGTTTCAAAGTTTGAAACAAAAGAAAAACCCTAAAATAGGATTTATTGGAATTCCGAATTATTTCTCAATAGAAAAATCGGATTATTGCGCAAGCATGACATCAGCATGACGTCATCCTTAGGAAAACCGGAAAAGATAAATAAAAAGAAATCCTGACGTGTGGGGCCCACACGTCAGGGACACGCCCACGGTGGACCAGTCCACCGAGCCCCTGTGGATCCGGTCGGATCGATTTGGCGCTTGCGCGGCGCTGGCGCCGACGCGCGCCACGCGGTGACACGCACGCGGAGAGGCGAGGTGGTTGGTGATCGAGGCGTCCACGTCGTGACGACGACAAGCTGCGGCGGCTCTGAACCGACCAAACAGCGGCTTGCTGCGGTGATCGTTGGCGAGTGGGTGGCACCACGGAAGCTCTCTCATTGCGAACCTTATGGTCTTGGTCTAGGCACAAGAGGACGAGCGGAGGTGGCGGCGAGCTCGAAGCGGCGGAGACGTTCGGGTTTTTGTCGGGTGGCTACTCCGGTGAGGTCCAGGCGGCGTGGGTGGTAGCTGGAGGTAGGTCTGGGGACGGCGGACTTGGCGGCGGGCTCCACGGAGGCGGCGCGCCACCGGCGGCGTTAATCAGTTTTAGGGTTTCGTGACCAAACCCATTCTTCGCTGCTGCTGGCGCTAGGGCTCTTGGGGTGAGGTGGGTGGCGGATCAGTAGCGGAGGTCTTGGCGATCCACGGGACCTATTTATAGGCCACGGGTGGACTGGGTGGCGAGATGGCGGCGGGGTTCAACGGAGTCCGAAACGAACGCGCGAAGAAAACGGGGTAGAGGCGGCGGATTTGAACTCAAACAGGTTTGAAAGAGTCCGGGGAGGTGAGGGCTTCTGGAAGGCGTCATCCGCGCGAAGAATCGGGGCCGTTTGCAACTTTGTCGGACGGAGCTCGGCGACGCAAAAATGGCGGACGCGGCGTGCACGCGGAGACGAAGAAGATCGAGTCGGGGACGATGACCTCGGCGGGCCCACGCGTCAGAGAGAAGGCGAGGCGCGCGCGTAGACGGAGATCTGGTCGTCCGCTCGCGATCCAACGGCTGAGGTTTAACGGAGCGCGTGGAGGAGAGAGAGCAGCTGCTTGAGATCCAAGCGTCCAAATCTGATCGGACGGCCACGAAGGATCGGGCTGAGATGAACAGGACTGGGCCGAAGGAATTCGACCCAACTACTATTTGGAGATTTAAAATAGCTTTTCTTTTTAAGAAAATACCAGAAATCCAAATAAGCAATGGAAAATAGCAAATGAACTTGAAAAAAATTCCAGAAAATTCTAGAAAATACAACCAAGCTCATAGAATCCAAATAAAATAGTTTTGACTATTGTCCATGTTGGAAATATTCATATTATATTGTTTGTTACACGAAGTCCAATATTAAGCTTTTAAATTAAATTCAAATAAATCCAGATGGTGAATTTTGTTCCTACTAACTAATCAAAGGATTTTGAAAGCTCTGAAAATTGGGATGTTACAGTGCTTCTCAGTACTGTTTTCCTCGATCATTTATCACTAACCCCAGTACTGAGGCACGGATGTTTTCTGATTGTGATTTTTAGGTCCGTCGTGCGAGGAAGGAGGACATATGGCTTGTTGACTCCGGGTGTTCTCGACATATGACCGGAGATTCTAGATGGTTCTCCTCCTCACACGTGCATCCAAAGAACGAATTGATTACCTTTGGGGATGCTTCTCTGGGGACCGTGGATCGCAAAGGGCACCGTGTGCGCCAACGACAAGTTCATGCTTAAAGACGTCGCTTTGGTAAGTAAGCTGAGGTATAATCTTCTATCTGTTTCTCAGCTGCTTGATGAGGGTCTAGAAGTGAGGTTTAAGAGTGGTGAGTGTAGAGTTCTAGATTCCTCGGGTGAGCTTGTTTTTGAGATCTCCAGATTTGAGAAGATCTTCTGTGCAAATTTTAGTATTTCTTGATTTCAATCCTAGGTGTCTTGTAGCCTCTGATTCTCATGATCTTGTTTTGTGGCATCGTAGACTTGGGCATATAGGTTTTGATCATTTGTCTAGAGTCAGTTGCAAGGACTTGATTAGAGGTTTGCCTAGGCTGAAGGCTGTTAGAGATCTTGTGTGCTCGCCCTGTAGACATGGTAAGAAGGTGTCTGCTTCCCACCCACCTCTTACTTTGGTAATGAGTGATGGACCAGGACAGCTTCTTCACTTAGACACAGTTGGTCCTTCTAGAGTTGACCATTTGGTGGGAAATGGTATGTCTTTGGTGGTTGTGGATGATTACTCCAGGTATTCATGGGTTTATTTTCTCGCTTCTAAGGATGAAGCATTTGGATTCTTTAGAGATTTGGTCCTTAGACTTGCTGTTGATATTCCTGGAGCTTTGAGAGCCATTAGGAGTGACAATGGAACAGAATTCAAGAATTCTTCTTTTTCTACCTTCTGCACTGATAGGGGAATTGAGCATCGAGTTTTCTTCTCCTAGAGTTCCCAACAGAATGGTGTTGTAGAAAGGAAGAACAGAACCCTTGTAGAGATGGCTCGAACCATGTTAGATGAGCATTCTACTCCTAGGAGATTTTGGGCTGAGGCGATCTCTACTGCTTGTTATATCTCCAATATAGTTTTCTTGAGATCTGTGGTTGGGAAGACCTCTTATGATCTTAGATTTGGTCATTCTCCTAAAGTCTCTCATTTCAAGATTTTTGGTTGCAAGTGCTTCATTCTTAAACATGGCAACCTTGATAAATTTGAGTCTAGATGTTTTGATGGCATATTTCTTGGATATCCTGCTCATTCTCGTGGCTATCGTGTTTTTAATGTTGACACTAACAAAACTATTGAGACTTGCGAAGTCACTTTTGATGAGGCTAGTCCTGGTACTAGACCCGATGCTACAGGTATACAGGATCCTGAAATTCAAGGAAGCATATTCGTCGATGATGACTCTGAGGATGAGGAACCGAACCATCCTCCAGCTACCTCTGAGAGGGGTGGAGAGCCTGCTACTACTACTCGGTTTGGTGAGCGACCTCCTCCTATCCCCACCGACGATCTGAGTGGCTCTGTTCCTACCTCGACAACTCATGGGGTAGAGGCCACTTCTGCACCAGGAGCACCTCTTCATATTCAGCGACGACATCCACCTGAGCAGATGATTGGGGATCTTCAAGAGCGAGTCACTCGCTCCAGGTTTATTTCTCCTGATTCTCCTGCACACTCTGCTTTTGTCGCTTCTTTTGAACCCCGAGATGTCACCCATGCTTTATCTGATGCCTCTTGGGTCAATGCCATGCATGAAGAGCTTGAGAATTTTGAAAGAAACAAATTCTGGACTTTAGTTGAGCGGCCTTCTGATTCTCATGTTATTGGAACAAAATAGATTTTTAAAAATAAGCAAAGTGAGGATGGATTGGTTGTTCGCAATAAGGCTAGACTCGTAGCTCAAGGTTATTCCCAGGTAGAAGGCTTAGACTTTGAAGAGACCTTTGCTCCAGTAGCTAGATTGAAAGCCATTCGCATTCTTTTAGCATTTGCAACATCCAAGAGTTTCAAGCTTTTTCAAATGGATGTTAAAAGTGCTTTCTTGAATGGTTTCATAGAAGAAGAGGTCTTTGTCAAGCAACCTCCTGGTTTTGAAAATCAAAAATTCCCAAACCATGTTTTTAAACTCTCTAAAACCCTGTATGGATTGAAACAAGCTGCTAGAGCTTGGTATGACAGGCTTAAGAGTTTCTTGCTTGAAAATAATTTCAAAATGGGAATGGTTGATAAAACACTGTTCACTCTCAGGCATGGCAGTGATTTCTTGTTGGTTCTGATTTATGTGGATGATATTATATTCGGTGGTTCTTCTCGTGCTTTGGTGTCCAGATTTTCAGATTCGATGAGCAGTGAGTTCGAGATGAGCATGATGGGAGAGTTGACATTCTTTCGTTCACCAGAGTAAGTATACAAAGGACCTTCTTCGGTGCTTCAATATGGGAAGCAGTAGGCCAATGTCTACTCCCATTGCTACAACCACCGTGCTAGACCCTGATGAGGATGGAGAGCCCGTGGACCAGAAGGAGTACCGCAGTATGATTGGCTCCCTCCTCTATCTTACTGTACGAGGTAGGACATACAATTTGCCGTATGTCCGTGCGCCGCTTCGAGCTTCCTCGTGCTTCTCATCATCAAGCAGTACGTCGTATCTTCAGGTATCTTCAAGATACTCTTGACTTTGGACTCTAGTATTCTTCTTCTTCTGCTCTCTCAATTCGAGCATTTTCTGATGCTGATTTTGCGGGGTGTAGAGTGGATAGGAAGAGTACTTCTGGCACTTGTCATTTCTTGGGCACATCTCTTGTTTCTTGGTCTTCTAGAAAATAGTCTTCGGTTGCACAGTCCACAGCTGAGGCCGAGTATGTTGCTGCAGCCAGTGGTTGCTCTCAGGTTCCCTGGATTTTATCCACGCTGCGAGACTATGGGTTATCCTTGAGAAGTGTTCCTCTTTTCTGTGACAACACTTCTGCAATTAATATTGCCAAAAACCCAGTGCAACATTCCAGGACTAAACACATTGATATTCGATTTCATTTTCTGAGAGACCATGTTAAGAAGGGTGATGTTGTGCTACACTTTGTAGAGTCAAAACAACAGCTTGCAGATATTTTCACTAAAGCTCTTGATTCTTCTCGTTTTGCTGCTTTGCGGGGAGAGTTAGGGGTTATTAGTCCTATTGGGCTGTTTTGAGGGGGAATTCGCTCTTTTTGCAATCTTTGTATCATAATGCATGTTTTATTTCAATTGTCTTGCATTGCATAATAAAACTTGTGGAGCTTTGATTATTATCCTAGTATGGCTTGATTTCATACTATATACCTTGTCATATCAAGTGATAGTCTGCTAGACTTCTTTTATGGCTCTTCTTGTTTAGCTTAGATTTTGCCTTGCTAGCTTTATATCTGTGAGCAAATTGAATCAAATCATGTCTTGTTGGATCTTGTGACTAGTTTTGCTCTAGTGATCCTCTTATGATTCTTGCCATGTCATATAGGTTGAATTGAGTCTTGAACTTATTTTGAGATGAAAATGAGCTTTTTAACTTCTTAAGTCAAGCAAATGAAAAATGAGATTTTCTGTGCGAAAAAACTGATCTCACCAATCCTTTCTCATGAGACGGCTTGCCATTGCACTAGGCATGAACTCAGTGGGAGTTTTGGATGACCTAGATCATTCTTTTAAGCTTATCGCTTGAGATGGTCGTGGCAAGGCTTGAGATCTAGCACAGTGAAAAAAAATCCTTTTTAGGAAAATGCTCAAAATGCTAAGTGCTTGAGTTTTGCTTCAAAAGTGTAATCTTAATGCTCAAAATGCCTCAGTTCTGGTTTTGAGTCTCTTTTTACTTATAGACATGGCTTGACTCATTTTTGGTTGCTTTTAGTGAAACTATGATATTGAGCAACTTTTCATGGTATTCATTATCTTAATCTCACATTACTGCTATTTCGGTTTTAGGTTTGCAGTACATGTTTTGCCATGATTGAATATAGCTTCTACTCTTTTTATGGCTTGGTATAATACTTGTACTGTCTACTTGGATAATGGTTATGTCTTCTTTTTACTAAAGTTCAAAAATAAAGTCATTCCTTCATGCTCTTTCTTTTCCCATGCATCTTGATGAATTCATTGTCAAAGGGGGAGAAAGATTTATGAAAAATGCTGTTTTGGAGAGGTTGGTTTCATACTTAAGGTCTCATATAAAAGAATACACATAAAAAAAATTTGGATGAACCTTTTGAAAATTTGTGATCATGGGGAGTTGAGTCTCTGGGTGTTATTGTCTTTGTCTGATTATATTTGCATTTAAAGAAGACTCACAATGATCAAAGGTCAAATAGAACATTTTGTCTTTCATATGGACCTAAGTGAGATTTTTGGCTACTTTCCGGAATTTGAATCCTTTTGTGCTTTCATTGCCTTATCTCACTTGCTTATACTATTCTGAAGCCAGCTTGGTCGGTTCCTAGGCTTTTTCTTGCTTATGGACCAAGTTGCGCCTTTATGCGAAAACGGCGTTTGTTTTACGTTTCAATATGAAAAACCACATTTTCTGGGAAATTGCCAATGTGTTCATCAAGGGGGAGATTGTGGATATCGTGAGGATATGTGCACGATCTCAGGAAGATGAGTCAATTGGCAATGGCTTTGTTGGTTTGCAAAATCACGCGTTTTCGGGTTTGCTCCAAGGCTGTCAGGACACGGGCGGTCCGACCGGCCAGTGGGAAGGTCTAACCGGCAGTGCTTGCCGGTCCGACCGCCAAATTGAAAAGTGGTTTTTGGAGCTGAGGCAAAAATAGGATGTGTAGGCAAGTGAGGGGAGTCTCCTAGATGTGGTCACATCATTTTTGTAGCTCCGAGTCAAAAGTTCTATTCAGTTGAAATTTCCAGAAGGTTTCGGATTTTCACGCTGAAAATTTGGCTAAGTCTTTTCGGGCGGTCCGACCGCCGTGGTGGGATCGGTCCGACCGGCCTGGAATCGGTCAGACCGGCCTTGTGGGGAGGTCAGACCGCCGATGACTTGAGACTTGGCCTTGTTGGCATTGTTGTGTATTGATGTGTTTATTGTATGAACTTCAATGTTTTATTGTTGCATATTGCATTGTGGAACTAACATGGGTCAAGTTGTGAAGAACTTGTTCCCGGAAACGATTTGTTTGTCTATTGCTGTGCAGGTGGCTTGCAGGTCAACGACGTCAACGGTGAGGTGGATCGGGACTACGCTTGGAGAGCCGAGGTCCGTAAGCGATCATGGATCTGGGTGAGGTCGTGTGACTCAAGCATGGTGCAGGATGGGCAAGATGGATCGAACGGGTAGTTCGGTACAGCTGGTTGGATCAGGCGGTGCGGAAGTCAGTGCGAGTCTCTAGGAGTTTCCGATGGGATTCGGACAAGAGAGGCTTGGCGACATGATGAGAACAGCTGATCAACCTACACGTGGTGAAGCAGGCGATTGCTTCAATGGTTATGTGTGTGTGGGTCCCATGTGTGAGTGGGTCCCAAAAGTGAAACCCTAGGCCTCTAGTATAAATAGAAAGGGGGAGATGTAAAACCCTTTGAAGCATTCATTTGGCACCCTTCATCCTTTTTCTAGGGTTTGGAGGAGAGGAGAGGAGAAACTAGGGTTTGGATATTGTGTGTGTGCTCCTTGTGTGAGCTCTTGTCCTCCTTGTTGGAGAGGCTTTGTAAGCATCTAGTGTGTTCAATCAATCTTGTGATGCTTGCTTGAGAGATCATTTATCTCCCTTTGTGTTCTTCTCTCTTTTGGATGAATTTGGTACTTCCTTGATTCAAGTGGTTAAGCTTGGTCTCTTGACCTATTTTCTCTTGCTTTGATGTGTGGGAATACTTCTAGAATCATCTAGACCATCAATCCCCAGAAGCAAGTCTTGAATCAAAGTTTTTTATATTTCTAGGGTTTGTGCACTTCTTCGGTAAAACCTTGAGAGATTGTTTCTACAGAGTGGATCTGAAGGATCGTCGCTAGAAATAGCTCTCTAATATCCTTAGGGAGGTGTACTCGAAATTTGGTCAAGTTTCATTGGTTGATTCAAAAGTTGGATCAAATTTCGTTTTGTATTTGGGCTTGATTTTTCGGTTCTGGACCAAATCGGTCAGACTGGTTTTATAACGGCGGTCCGACCGCCCGCGTTCGAATCGCCCAAGATCTTTTCTGGTCGAACCGATATCCAACGGTCCGATCGCTTGATTAGTAGCCGGTCCGACCGCTTCGTTACGTCGGTCGATCGCTTGTCCCAAATGGGTCGACCGCCGGTGCCGAAGCGACTTGTGAGTTCTCTTCTCCATGGTTGTGTCGTGTGGTTGAGGGGGTTATTGAATTCAGCACAAGGCTTCCGCTGTGCGCTTACTGATCTTCTTAGCTTTTGTAGCTAAAGGAGTTAAGTTCGTGTTGAATTTGATTTAGGCGAGAAAGTTGAGAAAGCGCCTATTCACCCCCCCTAGTCGCCTTTACGGTCCTACAATATATCTTAGGTATAAAGATCTATAGAGATAAATCAAGAAGGCTAATTGGATTAAGCCAAAGTACTTATATTGACAAGGTGTTGATTCGGTTCAACATGCAGAATGCCAAGAAAGGGTTCTTGCCTATGTCACATGGCATAAATCTTAGCAAGAGTCAGTGTCCTTCGACAACTGATGAGCGAGACCGTTTGAATGGTATTCCATATGCTTCAGTTATTGGATCTATCATGTATGCCATGATATGTACTCGACCAGATGTATCATATGCTCTAAGTGTTACAAGCAGATACCAAGCTGATCCTGGTGAAGGTCACTGGACAGCTGTGAAAAACATTCTGAAGTACTTGAGAAGGACTAAGGATGCGTTCCTAGTTTATGGCGGTGATGAAGAGCTCGTTGTAAATGGTTACACCGATGCAAGCTTCCAAACCGACAAAGATGATTATCGTTCGCAATCTGATTTTGTATTCATTTTGAATGGAGGAGCAGTGAGCTGGAAAATTTTCAAGCAATAGCCGGTTACTGATTCTACGATGGAGGCTGAGTACGTTGCAGCTTCTAAAGATGCGAAAGAAGGTGTTTGGATAAAAAAAAATTATTGCTGAGTTGGGTGTGGTTCCGAGTGCTTCGTGCCCAATGGATCTCTATTGTGACCATAATGGAGCCATTGCGTAGGCTAAGGAGCCTAGATCCGATCAGAAGTCCAAGCATATACTCAGGCGTTATCATCTTATTCGCGAATTGGTGGATAGAGGAGATGTTAAGATATGCAAAGTTCATACGGATTTAAATGTTGTTGATCCGTTGACAAAGCCTCTTACACAGTAAAAGCATGAGGCGCACATAAGGGCTATCGGTATTAGATACCTAAATGATTGATTCTAGTGCAAGTGGGAGACTGTTGAAAATATGCCCTAGAGGCAATCATAAAGATGATTATATTTCAATTATTTCATATCATTAGATAATATGTTATCTTGTTCATAGAATAATATCAATAATACTTATCAAGTATGTGACTTGATTGTGAAACTCTATATTTCTGTGATGATTATTCTTAAACGTTCCCTAGTCGAAAACATATGGGGACACATATGAATAGACTAGCATATGTATTGGTTGATGACTATATTTCACAAGTCATGGATATGGAGATATCAAACCAATAATATGGACACATGTTAGAGAACATGGTGTTGGAAAAGACTCACCTTGAGACACTGTTGAGATTGTTATGATTCTATGTATCATTAGTTGGTCTCAAGAAATGATGATGTATAATCCTTAGACCTAGGATCAACATTGTTTCCTACACGTGTATTAGCACTCTTAGGGTTGCCAAACGCTACTCGTAACTGGGTAGTTATAAAGGTAGCTTTCGGTATGAAACATGCAGAGGGATGTGACTGGTCGGATATGTGATTTACCCCTCCTAACATAGCAAGAGAGATGTCTCTGGGCCCCTTGTTGTGGTCGGATAAAGAAAGTGTATAGCCATGCCACTAGTGGTCGAAGTGTCGACTACATGAAGTTATTCGACACTTGATCGAGAAAGTATTGAACAGTCCATGGATGATACAATATCTCACCTGGAGTTCAACCAAACATAGTGAGGCAAAGGGAGAATACACGAGAAGGTCTTTCAGTTCGATCAGATACATACTAGTCATATGGAGATACGAGCTGGTCGTAGGCTGGTCAAACATGGTCACTAAGTGGTCAAAACCTGGTCGTAAGGAGTTATGAATTGGTCGATACCAAATATGAACTGGTCGTATAGAGATACGAGCTGGTCGTTAGTGATATGGACCTGATCGTAGATCATATTGCATTAAGGTTCGTCCGATATATTCTATGTGTGTTTGGGAATCATTATGTGCTGCTAGGTACCGCTGACGACTAGTGGTCGGAAAAGAGTTTCCGAGTCACAACCAATTACACATGAACCTATAGGGTCACACACTTAAAGGGCTGGGATTTGATTTGGATGGTGATCCGAATTGTTATAGGCCTCGAGTTCGTAATGGGCCTCAAGTTCGAGACCCTTCATGGATGCCTATAAATAGAGGGCGGTGGCAAGGAGTGGGATAACGATCTTTTGGAAGAACTCCCTAAACCCTAATAGCCACACCTTCCTCAACCAGGCTGCCGGTGTTAGCACTCCAGCGCGTGGTGCTCCTACCCCGTACGTGTGGATACCTTGGAGGTGTTGTTGTGAAGCATCAGCACTAGGACGATCCGCAACTAGTGACGATCACAGTGGTCAGAGAAGGAGACACGCGGAGAGTACGACCACTCGGAGGAGAAGACACGCGGCGAGTACGACTATGACCGCATCAACTCGCAACATCGACTCTACTTCCACTACGAGTCGGCGCGTCTAGTGATAATCTCATGATCCATTACTAGCGGAGGTTCCTTGGTTGTGCAGTAATTTTTTGTTTAGTGCTATCGTAGCCTCCCCCACGATCCTTCACATGTATATGCTCTATAACATGCACCGAGCACTAACATCAGCGGGGATAATAACTTATGGCTAGTGGAAGAGGTAAACATTTGCTATGGCTCATGCATCTAATAGGAGTAACTACCTCTAACGAAAAATAATCATTCAAGTAAAACATGCATACAAACAAGTTACTAATAAGATATTTTATAACGAAAGTAATCGGATCAAACTGATCAAAGGGGGGTGCTTGCCTTGTTGAAGACAACCCTCTTACTGCTGTTGAGGATCAGAATCGAAATCTTTCGGATCTTCATAATCTAACGTTCGAATACAAAAAGTCTATAAGAACACATAACACCAAATATATCCAAAAATTCAAATTTATACAAAATGCATGAAAATTTAACAGTAGGTAGATTACGAGTTTAGATTATTTTTACAATAAAATTTATTTTATTTGGAATTTGTATATGGAAGTTATGGCCCTTGGAATATCAAAGGGAAGAAAAAATCAGAAAAATTGTAATCTGCCACTATTTATCTGAAAATTATGTATTTGGTGAAATTTTCCAGAAATGCGGTGGAGATAAAAATTACATGGCATGATAGATAATATAAGGTTATACCGAGAATAACTTGGTTCTCCTCATTTGAAGTTCATATGAATTTTCTATGAATTTTTTTAAGTTAAAGCATTTTTTAGTGTAAAAATAATCCTATTCCAAATGCAATATTAAAACTAATTTTTCTAGATAGTAACATGTCCAAAAATCATACCATATTAAATTTCATTAAAAAGCAAAAAATTACCAAAATTGGTTTCACCAGATTTGGAGTTAAAATGAATTAGTTATGCATTTTTGAGGTTAAATGATTTTTTAGTTCAACAGTAAATCATTTTAGAATTTATAAAAGCATTAAATAATTTTCTTGCCAGGCTAAAGCTAGCCACAGTCACTGACATGTGGGGTCAACTACACAGTTTTATTTTCATTTAGATTTCTAAATAAATTTTAGTGGCAGGTGGGGCCCCTTTGTAATTGATTGCTCTATAGCACATTGTATGGACCGAGGGTCCAAGAGCTTGGTCCACGGTCCACGAACAGGATTACTTTGCACTTAAAGAGCGGGGTCCACATGTCAATGGCTCAGAGATAAACAGGTTTAATTTAAAACCTCGTTTTCTATTCACAGGACCCACACGTCATAGACACACAACATTTAAAGACCAATAATTAACTCAACTAAACGTCATTTACTCTCTAATCCGATAGAGATTTGTCCTAAGGATCTTGCTACAGTTCCAGTCGGGAGTTCCGATCGCAGGGGAGCTCTGGCCGCGACTTTGCTCGGTGGCTCGCTGGCGCTACGCCCCATGGCGGCGCCAGCAAAAAGCAAAAAAATGGAAAGCCAGTGTGCAGGCGAAGCTATGGGTGGCCGTGATGTTGCTGGAGAAGGTTCGACGTAGCGGCGCTACAATGGGGAGCAGAGGCATAGCTACGGGCTACGGTGCATGTGCAACCCGATGACTAAAAGAGCTATATAACGCATGCCTTAGCAACTACGAGGTCCAGTGAGCCTACCTGGGTGCCAAGGAGAGAACCTGCTTGTCGGAGTTGTTCCGGCAATGATGACCCGAAGTGGCGACGAAGGCTTCACCGTGGAAGGGATGCCCTAAGGAAGAAAGACTGGAAATGAAGGTATAGACAGCAAAAGAGAGGCTAAGAGATGGTGTGCGAGAAAGGAATTTGACAAGGGCTCACCGTGCCAGAGATGGAGATGAAAGATAGGGCTTGCGGCCGGAAAAGGGAAAACTTTGAAATTCATGTGCTCCTGTGAATCATTAGAGAAATGAGTTGGGGGGAATGCTTCTCATACTAAGGAACATGATCTGCACACGGGAGAGGGAATGGCTCACCGGAGACCCAGATGACACAGCGGCGTAACATCGGGCGTGCTCTGGAGAGGAAGATGGCGAGCTCACGTTCCAGAGCTACAAGCAGTTAGAGAGGCTATCATTAGCACAGATAAAGATGGCGATGGTCGGAGACAAAAAGGGAGGCAAAAGCATGAAGCTTACTTGAGAGCTGAGCATAGATGAGCCTCTTCCTCCACAGTCACCGAGAGGAGGAATGAGGTGCATGGAGGCGATGGAGGGGGGTTAAGCGCGGGAAAGAGACGGCAAGGAAGCGACGTTAGTCGGTGAAGGTCCAGGAGTGGCTGGAGTGGGCGGTGGATTGACGCTGTGGGCTGGCACGCGCAGAGCGACGCGACCGCGTGGCGTTGAAGCTTTAGCATCGCCAGCGCGCTAAGGGAGACGATGTAATACCCCGGCCTGCTCGTAGTGTGGCCCATGTGTCCCATGAGGAGTTGTGTGGTGGGATTAGTCCCACATTGCTTGTCTCAAGTGAGTTGTAGTAGTATATAATGCCTGTTGGATCTAAACGTAGCACCTCCGGGTTAACCCTTTTACACGAAGCGAGGACGAAAGTGTAGGTGAGGTGCTATGTGTGGGCGGGTCCGCCCCACGGTGGGCTGGGCATTGAGCCGATTTTGGGTCAGGGTGTTACAGATGGTATCAGAGCATCAACCTTCGCTGCACGGGCGCGTGCGGGACAGGGGCGCAGGCATGTGGCGCATGGCACATGTGGGCCCGGAGTGGACACATGGCATGGCATATGTGCCGGCACTGGACGCACGGACATGTACCGAGGGGTGGTTCTGGGCATTTGCTGCATATGCGGTATGCTGTCGAGGACGTCAGCCCTTGAGGGGGGTGAATGTAATACCCCTACCGTAGTGTGGCCCATGTGGCCCATGAGGAGTTGTGTGGTGGGATTAGTCCCACATTGCTTGTCTCAAGTGAGTTGTAGTAGTATATAATGCTGTTGGATCCAAGCGTAGCACCTCAGGGTTAACCCTTTTACGAAGTGAGGACGAAAGTGTAAGTGAGGTGCTATGTGTGGGTGTCCGCCACGATGGTGGGCATTGAGCCGATTTTGGGTCGGGTGTTATGCATTTAAAGCGCCAAGGGGTCCAACCGTGTTAGCTACAGAGAAAAGCGGCATGACACGGTCGGGTGCGGCTAGCTCGGTTGGGCGCGATTAGTTGGCTGAGTCAAGTCAAGTGGTCTGGTCGGAGCAACAATGCGTGGTTTGGCTGGTTTTGAAATTTAAACCTCCCACTTTCACCAAGCTACTAAAAATAGCAATTAAATTTCAAAAAATTTGAAATTTTTCAGGGAGGTTGCTGGGATGACCTATTACCCATATAAAATTTTAAACCACACTATTCATAATTTAATTACTTATTCTCAATGCTTTAACCACATGGGTTATTCAAAAGAGTTTTGAATTTTCTTAGGGTCAATTTGGTATTTAAAAAATTGGGAAAATTATATTTTTTCCTGATAAATAACATAAGAGTTAAATAAATTTTTTACTAAGGATGATCATAAGTTTTTATATCTATTTTCTTTTGAAGTTTCGATTTGAGTTGTATGTTTTATTTGATTTCAAAATCTTCAAATGCAACAATTTATGCAAATACCCTAGAAAACTAATGCATGTTGAAAAGTTTTAAAAATTTTACCTTTTTATACATTTGAAATACAAACCCAAGTTTTGGGATGTTACAAATATCCCCCCTCCCCCCAACAAGAATCTCGTCTCGAGATTCCGTCACTTGGAAAAGAAGGAAGGGTAGTTTGCGTGAAGGCGGTCCTCTCATTCCCAAGTCGCTTCATCCTTAGAATTTTTTGTCCACTAAACTTTAAGAAATTTGATAGTACGATTCCTTGTCTTTCGTTCAGTTTTTTCAATGATACGAAAAGGATGCTCACTGTAGGTTTGATCTTCTTTTATATCAAGACCATCCAAAGGAGCTTGTTCGGTTGGGACACAGAGGTATTTCTTCAATTGAGACACGTGGAATACATCATGTACTTTTGAAAGTACAGCAGGCAGCTCTAGCTTGTAGGCAACAACTCCTTTCTTTTCGATAATGAGGTATGACCTGACATATCGAGGAGCTAACTTGTCTTTGACGCCCGAATCGTCGATGCCCCTTCAAAGGAGAGACCTTGAGATATACAAAGTCATCAAGCTCAAATCTCAACTCACGATGGCAATGATCCACATAGCTCTTTTGCCTTGATTGAGCTGTGCGTAACTGGTCGTGAATCAACCGAACTTGACTTTCAGCCTAGTTGATCGAGTTCGAGCCAAATAATGGTCTTTCGTAGGTCTCTAACCAATTCAACGGGGTTCGACATCTCCTCCCGTATAAGACCTCAAATGGTGCCATGCCGAGACTAGCTTGAAAACTATTGTTGTAGGAGAACTCGGCAAACGACAAGTATTTCTCCCAATTCTTTCTATAGGAAAGAATACAAGCACGGAGCATGTCTTCCAGGATTTGGTTGACTCTGTCCATTTGGCCATCAGTTTGAGGATGGTATGCAGTGCTGAAGGAAAGACGAGTCTTGATAGCCTCTTGCAAACTATTCCAAAACCGGGAGATAAAGAGTGAACCACAATCAGAAATAATCGTCTTTAGCACACCATGCAAACTCACGATGCGGGCTATGTAGAGATCCACCAAAAGACCTATACGAAGATCAGTCTTGACAGGTAGGAAGTGTGTCACTTTAGTCAGTCGATCAATGACAACCCAAATGGAATCATTTCCCTTTTAAGTTCAGGGCAAACCAATGATAAAGTCAATTCCAATGGAGTCCCACATCCACTTAGGAATGGGAAGAGGTTGTAACATGCCTGCTGGTCACTGATGTTCAGCCTTCACTCGGCGACATATGTCGCACTCAGTAATGAATCTAGCAATCTCTCTTTTCATTCGGGTCCACCAGAATCTCTGTCGAATATCTTGATACATCTTTTTGGCCCCCGGGACGAATGGACAAAGGAGAGTCATGGGCTTCGTGGAGAATTAAATTCCACAATTCCATAACCTTCAGAACAACAAGACGTGATCCAAACCATATGACTCCATGGTCATCTTTCGAGAAGCACTTGGCTATCCCGTTCTTTATATTTTCCTTGATTCGGGTCACCCCATTGTTCGATTATTGAGCGGCCTTGATCTGGTCCTCCAAGGTGCATTACCCCTCCAAGGCAGCGAGAAAACCAAGCTCAACACAGCCAAGTTGAGCCGCTAAAATTTCTCATGGAGGGCGGGTTGTTGCGCCTTGATCGACAAGGTATCGCAATAGGCCTTGCGACTAAGCGTGATTTGCAGCAACGTTGACTTTCCCGGGATGATAATGGAGACCCATATCATAATCTTTGATCAACTCCAACCACTTTCTTTGCCTAAGGTTCAGATCCAGTTGGGTGAAAAGATACTTCAAACTTTTGTGGTCTGTATTTGCAACGATTACTGATGAGTTAATATCGCCAAATTTTTAATGCATGGACCACGGCAGCTAGCTCCAAGTCATGAGTTGACACCAGGAGAGTACATCGCTGACCTTACTAGGATCCACGACAACACCTTCCGCTGAAAGAACATGGCCCAAGAATGCCAGTTCCTTCAACCAAAACTCGCACTTGCTGAATTTTGCGTAAAGGCGGTGCTTGCGCAGCTTTTCCAACACAAGCTTTAGGTGTTGTGCATGCTTTTCATCATTCTTTGAGTAGATGAGGATGCCATCTTTGAAAACCACCACAAACTTGTCTAAATAATCTATGAATTCCGTGTTCATAAGTGTCATGAAGTAGGTAGGGACATTCGTTAGGCCAAAAGACATGATAGTGTATTTGTACAATCCGTAGCGAGTAGAGAAAGCCATCTTCGGAATGTCTTCCGATCTGATTCTTATTTGGTGGTAACCCAATCTCAGGTCAATCTTGGAGAATTCCCGAGCTCTGGTCATTTGATCGAAAAGGTCGTCGATCCGAGGCAGCGGGTACTTGTTCTTCACTGTCAATTCATTTAGCGGACGGTAATCAACGCACATTCGCAGAGTGTTGTCCTTCTTCTCACAAAGATTACCAGACAGCCCCACAGAGATGAGCTTGGTCGAATGAAACCCTTCTCTTGAAGCTCACCAATTTGCTTCTTCAACTCCTCTAATCATTTAGAGGCATCCTGTAATACCCCAAAATTTATTCGGGCAATTAGAAGAGTATTCGGGAGAAATAATTAAATAGTGAAATGGAATTTTTAGAATTTCAAGGGGGGGGGGTTTCGCGAACTCTCGACAACCTGGGCCTTGGGCCACGACCCAAGAGGCCCAAGGGGGGTCGGCCAAGGGGGTGCCTTTCCCCCCAAATCCTAGCCGCCCCCCTTTCCCCCTCTCCCCCATTTGGACGCCCCTCCCCATCTCCTCCTGGCTGCCGCCTCCTCCTCCCCTCTCCACCTGGCCGCCGCCTCCTCCTCCCCTCCCTGGTCTTGCACCTCCTCTCTCTCCCAAACCGAGGGTTCCTGCTGCTCCACCTCCCCACGTTGTCCTCTCCCGGTGCTGCCGCTTCCCACATTGATGGCCAGTTGAGCGAGGAGAATAAGAGAGGGAGGAGCACCTCACATGGAACACAGCGGGCTAGTACATCTCCAAGGGTAATCCTCCTAATCCCGTTAGATTGGTGCATAATTTTTGTGATTATGCGATATCGGTAGTAGATTGATTTTTGCAGTCTATAGAGATCGTCTATTTCGGGGTAGTTAACGGTGGATTTTTAATAGGACGTCTCCTAGAGAGTTCTAGGTATCATCGCTAGATCTCCATAGAGTCCTGGATCACTCAATGTGGAGTAGGGGATCTCGTGTTATGAATTTTGCATTGTTGCTGATATAGGTTTCTGTCGGGATTCTGACAGATGGTAGGAATTGTTTAATAGGAATTAGATAATGAATTTTGTAGAGGACTGCACCAACACAAAAGTTGTAGATATTTTTCTAGGCTTTCCATAGAGCTAAAGATCACATTTTTTAGATGTCGGTACTGGAAATTACGTAAGTTTTAGTCTTACTGTCCAGAACCTCTGACGAGATTTAATATGTTGAGTAATCTATTTAGTAGGGGCAGAACAAGGTAGAATATGGGAACGTTGCCAACTAGATTTTTGTGGAAAATTTTATAATATTTCCAGGGGATTAAAGATCACTAAATTTGGTTAATCATACAGAAAGTTATGACTTTTAGAAGAGAACTATCTCGTTTTGGGACAATTTGTTGTTTATAGTAGTTGATGTTTTCTGCTGCGTTAGGGAGCGTAGCTTGTCAAATTTATGTTTTTAGCAATGTTATATCCCGAATTACTCTGTTCTTAAGGTTGTTAAAAATGTTCAGACGGTGGTGTGGTTCCGGGGGCAGCACCCTCTTCACGTCATCAAACTTCGTACGGTTGAGGCAAGTGAAATTAGTCGGTAGAATTATTGTGGTGAATGCATGAATTTTTGTATTGTGATTATATCTTTACTCGTGAATGACGCCACTGAATTGTTACATGTTTATGTTGGATCTTTACTCGTGAATATCACCATTGAGCTGGTACATGATTAAGTTGGATAGTTGAGATGATTCATATACATCATGCTGATATCTTTGAGACTTGGCCTTGTGGAGACCAAGTATAAATTTTTGAGGTCCCCGTCATGCTTGGACGGGCTTATGGTCCCTACACTCATGGAGTGTAGGCTTATGGTACCTGTGCTAGAAGGCACAGGCATGGGTATGCATCGACGAATGCATACTCCGCATTATCGGTAAATACAACGAGAAAAGAAAAGATGCATCCAGTTAACATTTACATTGCATAAAGCATATGAACTGTTATTGAGATGGTTAACATGATAGATTGTCTGTGATTATGTTACAAACGGTATTATTGAGTTGTTGTCACTTGCTGAGTCTTGGACTCACCCTTGTTGTTTATCTTTATTTTAGGTACCTCTTGCGCGGTCGACATGCATGGGAAGGGCTAGTGATTTGATTAGTCGCACACTTCCACGTACCTTCATGAATGAATAAATTGGACTATGTTTACATTTGAGTAAACTACTAGGTTGTTTTATTGGAAATGCCTTCATGCTTTCAAATTTTTGTATCGGAGTTATTTATGGTATTTTGAAGTCATTTATGTTTATGATGCAAGTTGGATGTTTAAAATCAATGTTGATAATATTGTTAATAGACATGATTCCTTGTTTGGCTAAATAAACAAAGGAGGTGCTGTCAAAATTTAGTGTCATGACTTAGTGTGGATTTCATGGGGATATGTTCCAGATCTTAGGATGATGTGACAATTGGCAATGGCGTTTACGGTTTGTCGTTTCACGTGTTTTCGACAAAGTTCTGAGCTTATCGACGAGGCGGTCCGACCGGTCCTTGCAATGGTCCGACCGGTCCCAAATCGGTCGGACCGGCCATGGGGCGGTCGGACCGCGGTGACCTAAAAGTACTCGAACAGTGTGCCAAAAATAGGTGTTGTAGGCAAGTGGGGATCCCAATGCACTTGGTCTCATAATTTTGGAGTCTCAAGTAAGAAGTTCTATTGGTTTTTAATTTCCAGAAGGTTTCGAAATTTCAGGGCTTGAATTTCGGCTAAGTCCCAAGGGGCGGTCCGACCGGCTCACAGGGAGCGGTCCGACCGGCCAAGGGGCGGTCCGACCGGCTCACCTGGAGCGGTCAGACCGGTATTGACTTGAACGTCGGCCAACTTCGTGGCGATGTTGATTGGTTAGGTCAAAGTCATTGGTATCGTGGCATATGGTTTGCATGATGCATGTTTTGACTAATATGGGTCAAGTTGTGAAGAACTTGTTTCCGAATTCGTGTTTGCTTGTCTATGGTTGTGCAGGTAGCTTGGTGGTCAACGACGATCAACGGCGAGGAGGATCGGGACTAGACTTGGAGAGTTGAGGTCCAGAACGATCAACGATGCCGGGTGAGGTCAACGACTCAAGCGTGACGCAAGATGGACAAGGGTGACCTATTGGCAAATCCATGACGCATGGTGAAGCGGTTTAGGTCAAAAGGTTAAAGACGGCGCTTTGCGAAGCGTGCGTGTGTGACCCGTTTGTTAGTGGGCCTTAACGGGAGCCCAATTGAGTCAAACCCTAGGAGTCCTAGGCCTCCACTATAAATAGGAGGTGGTGGTGGCTGCACCCCTCCCTCTCGCCTTTTTATGTTTTCAAAACCCTAATTGTCTTTAGGGGAGTTGAGGTGGAGGCTAGGGCTCTTGATGGTTTGTGGTGAATTTCGTGATCTTTGATTGTCCACTGATCCATGATGGTGTGGATGTAATCCAGCATCAATCACGAAATCAATCTATGCAAGGTTTGCTTGAGATAAGTCTCTTTTCGTTCTTGCTTTCAATTTCGTGTTTTTAGGGCTTTCTTTGATCCGCGAGTTTGTGATTGATTCTTTCACGTGAATTAGCTTGCTGTGATATGTGTGAATCTATCTAGCATCATCTTGATCATCAATCTATCACGAACAAGCATTAGGATCAAGTTTTCGTTCTTGCCCGGTTTTAGACCTTCTGTTAATCAATTGGCAATTGCTCAAGATCGTTCCAAGAATTGTCCTAATATTCAATTGGAATAGGTCCTCAATAGCATATAGAAGGTGTGTGCAAAGTTTCATAAAGATTAGAGTTGAGAATCAAAAGTTTCACCTAATTGCAACTTCGTCATCGGTGATTTCTTTATTGCGGATCGGTTCGAGTCGTACGGTCGACCGCCGTCATCACCAGTCAGACCGATTTTGGAGTGGTCCGACCTCCAGCATAACGCCGGTCAGACCGCCCGGCAATCGGTCCGACCGGTTAGGTCCAGCGGTCAGACCGCCCGTGCTGTGAGTTTGCAATCTTATGTTGATTTTGTTATTTTGCTTAGGGGATTTAATTGGATTCAATACTAGTCTTCATTTGATCGGTATATTGATCTTCATAGCTTCATCATAGCTATTGGAGTGAAATAGTGTTGAATTCATTATTTGGGAAAAAGTGAGCGTGCTCCTATTCACCCCCCCCCCCCTCTAGTCGCCTTTACGGTCCAACAAGTGGTATCAGAGCGAGGTTAGTTCAATCTTGATCTTAACCGGTCACTGAACTTTGGCGATGGATAAGTTTTCTACTAAACCGCATATCTTCGATGGGCACGACAATGCCTATTGGAAGAATCGTATGCGCGTCTTTCTTGAGAGCGAGGGACAAGCTATTTGGGATGTTGTTAGAGCCCCGCTGGTTATTCCTGAAATTGCTACACCTGCTTCTGCAATTCTTTTGGCTAATAACAATAAGGCTAAGAATCTTTTATATGGTGCACTTGGTAGACAAGAATATGATAGAATTTGCAATCTTTCAATCACAAGATGAAATTTGGAACACTCTCGAAACATATCATGAGGGTTCGTCCCAAATCAAAAAGGTGCGCCAAACAGTTTACAAGCGTGAATACAATAAATTCGAGATGCGTCCTGGAGAGAGCATCGATGACATTTTCAGTAGCTTTAATAAAGTAATTAATTAAATGAAAGTTGTTGATATTGAATATTCTCAATCTGAAAATGCCACTGTAACACCCTGTCTATTCGGAAGACAAGATGTCACCTAACAAGACAATCTACTATTCATTTCATAAGATTAACAACGCATTCAATGCTAAATAAACGATTAACCATGAAAACAATCTATGGCTTAATCACAGTTCATCTATAAATTCAAACGAGAGTTTACCAAAGCGATAATTATGAACCTTCAAATGACAATTATTACAGATCCATTACATGATAAATAAAATCAAGATATGTAAATAGAACTTTAACGAATGATTATTTTATTCATGTGCAAGGAACGTCTTTGGACTACACCCTCCCGCTAGCACCTGTTTCACGGAATTCACCTAAAAATAAATAAAAGCAAGAGTGAGTCGAAACTCGGCCAAGCACAACATATACATTCACATAGAACACTGAATTGAAACAAGCTACCAAGTAAATCATTTACTTCATGAATTTAAGAAAGCATGATATGAATGAATGAATGCATTGAAGGAGAATGGACTTTCCACATGTTTATACTCAGTATAACTAGTGACACACCGTCGGTGTTCACTTAAGCCCGCTCTTAACCAAGAGCGGGATCCAAGTCCGTATGAAGAACGTTTCATACGGAATGTCCGAAACTGCCTACATTGGAATGGTAGGTCTTACATGCCCATATTGGAATTAATGGGACTTAAACAAGTATCCACTCCCGTGGACATCAACTGAATTATGTATGCATGAAATGAAAAACATAACTTGGCATTCAACTCAATGTATCATCGAATAAGGTATTGGACTCTACCACATCATACTCAAATCACATGAATATTCACAATTTACCAAGTTAACATGAAATCAATGAATTCACACGAATTAAACATTTGCACTTGCCTTCCGTGTGGTGACGTGTTGTGAAACAACGAAGGTGTCCTTCCACCCACCGCCTCACCGCCTACACAAGTATTACCACGACACGGATAATCGAATATGGCACAGCTTCAAGTGTACTACGATGCTCTCTAATCAAACTACTCATCCCAAGGGTTCAATTTGACATCTACCCCAAAAGTCCAGATTATTGTTCTACGGGCAGTTGCACAAGAAAATTCTCCATTAATTATCTGTAACTCTAAACGACCTGAAATCAGTGCTCACTGATTCTTAACTGATCAGGCTACAAAAACTTAGTTGGCGGAATCTTCTGATTCGGCCAAAACAGAGGGGTAATAAACTGCTAAACCTAACCCATCTACAACAGTCCAGAAAACAGATCAGCAGTAAAGAAAATAGTTTAACTTTTAGCCTACTGATCCAAATGGGATGATTTTTATCAACTTGGAAAGATAAATTCAAGATCTACAATAACGTAGTTGGGGGAGTCTTCTGATTCGGCCTCTAGTTTGAACAAAAACGAGGGACAAAACTACTGACCACAGATTTCAGACAGATTGGACAGTTCGCATTCAAAAAATCATATCTCTCAAACTACTGGTCGGATTTTGCTCATCTTGGTGCCAAAAGAAAGCTAACGAAACCAGGAACAAATCTCTAGAAGGGCAAAACCCCAAATTCGGCCTCTAAAGTACTGAAACAAGCCGCGCAACATTCTGATCAATACTGTAAAATCTGGAACTCTAAACCGACGTGACTCAAATGATCTCTACCGCAACAAAACTTGATCAAACAAATAACCGGGTGCTCGTTATCTTGAAGACCCGTAGCACGACGAAGAACCACTCCCGCTGGTCTCCTTCTTCTTCCTTGGCCGGCCACACCACAGCGAACCACCGGCGATTTAAACGACTACCGGAGGACAGATCGAGGAGAAGCGCCGGGGCTCTTGGAGACCAACTCCGGAGCACCAATGGCCGGCGATCGGGGAGGAGGCGGCGCCAAACCAGGGAGGAGGCGCCGCCTATGGAGGGTGGAGGGGAAGGGGTGGCGGCTAGGTGGGGGAGAGGTGGCCTATTAGGGTTGGGGAGTGGTGCCCCCTTTATATGGCCGGCCTCCTAGTGGGGGGCCGCCCCCTCCCTTGGCCCAAGTCGGTGCAAAACTCCGATAACCCCTGCGGACTGGTAAATTATGAAAAAACGACTTCTTTCTCTCCTCCGACTTCCCTCTTTTACCAATGCGATTCAAAACTATTAAATCACATTTTCGACTAAATTCCAAACTATGCGAACTAGTGGATTTATGAGGTATTACACTCTATCCCCTTAGAAAAGATTCGACCTCGAATCTACGAGCAACTTCGAGAATGAAAGATGAATAACTTAAATAATTACCAAGTGAACAAGTCGGGTAATGCTCGCGCATGCGGACTCCAACTCCCAAGTAGCTCTCTTTCTGATCGATGAGACCAAAGGATTTTAACATACTTCGTGGTCTTGTTCCTCGTAACTCGCTCGCTCCTTCTAATATTTTCACCGGGTCGGGATTCGATGGTAAGATCTTGCCCGACAATCAAAGGCTCCAAAGGGATGACATGATCCGGGTCTCTAAACTTTCTAAGCATCGAAACATGGAACACGCTAGAACCCCACTCATAGAATCGGGAAGGTCCAACGATAAGCTAGCTTCCCAATTCGTGCCACGATTGGGAAGGGTCCAACGCACCTTGGACTAAGCTTTCCTTTGGTGCCAAACGCACTACGCCTTTAGATGGCGATACTCTCAATGTAACTTGCTCCCACCTCGATTCCAAATCTCGCTTTTCGACATCGGCAGAGCTCTTACGCCGGCCAGGCGACCAACAAATTTCGCCTAACCTCGCCACTCTAGCCATCGTCTGCTGAACCGGTCGGGACCCAAGATCGCCGCTCTCCAACCTCATCCCAAAGACAACGGGACTGCACTTACGCCCATAGAGAACCTCAGATGGTGCGGCTCGAATCTTGGAATGATAATCTGTTGTTATAAGCAAACTCGCCAAGGCTAAATGCTCTTCCCAATTACCTTTCCAGATAAAACACAACACCGAGCATGTCTTCTAAAGTCCGGATGGTGCGCCAGATCGCCCATCCGTCTGGGATGAAAGGGCGTGCTAAGACGGAGTTGTGTGCCCAATGCACTCTGCAAACTTTCCCGAATTTGAAACGAACTTGGCGCCTCGGTCGAAACAATGGTCTTTGGCACTCCGTGCAAACGCACAATTCTCGTGACATAAAGAGGAGCCAAGTCGCTGTCAATTGGTTGTACGAATAGGAATGAAATGTGCGGACTTCTTGAACCGGTCCACAATTACCCAAATAGCATCCTTTCCTCGCTGCGTGCGAGGTAAATCAACCACAAAATCCATAGATATATCGTCCCATGGCCAAACCGGTACCTCCAAGGGTTGCATGATCCTGGCTGGTCGCTTGTGCTCACCTTGACCACCGGGCACACTCCACAAGAAGCCACATCTTCGCGCGATATCAATTTTCATCCGCTTCCACGTAAACTTTTCTTTAAATCTTTGTACATCTTGGTCTCACCAGATGTACGGTATAAGGGTACGATGGGCCTCTTTCAAAATCTCCAGCTTAACCGAGACTCTGGCACACAAAGGCGCCTTTAAATCGCAAAGAATCAAAGTTGTCCACACCGGCGACCTCGCTTGCCCTCGCCGCAACGCTTCTCACTCGTTGGAACATCGATCGATTTGTCACAGCTACTCGCACCCGATCCGGAAGGGTGACTCTAAAATCAATCGAGTCTCTTGCATCAGGGTACCCGCAGCGTAAAGAAATATCCATACGCCAAAATCAGCGATAAGACAATCGAGGATAGGAGGTGTCGCCTTGCGACTCAAGGCATCGGCTACCACATTAGCCTTGCCGGATGGTACTTGAATAGTAAGATCATAATCTTTGATCAACTCTAGCCATCTCCTCCGCCTCAAGTTCAAGTCCTTCAGGTAAAGATGTATTTGTGCTCTTGTGGTCGTGAACACATCACAAGATTCGCCATACGATAATGACGCCAGATCTTCAAAGCGTGAATCACCGCAGCAAGCTCTAGATCATGGGTGGGATAATTCGCTCATGCTTCTTCAAATTGTCTCGATGCATAGGCAATCACTTTACCATCCCGCATGAGTACACAACCAAGTCCAACTATGGACGATCCGAATAGATAGTGAATCTCTTCCCGTGCTCGTGAAGAGTAAGAATTGGAGCGATCACTAATCTATCTTTCAAAGAGCAAAAATCGCGCCACAAGCGTCGGACCACTGGAACCTAACACCTTCTCGTGTCAACTGGGTCATCGGTTTAGCAATGGTTGAAAAACCCTCCACAAAACGCCGGTAATAGCCAGCTAAACCCAGAAAACTCCTTACTTCTTTAACATTGGTTGGTCTCTTCCACTCAACCACTGTCGAAATCTTACTAGGATCAACTGAAATACCCTTCTGATTAATAACATGACCCAAAAATCCAACTTCCGAAATCCAGAACTCACATTTCTTCAGCTTGGCATAGAATTGATTCTCTCTTAAAGTTTCAAGTACCAACCGCAAATGGTGGGTGTGATCTTCCTCTGTCTTGGAATAAATCAAGATATCATCTATGAATACCACAACGAAATCATCAAGGTATTGATGCAGCATACTGTTCATGGCTTCCATGAAAACTGCAGGAGCATTTGTTAGTCCAAAAGACATAACTTTATACTCATAATGTCCATACCTCGTTGAGAAAGCCGTTTTCTCAATATCCTGCTCACGAACTCGAATCTGATTATAACCCGACTGGAGATCAATCTTGGAAAATATCTTAGCTCCTTTCAACTGATCGAAAAGGTCATCAATGCGAGGCAAAGGATATTTGTTCTTCACCGTCGCCTGATTAAGCGCCCGATAATCTATGCACATGCGCCAGCTGCCATCTTTCTTCTTAATAAAGAGAACAGGCGCTCCCCAAGGCGAAACGCTCCGCTGAATCATACCTTTGGACAGCAGGTCGTCCAATTGATTCTTCAATTCTTCCTGGAATGGCCGAGCCAAACGGTAAGGAGACTTGGACAAAGGCCGAGTTCCCGGAACAAGATCAATCCGGAACTCCACTTTCCTCACCGGAGGCATTCCGGGAAGTTCTATAGGAAAGACATCGGAAAACTCCTTCACAACTGGAATATCCTCAATACGCTGCAAAGAATCAGTCTTTTCATTGAGAGAGCAAAGTAATCCGATGGTGGATGCACGACGGCTAGGGAATAGATTAGCCAGAACAAATACTGAATCAGACGGTGCGGCGCCTCGAATACCGATTCTTCAGGAAGGAGCTAGCAAGGTCACCGTCTTCCGAAACAACAAATCTTGGCACGGTATTGGTATAACGATCCATGCCTGTGATAACATCGAAGGTGCCAAGCCCAATCACTATAAGATTAGCAAGTGAAAACCTCCCCATCGATATCAATAGAAACGGCCCGCAAATCAGAGAAGCGGAAATAAGACCCCGAGAACGGACTACCACGGACTCGAGAGATGAACTGCAGACTCAAGCTCGCTCTTCCGACAAACTCGTGGACACAAACGAATACGTAGCACCGTAATCAAACAATATGAAAGCATCATGCGAGTCAACTAGTAAAGTACATCACCACGTCCGGCCGCCTCATAGTATCTGGAGTGGGCATGGCGTAGACTCTGGCGGCGTCAGGCGGAGGAAGCCCCAACACTCTGCGAAGGGTGCCCAAAAACCGTGCGCAGAGCAATGACGACGGAGGTGCATCGAACGGGTTCCAATAGAACCTGCTTTGGAGGTGCCCGAGGAACCATCAAGGAGGAATCCACCACAGAGTGAGCTGCGGTCTTTGAGAGACCTTGTGGTCGTGTCTCCATGAGAGTGATGAGTATTTGACAAGGGTTTGGATCCATCGAGTTTGGTTTGTGTGGTCGGACCATGTCGTTGCGCCGTTCACGCGTTTCGTGAAGTCTTTCAATTGTCGGGATAATCGGATCGTCCGTGTTATGGGGATGCGACGATCGAGCGGTTATACTGATTGGTAAATGGCGTTGAAGAATTCCAGAGAAGTTGTTTTTTCGAGTTCGGTTTTCATTGGAAATCGGAACAACGCAGTATTGGAGCCAGACGACCGAGTGCGTTGATCCATTGGTAACATGGCGGTTGTACCGATTATATTGTGAGGTTCGCCATTTTGGTGATTTGAGTTTTGGGATAGGTCATATCAAGTGTGTTCATGCATATGTGTTGCATATTGCATGTTTGAGCTAACGTTAGGTCAAGTTGTGAAGAACTTGTTCCGGTTTTGTGTTTCTTTGTGCGTGTGGTGCGGGACGCCGAGTGGAGTCGTGGCGAGACACGGTGGACCGGACTAGGTGCAGTGGCACCGAGGTCGAACGGTCGGGATGTGTCGAAGACGACGTGGACTCGAGGTGGTTGCAGGCGGCGAGACGAGGCGCGAAGCTTCCTGAAGGTGCGGAGAGGCGAACGGGAATTTCGCAAGGTCGCACAAGCGGAGCGGGCTCGCTTGGTTTTAGCGGGCGAACGGGTGGAGACCCGTTAGCCATGGGCTATAAATAGGATGGAGGGGTGCTGCTCAAACCTGAACACTCCAAGGGTTTTAGGGTTTCCTTTAGTCAAAATAGGCTTTAGAGAGTTTGTTTTGCTTTAGGCTTTAGTTGTTGAGAGTTGTTCCCGCTTGTCCCCTTCTTTTTCTTCAAGATGGTGAGTGTTCTTGAGTTTTGAGAGTGGGAGAGGATGAGTTGAATGCTTGTAATCATTCCTCTTGTTTCAATCTTGTATCCTCTTTCTTTAGATCAATATGAGATGATGTTTATTGATTTGGCTGTCCTTTTCTTTGGTGCGTGTGAGGTTTGATTTGGACTCTGTGCTTTTACCGTGTTTGTTTTTTCGCTTGTTTGTTCTCCATCGTGACCGATCATTCTTCATTTCCTCTTCTAGGGTTTTTGATGAAATTCTTGATTTCCTTGAGGATTTGGCCTAAGACTCATGCTAGCATGTCCTGAGGTTATTACTAACCTTCTTGCAAAATCTCATGAGCCAAGGTTGAGAGATTGTGGAGCATTTCGGTTTTGCCCGGCTTTGCATCCTTCTTCGCTCAAATGCAAGAAGATAGGAACTTTGGAATGGATCTCTGAAATATTTGTTTGGAATAGGTTCCTAGTGTCTTTAGGGAGGTGTGGTTCAAATCTCGTAGAGTTTGGCCAAGCGGTTCAAAAGTTACGCCGATTCTCGCTTTGAAACCCGAGAGGTTTTTGCTCGCTCCAGACAATCGGATGAACGGGCTTAACATCGTGGTTGTAGCGGATCGGTACAACCGCCATTTGCTCATGGTTTATGCGGATTGTGGTACAACCGCCATTTGCCCGTGGTTGTACCGATTGTCCCGATTTCTTGGTTCTTCCTCGCTTTTGTTTGTCGAGCTTTGGGGTGAGGAGTGGATTCAACATAAGACTTCCTCTGTGCTTAATCATTGATCTTCATAGCTCTCATAGCTATTGGAGTAATTTACAAGTTGAATCCATTCTTTGCGAAAAGATTAGGTGCTCCTATTCACCCCCTCTAGTCGCCTTCAGGTCCTTCAATTGGTATCGAGCAAGGTTAGCTCTTTTCAATAGATCTTAACCGGTCTCAAGAGCCGTGGCGATGGACAAGTACTCGACCAAGCGCCGTTTTGATGGCATCGATTACCCTTCCGAAGAGCCGAATGGAGACATACATCCGTGCCTGGGGTATGCCATCCGCGAAAGGTCAAGGTTCGATTCATTGTTCTCGCCGATGAGAACATCAATGCCGGAACATGGCTGATGTTGAGGCAAATGCAAAGGCTAGGAACATCATCATCCGTGGTTTGAGTCGAGTGAGTTTGACCGATATCTCACCTCGTCGTCCGCTTACGATATCCGGGTGACCCTCGACGATACCATGAGGGCACCACCGGATCAAGGCGGTTCGACAGACCGGTTCAAACGAGAATACAACAAATTTGAGATGCTTGCTGGTGAATCCCTAGATGAGTGCTTCGCACGTTTTCACAAGATCTTGAGCAACCTCCGAGCGGTCGGTCTCACATACCCCGACTCGGACAACGCTCGTCAGATACTTACGGCACTCGATCTGCGTGTGTGGGAGATGAAAGTGACCACCATCAAAGACACGACAGACCTCTCGACCTTGACTCTTGATGCGCTGTACTCACGCCTCAAGACTCACGAGATTGACGTTGTCTCTCGTAGGTCGAAGTCACAGTCGATGGCCCTGGTCACCGATCCCAGTTCAGCTTCTGGTCTCTCTTCTGAGTCCTCTTGCAATTTCTCCTTGTCGCTCTGTGACATAAGCGATGATCGCTAGAGCGACTGCGGATGAGCAGCTTGCCCTCCTTGCTCGTAGATTCTCCCACGCTTACAAAGGGAGGAGGGACAGAAAGAGAGGAGGACCCGTGATTTGCTTCGAGTGTGGTGGCCCCAACCACATCCGAGCGAACTGCCCCAAGCTGGAGAAGGGCAAGAACGACTACGGCGGTTCGGGCAAGAACGACTACACCGACAAGAACCGCAACAAGAAGCCTCCACTCGGACGCCCAAAGAAGAAGAAGTTCGCAACTTTGGCAAAGCCAAGAAGCTCTTCCACCGCGTCCTCACCGCTTCGACGACCTCGACCTCGGCGAGGTGGAGGGATGGAGCGACGATGACGGACGGGTGACCAAGAGCCCAAGGATGGCGCGACGACTTCTCAAGATGTGCTTCATGGCCCTCAAGGGCGAACTCACGACAAATGAAACTCGACACGGACGAGGTAGATCCCACCTACGAACAGCTCAATCATGCTTTTCTCAAGCTAGGAGGTTTTCATGCTAAAGCTAAGGCTAGGTGTGCTGAGTTAGAGAAGGAAATAGATAGACTGTCACTAGAGATTATTGCTCTTACATCTGCTCCTTCTAGTGATGATTGTGATACATGCTCTGCTTTGCTGGTTGATATGGAGAAGTTAAGGACCTCACATGATAGTGTGTCCTCCAAACTTGATAGTGTTAAGGTGGAGAATGTTAGTCCGCTTCTTTGAGTTAGAGTTGAGTAGAATGGTCATACCCTACTTATTACCGATAAGACTACTTCTCCCACCTCATGTGAGGGTAAGGACATTCTTTGCTAGAGGATCTTATGCCATGCTCCTTGATGCCTGAGTCTTGTGAAAATTGCAATAACTTGAAGATGAACTTAAAGCAGGCAGATCATAAAATTCTTGAACTACAAGCTTTTTACTTGAGCCGATTGTTTCATGCTTAAACTGTCCTAAGTTAATCTTGAACTTGAAGTCGTCTCCAAGCAGTTTCAAGATATGATTGATCATGAAAGGAAGTTGGCTAAGTTTGCTTCTAAGGACCCCGTTAGCTCACCATGCATTAAGTGTAACAAACTAAAATCGACTTGATTGCTTTGGATGAGAAATGTGTGAAGCTAACTAAGGACCTTCTAGAGAAGCCACATTGTGTTTGCAATATGATTGTGGAGAAGGGGAGAAGCCCTGTGGTAAGGATGAGACGCTTAGCAACGTGAACCAAGCGGCTAGCGATGGGGACTGTTCCTTGAGAGTCTACCGTGCTCGCACAAGCCATTCTTTCCTCTCTTCTTTGGTTCTTCTTTTGCTCCCTTACCTTCTTGCTCTCTTCTTCCCCGCTCTTCTTGCACCTCTCTCTTTCGGAGTGTCAAGTACCTTATGAACACTCTCGAGAGATTTGTAGGAGGCAAGAAGAAGCTCAATCTTATTCTAGACCAATCTAAGATCTGCAGTTTAATCGGGGTCTAGGATATGACTTCTTTGAGGGCATGAGGAAGCATCCACCGCCGTGCTCGCACTCCATAGCACTGTGTGTGATCGAGATTGAGCCTGTGACCAGAAAGTCCATTTCAAGTCGGCGGGCTATGTCCAAGGGATTTCGACGAAGAAGGTAATTTCACATGTCGCTTCTACCTCTCGTAAGGTGAAGTATCACCGCACCTCTCGCCGAAGGATGGACACACATCGATCGATGCTTCAGGCGCGCCAAGATCGTGCGTAGAGACCATGTTGAGTCTCTTAGGCGCATTCAGGGTCGGCCCCAGACCTTGAGTGCACCTAAGACCAACACGAGGTCTAGGCTTGTTTCTTCTGATGGGTTTGTGCAGCATCGAGGACTTGGTTTTTCCGAGTTTTACGGTTTCGTCCTCATCTTCGCTTTCGATCGTGACTTCCGCCGTCCCGAGGGTAGATCTCGCTTTCCCCATCGAGATAGCTACTCGCATGGCGTGTTCAAGATGTTGCAGTGTGTTCGACTCGCTCCTTCAGAGCGTACCGGACCCAAAGAACACCTTCGGTCTACTCTTAGACCTTACGCTTTGAGTTACAGAGAGCGAGGGTAGATAGACGTCGATCGTGCTTGACTACTTCATCCGCTCGACGTGTTATTCAGTATTGGGTGCCAAAATCATTGTTGATTTATCCCAGTACTGAGACTTTACTCACTGTTTGACTCAGGTTCGCCGGGTAGGGAAGGAGAAGGTTTGGCTTGTAGACTCCGGTTGTTCTCGTCATATGACCGGAGACTCCCGTTGGTTCTCCTCCCTTGCCCGTGCTCCGGTGATGAGACGATCACCTTCGAGATGCTTCATCTGGCGCCATCGCCAAAGGTACTGTGCGCATTAATGATTCTTTCATTTTGAAAGACGTTGCCTTGGTTAGTAAGTCGCAAAGACAATTTGCTTTCGCTTCTCACTTATCGATGATAGCCGAGGTGAGCTTCAAGAAAATGCTTGTAAAATTCTTGATTCTTCTGTAGTTTGGTTTATGGATTTCGTTATGGGAGGATCTTTCGTGCTGATTTTTCCGAGTCTTCCGCGATCCTCTCGTGTGTTTAGTTGCTTCGAGTCCCGCGACTGCCCTTCCGCATAGGAGACTTGGTCATATTGATTTGACCATTTGACCCGAAGTTAGCGCCACGATCTCATTCGTGGTTTGCCGAAACTCAAGATGGTCAAAGATCTTGTTTGCTCTCCATGCCGCGAGACGGCAAGATGGTTGCCGCTTCTCATCCTCCGGTCCAAGCATTATGACCGATGCACAGACACCGCTCCACATGGATACAAGATGGGACCGGCTCGAGTGCGACAGGAGGGAAGTGGTATGTGCTTGTCGTGGTCGATGACTT
The DNA here is from genome assembly GCA_036346395.1 of Hsuehochloa calcarea. Taxonomy (NCBI): domain Eukaryota; kingdom Viridiplantae; phylum Streptophyta; class Magnoliopsida; order Poales; family Poaceae; genus Hsuehochloa; species Hsuehochloa calcarea. Next base: position 32,125,504 of record CM070610.1, read on the forward strand.
CTCGAGGTACTCTTGGGTGTTTTTCTTAGCCTCGAAGGATGAGACGTTTGCATTTCCGAGGCCTTTTGGTAGGCTTTCTGCAGAGCTCCCAGGTGCCTTACGAGCAATCCGCAGTGACAATGGCACGGAGTTCAAGAATTCCTACTTTGAGAGTTTCTGTGGTGAGACAGGTGTAGAGCACCAGTTCTCTTCTCCATACGTCCCTCAGAATGGCGTTGTGGAGAGGAAGAACCGTACCTTGGTCGAGATGGCCAGGACGATGCTTGATGAGTACTCTACACCGCGGAAGTTTTGGGCTGAAGCTATAGCCACCGCGTGCCATGTCTCAAATCGAGTTTTTCTTCGGGCACACTTGCATCGCACTTCTTATGAGCTGAGATATGGGCGAAAGCCTAGCGTCTCTCATTTTCGTGTGTTTGGTTGCAAGTGTTTTGTTTTGAAGTCTGGGAACCTAGATAAGTTCGAGTCACGTTCTTGTGACGGGATCTTTCTGGGTTACTCGCCTTCTTCGCGGGCTTATAGGGTCTGGAACTGCGAGTCTAGCAAAATGGTAGAGTCCTGTGAGGTGACCTTCGATGAGGCCAGTCCGGGGACTAGGCCTGATATCTCAGGTTCGTTAGAGCAGTCCGAGACCATCTTCGTGGATGACGAGGACGAAGGAGACGATGGTTGTCTACCTGATCCTGTCCCTCACCCACTCCTTGAGGTACCATCTTCCACCGCACCTCGAGGTGATCAGCCCTTGCCTTCTGCTTCTTCTGGAGTTAGTGGCTCTGTTCCTACCTCGTCAGCTCATGAGGTAGAGGCCACTTCTTCATCTCTCCCAGGACCTCCTAGACACATCCAGAAAGCTCATCCTTCAGAGCAGATCATTGGAGACCTCTTCGAGCGTGTTACCCGCTCAAAATCTGGCTTATCTCAATTCTGTCTCCATTCTGCCTTCATTGCCTCCTTTGAGCCCAAAGATGTTTCTCATGCCTTATCTGATGAGTCATGGGTCAATGCCATGCATGAGGAGCTAGAAAATTTCGAGAGGAACAAGGTCTGGTCGCTTGTCGAGCCCCCGCGAGGTCACAATATTATTGGGACTAAGTGGGTGTTCAAGAACAAGCAGAGCGAGGATGGAGTGGTTATCCGAAACAAGGCTAGATTGGTTGCTCAGGGGTTTTCCTGTGTTGAGGGTCTAGATTTCGAGGAAACCTTTGCCCTCTAGCTAGACTTGAAGCCATTAGAATCTCGCTTGCCTTTGCGACTTCTAGAGGATTCAAGCTTTACCAGATGGACGTCAAGAGTGCCTTTCTCAATGGCCTTATTGAGGAAGAGGTCTACGTCCGGCAGCCTCCTGGTTTCGAGAACCCCAAATACCCAAACCATGTCTTCAAGCTTTTCAAAGCATTGTATGGACTTAAGCAGCCCCTGTGGCTTGGTATGAGAGGCTTAAGTCCTACTTGTTAAGTCATGGTTTTGAGATGGGTAAAGTTGACAAGACCTTGTTCATCCGCCGGCATGGCACCGCCTTCCGCTCGTCGGATCTATGTCGATGACATTATCTTTGGCGGCTCTTCCCATTCTCTGTTTCCCAGTTCTCTGATGTCATGAGCACCGAGTTTGAGATGAGTATGATGGGTGAGTTGACCTTCTTCCTTGGCTTCCAAATTAGCGATCTCGGAGGGTACATTTCTTCATCAGGAAAGTACACTCGTGACCTCAAGCGCCGACATGAGTGATGGTAAGCCTGTGTCGACTCCCATGGCTTCTACTGACCTATCTTGACCTGAGATGAGGATGGCGAGCCATTGATCAAAAGGAGTTTCGCGGCATGATTGGCTCCCTCTTGTACCTCAACGCCTCGAGACCGGACATACATTTCTCCGTGTGTTTGTGCGCTCGTTTTGAGCTTCTCCTCGCGTTTCACCGCCAGCGTGAAGCGCATCTTCGTACTGCGAGCTACCATTGACTATGGTATCGGTACTCTTCTTCATCCTGTCTTTCCTTGAGAGCCTTCTCGGATGCGACTTATCACCGGGTCAGAGGATAGATAGGAAGAGCACTTCCGCACCGCCAATTTCTTGGCACTTCTCTTGTTTCTCGGTCTCGAGGAAGATCCTGTTGCACATCCACCGCAGAGGCCGAGTATGTTGTTGCAGCCGAGCTGTCAGAGCCAAGTGCTCGATGGCTTCGACCTGCGGGACTTTGGGTTAGTTATCGATAGTGTTCCACTCTTTTGTGATAACACTTCGCGATTAACATTGCCAAGAACCCAGCAAAGATTCGGACCAAGCACATCGATATCCGGTTCCACTTCCTTAGAGACCATGTAGAGAAGGGCGATATAGTGCTTGAGCCAGGAGAGTGACCACCAGTTATCGACATTTTACCAAGCCTTTGGATAGTTCGAGGTTTTCACTCATGGGAGAGCTTGGGGTGGTTTGTCCTTATGGGTGTAGTGAGGGGAGCTTTGTGCTTTATCGCTTACTATTTTGATTATGCTTGTCTCATTTCATGTGCATTGCATTTTGGGTGCATTGGGGTTTAGTCCTTCTAGCATAAATTAGAGTGATCTTCTCGACTAGCTGTTTAGACTCCTTGCTCTTTTCTTGTGACCTAGGGTTCTGCTCTGTTAGTCGCTTCTCTTCTCTCACTAGGTTGAGCCCACTCACTGCTTTCAGGTTCTAGCAAGGGCCGGGCCGCCCTTGGGTAGACATGGTACGTGTTTGCTCCCTAGTAAGGTAGATTACCGGTCTAATAGTCCTAGTGTCATATGGGGTAGATGAGAGTCAGTCTAAGCCATAGTTGCCTCTATATCTTATCTATGCTTTAAGGACTGCCTACTTGCTGTTTTCTTTTCCAGCTTCTCGATCTTATTGCTTTGGTTCAGGGGGAGTTCTTTTGGGAGCTTCTGGAGCTTAATATTGACTTAACTCAACTTGAACTAAAAGTTGCATCTCATGTTGAGGGGGAGCTGGATTCTCTTGCATTCTAGCATTCTGCATTGTAATATAACTACATTGAGCCTTGATTATTATCCTGCTATGACATGTTTACAATGCTTTACACCTTGCCATGACTTGTGCTTATTTGCTAGATTTATCATGACTTCATATGTGTAGCCTAGCTTTTGCCATGATAAGTTAATTAAAATTGCTCAACTTAAACTAAAACTTGTCGTGTTAGCACTCGAGATTAGTCTTTCTCGAGCTATCCTTTTATGATTCATGCCATGTCAAATAGGCTGGGTAGAGTGATGAATCTATATTGAGCCTTAGAAAGAGCTGTTTTAGTCTCTTGATGATGCATGAGTTAGTACAACTTGTTAAAAAAAAGATCTCTTTTGTGCGAAAAAACTGATCTCACCAATTCTCTCCTATGAGACGGCTTGCCATTGCACTTGGCATGAACTCAGGGGGAGTTTTGGATGACCTAGACCACTCTTTTAAGCTTTTGTTGCTTGGGATGGTCGTAGTGAGGCTTGAGATCTAGCACATGGCTAAAATGCCATTTGTCAAAATTGGTTGAAGCTTAGGAAGAGGTTGTGGATGGCTCCTAGTCCAGGACCTTCTTTACTAAGATAGACCTTTTATCAACTTGAATATTCATTGCAAATGAAAAATAGTTGAAATTTGGGCTTTTGACAAAAGTTGAGCCAAATGATTCATTCTTGAGCTTATAGCACTCTATTCGGACTCAATGTTAGCTTCCTTGTTACGCTTAGCTTATTGACATGGCCTGCATCATCCTTGGATATCTCTAGTTAGACTTTGCTTATTGATGACTTGACTTGCTCTCTAAATGCATTACATTTGATTGTCATCTATGTGCTCTAGCTGGCTTATATGTATGTTGTTATGATCTAGATAGCGTTTTATTGAGTTATGGCTTGGTGTATTACATGTTGGTCATTATGGATAATTCTCATGGCTCAAAATGTTTAAATAAACAAACTTCAGCCATTTTCATTCATTAACATGTCATATTCTCTCTATTGCATCTTGATCGTTTATTGCCAAAAGGGGAGAATAGAGAAGAAAAAGTCTGTTGGGAGCAGCTTTAGAGCTTTGAGATCAATTTGCTCTTTCGCTTGTTGCTCTAGCGTTCTTTTCGTCGACATGGTCATTAGCTTCATTTCATTCCTTGGACCATGTTGGATTTTTTCAAACTCAAACTCTTCTTAAAGCTTTTCTCGAGTTTGTCAATATTCTCATCAAGGGGAGATTGAGAGACCTTGTGGTCGTGGTCTCCATGAGAGTGATGAGTATTTGACAAGGGTTTGATCAATGAGTTTGGTTTGTGTGGTCGGACCATGTCGTTCTTGGTTCACGCGTTTTGCGTGAAGTCTTTCAATTCTTTGTCGGGATAATCGGATCGTCGGCGTGTTATGGGCGATACGACCATGCAGCGGTTGTACCGATTGGTAAATGGCGTTGAAGAATTCGAGAGAAGTTGTTTTTTTTGAGTTCGGTTTTCATTGGAAATCGGAACAACCGCAGTATTGAGCGAGACGACCGAGTGCGGTTGATCCGCCGGTAACATGGCGGTTGTCTGGATTATATTGTGAGGTTCGCCATTTTGGTGATTTGAGTTTTGGGATAGGTCATATCCAGTGTGTTCATGCATATGTGTTGCATATTGCATGTTTGAGCTAACGTTAGGTCAAGTTGTGAAGAACTTGTTCCGGTTTTGTGTTTCTTTGTCGTGTGGTGCAGGACGCCGAGTGGAGTCGTGGCGAGACACGGTGGACCGGACTAGGTGCGGTGGCACCGAGGTCGAACGGTCGGGATGTGTCAAGACGACGTGGACTCGAGGTGGTTGCGAGGCGTGCGAGACGAGGAGCGGAAGCTTCGTATAAGGTGCGGAGGGGCTAAACGGAATTTCGCAAGGTCGCATGCGGGAGCGGGCTCGATTGGTTTTAGCGGGCGAACGGGTGGAGACCCGTTAGCCATGGGCTATAAATAGGATGGAGGGTCTTTGCTCAAACTGAACACTCCAAGGGTTTTAGGGTTTCCTTTAGTCAAAATAGGCTTTAGAGAGTTTGTTTTGCTTTAGGCTTTAGTTGTTGAGAGTTGTTCCCTGCTTGTCCCCTTCTTTTTCTTCAAGATGGCTGAGTGTTCTTGAGTTTTGAGAGTGGGAGAGGATGAGTTGAATGCTTGTAATCATTCCTCTTGTTTCAATCTTGTATCCCTCTTTCTTTAGATCAATATGAGATGATGTTTATTGATTTGGCTGTCCTTTTCTTTGGTGCGTGTGAGGTTTGATGTGGACTCTGTGTTTTTGTGTTTCTTGCTTTCGTTTCTTTGTTCTCCACTGTGACCGATCTGTTCTTCATTTCCTCTTCTAGGGTTTTTGATGAAATTCTTGATTTCCTTGAGGATTTGGCCTAAGACTCATGCTAGCATGTCCTGAGGTTATTACTAACCTTCTTGCAAAATCTCATGAGCCAAGGTTGAGAGATTGTGGAGCATTTCGGTTTTTGCCCGGTTTGCATCCTTCTTCGCTCAAATGCAAGAAGATAGGAACTTTGGAATGGATCTCTGAAATATTTGTTTGGAATAGGTTCCTAGTGTCTTTAGGGAGGTGTGGTTCAAATCTCGTAGAGTTTGGCCAAGCGGTTCAAAAGTTACGCCGATTCTCGCTTTGAAACCCGAGAGGTTTTGCTCGCTTCCAGACAATCGGATGAACTGGCTTAACATCGTGGTTGTGCGGACTGCGGTACAACCGCCATTTGCTGCGGTTGTACCGATGTGGTACAACCGCCATTTGCCCGTGGTTGTACCGATTGTCCCGATTTCTTGGTTCTTCCTCGCTTTTGTTTGTCGAGCTTTGGGGGTGAGAGTGGATTCAACATAAGACTTCCTCTGTGCTTAATCATTGATCTTCATAGCTCTCATAGCTATTGGAGTAATTTACAAGTTGAATCCATTCTTTGCGAAAAAGATTAGGTGCTCCTATTCACCCCCTCTAGTCGCCTTTTCCAGGTCCTTCAGTGCGTAGACTGCCGCCAGTGTGGCCCGAACCACCATGAACGCTGGAAGATGAAGGCTGAACGAGCAGGCTCCCAGGATGATACTACGGGTTCGCTGGTAAACCGACGCTTTGTGGCCATCCAGACCACAATGACGACATGACCCCTGAAGGAACACTCAAGCTCGATGCTCCTCACCACACCGAAAACATTTCATGCCTGTCCCGAGCAGGGCCGACCGATGGAATGGAAGACAAAGGACAGGCGCCAAGAGGAAGGCGCCAGCGACGGACAGGACGAGTGTTGTGACCCTTCTGAAACCTCTTGGGAGCGGGTCGCTGAAAAGACCCATTCCCACCACCAAAACTCCGTTTCTGCCCACCACTGGAATTGCCAGTAGTGACAGAACTAACAGCAGCCTGACTCTGCGGAGCTGTGCCTTTCTCCAACTCCATTCCTCTAGCTTGCTCGACCACCGAAAGCTGAAATCACGCGATCTGTGCGCCCTCGAATCAAGCGGTACTCTTGGTTGAGGCCCCGCCGAACCTCTTAGCCTTCTCATTATCATCATTCGCCACCGCTGGTACAAAGCGCACTCAGTTATTGAACCCACCTCGTACTCGAGATCCGTCATCTTTCCTTGCTCAAAAGTCACGATGTTTGTTCCATCTTCTCAACAAAGGAGTCTGGATAGAATTGTGTCCTGAATCTCTCCACGAACACTTCCCAAGTGGCAGGACCCTGAACTGGAGTCCTAGAAGACAGGACTCCTTCCCACCAGATGTCAGCTTGACCCTTCAACTGAAAAGCCACGAACGCGCCTCTGCTGCGGCGACGGCTCTAATGCCCCAAACCGACGCTCCATATATCTCAACCAATCCTGCACTGGACCGGTGTGCCAGCTCCATCAAAAGAGTCCAATCGAAGCGACATCCACTCCCGAAGATTCATCCTAATCTCGGGTGGAGCGATGGCGACAACGAGTTCTGCGCGGTGCAAAGAAATGCGCAGAATGGCCGTCTGCGATTGTTTGGCGAGTAGCCTGGTTCTCTCAAAAGGTTACGGATTAGTTCTGCAGACACAACAGAGGCTCTGCGACCGAGGAGCGCAGAGGCAATCTCCTCCGTGGCGCCTCAAAGAACTTCCTCGATCGAGAAGAAGACACGGACCGGACGCCCCCCCCCCCGACCACGGACCGGTGGACGACCACGGCCACGGCCTCTCGCCATCTAAACACCACCACACAAAAGATCAAACAATTCAATTATCAGAACATAAGGGAATGACTTGAAAGAAATGCGGAAGCAAAGTTATACCCAACCCTTCCTATCAGGTACGCGATTGTGTCAAGTTTAAAGTTAATAAAGCGTTGACAAATTTTAGTTTATGTTGACAACGTTAAACTAGTTTTAGTAAATGTTATCAATCTAATCACCACGCACACGAAGCCCGCTCGATACCAATCAGAATACACCTGTCTATTCGGAAGACAAGATGTCACCTAACAAGACAATCTACTATTCATTTCATAAGATTAACAACGCATTCAATGCTAAATAAACGATTAACCATGAAAACAATCTATGGCTTAATCACAGTTCATCTATAAATTCAAACGAGAGTTTACCAAAGCGATAATTATGAACCTTCAAATGACAATTATTACGATCCATTACATGATAAATAAAATCAAGATATGTAAATAGAACTTTAACGAATGATTATTTTATTCATGTGCAAGGAGCGTCTTTGGACTACACCCTCCCGCTAGCAACTGTTTCACTCGAATTCACCTAAAAATAAATAAAAGCAAGAGTGAGTCGAAACTCAGCAAGCACAACATAAACATTCACATAGAACACTGAATTGAAACAAGCTACCAAGTAAATCATTTACTTCATGAATTTAAGAAAGCATGATATGAATGAATGAATGCATTGAAGGAGAATGGACTTTCCACATGTTTATACGCAGATAACTAGTGACACACCCGTCGGTGTTCACTTAAGCCCGCTCTTAACCAAGAGCGGGATCCAAGTCCGTATGAAGAACGTTTCATACGGAATGTCCAAATCGCCTACATTGGAATGGTAGGTCTTACATGCCCATATTGGAATTAATGGGACTTAAACAAGTATCCACTCCGTGGACATCAACCAATTATGTATGCATGAAATGAAAAACATAACTTGGCATTCAACTCAATGTATCATCGAATAAGGTATTGGACTCTACCACATCATACTCAAATCACATGAATATTCACAATTTACCAAGTTAACATGAAATCAATGAATTCACACGAATTAAACATTTGCACTTGCCTTCCGTGTGGTGACGTGTTGTGAAACAACGAAGGTGTCCTTCCACCCACCGTCTCACCGCCTACACAAGTATTACCACGTATTACGGATAATCGAATATGGCACAGCTCAAGTGTACTACGATGCTCTCTAATCAAACTACTCATCCCAAGGGTTCAATTTGACATCTACCCCAAAAGTCCAGATTATTGTTCTACGGGCAGTTGCACAAGAAAATTCTCCATTAATTATCTGTAACTCTAAACGACCTGAAATCAGTGCTCACTGATTCTTAACTGATCAGGCTACAAAAACTTAGTTGGCGGAATCTTCTGATTCGGCCAAAACAGAGGGGTAATAAACTGCTAAACCTAACCCATCTACAACAGTCCAGAAAACAGATCAGCAGTAAAGAAAATAGTGTAACTTTTAGCCTACTGATCCAAATGGGATGATTTTTATCAACTTGGAAAGATAAATTCAAGATCTACAATAACGTAGTTGGGGGAGTCTTCTGATTCGGCCTCTAGTTTGAACAAAAACGAGGGACAAAACTACTGACCACAGATTTCAGACAGATTGGACAGTTCGCATTCAAAAAATCATATCTCTCAAACTACTAGTCGGATTTTGCTCATCTTGGTGCCAAAAGAAAGCTAACGAAACCAGGAACAAATCTCTAGAAGGGCAAAACCCCAAATTCGGCCTCTAAAGTACTGAAACAAGCCGCGCAACATTCTGATCAATACTGTAAAATCTGGAACTCTAAACCGACGTGACTCAAATGATCTCTACCGCAACAAAACTTGATCAAACAAATAACCGGGGTGCTCGTTACCCTTGAAGACCCGTAGCACGACGAAGAACCACTCCCCGCTGGTCTCCCTTCTTCTTCCTTGGCCGGCCACACCACAGCGAACCATCGGCGATTTAAACGACCGCGGAGGACAGATCGGAGGAGAAGCGCGGGGCTCTTGGAGACCAACTCCGGAGCACCAATGGCGGCGATCGGGGGGAGGCGGCGCCAAACCAGGGAGGAGGCGCCGCCTATGGAGGGTGGAGGGGGAAGGGGGTGGCGGCTAGGTGGGGAGAGGTGGCCTATTAGGGTTGGGGAGTGGTGCCCCCCCCCCTTTTATATGGCCGGCCTCCTAGTGGGCCGGCCGGCCCCCTCCCTTGGCCCAAGTCAGTGCAAAACTCCGATAACCCCCCTGCGGACTGGTAAATTATGAAAAAAAACGACTTCTTTCTCTCCCTCCGACTTCCCTCTTTTACCGAATGCGATTCCGAAAACTATTAAATCACATTTTCGACTAAATTCCAAACTATGCGAACTAGCTGGATTTATGAGGTATTACAGCCACCCATCTCTTGGCTGCAATCAACACCAAGGAGTGGGAGATGAAGGCTACTGCTATAGAGGAAAATGTTGATCTTTCAAGTCTTACTTTAGAATTGCTTTATAGTAAACTCAAGACTCATGAAATTAAAATAATTGATCATCCCAAGAAAGATAATTTAGCTTTGGTAGCAGATCCTCTCAAAAAGGCTTTTGATGACTCTTTTGAATCTTCTTCTGGATTTTCATTTGCTTGTTTATCTGCTATTCATGAAGAGGAGCTTGAAAGTATTCCTGAAACAGAGTTAGCTCTTCTAGCTAAAAAATTCACACGGGCCTACAATAATGTGAGAAACAAAAAGAGAGGTGGTCCGGTGACATGCTATGAATGTGGTGAGCTCAATCATATCTGGGCAAATTGCCCCAAGCTGAAAGGTAAGAGCAATCATAAAGAAGGAAAGCCAGCTTGGAAGAAGCCTCCTTTTAACAAATCAAGGTATGAGGTTAATAAGCTTGTGAAGGCTGCTCACCGGGTCCTTGCCGCTTTTGAGGATCAATCCTTGAGCGATGTGGATACCGGGAGTGAGGAGGACAAGGAGGAGGAGATCCCTCAAGGCAAAAAGAAAGGGAAGGCCAAAGACTTCACTGGCATGTGCTTCATGGCTGACACGGTATCTTTTTCTTATGATGAGCTTTCTGCTAAATATGATTCTATAGTTGAGCAATTGCTTAGTCAAGATGAAGCACTAGAATTTGTCATGACAAAGAATAAGAAATTAGAGTCAAAGATTAACAAACTAAAAGTAGAGCTTAAAAATGCTAAGACTCTTGAACCTGATGAATGTTTATCTTGTCATGCTATGCATTCAGAAATTACCAAGTTACAATCTGCTCATAATATTTCTGTACAACAACTTGAGAATGCTAGATCTGAACTAAATGAAATTAAAAGTGCTCCTTGTGAAAAATGTTTAGAATCTAGTAAATTGATTGCTTTTGATGTATTTGATTCTAGCCCTTCCACTTCATGTTTAGAAAAAGAACGTGAAATCAAAGATATCTTAGAAGCTGCTAGAGTCAAATATGCTAAGCTTAAGGACGATATTGAAAATACTACTTGTGCTTCATGTTCCACTCTTAAGCTTGAAATTGCTTTGTATAAGGAGAAATCTATGGATAAAACTTGTGATGCTTGTGTTAACTTGAGGAAAGAAAATGCTTACCTTCATGATACATTAGAGAAATTTTCTAAAGGTAAGAAACAATTAAACATGATTCTTGACAAGTCTAAAACTCCTTATAAGAAGCAAGGTTTAGGATTCAATTCTTTTCAAGACAATTCAAACCCAAAAGTCATTCAAGTCTTGGAAAAAGGTTTAATTGAATTCAAAACCCAACCTGCAAAAACATCTTTTAAATCTGCAGGTTTTGTCCAATCTTGTATTAATTCAAATGGTGCTTCTTCTAGTGGTACCAAGTACCATTGCACTTATTGCAAAAAGGTGGACATTTGATTGAATTACATGAGGTTGAAAAATGATAGGAAAAATTTTGATAGAATTTCATTCATGCAACCTAGAGCTTCTATGAGACATGGTAACACTGAAAAGAATAAACCTGGATTAGGATTTTTGTCTCATGCAAATCATTATGTTTCTAGATATCCTAATTCTAATGTTTATCAGACTGGCGGTCCGACCACCGTGGTCACCGGGTCGACTGTTTTGAGTCGCCCGATCTGGCCAAGACAATGCTTGGTCGGACCGCCCATGGACAGCTTTAAGTCTCATGTTAATTTAAACATTGCTCATAACCGAATGTTAGATGAAATCAAGGATAGTACTTGGTTTGTATACTCCTTGTAGACGTGTGTCTCGAAAGATCGAGTCCTAAATCTTGTTTATCTAACTTGATTGAGACACATCGTTCTTTTGTTCCTTGATTTTCAAGACTACCGTGGAAAGGGGAAGAACACGTGGTTTGTCGACTCGGTGTTCACGCCACATGACCGAAACTCAAAATGGTTCACCTCTTTCACACGGCAGCGGTGATGACTTCATCACCTTTGGAGATGATACACAAGGGCGAATTGAAGGAACAGGATCAATTAGGGTGAACAACAAATTCATTCTAAAGGACGCCGCTCTTGTGGACAAGCTTAGGTATAATCTCCTTCTGTTTTCGACTTCTTGATTATGGTTATGAGACTTTTTTTAAGAAAATGCTTGTCGTGTGCTTGATTCTCTTGGTGAGCTTGTGTTTGGAATCTCTAGAGTTGGTAGAATTTTTGGAGTGATTTTTCGTAATCTCTTCTTGGATCTCTTAAATGTTTGCTTACATCTTCTTCTGATTTCTGGCTTTGGCACCGACGTTTGGGGCACATTGGTTTTGATCATCTGACACGAGTTAGAAACCTTGATCTCATGAGAGGTTTGCCCAAACTCAAAGTGTCAAGGATCTTTGTATGTGCATACAGTAGGCATGGCAAACAAGTTGCCGCCCACACCCTTCTCGTGACTATGGTTATGGTAGACGGACTGTGACAGCTTGCTTCATATGGATACCGTTGGTCTGCTAGAGTCCGGTCATCGGTGGAAAATGGTATATTCTTGTCATAGTCGATGATCTTTCTAGATATACTTGGGTGTTCTTTCTTACTTCAAAAGATGAAGCTTTTGGTTATTTTCATGACCTTGTTCTTCGTTTGGCTTCTGAGCTTCCTGGTGCTTTGAGAGCGATTCGCAGTGATAATGGTACGGAGTTCAAAAATGCTTCTTTTGCTTCTTTTTGTGCTGAGCGTGGTATTGAGCATCAGTTCTCCTCTCCACACGTCCCTCAACAAAATGGCGTGGTAGAAAGGAAGAATAGAACCTTGGTCGAAATGGCTAGGACGGTGCTAGATGAGTATAGCACACCGAGGAGATTTTGTGTAATACCTCATATAACCAGTTAGGTTGTATCTTTTCGATTGTCTAGGAATGTTATTCGAAATCGAGATTTAAAACTTTCCGAACCGAATCGGTAAAAGAAAGAAGTCGGAGAGAGTAAAGAATCGATTTTAAATCGAATTTTCCAATCAGCGGAGGGGTAATTGTTAATTCTCGTCAACTGGGCGCTATCCGCGACCAGAGGCCCAAGAGGGGGCGGCGGCCCATGAGGAGGCCCGCCAAAAGGGGGGGCGCCACTCCCCCAAACCCTAGCCGCCACTTGCATCTCCCCTCCCCTTGGCGCCTCCTCCTCTCCCCAAACCGCCTCCTTGCTGCCCCTTGGTGCTCCCTCGCAGCGGTGGTTCCAACTCCGGTGATCCCCGTCGCTCCTCCTCAAGGTCCCCTCCATCAACTCCGTTCCCCGCCGCCGTCGACGCCGCTCGTTCGTCTCCCGGTGGCCGGCCCTAAGAGAAGAAAGAGAGGAGAAGCGAGGAAGACCCGTGTGCAGCGGATCTTCGTCGTTTTACTGGTCTACAAGGGTAATTAGACCTCCGATTCGTTGTTTGATTCCATTAGAATTGAGGATCCGATTGGATTTGTAGTTTCGTTTTGATTTGGTTAATAGATTGATTCTGTCCAGTACGTTGTAACTCGGTTTTGGGTATCTTAGAGGCAGAATTGGATATCTTCGCCTTCTGGAGAATTGTTCCTGGTTTCATTAGCTTTCTTTTGGCACCTGGATCACGAATTTTCACCCAGTAGATTAAGAGTTATGACTGTTTTACTACGTGCTGGTCTGACTGTCAGAACTGCTGGGTATAGTCGGTTGCACCTAGGTTTTGATCTAGTTAGATTCAGAATCAGGTCGGATACCCAACTAGGTTTATGAAGATAATTTCACCATGTTTCCAGGCTGATAAAAATAACTTTATTTGGATCAGTGGTTTAAATGTTAGAGCCTTTTCTTTCGGGCTGTTCTGAATTCTGGGCAGACTGCAATTATAGTTTTTCATTGGATGATTAGACCTCTGTATTGGCCGAATTAGAGTTTACCATCAACTAGAGTTTTGTAGCCAGTTAAGTTAGGAAAATCTGGGCACTGGTTTCGTGTCGTTTCGAGTTCCAGATAATTAAATATGCTTTTTCTCGTACCGCTGCTCATAAGGGCTGAAATCTGGCAGAATAGTTTATTTTCAATTTGGGTCTATGCGGTATATTGAATAGTCAGGGGTTATTGTAGAACATCGGTAGCAGTGTTATATCGTTGTTCTTATTTTGGGAACATGCTTGTGTAGGCGGTGAGACATCCCGTGTGGGAACACCTCCGTTGCCTGCTAACGAGTCACTACGCAAAAGGCAAATCTTGTATGCATAATGATATGTTGTTTACATGAATGTTTTGTGCCTTGTTCATGATGTTGATATCTTGCAAGTACCTTGTATACTATGTTTGATGCAAAATGTGATGTGTGAGTGAATGATTATATTTGTTCGTACTTGTAGATGAATGCCATGTGTTTCTTTTCAATTATGAGTACTATTTAATATTGCCATGGGATCACATCATGACATGCATAAATTACATTGGTAAGACCCATCAATTCCAGTATGGGCACTTGAAAATCCCATCAATTCCAGAATGGGTACATGAGTCCACCATTCCAATGTGGGCCATGTTACGTGAGTCCACCATTCCAATGTGGGCCACGTTGACGGTCGTATGAAACGTTCTTCATACGATTACTTTAAGTGAACACCGACGGGTGTTTCACTCGCTATACCGGTATATGCTGCAATATGTCCAATTCCTTCAATGCATCATTCCACTTCATCCATTCATAAATTCGTTTCCAGTAAAAGTTCAAATGATGATTGTGATATATTGCTCATGGAATGTTTGATTGTTACATACAGTTACTTGCTGAGTCTTTGGCTCATTCTTGCTTTGTTGTTTTATTTAGGTAAATGACAAGGAAGAATGATCTTGTGGAGGGTAGTTCATCACGATGCACTCACTACCATAAACCAAACATTTTGAGGACTTTTACTGTCGTTAATTATGACTTGTGTTGAATTGTAATAAGCCAGTTTGGTCATAACTACCTTATCTCTCAGAATTGTTTATTTCTATTCCATTGATTAAACCTGATGATGAATTCTTGTTTCCGTATAATCTTCCTACTTGATTAACCTGGTCATGTGATTTGATGTTATTCTTCTAAAGAGTAGTGGTTGTAGGTGACATCTTGACTTCCTTATAGTCAGGGTGTTACATTTTGGGCCGAAGCTATTACTACTGCTTGCCATATTGCAAATCGTATCTTTTTGAGACCTTCTTTAGGCAAGACTCCTGATGAGCTTCGTTTTGGTAGAAAACCTTATGTTTCGCATTTTCGAGTTTTTGGATCAAAATGTTTTATTCTTAAGACAGGCAACTTAGATAAATTTGAATCAAGAACTTTTGATGGGTTATTTCAGGCTATCCGCTCATTCGAGGGTTTTCGGTTTTAATATCGAGACTAACATTATTCAGGAGACTTGTAATGTCACTTTTGATGAGACTAGTCCTGGAGCTAGATCTATTGCTACAGATGATTTACAGGTGACAGAGAGCATTTTTGTGGAGGAAGATGAGGACGAAGCTAATATCATTCCTTCATCTGCCGCTCATCAAGCGTCCATCTTGATACAAGAACACGCTACGTCTACTTCACCTTGATTGAGGCTCTGCTGCATCTTCATCATCGCATACTGCGGAGGTCGAAGAAAGCAGTATCTCACCCGGCGCCCACTTCGCATTCAGAGACAGCATCCTCCGGAACAGATAATAGGTAATCTACATGAGCGAGTCACTCGCTCCAGGTATAATGATCCAAATCTCTACTCTCATTCGGCTTTTGTTGCTTCTTTTGAACCCCGCGATATATCACATGCTTTATCTGATTCTAGCTGGGTAAATGCCATGCATGAGGAGTTAGAAAATTTTGAAAGAAACAAAGTTTGGAACCTAGTAGAACCCCCTAGTGGTCATAATGTTATAGGAACCCGTTGGGTGTTTAAGAATAAACAATGTGAGGATGGTTCTGTGGTTAGAAACAAGGCCAGATTGGTAGCTCAGGGTTTCAGCCAAGTTGAGCGGTTAGATTTTGATGAGACATTTGCTCCTGTTGCTAGACTAGAAGCCATTCGCATTCTGCTTGCATTTGCTGCATCAAAAGGTTTTAAATTATATCAGATGGATGTTAAAAGTGCCTTTTTAAATGGTTTCATAGATGAGGAAGTGTATGTTAAGCAACCCCCTGGTTTTGAGGATCCTAAATATCCAAATCGTGTTTTTAAGCTATCTAAAGCATTATATGGTCTTAAACAAGCCCCTAGAGCCTGGTATGATAGACTTAAGACCTTCTTGCTTAAAAATAATTTTGAGATGGGTAAAGTGGATAAAACTCTATTTATTCTTAGGTGTGGAAATGACTTCTTGCTTGCTCAAATTTACGTGGATGATATTATTTTTGGTGGTTCCTCTAATGCTCTTGTTTCATTTTTCCGACACTATGTCCGTGGAATTTGAGATGAGTATGATGGGAGAGCTGAATTACTTTTTGGGACTTCAAATCAAGCAATGCAAGGAAGGAACTTTCATCCATCAGACGAAGTACACTAAAGATCTACTCAAACGCTTCAACATGGGTGACTGCAAGCCAATTTCCACTCCCATGGCAACTTCGACTGTTTTGGATCCAGATGAGGAAGGAGAAGTCGTGGATCAACGCGAGTACCGCATGACATGATCGCTCCTTACGTATTTGACGGCCTCGAGACCGGACATTCACTTCACGGTATGCCTTTGTGCAAGATTTCAGGCGTCTCCGAGAACTTCCCATCGCCAAGCCGTTAAGCGCATATTCAGGTATTTACACTCTACCCTCTTATATGGCATTTGGTATTCTTGCTCTTCAGCTTTGTCCATTAGAGGTTTTTCAGATTCTGATTTTGCGGGCTGTCGGTTAGATAGGAAGAGTACCTCAGGCACCTGTCACTTTCTAGGCACTTCTCTTGTATCTTGGTCCTCTAGGAAGCGGTCTTACATTGCACAATCCATCTTCTTTGAGCGGAGTATGTAGTCACGCTAGTTCTTCAGAGCTGATTTTGTGGATGACGTCCACTTTGAAAGATTATGGGTTAAACTTTGCTAGTGTTCCTCTTTTCTGTGATAACACTTCTGCTATTAATATTGCTAAAAACCCAGTGCAACATTCTAGGACTAAGCACATAGACATTCGCTTTCACTTCCTTAAAGATCATGTTGAAAAAGGTGATATTGTGATGCACTTCAGAGAGTCCAAGCTCAATTGGCGTATATTCTTACCAAGCCTTTAGATCAAACCGATTTTCCTCCTTAAGAAGCGAGTTAGGGTAATTTATCCTTATGGGTTGGTTTGAGGGGAGTTTGATATTTTCTTATCTTTCCTTGTTCTTTTGATCTTTTATTGTTCTTTTCCGAACTTAGTGATCTTTTCGAACTTTTTAGGTTTTTAGGTTTTTTAATTGCATCTCATTGTGTCATATTGCATTCATATTAAAACTCCAACAAGTGGTTACAACAAATGGTATGAAAAATCCAAAAAGATGCATTGTAATATAAGTTTTTCTGCTTATTTTTTAAAAAAATTGATGAAGCTTTGCCTATTACCCTTTAGAGCTTTTGTATTTCAATTCTTGCTCAATGTCATGTCTAGTTCTTTGACTTGCTAGAATTATCATGCTTTTACATGTGTAGCTAAGTCTTTGCTACATGAGCTAGAACCTTTTAAACAAGTCAAACTAAGAAATTGCAATTTATGGATGTTTTAGCGAGTTGCGCAATTAGTGCTCCTCTTGTGACATTGGCCCTGTCAGAATTGCTTTGTTAGCTCTTTGATCTAAAATTGACCATTACTTGAGCTTTTGTGTTCTTGAGATTCTAAAACTGCTCATGTGAAAAATGAAAATCAAGATTGTCTTATGCTTAAATTGTGCCAAACTATTCTTACGAGACTGCTTGTCAAATGACATGAACTTGGAGATAGTTTGATGAACCAGACGATCTCATGGGGACTGCTTGTCAGAAAGGACATGAACCTCAAGATTTGTCGCCCCGGTAGAAGCTTAGAAAGAGTTTGTGGATGGCTCCTAGTGCAGGATCTTGTTTACTAAGATATACCTTTAATCAACTTTTGGTCGAAGCTTAGGATGAGTTTGTGGATGGCTCCTAGTCCAGGATCTTGTCACTAAGTTAGATCATTAGTCAACTTCAATATTCAATGCAAATGAGAAAAATGTTGACAAATGGGCGTTTACAAAATATTGAGCAAAATGATTCAATACGGGACTTGATTGACTCTTAATGTGGTCTTTGTTAGATTTTTTATCTCACTTTGACATTTTGACATGGCCAATTTCACTTTAGGATCCCTGTTGATGAACTTGCTGAATTTGAAGCGTTGCTTAAATTGATCAAATCTACTGTTTTACTTTTGAGCCTTTGTGCTTAGCTTTGATATATATGTCTTAACATGATCTTGCTAGCGCTGTCAGGCTTGATATGTTGTTTGTGCAATATTAGAGATACTAGCTTGTTCTTTTGGGTAATCTCCAAAGCTTCTTGTAATCAAAAATTGAAAAATACAAAAATTGAAGCCACTCCATTGCACTTCATGCATATTCCTCTTTATGCTTCTTTTGTTTCTGCTTCTTTCTTTATTCTATATTTCTTATCTCTGGATGAGAGGAAGGCGTGATTCCTTGATGAATCCATTGTCAAAGGGGGAGAAGATGTGTTAAATGAGAAGAGAAGATGTGTTAATAAGAAGATATTTCTTTATTGGGGGAGAAGTTTATACAAAGGGGAGAAACTGAATATTTGAAAATTGAGGATCATAGTGAGAGGAGTTCTTGAGTTGCATTCTTATTGTCTTATTGAATATTACGAACTTGAATTGCATTCTTTTATACTCACAATGATCATAGGTCAATTGAACAATTGTTCTTTCATATGGACTTCATGTGAGAATTTTGACCCTTTTCTCGAAATCAAAGTTTTTATGCTTTCTTTTGCCTTGTCTCACATGCCTATACTATTCTAATGCCAGCTTGGTCATTTTCATTGCTTTTTCTTGCTTATGGACCAAGTTGTGCCTTTGTGCGAAAACTGCGAGTAAACTCGTTTTCAAACCTCTTACTTACATTTTCGGATAATTGCCAATGTGTTCATCAAGGGAGATTGTGGATTTCATGGGGATATGTTCGGATCTTAGGATGATGTGACAATTGGCAATGGCGTTTATAGCTTGTCGTTTCACGTGTTTTCGATAAAGTTCTGAGCTTCTCGATGTGGGCGGTCCGACCGGTCCTTGCATCGGCGGTCCGCCGGTCCCAAATCGGTCGGACCGCCATGTGGGGCGATCGGACGGCGGTGACCTAAAAGTACTCGAGCAGTGGGCCAAAAATAGGTGTTGTAGGCAAGTGAGGGATCCCAATGCACTTGGTCTCATAATTTTGGAGTCTCCAAGAAGAAGTTCTATTGGTTTTAATTTCGAAGGTTTCAAATTTCAGGCTTGAATTTCGGATAAGTCCCAATAGGGTCCGACCGCTCATTGTGGAGCGGTCCGACCGCCAAAGGCGGTCCGACCGGCTCACCGAGCGGTCAGACCGGTATTGACTTGAACGTCGGCCAACTTCGTGGCGATGTTGATTGGTTAGGTCAAAGTCATTGGTATCGTGGCATATGGTTTGCATGATGCATGTTTTGACTAATATGGGTCAAGTTGTGAAGAACTTGTTCCCGAATTCGTGTTTGCTTGTCTATGGTTGTGCAGGTAGCTTGGTGGTCAACGACGGTCAACGGCGAGGAGGATCGGGACTAGACTTGGAGAGTTGAGGTCCAGAACGATCAACGATGCCGGGTGAGGTCAACGACTCAAGCGTGACGCAAGATGGACAAGGGTGACCTATTGGCAAATCCATGACGCATGGTGAAGCGGTTTAGGTCAAAAGGTTAAAGACGGCGCTTTGCGAAGCGTGCGTGTGTGACCCGTTTGTTAGTGGGCCTTAACGGGAGCCCAATTGAGTCAAACCCTAGGAGTCCTAGGCCTCCATTATAAATAGGAGGAGGTGGTGGCTGCACCCCTCCCTCTCGCCTTTTTATGTTTTCAAAACCCTAATTGTCTTTAGGGGAGTTGAGGTGGAGGCTAGGGCTCTTGATGGTTTGTGGTGAATTTCGTGATCTTTGATTGTCCACTGATCCATGATGGTGTGGATGTAATCCAGCATCAATCACGAAATCAATCTATGCAAGGTTTGCTTGAGATAAGTCTCTTTTCGTTCTTGCTTTCAATTTCGTGTTTTTAGGGCTTTCTTTGATCCGCGAGTTTGTGATTGATTCTTTCACGTGAATTAGCTTGCTGTGATATGTGTGAATCTATCTAGCATCATCTTGACCATCAATCTCTCACGAACAAGCATTAGGATCAAGTTTTCGTTCTTGCCCGGTTTTAGACCTTCTGTTAATCAATTGGCAATTGCTCAAGATCGTTCCAAGAATTGTCCTAATATTCAATTGGAATAGGTCCTCAATAGCATATAGAAGGTGTGTGCAAAGTTTCATAAAGATTGGAGTTGAGAATCAAAAGTTTCACCTAATTGCAACTTCGTCATCGGGCTTATTTTACTGTTGCAGATCGGTTCTAGAGTCGGCCGGTCAGACGGCCCGTCATCACCGGTCAGACCGATTTTGGAGCGGTCCGACCTCCAGCATAACGCCGGTCAGACCGCCCGGCAATCGGTCCGACCGGTTAGGTCCAGCGGTCAGACCGCCCGTGCTGTGAGTTTGCAATCTTAAGTTGATTTTGTTATTTTGCTTAGGGGATTTAATTGGATTCAATACTAGTCTTCCGCTGTACTGGTATATTGATCTTCATAGCTTCATCATAGCTATTGGAGTGAAATAGTGTTGAATTCATTATTTGGGAAAAGGTGAGTGTGCTCCTATTCACCCCCCCCCTCTAGTCGCCTTTACGGTCCAACACTTAGGTTTTACAATTGTTATCTTAAATTTTAGTTACTTCTTTGATGTTTTAGTAACATTACAGGCTCGTGCTGGGCTGGGGTGTTACACATTCGGTACGGCCTGTTTGAGATAGGAGCGGTTCGGGTAGCAGTTCGATGACCAACTTGATGTCTCGAGCAAGCGGCATCCTAGGCAAATCTTTAGAAAAAACATCAGGGATGTTGCATACCGCTGGGACTTCATGAATCTCCAGCCCTGGCGTCGCTTCGAGCGCGAAGAGATGTGATTTTTGCAACTTTGGTGCAATCCCAACTTGCTCGCCGTAGGAATTGGTAAGGGAGATGAATGTCTTGGCACAATCGATTTGTCCCTAATGTTGGGACAACCAATCCATGCCAAGAATCACATCCAAACTCACTGAATTGAGTATGACGAGATTTGCCAAAAATTCCACACATTCTATCTTTATCGATACATCCCGACACTCATTGACAGCTCTTATTTCTGACCCTGGAGAATTGATGATCAAAAGAACATGCATGGGAACAATACGAGCATCACTCAAAGCAGCAAAAGTCTTTGATATAAAACGATGAGAATCTCCAGAATCGAATAAAATAGTAGTAGGATGTGAATTAACGAGAAGCGTACCCAACACAACGTCGGGTGCCTCCTGCGCTTCCTCGGCCAAGATGTGGTTGACCCGTCTGCGTGCCACTTGCTGAGCTGGGGGATGACCACGTCCTTGCCCCTGCACTTGCCCCTGATTAGGGCGGGGGCGACTTCATTCTTCACTGTCGCAGTAGAAGCAAGTGACCCCGACACTCGGGTTACGGGGCCACCCTGCTATCCCACAGGTGCACGTGGTCAAACCACAGCCTACGGAGGGTGAGGTACGAACGCCGGTGGTCTCAATGGTGGTGTCTCATGAGCCACAAGGGCTTGCCCAAAATATGGACGAGAAGATTGTCCTCCTGCTGATTTTTGAGCCTCCCATTTGCACTTGCGAGACTCGTTGAGGGCTCCTCCCTTGTGCTCCGACACAATGGCCTTATCGACCAAGATCTAGAAGTCAGGGAACTCCACGATGGATAGTTTGTCCTGCAGCTCTTCGGACAGGCCGTCCATGAACTTCTCTTGTTTTGCTTCGTCAGAGGGAACGGCCCCAGGGGCGTACCGAGAGAGGTGGTTGAACACATGAAGAAATTTGGCCCTTGTTTGAGCGCCAAGAACTCCTTCAGTAATATCCCGAAATTGAATCGGCTTATCGGAAGGAGTCTCGGGAGAGGAGTGAAATAAAAATCCAGAATAATACTTTTCTTGTGGGTTTTGGTGTATTTACGACAACTTTGGGCTTGGGTCAGAGCTCGGGAGGGGCCCATGAGGGGGGCCGGCCTAGAGGGGGGGTTTTCCCTTCCCTAAACCCTAGCCTCCCCCTCTCTCCCCACTCCCCAAGCCGCCACCCTCCCCACCTTGCGCCGCCTCGTGGCTCCTGGCGCCGCCCCATCAGACCGGGCGCCACTCCTTGCTTGTGCTGCCGCCCCTCCCTGCCATGGTACTGCTCCTCCTACCGCCGGTTTTCGCAAAGGAGATGTGGAGGGAGACGAGGGAAGAAAGGAGGAGGAGAGGGATCTTCTTCGTGGGGAGATCAACCAGCGTCTTCCTAAGATTCTTCAAGGGTAACAAGTCATTTCCCCCACTGTTTGTTGTCGTTTAGATGTGAATTGGATTATTTTGATTGGATTGAACTGATGCTGTCAGAAAGTTCAGATCTGTCCAGTTTCTTGCACGGCCAGTTTCGGCTTCTTAGAGGTCGATCTGGAGGTTCCTCCCTCCTAGTGATTTGTAGCCATAGTTCTTAGGTTTCTATGGCCACCAAGATCACCAGCATCTGATCTACAGTTCAAAAGTTACGATAAATTCTTTCCTGCTGTCCGGAGAAACCTGACGAGAATTGTGAGTATAGTTGTTTAATGAAATATGAATTTGTTATGATCAGATTCAGATTGGTCACCCCAAACGATTTCTGTAGATAATTTTATTATCTTTCTAGATTGATAAAGAACACTTTAATTGGATTTATAGATTAAAGGTTATGTTGTATTCTTCGCTGCTGTTCTATTCGTCTGGACAGATTGCTGTTAGGCATATTCACCTACTGTTTAGTCAACTATTTTGGCAGAATTAGGAAATCTTGTCAACTAGAGTTTTGTAGGTTTTCTCGTTAAGTTTCGTTGAGCACTGGACTAACCTCGTTCCGAATTCCGCTTCAAAAGATATAAATTTTTCCGTACCGCTGTCCAGTTTGGTTTCAAGTGACTGAATTGTCTGATTTCAATTTTGGGTTTATTCGTTGAATTGGTTAGTCAGGGAGTTAGTGCAGATCACCAGTAGCTTTGTCATACCCTGTTGTCATTATTTCGAGTACATATTTGTGTTGGCAGCGAGGCGGCAAGTGTAGGGGCGCCACCGTTACCTCCTAGCACGCACAACGCGGAAGGCAAGTACAATGTGTTAACATGTATTGATTTCTGTGAATGATGGTGGATGTGCTGTTAATTTTATGATCCATGTTCATATTTCATGTTATACATTCCGTTCTTATTTGATAATCCATGTGGAAGAAAGTGGTGACATTCATTGCATATGTTCATTCCATTCATACGTTGTTCATGTTCCGTCCACGGGAGTGGAATTGTAAAGACCCATCAACTCGAGTATGGGTATGTAAGACCCACCATTCCAATGTGGGTAAATTTCGGACACCCGTATGAAACGTTCTTCATACGGTGATTGGATGCTCGGACTTTGTTAAGTATGGGTTTAGGTGAACACCGACGGGTGTGTCGCTCGCTATACTGGTATGAGCATGTGTACAGTCCATTCCTTTCAATGCATCCATTCATTCCATACATACACATATGTTTCCAGAGCTGAGTTCATAATTCATAATGTGGTTGACATGTTCATAATTTTGTATGATCAATTGTTTATTGTACTTGCTAAATTTCGACTCATTCTTATTTTCTTTATTTATTTAGGTGAATGTTGATGATGGCTTTGTTGGGAGGGAGTAGACCAGCACTTTTCACTCAGTTCACCATAATTTACCTTCAATAATAAATTCGATTGTGTCTTCCATTTGTTAATTGAGGAACTATAATAAATAAATTTAGGACTTCATGATATTTCTGTCCATGTTATGTTTTGTTAATTGTTACTAATGGTTTGTTTTATTCACTCTATGATTATACTTAGATGAATTTAGTCTTCATTCCTGCCATGCTGCTATGAAAGTTGATCTATTTATGTACTTAGAGGAGTTACAGTTTAAATTCTTCCGCAATGTGGTTGTATGATAGTTCTTTAGGTAACATCTTGGCTTCCGAATAGCCAGGGTTTGTATGAATAGATTATGATTTTAGATGAATTTTAAAATAAATATTATTTCATTTAGAGTTTGTATGTGGAATCTATGGCCTTTGGAAGATCAAAGGGAAGAAAAATTAGAAAATTTGTAATATGCCACTATTCATCCAAAAATTATGTATTTGGTGAAGTTTTCCAGAAATGTGGTGGAGATAAAAATTATATGGAATGATAGATAATAAAAGGTTACAATCAGAATAACTTGGTTCTCCTTATTTTGAGTTCATGTGCAATATTAAAACTAATTTTTCTAGGATAGTAACATGTCCAAAAATCATACCATATTAAAGTTCATTAAAAATGAAAATTACCTAAATTGGTTCACTGGATTAGGAGTTAAAATGAATTAGTTATGCATTTTTGAAGTTAAATGATTTTTCAGTTCAACAGTAAATCATTTCAGAATTTATAAAAGCATTAAATACTTTTCTTACCAGGCTGAAGCAAGCCACAGTCACTGACAGGTGGGGCCCATTTGTCGTTGAGTCGATCTATAGCACAGTGTATGGACCGAGGGTCCAAGAGCTCGGTCCACGGTCCACGACCAAGATTACTATGCACTTAAAGAGCGGGCCCCGCATGTCAACAGCTCAGAGATAAACCGGTTTAATTTAAAACCTCGTTTTATGTTCATGGGACCCACACGTCATAGACTCACAGCATTTAAAGACCGATCATTAACTCAACTAAATGTCATTTACTCTCTAATCTGACAAAGATTTGTCCTAAGGATCTTGCTACAGTTCCGGTCGGGAGTTCCGACCGTACGGGAGCTCTGGCCGCGACTTTGCTCTGCAGCTCACCAGCGCTACGTGCCATGCCGACGCCGGCTAAGAGGTAAAATGGAAAGTTGATGCGTAGGCGAAGCTATGGGCGGCTATTACGTCGCCCGAGAAGGTCCGACGCGACGGTGCTACGACAGGGAGCTGGGGCATTGCTATGGGCTATGGTGCATGTGCAACCTGATGACTAAAAGAGCTATCTAACACACGCCTTAGCAACTACGAGGTCCAGTGAGCCTACCTGGGTGCCAAGGAGAAGACCAGCTAGTCGGAGTTGGGCTGGTAGTGATGACCCGAAGTGGTGACGAAGGCTTCACCGTGGAGGGGATGCCCTGAGGAAGAAAGAACGGAAATGAAGGTATAGACAGCACCAAAGAGGCTAAGAGATGGTTTAGAAGAGAGGAATTTGATAGGGTCTCACTGTGCCGGAGATGGAGACGAAAGATAGGGTTTGCGACCGAAAAAGGGGAAACTTCAAAATTCACGAGCTCCTGTGAATCATTAGAGAAACGAGTTGGGGGAAATGATTCTCATACTAAGGAACAAGATCTGACACACAAGGGAGAGGGACTAGCTCACCAGAGACCCAGATGACACGACGGTGCAACTTCGGGTGTGCTGTGGAGAAGAAGATGGTGAGATCGCGTTTCGGGAGCTACAAGCAGTTAGAGAGGCTATCATTAGCGCAGATAAATATGGCGATGGTCGAAGATAAAAAGGGTGCCAAAAGCATGAAGCTTACCTGATAGCTGAGCATAGAAGAGCCTCTTCCTCCCTAGTCACTTAGAGGAGGAATGAGGTGCATGGAGGAGGGTTAAGCACGAGAAAGAGACAGAAAGGAAGCGGTGTTAGTAGACAAAGGTCCAGGAGTGGCTGGAGTGGGCAGTGGATCGACGTTGTGAGCTAGCGCGTGTAGAGCGACGCAACCGCATGGCGCTGAAGCTTTGGCGTCGCCAGCGTGCCAAGGGAGACGAAACTGACAAGGGGGTCCCACCATGTCAGCGACAGAGATAAGCAGCGCAGCGCGGTCAGGTGAGGCTGACTCAGTTAGGTGCGATTAGTTGGCTAAGTCGAGTCAAGTGGTCCAGTCCGAGCAACAGTGCGTGGTTTGACTGGTTTTGAAATTTAAACCTCCCACTTCGACAGGGCTACTAAAAATAGCAATTAAATTTCACAAATTTTGAAATCTTTTAGGGAGGTTCCTAAGATGACCTAGTACCTATATAAAATTTCAAATCCCACTGTTCATATTTGAATTCCATATTATTAATGCTTTAACAGTAGGGGTTATTCAAAAGAGTTTTGAATTTTCTTAGGGCCGATTTAGTCTTTAAAAAATTGGGAAAAAATATATTTATGCATGATAAGTAATATAAAATTTAAATAAATTATTTCCTAAGGATGACCATAAGTTTTTATTTCTGATTTCTTTTGGAGCTTCGATTTGAGTTGTATCTTTTCTTTGATTTCACAATCTTCAAATGCAACAATTTATGCAAATACTCTAGAAATCCAATACATGTTCAATTTTTTTTAAAAGTTCATCTTTTTATATATTTAAAATACAAACCCAAGATTTGGGTTGTTACAACAACTAACAATGGAACATTAAAAATTAATTAGCCTAGTCTGTCCCACTCCAAACTTGTGGTATTATGGAATGGCTTAACAATCCGCGGCTCATAGACCAGTCGTTAATTGACTGGGCGACTTCCAAAACAATCCCTGGGCCTCAACCATTCACCGAATTGAGCCCGAGCAAAAATCTACAACCAACAACTATCCACTTCGCCCAAGTCCAAACTAATTTTATTTTTTAAAGTAATTTATAAACTTCCATGACACAGCAATGTTATCGATACAATTTAAACAATATTTGATTTTTGGTACAAAATTCCCAAATCAAATATTTTTGGCCTAAACGTAGCTAAGCTTATTTTTTCGAAAAATATTCTAGTTCATACTATTGCATAAACTAGATTTTTATCTAAGGTGAAAGGGTATGGATATTTCAATGTCAAGATTTGGTCATACAAATGAATTCGGGAATACCTATAAATTCAAAATAGGAATTTAAATTAACTTCAATATAAATAAGCATGCAATAATAATTTAAACATAATTTAAATAGTTTTAAATATTGGGACCAAATATGATCAAAGGTTTAACTTGCCTTGCTCAGTTAATTGTTGTTCTAAAACGACGTCGAAATCTGGCTCTCCGAAGTCGTCGAATCTATACGTGGAAATAAGCCAAATTCAAATAAACTCCAAATTAAATAATCTTACTATAGATAGCTAGATCTTGATTTTATATGAATTTAGAAATTTGAATCACTTGAATTAGAGCTAAAACGAACGAGAACGGGTTCTCAGCAATTCACTCGAAATGATAGAATTGGATTTTACAATTTATAGAATTATTTTTCTGAAGGAAAACAAATTACCACATCATGATGATGTCAACGAGAGGATAAAAGGATGTTGGCCAAATTGTTTTTGTAAAGTAAAAGGAAAAAGGGTCACTGACAAGTGGGCCCGAGTCTGTAGACCAGGTCCACAGGAATTAGGTCTGGTCCACAGTGGACTGGCTCACAAAATAGTGCGATCCACACAAGCGATGACACACATGTGATGACTGGCGGCAACGTAGATTATGGTGGTGAGGTGGTGCGTGCGTGGTAGTGACGTGGCAATGCCATGTCAGCTCGATAGCGGCTAGGCGCGCACGGATGGTCGGCGGCGAGGGCAGCGGTGCACTTCGGGCATGTGACGGCGTGGCGCTCCTGCAGTGCTCCAGCGAGGAGGGAGGGATAACAAGGTAGAATGTCGTGAGGTGAAGCCGGAGGTGTTAAAGATGGCGGCGGATCGTCGTCGACGGAATCAGGAACGGTGGTGGAAGGGCGTTCGGTCGGTGGCGAGGAAACTTAGTGTGGATATCGTGAGGATATGTGCACGATCTCAGGATGATGAGTCAATTGGCAATGGCGTTGTTGGTTTGCAAAATCTCGCGTTTTCGGGTTTGCTCCAGGGCTGTCAAACCACAGGCGGTCTGACCGGTGGTGTCGGGCGGTCAGACCGCCCGTGGAGGAGTCCGACCGGCCATGGTGGCCGGTCCGACCGCCAATATGTTTTTAGGGTTTTGGAGCTGGGCCAAAAATAGGTTGTGTAGGCAAGTGAGGGGAGTCTCCTGGATGTGGTCCCATCATTTTTGGAGCTCCCAGTCAAAATTTCTATTCGTTTGAAATTTCCAGAAGGTTTCGGAATTTCACGCTGGAATTTTGGCTATGTCTTTTTGACCGGTCCGACCGCCGTTGTGGGAGCGGTCCGACCGGCCTGAATCGGTCGGACCGCCTTTGTGGTGATCGGGCCGTGATGACTGGAGGTTAGCCAAGTTTGCATTGAGATGATTTTGATTGTGTTTATTGTATGAACTTCAATGCTTTATTGTTGCATATTGCATTGCGGAGCTAACGTGGGTCAAGTTGTGAAGAACTTGTTCCCGGAAACGGTTTGTTTGTCTATTATGCGGTGGCTTGCGGTCAACGGCGTCAGCGGTGAGTGGATCGGGACTACGCTTGAGAGCCGAGGTCCGAACGATCGTGGTGCGGGTGAGGTCGTGTGACACAAGCAAGGTGCGAGGATGGGCAAGATGGATCGAGCGGGTGTTTGAACATTTGGTTGGATCAAAGTGCGGATATCGGTCGCGAGTCTGCGGGAGGTTCCGATGGGATTCGGACAAGAGAGGCTTGGCGACGCGATGAGAACCGCTGATCAACCTACACGTGGTGAAGCAGGCGATTGCTTCAATAGTTATGTGTGTGTGGGTCCCATGTGTAAGTGACCCCAAAAGTGAAACCCTAGCTCTCTAGTATAAATAGAAAGGGGGGAGATGGAAAACCTTCTAAGCATTCATTTAGCCCCTTCTTCCTTTTTCTAGGGTTTGGAGGAGAGGAGAGGAGAGGAGAGGAGAACTAGGGTTTGGAGTGTGCTCCTTGTGTGAGCTCTTGCCCTCCTTGTTGGAGAGGCTTTGTAAGCATCTAGTGTGATCAAACAATCTTGTGATGCTTAATTGAAAGATCATTTGCTCCCTTTGTGTTCTTCTCCCTTTTTTGATGAATTTGGTGCTTCCTTGATTCAAAGGTTTTTGCTTGGTCCCTTGGACTAATTCATCTTGCTTAGTTGTGTGGGGATACTCCTAGAGTCATCTAGATCATCAACCTCCATGAGCAAGTCTTGAATCAAGAGTTTCATATTTCTAGGGTTTGTGCACCTCTTGGTTAAATCCTCGAGAGATCGTTTCTGCGGAGTGGATCTGAAGGATCGTCGCTAGAAATAGGTCTCTAATTTCATTAGGGAGGTGTGCTCGAAATTTGGTCAAGTTTCATTGGTTGAATCAAAAGTTGGATCAAATTTTGTTTTGAATTTGGGGTTCTTTTTCAGTACTGGACTGAACCGGTCAGACCGGTGTTTGAACGGCGGTCCGACCGCCCTCATATTCGAGCCATTGATCGCCGGGTCGAACCGCGCCCACCGGTCCGACCGTCGATTAGTTCTTGGTCGGACATTGGTTGACCGTTGGTCCGACCGCCCGTGGTAGCCGGTCAGACCGCCTGTGTCCAGATCTGTCTTTTGAGTTTAAGTCTCCACTTTTGTGTCGTGTGGTTGTCGAGGGTTATCGAATTCAGCACAAGGCGTCCGCTGTGTGCTTACTGATCTTCTTAGCTTTCATAGCTATAGGAGTAAAGTTCGTGTTGAATTCGACTTAGGCGAGAAAATTGTGAAAGCGCCTATTCACCCCTAGTCGCCTTTCAGGTCCTACAAGTGGTATCGAGCGGTTAGCTCTTCTCATAGATCTTAACAGGTCTTTGGAGCCATGGCGATCGACAAGTACTCAACCAAGCCACACATTTTTGAGGAGTTGACTTTGCATCTTTGGAAGGCTCGTATGCAAGCATATATCGAGGCTCAAGGGCACGCTATTTGGCTAAAGGTGAAAAATCCTTATGTCGTGCGGTAGATGACGATATGATCACTCCATATGTGGAGGCCAACAAAGAAGGCTCGAATTACTTGATCCAAGGCCTTAGTCGATCCGAGTTTGAGCGTGTTGCTCACTTGCGGTGCGCTCATGAGATCCGCGGACACTTTGTGATTATCACGAAGGGTCCACTGCGATCAAGGAAGTGAGACGAAACGGCTCAAAAGGTTTACTCTAAGATCGAGCAAAGGCACGGTGAGTCTTTGGATGAGTGGGAAGATTCTCTAAGATTCTTCATGATCTTGTATTTGTTGACTTGATATTTTCTGAATCTGAAAATGCATGCCAGCTTCTAGGTGCTCTTGATGTGAAGGTCTGGGGAATGAAGATCACTTCCATCAATGACAACACTGTCATGAGTGAGCTTACCATGGATAAGCTCTACTCGAGGTTGAAGACGCATGAGATTGATTTTATCTCGCGTCTCCCCAAGACAGAGTCGATGGCATTAGTGGTCGACAAATCCAAGGGTTTCTCTTCAGAGACTCTTGATTGTAGCTCATCTGGTTTTTCACTATCTGCTTTACATTCTTTAAGTGATAAGCAACTAGAGAAACTGCCCGAGGATGACTTAGCCCTCCTTTCCACCAAATTCACAAGAGCGTATAACAAGGTGAGGAATAGGAGGAGAAGTGGACCTATCACGTGCTTCGAGTGTGGTGAGCCAAACCACATTCGCTCCAGGTGCCCCAAGCTAAAGGGCAAGGAGGAGAAGGAGACACGAAGACATCCCCAGGAGAGGGATGCTAAACCCAAGAAGACAAACTATCGCAAGTTTGTCAGCCAGGTCATTCCGCTCTAGAGAATGTCAATATGAGCGATGTGGACTCGGAAACGGAGGACGACGAGAGTGACTCTCGTGGCAAGAAGAAGGCGCATGACTTCACCGGCATGTGTTTCATGGCCAAGAACATACCACCACGACTCCTCCAACGATGAGGATCCTTTTAGTGATCCTGATGAGGTATGCCCTTCTATTGCTGACATGAAAAGGGCGTTGGTGCTTGCTGAACAGAAATTGCATAAGCAAGTAAAAATGATTAAATCTATTAATCCTGATGATATTTGTGAATCCTGCACTAGCTTGCTTAATGACTTGACAAGCTTGAAATCTGCTCATTCCTCTGTCACTAATCAACTTAAAGATGCTCTCGATGAACTAGAATCTCTCAAGTCTAGTTCTGCTTGATTAGATGTCATTTCACTTGATGTGACTGCCATGGAAGCTATCCCTTTAACTTGCTCAAATTGTGCTTTGCTTGAATTAAAACTGGATAGCTCCTTAAAAGAATTGCAAAAATTTGATGCTAGTCACACATGCTCTCATTGTAAGAATAATAAGATTAAGATGCAAGAGATGAAAGAAATGCTAGTTTACTCTAGAGTTGCATCTTGTGAAAATTGTCTCAAGCTTACAATTGAGATTGAAGCCTTAAACAAGACCCTTGAAGAAAAGGCTAAAATTGAAAGATCCATGCCTTTTACTGCTTCTAAGAAAGTTATTGATTCTAACTCTTGTGCTTTAAATCCTTGAGGTTAAACCAATAATTAATCGATTCAAGAGGCATTTAGAGTCAAATTTAAGGAGCAGTTGAATAGGATTAGAGAATCCTATTGTGTGTCTTGTGAGGCCTTCAAAGTGGAAGTGGCCCTTCTTAAGAGTAAGAGCACTGAGGTAATCAAGTCTAGCAAGTGCACTAGATGTGAGAGTTTAATGAAAGAGAATGATTACCTCAAGGTGACTCTTGAGAAGTTTTCAAGTGGGAAAAAGAAACTCAACATGATTCTTGATCAATCCAAGGTGAGCGTGAAAAATAGTGGTCTAGGTTTCAATCCCCTAGAGCATTCCAAGAAAAACCCACCTAGGATTGCTAGAGTTGTGAAGAATGGTTTGTTTGAGCTAGAGCCTCCTAAGCCATCCGTGGTTGTTTTCAAATCCGCTGGTTTTGCTCAAACTCTTTCTGGCAAGAAAGGTGCTTTCACTCATTCTGTACAGACCTCTCAAAAGGTCCAGTACCATTGCACCTTCTCGCAAGAAAGAAGGCCATCTTGTTGAGTTACGCTCAGGAGAGCAAAACTTGAGAGGAAAAAGAGGATGAGCGTCCTAAGATCCATTAGAGGAGTCCCTTCTCCAGCTGTAGTCTCAAGAGCTAGGCAGCCTGTTTATCGCACCACAAATAGGCCTAGATTTGTAGAGAACTTTGTAGACTCTTTTGGTGGGTCTAGGCAGCGTGTTGGATTAGGACATCGTGAGGAGAAACCACGGGTAGCACCTAGACAGGGGGAGTATCGATCTTTTGGTAGATCGTTTCGGAGAGGTCTAGGTGGTTCTCATGTGCATCCTTATGATTTTACTCCTGATCATGTTTCTGCTATTTCTACTGCTGTTCCCAGACATCGTGCTTCTCAGTACTGGATTCCTCGATCATTTATCACTAACCCCAGTACTGAGGCACGGATGTTTTCTGGATTGTGCTTTTAGGTCCGTCGTGCGAGGAAGGAGGACATATGGCTTGTTGACTCGGGTGTTCTCGACATATGACCAGGAGATTCTAGATGGTTCTCCTCCTCACACGTGCATCCGCAACGAATTGATTACATTTGGGGATGCTTCTACGGGACCGTGGATCGCAAAGGGCTTGTCGTGCGCGTCAACGATAAGTTCATGCTAAAAGACGTCGCTTTGGTAAGTAAGCTGAGGTATAATCTTCTATCTGTTTCTCACCTGCTTGATGAGTGTTGGACCGTAAAGGCGACTAGAGGGGGGGTGAATAGGAGCACGCTCACTTTTTCACAAATTATGAACTCAATACAATTTCACTCCGGTAGCTATTAGAAAGCTATGAAGATCAATATACGAAGATGCAGAAGACTAGTATTGAATCCAATTAAACCCTAAGCAATGCTACAAAAATCGGCAAGAATCAAAGCAACACAAATCTTGGCGGTCGACCTCAGATCTTGAACCGGTCGGACCGATTGCGGCGGTTCGACCGGCGTTGTCTTTGGCGGTCGGACCGCTCGAAATCGGTCGGACCGGTGGTGACGGTGATCGGACCGGCGATCTGAACCGATTCAAGCAATAAAATCATCCCGATGACGAAGATGCAATTAGGTGAAACTTTTGATTCTCAACTCCAATCTTTATGAAACTTTGCACACACCTTCTATATGCTATTGAGGACCTATTCCAATCGAATATTATGATAATTCTTGGAACTATCTTGAGCAATTGCCAATTGATTAATGAAGGTCTAAACAGGGCAAGAACGAAAACTTGATCCTAAAGCTTGTTCGTGAGGATTGATGATCAAGATGATTTGGATAGATTCACACATATCACGGAAAGCTAATTCTCGTGAAAGAATCAATCACAAACTCGCGGATCAAAGAAAGCCCTAAAAACATGAAATTGAAAGCAAGAACGAAAAGAGACTTATCTCAAGCAAACCTTGCATAGATTGATTTCGTGATTGATGCTGGATTACATCCACACCATCATGGATCAGTGGACAATCAAAGATCACGAAATTCACCACAAACCATCAAGAGCCCTAGCCTCCACCTCACTTCCCTAAAGACAATTAGGGTTTTGAAACATAAAAAGGCGAGAGAGAGAGAGGTGCAGCCACCATCTCCTCCTATTTATAGTGGAGGCCTAAAACTCTTAGGGTTTGACTCTCTTGGGCTCCGTTAAGGCCCTCTAACAACGCGTCACACACGCACGCGCGCATAAGCGCCGTCTTTAACCTTTTGACCTAAACCGCTTCACCATGCGCCATGGATTCGCCAATAGGTCACCCTTGTCCATCTTGTGTCACGCTTGAGTCATTAACCTCACCCGGCATCGTTGATCGTTCTGGACCTCAACTCTCCAAGTCTAGTCCCGATCCTCTTCGCCGTTGACCGTCGTTGACCACCAAGCAACCTGCACAACCACAGACAAGCAAACACGAATTCGGGAACAAGTTCTTCACAACTTGACCCGTGTTAGTCAAAACATGCATCATGCAAATCATATGCCATGAAACCAATGACTTTGACCTAACAAAACAACATCGCCACGAAGTTGGCCGACGTTCAAGTTGAAACCGGTCTGACCGCTCCAGGTGAGCCGGTCGGACCGCCCCTAGGCCGGTCGGACCGCTCCCTATGAGCCGGTCGGACCGCCCCTTGGGACTTAGCCGAAATTCAAGCCCTCAAATTCCGAAACCTTCTGGAAACTTTAAACCAATAGAACTTCTTACTGGAGACTCCAAAATTTATAAGACCAAGTGCATTGGGATCCCCTCACTTGCCTACAACACCTATTTTTGGCCCAGCCCATTCTGAGAACTTTTAGGTCATTGCCGGTCCGACCGCCCCACATGGCCGGTCCGACCGATTTGGGACCGGTCAGACCGCCGTGCAAGGACCGGTCGGACCGCCCCTGTCCAGTAAGCCTGACACTTTGTCGAAAACGCGTGAAACGATAAACCGTAAACGCCATTGCCAATTGTCACATCATCCTAAGATCTGGAGCATATCCCCATGAAATCCACAATGAGGGTCTAGAAGTG
The DNA here is from genome assembly GCA_036346395.1 of Hsuehochloa calcarea. NCBI lineage: Eukaryota > Viridiplantae > Streptophyta > Magnoliopsida > Poales > Poaceae > Hsuehochloa > Hsuehochloa calcarea. The sequence continues at coordinate 32,159,886 of CM070610.1, forward strand.
AGGTTTAAGAGAGGTGAGTGTAGAGTTCTAGATTCCTCAGGTGAGCTTGTTTTTGAGATCTCCAGATTTGAGAAGATCTTCTGTGCTAATTTCAGTATTTCTTCAGTTTCTAGTCCTAGGTGTCTTGTAGCCTCTGATTCTCATGACCTTCTTTTGTGGCATCGTAGACTTGGGCATATAGGTTTTGATCATTTGTCTAGAGTCAGTTGCAAGGACTTGATTAGAGGTTTGCCTAGGTCAAGGTCATTAGAGATCTTGTGTGCTCACCCAGTAGACATGGTAAGATGGTGTGCCTCCCACCCACCTCTTACTTTGATAATGACTGATGGACTGTGATGACTTCTTCACTTAGATCTGATTGGTCCTTCTAGAGTTCATCATTTGGTGGGAAATGGTATGTCTTGGTGGTTGTGGATGATTACTCCGGTATTCATGGGTTTATTTCCTTGCTTCTAAGGACGAAGCATTTGGATTCTTTAGAGATTTGGTCCTTAGAATTCTTTGTTGATATACCCGGAGCTTTGAGAGCCATTAGGAGTGACAATGGGATGAGTTCAAGAATTCTTCTTTTCTACCTTCCGACCGATAGGGGAATTGAGCATCGTTTTCTTCTCCTAGAGTTCCTCAGCAGAATGGTGTTGTAGAAAGGAAGAACAGAACCCTTGTAGAGATGGCTCGGACCATGCTAGATGAGCATTCTACTCCTAGGAGATTTTGGGCTGAGGCGATCTCTACTGCTTGTTATATCTCCAATAGGGTTTTCTTGAGATCTGTGGTTGGAAAGACTTCTTATGAGCTTAGATTTGGTCATTCTCCCAAAGTCTCTCATTTTAAGATTTTTGGTTGCAAGTGCTTCATTCTTAAACATGGCAATCTTGATAAATTTGAGTCTAGATGTTTTGATGGCATATTTCTTGGATATCCTGCTCATTCTCGTGGCTATCGTGTTTTTAATGTTGACACTAACAAAATTGTTGAGACGTGCGAAGTCACTTTTGATGAGGCTAGTCACAGTACTAGACCCGATGCTTGTGTACACAGTTCACGAAATTCAAGGAAGCATCTTCGTCGATGATGACTCGAGGATGAAGAACCAAACCATCCTCCGCCTACTTACGAGAGGGTGGAGAGCACTGCTACTACTACGTCGGTTTGGAGCGACCTCCTCCTATCCCCACCGACGATCCGAGTGGCTATGTTCCTACCTCCATAACTCATGAGGTAGAGGCCACGTCCGCACCAGAGCACCTCTTCAGATACAAATGACAACATCCACCGAAAGATGATTGGGGATCTTCAAGAGCGAGTCACTCGCTCGTGTTTATTTCTCCGATTCTCATGCACATTCGCTTTTGTCGCTTCTTTTGAACCCCGAGATATCACCCATGCTTTATCTGATGCCTCTTGGGTCAATGCCATGCATGAAGAGCTTGAAAATTTCGAAAGAAACAAAGTCTAGTTTTTAGTTGAGCGACCTTCTGATTCTCATGTTATTGGAACAAAATGGGTTTTTAAAAATAAGCAAAGTGAGGATGGATTGGTTGTTCGCAATAAGGCTAGACTTGTAGCTCAAGGTTATTCCCAGGTAGAGGGCTTAGACTTTGAAGAGACCTTTACTCCAGTAGCTAGATTGGAAGCCATTCACATTCTTTTAGCATTTGCAACATCCAAGGGTTTCAAGCTTTTTCAAATGGATGTTAAAAGTGCTTTCTTGAATGGTTTCATAGAAGAAGAGGTCTTTGTCAAGCAACCTCCTGGTTTTGAAAATCAAAAATTCCCAAACCATGTTTTTAAACTCTCTAAAGCCCTGTATGGATTGAAACAAGCTCCTAGAGCTTGGTATGACAGGCTTAAGAGTTTCTTGCTTGAAAATGATTTCAAAATGGGAATGGTTGATAAAACCTTGTTCACTCTCGTGCATGGCGTTGATTTCTTGTTGGTTGATTTATGTGGATGATATTATTTTTGGTGGTTCTTCTCATGCTTTGGTGTCCAGATTTTGATTCGATGAGCGGTGAGTTTGAGATGAGCATGATGGGAGAGCGACATTCTTCCTTGGCCTACAAATCAAGCAAGCAAAGAAGGCACCTTCGTTCACGAGTAAGTATACAAAGTACCTTCTTGGCGCTTCAATATGGGAAGCAATAGGCCAATGTCTACTCCCATTGCTACAACCACCGTCTTTGGACCACGATGAGGATGGAGAGTCCGTGGACCGGAAGAGTACCGCAGTATGATTGGCTCCTCCTCTATCTTAAATGTCGAGGCGGACATACAATTCGCCGTATGTCCGTGTGCGCCGCTTCGAGCTTCCTCGTGCTTCTCATCGTCAAGCAAAGACGCGCATCTTCGGTATCTTCAAGATACGCTTGACTTTAGACTCGGTATTCTTCTTCTTGGCTCTTTCAATTCGAGCATTTTCGATCTTGATTTCACGGATGTAGAGTGGATAGGAAGAGTACTTCGGCACTTGTCATTTCTTGGGCACATCTCTTGTTTCTTGGTCTTCTAAAAAGCAGTCTTACATTGCCTGATCTACCGAGGCCGAGTATGTAGGCCGCCGATGGTCGCTCTCAAGTTCTCTGGATTTTATCCACGCTGCGGGACTATGGGTTATCTTTGGGAAGTGTTCCTCTTTTACGTGACAACACTTACGCAATTAATATTGCCAAAACCCGATTGCAACATTCGGGACTAAACACATTGATATTCGATTTCATTTTCTGAGAGACCATGTTGAGAAAGGTGATGTTGTGCTTCACTTTGTAGAGTCTGAGCAACAGCTTGCAGATATTTTCACTAAAGCTCTTGATTCTTCTCGCTTTGTGCTTATGGGAGAGTTAGGGTTATTAGTCCTATTGGGCTGTTTTGAGGGGGAAGTTGCTCTTTTTGCATTCATTGTATCATAATGCATGTTTCAATTCATCTGTCTTGCATTGTATAATAAAATTAGTGGAGCTTTGATTATTATCCTTGTATGACTTGATTTCATCTTCTCTACTTTGTCATATCAAGTGATAGTCTGCTAGACTTCTTTTATGGCTCTTCATGTTTGGCTTAGCTTTTGCCTTGCTAGCTTTATATCTGTGAGCAAATTGAATCAAATCATGTCTTGTTGGATCTTGTGACTAGTTTTGCTCTAGTGATCCTCTTATGATTCTTGCCATGTCAAATAGGTTGAATTGAGTCTTGAACTTATTTTGAGATGAAAAATGAGCTTTTTATCTTCTTAAGTCAAGCAAATGAAAAATGAGATTTTCTGTGCGAAAAAACTGATCTCACCAATCCTTTCTCATGAGACGGCTTGCCATTGCACTAGGCATAAACTCAGGGGGAGTTTTGGATGACCTAGATCATTCTTTTAAGCTTATCGCTTGAGATGGTCGCGGCAAGGCTTGAGATCTAGCACAGCAAAAAACAAGAAAAAGAAAATTTGCCCAAAAAGGGCTAAGTGCTTGAGATTTGCTTCAAAAGAATTCTCTTAATGCTCAAAATGCCTCAATTCTTGTTTTGAGTCTCTTTTTACTTATAGACATGGCTTGACTCATTTTTGGTTGCTTTGAGTGAATCTATGATATTGAGCAACCTTTCATGATTTAATTCTGTTAATCTCAGATTGCTGCTATCTTGGTTTTAGCTTTGCAGTACATGTTTTGCCATGATTGAATATAGCGTCTACCCTTTATATGGCTTGGTATAATACTTGTACTGTTTTCATGTATAATGGTCATGGCTCCTTTTTACTAAAGTTCAAAAATAAGGTCATTCCTTCATGCTCTTTCTTTTTCATGCATCTTGATGAATTCATTGTCAAAGGGGGAGAAAGATTGTGAAGAAAATGCTGTTGGAGCTTTTGGTTTCATACTTAAGGTTTAATATATAAGAACTTCATAAAATACAAAATTTAAACCTTTTGAAAGTTTGTGATCATAGTGAGTTAAGTCTTATGGTTCTATTGCCTTTTCCTGATTTCATTTGCATTTGAAGAAGACTCACAGTGATCAAAGGTCAAATAGAAAAATTGCCTTTCATTTGGACCTAAGTGAGACTTTTGGCTACTTTCTGGAAATTGAAACCTTTGGTGCTTTCATTGCCTTATCTCACTTGCTTATACTATTCTGAAGCCAGCTTGGTCGGTTCCTAGGTTTTTTTGTTGCTTATGGACCAAGTTGTGCCTTTATGCGAAAACGGCGAATTTTTACTTTTCATTTCGAAAAACCACATTTTCTTAAAAATTGCCAATGTGTTCATCAAGGGGGAGATTGTGGATATCGTGAGGATATGTGCACGATCTCGGGATGATGAGTCAATTGGCAATGGCGTTGTTGGTTTGCAAAATCTCGCGTTTGGGTTTGCTCAGGTCGTTAGACCACAGTGATCGATCGGTGGTGTCGGGCGGTCGACCGCCGTGGAGGAGTCCGACCGGCCATGGTGGCGGTCCGACCGCCAATATGTTTTAGGGTTTTGGAGTGGGCCAAAAATAGGTTGTGTAGGCAAGTGAGGAGTCTCTGGATGTGGTCCCATCATTTTGGAGCTCCAGTCAAAAGTTCTATTCGTTTGAAATTTCGGAAGGTTTGAATTTCACGCTGGAATTTTGCTAAGTCTTTTGACCGTCCGACCGTTGTTGTGGGAGCGGTCCGACCGGCTTGAATCGGTCGGACCGGCCTTGTGGAAGGATCGGGCCGTGATGACTTGGAGGTTAGCCAAGTTTGCATTGAGATGATTTTGATTGTGTTTATTGTATGAACTTCAATGCTTTATTGTTGCATATTGCATTGCGGAGCTAACGTGGGTCAAGTTGTGAAGAACTTGTTCCCGGAAACGGTTTGTTTGTCTATTACTGTGCAGGTGGCTTGCAGGTCAACGACGTCAACGGTGAGTGGATCGGGACTACGCATGGAGAGCCGAGGTCCAGAACGATGAGGGATACCGGGTGAGGTCGTGTGACACAAGCAAGGTGCAGGATGTGCAAGATGGATCGAACGGGTGTTTCGGAACAGCTGGTTGGATCAGGCGGTGCGGATATCGGTGCGAGTCTCTGGGAGGTTCCGATGGGATTCGGACAAGAGAGGCTTGGCGACGCGATGAGAACCGCTGATCAACCTACACGTGGTGAAGTAGGCGATTGCTTCAATAGTTATGTGTGTGTGGGTCCCATGTGTAAGTGACCCCAAAAGTGAAACCCTAGCTCTCTAGTATAAATAGAAAGGGGGGAGATGGAAAATCTTCTAAGCGTTCATTTAGCCCCTTCTTCCTTTTTCTAGGGTTTGGAGGAGAGGAGAGGAGAGGAGAGGAGAACTAGGGTTTGGAGTGTGCTCCTTGTGTGAGCTCTTGCCCTCCTTGTTGGAGAGGTTTTGTAAGCATCTAGTGTGATCAAACAATCTTGTGATGCTTAATTGAAAGATCATTTGCTCCCTTTGTGTTCTTCTCCCTTTTTTGATGAATTTGGTGCTTCCTTGATTCAAAGGTTTTTGCTTGGTCCCTTGGACTAATTCATCTTGCTTAGTTGTGTGGGGATACTCCTAGAGTAATCTAGATCATCAACCTCCATGAGCAAGTCTTGAATCAAAAGTTTCATATTTCTAGGGTTTGTGCACCTCTTGGTTAAATCCTCGAGAGATCGTTTCTGCGGAGTGGATCTGAAGGATCGTCGCTAGAAATAGGTCTCTAATTTCATTAGGGAGGTGTGCTCGAAATTTGGTCAAGTTTCATTGGTTGAATCAAAAGTTGGATCAAATTTCGTTTTGAATTTGGGGTTCTTTTTGATCTCGGATCGAACCGTCCGATCGGTGTTTGAGCGGCGGTCCGACCGCCTCATATTCAGACATTGTTCTGCGGGTCGAACCGTATGCCCACCGTCCGACCGTCGATTAGTTAGTTGGTCGAGACCGCTGGTTGACCGTTGGTCCGACCGCCCGTGGTAGCCGGTCAGACCGCCTGTGTCCAGATCTGTCTTTTGAGTTTAAGTCTCCACTTTTGTGTCGTGTGGTTGTCGAGGGTTATCAAATTCAGCACAAGGCGTCCGCTGTGTGCTTACTGATCTTCTTAGCTTTCATAACTAAAGGAGTAAAGTTCGTGTTGAATTCGACTTAGGCGAGAAAATTGTGAAAGCGCCTATTCACCCCCCCTAGTCGCCTTTCCGGTCCTACACTTAGATTGTGGCGAGGAGGGAGGGGAGAGGGGATGAGATTACAAGGGTGAGATGGAGAGGAGGAAGGGCACAGGATGCTCCTATTTATAGGCCAAGGGGGTGGCCTGGGAGGAGATCGAGTGGACAGTGTTTGCAGCGGCCGGTATGGGTTCCGGTGGAACGGGCGTGAGGAAGGGGGGACAAGGACGAAAATGGGCGCGGTAAACTGTGGATAGATTAGGGCACACGCTGGTACGGAAAAAGGGGGGAAATGGAGGCGGTGGGAGCTCTTGGCGTGCGGCAATGGCGATCGGGAGGAGGAAGAAGATAGAGGATGGAGGAAGAAAAGGGCTCGCTGCTTACGTGTGGTGCTAGGCTGGAAGTGAGAGGGAGAGAGAGGAGGAAGATGCAGGGCTTGCTGGGCTGGCACACGTGGAGAATAGGGATGAGCCGGAGAGATTCGGCCCGAAAGGCATTTTTTGGATTTTGGTGATTTACTAATTTCAGAATTTACGTTAAATTAATTTGGCTTTTAGAAAATAGCAAATAGAGTTCGAAAATTCTAGAAAAAATTCCAAAAATTCCTTGAATTATTTTGAACCAAAAAAAATATTTTCAACTTAAAGTTGGTTTTTAATTTTGCACATAAATTATTTTTAATTTATGAAAAATAGGAAAAGCCTTTTTAAAAACCAAAAAAATTCACAAAAAATTATTTTTAACTTTAAATCCAAGAAAATCCTACAAAACTCAATATATTTTTTACTTTTAAAAACTATAAAATTCAAGAAAAGTAAGAAAACTCTTTTAAAACTCAAAAAATCCAATAAAATAATAACTTTATTAACTTTATTTTGGTAACATGACTTGAGGACGTTACAGAAGGCCATGCTGACGGTGTGGACAACGTCGCCCGTGCTCCACCGACGGTGGCGGGAATGGCAGCGAAAGAGTTGCGGTCAGTGATCTACAACTTCGAAGTGCCGCAGCGAGAGGGAGAGAGGAGAGTTGTGGTTGCGATGGGGGAATGAGTGATCAAGTGCGAAGCTAAGGCTCAGTTCTGTAGGACAAGGTGGGCACTGGAGGGGAGGGCCGTGTGTGGAGGACAAGCTAAAGTGGCGACAAGATTTGCGACGTTGGGGCATTTATGGAAGGGAGGTAATGCCGAAATGGGCGCGACCGGAATCGGGGGTCTTAATGGCACCGAATCCGTGAAGAATTGAGATGCACCAATCAGGTTTGATGAGCTCTCATCGGGCATTAATGGCGATAGCAGGCAGCATCGGGAATTGAGGAGGCAGTGAGAGAAAGAGATAGAAATGGAGAGGAGAGCGGGACGCTGGCGACCGGGCCACATGCGGCAGCAGAAGAAGGGGTAGAAAGCGGCCGAGTCGATGCGGGGTGGATTGGGCCGCAGGCAAAAATGGGCCGTGTGCGGAAAAAGGGAAAAGAAAGCGACCTAGGAAAAGGAATTTGGCCTGTTTAGCAAAATCCGAATTTTGAGGACTTTTGTAATTTAAGAAATTGAAATAATTCAAATAGGCGTTTAGAAAATAATAAATATAGTTCACAAATTCTATAAATATTCATAGAAATTCCTTGAACTATCTACAATGTAAATTTGGTTTTTATTTTTGCACATAAATTAATTTTAATTTCTAAAAAATAGGAAAAACCTTTTTAAAATATAGAAAATTCAAGGGAATTAATTAATTTTTATTTTAACTTTAAAATACATGAAAACAAGAAAACTCATTTAAAACATTAGAAAATCTAATAAAATACTAACTTTAACAATTTTTTAATTTTTTAAATTAATTTTAGTAACAGAACTTTGGGATGCTATAATAGGAGAGCTCCATGGGCGCTCTGTGGGGAGCTCGCGGTTGGCGAGGGGGGGCGCAACGGACTCCGGGGACTAGCAAAATGGGATACGGGGTCACGACGGTGCTAAAGGTGGCAGTGGCACAATGGTGGGTGGTCTGAGGCAGTGGCACAATGGTGGGTGCTAAAGGTTCTCCTTCCCCTGCGCCAGATTTGTTTGTCAGATTTGGGTAAGTTCCATAGGTTTTCTGTTGTGTCCACCTCTTAGAGAGTTGTAGCCCTTGGTATTAGCTTTCGTTAGGCACTGAGATCATCTAATTTGGAGTTACGGTTTAGGAGCTATGATAGTTTTACCGCGACTATCTAGGAGAGCTGACGTGATTTAGCAGATTGTCTTGTCGGGCCAGTTTTGATTCTTTAGAGGCCGAATCTTGGGTTTTTGTCTTCTAGAGTTTTGTTCCTGAGGTCGTTAGCTTCCTTTTGACATTGAGATCATGAGATTCCGCCCTACGGTTTAGGAGATATGAATTTTTCACCGTACGTTGTTCTGTCTGTCTGAGATCTGGGGATTGTCGGTTTGCTCCTCGGTTTTGATCTAGTTAGATTGAGATTAAGAACTTCCACCCAACTAGGTTATTGTAGCCCTTTAAATAATGATTCCATATTGATAAAGATCACCTCCATTGGTTCTGTAGAATAAAAGTTATGTCATTTTTGCTGCTGTCTTGTGATCTGGACAGATTACTGTCTTACATATTCAGCTACTGTTTGGCCAATGGTCTTGGCTGAATCATTAAACCCTGTCAACTAGAGTTTCGTATTTTTTTGCGTTAAGTTTCAGTGGGCACTGGTTTTAGGTCGTTTCGAGTTCCAGATAATTAATTATGATATTTTCTAATACCGTTGTCCAGTAGGATGGGCAGGAGTCTGAATAGTGTGATGCTAGTTTTAACTCCGTTGATTTCGTTGAATAGCCGAAGGGTTATTGTAGGTCTCCCGTATCTATGTCAATCCATGTTATCCTTATTTCGAATAATTATTTGTTTAGGCAGTGAAGTGGTGAGTGGAGGTGCACCGTTGTTGCCTCCTAACACGTCATAGCGCGGAAGGCAAGTACCATGTCTTATCATAATGAATGGTGATGATTATGTGTGGATGAATTGTTAGACTTGCTATTCATATTCGTATGCTATGTATATTTCTTCATTATGATGTGATAAGAGTTCATTGCATGAAGTTCATTCCGTTCATGCATTTGTTTCATGTTGTCCACGGAAGTGGAAATTTGTAAGTCCCATCAATTCCAGTATGGGCATGTAAGACCCACCACTCCAATGTGAGCAACCTTGGACATCCGTATGAAACGTTCTTCATACGGAATTTGGGTCCCCAGACATTGATAAGTACAGGCTTAAGTGAACACCGACGGGTGTGTCACTCACTATACCGGTATAAGCTGTGAGCAGTCCATTTCTTCATTGCATTCTCCCATTCCATTCATTCATGTATATGTTCGGAGATGTTTTTCATAAACTGGTTGTGGTTACATTGTCCACATAATGCTTGCCTTATTCATTAAAGTACTTGCTGAGTCTTTGCCTCATCCTTGCTTTGTGTTTTTATTTAGGTAAATGAGGAGGAAGGCAAATTCTTTGAAGGGGTAGTCCAGCACAATGCACATCACCTTTATTAATCCAGAACTTTATTGTTGGCTTTTGTTATGTCAACCATTTGATAATTTCTAAATTGTAATAATCAAATTTTGGTTAAGACTACCGTATGTTTAAGCTATGAATACTTCCATTCCTTCATTTGAAATTGTTAGTTTGTATCATCCTTTTTCTTATGGATCATTGTAAACTGAGCCTGGTTAATTATGTAATATTGTTCATTCTTAGTGTTTGTTAGATTTGCGTGACATCTTGTCTTCCGAATAGCCAGGGTGTTACAGTTGGTATTAGAGCGGGCTTTAGGTCCGTGGTTCATTCAAACATATTAAATTGGCACATTGTGCACACTAGGAATGGTTTGGGTAAACTGTTGCTTCCACATTTCAATTGTTGTGACTCGATTAATGAGTCGTTGTTGCATTATTTTGTGCTAGGATGTGTTAATCTATGATATGATGTGATATCCTATATCTATGAATCATTCTATGATTGTCATGAAATGATTCTATATATTCATAATTGATTTCAGTAGTTATGCGTATCGGTAGCGAGCGTTGAGCAGTTGAATTCGTGGTTGTTGCCACAGGTTTTGCGAGCTACACCCTTGTTTGTGATATGAAAGTAGAGAAGTTCTTACCCCTGTTCCATAAGTTCTGTGTTGAGCATGAGCTCGTTGATGAATTTGTTGCCTTTCTCGAGCTTGTATCTGGTTTTCTGGTTGTAGTTTCTTGCAGTTCATGAATTTCTTTTGAATAGGGGGTTATAATGAAGTGGGCAAGCTCCAGTAGGTCTCTGATCGTTCCTTGAAACAATTATTGTTCTTTCGATTATTGTGATATTTCTGCTCTACGTGAGCATAGTTAAATTGCAAGATTTATATTTTCACGGAAGTTCTGCTTTACCCCTATTGGAAAATTTTAACTCATTTGTTCGCTTGGAATTTCGGGCATTGGAAGGTTTTGTAATACCCCGGCCTGCTCGTAGTGTGGCCCATGAGGAGTTGTGTGGTGGGATTAGTCCCACATTGCTTGTCTCAAGTGAGTTGTATTAGTATATAATACCTGTTGGATCCAAACGTAGCACCTCCGGGTTAACCCTTTTACACGAAGCGAGGACGAAAGTGTAAGTGAGGTGCTATGTGTGGGCGGGTCCGCCCCACGGTGGGCTGGGCATTGAGCCGATTTTGGGTCGTGTGTTACAGATGGTATCGAGCATCAACCTTACGCACGGTAGCGTGGGGACGAGGGCACGAGCATATGGCGCATGGCACATGTGGGCCCAGAGTGGACACATGGCATAGCATATGTCTGCGTACTGGGACGCACGGACGTGTACCGAGGGGTGGTTCTGGGCATTTTTCGCGTATGCGGTATCTTTGTCGAGCGTCGACCCTTGAGGGGGGGTGAATTGAATACCCCGGCCTGCTCGTAGTGTGACCCATGTGGCCCATGAGGAGTTGTGTGGTGGGATTAGTCCCACATTGCTTGTCTCAAGTGAGTTGTAGTAGTATATAATGCTGTTGGATCCAAGCGTAGCACCTCGGGTTAACCCTTTTACACGGCGAGGGCGAAAGTGTAAGTGAGGTGCTATGTGGGCGGGTCCATACGGTGAAAATGGACATTGAGCGATTTTGGTTCGAGGTGTTCTGAGTTTCTTTTGCAAGTTCTTTATTTAGTGTGCATTGACCTTGCATAATTCTTTTGGATTACTTTAGGAAGTCGTTCTCTTCCTTGATTTCTGAAGTTGACAAATTCTTGTCCGGTGGTGGTTGATGAATTTCTCTTGGGTTCATGATTCATGGTAGATGAGTTTCAATAGGTCTTTAATAGTTCTTTGAAACCATTATTATTTTTCGATTGTTGAGTTGCTTTTACTACTGGTGATCTTTGCCAATTGGAAATATTGAAATTTCCATGGTTGTTCCTTCCTTCTCATTGGAAAAGAGCGACTCCTTTACTCGTTTGATAGTTTGAATAATGTGAGTTTTCGGTTACAAGTTCGTTAACATGAGAAAACATTAGCCCTATGTATTTCTTTTGGATCATTTCGCTTGTTGAAGTTTAATGCATCTTTTTTTGAAGAAAAGTGTTAAAACCCTTTTGTGGTGCTTTTATGTGATTAATTCGGAGGTTGTACTCAAACAAAATTGTGGGCTACGGGTTTCTATTGGCCCCTATTTGTTTTTCAAAATAGTTCTTGTCTTTCTGACTGTTGAGCCCTCTTTACTACTTGTAAACGTTATTGTTGACAAGATCGTTCTCTTTATGATAGTCCTACCTTTCTTGTTGAAAAAGGTGACTTGGTTATCCGTTTGACATTTTGGAGAATGGAAATTTTCTTTCACAAAGTTCATTGAATTTTCTTTCACAAAGTTCATTGAAGAAATTTTGACTCCGTTCATTTCTTTTGGAGTAGTTGGAGTGTTGGAGTTTAGAATCTCCCTTTGAAAAAGAAAAGTGTCGAAACCCTTTGTCAAGTTTTATGGTGTCTTGTGAGGGGTTGTGAGTAAATAAGTTAATTGATAATCCATGAGCTCAAGCTGGATTATTAGCGTGATGCATAATTAATCTTGACCGGTGTCCTCAGTAGCGTAGCTGGTTAGCTAGATTTACCTATTTTCTTGGTATACTAAGATTGTTGAAATCTTATGCTTTTGCCACACTGAGATTTCTAGCTTTCAAGGTCAGTACCTTCTTCTCATTTGGAGTTTGATCTTTTTCTCGTGCGGGTCATGTGACCTCAATTGTGGACTTTCCATATGTTTTCTGAGACCATTGCCAAATTGGTTTTCCCCTTGGCCCGGTGTTTGTTGCGAGTGGTAAATGATTTTCTAGTTGGCGAAAATCGTTTTTGTGTGCCTCTTCTTTTGAGAAATATTCAACACATTCTTTTCGCATGGGACTTTCGAGGTGTTTTCTAATTGATGTTGTGAGATTTATGTTACTACTTGTAAAATGAACGCCCATGGTGATATCGTTTAAATGAGAATACTTCAAGTTTAGTTTTCGTGACCTTTTGGAGTTCATGAATATACTGGTAACTGAAATTATTTTAAGTAAAATGGTGTATAGAGATATCCAATTACTTCTTAAGAGTTTCGTGTGATTTAGTCCTAAAGGCTCATTGGTTTGAGCTCGCAAAGTGAGGTTGCAATCAAAGAAAATTTTCGTAGATTTCGCCGAGAGGAAATTAATCCGTTTGCTTTCTGTGAAATCTTGTAAAGGAAAATGTTTCAAGTTTTGTGGCTGAGGTCATTTGGATCTCAAGTTTCATGAGTAGGCGATATGTTCCGAACAAATTTGGTGTGTTGAAGAATTTTATTGATTCTTTAGTATTTCTGTAGGTTGGACTAAAGAACTTACCTTGTTCAATATGGCAAGGTGTTATTAGTTCAAGGACTAAATGCTATGTTAAAGGAAGGAGTGCAGTAGAAGTATTTGACAATTTGAGTCAAGTTTTATAATGTAGGACCGGAAAGGCGACTAGGGGGGGTGAATAGGCGCTTTCAAAACTTTCTCGCCTAAATCAAAAACCAACACGAACTTTACTCCTTTAGCTATGAAAGCTAAGGAGATCAGTAAGCACACAACGGAAGCCTTGTGTTGGATTTGATAAACCCCTCAACCACACGACACAACCGGAGAAAAGAACTCACTGTTCCTTTTCGAGGATGGCGGTCGACCGCTACCACAGGCGGTCGGACCGACGGTCAACCAATGATCCGACCGAGCAACTAAGCTGGCGGTCGGCCGGTGAGCAATGATTCGACCCGGCAAACCGGTGATCGAATACACGGCGGTCGGACCGCCGTTGAAGGACCGGTCGGACCGGTAGAGTCGATCTTGAAAAACTCCACCCATATCCAAAAGCGAAATTTGATCCAACTTTTGATTCAACCAATAAAACTTGACCAAATTTGAGCACACCTCCTAATGATATTAGAGACCTATTTCTAGCGACGATCCGTCCGATCCACTTCGCAGAATCGATCCTCGAGATTTTACCAAAGGAGTGCACAAACCCTAGAAATATGAAAATCTTGATTCAAGACTTGCTTGTGGGGGTTTGATGATCTAGATGACTCTAGGAGTAATCCCACACATCAAAGGAAGATAAAATAGGCCAAGAGACCAAGTATGAACCTTTGAATCAAGGAAGCACCAAAATCATCCAAAAGGGAGAAGAACACAAAAGGGAGTAAACGATCTTTCAATTGAGCATCACAAGATTGTTCGAGTTCACAAGATGCTTACAAAGCCTCTCCACCAAGGAGGGCAAGAGCTCAACAAGGAGCACACTCCAAACCCTAGTTCTCCTCTCCTCTCCTCCAAACCCTAGAAAAGGAAGAAGGGGCTAAAATGAATGCTTGGCGTAGTTTTCCATCTCCCCCTTTTCTATTTATACTAGAGAGCTAGGGTTTCCTATTTGGGGTCACTTACACATGGGACCCACACACAAATAACTCTTGAAGCAATCGCCTGCTTCACCACGTGTAGGTTGATCAGCGGTTCTTATCGCGTCGCCAAGCCTCTCTTGTCCGAATCCCATCGGAACCTCCTAGAGACTCGCATCGATATCCGCACCTTTTGATCCAACCGGTATTGCAGAACCACCCGTTCGATCCATCTTGTCCATCTCGCACCATGCTTGTGTCACACGACCTCACCGGTATCCACGATCGTTACGGACCTCGGCTCTCCAAGCGTAGTCGATCCACTCACCGTTAGCGTCGTTGACGCAAGCCACCGCTGACAATAGACAAACAAACCATTTCGGGAACAAGTTCTTCACAACTTGACCCACGTCGATTCCACAATGCAATATACAACAATAAAGCATTGAAGTTCATATGGTAACACAATCAAAACCAACTCAATGCAACACTTGGCTAACCTTCAAGCCAATGCGGTCACCCGCCCCTCGGGGCGGTCCGACCGATTCATCTTGATCGGACCGCTCCCACACGGCGGTCGGACCGGTCCAAAGACAGCCAAAATTTTAACTCAAAATTCGAAACCTTCGGAATTTTCAAGCGAATAGAACTTTTGTTTGGGAGCTCCAAAATTATGGGACCACATCCAGAGACTCCCTCACTTGCCTACACAACCTATTTTGGCTCGGCTCCAAAACCCACTTTTTGTTTTAGCGGTCGGACCGCCACCATGGCCGGTCGGACGCTCCATGGCGATCGACCGCTGACACCACCGATCCGACCACTTTGTGGTCCGACAAATTTGAAGCAAACCCAAAACGCGAGATTTTGCAAACCAACAACGCCATTGCCAATTGACTCATCATCCCGAGATCGTGCACATATCCTCACGATATCCACAATCTCCCCCTTGATGAACACATTGGCAATTTTCAAGAAAATATGGTTTTTCGAAATGAAAAGTAAAATTTCGCCATTTTCGCATAAAGGCACAACTTGGTCCATAAGCAAGAAAAAGCTTAGGAACCGACCAAGCTGGCTTCAGAATAGTATAGGCAAGTGAGATAAGGCAATGAAAGCACCAAAGGATTCAATTTCGTAAAGTAGCCAAAAATCTCACTTAGGTCCAAATGAAAGGCAATTTTTCTATTTGACCTTTGATCATTGTGAGTATTTTTCAATTGCAAATGAAATCAGGAAAAGGCAATAGAACCACAAGACTTAACTCACTAAGATCACAAATTTTCAAAAGGTTCAAAATTTTATTTTATGAAGTTCTTTTATATTTTAACCTTGAGTATGAAACAAGAAACCAAAAGCTCCAACATCATTTTCTTCACAATCTTTCTCCCCCTTTGACAATGAATTCATCAAGATGCATGAAAAAGAAAGAGCATGAAGGAATGACTTTATTTTTGAACTTTAGTAAAAAGGAGCCATGACCATTATACATGGAGACAGTACAAGTAATATACCAAGCCATATAAAGAGTAGACGCTATATTCAATCATGGCAAAACATGTGCTGCAAAGCTAAAACCAAGATAGCAGCAATCTGAGATTAACAGAATTAAAATCATGAAAGGTTGCTCAATATCATAGATTCACTCCAAGCAACCAAAAATGAGTCAAGCCATGTCTATAAGTAGACAGAGACTCAAAACAAGAATTGAGGTATTTTGAGCATTAAGAGAATTCTTTTGAAGCAAAACTCAAGCACTTAGCCCCTTTTTGGGCAAATCGTTTTTCCCTTTTTTTGCTGTGCTAGATCCCAAGCCTTGCAGCGACCATCTCAAGCGATAAGCTTAAGAGAATGATCTAGGTCATCCAAAACTCCCCCTGAGTTCATGCCTAGTGCAATGGCAAGCCGTCTCATGAGAAAGGATTGGTGAGATCAGTTTTTTCGCACAGAAAATCTCATTTTTCATATGCTTGACTTAATAAGATAAAAAGCTCATTTTTCAACTCAGAATAAGTTCAAGACTCAATTCAACCTGTAAGACATGGCGAGAATCATAAGAGGATCACTAGAGCAAAACTAGTCACAAGATCTAACCGGACATGATTTGATTCAAATTTCTCACAGATACAAAGCTAGCAAGGCAAAGGCTAAGCCAAACACGAAGAGCCATAAAAGAAGTCTAGCAGACTATCACTTGATATGACAAGGTATAGAAGATGAAATTAAGTCATACAAGGATAATAATCAAAGCTCCACTAATTTTATTATACAATGCAAGACAAATAAATTGAAACATGCATTATGATACAATGAGTGCAAAAGAGCAACTTCCCTCAAAAGCGCCCAATAGGACTAATAATCCCTAACTCTCCCATAAGCAAAGAAAAGCGAAGAGTCAAGAGCCTTAGTGAAAATATCGCAAGTCGTTGCTCACACTCTACAAAGTGAAGCACAACATCACCTTTCTCAACATGGTCTCTCAGAAAATGAAATCGAATGTCAATGTGCTTAGTCCTGGAATGTTGCACTGGGTTTTTGGCAATATTAATTGCGAAGTGTTGTCACGTAAAAGAGGAACACTTCCTAAAGATAACCCATAGTCTCGCAGCGTGGACAAAATCCGAGAGAACACGAGGCGACCATGGCGGCGGCTACATACTCGGCCTCGGTGTGGGCGTAATGTAAGACTTTTCTAGAAGACCAAGAAACAAGAGATGTGCCCAAGAAATGACAAGTGCCAGAAGTACTCTTCCTATCAACTCTACACCCGGCGAAATCAGCATCAGAAAATGCTCGAATTGAAAGAAGAAGAAGAAGAATACCAGAGTCCAAAGTCAAGCGTATCTTGAAGATACCTGAAGATGCGGCGTCTTGCTTGACGATAAAAGCACGAGGAAGCTCGAAATCGAGCGCCACGGACATACGGCGAATTGTATGTCGGCCTCGTATTGTAAGATAGAGGAGGGAGCCAATCATACTACGGTACTCCTTCTGGTCCACGGACTCTCCATCCTCATCAAGGTCCAGCACGGTGGTCGTAGCAATGGGAGTAGACATTGGCCTACTGCTTCCCATATTGAAGCGCCGAAGAAGGTCCTTTGTATACTTACTCACGGTGAGCGAAGGTGTCTTCTTTCGTTGCTTGATTTGTAGGCCAAGGAAGAATGTCGGCTCTCCCATCATGCTCATCTCAAACTCACTTTGCTCATTGAATCGAAAATCTAGACACCAAAGCATGAGAGGAACCACGAAAATAATATCATCCATATAAATCGAACCAAGAAGAAATCATCGCCATGCACGAGAGTAAACA
Organism: Hsuehochloa calcarea; assembly: GCA_036346395.1. NCBI lineage: Eukaryota > Viridiplantae > Streptophyta > Magnoliopsida > Poales > Poaceae > Hsuehochloa > Hsuehochloa calcarea. The sequence goes on from CM070610.1 coordinate 32,177,216, forward strand.
AGGTTTTATCAACCATTCCCATTTTGAAATTATTTTCAAGCAAGAAACTCTTAAGCCTGTCATACCAAGCTCTAGGAGCTTGTTTCAATCCATCTGAGGGCTTTAGAGTTTTAAAACATGATTCAGAAATTTTTGATTTTCAAAACCAGGAGGTTGCTTGACAAAGACCTCTTCTTCTATGAAGCCATTCAAGAAAGCACTTTTAAGATCCATTTGAAAAAGCTTGAAACTTTTAAGATCCATTTGAAAAAGCTTGAAACCTTTGGATGTTGCAAATGCTAAAAGAATGCGAATGGCCTCCAATCTAGCTACTGGAGCAAAGGTCTCCTCAAAGTCTAAGCCCTCTACCTGGGAATAACCTTGAGCTACAAGTCTAGCCTTATTGCGAACAACCAAACCATCCTCACTTTGCTTATTTTTAAAAACCCATTTTGTTCCAATAACATGAGAATCAGAAGGTCGCTCAACTAAAAACTAGACTTTGTTTCTTTCGAAATTTTCAAGCTCTTCATGCATGGCATTGACCCAAGAGGCATCAGATAAAGCATGGGTGATATCTCGGGGTTCAAAGAAGCGACAAAAGCGAGAATGTGCATGAGAATCGGGAGACATAAACACAGAGCGAGTGACTCGCTCTTGAAGATCCCCAATCATCCGCTTTCGGTGGATGTTGTCATTTGTATCTGAAGTGGTGCTCTGGTGCAGACGTGGCCTCTACCTCATGAGTTGTGGAGGTAGGAGCAGAGCCACTCGGATCGTCGGTGGGGATAGGAGGAGGCGGCTCATTTGGCCCAGCGTAGTAGTAGCGAGCTCTCCACCCTCTCGAGAAGCGGTGGAGGATGATTTGGTTCTTCATCCTCGGAATCATCATCGAAAATGCTTCCTTGAATTTGAGGAACACTGTACACGAAGCATCGGGTCTAGTACTGGACTAGCCTCATCAAAAGTGACATGAAGTCTCAACAATTTTGTTAGTGTCAACATTAAAAACACGATAGCCACGAGAATGAGCAGGATATCCAAGAAATATGCCATCAAAACATCTAGACTCAAATTTATCAAGATTGCCATGTTTAAGAATGAAGCACTTGCAACCAAAGATCTTGAAATGAGAGACATTGGGAGAATGACCAAATCTAAGCTCATAAGAAGTCTTTCCAACCACGGATCTCAAGAAAACCACATTGGAAATATAACAAGCAGAGAGATCGCCTCCCCAAAATCTCCTAGGAGTAGAATGCTCATCTAGCATGGTCAGAGCCATCTCTACAAGGGTTACATTCTTCCTTTCTACAACACCATTATCTTTGAGGAACTCTAGGAGAAGAAAAGCGATGCTCAATTCCCTATCGGTCAAAGAAGGTAGAAAAAGAAGAATTCTTGAACTCATCCCATTGTCACTCCTAATGGCTCTCAAAGCTCGGTATATCAACAACAATTCTAAGGACCAAATCTCTAAAGAATCCAAATGCTTCGTCCTTAGAAGCAAGAAAATAAACCCATGAATACCTGGAGTAATCATCCACAACCACCAGCACATACCATTTCCCACCAGCTGACTGAACTCTAGAAGGACCAAGCAGTATCTAAGTGAAGAAGCTGTCCAGTCCATCAGTCATTACCAAAGTAAGAGGTGGGTGGGAAGCGGACACCATCTTACCATGTCTCTGAGGTGAGCACACAAGATCTCTAATGACCTTGACCTAGGCAAACCTCTAATCAAGTCCTTGCAACCGACTCTAGACAAATGATCAAAACCTATATGCCCAAGTCTACGATGCCACAAAACAAGGTCAAGAATCGGAGGCTACAAGACACCTAGGATTTGGAAGCGAAGTAATCTGAAATTTGCACTGAAGATCTTCTCAAACTGGAGATCTCAAAACAAGCTCACCCGAGGAATCTAGAACTCTGCACTCACCTCTCTTAAACCTCACTTCTAGACCCTCATCAAGCGGTGAGAAGCAGATAGAAGATTATACCTCATCTTACTTACCAAAGCGGCGTCTTTTAGCATGAACTTGTCGTTGGCGCGCGGTGCCCTTTGCGATCCACGGTCCGGTAGAAGCATCCCCAAATGTAATCAATTCATTGCGGATGCACGTGTGAGGAGGAGAACCATCTAGAATCTCGGTCATATGTCGAGAACACCCGAGTCAACAAGCCATATGTCCTCCTTCCTCGCACGACGGACCTAAAAGCACAATCGAAAACATCCGTGCCTCAGTACTGGGGTTAGTGATAAATGATCGAGGGATCCAGTACTGAGAAGCACGATGTCTAGGAGCAGCAGTAGAAGTAGCAGAAACATGATCAGGAATAAAATCACAAGAATGCACATGAGGACCACCTAGACCTCTCCAAGCGATCTACCAAAAGATCGATACTCCCCTGTCTAGGTGCTACCGTGGTCTCTCCTCACGATGTCCTAATCCAACATCTTGCCTAGACCCACCAAAAGAGTCTACAAAGTTCCCTACAAATCTAGGCCTATGTGTGGTGCGATAAACAGGCTGCCTAGCTCTAGAGACTACAGCTGGAGAAGGGACTCCTCTAATGGATCTTAGGACGCTCATCCTCTCTTTTCTCTCAAGTTTTGCTCTCCGGAAGCAGAACTCAACAGTATGGCTTTCTTTCTTGCAGAAAGTGCAATGGTACTGAACCTTTTGAGAGGCCTGTACAGCATGAGTAAAAGCACCTTTCTTGCCAGAAAGAGTTTGAGCAAAACCAGCGGATTTGAAAACAACCCCGGATGGCTTAGGAGGTTCTAGCTCAAACAAACCATTCTTCACAACTCTAGCAATCCTAGGTGGGTTTTTCTTGGAATGCTCTAGGGGATTGAAACCTAGACCACTATTTTTCACGCTCACCTTGGATTGATCAAGAATCATGTTGAGTTTCTTTTTCCCACTTGAAAACTTCTCAAGAGTCACCTTGAGGTAATCATTTTCTTTCATTAAACCCTCACATCTAGTGCACTTGCTAGACTTGATTACCTCATTGTTCTTACTCTTAAGAAGGGCCACTTCCACTTTGAAGGCCTCACAAGACACACAATAGGATTCTCTAATCCTATTCAAGCTGCTCCTAAATTTGACTCTAAATGCCTCTTGAATCGATTAATCATGGTTTCAACTTGACATTTAAAGCACAAGAGTTAGAATCAATAACTTTCTTAGAAGCGATAAAGACATGGATCTTTCAATTTTAGTCTTTTCTTCAAGGGTCTTGTTTAAGGTTTCAATCTCAATTGTAAGCTTGGGACAATTTTCACAAGATGCAACTCTAGAGTAAACTAGCATTTCTTTCATCTCTTGCATCTTAATCTTATTATTCTTACAATGAGAGCATGTGTGACTAGCATCAAATTTTGCAATTCTTTTAAGGAGCTATCCTGTTTTAATTCAAGCAAAGCACAATTTGAGCAAGTTAAAGGGATAGCTTCCATGGCAGTTACATCAAGTGAAATGGCATCTAAGCAAGCGAGAACTAGACTTGAGAGATTCTAGTTCATCGAGAGCATCCTTAAGTTGATTAGTGACGGAGGAATGAGCGATTTCAAGCTTGTCAAGTCATTAAGCAAGCTAGTGCAGGATTCACAAAATCATCGGGATTAATAGATTTTAGCCTAACAACTTCTAGGTTCAAATTATCAATCATAATGTCACCTTCTTAATCATTTTCACTTGCTTATGCAATTTACATTCAAACAAGCACCAACGCCCTTTTCATGTCGGCAATAGAAGGGCATACCTCATCGGGATCACTAAAAGGATCCTCATTGTTGGAGGAGTCATTGTCGTGGTGTTCTTGGCCATGAAACACATCTTGGGGTGAAGTCATGCGCCTTCTTCTTGCCACGAGTCACTCTCGTCGTCCTCCGCTTCCGAGTCCACATCGCTCATATTTACATTCTCAAGAGCGGCAAGGACCCTACGGTGACAAACTTCGATAGTTTGTCTTCTTGGGTTCGCATCCTCTCCGGGATGTCTTCGTGTCTCCTTCTCCTCCTTGCCCTTTAGCTTGGGGCACTGGAGGCGAATGTGGTTTGGCTCACCACATTGAAGCATGTGATAGGTCCACTTCTCCTCCTATTCCTCACCTTGTTATACGCTCTTGTGAATTTGGTGGAAAGGAGGGCTAAGTCATCCTCAGGCGGTTTCTCTAGTTGCTCATCACTTAAAGAATGTAAAGCGGATAATGAAAAACCGGATGAGCTACAATCAAGAGACTCGAAGAACAACCCTTGGACTTGTCGACCACTAATGCCATCGACTCTGTCTTGGGGAGGCGAGATAAAGTCAATCTCATGCGTCTTCAACCTCGAGTAAAGCTTATCCATGGTAAGCTCACTCATGTGATGTTGTCATTGATGGAAGTGATCTTCATACCCAGCACCTTCACATCAAGAGCACCCTGAAGTGGCGTGCATTCTCGGACTTCGAAATACCAGTCAACAAGCGGAGATCATGAAGAATCTTAGAGAATCTTCCCCGGCTCATCCAAAGACTCACGGACCTTTGTTCGATCTTTGAGTATACTTTCTTGAGTGGTTACATCTCACTTCCTTGATCGCGATGGACCCTTCATGATAGTCACAAAGAGTCCGCCAGATCTCGTGAGCAGACCGCAAGTGAGCAACACGCTCAAACTCAGATCGACTAAGAATTTTATTGATTCTTTAGTATTTCTGTAGGTTGGACTAAAGAACTTACCTTGTTCAATATGGCAAGGTGTTATTAGTTCAAGGACTAAATGCTATGTTAAAGGAAGGAGTGCAGTAGAAGTATTTGACAATTTGAGTCAAGTTTTATAATGTAGGACCGGAAAGGCGACTAGGGGGGGTGAATAGGCGCTTTCAAAACTTTCTCGCCTAAATCAAAAACCAACACGAACTTTACTCCTTTAGCTATGAAAGCTAAGAAGATCAGTAAGCACACAACGGAAGCCTTGTGTTGGATTTGATAAACCCCTCAACCACACGACACAACCGGAGAAAAGAACTCACTGTTCCTTTCAGAGGATGGCGGTCGGCCCGGCTACCACGGCGGTCGGACCGACGGTCAACCAATGATCCGACCAAGCAACTAAGGCGGTCGGACCGGTGAGCAATGATTCGACCCGGCAAACCAGTGATCGAATACACGGCGGTCGGACCGCCGTTGAAGGACCGGTCGGTTGGTAGAGTCGATCTTGAAAAACTCCACCCAAATCCAAAGCGAAATTTGATCCAACTTTTGATTCAACCAATAAAACTTGACCAAATTTGAGCACACCTCCTAATGATATTAGAGACCTATTTCTAGCGACGATCCGTCGGATCCACTTGCAGAATCGATCCTCGAGATTTTACCAAAGGAGTGCACAAACCCTAGAAATATGAAAATCTTGATTCAAGACTTGCTTGTGGGGTTTGATGATCTAGATGACTCTAGGAGTAATCCCACACATCAAAGCAAGATAAAATAGGCCAAGAGACCGGTATGAACCTTTGAATCAAGGAAGCACCAAAATCATCCAAAAGGAGAAGAACACAAAAGGAGCAAGCGATCTTTCAATTGAGCATCACAAGATTGTTCGAGTTCACAAGATGCTTACAAAACCTCTCCACCAAGGAGGGCAAGAGCTCAACAAGGAGCACACTCCAAACCCTAGTTCTCCTCTCCTCTCCTCCAAACCCTAGAAAAGGAAGAAGGGGCTAAAATGAATGCTTGGCGTAGTTTTCCATCTCCCCCTTTTCTATTTATACTAGAGAGCTAGGGTTTCCTATTTGGGGTCACTTACACATGGGACCCACACACAAATAACTCTTGAAGCAATCGCCTGCTTCACCACGTGTAGGTTGATCAGCGGTTCTCATCGCGTCGCCAAGCCTCTCTTGTCCGAATCCCATCGGAACATCCCAGAGACTCGCATCGATATCCGCACCGCCTGATCCAACCAGCTGTACCAAACCACCCGTTCGATCCATCTTGTCCATCCTGCACCATGCTTGTGTCACACGACCTCACCCGGTATCCCTGATCGTTCTGGACCTCAGCTCTCCAAGCGTAGTCCCGATCCACTCACCGTTGACGTCGTTGACCTGCAAGCCACCTGCACAGCAATAGACAAACAAACCGTTTCCAGGAACAAGTTCTTTACAACTTGACCCACGTCAGTTCCACAATGCAATATACAACAATAAAGCATTGAAGTTCATATGGTAACACAATCAAAACCAACTCAATGCAACACTTGGCTAACCTTCAAGCCAATGCCGGTCTGACCGCCCCTCAGGGCCGGTCCGACCGATTCATCTTGATCGGACCGCTCCCACAACGGCGGTCGGACCGGTCCAAAGGACTTAGCCAAAATTTTAACTCAAAATTCCGAAACCTTCTGGAATTTTCAAACGAATAGAACTTTTGACTGGGAGCTCCAAAAATTATGGGACCACATCCAGCAGACTCCCCCCACTTGCCTACACAACCTATTTTTGGCTCAGCTCCAAAAACCCACTTTTTGTTTTAGCGGTCGGACCGGCCACCATGGCCGGTCGGATCGCTCCGCAAGCGTCCGACCGCCCGACACCACCGATCGATCACCTTCGTGGTGCAGCAAACCTTAAGCAAACCCGAAAACGCGAGATTTTGCAAACCAACAACGCCATTGCCAATTGACTCATCATCCTGAGATCGTGCACATATCCTCACGATATCCACATATAACATGTGGTTATTCGAAGCTTGCCTAAATTTTCTACTCTTTCCACTCAAGAGATGTCGAGTTTCAATCGTAATGTCATTTTTCTTATCGGCTGTTATTTGCTATTCCCTTTTGAGGAATGTGTACCCTCAACCGTGAATTCAACTTTTATTTTTCCAAGATCCTCATTACCAGATTATTTCTTTGGTTTCGTGTTCGCTGTGAGGAGCAACTTTTTCCTGTGTGACGAAGCTCGTCCTTGTTCGCCGCTTTCTTTTGAAAAGGAATCAACAGTTTTATACTGCAGAGTTTTTCAAAGAGTTTTGGCAACTGTTTGGTGGTGGTTAGGTAATGGTAGTGATAAGTTTTTACTACAAAGCTATTGGAGGAGTAGCAGAAAATGAATTGGTTTTGATCTGTACCTCTTGGAGGGAAATTGATTCACATAGAATGTTTGGCTTCGAAGTAAGTCTGAATAGTGTTACGACTGAGTGGAACCTATGGTATAGAGATATTTCAGAACTTCAGTTCATGTTAAAATGTTGGAGATTATTGAAGGTATGGAGACCTTGATTAATTTTTATAGAGTAACGCAATTGGATAATATTGCGAGATTATGTGGGTAATTTCTGAGGATGTCAATAAGTGAGTATGTTAGAATTATGGGAATGTTGGAGATTCAATCCGTTGATTTCCCTATCTGTTATAATTGCAATTTGTTGTAGAATTCTTGGAGGTTAAATCTGGGCTTTGTATTTTTATGCTAGACCTTTGGTCACTCAAGGATTGTGTGTAGAGAGAGTAGAATAATAGAGTTTCCTGAGCAGTGGAATGATAATTGATAGAACCCTTCTGATGGGGTACATGAGCGGGTGCACTGAGGATTCTGAGTTATTATTGAAAAAAATAGAGGTAATTTGATTGTGTGGGATCTACTGTGTGGTGCTTTGGGCGCCTTCTATCAAATCGATTCTGTTAGTAGAATGAGTTACCTAGAGTATATTCGGTGGGTTCCAAAGAACCTCTCCACAACGGTGTGGATGATGCATCTCAGTTGAGAATAATTTGAGGATGTTTAATTAAGAGGTTTAAGCTCATATGGCATACGATGAATTCGAATTCCAAGGTTCGAGAGAAGTTTTATTCCTAAAAGAGAAACTGTGGAAAATGATATTTACTCGGATAATAAGGCGTTTTCTTGATTCGCGTTCGAGTTTTGTGTTGCTGACTGGTGTTTTCTACAATTTGAGTTGGCGCTGTGTTGGCACGTTGGTTCCGAAAAGAACGGGGTGAATAATACAGCGTAAAACTTTAGTTAGTAAAGGTGTGGTGCACGCATCAGACCGAGCGGAAAGCGACTTGAGAGCTGGAGTCCCGAAATCTAATTGTTGATGCCCTTTGAGTAGAACTGCATATAGAATTCGGGGTCGAATTCTGTTTAAGGGGGTAGAATGTAATACCCCAAAATTTATTCGGGCGAATAGGAGAGTATTCGGGAGAAAGAATTAAATAGGGATTACAATTTTCAGCGATCACAAGGGGGTTTCCGCGAATTCCTGACAACCTGGGCCTTGGGCCACGGCCCATGTGGCCCAAGAGGGGGCCGGCCAAAGGGGGATGACCATCCCCCAAAAACCCTAAACCCCCTTCACCCTTCCCCCTTTCCCCCACTTGGAGCCGCCACCCTCCTCCCTGCCGTGCGCCACTTTCTCCTTCCCTTGTGCCACTTTGTTCGTCAGATTTGGGTACGTTCTGTACGTTTTCTGATCTAACCACCTATTATAAAGTTGTAGCCCTTGGTCTTATCTTTCTTTAGACACCGAGATCATCTGATTTGGAGTTACGGTTTAGGAGATATGGAAGTTTTACCTCGAATTTCTAGGAGAGCTGACGTGATTTGGCAGATTGTTTTGTCGGGCCAGTTTCGAATCTTTAGAGGCCGAATCATGGGTTTCTGTCTGCTAGAGTTTTGTTCCTGAAGTCGTTAGCTTTCTTTTGGCACTGAGATCATGATATTCCACCTTACGGTTTAGGAGATATAAATTTTTAACCGCGCGCTGTTCTGTCTGTCTGAGATCTGGGGGCTGTCGGTTTGCTCCTCGGTTTTGATCTAGTTGGACTGAGATTCAGAACTTCCACCCAACTAGGTTATTGTAGCCCTTTAAATAATTATTCTATATTGATAAATATTACCTCCATTGGATCTGTAGAATAAAAGTTATGTCATTTTCTTTGCTGCTGTCTTGTGATCTGGACAGATTTATGTCTTACGTTTTCAGCTACTGTTTAGCCAATGGTCTTGGCCGAATCATTAAACCCCGTCAACTGGAGTTTCGTAGTTCTATGCGTTAAGTTTTAGTGGGCACTAGTTTCAGGTCATTTCGAGTTCCAGATAATTCATTATGATTTTTTCTAGTACCGTTGTCCAGTAGGATGGGCAGGAGTCTGAATAGCGTGACGCTAGTTTTAACTCCGTTGATTTCGTTGAATAGACGAAGGGTTATTGTAGGCCTCCCGTAGCTATGTCAATCCATGTTATCCTTATTTCGAATAATTATTTATGTAGGTAGTGAGGTGGTGAGTGGAGGTGCACCGTTGTTGCATCCTAACACGTCACAGCGCGGAAGGCAAGTACCATGTCTTATCATAATGAATGGTCATGATTATGTGTGGATGGATTGTTAGACTTGCTATTCATGTTCGTATGCTATGTATATTTCTTCATTATGATGTGATAAGAGTTCATTGCATGAAGTTCTGTTGGACCGAAAAGGCGACTAGAGGGGGGGGGGGTGAATAGGAGCACGCTCACTTTTTCCCAAATAATGAATTCAACACAATTTCACTCCAATAGCTATGATGAAGCTATGAAGATCAATATACCGATCAATGGAAGACTAGTATTGAATCCAATTAAATCCCTAAGCAAAATAACAAAATCAACTAAGATTGCAAAGACTCACAAAGACGCAGGCGGTCGGACCTCACAGACCCAACCGGCCGGACCGATTCTCGCGGTCGACCGGCGTTGTCTTTGGCGGTCGGACTGCTCCAAAATCGGTCGGCCGTGATGATGAAGCGATCGGCCGCAGATCTGTAACCGATCAAAGCAATAAAATCGGCCGATGACGAAGTTGCAATTAGGTGAAACTTTTGATTCTCAACTCCAATCTTTATGAAACTTTGCACACACCTTCTATATGCTATTGAGGACCTATTCCAATCGAATATTATGATAATTCTTGGAGCGATCTTGAGCAATTGCCAATTGATTAACGAAGGTCTAAAAGCAGGGCAAGAAAGAAAACTTGATCCTAAAGCTTGTTCGTGAGAGATTGATGATCAAGATGATGCTAGATAGATTCACACATATCACAGCAAGCTAATTCACGTGAAATAATCAATCACAAACTCGCGGATCAAAGAAAGCCCTAAAAACACGAAATTGAAAGCAAGAACGAAAAGAGACTTATCTCAAGCAAACCTTGCATAGATTGATTTCGTGATTGATGCTGGATTACATCCACACCATCATGGATCAGTGGACAATCAAAGATCACGAAATTCACCACACACCATCAAGAGCCCTAACCTCCACCTCAACTCCCCTAAAGACAATTAGGGTTTTGAAACATAAAAAGGAGAGAGAAAAGAGCTAGGTGGTGCAACCACCACCTCCCCCTATTTATAGTGGAGGCCTAGACTCCTAGGGTTTGACTCCATTGGGCTCCCGTTAAGGCCCACTAACAAACGGGTCACACACGCACGCTTCGCAAAGCGCCGTCTTTAACCTTTTAACCTAAACCGCTTCACCATGCACCATGGATTTGCCAATAGGTCACCCTTGTCCATCTTGCGTCACGCTTGAGTCGTTGACCTCACCCGGCATCGTAGATTGTTCTGGACCTCAACTCTCCAAGTCTAGTCCCGATCCTCCTCGCCGTTGACCGTCGTTGACCACCAAGCAACCTGCACAACCACAGACAAGCAAACACGAATTTGGGAACAAGTTCTTCACAACTTGACCCATGTTAGTCAAAACATGCATCATGCAAACCATATGCCACAATACCAATGACTTTGACCTAACAAAACAACATCGCCACGAAGTTGGCCGACGTTCAAGTAAACCGTCCGACCGCTCGGGTGGCCGGTCGGACCGCCCATGGCCGGTCGGACCGCTCCACGTGAGCGGTCGGACCGCCTATGGGACTTAGCCGAATTTCAACCTGAAAATCGAAACCTTCCGAAACTTTAAACCAATAGAACTTTTCTTGGAGACTCAAAAATCATGAGACCAAGTGCATTGGGATCCCTCACTTGCCTACAACACCTATTTTGGCCCGACTTGTTTTGACCACTTTGGTCACCACCGTCCGACCGCCCACATGGCCGGTCCGATCGATTTGGGACCGATCGGACCGCAGTGCTAAGACCGGTCGGACCGCCTATATCGAGAAGCTCAGAACTTTGTCGAAAACATGAAAGCGGCAAACCGTAAACGCCATTGCCAATTGTCACATCATCCTAAGATCTGGAACATATCCCCATGAAATCCACAATCTCCCCCTTGATGAACACATTGGCAATTATCCAGAAAATGTAAGTAAGAGGTTTGAAAACGAGTTTACTCGCAGTTTTCGCACAAAGGCACAACTTGGTCCATAAGCAAGAAAAAGCAATGAAAATGACCAAGCTGGCATCAGAATAGTATAGGCATGTGAGACAAGGCAAAAGTAAGCATAAAAACTTTGATTTTAAAAGGGTCAAAATTCTCACATGAGGTCCATATGAAAGAACAATTGTTCAATTGACCTATGATCATTGTGAGGATAAAAGAATGCAATTCAAGTTCAGAATATTCAATAAAACAATAAGAATGCAACTCAAGAACTCCCCCTCACTATGATCCTCGATTTTCAAAAACTTTCAACTTTTCAGTTACTCCCCCTTTGTAAAACAAATATATATATATATCTCAAAATTTCTCCCCTTTGTTTAATCTTCTCCCCCAACAAAGAAATATCTTCTCATTAACACATCTTCTCCAAATAAAAATAGCAAAGAAATATAACACATCTTCTCCCAAAGAAATATCTTCTCATTAATTAACACATCTTCTCCCCCTTTGACAATGGATTCATCAAGGAATCACGCCTTCCTCTCATCCAGAGATAACCAATAGATGATAAAGAAGCATAAACAGGAGTATGCATGAAGTGCATACTTATTGTTACCATCTTGGTACGGCGATCACGCCTTTCTTGGTAATCAGCATTCTCATTCCCTTGACCTCTGGCGCTGCCATTTCCAGTACGGGTAGTTACCATCTGCTTGACTTTCAAAGATTAGAAAAGAGATAGCAGCTCTAAGGGTGTAGGTCTAAAATAGCCCAAAAACCAACAATCACAAGACAAAGAGCGAATCAACAAAAATACTTTATTTTATTTTATTGATTTATTATGGCTACCACAAGGGAATTAGTAGCTCATAATTCGCAACTAAAGGATAATTTAAGGACATATCTATGGGGTTACTGGGGTATAATCTGGCTCACTAGAACTAGCCTCGCCTGCCTTGTAGTAGGCCACTCTTTTCTCGACCTTCAACTTTTCTTCCGTCTTGTAATTTCCATCGTATGAGAGACACTCATCTAGGGTATTCCGTAGGCATAATCCATGGCTCGGCGATCCACGATCGTCGGATCGGGACAATCTTCATCTCTAGTTGAGCGAAAGGTACTGTCATGCCGGGTTGGAATGTGCATCGGGTAATAGTGGAATCCAGTGCCGTTGAGGCGGTGATCGTAGATGTAGCAAAGTCGGCGAGTTGCTTCCCTGGCTGCATCCTGGATGCCTTCGGCGAAAGTGTCTCGTTGCATTGGGGCATCGAAGATATGAAAGTCTGTGTTCGGCGATAGGTTGGAGTAGAGGATCACTTCTACCCTCCACCGTCCCTGATTTCCCACCTTATACTTGTATCCTTGATACGTCGGTCTTTCTTCAAAGTCCAAGTCTTTGCATGATCTTCCGAGAATCTGTGGCCCAATGACCAAAGAAAAACACCATGGGAAATGGCATTCGGAACTTCAGCCATCTACAATTTTTTTGAGAAGGAGATGAGTTAGTAAATATTTTTCAAGAGAAAAGTTGAGAAATGACTCCAGAAGACCAAGTTATTTTTAATTTTCAAAAATAAATCCTTAAGGGTTTGATTTCCTTCTAGGTCACGACCTACAGTCGATATGGCTCTGATACCACTTTTGTCGAACCCGGGAACGAAGGATCCCGAATTCTCTGTGTTCATACACTAGTCCAGGATTTCCAGTGTACACAGTCACAAAAATATTATCACAAACATATCCAACGTGTATATTTAATAAGCATAGAGTTTATTACAATTGGGGCCGGAGGCCAAATAAAACATTAAGCGGAAGCAAATAATAATGGTAAGCCACACGATCGCCACAGCAATCGTCTGGAGGTCATTGCCTAATCGCCCCGCTCCTCACCTTACGGATAGCAGTCTTCTCACGAATAATAATATTCAAACAAAAGTGAGCACTACAACGTGCTCGCAAATTACACCCAATCTGTAATTTAGAATGCATGCATAAGTTATTCAAAGGAAGGTTGTAGGGTTTATTTGCGTAAATCAGCCTTTTTGGTTTAAATATTTATACTAAGTTTCAAGGCATAATTTTATTCCATAGCTAAAATCAGATTTAGAATTCATCATTTTATAGTGGATAACCTCCATATGAAACATGGTGAAGGATACCCTCCTATCACAAGGCTACCCGCCCAAATTTACCACAAGGATTAACCATCCTCAAATCATGTCCAAAGTTATTTTAAAACCAAAAACAAATCTAACTTAGAGTGGCTTTGCTCAGCATGTCCATAACCGTGGACACGGCTATTCGAATAGATTTACACTCTGCAGAGGTGGTACAACTTTACCCACACGAGATAATTTGCCCGTTATGTCGGCCAATACACACTTCCTTAGGTGTGTGACTAGGCAATTATCACAAGGTGTTTCCAATGCATTACCTCAATACCAATATGCGCTAAGGTTTCACTTCCATTAGGCTAACCACCACTGGAAACCCCTCTTGCGCCAAGTGGGAATAAAGTCTAACCGACACCCACACAACAAACATGGCATAAACAATACTGAGGTAATACAAATTATTAAGCCTGGTTCTGCCCATACAGAATATGTGGTAGTACGGTGGAGCTTTGCAAGATGCGGCTCAAAGGCGGTCCTTAACCTACTTGGGCAACTTTCAATAAAACCACAGGTCTCATCCTAACTGACGAGCAGGTGCATAAACCTCGCACTCCACCAACGATCCATTTTTGCCCAAGTACAAACCATTTTCTCTTATTTTTATAATTTTCAAAGACATTTGCAAAGTCTACCATGACATAACAATGTCATAGGCTTTTATCAAATTTTGAAGTCTTGGCTAAATTCTCCCAAAATCAAATATTTCTGGTCTAAGCATTTGCTAAGCATATATTTATTTTTAAATTCATTTGACTAAGGTGACAAGGAATTGGTAATACAACATTCAAATGTGGCTATACAAAGGAATTGGAATAATTAAGTATTTAAAACAGAATTTAAAATAATTAAATACAATTATGCATGCAATAATAATTTAAAAGTAAATTAGATAATTTGAAATATTGGGGCAAAATGGTCAATGGTGTAACTTGCCTTGCTCAAAATCTTGATATTCTACTTCTTCAACAGATCAAGCTCTCCGAGTCGTTTAAATCTATACGTGAAAATAAGCCAAATTCAAATAAAATAAAATAAAATTACAAAATAAATAGTTGAAGTAGAGAATGAATTTAGATAATTTTAAGAGAAAGAATTGTTGGATTTGGAGTTCGTGTGAGAACGAACGAAATTGTAGAAAATAAAATCTCAAAATAAGATGCATGTGTAAAGCACCATGCAATGATTATCTAGTCAAGACCTTGCTCATCATCAATCTATCTGAGCAGAATGTATACTAGCATGTAGCAAACGAATGGAACAACAAACAACCGAATGGAGCAACAACAAAATAGCATGACGTCGCATGAAGTATAGCAAGCGTAAGATGGCGGAGGAGGGTTTGGCGGTGTTTCGGCGGTGGTGGCGGAAGAGGCTTACCAAGCTCTACAAAGGCGACAAATGGTGGAATATGAGGATGGAGATCACACCGGTGATTCATGATTTGGAGAGGTGTGAAGGTTCGGAGGAGAGATGTCATGCCCTTATATAGTCTGGAGAAGGAACTACAACGTCGGGTAGACAAAAGCTATGGCGCGGTTTGGTTTTGGAAGCGAAGAACGGAAGTGCACTAGCTGGCTGCTCAAATGGGAGCGTGGCATCGTGGAGGAGTTTAATGAAAACGTTTCTCAACAAAGGAAATCAATTTAAGGTTTTGAATGGAGAGGAAATGAGTGAAAATAATTTGACAGCCATTACTGGTACTTGGTGCTACTGTTACGGCTGGGAGCAAAGGGAGGGAAATGGAGAGGAAAAGGGAGGGTGGCGCGGTGGAGTGGGGCCGTCTTGGTACGCTTGGCGAGGTGGCCGGAGTTGGCAGCCCCTAGTGGTTTGGCCATGGAAGGCACTGGTGGTCATTATGCTTTGGTTAGAGAAAACTAAACACAACAGAGAAGAACGTTGGGAGGAAGAAAAGCATTTGGGAAGGAGAGAAAAAAATGGGTATAAAAGAGTTGGAGGAGGAATACTACTAAGTGGAAGCGAAGCCCACGCTGGCTGCATGCATGCAAGAGCCTTCATGTTAAGCGTGCTCTCCCGAGAGAAATCCTGGATGGGTGACCCTTCGGGAACCTTTTTTTTTTATTTTATTTTCGAAATTCAAATTAAGCCACAAATTGAACACCTTTTAGAATATAGTAAATAGAGTCCAAATTTTTTTAGAAAAAAATTCATAAAAATTATTAGAATTATTTTGAACTTAATAAAAATAATTCCAACTTAAAGTTGGCTTTTATTTTATTTTATTTTTTTTTCTCGAAATTATGAAAAACCTTTTTAAATACCTAAAAAATCCAGAAATTAATTATAATTTTTTTTTTGACTTTAAAACCAAGAAATGAAATACTTTATTTTTTTATTCCTTTTAATAGCGAAAACTCTTTTTAGGTTACAGAAAATCGAGAAAATTCTTCGACAGTTAGAAAGTCCAATAAAATAATAACTTTATTTATTTTTAAATCAGTAACAGAACTTTGGGATGTTACAAACTACCCCCCTTAAAGGGAATCTCGACCCCGAGATTCAGTCTGGGTTAGCAAAGAGGTGGGGGTACTCGGCTCTTAGAATTTCTTCTCGCTCCCAGGTAGCTTCTTCTTCTGAATGATTGCTCCACTGAACCTTACAAGAACGAATGATTTTGCTTCTGGTGACGCGTTCTGCCACATCGAGAATCTTGATTGGCTGCTCCACATAGGTGAGATCTTCCTGAAGATCGATGTTCTCGAGCGGTGTTTCTTCTGTTGGTACTCTGAGACATTTCTTTAATGGGATACATGGAAGACATTGTGAGCAGTGGCAGAGATCTTTGGTAGTTCCAACTGATAAGCAACTTCACCTCTCTTTGCCAAAATCTTATAGGGTCCGACAAATATGGGTGCGAGTTTTCCTTTAGTCTGAAATCTTTTCATTCCTCGGAGTGGAGTTACCCTGAGATAGACGAAATCTCCTATCTCAAAAGATAGTTCTCTACGGCGATTATCGGCATAACTTTTCTGTCGGGACTGAGCCACTTTCAGTCGTTCTCTTATTGTCTTCACTTTGTTTTCAGCTTCTTTTATCAACTCTGGTCCAAAGAACTGATGTTCTCCGACTTGATCCCAAAGAAGAGGAGTTCTACACTTTCTTCCATACAATGCTTCAAATGGTGACATCTGCAAACTGGCTTGGAAACTGTTATTGTAGGAAAATTCTGCATAGGGCAAATTCTTATCCCAGCTTCTTCCATAATCTATAGCACAAGCTCGAAGCATGTCTTCTAGGACCTGATTTACACGTTGATCGGCCATCTGTTTGGGGATGATATCTTTGTCTTTGAAGTTGAGTCTGGTTCCTAAAGCTTCATGTAGACTCGCCAAAATTTTGAAGTGATCTGAACCTCTGCGGACACAATTTTCTTGGGTATACCATGTAGACAGACGATCTCGCCATGTACAATTCTCGCTAACTTATTGCTTCGTAAGTGGTCTTGGTGGAATAAAATGAGCCACTTTTGTTAATCGGTCAATTATTACCCAAATGGAATCACAACTGATTGGGTCCTAGGTAGTCCGGTGATAAAATCCATACCAATCTCCTCCCATTTCCACTCGGGAATTGGTAATGGTTGTAACAATCCGCAGTCTCGATGTTACGCCTTAACACGCCGACATACATCTGGCGTGCAACAAACTCAGCGATCTCTCGCTTCATACTAACCCACCAATACTTTTCCTTCAGATCTGGTACATCTTGGTACTCCGGGATGGATAGAGTAAGGTGATTCATGAACTTCTTTCGTAATCGGTTGTGCGGTTTCATGATGTTTAGGTACAGATGCGGTTGCCAAACCATCCGTGCCCTGCTCGCCTCGAGAAAATCACGGGCTTTGCCTCTTCTCATGTTCTTCATGATTTCTTTGATGTCTTCGTCTTCTATTTGTTTTTCTCGATCGACTTTGTATGGTTGGTTGGACTTCCACTGTGTTGATCTGACCTTGGTCGACAATTTCAGATTCGATGTTTTAGTTCTTCATACAACTCGGTTGATTTTCTTGAACTAACACCGTGTTGCGATATGCTTTCCTACTCGAGCATCCGCTACCACGTTAGCTTTACGGGTGATAATGAATTCCAAGGTCATAATCCTTTATCGGCTCTAACCATCTTCTTTGCACGAGATTAAGATCATTGGGTGAAGATATATTTGAGACTCTTATGATCTGTGAAAATCTCACGTGTTACCAATGAGATAATGCCTTGATTTTCAAAGCATGCACAATTCTCGCTAACTCTAAATCATGAGTTGGATAATTTCCTTCATGTGGCCTTAAGCGGCGAGATGCATAAGCCACAACCTTTCCTTCTGCATCGGTACACATCCTAGCCCTGGCGGATCGTCATAGAAAACTTCAAAATCCTTACGTATATCCGTAAAACTAGCATCGTGCAGAGACTAGTCTTTTCTTGACTCTTGAAAACTATGTTCACAAGCACTTGTCCATTCAAATTTCTTTTCCTTCTTGAAGTTGAGTCATGGGTTTGGCGATCTTGGAGAAACTTTCAATGAATCTGCGGTAGTACCCACTAATCAGAAAACTTCTCACTACGTGACAGACTTGGGTTGCTTCAATCCATTCTGACTTCAACCTTTGAGGGTCTCTCGCAACTCCTCCTGTGACACAATGTGTCCAAGAAAAGCCACTTGGTGAGCCAAAATTCACTTTTCTTGAGTTTGGCATAAAGTTGGTGTTCTCGAAGTTTGTCCAAAATAATTCTGAGATGTTTTTCATGCTCTTCCATATCTCTTGAATAGATGAGAATATCATCTATGAATACCACCACAAACTTATCCAAGAATTCCATGAACACTTTGTTCATCATATTCATGAAATAAGCAGGGCATTTGTTAGTCCAAATGACATCACTTTGTGAACTCATCTGATCCATATCCGGTGGTGAAGGTCGTCTTGAATATCTTACGTCGATTTTTAGCGATGGTAGCGACCTCAAATCAATCTTGAGAAAACACTGGCTCCTTTAAGTTGATCAAACAGATCATCTATCCTAGGTAACGGGTACTTGTTTTTGATTGTTACCTCGTTGAGTGATCTATAGTCCACACACATTCTCATACTATTGTCTTTCTTTTTGACAAATAGTACTGGAGCTCCCCAAGGCGATGAACTCGGTTGAATGTAACCTTTACTCTGTAGTTCTTGACCGCTTCTTCAACTCTGCTAGATCGTTTGCCAGGCATTCAGTAGGGTCGCCTGAAATTGGAGCGATCCACAGGACTAAGTCAATTAAGAACATTATGTCCCGGTCGGTGGCATACTGTAAGTCCTCGGAAAAACATCTGGATATTCTTGTACCACGGTATATCTTCGATTTCACTTCCTTTAAAGCGGTCAAGATAGGACTTCTTTCCGTAGAAGTCTTGGGTTGGAACTCTACTGAAATCCCTTGTTCATTGGTGAGGTTGATAGATCTACTAGCACAATCTATCCTGCCCTGATTTTTGGCAAGCCAGTCCATTCCAAGAATTACGTCCAATCCTTGCGAACGCAGGACTATTAAGTTGGCCGAGAAAGTTACTCCAGAGATTTCAAAGGTAAGATTTGGACAGAATAAACTAGCCCTCATTTCTGAGCCCGGGGAATGGATTAACATGGGCTTAACTAAGGGGGAGGTAGATAACCCATATTTTTCCACAAACTTATTTGACACAAAAGAATGCGAAGCTCGGAATCAAATAAAGCGATCTTTGTATCGAGTTGACAAGGAACGTACCAAGAACAACATCCGTGCCGCATAGGCTTCCTCTGCGGTGGCGTGATTCACACGTCCCTTCATGAATGACCAGTGGTCTTGAGGGACCGCCGAGGCGAAACTCCGGAGTTGGCTTGACGGGGTGGCGATCTGCGCTTCTTGGGACACTTATTGGCATAGTGACCCAACTCGTTGCGATGAAAGCAAGTGATTCTCTTGTGGAAATAGCCAAGCCTGTGGCCGTCCTCGGATGAACTACTACGGAATCAGGAAGTATTTGGGCGCGAATCGGGCTGGAACTCTCGGTGTAGTAGTGCGGAATCTCCCACGCCGAGGTGGTGAGATCGAGAGAAGCGATGCTTGGGTAGTCCTCCGAGTTAAACTTCGAGCCGCCATCCTCCGCTTGCGATTCTCCATTTCGATGTTTGCCTTCTGGCGTATGGCCTTATTTACCAACCACTGAAAGTCGGTAAAATCTCGAGAAATCAAGCGAGCAGAGAGTTCGTCGCTCAACCCTTCGTAAACCGCTCTTGCTGTCTTCGTCTCGGCTACATCCTCGGGGCATAGCGAGCAAGTTGGTTAAACTTATGCGGATATTCACCGATCGAACGGTTTCCTTGGCGGCGAGCGAAACTCCTTCTTTTCAAAGTAATCATGCGGATGGAATGTGAGATCGTGGAAAGCTTGCATGAACTCATCCCAAGTGATTTCTTGGGCATTAGCATGGGACATGCTGAAATTATCCCACCATTCTGATGCGGGACCCATCAATTGATGAGAGGCAAACAAAACTCTCTCACGATCTGTGCATTGAGCAATATCTAGCTTCTTTCCAATGACCCTGAGCCAATCATCTGCGTCCATGGGTTCCGTGCTACTAGAAAACGTTGGCGGACGCATCCTCATGAACTCTGACAAAGTCACTCTTGCTGGAGGTGGAGGAGCATGATAGGTCACGACGCTGGGTATTCTGATTGCTGTGAAGGGACTGGGCTAGCAACTCAATCAGATGAGTCTGATTGGCCATCATTTGGCGCCAGTCAGGAGCTTCAGTTGGAGGAGGGGGTGGTTGATGAACTGGAATTTCTTGGTAATCAGCATTCTCATTCCCTTGACCTCTGGCGCTGCCACTTCCAGTACGGGTAGTTACCATCTGCTTGACTTTCAAAGATTAGAAAAGAGATAGCAGCTCTAAGGGTGTAGGTCTAAAATAGCCCAAAAACCAACAATCACAAGACAAAGAGCGAATCAACAAAAATACTTTATTTTATTTTATTGATTTATTATGGCTACCACAAGGGAATTAGTAGCTCATAATTCGCAACTAAAGGATAATTTAAGGACATATCTATGGGGTTACTGGGGTATAATCTGGCTCACTAGAACTAGCCTCGCCTGCCTTGTAGTAGGCCAGCTCTTTTTCTGCAGCCTTCAACTTTTCTTCTGCGTCTTGTAATTTCCACTGTATGAGAGACAGCTCATCTAGGGTATTCCCGTAGGCATAATCCATGGCTCTGGCCAGATCCACCTGATGCGTCAGATCGGGACAGTCTTCATCTCTAGTTGAGCGAAAGGTACTGTCATGCCGGGTTGGAATGTGCATCGGGTAATAGTGGAATCCAGTGCCGTTGAGGCGGTGATCGTAGATGTAGCGAGGTCGGCGAGTTGCTTCCCTGGCTGCATCCTGGATGCCTTCGGCGAAAGTGTCTCGTTGCATTGGGGCATCGAACATATGAAAGTCTGTGTTCGGCGATAGGTTGGAGTAGAGGATCACTTCTACCCTCCACCGTCCCTGATTTCCCACCTTATACTTGTATCCTTGATACGTCGGTCTTTCTTCAAAGTCCAAGTTTGCATGATCTTCCGAGAATCGTGGCCCAATGACCGCAAAAACACCATGGGAAATGGCATTCGGAACTTCAGCCATCTACAATTTTTTTGAGAAGGAGATGAGTTAGTAAATATTTTTCATGAGAAAAGTTGAGAAATGACTCCAGAAGACCAAGTTATTTTTAATTTTCAAAAATAAATCCTTAAGGGTTTGATTTCCTTCTAGGTCACGACCTACAGTCGATATGGCTCTGATACCACTTTTGTCGAACCCGGGAACGAAGGATCCCGAATTCTCTCGTGTTCATACACTAGTCCAGATTTCCAATGTACACAATACAAAAATATTATCACAAACATATCCAACGTGTATATTTAATAAGCATAGAGTTTATTACAATTGGGTAGGAGGCCAAATAAAACATTAAGCGGAAGCAAATAATAATGGTAAGCCACACGATACGCCACAGGCAATCGTCTGGAGGTCGCTGCCTAATCGTCTTGCTCCTCACCTTCTGGATAGCAGTCTTCTCCTGAATAATAATATTCAAGAAAAGTGAGCACTACAATCGTGCTCGCAAATTACACCAATCTGTAATTTAGAATGCATGCATAAGTTATTCAAAGGAAGGTTGTAGGGTTTATTTGCGTAAATCACCTTTTGGTTTAAATATTTATACTAAGTTTCAAGGCATAATTTTATTCCATAGCTAAAATCAGATTTAAAATTCATCATTTTATAGTGGATAACCTCCATATGAAACATGGTGAAGGATACCCTCCTATCACAAGGCTACCGCCTAAATTTACCACAAGGATTAACCATCCTCAAATCATGTCCAAAGTTATTTTAAAACCAAAAACAAATCTAACTTAGAGTGGCTTTGCTCAGCATGTCCATAACCGTGGACACGGCTATTCGAATAGATTTACACTCTCCAGAGGTGGTACAACTTTACCCACACGAGATAATTTGCCCGTTATGTCGGCCAATACACACTTCCTTAGGTGTGTGACTAGGCAATTATCACAAGGTGTTTCCAATGCATTACCTCAATACCAATATGCCCGCTAAGGTTTCACTTCCATTAGGCTAACCACCTGCTGGAAACCCCCTCTTGCGCCAAGTGGGAATAAAGTCTAACCGACACCCACACAACAAACATGGCATAAACAATACTGAGGTAATACAAATTATTAAGCCTGGTTCTGCCCATACAGAATATGTGGTAGTACGGTGGAGCTTTGCAAGATGCGGCTCAAAGGCCGGTCCTTAACCTACTTGGGCAACTTTCAATAAAAACCCTGGGTCTCAGTCCTAACCAGACGAGCCCGTGCATAAACCTGCACCCACCAACGATCCATTTTTGCCCAAGTACAAACCATTTTCTCTTATTTTTATAATTTTCAAAGACATTTGCAAAAGTCTACCATGACATAACAATGTCATAGGCTTTTTATCAAATTTTGAAGTCTTGGCTAAATTCTCCCAAAATCAAATATTTCCTGGTCTAAGCATTTGCTAAGCATATATTTATTTTTAAATTCATTTGACTAAGGTGACAAGGAATTGGTAATACAACATTCAAATGTGGCTATACAAAGGAATTGGAATAATTAAGTATTTAAAACAGGAATTTAAAATAATTAAATACAATTATGCATGCAATAATAATTTAAAACAGAAATTAGATAATTTGAAATATTGGGGGCAAAATGGTCAATGGTGTAACTTGCCTTGCTCAAAATCTTGATATTCTACTTCTTCAACAGGATCAAGCTCTCCGGAGTCGTTTAAATCTATACGTGAAAATAAGCCAAATTCAAATAAAATAAAATAAAATTACAAAATAAATAGTTGAAGTAGAGAATGAATTTAGATAATTTTAAGAGAAAGAATTGTTGGATTTGGAGTTCGTGTGAGAACGAACGAAATTGTAGAAAATAAAATCTCAAAAATAAGATGCATGTGTAAAGCACCATGCAATGATTATCTAGTCGGCACTGTTCATCATCAATCTATACGAACAGAATGTATACTAGCATGTAGCAGCCGAATGGAACAACAAACAACCGAATGGAGCAACAACAAAATAGCATGACGTCGCATGAAGTATAGCAAGCAGAAGATGGCAGAGGGCTGGCCGGCGGTGTCGGCGGTGGTGGCCGGAAGAGGCTTACCAAGCTCTACAGCAGCGACAAATGGTGGAATATGAGGATGGAGATCACACTGGTGATTCACAGATTTGGAGAGGGTGTGAAGGTTCAGAGGAGAGATGTCATGCCCTTATATAGCTGCAACTGGGAACTACAACGTCGGGTAGACAAAAAGCTATGGCGTCGGTTTGGTTTTGGAAACGTAAGAACGGAAGTGCACTAGCTGGCTGCTCAAATGGGAGCGTGGCATCGTGGAGGAGTTTAATGAAAACGTTTCTCAACAAAGGAAATCAATTTAAGGTTTTGAATGGAGAGGAAATGAGTGAAAATAATTTGTGACCATTCTTGGTACTTGGTGCTCTCTTATTGCACTGGAGCAAAGGGAGGGAAATGGAGAGGAAAAGGGAGGGTGGCGCGGTGGAGTGGGGCCGTCTTGTATTCTTGTGGCAAGTAGGTGGCGGAGTTGGCAGCCCCTAGTGGTTTGGCCATGGAAGGCACTGGTGGTCATTATGCTTTGGTTAGAGAAAACTAAACACAACAAAGAAGAACGTTGGGAGGAAGAAAACATTTGGGAAGGGAGAGAAAAAAAATGGGTATAAAAGAGTTGGAGGGAGGAATACTACTAAGTGGAAGCGAAGCCCACGCTGGCTGCATGCATGCAAGAGCCTTCATGTTAAGCGTGCTCTCCCGAGAGAAATCTGGATGGGTGACCCTTCGGGAACCTTTTTTTTTATTTTATTTTCGAAATTCAAATTAAGCCACAAATTGAACACCTTTTAGAATATAGTAAATAGAGTCCAAATTTTTTTAGAAAAAAATTCATAAAAATTATTAGAATTATTTTGAACTTAATAAAAATAATTCCAACTTAAAGTTGGCTTTTTTTTTTAATTATTTTCTCGAAATTATGAAAAACCTTTTTAAATACCTAAAAAATCCAGAAATTAATTATAATTTTTTTTTTGAATTTAAAACCAAGAAATGAAATACTTTATTTTTTTATTCCTTTTAATAGCGAAAACTCTTTTTAGGTTACAGAAAATCGAGAAAATTCTTCGACAGTTAGAAAATCCAATAAAATAATAACTTTATTTATTTTTAAATCAGTAACAGAACTTTGGGATGTTACAACTAGGAGCCATCCACAAACTCTTTCTAAGCTTCTACCAGGGCGACAAATCTTGAGGTTCATGTCATTTTTGACAAGCAGTCCCCATGAGATCGTCTGGTTCATCAAACTGTCTCCAAGTTCATGTCATTTGACAAGCAGTCTCGTAAGAATAGTTTGGCACAATTTAAGCATAAGACAATCTTGATTTTCATTTTTCACATGAGCAGTTTTAGAATCTCAAGAACACAAAAGCTCAAGTAATGGTCAATTTTAGATCAAAGAGCTAACAAAGCAATTCTGACAGGGCCAATGTCACAAGAGGAGCACTAATTGCGCAACTCGCTAAAACATCCACAAATTGCAATTTCTTAATTTGAGTTGTTTAAAAGGTTCTAGCTCATATAGCAAAGACTTAGCTACACATGTAAAAGCATGATAATTCTAGCAAGTCAAAGAACTAGACATGACATTGAGCAAGAATTGAAATACAAAAGCTCCAAACGGTAATAGGCAAAGCTTCATCAATTTTAAAAGATAAGCAGAAAGACTTATATTACAATGCATCTTTTTGGATTTTTCATACCACTTGTTACCACTTGTTGTAACCACTTGTTGGCCACTTGTTGGATTTTTCATATGAATGCAATATGACACAATGAGATGCAATTAAAAAGCCTAAAAACCTAAAAAGTTCAAAAAGATCACTAAGTTCAGAAAAAGAACAATAAAAGATCAGAAGAACAAGGAAAGATCAGAAAAGATCAAACTCCCCCTCAAACCAACCCAGAAGGATAAATAACCCCTAACTCGCTTCTCAAGGTGGCAAACCTAGTTGGGTCTAAAGATTTGGTGAGGATAAAAACAAGATACAAGAGAAGAATCTAGTGGGTGACAAGCGCCTGAGGTACTCTTCCTATCTAGCCGACAGCCCGCACAATTAGGATAAGAAAAACCCCCGAATGGACAAGGATAAAAACAGAATATCAAATGCCATACAAAGAGAGTAGAGTGTAAGTACCTGAATAAGAGCTTAACGGCCTGGCGATGGGAAGTTCTCGGAGATGCTTGAAACCCGTCGACCGCATGAAGGAGGTGAACCATCTTGAGTCTCCGGTCATAAGACGTGAACAGCCGGAGTAAACAAAGCACGTGCTCTTCCTCTTTCCGCGGCAATCCTGAAAAATCAAGGCACAGAAGAACGATGTGTCTCGATACTGGGGTTAGTTAAACAAGACTTGGGAACCCAGTACTGAGACACACGTCTGCGAGTAGTATGCAAAGCAGAAGTGTTATCCTTGATTTCATCTAAAATTCTGTTATGAGCAATGTTTAAGTTAACATGGGAATTAAAGCGTCGGTAGGCGGTCGACTTGGCGTTGTCTTTGGCGGTCGATCGGCGACCAAAACGGTCAGACCGGTGAGCACCAGCGGTCAGACCGGCAGTCTGAAGAACATGAGAATTAGGATATGTAGAAACATAATGATTAGCATGTGAGAAAAATCCTAATCCCGGTTTATTCCTTTCAGTGTTGCCATGTCTCATAAAAGCTCTAGGTTGCCTGAATGAAATTCTATCAAGATTGTTTCTATCATTTTTCAACCTACGCCAACAGAATTCAATCAAATGCCCACCTTTCTTGCAATAAGTGCAATGGTACTTGGTACCACTAGAAGAAGCACCATTTGAATTAATACAAGGTTGAGCAAAACCTGCAGATTTAAAAGATGTTTTTGCAGTTGGGTTTTGAATTCAATTAAACCTTTTCCAAGACTTGCATGACTTTTGGGTTTGAATTGTCTTGAAAAGAATTGAATCCTAAACCTTGCTTCTTATAAGGAGTTTTAGACTTGTCAAGAATCATGTTTAATTGTTTCTTACCTTTAGAAAATTTCTCTAATGTATCACGAAGGTAAGCATTTTCTTTTCTCAAGTTAACACAAGCATCACAAGTTTTATCCATTGATTTCTCCTTATACAAAGCAATTTCAAGCTTAAGAGCGGAACATGAAGCACAAGTAGTATTTTCAATATTGTCCTTAAGCTTAGCATATTTGACTCTAGCGACTTCTAAGATATCTTTGATTTCACGTTCTTTTCTAAGCATGAAGTGCAAGGGCTAGAATCAATCACATCAGAAGCAATCAACTTGCTAGACTCTAAGCATTTTTCACAAGGAGCAGATTTAATTTCAATTAGCTCGGTTCTAGCATTTTCAAGTTGTTGTAAAGCAATATTATGAGCAGATTGTAAATTGGTAATTTCTGAATGCATAGCATGACAAGATAAACATTCATCAGGTTCAAGAGTCTTAACATTTGCAAGTTCTAGTTTCAGTTTACCAATTTTGACTCTAGTTTCTTATATTTAGTCATGACAAATTCTAGCGCTTCATCTTGACTAAGCACTTGCTCAACTATAGAATCATATTTAGCGTAAAGCTCATCATAAGAAAAAGATACCTCATCATTATCAATGTCGCGGTGTCGACCATGAAGCACATCGGTGAAGTCCTTGGCCTTCCCTTTCTTATCCTCTTCGCTCCGGAGTCCACATCGCTAACGGATTGCTCTCCAAAGCGGCAAGGACCGTGAGCGGCCTTTATGAGCTTGTGACATCATACTCGAGTTGTTCTCATGAGGCTTCTTCCAAGTCGTCTTCTCCTCCTTGTGCTTACCCTTACCTTTTAGCTTGGGGCAATTGGCGGATGTGGTAAAGCTCTCCACACTCATAGCAAAGTAAGGACCACCTCTCTTTTTATTTCTCACATTGTTGTAAGCCCGTGTGAATTTTTTAGCTAAAAGGGCTAACTCAACCTCAGGGATATTCTCAAGCTCCTCTTCATGAATAGCAGATAAACAAGCAAATGAAAATCCAGAAGAAGATTCAAAAGAGTCATCAAAAGCCTTTTGAGAGGATCGCTACCAAAGCTAAATTATCTTTCTTGGGATGATCAACTCTTTTAATTTCATGAGTCTTGAGTTTACTATAAAGCAATTCTAAAGTAAGACTTGAAAGATCAACATTCTCTTCTATAGCAATAGCCTTCATCTCCCACTCCTTGGTGTTGATTGCAGCCAAGAGGTGGGTGGCATTTTCAGATTGAGAATATTCAATATCAACAGCTTTCATTTGATAAATCACTTTATTAAAGCGATTGAAAATGTCATCGATGCTCTCTCCAGGACGCATCTCAAATTTGTTATAATCACGCTTATAGATTGTTTGGCGCACTTTCTTAATTTGGGACGAACCCTCATGATATGTTTCGAGAGTGTTCCAAATCTAGGTAATGCAATGCAAAATTGTAAATCCTATCATATTCTTGTCTACCAAGCGCACCATATAAAAGATTCTTGGCCTTGTTGTTGTTAGCCAAAAGAACCACGTAAGCGGGAGTTTCAACCTCGGGAATAATGGCGGGGATCGAACAACGTCCCATATAGCTTGTCCTCGCTCTCAAGGAATACTCGCATCGATTCTTCCAATATGCATAGTCTTGTCCATTGAACATATGCGGTTTTGTAGAGAATCTATCCATCGCCAAAGTTCGGTGACCGGTTAAGATCAAGATTGAACTAACAGGGCTCGATACCACTTGTTGGACCGAAAGGCGACTAGAGGGGGTGAATAGGAGCACACTCACTTTTTCCCAAATAATGAATTCAACACAATTTCACTCCAATAGCTATGATGAAGCTATGAAGATCAATATACCGATCTGTGGAAGACTAGTATTGAATCCAATTAAATCCCTAAGCAAAATAACAAAATCAACTAAGATTGCAAAGACTCACAGCACAGGCGGTCTGACCTCTGTACCCAACCGGTCGGACCGATTGCCGGGAGGTCTGACCGGCGTTATGCTGGCGGTCGGACCGCTCCAAAATCGGTCGACCGGTGATGACTGGCGATCGACCGGCGATCACTGAACCGATCCAAAGCATAAAATCGGCCGATGACGAAGTTGCAATTAGGTGAAACTTTTGATTCTCAACTCCAATCTTTATGAAACTTTGCACACACCTTCTATATGCTATTGAGGACCTATTCCAATCGAATATTATGATAATTCTTGGAACGATCTTGAGCAATTGCCAATTGATTAACAGAAGGTCTAAAACCGGGCAAGAACGAAAACTTGATCCTAATGCTTGTTCGTGAGAGATTGATGATCAAGATGATGCTAGATAGATTCACACATATCACAGCAAGCTAATTCACATGAAAGAATCAATCACAAACTCGCGGATCAAAGAAAGCCCTAAAAACACGAAATTGAAAGCAAGAACGAAAAGAGACTTATCTCAAGCAAACCTTGCATAGATTGATTTCGTGATTGATGCTGGATTACATCCACACCATCATGGATCAGTGGAAAATCCAAGATCACGAAATTCACCACACACCATCAAGAGCCCTAACCTCCACCTCAACTCCCCTAAAGACAATTAGGGTTTTGAAACATAAAAAGGAGAGAGAAAAGAGCTAGGTGGTGCAGCCACCACCTCCCCCTATTTATAGTGGAGGCCTAGACTCCTAGGGTTTGACTCCATTGGGCTCCGTTAAGGCCCACTAACAAGCGGGTCACACACGCACGCTCATAAGCGCCGTCTTTAACCTTTTGACCTAAACCGCTTCACCATGCACCATGGATTTGCCAACAGGTCACCCTTGTCCATCTTGCGTCACGCTTGAGTCGTTGACCTCACCCGGCATCGTAGATTGTTCTGGACCTCAACTCTCCAAGTCTAGTCCCGATCCTCCTCGCCGTTGACCGTCGTTAACCACCAAGCAACCTGCACAACCACAGACAAGCAAACACGAATTTGGGAACAAGTTCTTCACAACTTGACCCATGTTAGTCAAAACATGCATCATGCAAACCATATGCCACAATACCAATGACTTTGACCTAACAAAACAACATCGCCACGAAGTTGGCCGGCGTTCAAGTAGAAACCGGTCGACCGCTCGGGTGAGCGGTCGGACCGCATATGGCGGTCGGACCGCTCCTCGTGAGCGGTCGGACCGCCTTGGGACTTAGCCGAATTTCAACCCCTGAAAATCAAACCTTCGGAAACTTTAAACCAATAGAACTTTTCTTGGAGACTCCAAAATCATGAGACCAAGTGCATTGGGATCCCTCACTTGCCTACAACACCTATTTTTGGCCCGACTTGTTTTGACCACTTTGGTCACCACGGTCCGATCACCCCCACATGGCCGGTCCGCCGATTTGGGACCGGTCGGACCGCCGTGCTAAGACCGGTCGGACCGCCCCATCGAGAAGCTCAGTAACTTTGTCGTAAACACGTGAAACGACAAACCGTAAACGCCATTGCCAATTGTCACATCATCCTAAGATCTGGAACATATCCCCATGAAATCCACAAGTTCATACCGTTCATGCATTTGTTTCATGTTGTCCACGGAAGTGAAAATTTGTAAGTCCCATCAATTCCAGTATGGGCAAGCAAAAGTCTCATCAATTCCAGTATGGGCATGTAAGAACCACCACTCCAATGTGGACAACCTTGGACATCCGTATGAAACGTTCTTCATACGGAATTTGGGTCCCCGGACTTTGATAAGTACGGGTTTAAGTGAACACCGACGGGTGTGTAACTCACTATACTGGTATAAGCTGTGAGCAGTCCATTTCTTCATTGCATTCTCCCATTCTGAATAGCCAGGGTGTTACAAGCTACGATGATGCTATCTACAGCGGCGCGTGTAAAAAATGCACTGGAGCGCACGGGCCCTGGCTGCTGGCAGTGGAGAAGAGGCCAATGTGGCATTGGCGCTACAGGGGTCTAACGACTACATTATCTAGCCTAGGAGGTACACAGTAACTAGGCAAACAGGATGACGTGAAGAGGGCTGAAGGGGACTCATCGCATATGAGAGAGGCAAAAGGAGGTGGCAGCGATGTTGTACCGACGATGAGGAAGAAGATGCTCTGATGCTCCGGTGCTCCAACTGAGAAAATAATGGGAGAATAAGAAAGAACATGGAAAGGAAAAGCTAAGGGACATGATCATGAAGCTCGAGTCTCACTGAGGGTGGCGACAGCAGCTTCGGGCAGCTGTGGCTTGGGAGCTCAAACTCAGGCTTCTTGATACGGATCAATGTGGGGTTGATGTGTAATGTAGCCTAATATTTCACGGTACTTGAGTTTCAACCTCGACCGAACAAAAAACCTAGCTCTTTCAGTCGAAGCAAATCACAAAAAGATAGCAATCGGTTAGCGTTGAATCAATCAAATAGAGAAACAAAACCAACGGTAAGAACACCACCAAACCATGCACCTTGTACACAAATTGATGAGTTGATCCACATGAGATCACAGGGATTAGATGGACGAAGCTCCTCAATCCTTGCGCCAAAATCAAGAAAATTCTAACTTGGTTCTCCTCTTCCTCACAACAAAAACATATGTAGGTGAGAAACAGGAGGAGAGGTGGACCAATCACATGCTTTGAATGTGGTGAGCCAAACCACATTCGCTCCAGGTGCCCCAAGCTGAAGGGCAAGGAGGAGAAGGGGTTACGAAGGCATCCTCAAGCGAGAGATGCGAAACCTAAGAAGACAAACTATCGCAAGTTTGTCAGCCGGGTCCTTGCCGCTCTTGAGAATGTGAACATGAGCGATGTGGACTCGGAGATGGAGGACAACGAGAGTGACTCCCATGGCAAGAAGAAGGCTCATGACTTCACTGGCATGTGTTTCATGGCCAAGAACAACCACGACATTGACTCCTCCAATGACAAGGATCCTTTCAGCGATCCCGATGAGGTATGCCCTTCGCTTGCTAATATGAAATGGGCTTTGGTTCTGGCTGAACAAAAACTGCATAAGCAAGCTAAAATGATTAAGAAACAGGATACTATGACTGATAATTTGAACCAAGAAGTTGTTAGGCTCAAATCCATTAATCCTGATGATATTTGTGATTACTGCTCTAGCTTTCTTAAAGAATTGATAAGCTTAAAATCTGCTCATTCCTCTGTAGTGAATCAATTAAAAGATGCTCTTGATTACTAGAATCTCTCAAGTCTAGTTCTGTTTGTATGGATGTTATTTCTCTTGATGTGACTGCATTGGATGTTATCCCTTTAACTTGCTCAAACTGTGCTTTGCTTGAATTAAAATTGGATAGCGCCTTGAAAGAATTGCAAAAATTTGACACTAGTCACTCTTACTCTCATTGTAAGAATAACATGATTAAAATACAAGAGATGACAGAAATGGTTATGTACTCTAGATCTGCTTCATGTGAAAATTGTCCTAAGCTCACAATTGAGATTGAAGCTCTAAACAAGACTCTAGAAGAAAAGGTTAAAATTGAAAAATCCATGTCTTTTACTGCTTCTAAGAAAGATATTGACTCTACCTCTTGTGTCTTGAATGCTGAAGTTGAAACAATTATTGGTAAGATACAAGAGGCTTTTAGAGTTAAATTTAAGGAGCAGTTGAATAGGATTAAGGATTCCTATTGTGTCTCTTGCGAGGCTTTGAAAGTGGAAGTGACTCTTCTTAAGAGTAAGCATAATGAGACAATCAAGTCAAGAAAGTGCACTAGATGTGAGGATTTAGCCAAAGAGAATGATTACCTCGAAGTGACTCTTGAGAAGTTTTCTAGTGGGAAAAAGAAACTCAACATGATTCTTTACCAATCCAAAGTGAGTGTGAAAAATAGTGGCCTAGGTTTTAATCCCCTAGAGCATTCCAAGAATCACCCACCTAAGATTGCAAGAGTTGTGAAAAGTGGTCTGTTTGAGGTAGAACCTCCTAAGCCATCCAAGGTTGTTTTCAAATCTGCAGGTTTTGCTCAAACTATTTCTTGCAAGAAAGGTGTTCTGTTTCACCAGTACAGACGCCTCAAAAGGTCAAGTACCATTGCACCTTCTGCAAGAAAGATGGCCACACTATTGAGTTCTGCTTCCGGAGAGCAAAAATTGAGAGAAAAGAGAGGATGAGTGCTTTGAGAACCATTAGAGGAGTCCCTTCATCTGCTGTAGTCTCTAGAGCCAAGTAGCCTGTTTTTCGTACTACATATAGACCTAGATTTGTAGAGAACTTTGTTGAGTCTTTTAGTAGGCCAAGGTAGCGATCTGATTTAAGCTATCGTGAGGAGAGACCACGGGTAGCATCTAGACAGGGGGAGTATCGATCTTTTGATAGATCATTTCGGAGAGGTCTAGGTGGTTCTCGTGTGCATTCTTATGATTTTGTTCCTGATCATTTTTCTACTGCTTCTACTGTTGTTCCTAGGCATCATGCATCTCAGTACTGTATTCCAACATCTTTTATCACTAACCCCAGTACTGAGGCACAGATGTTTTCTGCTTGTGCTTTTTAGGTCCGTCGTGCGAGGAAGGAGGACATATGGCTTGTTGACTCCGGGTGTTCTCGACATGTGACCGGAGATTCTAGATGGTTCTCCTCCCTCACACGTGCATCCGAAAATGAATTGATTACCTTTCGGGATGCTTCTACCGGGACCGTGACAGCCAAGGGCACTGTGCGCGTCAACAACAAGTTCATGCTTAAAGACGTCGCTTTGGTAAGCAAGCTGAGGTATAATCTGCCATCTGTTTCTCAGCTGCTTGATGAGGGTCTAGAAGTGAGGTTTAAAAGTGGTTAGTGTAGAGTTCTAGATTCCTCGGGTGAGCTTGTCTTTGAGATCTTCAGATTTGAGAAGTTCTTTTGTGCAAATTTCAGTATTTCTTCAACTTCCAGTCCTAGATGTCTTGTAGCCTCTGATTCTCATGATCTTGTTTTGTGGCATCGTAGACTTGGGCATATAGGCTTTGATCATCTGTCTATAGTCAGTTGCAAGGATATGATTAGAGGTTTGCTTAGGCTGAAGGCTATTAGAGATCTTTTATCACTAACCCCAGTACTGAGGCACATATGTTTTCTGCTTGTGCTTTTTAGGTCCGTCGTGCGAGGAAGGAGGACATGTGGCTTGTTGACTCTGGGTATTCTCGACATATGACCGGAGATTCTAGATGGTTCTCCCTCACACGTGCATCCGGAAATGAATTGATTACCTTTCGGGATGCTTCTACCGGGACCGTGACAGCCAAGGGCACTGTGCGCGTCAACAACAAGTTCATGCTTAAAGATGTCGCTTTGGTATGTAAGCTGAGGTATAATCTGCTATCTGTTTCTCAGTTGCTTGATGAGGGTCTAGAAGTAAGGTTTAAAAGTGGTTAGTGTAGAGTTCTAGATTCCTCGGGTGAGTTTGTCTTTGAGATCTCCAGATTTGAGAAGTTCTTTTGTGCAAATTTCAGTATTTCTTCAACTTCCAGTCCGAGATGTCTTGTAGCCTCTAATTCTCATGATCTTGTTTTGTGGCATCGTAGACTTGGGCATATAGGCTTTGATCATCTG
Source organism: Hsuehochloa calcarea (assembly GCA_036346395.1). Lineage (NCBI taxonomy): Eukaryota > Viridiplantae > Streptophyta > Magnoliopsida > Poales > Poaceae > Hsuehochloa > Hsuehochloa calcarea. Next base: position 32,210,937 of record CM070610.1, read on the forward strand.
TCTAGAGTCAGTTGCAAGGATATGATTAGAGGTTTGCTTAGGCTAAAGGCTATTGGAGATCTTGTGTGCTCGCCCTATAGATATGGTAAGATTGTGTCTACTTCCCATCCACCTCTTACCTTAGTGATGACTGATGGACCAAGACAGCTTCTGCACTCAGACACTGTTGGTCCTTCTAGAGTTTAGTCAGCTTGGGGGAAATTGTATGTTCTATTGGTTGTGGATGATTTCTACAGGTATTCATGGGTTTATTTTCTAGTTTCTAAGGACGAGGTTTTTGGCTTCTTTAGAGAATTGGTCCTTAGACTCGCTGTTGATATTCCTCGAGCTTTGAGAGCCATTAGGAGTGACAATGGGACATAATTCAAGAATTCTTCCTTTTCTACCTTCTGCACTGATAGGGGAATTGAGCATCAGTTTTCTTCACCTAGAGTTCCCCAACATAATGGTTTTGTAGAGAGGAAGAACAGGACCCTTGTAGAGATGACTCGGACCATGTTAGATGAGCATTCCACTCCTAGGGGATTTTGGGCTGAGGCGATATCTACTGCTTGTTATATCTCTAATAGGGTTTTCTTGAGATCTGTGATTGAAAAGACTTCTTTTGAGTTTAGATTTCGTCATTCACCCAAAGTCTCTCATTGCAAGATTTTTTGTTACAAGTGCTTCATTCTTAAACATGGCAACCTTGATAAATTTGAGTCTAGATATTCTGATGGCATATTTCTTGGATATCCTGCTCATTCTCGTGGCTATCGTATATTTAATGTTGATACTAACAAAATTGTTGAGACTTACGAAGTCACTTTTGATGAGGCTAGTCCTGGTACTAGACCCGATGCTACAGGTACACAGGTTCCTGAAATTCAAGAAAGCATCTTCATCGATGATGACTCTGAGGATGAGTACCCGATAGATCCTCCAGTCACTTCTGAGAGGGTTGGAGAGACTGCTACTACTACTCTAGTTTCAGCTGAGCAGCCTCCTCCTATCTTCACTAACGACCTGAGTGGCTCTATTCCTACCTCCACAGATCGTGAGGTAGAGGCCACTTCTGAACGAGGAGCTTCTCTTCATATTTAGCGACTGCATCCACCTGAGCAGATGATTGAGGATCTTCCAGAGCTACACTCCACCCGGTAGAACTACAGCACATAGCTGACCATCCCTACGCAGGGAAGCCGGAGGACAACATAAAGAAAGGAGGCGAACAAGACAGCCTCGTTGTCCCGAGGCGCAGGCACCGTCTCCGACCTGGGGGCTCATGCCAGGGAGAGATCCGCAATCTTGCCCTCCCGGAGAAGCACCCGCAGCACCACCGGGGTCACCAGCGACCGGCCGAACTTGTCTGTGTGGGCCGTCGGAACCCCCTCGTCTCGCGAACGCCTCGTCATCTAGCAACAGGGCAAGACAGCCAAAGAAGCAGACTGGAAGAAAAGGGCGTGTGACTAGGGGGAGGCAACCCACCCTATTTATAGCCGCGCCGTGCACACGAAACGACAAGGCGTGGAACCCGAAGAGACACGACTGTCCAGCGAGCGACGCGTGTGCCCTAGAATGAACAGTTGCGCCCCATTAATGACACAACGCGGACCATTAATGAAGCGTCGTGCCCCATTAATGGAACGTCGCGGCACTCAACTAACGCTGGTCAACACCCAATCGACGCCGGTCAAGGCCCGGAGCACCGGGCGACCCGGTGAACACAGGCAAAAAGATGGTGCAAATGATTGCTTCGCTAGGTTGAAGGGGACGGTGTGCCCATACCCTTCGGGAAGAATGGTGCGGTTTCAGCCACGGCGAAGCAAGACCTCGACCAGGAGGGGCTTGTCGCAGGGGCAGCCCCACCGGCCCGGACGGCCAAGCAAAGCAATCGTCAAAACCTTGGGGCGGACCCTAGATGAAGAACCCCGACCAAGGGGCACCCAGAGCCCCGGTGGGCCCAGAGCAACATGCCGACAGGTCACCTCCGGGGGGACCCGAAGCCTCCCCAGGGGATCCCCGGAGCCCCGCGAGGCCCAGAGCAGCAGGCGATGATGAGGACCTAGGTGCATCTACTACGGCAATCAATATCCCCAAGCTGCAAGTGTGTATTAAGCCTCAAGTTGAGCCTATTATGCATCAATGGAGAAAGAAACAGGAACTAGGTTCGGCAAAGAGCAAGGAGAGAGAGGAAGGCCGACCGGGGAGCTTTAGCAGACATGGGAAGACAAAAGAACAAAGAGCTTATCATGTTGCAAAGTTTACAAGAGAATTCAGCTAAGAAAAGAAAAAAGAACCAAATTCAAACTCTATGCCGAAATCAATACATTTTCAGCCTAAAAATCTAAAATAGGTTTGGATTGGAGCAATTCCAATTCGGATCTTTCTTTAAAACAAATTAATTATAAATTACTTGTAATAGGATAGTTTAATATATTTTCATTAATTAGAGTAGTTTAAATTTCGAATTAAATGAGTTTGCAATAGGATTAATTTTCAAGATCATTCCTTCGCTACAAGAACCAAGTCGAATTATTCGTTTCATCGATACAAGCTCGACGGATTATCGTCCCATCGCTATCTTCGAGCGACATCGTTCACATGCTATATATATTTAGGGCTAGAGCCCCATTGTAAGCAAGTCAGAGTTGAAGAAAATACAGAAAAGTCACATGTTTATGTGGCGCAAAATGAATACATGCGTTTTAAAAATTCCGATCTAGGGTTTTGTGATTGCGTGAATATTGGAGGGAGGTTGTTCTTCCAAGATCCGTGATTCCTTGTGGATCACCTCACCAATTCGTAGCGTCCTCAATTGCTCACGGTTTGGTGTTGTTCTTCTGGTTTGATTTTGTTTCTCTCTTCGGATTGATTCAACATCAACCAAGTATTACTTGCTTTGGAGATACTTCGTCCATTTTTCCGAATCAAGAAAGAGGAAAGCGAAGTTTTGCTTCAATCAGAATTGAAATACAAGTACCGTGAAAGATTGGGCCACATTACGCATCAACACACGTTGATCCGTATCACGGTGTGCCTGTACCCTTCGGGAAGAATGGTGCGGTTTCAGCCATGGCGAAGCAAGACCTCAACCGCGAGGGGCTTGTCGTAGGGGCGGCCCCACCGGCCCGGACGGCCAAGCAAAGCAATCGTCAAAACCTTGGGGCGGACCCTAGACGAAGAACCCCGACCAAGGGGCACCCAGGGCCCCGGTGGGCCCAGAGCAACATGCCGACAGGTCACCTTTGAGGGGACCCGAAGCCCCCTCGGAGGGTCCCCGGAGCCCCGTGAGGCCGGAGCAAGAGTTCGACGGTCACCTTCTGGGAACCCGGAGCCTCCCCGGAGGGCCCCCGAAGCCCCGCGAGGCCTGGAGCAGTAGGCCCGACGGGTCACCTTCGAGGGGACCCGGCCTCCCTGGGATCCCGGAGCCCCCGCGAGGCCCGAGCAAGAGGCCGACGGTCACCTTCGGGGGCGAAGCCTCCCGAGGATCCCCGAAGCACCACGAGGCCCGGAGCAGCAGGCCCGACGGGTCACCTTCGGGGGGGCGAAGCCACCCCGGAGGGCCCCCAGGGCCCTGCGACGCCTGGAGAAGCAGGCCCTCCGAGTCACCTTCGGAGTGGACCCGAAGACAATACGGGCACGGATGGACTGGGTGCATCGGCAGGGTAGACCAGGCCCAGGAGCACCCACCGTGGACCAAGGACTAAGCGTAGGGGGGAAATGTCCCTGTAGCCCCTACTCGCACAGTGTCGTCATAGGGTTAGAATAGTAATGTAGAGACCCTCTCAGGGAGGACTATAAATAGGGGGTCACCCCCTCCATGTACAGGGGAGAAAAATAGCCCTAATTACTCAGAATAGTAATAATCATCTCGTTCTTGTCACTAACTGGTCCCTTCTCTCGAGGATCCCCGGAGCTCCTCTAAGCTTGTCCGGGGTCCCCCCTTGTTTTACTGTATAGCCCTTTTTGGCTACGACAGTACCCTTTAGGTAGCGCATTACTCTCTCAAGAGCATGTCAATGATCATCTCCCGGATTGGAAACAAAATGGCTTAGTTTGCTCACAGCAAACAAGATATCAGGCCTGGTACTGCTAGCTAAATACATAAGTGAACTAATTATCTGAGAATATCTCAATTGGTCTCTAGCTATTCTCCGATTCTTCTAAGCAACACACTAGGATCATAAGGTGTTGGAGAGGATTTGTAGTCGCTATAACCAAAACGACTCAGAACCTTTTCCACATAATGGGTTTGCAATAATGTAATTCTACCATCATCACCTCTCAACAACTTGATGTTTAAGATAACATCAGCTACTCCCATATCTTTCATCTCAAAATTCTGAGACAAGAAATTCTTGATCTCCTTAATCACATTAAGGTTGGTCTCAAAGATCAGTATGTCATCAACATACAGACATAGAATGACTCTCTCGCCCCCACCATGGCAATAATACACACATGTGTCAGCTTTATTTACAATAAACCCTGCAGATGTTAAAATTCTGTCAAACTTTTCATGCCACTACTTAGGTGTTTGTTTAAGACCATACAAAGATTTCAACAACTTACACACATTTTCTTCTAAACCATTTACTACAAATCTATCTGGTTATTCCATATAAATTTCCTCGTCCAACTCTCCATTCAGGAAAGCCGTCTTAACGTCCATCTGTTGAACGAGAAGACCATGTGAGGCAGCTAGAGATAGTAGTACTCGAATAGTGGTCAATCTAGCCACAGGTGAATAAGTATCAAAGAAATCTTCGCCTTCCTTTTGGGTATAACCCTTGGCCACAAGCCGTGTCTTGTACTTCTCGATAGTACCATCAGGTCTAAGCTTCTTTTTGAATAGCCACTTACATCCTACAGGTTTACAACTATAAGGACGCTCAGTGATCTCCCAAGTTCCATTAGAGATAATGGAATCCATTTCACTGCGGACTACTTCCTTTCAGTATTCTGCATCTGGAGAAGCATATGCTTGAGAAATGGTACTTGGAGTATCATCCACAAGGTATACAATGAAATCAGAATGAAAAGACTTTGCAGTCCTTTGTCTTTTACTCTTCCTCGGAGTTTCATTGTCTTCTTCCTCAGGAATTTGCTCAGAGATTTGCTCAAAATATTTCAATGGAAAGGTAGATTTTGGAGTTGTATCAGGCTCCTGACTCGATGAACTAGGCATATCTTTCATCGAAAAAATATGCTCAAAGAATGTAGCATCTCTAGACTCCATAATTGTACTGACATGCTTGTCAGATACTCCAGATTTCACTACTAGAAATCTATATCCAATTCTATGGTGAGCATAGCCTAGAAAGACACAATCCATGGTTTTTGGTCCAAGCTTACGCTTTTTGGGAATTGGCACATTGACTTTCGTCAAACAACCCCAAGTGCGCAAGTATGAAAGTGATAGTATTTTCTTCTCCCATTGTTCATATAGGGTTATCTCTTTATTCTTTGTGGGAATCCTGTTTAGGATATGACATGGAGTCAACATAGCCTCCCCCCACCATGCCTTGGAAAGACCCGTTGTGTCTAACATGGCGTTAACCAAATCAGTTAGAGTGCGGTTCATTCTTTCAGCAACCCCGTTTGACTGGGGTGAATAGGGAGGCGTCCTCTCATGGATTATACCATTTTTCTTACAGAATAAATTGAACTCATTAGAAAAGTACTCGCCGCCACGATCAGACCTAACCCTTTTGATTTTTCCTTTCATGTTGGTTCTCAGCTTCTGCCATATAGATTTTAAAGTAGTGAAGAGCTTCATCTTTAGTTTTCAAAATATACACATAGCAGAACCTAGTGGAATCATCAAATAAAGTTATGAAATATCTCTTACCACCTTTTGTCAACACATCATTCATCTCACACAAATCTGAATGTATGAGTTCTAATAGTACCAAGTTTCTTACCTCTGCAGCCTTATGAGCCTTACGAGGCTGCTTTGATTGCACACAAACTTGACACTTAGAACCTTTGGCAAGGGTGAATTTCGAGATTAACTATAAACTGGCTAACTGCTTCATGCAACCAAAATTTATATGACAAAGTTGTGAATGCCAAATAGTAGTCTCATTACCACTGCAAACATGGTTCACAACATACTACACAAATCTGAAAGAAATAGGCGGACAAGTCTCCGCACAAATAGCCTTTACTAATAAATTGTCCACACTTGGACACTACAAATTTATTGGGCTCAAATACTAGTCTAAAACCATCTCTACACAGAAGAGATCCGCTGACGAGATTCTTATTGATAGATGGCACATGATGCATGTTCTTCAGTTGCACAATCTTTCCCGAAGTAAACTTCAAATCGACCGTACCAGCACCATGAACATTGTGTGGATACCATGGGGATATGCTCATGATCTTATAATGATGTTACAATTGGCAATGATGTTGAAGGTTTATCGAATCACGCATTTTTGGTAAGTTTTGGTCGTTAGCTCTTAGCGGTGATCGGCCAAGGCAAAGCGTGATCGGCCAGCGGTAGCGCGTCCGACCGCCACCTGGCGGTCGACTGACATAAAGATATGATTGGTGGAGTTTGGAGCTGGGCCAACAATAGAGAGTGTAGTCAAGAGAGGGGATTCTCATATAATTGGTCTCATAATTTTTGGAGCTTCCAATCAAAAGATCTATTAGTTTAAAAATTTCATAGAGGTTTCAGATTTCACGGGTTGAAAATTGGCTAAGTCTCTTGCTGGGAGGTCAGACCGGCCCATGTGTAACATCCCTAAATTCTATTCATAAAATTAATAAAAGTAGAATTGATTACTATGAAATTGAGCCTCTTGGGCCAAGAGTGGTTATAATTAAATCTTAATCGAATCATAATCCATCTTAGAGTCTGAATCAAAGTGGGCTTTTAGTCTAAACCCTAGCCCAACTAATACCGTATTTGTTTCTCTGTTTACGTGACACATGCGCTGGTCGTCCTCTTTTTCCGTGCTTGTGCATGCACCGCCACCCGACCTCTGCAGTGCCTCCTCTTTCCTCGCTTCTCCCTTGCCGAGCCGCCTCGCGCCTCCAAAGATTCCACGCCGACTACATGCTTGCCCAAGCCTAGTGCAACCATGCATGGCACCGACTAATTGCATGCATTCTTCTTTGTATGCACTCATGTCGTATGCGTGTGTTAGCATTGCCACTTACAAACTGGGATTTTTAGTGGCACTTCCGATCAAGGAAATGAGGAACATGGGAGCCACCAAAAGAAGAAGAAAAGAGGAGGAAGGAAAGAAGGAGAGGAAGAAGTCGGGATCCGGGTTTTTTCGTAGCGTGGTAACGATCTGGTTTTCCCTCTTTTTGTTAGTTTAATTAGAGATTAGAGAGGGTTTTAGAATTTTTAGTCGAGGGCCGATTATTGAGTTTGTTTAACTCATTGCTCGTTGAACGATTTATTCGGGTACCTTAATGGAGAATTTTGGAAATGTCATCTACTAGTTAATTGTAGATAATTTCTATATCTTTCTATAGCATATTTAATCATGAAGTAGAATTCGAGATATGAATTTTGGAAGACTGCTGTCTTTGTGGTTGTCGTCTTTCGGCGCTGTTTTGGTATACTGCAGATTAAAAATAGTAATTTGACTAATTAGAGTTTTTGATCTACATGAAAGATGTAAATAATTGTCTAAGGGTTCTGTAGAATCCAAGAACTCGAATTTTGGTTGGGTAAAACAAAAGTTATGAATTTAGTAAGACCCGCTGTTCCGAAGCGGACAGATCGGTTTTCTGGGCTAAAAACGGAGGGTTAGATGATTTAATTAGAAGACTTTGTAATCTAAGAAAAATGAGGGTAATTTTGTGTAGAATCCAGAACTGGGTGGTTTGTCGTGATCGGACTTTTGAGTCAAAAGTTACGTTCGCTTTAGTACCAAGACAAAGAATGGGTAACTTTTGATGGGAGAAGCGTGGTAGATTTGGGGACGGTAGGAGCGATGTCGATTGATTGTTGTTCTTATGATGCTGTAGCTTGTATTGAAATTTGAATATTTAATGTAGGAGAGGCGTCGTGCTTATTTCCATCTTCTAGCCAAATCGCAAGGCCGCAACCAAGAAAGGCAAGTGCATGGTAGACAACGATCAATGATTGATCACTGTTTTCTTTATCTTCCATTACCATTATTGTTGTGCTTTTATTTTATTTAATTGCAAGCAATGGAATGGTATGGATTTGTATGGTTAATGGACATGATGAAAAATTGGATATGATGAGTATTATGAAATTATGCATGTTTGCATTCATAAGCATCTTTGCATATGAGCAGGTGATCATGAATGATCACAACTCCACGGGAGTGGAGGAGATCCCCGATCCTTGCGGAGGAACGGGCTTGAGAGTGAATGTTGTCGCGAGCATTCACTCATGCTATACCGGTATACGCGAAAGAAGTGCATGTGGACATGTAGATTAGAGTTGCATTAATTTATGTGATGAATGGGTGTGAAACAAAGAGAAGTTAATAGCATGAGAATATTAATAGAAGTGCATGTGATGATAATGAAGTTATTGATTACTGTTGATTTATTATTGTTCGTTGTATATTGATGTGTTTGCTGAGTCGTGGACTCACCCTTGCTCTATTGTTGTCTTTAGGTGATCTTCGAGGACGTCGTGACTGAGAGCGAGTAGAACACATGGATTAGATCCATACTTCAATCACATGATCATTTGCCATAAGAAACTTTTCATTCAATGTTGGATTACTCTTGGACATGTTAGAGGCTGAATAAAGTTTAGGTCACATTTTGGACTAGATTATTTATTTCAATGATTTGGATTCAGTAGTTGGTGCTATCCTGGATTGTTTACTTGATTATATTTCCCCTTTCTTATTTATTATCGCTTGATCCATAATTATGCATGTTCTTTTGTGGTCCATGGATATATTTATTGATGTTTTCTTGCTGTAATTTTATAGTGTGTCGATAATTATTAGTTTATAGAGTAGTTTAGTGGCATTCTAGGCTCGGTGTTGGGCTGAGGTGTTACACCATGGGTGGCGGTCTGACTGGTTTTCACTTATTCGTCGCCATTTTGGCGGCGATGTTTATTGATTAAGTCAAGTTCATGAGTTTTAGTGCTTATATGTTGCATGATGCATGTTTTGACTAACGTGGGTCAAGTCGCGAAGAACTTGTTCCCAGAATCGATTTCTTGGTCTATTGTTGTGCAAGTTGCTCGGAGGTCAACGACGGTCAACGGCGAAAATGATCGGGACTAGGCTTGGAGAGCTGAGGTTCAGAACGATCAATGATGCCGGGTGAAGTCTATGGATTCAAGCATGGCACAAAATGGACAAGGATGACCGAACGGGAAGTTCGGTGCGCCGGGTTGCATCAAGCGGCGCGGGGGTCGGTGCAAGTGCCATGGTGGTTTTGGTGGGAGCTGGATGGGAGAGACTTGCCGATATGATGAGTGTCGTTGATCAACCTACACGTGTCGAAGCATGGGATTGCTTCATGAAGATTGGACTCGGTCTTTGGAGAAGAATTGAGAAGGGGTATTTTGATAATATCACCAAGATACCGCCTTGATTGCTTTTGGCTAAACCGCGGCGCAAGATGACGTAAGGAAAAGTGGTTTAGGTCAAGAGAAGATAAAGACGGTGCTTCAAAATACGTGCGTGAGTTAAACCCGTTTGTGTGTGGACTTAACGGGTGCCCAATAGAAAACTCTTCTAGAAGGTTAGCCTCCACTATAAATATGGGAGGGTGCTGTAGCACCTCCTTAATCCTTTTGCTTATTTTGAAACACTAGTTTGCTTTTGAGATTAGGGAGTTGAGAGGTTAGGATTCTTGAGAGGAGATTGATTGTGTGCTCATGTGTTGAGTTTTGTCCTCCTTGATGGAGTGGTTGTAAACCAGCAACAATCACAAATCAATCTATGCAAGTTCTCTTGAGATGAGTCTCTTTTCGTTCTTACTCTTTATGTAGGACCGCAAAGGAGACTACGGGGGGTGAATAGGCGCTTTCTCAAATTTCTTGCATTAATCAAATTCAACACGAACTTTACTCCTTTAGCTATGAAAGCTAAGAAGATCAGTAAGCGCACAGAGAAAGCCTTGTGCTGAATTCGATAACCCCCTCAACCACACGACACAAAAGTGGAGAATTGAACTCACTGTTCTGGACTGGGTACAGGCGGTCAGACCGGCTGGAGACTGGCGGTCGGACCGACGGTTAACGAGCGGTCGGACCGGCTACTAACTGGCGGTCGGACCGTTGGATATCGGTTCGACCCGGCAGTACTGAGCGGTCTGAAAAGCGGGCGATCGGACCGCCGTTGTAAAACCGGTCAGACCGATTTAGTCCAGTACGGAAAATCAATGCCCAAATCCAAAACGAAATTTGGTCCAACTTTTGATTCAACCAATGAAACTTGACCAAATTTGGAGCACACCTCCCTAAGGATATTAGAGACCTATTTCTAGCGACGATCCTTCAGATCCACTGCGTAGAATCGATCTCTCAAGGTTTTACCAAAGAAGTGCACAAACCCTAGAAATATGAAAAACTTTGATTCAAGACTTGCTTGTGGGGGGTGATGGTCTAGATGATTCTAGGAGTATTTCCACACATCAAAGCAAGAGAAAATAGGTCAAGAGACCAAGCTTAACCACTTGAATCAAGGAAGCACCAAATTCATCCAAAAGAGAGAAGAACACAAAGGGAGACAAATGATCCCTCAAGCAAGCATCACAAGATTGATTGATCTCACAAGATGCTTACAAAGCCACTCCAACAAGGAGGACAAGAGCTCAACAAGGAGCACACTCACAATCTCTCCAAACCCTAGCTTCTTCTCTCCTCTCCTCCAAACCCTAGAAAATGAAGAAGGGGCCAAATGAATGCTTGAGAGGTTTTTTTTCTCTCCCCCCTTTCTATTTATAGGAGAGGCCTAGGGTTTCACATTTGGGACCCATACACACATGGGACCCACACACATACAACTGTTGAAGCAATCGCCTGCTTCACCACGTGTAGGTTGATCGTGACTCTCATCACGCCGCCAAGTCTCTCTGTCCGAATCCCATCGGAACCTCCCAGAGACTCGCACCGACTTCCGCACCGCCTGATCCAACCAGCTGCACCGAACTACCCGTTCGATCCATCTTGCCCATTCTGCACCATGCTTGAGTCACACAACCTCACCCGGCATCCATGATCGTTCTGGACCTCAGCTCTCCAAGCTTAGTCCCGTTCCACATCACCGTTGACGTCGTTGACCTGCAAGCCACCTGCACAGCAATAGACAAACAAATCGTTTCCGGGAACAAGTTCTTCACAACTTGACCCACGTTAGTTCTACAATGCAATATGCAACAATAAGGCATTGAAGTTCATACAATAAACACAATCAATACACAACAATGCCAAGAAGGCCAAGCTTCAAGTGATCGGCGGTCTGACCGCCCCACTCCACCGGTCCGACCGATTCCACAACGGCGGTCGGACCGCCCGAAAAGACTTAGCCAAATTTTCAGCTCGAAATTCCGAAACCTTCTGGAAATTTCAACTGAATAGAACTTTTGACTGGGAGCTCCAAAAATGATGTGACCACATCCAGGAGACTCCCCTCACTTGCCTACACAACCTATTTTTGGCTCAACCCCAAAATCCATTATCACCTTTTGGCGGTCGGACCGGCAAGCACTGCCGGTCAGACCTTCCCACTGGCCGGTCGGACCGGCGACCTGGCCGGTCGGACCGCCCGTGTCCTGACAGCCCTGGAGCAAACCCGAAAACGCGACAAATTGCAAACCAACAAACCCATTGCCAATTGGCTCATCATCCTGAGATCGTGCACATATCCTCACGATATCCACAATCTCCCCCTTGATGAACACATTGGCAATTTCCCAGAAAATGTGGTTTTTTGAATTGAAAAGTAAAAAAATCACCATTTTCGTATAAAGGCACAACTTGGTCCAAAAGCAAGAAAAAGCCTAGGAACCGACCAAACTGGCTTCAGAATAGTATAAGCAAGTGAGATAAGGCAATGAAAGCACAAAAGGATTCAATTTCCAGAAAGTAGCCAAAAATCTCACTTAGATCCATATGAAAGACAAATGTTCTATTTGACTTTTGATCATTGTGAGTCTTCTTCAATTGCAAATAAAATCAGAAAAAGGTAATAGAACCAAGAGACTCAACTCACTATGATCACAAATTTTCAAAAGGTTTATTTTTTTATGAGAGTTCTTTTATGAAACCTTAGTATGAAACCAAAAGCTCCAAAACAACATTTTTCTTCACAATCTTTCTCCCCCTTTGACAATGAATTCATCAAGATGCATGGGAAAAGAATGAGTATGAAGGAATGACTTTATTTTTTAACTTTAGTAAAAAGGAGCCATGACCACTATACATGTAGACAGTACAAGTATTATACCAAGCCATATAAAGAGTAGACGCTATATTCAATCATGGCAAAACATGTACTGCAAAGCCAAAACCAAAATAGCAGTCATCTGAGATTAACAGAATTAATACCATGAAAGGTTGCTCAATGTCATAGTTTCACTAAACACAACCAAAAATGAGTCAAGCCATGTCTATAAGTAAAAAGAGACTCAAAACAAGAACTGAGGCATTTTGAGCATTAAGAGTACACTTTTGAAGCAAAACTCAAGCACTTAGTATTTTGAGCATTTTCCTAAAAAGGTTTTTTTTTCACTGTGCTAGATCTCAAGCCTTGCCGCGACCATCTCAAGCGATTGTAATACCTCTTAAATCCAGCTAGGTTGTACCGTTTCGAATGTCTGGGAATATTATTCGAAAATGAGATTTAAAACTTTCCTAAACGAATCGAAAAAGAAAGAAGTCTGAGGAGTAAAAGAAACAACTTTCATGGATTTTTCCAAACAGCGGGGGTAAATGATATTGTACGTAAACCACGGGCCGAGGTCACGACCAGTGGCCCAGAGGGGCCGGCCGCCCATGTAGTGGCCGCCAAAGGGGAGGCACCACTCGCCCCCAAAACCCTAGCCGCCACCCCTTGCCCCTTTCCCTCCCCTTGGCCGCCTCCTCCTCCCCAAACCGGCCCCATTGCTGCCCCTTGAGGTGGTGCCATCTCCGGTGATCCCGTCGCTCCTCCTCAAGTTCTTCTCCATCAACTCCGCCCCGCCGACGCCGACGCGCCGTCGTCTCCCGGTGGCTGGCCCTAAGAGAAGAAAGAGAGGAGAAGGGAGGAAGACCCTTGTGCAGCGGATCTTCGTCGTTTTACTGGTCTACAAGGGTAATTAGACCTCCGATTCGTTGTTTGATTCCATTAGAATTGAGGATCAGATTGGATTTGTAGTTTCGTTTTGATTCTGTTAATAGATTGATTCTGTCCAGTAGGTTGTACCTCAGTTTTGGGCATCTTAGAGGCCGAATTGGACCTCTGTGTCTTCTAGAGAATTGTTCCTGGTTTCGTTAGCTTTCTTTTGGCACCTGGATCACGATTTTTCACCCAGTAGATTAAACGTTATGACTGTTTTACCACGTACTGCTCTGTCTGTCAGAAATTCTGGGTTTAGTCGGTTGCACCTAGGTTTTGATCTAGTTAGAGTCAGAATCAGGTCAGCCACCCAACTAGGTTTATGAAGATAATTGCACCATGTTTCCAGGCTGATAAAGATCACTTTATTTGGATCAGTGGTTTAAAAGTTAGAGCATTTTCTTTAGGGCTGTTCTGAATTCTGGACAGACTGCAGTTATAGTTTTTCATTGGATGGTTAGACCTCTGTTTTGGCCGAGTTAGAGTTTACTATCAACTAGAGTTTTGTAGCCAGTTAAGTTAAGAAAATTTGAGCACTGGTTTAAGGTCTTTTGGACTTACGGTTTTTTATTGGTGAATTTTCTAGTAAAACTGCCAGATTAGGGATATTTGGAATGTTTGGGTAAATTGATCAAATTGAACTTTTGTTTGGTTAGTTTGGCTAGAGATTGAGGGAGGATGCGTGTAGCATTGCCATATTCGTTTGCCCTCATTTCGATTATTTTACATTGTAGGCGGTGAAGCGGTGAGTGGAGGGGTATCTCAATTACCTCCCAACCCGTTGCAGCGCGGCAGGCAAGTAATTTGTATTCTATGATTGATGCCATGTATGATGCGTGAATGAATGATTATATTTGTTCGTATTTGTAGATGAATGCCATGTGTTCTTTTTATTTATGAGTACTATTCAATATTGACATGGGATCTCATCATGACATGCATACATTACTTTTGTAAGACCCATCAATTCCAAAGATGGGCACTTGAAAATCCCATCAATTCCAAAGATGGGTACGTGAGTCCACCATTCCAATGTGGGCCACGTTACGTGAGTCCACCATTCCAATGTGGGCCACGTTGGACGATCGTATGAAACGTTCTTCATACGATTACTCTAAGTGAACACCGACGGGTGATTCACTCGCTATACCAGATATGCAAAGCAATATGTCCATTTCCTTCAATGCATCATTCCTCTTCATCCATTCATAAATTCGCTTCAAAGAAATGTTCAAATGATGATTGTGATATATTGCTCATGGAATGTTTGATTGTTACATACAGTTACTTGCTGAGTCTTTGGCTCATTCTTGCTTTATTGTCTTATTTAGGTAAATGACAAGGAAGAATGATCTTGTGGAGGGTAGTTCATCACGATGCACACACTACTATAAACCAAACATTTTGAGGACTTTTACTGTCGTTAATTATGACTTGTGTTGAATTGTAATAAGCCAGTTTGGTCATAACTACCTTATCTCTCAGAATTGTTTATTTCCATTCCATTGATTAATCCTGATGATGAATTCTTGTTTTCGTATAATCTTACTACTTGATTAACCTTGACATGTGTTTTGATGTTATTCTTCTAAAGAGTAGTGGTTGTAGGTGACATCTTGACTTTCTTATAGTCAGGGTGTTACAGTTGGTATCAGAGCGGGCTTTAGGTCCGTGGTAATTAAGTTATTAAAATGACACACTGTGCACAGTAGGTGGGGTTTGGGAAATCCATTGTTTCCGCATTTCTAGTGATGTTGTTCACTATGTTGTACGGTATAGAATTGCTTCTGTACTATCTTTCTTGTTATTAATCTATGTCGTGATGCGATATCCTATATATCTATGAATTATCCTATGATTGACATGAGATGATCCTATATATTTATAATTGATTGCATTAGTTATGCGTATCGGTAGCGGACGTCGAGCAGCTGAGTTCGTGGTTGTCGTCCTGGGTTTTACCAGGCTACACCACTGTTCGTGTTGTAATAGTAGAGAAGTTCTTACCCCTGTTCCATAGTTCTGTGTTGAGCCTGAGCTCATTGATGAAGTTTTTGTCCTTCTCAAGTTTGTATCTGGTTTTCTGGTTGTCGTTTCTGATAGTTCGTGAATTTCTTTTGAATGGAGGGTTATAATGCAGTGGGCAATCTCTAGTAGATTTCTGATCGTTCTTTGAAACAACTATTGTTTTTTTCAACTATTGTGATATTTCTGCTCCACGTGAGCGTAGTTAAATTGCAAGATTTACCTTTTCACTAAGTTCTGTTTTACCCTCGTTGGAAAATTCAACCGTGTGTTCGCCTGTGTTTGGGCATTGGCGATTTCTTTTGTAAGTTCTTTATCAAGTGCACAATGATCTTGCATATTTCTTTTTGCTATGCTTTAGACAGTGGTTCTCTTCCTTGATTTCTGATTTTGACCAATTCTTGTCCGGTGGTAGTTGATGAATTTCTCTTAGGTTCATGAGTCATGGTAGTTGATGAGATCCAATAGGTCTTTAATGGTTCTCTGAAAATATTATTGTTTTCAGTTGTTAAATTTCTTTTATTTTAAATGATCTTCGATATTGGCAATATTGATATTTCCATGTTTGTTCCTTCTTTCACATTGAAAATAGCGACTGCTTACTCGCTTGATAGTTTGTATAATGAGAGTTTTATGTTGCAAGTTCGTTAACATGAGTAAGCATTGGCTCCATGTATTTCTTTTGGATCATTCCGCCTTGAAGTTTAACGATCTCTTTTCGAGGATTAGTGTTAAAACCCTTTTTGGGGTGCCTTGTGGTGATTAAGTCGGAGATGGTAATCAAACAAATTGGTTGGCTACGGGTTCCTATTGGTCCCTAGATGTTTTTTCAAAACAATTCTTGTCTTTCTGATTGTTGAGCTCTCTTTGCTACTTGTACACGATATTATTGACAAGATCATTCTTTTGGTAAGGGTCCTATCTCACTTGTTGATTAAGGGGACCTGGTTAACCGTTTGATATTTTGGGGAACGGGAATTAGCTTTTACAAAGTTTGTCGAAGAAAGTCTTGACTCTACTCGTTTCTTTTGGAGTAGTTGGAATGTTGGAGTTTAGAACCTCTCTTTAAAAAAATGTCAAACCCTTTTCTAATGTTATGGTGGAGATGTGTGAGAGGTTTGTTTCAGCTTTGTGGTATTTGTACTAAGTTTCCTTTCTAGAATAAGTTGTTATTACAATTCCATTTGATGCTGAAAATTTTCTATAACACGATTTGCCATGTTCCTTTAGAAGGTTTATTGACATGATCAGTAATGTGATGGCAATGTTGATTCCTTTATAAAGAAAGAAAGTTGTCCGCCTTCGTAAAATTTCTAAAATGATCAAATTTCCAGCTTTGTGTACATGCTCTTTGGGAATTCAAGTTCTTTGTGGTAAATATCGCTTGTCGAGTGAAGCGATATGTTGAAAAATTATAATAGTTCTTCCATGATGCGGGTGTTTTGATCTTGAATACCCGCTTGTTCCTAACGTTAAGGTCGGATATTCTATTTTTGTGAGGCCTATGTTTTCAACCGTGGACTTTCCATATGTGTTCGAGTTCGTTGCCTAATTGGTTTTCCCCTGAGTTCGTGTTCCTTGCGAGTGGTAAGTGATTTCTTCAGTTGGTAAAGATCGTTTCTATTTGCCTCTTCTTTCGAGAAGGAATCAACCCATTCATTCCACGTGGGTCTTCCGAAACGTTTTCTAAGTGTTGTTATGGGTTTGATGTTAATACCTGTAGTAAATTGATCGCCTTTGGTGGCATCGCTCAAATAAGAATATTTCAAGTTTAGCTTTCACTGCACCTTGGAGCTCGTGGAATTAACCGTAATCGATATTATTTTGGGTAACTTGAGGAATTGGATTAACCTATTGTTTCTTAAAGATTTCGTGTGATTTAGTCCGAAAGGCTCCTTGGTTTGAGTTCGCTAAGTGAGGTGGCAATAAAAGAATATTTTCATTGATCTCTTCGAGACGAAGTTAATCCGTTTGCTTTCCATGAAATCCTGTAAAGGGAAATGTTTCGAGTTTTGTGGCTGAGAACATTTGGATCTCGTGTTTCCCAAGTAGATGAACTGCTTTGAGCAAGTTGTCTGTTGAAGGATCTTATCGATTCTTAATTAAATCTTGGGGTTATTTGAAGCGTCCCTAAATTTGTTGCTCTTTCCGCTCAAGAGATGGCGAATTTCAAACGTAATGTCTTTCTTTCGTGTCAGCTGTTATTTGCTATTCTCTTTTGAGGGATGTGTGCCTCAATTATGAACACGACTTTCGCTTTCCAAGATCACCTTTATCAGATATTTCTTTTGGGTTCATGCTCGTTGTGATGAGCAACGCTTTTATGTGTGTGAAGCTTGTCCTTATTCGCCTCTTTCTTTTGAGAAAGACCCAAAAGTTTTGTTGCGGTGGTTTTACAAAGCGCTTATTGGCAACTATTTGGTGGTGGTTAAGTTTTGGTAGCGGTGATATTTTGCTATCAAGTTATTGGAGGAGTAGAAGAATGTGAAATAGATTTGATCTGTATTTCTTGAAAAAAAAATATTGATTCACATGGAATGTTGGCTTCGAAGTAAGTCTGAATAGTGTTACGATTGAGTAGAACCTATGGTATAGAGAAATTCCAGAACTTTAGTTCATGTTAAAAGGTTGAGGATTATCAAGGTATGGAGACCTTGATTAATTTTATAGAGTAACGCAATTGGATAAGATTGCTAGATTATGTGGGTAATTTTGAGGATGTCAATAAGTGAGTATGTTAGAATTGTGGGAATGTTGTAGATTCAATCCATTGATTTCCTACCGTTATAATTGCAATTTGTAGTAGAAGTCTTGCGTGTTAAATCTGGCTTTGCATTTTCATGCTAGACCTTTGGTCACTCAATGATTGTGTGTAGAGAGTGGAATAATAGAGTTTCTGAGCGGTGAAATGATAACCGATAGAACTCTTCGATGTAATACATGTCCGTATGCGTGCTAAGGATCTTGAATTGATATTGTTGGAAATTGAAGGTAATGTCATTGTGTGGGACCTATTATGTGTTGCTTTGAACGCCTTCTATCAAGTCAATTTTGGTTAGTAGAACAAGTTATTTAGAGTATTCGGTGGATTCAATATAGCCTCTCCACAATGGTGTGGAGGATGTATTTTAATTTGAGCATAATTTGAGGATGTTTAACTAAGAGGTTTAAGCTCATGTCGTAGGCAGTGAATTCGAATTTCAATGTTCGAGAGAAATTTTATTCCTAGAAGTGAGGAACTGTGGCAAAGGATGATTCTTGGGATAATGAGGCGTTTTCTTGATTCTCGTTTGAGTTTTGTGTCGTTGACGGCGTGTTGATTCTTTCCAAATTCAGACAAACCGCAAGTATTTGGTTTGGGCGTTCGAGTGATTTCTCCTTTGGTTGTAAAATGGATTTGTTTTCGAGATGAATTGTCAAATTTGGAATCTAACATTTTGGTGAGAGTTAGCATTACGTGGATGCGATGAGGACTCTCTATTTCTAGTTGGATTCTCTTCGTTCTTGAAAGTTGCGTAAATTAGGACGTTGGCTTATCGCGCTGATCGTCCGGGTCCTTATGCGGCACGATCGTCCGTGTGCTCGAGTGTTGCTTAGTATCCGAGCAATTCCAAGCTTGAAATATCGTTGTTTCATTCCGCACGCACTTCCTTAGGAGTAGATTGTGCGTAGATTCGAGGTCGAATCTTTTCTAAGGGGATAGAGTGTAATACCTCTTAAATCCAGCTAGGTTGTACCGTTTCAATGTCCGGGAATATTATTCAAAACGAGATTTAAAACTTTCCGTAAACGAATCGGTAAAAGAAAGAAGTCGGAGGAGTAAAAGAAACAACTTTCAATGGATTTTTCCAAACAAATGGGGTAAATGATATTGTACGAAACTCGGGCGCAGTCGCGACCTGTGGCCCAAGAGGGGCCGGTCGGCCCATGTAGTGGCCGCCAAAGGGGAGGCACCACCCCCAAAACCCTAGCCGCCACCCCTTGCCCCTTCCCTCCCCTTGGCCGCCTCCTCCTCTCCCCAAACCGCCCCCATTGCTGCCCCTTGAGGTGGTGCCATCTCCGTGATCCCGTCGCTCCTCCTCAAGTTCTTCTCCATCAACTCCGCTCCCGCCGACGCCGACGGCCGCTGCCGTCTCCGGTGGCCGCCCTAAGAGAAGAAAGAGAGGAGAAGGGAGGAAGACCCTTGTGCAGCGGATCTTCGTGCTTTACTGGTCTACAAGGGTAATTAGACCTCCGATTCGTTGTTTGATTCCATTAGAATTGAGGATCCGATTGGATTTGTAGTTTTGTTTTGATTCTGTTAATAGATTGATTCTGTCCAGTAGGTTGTACCTCAGTTTTGGGCATCTTAGAGGCCGAATTGGACCTCTGTGTCTTCTAGAGAATTGTTCCTGGTTTCGTTAGCTTTCTTTTGGCACCTGGATCACGATTTTTCACCCAGTATATTAAACGTTATGACTGTTTTACCACGTACTGCTCTGTCTGTCAGAAATTCTGGGTTTAGTCGGTTGCACCTAGGTTTTGATCTAGTTAGAGTCAGAATCAGGTCGGCCACCCAACTAGGTTTATGAAGCTAATTTCACCATGTTTCCAGGCTGATAAAGATCACTTTATTTGGATCAGTGGTTTAAAAGTTAGAGCATTTTCTTTAGGGCTGTTCTGAATTCTAGACAGACTGCAGTTATAGTTTTTCATTGGATGGTTAGACCTCTGTTTTGGCCGAATTAGAGTTTACCATCAACTAGAGTTTTGTAGCCAGTTAAGTTAAGAAAATGTGAGCACTGGTTTCAGGTCTTTTGGACTTACGGTTTTTTATTGGTGAATTTTCTAGTAAAACTGCCAGATTAGGGATATTTGGAATGTTTGGGTAAATTGATCAAATTGAACTTTTGTTTGGTTAGTTTGGCTAGAGATTGAGGGAGAACGCGTGTAGCATTGCCATATTCGTTTGCCCTCATTTCGATTATTTTACATTGTAGGCGGTGAAGCGGTGAGTGGAGGGGTATCTCAATTACCTCCCAACCCGTTGCAGCGCGGCAGGCAAGTAATTTGTATTCTATGATTGATGCCATGTATGATGCGTGAATGAATGATTATATTTGTTCGTATTTGTAGATTAATGCCATGTGTTCTTTTCATTTATGAGTACTATTTAATATTGACATGGGATCTCATCATGACATGCATACATTACTTTTGTAAGACCCATCAATTCCAGTATGGGCACTTGAAAATCCCATCAATTCCAGTATGGGTACGTGAGTCCACCATTCCAATGTGGGCCACGTTACATGAGTCCACCATTCCAATGTGGGCCACGTTGGACGATCGTATGAAACGTTCTTCATACGATTACTCTAAGTGAACACCGACGGGTGATTCACTCGCTATACCGGTATATGCAGTAATATGTCCATTTCCTTCAATGCATCATTCCTCTTCATCCATTCATAAATTCGTTTCCAGTAAATGTTCAAATGATGATTGTGATATATTGCTCATGGAATGTTTGATTGTTACATACAGTTACTTGCTGAGTCTTTGGCTCATTCTTGCTTTATTGTCTTATTTAGGTAAATGACAAGGAAGAATGATCTTGTGGAGGGTAGTTCATCACGATGCACACACTACTATAAACCAAACATTTTGAGGACTTTTACTGTCGTTAATTATGACTTGTGTTGAATTGTAATAAGCCAGTTTGGTCATAACTACCTTATCTCTCAGAATTGTTTATTTCCATTCCATTGATTAATCCTGATGATGAATTCTTGTTTCCGTATAATCTTACTACTTGATTAACCTTGACATGTGTTTTGATGTTATTCTTCTAAAGAGTAGTGGTTGTAGGTGACATCTTGACTTTCTTATAGTCAGGGTGTTACAGTGATAAGCTTAAAAGAGTGGTCTAGGTCATCCAAAACTCCCCCTGAGTTCATGCCTAGTGCAATGGCAAGCCGTCTCATGAGAAAGGATTGATGAGATCAGTTTTTTCGCACAGAAAATCTCATTTTTCATTTGCTTGACTTAAGAAGATAAAAAGCTCATTTTCATCTCAAAATAAGTTCAAGACTCAATTCAACCTATATGACATGGCAAGAATCATAAGAGGATCACTAGAGCAAAACTAGTCACAAGATCCAACAAGACATGATTTGATTCAGTTTGCTCACAGATATAAAGCTAGCAAGGTGAAAGCTAAGCTAAAACACGAAGAGCTATAAAAGAAGTCTAGCAGACTATCACTTGACATGACAAGGTATAGAATATGAAATCAAGCCATACAAGGATAATGATCAAAGCTCCACAAATTTTATTATACAATGCAAGACAATTGAAATGAAACATGCATTATGATACAATGAATGCAAAAAGAGCAAATTCCCCCTCAAAACAGCCCAATAGGACTAATAACCCCTAACTCTCCCATAAGAAAGCAAAGAAATGAGAAGAATCAAGAGCTTTAGTGAAAATATCTGCAAGCTGTTGCTCTGACTCTACAAAGTGAAGCACAACATCACCCTTCTCAACATGGTCTCTAAGAAAATGAAATCGAATATCAATGTGTTTAGTCCCGAATGTTGCTTTGGGTTTTTGGCAATATTAATTGCGAAGTGTTGTCACGTAAAAGAGGAACACTTCTCAAGGATAACCCATAGTCCCGCAGCGTGGATAAAATCCAGAGAACCTGAGAGCAACCACTGGCGGCAGCTACATACTCGGCCTCAGCTGTGGACTGTGCAACCGAAGATTGTTTTCTTGAAGACCAAGAAACAAGAGATGTGCCCAAGAAATGACAAGTGCTAGAAGTACTCTTCCTATCCACTCTACACCCCGCAAAGTCAGCATCAGAAAATGCTCGAATTGAAAGAGCAGAAGAAGAAGAATACCAGAGCCCAAAGTCAAGAGTATCTTGAAGGTACCTGAAGATGCGACGTACTGCTTGACGATGAGAAGCACGAGGGTGAAGGAACGAAATGGCAACAGAGGGGGGGTGAATGGTGCCTTTTAAAAAATAAGAACTCCCCTTTACTGTATTTAAACATGTGGATATCATGGGGATATGTTCCAGATCTTAGGATGATGTGACAATTGGCAATGGTGTTTACGGTTTATCGTTTCACGAGTTTTCGATAAAGTTTCAGACATTCTGGACAGGGGCGGTCAGACCGGTCCTAGCACGGCGGTCCGACCGGTCCCAAATCGGTCGGACCGGCCTTGTGCGGAGGTCGGACCGGTTGTGACCTAAAAGTGGTCAAAATGAGCTGGGCCAAAAATAGGTGTTGTAGGCAAATGAGGGGATCCCAAGGCACTTGGTCTCATGATTTTTGGAGTCTCCAGTAAGAAGTTCTATTCATTTTAAGTTTCCAGAAGGTTTCGGAATTTCAGGGCATGAATTTCGCTAAGTCTCAGGCGGTCCGACCGCTCACAGGGAGCGGTCCGACCGGTTGAGGCGGTCCGACCGCTCACATGGAGCGGTCGGACGGTTTTACTTGAACGCCGCCAACTTCGTGGCGATGTTGATTTGTTAGGTCAAAGTCATTGGTTTCATGGCATATGGTTTGCATGATGCATGTTTTGACTAACATGGGTCAAGTTGTGAAGAACTTGTTCCCGAATTCGTGTTTGCTTATCTATGGTTGTGCAGGTAGCTTGGTGGTCAACGACGGTCAACGGCGAGGAGGATCGGGACTAGACTTGGAGAGTTGAGGTCCAGAACAAACGACGATGCCGGGTGAGGTCAATGGACTCAAGCGTGACACAAGATGGACAAGGGTGACCTATTGGCGAATCCATGGCGCATGGTGAAGCGGTTTAGGTCAAAAGGTTAAAGACGGCGCTGCGGCGTGCGTGTGTGACCCGTTTGTTAGTGGGCCTTAACGGGAGCCCAATTGAGTCAAACCCTAGAGAGTTCTAGGCCTCCACTATAAATAGGAGGAGGTGGGGGCTGCACCCTCTCTCTCGCTGTTTTTCACCTCTTTGTTGCTTTCAAAACCCTAATTGGCTTAGGGGGAGTTGAGGTGGAGGCTAGGGCTTTTCATGGTTTGAGGTGAATTTCGTGATCTTGGATTGACCACTGATCCATGATGGTGTGGATGTAATCCAGCAACGATCACGTTCTTAATCTATGCAAGGTTTGCTTGAGATAAGTCTCTTTTCGTTCTTGCTTTCAATTTCGTGATTTTAGGGCTTTCTTTGATCCGCGAGTTTGTGATTGATTCTTTCATGTAAATTAGCTTGCTGTGATATGTGTGAATCTATCTAGAATCATCTTGATCATCAATCACTCACGAACAAACATTAGAATCAAGTTTTCGTTCTTGCCAGTACAACAGCGGTCAGACCGCCCGGCAATCGGTCCAACCGGTTGGGTCCAGAGGTCAGACCGCCCGTGCAGTGTGATTTGATAATCTTAGTTGATTTTGTTATTTTGCTTAGGGGATTTAATTGATTCAATACTAGTCTTCATTTGATTGGTATATTGATCTTCATAGCTTCCTAATAGCTATTGGAGTGAAATTGTGTTGAATTCATTATTTGGGAAAAAGTGAGCGTGCTCCTATTCACCCCCCCCCCCCTCTAGTCGCCTTTTCGGTCCAACAAGTGGTATCAGAGCCCGGTTAGTTCACTCTTGATCTTAACCGGTCACTGAACTTTAGGCGATGGATAAGTTTTCTACTAAACCGTATATCTTCGATGGGCACGACAATGCCTATTGGAAGAATCGTATGCGAGTCTTTCTTGAGAGCGAGGGACAAGCTATTTGGGATGTTGTTCGAGCCCCGCTTATTATTCCTGAAATTGCAACACGGGCTTCAGCGATTCTTGTAGCAAACAACAACAAGGCCAAAAATCTTTTATATGGTGCACTTTGTAGACAAGAATATGATCGCATTTGCAATCTTGCCACTGCTCACGAAATTTGGAACACTCTCGAAACATATCATGAGGGTTCGTCCCAAATCAAAAAGGTGCGCCAAACAGTTTACAAGCGTGAATACAATAAATTCGAGATGCGTCCTGGAGAGAGCATCGATGACATTTTTAGTCGCTTTAATAAAGTAATTAATCAAATGAAAGCTGTTGATATTGAATATTCTCAATCTGAAAATGCCACCCATCTCTTGGCTGCAATCAACACCAAGGAGTGGGAGATGAAGGCTACTGCGATAGAGGAGAATGTTGATCTTTCAAGTCTTACTTTAGAATTGCTTTATAGTAAACTCAAGACTCATGAGATTAAAAGAGTTGATCATCCTAAGAAAGAGAACATAGCATTGATAGCTGATCCTCTCAAAAGGTCTTCTGATGGTACTCTTGAATCATTTCCTGATTTTTCTTTTACTTGCTTATCTGCGATTTCTGGGGAGGAGCTTGAAAGTATTCCTGAGACAGAGTTAGCTCTCCTAGCTAAAAAATTCACACGGGCCTACAATAATGTGAGAAACAAAAAGAGAGGTGGTCCGGTGATATGCTATGAATGTGGTGAGCTCAATCATATCCGGGCAAATTACCCCAAACTGAAAGGGAAGAGTAATCATAAGGAAAGAAAGCCAACTTGGAAGAAGCCTCCTTTCAACAAATCAAGGTATGAAGCTAATAAACTTGTGAAGGCCGCTCACCGGGTCCTTGCCGCTTTTGAGGATCAATCCTTGAGCGATGTGGATTCCGGGAGTGGGGAGGATAAGGAGGAGGAGATCCCTCAAGGCAAAAAGAAAGGGAAGGCCAAGGACTTCACTGGCATGTGCTTCATGGCTGACACTGACGACATTGATGATGATGAGGTATCTTTTTCTTATGATGAGCTTTCTGCTAAATATGATTCTATAGTTGAGCAATTGCTTAGTCAAGATGAAGCGTTAGAATTTGTCATGACAAAAAATAAGAAATTAGAGTCAAAGATTAACAAACTGAAAGTAGAGCTTAAAAATGCTAAGACTCTTGAACCTGATGAATGTTTATCTTGTAATGCTATGCATTCAAAAATTGCCAAGTTACAATCTGCTTATAATATTTCTATACAACAACTTGAGAATGCTAGATCTGAACTAAATGAAATTAAAAGTGCTCCTTGTGAAAAATGTTTAGAATCTAGTAAATTGATTGCTTTTGATGTGTTTGATTCTAGCCCTTGTACTTCATGCTTTGAAAAAGAACGTGAAATCAAAGATATCTTAGAAGCTGCTAGAGTCAAATATGCTAAGCTTAAGGACAATATTGAAAATACTATCTGTGCTTCTTGTTCCGCTCTTAAGCTTGAAATTGCTTTATATAAGGAGAAATCTATGGATAAAACTTGTGATGCTTGTGTTAGTTTGAGAAAAGAAAATGCTTACCTTCATGATACATTAGAGAAATTTTCTAAAGGTAAGAAACAATTAAACATGATTCTTGACAAGTCTAAAACTCCTTATAAGAAGCAAGGTTTAGGATTCAATTCTTTTCAAGACAATTCAAAGCCACAAGTCATTCAAGTCTTGGAAAAAGGTTTAATTGAATTCAAAACACAACCTGCAAAAACATCTTTTAAATCTGCAGGTTTTGCCCAACCATGTATTAATTCAAATGGTGCCTCCTCTAGTGGTACCAAGTACCATTGCACTTATTGCAAGAAAAGTGGGCATTTGATTGATTTACATGAGGTTGAAAAATGATAGAAAAAATCTTGATAGAATTTCATTCAGGCAACCTAGAGCTTTTATGAGACATGGTAACACTGAAAGGAATAAACCTGGATTAGTATTTTTCTCACATGCTAATCATTATGTTTCTAGATATCCTAATTCTCATGTTCTTCAGGCTGGTGGTCTGACCGCTGGTGGTCACCGGTCTGACCGATTTGGTCACCGGTCTGACCGCCAGAACAACGCCGGTCAGACCGCCCCTGGAAAGGTTAATTCTCATATAAATTTAAACATTGCTCATAACAGAAGTTTAGATAAAATCAAGGATAGTACTTCTGGTTTGTATACTCCTTGCAGACGTGTGTCTCAGTACTGGATCCCTAAATCTTGTTTATCTAACCCCAGTATTGAGACACATCGTTCTTATGTTCCTTGATTTTCAGGATTACCGCGGAAAGGGGAAGAACACGTGGTTCGTCGACTCCGGGTGTTCACGCCACATGGACGGAAACTCAAGATGGTTTACCTCTTTCACGCGGGCAACAGGTGATGACTTCATCACCTTTGGAGATGATACACAAGGGCGAATTGAAGGAACAGGATCAATTAGGGTTAACAACAAATTCATTCTAAAGGATGTCGCTCTTGTGGACAAGCTTAGGTATAATCTCCTTTCTGTTTCTCAGCTTCTTGATGATGGCTATGAGACTGTTTTTAAGAAAAATGCTTGTCGTGTGCTTGATTCTCTTGGTGAGCTTGTGTTTGGAATATCTAGAGTTGGTAGAATTTTTGGAGTGATTTTTCGTAATCTCTTCTTTGGATCTCTTAAATGTTTGCTTACATCTTCTTCGATTTACGGCTTTAGCACCGACGCTTGGGGCACATTGGTTTTGATCATCGACACGAGTTAGCAACCTTGATCTCATGAGAGGTTTGCCCAAACTTAAAGTCATCAAGGATGTCAGAGTGCGCTCTGTAGGCATGGCAAATAAGTTGCCGCCACACCCTTCTCGGACTATGGTTATGACCGACGGACCGTGATGCTTGCTTCATATGGATACTTGTTGGTCATGCTAGAGTCCTCGGTTGGCCAGGAAAATGGTATATTCTTGTCATAGTCGATGATCTTTCAAGATATACTTGGGTGTTCTTTCTTACTTCAAAAGATGAAGCTTTTGGTTATTTTCATGACCTTGTTCTTCGCTTGACTTCGAGCTTCGGTGCTTTGAGAGCGATTCGCAGATGATAATGGCACGGAGTTCAAAAATACTTCTTTGCTTCTTTTTGTCTTTGGCGTGGTATTGAGCCTCAGTTCTCCTCTCCACACGCCCTCAACAAAATGGTGTGGTGGAAAGGAAGAATAGGACCTTGGTCGAAATGGCTAGGACGATGCTAGATGAGTATAGCACACCGAGGAGATTTTAGGTCAAGCTATTGCTACTGACTTGCCATATTGCAAATCGTGTCTTTTGAGACCATCTTTAGGCAAGACTCCTTATGAGCTTCGCTTTGGTAGAAAACCCTCTGTTTCGCATTTTCGAGTTTTTGGATCAAAATGCTTTATTCTTAAGACAGCAACTTAGATAAATTTGAATCAAAAACTTTTGATGGGTTATTTCAGGTTATCCCGCTCATTCGAGGGTTTTCGGGTTTTTAATATCGAGACTAACCTTATTCAGAGACTTGTAATGTCACTTTTGATGAGACTAGCCCCGAGCTAGATCAATTGTTACAGATGATTCACAGTGACAGAGAGCATTTTGTGGAGGAAGATGAGAACGGTCGATATCATTCCTTCATCTGCCGCTTCGAGGCGCCCATATTAATACAAGAACTCGCCACGCTTACTTCACCTTCGCTTGAGGCTCTGCGCATCTTCATCATCGCCAGTGATCATGAGGTCGAAGAAACGATATCTCACCCGGCGCCCACTTCGTGATTCAGAGACAAAGATCCTCCTCGGATCGATAATAGGTATCTACATGAGCGAGTAACTCGCTCCAGGTATAATGATCCAAATCTCTACTCTCATTCGGCTTTTGTTGCTTCTTTTGAACCCCGCGATATATCACATACTTTATCTGATTCTAGCGGGTAAATGCCATGCATGAGGAGTTAGAGAATTTTGAAAGAAACAAAGTTTGGAACCTAGTAGAACTTCCTAGTGGTCATAATGTTATAGGAACCCGTTGGGTGTTTAAGAATAAACAAGGTGAGGATGGCTCTGTGGTTAGAAATAAAGCCAGATTGGTAGCTCAGGGTTTCAGCCAAGTTGAGGGGTTAGATTTTGATGAGACATTTGCTCCTGTTGCTAGACTAGAAGCCATTCGCATTTTGCTCGCATTTGCTGCATCAAAAGGTTTTAAATTATATCAGATGGATGTTAAAAGTGCATTTTTTAAATGGTTTCATAGAGGAGGAAGTGTATGTTAAGCAACCCCCTGGTTTTGAGGATCCCAAGTATCCAAATCGTGTTTTCAAGCTATCTAAAGCATTGTATGGTCTTAAACAAGCCCCTAGAGCCTGGTATGATAGACTTAAGACCTTCTTGCTTAAAAATAATTTTGAGATGGGTAAAGTGGATAAAACTCTATTTATTCTTAGGCGTGGAAATGACTTTTTACTTGCTCAAATCTAGGTAGATGATATTATTTTTGGTGGTTCTTCTAATGCTCGTTTCAGCTTTTTTCGAGACTATGTCAAGGAATTTGAGATGAGTATGATGGGAGAGCTCAATTACTTTTTGGGACTTCAAATTAAGCAATGCAAGGAAGGAACCTTTATCCATCGACAAAGTTCTAGAGCTCGCCGGCCGATCGCTTATCAAGACCGGTCGACCGATTTTGAGCGGTCCGACCGCCAAGATAACAATGGTCGACGCGCCAAGAATCGGTCCAACCGGTTGGGTCCAGAGGTCGACCGCCTGCAAAGGTGATTTGATAATCTTAGTTGATTTTGTTATTTTGCTTAGGGGATTTAATTGGATTCAATACTAGTCTTCCGCTGTACTGGTATATTGATCTTCATAGCTTCCTAATAGTTATTGGAGTGAAATTGTGTTGAATTCATTATTTGGGAAAAAGTGAGCGTGCTCCTATTCACCCCCTCTAGTAGCCTTTTCAGTCCAACAAAACAAACCTGCAAAGCCCTCTGGAAATCTCAAGAAGAAGAGTGAAGCAAAATCAGAGAACGAAAACAACTTCGGGCTATTCTGTCAGAAATCGGAAGTTCCGGCCAGTCAGGTGCGGAAGTTCCAGAAATCGAAAGTTCCGCAGCTTAGATGGCGGAAGTTCCGATTATCCTGACAGAAGAACAGAGCGCACTGGAACGATTCAAAAATTCGAAATACTTTTGATTTGCTGCTCTTCTCAGGTCAAGTCTCACAGGACATCATCCTAAACAACACCTTGACCTTATGAGAAGAAATCGCAGACAAAGATCGTCTAATTAAAGAGAAATCGAATTTCTTGAAGAAGGGGTAAGAGAGGCCACAAACTGAAATTCAAGAGATTCTTTGATTCTCGGCTCATGAGACTTTGAAGATATATTAGCAATATCAATAAGACTCTAGATATCAAGTTTCATGCCATCTCATAAGACGAATCAAAAATTTCATCAAAACCCTAGCTATTCAAGAGAAGAACAAAGAGACGAAGAGAGGCATAAGCAAAGAACCAAAACCTCAGAGTTTCATTGATAGAAATCAAAAGATTACAGAGGGAAACACAGAGGAATGATTACACAAGTTTTCAGTTCATCCTCTCCAACTCAACAAACTCTCAAAAAGCAAAACAAACTCTCCAAAAGCTCTTTTGCTAAAGCTAACCCTAATTTTCTCTCTCAAAAAGTTCAACCCTAACACCAGGGGTTCACCTCTATTTATAGCCCTTGGCTAACGGGTCTCAAACCCATTAGGCCCGCTACACCCGAACGGAACCGCCTCCACTTGTGCCGCTTGCGAAAAGACCGCTTCGCCTTTGCGCACCTTCCGAAGCCTCCGACACCTTGCTGTCCTTGACTCGCAACCACCTCAAGATTCACGCCGCCTTCGACACATCTCGACCGTTCGACCTCAACGCCGCCGCGCTTAGTCCGATCACCTCGTGTCTCGCCACGACTTCGCCTCGATGTCCCGCATCAACATGCATAAAAACACATCACATAGCATTGCCCAATATCATAGCATCAATATTTGTACAAGACTCAAACTCATACAAACTCAAAATCACAAACTATCCTTCTCGCACAGCAGGCACAATCGAAGTTCAAGACTTACCATTGCGGAAGTTCCGATCTTCGGAACGTCCGCACTTACCAGGATTATCGGAAGTTCTGCGCTTACCATTGCGGAAGTTCCGATTATCGGAACGTCCGCACTCCTAGATTTTCAATTCCAATTTTCGTCACAGAGGAATACTCACGTCAGTATTATTGGACAAACCGCGTCCCCAGGTGCGGAAGTTCCGATTACTTCAACCGAACACAAACGTCAGGATAATCGGAAGTTCCGTTTTACCACAGCGGAAGTTCTGATTATCGGAAGTTCCGTTTTCCAGAACCGGAAGTTCCGCACTTACAGAAAGTAGATCAGCAGAAGTGCAAACGCAATGATTTCAATCACAAACTTCTCACCACAGCGTCAAATACTCATCACTCAAATGGGGACCCTACTCACATGGTCTCTCAATCTCCCCCTTGATGAGTATATTGACAAACACAGAAATAGCATATAGAAGAGTTTGTGATAAAAGCCAAACATGGTCTAATCTAGAAATTAAGAAGGCTCAAAACCATGTTTGTCAAAGAAGAAGGATTGGAGCTTTAAATGAAAGAGTAAATTTTTCTGCAAAGCTCCAGAAGACTCTCCAAACTAACTTCTCCCCCTTTTGGCAATAAACACATCAAGAAGTTTTAAAGAGAGGAAATGACTATATGATATTCATTTTAAGCATTAGGAGCCATGAAGATTATTCAAAATGACTATTAGAGCATTACACCAAGCCATAACACATAAGAATGCTATCAAGATCATGACAATTGATGTATAGAATAGCTAAGACAGAAAAACCATAATCTGATTAATGATCCAATTCTTTAGCAAGTCAAATAAACCAAGATTGTAGTCTAGCTAAAGGTATCCAAGGATGATACAAGCCATGTCAAATAATCTAAGTTGAACCAAGAAGACTCATATGGATCAGTTTAGAGTGCTACCAGTCAAAAGATTGACTCAACTTTATCCAGTACTTGGTCTTTTTAATGATAAGCAATTTTAGCACAAGTTTCTTTTTCTGAAAACATAATTATGGCTTTATCTTAGTGAAGCAAGTCCTAGACTAGGTGCCATCCACAACTGCCTCCTAAGCTTCAACCAATTTTTCAAATCTTAACCATGTGCTAGATCCCAAGCCTTATGCTACCACTCCAAGCAACAGACTTAAGGAAGTGATCTTAGGTCATCCAAGGCTCCCCCTGAGTTCATGCCTAGTGCAATGGCAAGCAGTCTCATGAGAAAGATTTGGTGAGATCAGTTTTTTCGCACAAAAGAGATTATTTTTGCTTTTGAAGTTTTTAGACCAACGATTAAAGATAAGTCAAGTTTCTGAATGAACTGACATAGCTTACTCTGAAACTCAATAAAGGTTCAAGACTCAACTCAGCCTACTTGACATGGCGAGAATCATAACAGGATAACTTCAACAGACTAGTCTCAAGAGCTATCATGACAAGATTTTAATTTAAGTTGAGCATATTTTAATCACCTTAGCATGGCAAAGACTAAACTACACATGAAAAGTCATGATAAATCTAGCAGTTTAGCATAAATCATGGCAAGATGTAAAACAGTGAAAACAGATCATAAAGGATAATAGACAAGGCTCCAAATGATTATTTTACAATGCAGGATGAAATGCACGAAAAACCAGATCCTCTTCAGAATGAGATACATCTTTTAATTCAGGTTGAGTTATGACAAATTTAAGAACTAGAAAAGACAAGATGAACTCCCCCTGAACCAAAGGAACAAAATCGAGAAACTGGAAAGAGAAACAGAAAAGGCAGTCCTTAGAGCATAGATAAGATATAGAGAATACTATAGCTCAGACAGATTCTTATCTACCCTATATGATTCCAGGACTATCAGCTGATCAACTAACACACTAAGGAGCAAACACTGTCCCTGTCTACCCAAGGTTGGCCCGACCCTCGCTAGAACCTATAAGAAGTGAGTAAGCTCAACTTAGAGAGAGGAGAAACAGCTAATAAGCAGCATCCTAGAAGCACAAGATAAGAAATAGCCGTCAAAACAACTTGGCAAGAGAACCGCTCTAACCTATGCTGGAAGGACTTACACCCAAAGCACTTAAATGAAGTGCAACCAGAAAGGAGAAATAGCATAATTAAAATATAATAACAGCAAGAAACCCAAGCTCCCCTCACACACACCGTAGAACAAACCACCCCAAGCTCTCCCGCAGAGTGAAAACCGAGAGCTGTCCAAAGGCTTGGTGAAGATATCACCAATCGATGATCACTCTCACAAACTGGAGCACAATGTCACCCTTCTCTACATGGTCTCAAGAAAGTGATATCGATATCAATATGCTTGGTCCGAGAATGTTGCACTGGGTTCTTGGCAATGCAAATCGCAGACGTGTTATCACAAAAGAGTGGAACATGGTCGACATTAACCCAAAGTCCCGCAGGTCGAGACCATCCAAAGCACTTGGCTACAAAGAATCGGCCGCAAAGAACGTGCTCGGCCTCGCAGCGGATCGCAACACCGGATCGCTTCCTTGACGACTCGGGAGACAAGAGAAGTGCCAATGAATTGGCAAGTGCCGAGGTGCTCTTCCTATCTATCCTACACCAAATAAATCGTGATCGGAGAAGGCTCTAAGAGATAGACAAGAAGAGGAAGAGTACCAGATACCATAGTCAATGGTAGCTCGAAGGTACCGAAAGATGCGCTTCACCGCCTGACGGTGAGATACGCGAGGAGATGCCTGAAACCGAGCACAAAGATATACAGAGAAATGTGTAGGACCGGAAAGGCGACTAGGGGGGGTGAATAGGCGCTTTCAAAACTTTCTCGCCTAAATCAAAACCAACACGAACTTTACTCCTTTAGCTATGAAAGCTAAGAAGTTCAGTGAGCACACAACGGAAGCCTTGTGTTGAATTTGATAAACCCCTCAAGCACACGACACAAAAAGAGAAAAGAACTCAATGTTCTTCACTGGACACGGGCGGTCTGACCGGCTACCACGGGCGGTCGGACCAACGGTCAAGCAGCGGTCTGACCGGCAACTAACTAGCGGTCGGACCGGTGGACAGCGGTTCGACCCGGCAAACCAGCGGTCTGAATACACGGGCGGTCGAACCGCCGTTGTAAGGCCGGTCGGACCGGTAGAGTCCAGTACTGAAAAACTCCACCCAAATCCAAAACAAAATTTGATCCAACTTTTGATTCAACCGATGAAACTTGACCAAATTTCTAGCACACCTCCCTAATGATATTAGAGACCTATTTCTAGCGACGATCCGTCAGATCCACTTCGCAGAATCGATCTCTCGAGATTTTAACAAAGAAGTGTCCAAACCCTAGAAATGAGAAAAACTTGATTCAAGACTTGCTTGTGGGGGTTTGATGATCTAGATGACTCTAGGAGTAATCCCACACATCAAAGCAAGATAAAGTAGGCCGAGAGACCAAGCTTGAACCTTTGAATCAAGGAAGCACCAAAAACATCCAAAAGAGAGAAGAACGCAAAGGGAGCAAATGATCTTTCAATTTAGCATCACAAGATTGTTCATTCGCAATAGATGCTTACAAAGCCTCTCCACCAAGGAGGGCAAGAGCTCAACAAAGAGCACACTCCAAACCCTAGTTCTCTCTCTCCTCTCCTCCAAACCCTAGAAAAGGAAGAAGGGGCTAAATGAATGCTTGCTTAGGTTTTCCACCCTCCCTTCCTATTTATACTAGAGAGCTAGGGTTTTCCTTTTGGGTCTCTTACACATGGGACCCACACACAAATAACTCTTGAAGCAATCGCCGCTTCACCACGTGTAGGTTGATCACGGTTCTCATCGACGCCAAGCCTCTCTTGTCCGAATCCCATCGAACCTCCCGCAGACTCGCACCGATATCCGCACCGCCGATCCAACCAAATTGCTTCAACCACCCGCTCGATCCATCTTGTCCATTCTCGCACCATGCTTGTGTCATACAACCTCACCCGGTATCCCCGATCGCTCGACCTCGCTCTCCAAGCGTAGTCCCGATCCACTCACCGCTGACGCCGCTGACTCGCAAGCCACCGCACAAAGAATAGACAAACAAACCGCTTCCGGAACAAGTTCTTCACAACTTGACCCACGTTAGTTCCGCAATGCAATATACATCAATAAAGTATTGAAGTTCATATAATAACACGCCGTAACAAACTCAATGCAACACTTGGCTCACCTCCAGTGATCGCCGGTCCGATCGCCTTCATAGGCCGGTCCGACCGATTCATCTTGGCCGGACCGCTCCCACAACGGCGGTCGGACCGGTCCAAAGGACTTAGTCAAAATTCAAGCGAGAAATTCAAACCTTCGGAAATTTCGCGAATAGAACTTTTGACTGGAGCTCCAAAATGATGGGACCACATCCAGAGACTCCTCACTTGCCTACACAACCTATTTTTGGCCCAACTCCAAAAACCCAAATCTCAATGTGGCGGTCGGACCGGCCACCAAGGCCGGTCGGATCGCTTCCACGGCGGTCTCGACCGCCCAAGACAACCGGCCGACCGCGGTGGCTCGATAGCCTTGGAGCAAACTCAAAACGCGAGATTTTGCAAACCAATAACGCCATTGCCAATTGACTCATCACCCTGAGATCGTGCACATATCCTCACGATATCAACAATCTCCCCCTTGATGAACACATTGGCAATTTCCAAGAAAATGTGGTTTTTCAAATTGAAAAGTAAAATTCGCTGCTGCATAAAGGCACAACTTGGTCCATAAGCAACAAAAAGCCTAGGAACCGACTAAGCTGGCTTCAGAATAGTGTAAGCAAGTGAGATAAGGCATTGAAAGCACAAAAGGATTCAAATTCCAGAAAGTAGCCAAAAATCTCACTTAGGTCCAAATGAAAGACACATTGTTCTATTTGACCTTTGATCATTGTGAGTATTCTTCAATTGCAAATCAAATAAGATAAGACAATGAAACCCAGAAACTCAACTCACCATGACCACAGATTTTCAAAAGGTTCAAAATTTTTATTTTATGAAGTTCTTTTATATTAAACCGTTTGAAACCAAAAGCTCCAACATCATTAACATCATTTTCTTCACAATCTTTCTCCCCCTTTGACAATGAATTCATCAAGATGCATGAAAAAGAAAGAGCATGAAGGAATGACTTTATTTTTGAGCTTTAGTAAAAGGAGCAATGACCATTATACATGTAGACAAGACAAGTATTATACCAAGCCATATAAGGAGAAGACGCTATATTCAATCATGGCAAAACGTAATCGCAAAGCTAAAACCAAGATAGCAAAGAATCGAGATTAACAGAATTGAAATCATGAAAGGTTGCTCAAAATCATAGATTCACTCAAAGCAACCAAACATGAGTCAAGCCATGTCTATAAGTAAAAGAGACTCAAAACAAGAATTGAGGCATTTTGAGCATTAAGAAAATTCTTTTGAAGCAAAGCTCAAGCACTTAGCCCTTTTTGGGCAAATTTTCTTTTTCTTTCTCCCTTTTTTTGCTGTGCTAGATCTCAAGCCTTGCGCGACCATCTCAAGCGATAAGCTTAAAAGAATGATCTAGGTCATCCAAAACTCCCCGAGTTCATGCCTAGTGCAATGGCAAGCCGCCTCATGAGAAAGGATTGGTGAGATCGCTTTTTCGCACGTAAAATCTCATTTTTCATTTGCTTGACTTAATAAGATAATAAGCTCATTTTTCAACTCAGAATAAGTTCAAGACTCAATTCAACCTGTAAGACATGGCGAGAATCATAGGAGGATCACTAAAGCAAGACTAGTCACAAGATCCAACAAGACATGATTTGATTCAAATCTCTCACAGATACAAAGCTAGCAAGGCAAAAGCTAAGCCAAACACGAAGAGCCATAAAAGAAGTCTAGCAGGCTATCACTTGATATGACAAGGTATAGAAGATGAAATTTAGTCATACAAGGATAATAATCAAGGCTCCACTAATTTTATTATACAATGCAAGACAAATGAATTGAAATATGCATTATAATACAATGAATGCAAAAAGAGCAACTTCCCCCTCAAAACAGCCCAATAGGACTAATAACCCCTAATTCTCCTCGCAAAGCAGCAAAACGAGAAGAATCAAGAGCTTTAGTGAAAATATCTGCAAGCTGTTGCTCAGACTCTACAAAGTGAAGCACAACATCACCTTTCTCAACATGGTCTCTCAGAAAATGAAATCGAATGTCAATGTGTTTAGTCCCGAATGTTGCATCGGGTTTTTGGCAATATTAATTGCGTAGTGTTGTCACGTAAAAGAGGAACACTTCCCAAAGATAACCCATAGTCTCGCAGCGTGGACAAAATCCAGAGAACTCGAGAGCAACCATCGGCGGCACTACATACTCGGCCTCGGTAGATCAGGCAATGTAAGACTGCTTTTCTAGAAGACCAAGAAACAAGAGATGTGCCCAAGAAATGACAAGTGCCGTAAGTACTCTTCCTATCAACTCTACACCCGTGAAATCAAGATCGAAAATGCTCGAATTGAAAGAGCCAAGAAGAAGAATACCGAGTCCAAAATCAAGCGTATCTTGAAGATACTCAAGATGCGGGCGATGATTGACGATTTAGAAGCACGAGGAAGCTCGAATCGAGCGCACGCACATACCGGCGAATTGTATGTCCTACCTCGTCGTAAGATAGAGGAGGAGCCAATCATATCTGCGGTACTCTTCCCGTCCACGGACTCTCCATCCTCATTAGGGTCCAAAGACGGTGATCGTAGCAATGGGAGTAGACATTGGCCTATCGCTTCCCATATTGAAGCGCCAAGAAGGTCCTTTGTATACTTACTCGTGAACGAAGGTGCCTTCTTTCGCTTGCTTGATTTGTAGGCCAAGGAAGAATGTCGCCTCTCCCATCATGCTCATCTCAAACTCACCGCCATTGAACTGAACGAGTGACTCGCTCTTGAAGATCCCCAATCATCCGTCAGAGGATGTTGTCGCCGAATGCGAAGAGGTGCTCTCGGTGCGTATGGCCTCTACCCCATGAGTTGTGGAGGTAGGAACAGAGCCACTCGGATCGTCGGTGGGGATAGGAGGCGGCCGTCACCGACATCAAGTCGTAGTATCAGCTCTCCACCCTCTCGAGGTAGCAGGAGGATGGTTTGAGTCTTCATCCTCGTAATCATCATCGATTTAAGATGCTTTCTTGAGTTTCGTAAACTCGTGTACCAAGCATCGGGTCTAGTACTGTGACTAGCCTTATCAAAAGTGACTTCGCAAGTCTCAACAATTTTGTTAGTATCAACATTAAAAACACGATAGCCACGAGAATGAGCAGGATATCCAAGAAATATGCCATCAAAACATCTAGACTCAAATTTATCAAGATTGCCATGTTTAAGAATGAAGCACTTGCAACCAAAAATCTTGAAATGAGAGAACTTGGGAGAATGACCAAATCTAAGCTCATAAGAAGTCTTCCCAACCACGATCTCAAGAAAACCCTATTAGAGATATAACAAGCAAGAGAGATCGCCTCACCAAAATCTCCTAGGAGTAGAATGCTCATCTAGCATGGTCCGAGCCATCTCTACAAGAGTTCTGTTCTTCCTTTCTACAACACCATTCTCACGAGGAACTCTAGGAGAGGAAAAGCGATGCTCAATTCCCTATCACAGAAGGTAGAAAAAGAAGAATTCTTGAACTCGTCCCATTATCACTCCTAATGGCTCTCAAAGCTCCAGTATATCAACAAAGAATTCTAAGGACCAAATCTTTAAAAATCCAAATGCTTCGTCCTTAGAAGCAAGAAAATAAACCCATGAATACCGGAGTAATCATCCACAACCACCAAAGACATACCATTTCCCACCACCGATCGAACTCTAGAAGGACCAATCAGATCTAAGTGAAGAAGTCGTCCCGTCCATCACCATTACCAAAGTAAGAGGTGGGTGGGAAGCGGACACCATCTTACCATGTCTACTGAGGTGAGCACACAAGATCTCTCGATGACCTTCACCTAGGCAAACCTCTAATCAAGTCCTTGCAATCGACTCTAGATAAATGATCAAAACCTATATGTCCAAGTCTACGATGCCACAAAACAAGGTCATGAGAATCGAGGCTACAGACATCTAGGACTGGAAATGAAGAAATATCAAATTTGCACGTAAGATCTTCTCAAACTGAGATCTCAAAACAAGCTCACCCGAGGAATCTAGAACTCTACACTCACCTCTCTTAAACCTCACTTCTAGACCCTCATCAAGCGGTGAGAAACAGATAGAAGATTATACCTCACCTTACTTACCAAAGCGACGCCTTTTAGCATGAACTTGTCGTTGACGCAAGACAAGTGCCCTTTGCAAACACGGTCCCAGAGAAGCATCCCCAAATGTAATCAATTCATTGCCGGATGCACGGTGAGGGAGGAGAACCATCTAGAATCTCCGGTCATATGTCGAGAACACCCGAGTCAACAAGCCACTTGTCCTCCTTCCTCGCACGACGGACCTAAAAGGCACAATCGAAAACATCCGTGCCTCAAGATGGGGTTAGTGATAAATGAACGAGGAATCCAAAGATCGAGAAGCACGATGTCCGGGAGCAGCAGAGAAATAGCCAAACATGATCAGAATAAAATCATAAGAATGCACATGAGAACCACCTAGACCTCTCCAAACGATCTACCAAAAGATCGACACTCCCCTGCCTAGGTGCTACCCTGTCTCTCCTCACGATGTCCTAATCCAACATGCCGCCTAGACCCACCAAAAGAGTCTACAAAGTTCTCTACAAATCTAGGCCTATGTGTGGTGCGATAAACAGTCGCCTAGCTCTAGAGACTACATCCGGAGAAGGGACTCCTCTAATGGATCTTAGGACGCCATCCTCTCTTTTCTCTCAAGTTTTGCTCTCCTAAGGTAACTCAACAAGATGGCCTTCTTTCTTGCGTAAAGTGCAATGGTATCGACCTTTGAGGGGTCTGCATGAATGAGTGAAAGCACCTTTCTTGCCGTAAAGAGTTTGAGCAAAACCACGGATTTGAAAACAACCCTGATGGCTTAGGAGGTTCTAGCTCAAACAAACCATTCTTCACAACTCTAGCAATCTTAGGTGGGTTTTTCTTGGAATGCTCTAGGGGTTGAAACCTAGACCACTATTTTTCACGCCACCTTGGATTGATCAAGAATCATGTTGAGTTTCTTTTCCCACTTGAAAATTTCTCAAGAGTCACTTTGAGGTAATCATTCTCTTTCATTAACTCCTCACATCTAGAACACTTGCTAGACTTGATTACCTCATTGCGCTTACTCTAAAGAAGGGCCACTTCCACTTTGAAGGCCTCACAAGACACACAATAGGATTCCTGAATCCTACTCAACTTCTCCTTAAACTTGACTCTAAAAGCCTCTTGTATCCGACTAACCATGGTTTCAACTTCAGATTCAAAACACAAGAGTTAGAATCAATAACCTTTTAGAAGCAAGAAAAGACATGGATCTTTCAATTTTAGCCTTTTCTTCCAGTGGTCTTGTTTAAGGCTTCAATTTCAATTGTAACCTTGGGACAATTTTCACAAGATGCAACTCTAGAGTAAATCAATGTTTCATCATCTCTTGCATCTTAATCCTATTATCCTTACAATGAGAGCATGTGTGACTAGCATCAAACTTTTGCAATTCTTTTAAGGAACTATCCAATTTTAATTCTAGCAAAGCACAATTAGAGCAAGTTAAAGGGATAGCTTCCATGGCGTACATCAAGAGGAATGACATCTAAACAAGCGAGATCTAGACTTGAAAGATTCTAGTTCATCGAGAGCATCTTTTAGTTGATTTGTGATGAGGAATGAGCAGATTTCAAGCTTGTCAAATCTTTAAGCAAGCTAGTGCAGAATCACAAATATCGCAGGATTGATAGATTTAAGCCTAACAACTTCAAGATTCAAATTATCAATCATAATGTCCTCGCTTCCTAATCATTTTTACTTGCTTATGCAATTTCGTCAAAGAAGCACCAAAGCCCTTTTCATATCGCAATAGAAGGGCATACCTCATCGGGATCACCGAAAGGATCCTCATTGTTGGAGGAGTCGCTATCGTGGTCGTTCTTGGCCATGAAACACATGCCTGAAGTCATGCGCCTTCTTCTTGCCACGAATCACTCGCCGCCCTCCGCTTCCGAGTCCACATCGCTCATATTTACATTCTCAAGAGCGGCAAGGACCCTACCGACAAACTTCGATAGTTTGTCTTCTTGGGTTTTGCATCCTCTCCGGGATGTCTTCGTGTCTCCTTCTCCTCCTTGCCCTTTAGCTTGGGGCACTGGAGCGAATGTGGTTTGACTCACCACATTCAAGCACGTGATAGGTCCACTCCTCCTCCTATTTCTCACCTTGTTGTACGCTCTGTGAATTTGGTGGAAAGGAGGGCTAAGTCATCCTCGGGCAATTTCTCAAGTTGCTCATCACTCAAAGAATGTAAAGCGGATAATGAAAACCGATGAGCTACAATCAAGAGAATCGGAAGAGCAACCCTTGGATTTGTCGACCACTAAAGCCATCGACTGTGTCTTGGGAGACGCGAGATAAAGTCAATCTCATGCGTCTTCAACCTCGAGTAGAGCTTATCCATGGTAAGCTCACTCATGTGATGTTGTCATTGATGGAAGTGATCTTCATACCCTGACCTTCACATCAAGAGCACCCGTAAGTCGGGCGTGCATTTTCGGACTCGTAAAATATCAAGTCAACGGTAGCGGAGATTATGAAGAATTTTAGAGAATCTTCCCACACTCATCCAAAGACTCACCGTGCCTTTGTTCGATCTTCGAGTAAACCTTTTGAGTGGTTCTGTCTCACTTCCTTGATCGCATGGACCCTTCGTGATAATCACAAAGTGTCCGCCAGATCTCGTGAGCAGACCGCAAGTGAGCAACACGCCAAACTCGATCGACTAAGGCCTTGGATCAAATAATTCCGAGCCTTCTTTGTTGGCCTCCACATCCGAGTGATAGTATCGCCATCTACCGGCACGACATAAGGGTTTTTCACCTTTAGCCAAATAGCGTGCCCTTGAGCCTCGATATACGCTTGCATACGAGCCTTCCAAAGATGCAAAGTCAACTCCTCAAAATGTGTGGCTTGGTTGAGTACTTGTCGATCGCCATGGCTCCAAAGACCGGTTAAGATCTATAGAAAAGAGCTAACCGGCTCTGATACCACTTGTAGGACCGGAAAGGCGACTAGGGGGGGTGAATAGGCGCTTTCAAAACTTTCTCGCCTAAATCAAAACCAACACGAACTTTACTCCTTTAGCTATGAAAGCTAAGAAGTTCAGTGAGCACACAACGGAAGCCTTGTGTTGAATTTGATAAACCCCTCAAGCACACGACACAAAAGGAGAAAAGAACTCAATGTTCTTCACTGGACACGGGCGGTCTGACCGGCTACCACGGCGATCGGACCGACGGTCAAGCAATGGTCCGACCGCAACTAACCAATGGTCGGACCGGTGGACAAATGGTTCGACCCGCAAACCAGTGGTTCGAATACAGGCGGTCGAACCGCCGTTGTAAGGCCGATCGGACCAGAGAGTCCAAGATGAAAAACTCCACCCAAATCCAAAACAAAATTTGATCCAACTTTTGATTCAACCGATGAAACTTGACCAAATTTCTAGCACACCTCCCTAATGATATTAGAGACCTATTTCTAGCGACGATCCATCAGATCCACTTCGCAGAATCGATCTCTCGAGATTTTAACAAAGAAGTGTCCAAACCCTAGAAATGAGAAAAACTTGATTCAAGACTTGCTTGTGGGGGTTTGATGATCTAGATGACTCTAGGAGTAATCCCACACATCAAAGCAAGATAAAGTAGGCCGAGAGACCAAGCATGAACCTTTGAATCAAGGAAGCACCAAAAACATCCAAAAGAGAGAAGAACGCAAAGGGAGCAAATGATCTTTCAATTTAGCATCACAAGATTGTTCATTCGCAATAGATGCTTACAAAGCCTCTCCACCAAGGAGGGCAAGAGCTCAACAAAGAGCACACTCCAAACCCTAGTTCTCCTCTCCTCTCCTCCAAACCCTAGAAAAAGGAAGAAGGGGGCTAAATGAATGCTTGCTTAGGTTTTCCACCTCTCCCCTTCCTATTTATACTAGAGAGCTAGGGTTTTCCTTTTTGGGTCTCTTACACATGGGACCCACACACAAATAACTCTTGAAGCAATCGCCTGCTTCACCACGTGTAGGTTGATCAGCGGTTCTCATCGACGCCAAGCCTCTCTTGTCCGAATCCCATCGAACCTCCTGAGACTCAGACCGATATCCGCACCGCCGATCCAACCATTGCTTCAACCACCCGCTCGATCCATCTTGTCCATTCTGCACCATGCTTGTGTCATACAACCTCACCCGGTATCCCTGATCGTTAGTTCCGCAATGCAATATACATCAATAAAGTATTGAAGTTCATATAATAACACGCTCAGAACAAACTCAATGCAACACTTGGCTCACCTCCAGTGATCGCCGGGTCGATCGCCCCATAGGGCGGTCCGACCGATTCATGTTTGGCCGGACCGCTCCCACAACGGCGGTCGGATCGGTCCAAAGGACTTAGTCAAATTCAAGCGAGAAATTCAAACCTTCGAAATTTCAAGCTTAATAGAACTTTTGATTGGAGCTCCAAAATGATGGGACCACATCCAGAGACTCCTCACTTGCCTACACAACCTATTTTGGCCCACCCAAAACCCAAATCTCAATGTGGCGGTCGGACCGCCACCATGGCCGGCCGGATCGCTCCACGGCGGTCCGACCGCCCAAGACAACCGGTCAGACCGCCAAAGGGCTCGACAAATTTTGAGCAAACCCGAAAACCCGAGGTTTTGCAAACTAATAACGCCATTGCCAATTGACTCATCACCCTGAGATCGTGCACATATCCTCACGATATCCACAAAATGTATGTCTGGTCTCGAGGCTGTGAGGTACAAGAGAGAGCCAATCATGCTCCTGAACTCCTTTTGGTCAACAGGTTTGCCGTCTTCATCTGGATCAAGAGCAGCTGTAGATGCCATCGGAGTTGATACTGGCTTTCCATCATTCATGTCGAAGCGCTTCAGGAGGTCTCGAGTGTACTTGCCTTGGTGAAGAAAAGTACCTTCCCGAGTCTGTTTGATTTGGAAGCCAAGGAAGAAGCTCAACTCGCCCATCATGCTCATCTCAAATTCCGAGCTCATAACATCGGAAAACTGGGAAACGAGAGTATGTGAGGAGCCGCCAAAGATGATGTCGTCCACATAGATCCGGGACGAGCAAAAGATCGTGCCAAGACGGCGGATGAACAAGGTCTTGTCTATTTTACCCATTTCAAAACCATGACTCAGCAGATAGGACTTAAGCCTTTCATACCAAGCTCTGGGAGCCTGCTTGAGTCCATACAAAGCTTTGGAAAGCCTCAGACATGGTTAGGGTATTTGGGGTTCTCAAACACGGAGGTCATCGACATAGACTTCTTCCTCAATAAGGCCATTGAGGAAAGCACTCTTGACAACCATCCGTAAAGCTTGAAACCCTTAGAAGTCGCAAAGGCAAGGTGATTCCAATGGCTTCAAGTCTAGCTACAGGAGCAAAGGTCTCTTCAAATCTAGACCTCAACTTGGGAGTACCCTCGAGCTACCGGCTTAGCCTTGTTTCAATGACTAACCCATCTTCACTTTGCTTGTTCTTGAACACCCATTTGGTCCCAATGATATTGTGACATTGAGGGGGCTCAACAAGGGACCGGACCTTGTTTCTTTCAAAGTTTTCCAACTCCTCATGCATGGTGTTTATCCAAGACTCGCCGATAGAGCATGACAAACGCCTTTAGTCTCAAATGAGGCGATTTAAAGGTAATGGAGACAAAGAGAGACAAACCAGCTTTGGAACGTGTGACACGCTCAAAGAGGTCTCCAATGATCTCGCTCAAGGATGATCTTTTTGAATGTGTCTAGGAGGTCCAGGGTGAGATGAAGAAGTGGCCTCTATCTCATGAGCAGATGAGATAGGGACAGATCCACTAGCTCCGTAAGAAGCAGTAAGGTAAGGGTCGATCTCCTCGAGGTGCAAGTGGAAGAAGGCACCTCAAGAGGAGGAGGAAGAATCGGATCTGTAGACAACCTTCATCTCCATCTTCCTCATCGCCCACAAAGATGGACACAGATCGCTTCTAGAAAACTCGAGATATCGTGCCTAGTCCCTGGTGGCCTCATCAAGGTCACCTCACTGTGTT
Organism: Hsuehochloa calcarea; assembly: GCA_036346395.1. Lineage (NCBI taxonomy): Eukaryota > Viridiplantae > Streptophyta > Magnoliopsida > Poales > Poaceae > Hsuehochloa > Hsuehochloa calcarea. Next base: position 32,255,387 of record CM070610.1, read on the forward strand.
TCTACCATTTTGCTAGACTCGCAGCCTGCACTCTTTAGGCACGAGAAGAAGTCGAGTAACCCGTAAAGATCCCATCACAAGATCGTGACTCGAACTTATCTAGGTTCCCGCACTTCGTAATAAAACACTTGCAACCAAACAAACGAAAATGCGAGACACTGGGCTTTCGCCCATATCTCAACTCATAAGAAGTGCGATGCAAGAGTGCCCTAAGAAAAACTCTGTTAGAAACATGACAAGCAATAGCCTCAGCCCAAAACTTCCTAGGTATAGAGTACTCATCAAGCATCGTCCTGGCCATCTCGACCAAGGTACGATTCTTCCTCACCACAACGCCATTCTGTTGGGGGACGTATGGAGACGAGAACTGGTGCTCTACACCTGTCTCACCACAGAAACTCTCAAAGTAGGAATTCTTAAACTCGGTGCTATTATCACTGTGAATTGCTCGTAATGCACCTGGGAGCTCAACAGAAAGCCTACTAAAAATACCACGAAAATGAGTAAACGTCTCATCCTTCGAGGCTAAGAAAAACACCCAAGAGTACCTCGAGAAGTCATCGACCACAACAAGAACATATCACTTCCTCCCGCCGATCAAGACTGAGCCGACCAATCAGTATCCATATGGAGCAGCTTGTCCCGTGCATCACCATTGTCACCGTGGATCGAGAGTGGGAAGCGGCAACCATCTTGCCATGCCGCAAGATGGAGAGCAAACTAGATCCTTGACCATCTTGAGTTTTGGCAAACCACGAATGAGATCGTGGCCGCTAACTCGTGTCAAATGATCAAAGCCTATATGACCTAGTCTCCTATGCCAGAAAGTCAAATCACGGGATTCAGAAGCAATTAAACACCGGAGTGGATCACCAGAAGACTCAGAAAAATCAGCACGAAAGATCCTCCCATATCGAGAAAACCCGCAAACTAGGCTACCCGAAGAATCAAGAATTTTGCAATTGTTTTTCTTAAAGCTCACCTCAGAACCGCATCGTAAGTCGAGAGCGAAAGTAGATTATACCGCAGCTTACTTACTAAGGCAACATCTTTCAAAATAAACGAACTATTAATGCTCACAAGATTTTAGCGATGACGCGCCCAAATGAAGCATCTCGAAGGTGATCGCCTCATCACCTCGAGCACGGGCTAGGGAAGAAAACCAACGAGAGTCTCCGGTCATATGACGAGAACACCCGGAGTCTACAATCCAGACCTTTCCCTTCCCAGCCCGGCGAACCCGAGTCAAACAGAGAGTAAAGTCTCAGTACTGGGGTGAATCAACAGTGATTTTGGCACCCAATACCGAGTAACACGTCGAATGTATGAAGTAGTCAAGCAAGATCGACCTCTATCTACCCTACGCCTTTGTCACTCAACAAGCCGTAAGGTCTGTGTGTGCACTGGCCGCGTCAATCCGATCGCTATCGAAGAGCGAGCCGAATTCGCAACATGTCGATCACGCCGTGCGTAGCCATCTCTAAAGGGAAACCGAGATCTACCCTCAAAGCGACTAAGTCACGACCAAAGGGAGCATGAGGACGAAAATCGAAAACTTAGAAAACCAAGTCCTCGATGTCGCCCCTAAATCATCACCGTAGCAAATCTAGACCTCATGTTAGTCTTAGGTGCACTCATGGTCCGAGTCGACCACAATGCGCCTAAAGGACTCAACATGATCTCTACGCGCGATCTTGGCGCGCTTGAAGCAATGATCAACCAAATGTCCATCCTTCTGACAGAATGTGCAATGATACTTCGCCTTTTGAAAGGCCGAAGCTACAGGTGGAATCACCTTGCTGTCAGAGATCCTTTGAACAAAACCCGCTGATTTAAAATTGACTTTCTCAGTCCTGGGCTTAGTTTTGATCACACCTGGTGCTATGGTTCTGAGCACGACAGGTGGATGCTTCCTCATATCCTCATGAAAATCATATCCTAGACCCTGATTAAATCTGCAAATCTTAGATTGGTCTAGAATGAGATTGAGCTTCTTCTTGCCTCGTACAAACCTCTCGAGAGTGTTCATAAGATACTGACACTCACGAAAGAGAGAGGTGCAAGAAGAGTAGGTGGAAGAAGGAACAGCAGAAGGTAAGGGAGCAGAAGAAGAACCAACAGCAGAGGAAAGATTGGCTTGTGCATACACAGCCGACTTTGGGGGACAAACCCCATCGCTAGCGATTGGTTCACGTTGCTAGGCGTCTCTACCAAACCCTTAGACTTCTTCCTAGCACACACAATACAAGCGGATGATTGTGTCTCTAGAAGGTCCTTAGTTAGCTTCACACATTTTTCATCCAAAGCAACCAAATTACATTTTCGTTTATTACACTGATTGCATGGTGAGCTAACAAGGTCCTTAGAAGCATACTGAGCCAGAGTGTTATTGTGATCAATCATTTCTTGAAACTGTTTGGATACAGATTCTAGTTCAGCAGTTAACTTAGGACAATTTAAACAAGAAATAATGGGCTCTAATAAAGCAGCTTGGAATTCAGCAATTTTGTGATCTGCCCGTTTTAGGTTCATCTTGAGATTATTACAATTTTCACAAGTCTCAGGCAGATCGAGCAACATGGTATATAGACCTCTAAACGAGTTGTCCTTAACCTCACAGAGGTGCAAGTAGTAGCCTCAACCAAGAGTAGATGAAGGAGGTGCTACCCTACTCATCTCTAGTTCAGCAAGAAGGCTAATGTTCTCCACTTTAATCATGTCTAATTCAGAGGACACACTATCATGCAAGGTCCTTAGTTTTTCCAAGTCATCAAGCAGAGCACAGCATGTGTCACAATCATCACGGGAGGGAGCAGATGTAAGTAAGGTAAGCTCCCGTGATAGTCTAGTTACTTCCTTCTCCAACTCAAGACACTTAGCCCTAGACTTAGCATGAAATCTACCTAGCTTAAGAAAAGCATCATTAAGTCGGTCGTAAGTGGGACTAACCTCATCGTAGTCGGAGTACACCATTGTCGCTAGATCGCCCGAGGGCCATGAAGCACATGCCAAGAAGTTGCCGCCGCCCTGGGATCTTGATCGCCCTTTCCATCATCGCCACTCCACCCCTCCACCTCGCGGTGTCAAGTTCGCCGAGGCGTGAGGACGCGATGGAATGCCTTCTTTGCCTTCCCAAAGTTGCGGAACTTCTTCTTGCCTTGGTCAGTGCCGAGGGCTTCGTGTTGCGGTTCTTGTCGATGTAGTCGTTCTTGCCCGAACCGCCATAGTCACCTTTGCCCTTCCTCAGCCTTGGGGCGCTTTGCTTGATGTGGTTGTGGCCACCACACTCAAGCAAATCACAGACCTCCTCTTTTCCATCCCTCCTCCTCTTGTAAGCATGGGAAAACTTCCGAGCTAGGAGGGCTAACTGCTCATCCTCGTCGCCTAAGCGATCATCGCTATGTCACAGAGAGCAAGAAGGAGAACCCGTATCGACTCGTAAGAAGATCCAGAGGTGGGATCTGACTAAAGCCATCGATCGTGACTTCGACCTTCGAGAGACAATGTCAATCTCGTGAGTCTTGAGGCGAGTAAAGCGCCAAGAGTCGTGGTCGAGAGGTCCGTGCTATCCTTGATGGTAGTCACTTTCATCTCCCAATCACGAAGATCGAAAGTGTAAAGCATCTGTCGAGCGCTATCCGAGTCGGGGTATGTAAGACCGACCGCCGGAGGTTGCTCAAAATCTTATGGAAACGCTAAAAGCACTCGCCAAGAGATTCACCAAGAAGCATCTCAAATTTGTCAGATTCTCGCTTGAAGGCTGGTCTTGTCGAACCGTCTTAATCGGGTGGTGCCTCATGGTATGCATCGAGGGTCACCCGGATGTCGTAAGCGTAAGACAAATGAGAAATACGATCGAACTCACTTCGCCAAACCTCGAATGATAATGTTCCTTGCCTTAGCATTGGCCTCAACATCGGGCATGTTTCCATATTGATGTTTTCATCGCCAGAACAAGAAATCTAACCTTCACCTTTCTCCAGATGGCATACCCCGAGCCCGGATGTATGTTTCATTCGCTCTTCGTAAGGGTAATCCAGCCATCAAAGACTGGAGGCTTGGTGGAGTACTTGTCCGCTGTTATGGCTCAACAGACCTGCTAAGATCTATAAGGAAGAGCTAACCGCTCGATACCAATTGAAGGACCGAAATGGCAACAGAGGGGTGAATGGTGCCTTTTAAAAATAAGAACTCCCTTTATTGTATTTAAACAAACCTACAAAGCCCTCTCGAAATCTCAAGAAGAAGAGTGAAGCAAAATCGAGAACGAAAACAACTTCTGGTCGTTTCACGTAAATCGGAAGTTCCGCCGGTCAAAGCGGAAGTTCCGAAATAGAAAGTTCCGCAGCTTAGATGGCGGAAGTTCCGATTATCCCGATGTAAGAACAGAGCGACCGAACGATTCAAAATTGAAATACTTTTGATTTGTCGTTCTTCTCAGTCAAGTCTCGTGAGGACATCATCCTAAACAACACCTTGACCTTATGAGAAGAAATCGCAGATAAAGATCGCCTAATTAAAGAGAAATCGAATTTCTTGAAGAAGGGTAAGAGAGGCCACAAACGAAATTCAAGAGATTCTTTGATTCTCGGCTCATGAGACTTTGAAGATATATTAGCAATATCAATAAGACTCTAGATATCAAGTTTCATGCCATCTCATAAGACGAATCAAAAGTTTCATCAAAACCCTAGCTATTCAAGAGAAGAACAGAGAGACGAAGAGAGGCATAAGCAAAGAACCAAAACCTCGAGTTTCATTGATAGAAATCAAAAGATTACAGAGGGAAACACAGAGGAATGATTACACAAGTTTTCAGCTCATCCTCTCCAACTCAACAAACTCTCAAAAAGCAAAACAAACTCTCCAAAAGCTCTTTGCTAAAGCTAACCCTAATTTTCTCTCTCAAAAGTTCAACCCTAACACCGTGGGTTCACCTCTATTTATAGCCCTTGGCTAACGGGTCTCAAACCCATTAGGCCCGCTACACACCAACGGAACCGCCTCCACTTGTGCCGCTTATAAAAGATCGCTTCGCCTCTTGCGCACCTTCCGAAGCTCTCCAGACACCTTGCTGTCCTTGACTCGCAACCACCTCAAGATTCACGCCGCCTTCGACACATCTCGACCGCTCGACCTCAACGCCGCTGCGCCTAGTCCGATCACCTCGTGTCTCGCCACGACTTCGCCTCGATGTCCCGCAATCAACACAGCATAAAAACACATCACATAGCATTGCCCAATATCATAGCATCAATATTTGTACAAGACTCAAACTCATACAAACTCAAAATCACAAACTATCCTTCTCTCGCACGATTCGCACAATCGAAGTTCCAAGATTTACCATTGCGGAAGTTCCGATTTTCTAACGTCCGCACTTACCAGATTATCTAAGTTCTCGCTTACCATTGCGGAAGTTCCGATTATCTAACATCTCACTCTCTAGATTTTCAATTCCAATTTTCACACAGAGGAATACTCACGCCAAGATATCGGACAAAACGCGTTCCCAGTGCGGAAGTTCCGATTACTTCAACCGAACACAAACGTCGGGATAATCGGAAGTTCCGCTTACCACAGTGAAGTTTCGATTATCGAAGTTCCATTTTCCGTAACCGAAGTTCCGCACTTACGTAAAGCGATCAACGAAGTGCAAACGCAATGATTTCAATCACAAACTTCACCACAACACAAATACTCATCACTCAAATGGGGACCCTACTCACATGGTCTCTCGTAGGAAGCTCGAAGCGAGCGCACGGACATACTAAGAAATTGTATGTCCGCCTCGATTCAGAAGATAGAGGAGGAGCCAATCATATCTGCAGTACTCTTCCGTCCACTGACTTCCATCCTCATCGTGGTCCAAAGACGGTGGTTGTAGCAATGGGAGTAGACATTGGCCCATCGCTCCCATATTGAAGCGCCAAGAAGGTCCTTTGTATACTTACTCTGGTGAACGAAGGTGCCTTCTTTCAGTTGCTTGATTTGAAGACCAAGAAAGAATGTTAACTCTCCCATCATGCTCATCTCAAACTCACTGCTCATCGAATCAAAACTGACACCAAAGCATGAGAAGAACCACCGAATATAATATCATCCACATAAATCAACCAAAGAAAAAGTCACCGCCATGCCCGAGAGTGAACAAGGTTTTATCAACCATTCCCATTTTGAAATCATTTTCAAGCAAGAAACTTTTAAGCCTGTCATACCAAGCTCTAGGAGCTTGTTTCAATCCATACAGGGCTTTAGAGAGTTTAAAAACATGGTTTGGGAATTTAAGATTTTCAAAGCCAGGAGGTTGCTTGACAAAGACCTCTTCTTCTATGAAACCATTCAAGAAAGCACTTTTAACATCCATTTGAAAAAGCTTGAAACCCTTGGATGTTGCAAATGTTAAAAGAATGCGAATGGCTTCCAATCTAGCTACTGGAGCAAAAGTCTCTTCAAAGTCTAAGCCTTCTACCTGGGAATAACCTTGAGCTACGAGTCTAGCCTTATTGCGAACAACCAACCCATCGTCACTTTGCTTATTTTTGAAAATCCATTTTGTTCCAATAACATGAGAATCAGAAGGACACTCAACTAAAGTCCAGACTTTGTTCCTTTCGAAATTTTCAAGCTCTTCATGCATGGCATTGACCCAAGAGGCATCAGATAAAGCATGGGTGATATCTCGGGGTTCAAAAGAAGCGACAAAAGGTAATGTGCATGAGAATCGGGAGAATAAACCCGAGCGAGTGACTCGCTCTTGAAGATCCCCAATCATCCGCCAGTGGATGTTGTCGCCGAATGTGGAGAGGTGCTCCAGTGCGTATGGCCTCTACCCCATGAGTTGTCGAGGTAGGAACATAGCCACTCGGATCGCTTGGGGATAGGAGGAGGTCGCCACCAAATCGAGTAGTAGTAGCGTGCTCTCCACCCTCTCAAGTAGTCGGAGGATGGTTCGGTTCCTCATCCTCGAGTCATCATCGACGAAGATGCTTCCTTGAATTTCAGGAACCTGTGTACCTGTAGCATCGGGTCTAGTACCAGGACTAGCCTCATCAAAAGTGACTTCGCAAGTCTCAACAATTTTGTTAGTGTCAACATTAAAAACACGATAGCCACGAGAATGAGCAGGATATCTAAGAAATATGCCATCAAAATATCTAGACTCAAATTTATCAAGGTTGCCATGTTTAAGAATGAAGCACTTGCAACCAAAAATCTTGGAATGAGAGACTTTGGGAGAATGACCAAATCTAAGCTCATAAGAGGTCTTCCCAACCATAGATCTGAAGAAAACCCTATTGGAGATATAACAAGCAGTAGAGATCGCCTCAGCCCAAAATCTCCTAGGAGTAGAATGCTCATCTAACATGGTCCGAGCCATCTCTACAAGGGTTCTGTTTTTCCTTTCTACAACACCATTCTCACTGGGAACTCTAGGAGAAGAAAAGCGATGCTCAATTCACCTATCGCTGAAGGTAGAAAAGAAGAATTCTTGAATTTCGTCCCATTGTCACCCTAATGGCTCTCAAAGCTCCAAGAATATCAACAGCAAGTCTAAGGATCAAATCTCTAAAGAATCCAAATGCTTCGTCCTTAGAAGCGAGAAAATAAACCCATGAATACCTGGAGAAATCATCCACAACCACCAGCACATACCATTTCCCACCATCTGATTGAACTCTGGAAGGACCAACTGTGTCTAAGTGAAGAAGTTGTCCTGGTCCATCAGCCATTACCAAGGTAAGAGGTGGGTGGGAAGAAGACACCATCATACCATGTCTGTGGTGAGCACACAAGATCTCTAATGACCTTGACTTAGGCAAACCTCTAATCAAGTCCTTGCAACTGACTCTAGACAAATGATCAAAACCTATATGCCCAAGTCTACGATGCCACAAAACAAGATCATGAGAATCAGAGGCTACGAGACACCTAGGACTAGAAGTCAAGAAATATCAAATTAGCACAAAAGATCTTCTCAACCGAGATCTTAAAACAAGCTCACCCGAGGAATCTAGAACTCTACACTCACCACTTTTAAACCTCACTTCTAGACCCTCATCAAGCAAACCGAGAAATAGATAGAAGATTATACCTCACCTTACTTACCAAAGCGACGCCTTTAAGCATGAACTTGTCGTTGACGCCAAGACAGGTGCCCTTTGCGATCACGGTCCGGTAGAAGCATCCCCAAAGGTAATCAATTCGCTGTCGGATGCACGTGTGAGGAGGAGAACCATCTAGAATCTCCGGTCGTATGTCGAGAACACCCGAGTCAACAAGCCATATGTCCTCCTTCCTCGCACGACGGACCTAAAACGCACAATCGAAAAAACAATCGTGCCTCAAGATCGGGTTAGTGATAAATGATCTAGGAATCCAAAGATCGAGAAGCACGATGTTCGGGAACAAGAAGAGAAAAAAGCAGAACATGATCGAATAAAATCATAAGGATGCACATGAGAACCACCTAGACCTCTCCAAACGATCTACCAAAAGATCGATACTCCCCTGCCTAGGTGCTACCCGTGGTCTCTCCTCACGATATCCTAATCCAACATGCCGCCTAGACCCACCAAAAGAGTCTACAAAATTTCTACTAATCTAGGCCTATACGTAGTTCGATAAGGTGTCGCCTAGCTCTAGAGACTATGGTGGAGAAGGGACTCCTCTAATGGATCTCAAGACGCTCATCCTCTCTTTTCTCTCAAGTTTTGCTCTCCAAAGGTAACTCAATAAAGGTGGCCTTCTTTCTTGCGTAAGGTGCAATGGTACTTGACTTTTGAGAGGTCTCAGATGAAGGAGTAAAAGCACCTTTCTTGCCGTAAAGAGTTTGAGCAAAACCAATGATTTGAAAACAACTCGATGGCTTATGAGGTTCTAGCTCAAATGCACCATTCTTCACAACTCTAGCAATCCTAGGTGGGTTTTTCTTGGAATGCTCTAGGGATTGAAACCTAGGCCACTATTTTTCACGCCACCTTGGATTGATCAAGAATCATGTTGAGTTTCTTTTCCCACTCGAAAACTTCTCAAGAGTCACCTTGAGGTAATCATTCTTTTAATTAGACCTCACATCTAGTGCACTTGCTAGACTTGATTACCTCATCACGTTTACTCTTAAGAAGGGCCACTTCCACTTTGAAGGCCTCACAAGACACACAATAGGATTGCTTAATCCTATTCAACTGCTCCCTAAATTTGACTCTAAATGCCTCTTGAATCTGACCAATCATGGTTTCAACTTCAGCATTCAAAACACAAGAGTTAGAATCAATGACTTTCCTAGAAGCAGTAAGAGACATGGATTTTTTAATTTTAGCTTTTTCTTCAAGAGTCTTGTTTAAAGCTTCAATCTCAATTGTAAGCTTGGGACAATTTTCACAAGAGGCAGCTCTAGAGTAAACAACCATTTCAGTCATCTCTTGCATCTTAATCCTATTATTCTTACAATGAGAGCATGTGTGACTAGCATTAAATTTTTGCAATTCTTTCAAAGAGCTATTTAATTTTAATTCAAGTAAAGCACAGTTAGAGGACGTTAAGGGAATAGCTTCCATGGCAGTCACATCAAGAGAAATGGCATCTAAACAAACAGAACTAGACTTGAAAGATTCTAGTTCATCAAGAGCATCTTTTAATTGATTAGCAACAGAGGAATGAGCAGATTTCAAGCTTGTCAATTCTTTAAGCAAGCTAGTGCAGGAATCACAAATATCATCAGGATTAATAGATTTAAGCCTAACAACTTCTAGGTTCAAATTATCAATCATAATGTCCTGCTTCTTAATCATTTTTACTTGCTTATGCAATTTCTGTTCAGCAAGCACCAAGGCCCTTTTCATGTCAGCAATTGAAGGGCATACCTCATCAGGATCACTAAATGAATCCTCATCGTTGGAGGAGTCGCTGTCGTGGCTGTTCTTGGCCATGAAACACATGCTAGTGAAGTCATGAGCCTTCTTCTTGCCACGGGAGTCACTCTCGTCGTCCTCCGTTTCCGAGTCCACATCACTCATGTTTACATTCTCTAGAGCGCCAAGGACCCGGCTGACAAACTTGCGATAGTTTGTCTTCTTGGGTTTTGCATCCCTCTCCTGGGGATGTCTTCGTGTCTCCTTCTCCTCCTTGCCCTTTAGCTTGGGGCATCTGGAACGAATGTGGTTTGGCTCACCACACTCGAAGCATGTGATAGGTCCACTTCTCCTCCTATTCCTCACCTTGTTGTACGCTCTCGTGAATTTGGTGGATAGGATGGCTAAGTCATCCTCGTGTAGTTTCTCAAGTTGCTTATCGCTCAAAGAATGCAAAGCAGATAATGAAAAATCAGATGAGCTACAATCGAGAGAATCAGAAGAACAACCCTTGGATTTCTCGACCACTAATGCCATCGACTCTGTCTTGGGGAGACGCGAGATAAAATCAATCTCATGCGTCTTCAACCTCGAGTATAGCTTATCTATGGTAAGCTCACTCATGTGATGTTGTCATTGATGGAAGTGATCTTCATTCCCGCACCTTCACATCAAGAGCACCCAAAAGTGGCGTGCATTTTCGCACTCGAAAAGACTAGGTCAACAAATACGGAGATCATGAAGAATCTTAGAAAATCTTCCCCACAGCTCGTCTAAAGACTCCACAGGCCTTTGTTCGATCTTAGAGTATACTTTCTTCAGCTGGTTCTGTCTCACTTCCTTGATCGCAGTGGACCCCTCGTGATAGTCACAAAGAGTCCGCCAGATCTCATGAGCAGACCGCAAGTGAGCAACACACTCAAACTCAGATCGACTAAGGCCTTGGATCAAATAATTCCGAGCCTTGCTGTTGGCCTCCACATCTGGAGTGATCATATCGTCATCGGCTAGCACGACATAAGGGTTTTTTACCTTAATGTAACATCCCAAAAATGGATTTGTGTTTCAAATGTAAGAAAATAAGGATAAATTAAAACTTTTCTTGAATCATGAAGCCCTTAGTTATTTTTGTAATTATTTTAAAAGAATTATGAAAAATCAAAATTCAATCCTCAATTGACTCCAATCAAAAACCTCCTTGGCATAGATCTTGTGCCAAACCCTTGGAAATATTTTTCCTGAGTTCTTGGAAGGCTTGGCAACACCTCTGAATTATCTTATGATTTTTAGAAATTATTTGATAATTTTTTGGAGGCAAGTCAAAATTGGTCAAAACTTTTTTCCCCTCTTCTGGAATTTCTGGAGAAAAATTGAGGGCATGAAAATCCCTGAAAATTTTATGAAAGGTTCATCCTGCTGTCAACAATTTCCAGTTAAAATTTCATAAATTTTAGAGCTTGTTTGCTACCTCAAATAATTCCTCAAAAATCAGATATTTAAAATTCAAATTATAACTGGTTTGCACTGTTCCTCGGGTTCGAACCGGACTCGGGCTCGAGCCACTTGACTCGGTCCAACCAACTAAACGCACCGGTGCGGTTGATCGGGCGTGGGCGTTGTGAGCCGTTGGATCAGCATTGGACGGTCCTTGATCAATCGAACGACGAAATCGTTTCAACCCACCCGATCTAACTCAGCCGTTCGATTTCAATCCGACGGTCGACACGCCGTCTCCTTCCTCCGTCACAAGCGTGAGCTCACCATGGCGCGGCGCAGAGGAGAAACGCCGCTGCGTTCACCCACTCCTGGCCGCTTTAAACGGCTATCTCTCGCGCGCATTAAATGCCCGTCGTGCTCCTCCTCAGCGCCCACTCTCCAACCGCCTGCCGCCTCTCTCGCTCAAATGGCCAGTTGACCCGGCGGGATATCGCCGCTGCTCTCGGCCATCCTCGGCTATTTAAGCTCCATTGTTTCTCCCTTAGCTTCCTTTAGCACCTCCGCAACTCTAGCTAGCACTCACCACCACCTGAGCCGCAGATCCCTGGAATCCTTCTACCGCCATTGTTTCGGTTTTGGAGCTCGAGAGTCGGTGCAGCAGGGTTTTCTTCTTCGAGTCTTTGCTCCTCCGCTTCCCCTTTACTCAAGCTTAACCTTCACTCAATTCGGTTTAATTTGCTCGTGGTCGAACTCAATTTGATTCCCAATTTCGGTTAAATCGGCATTCTCCTTCGCCCGCAAATGCTTCGGCTCTCTCGGTGCATCCTTTGCGCTCAGTAACTCCTCTTTAGTCCCTAGTGGCTCGGCACCTACTCCCTTGAACCATGGTGAGCTGCTTTTGCTATTTTCGCTTTGGTTATTTTCGGCCTCCTCGGTTCTTCCCGCTTGTCGGGCGCTCGTCCACATGCAACTAATTCATTGGTACCATTAGGTGCGCAATGATGTTTGGGACCCATTTTGGGCACTTGCTGTCGCACCGCCCGGCCGAGCCACCACGGCGGCGAGCCGCCCTTCCTCGTCATTTTTGCTTGACGAAAACAGGAGACGGTTTGAACGTGAGTCGATGTGGACCGTCAATCCTAAGATCTACTACCAGATCGCACCAAGTTTGAATTGCCGCGTCTCGATGCTCTGATGTGACGCCTCGGATTATTAAGCTTATAATGATTAGTCACCACTTGACCCTATCATCATAAGCATAATAACTGCGGACGCCGAGGAATGTATACTTCCCAGAGTGCAAGATACACCCTTCACAAAAGTTCATGCATCAATTCCATTCAATCACATAGAACCGAAAGCACGTAACAAAATAAAGACATACATAATAATATTCAAGAGTAATTATAACAAAGAGGCCAACCGCCAATGATAAATATTACGAGCAATGAAGCAAAAGTGCCATAAGATGGCGATAAACAAAGAGCCCAACGGTGTGCCTTTTACCCACAAGGCAACCGACCAGCCGCAAGCCTAGCCGTCGAACTCAAGAAGACATCTCACGTATGAAGCCCTTGGGGCTCACCTTCTTCCTCTCAGAACAAAAGCAATTTCAACAAAAGCCGGGTGAGTACTTTGAATGTACTGCAAGATATATAAGAATGATAACAGATCTATACAATAACTATATGCAAGCTTATTTAAGTGGAGCAGGCTGGGACTCAAGTTTGAAAGCATAAAGCAAGTTTTATTTGCAATAATGTAATAGATTGAAGGCAAGTTTTGCAATCTGATTTTATTTGATAAAAACAGTAGTAATCAAGTAGCAACAACAGAAAAAAAGTCCGAAGTGGCTAACCCAATAGCCACCACAATAGCATGAATTACCCATTCATGCCAACCATGTCAAGTTTTAATTTTAAAACAAAAACAGCTTGTTGAAGTCTAGATCTTATGAAATCACCAAGCGTGTCCACAACCTAGGACGAGGCTATTCGAATAGATTTATCCCCGCAGGTGTACCAACTTACCCACATGTCGACCGCCTTTTGCCACATGATTAAGCACACTTCCTTAGGTATGCTACAGACGGCTAAGTCCTACGAGACTTTTCCAATATTATGTATTAACTTCGAGTCGCCTGTATGGATAGAAACCCATACGCTGTGTCGGGTCGTGGCCCACTCGGACAACTACTCCCTCACGGGTAAAGCCTCTGACAATCTGCGACGCCTCGAGGTGGAGAGTCCATCCGGAAACTCCACCACCGCACACCCAACACAAGAACACAATTCCTTTTCACACAACACACACAACGCCTCCCGCGACTCGGAGATAACACACTCCAAAGTACTAGGTCAAGAGGGTCCCATATAACCCTCATGTGGTTAGTACGCAAAAGTACTTGGATCTGGCGCAAGCAACATTTTCGGTCCTTAGGGACTGGGCACCTTTCCTTGTCACACCCAACAATCACACCAACATGCCATTGTGCCCAAGTCAAATCATTTTGTTTCATTTTTGGTTTTACAAAACAACAAAGATAAGGTGCTGAACCAAAATAAACAAAATGATTTGTGTGATCAAGGTCATCGACTAAGTCGATAACCGCCCAATTCTACTGGTAGCTAAGCATTTCTAAGCATGATATCGCAAAGATGTAAAAGAGCATAATTAAATCACCGGCTCTAATTCACCAAATGATGATAATAGCTTATGGTTGTGGCGAGGATAACATTTTAATGGCAACAATGCATTAGGAATAGCTACCTCTAAACAGACAAAAATACTTGGACACAAAAGCAATGCACACATATAATTTGTAAACAAGATATTAGACTTTGAAAGTAATGGGACATTTATGATCAAATATCTTGCCTTGTCAAGCTCATTGCTTTGTTGCAGAGGTTCACTCGATATTATCAATATTGTCGCAACCTATCGAAAGAACCAACAAGAACCAATGAGGCGAGAAACATCAAAAGATGCAACAGCAAAACTCAGCAAAAGTCCTCCAATTTTTACAGTAAAAAGAACATAATTTTTATGAACTAAAGCAACAAGAACCAATTGATTTGGATTCTCAATGCAAAAGTTATGGCCAAAACAATTTCAGTCGGCCAGAAAAGGAAAAACAGCACTATTCACCTAAACAATGATTTTAGTGAAATTTTCTAGGATTATACAGCTACTGAAATTTTTATGATAGAACAAGCACTCATAAGATGAACAGCCCCAATCGGATTCATCTCATTTGGAGCTTGCAATAATTAGTTATGAGTTTTCCAAGATTCACTATTTTTACATTGTAAAGATAATCGCTTAATGCTTTCTTTCAAAATCTAAATTTTCTCACTGCATAAACATAGTTGAAACCTATTTTAGAATAAAGTTCATTAAAATGAAAAATAATGTATGGTTTGACCTATTTTGGAGTTAAAATGAATTACTTATGCATTTTCAAAGATAAAACTATTTTTCGCTTGATAATTAACTCTACCCGAGAAATACACTTGATAAACGCGTGGAAGATCATGGGTCAAGATCATCGATCCAATGTTCCACACGCGCAAAACAACAGCTTAACGCGCCAACCCTAAGCATCGACCGTTGGATGAAAGATGAACGAACCAGATGCCAAGGATGTTTCGGTCCGAACGTTCACACGCACGTGAACCGCTGATCTTGGATCCAACGGTCCACGCGGATCGAACTGCTCGGACGGTCCGAACGCTCATTCAGATCTGGACCGTTGATCTAAGGAGCGACGGTCCACATCGATTCACGCTCAAAACTCGCCTCGGTTTTCGTCCGACAAAACGACGGTGAACAGAGGCTCACCGCCAACGACTCGTCACGGCGGCAAGCAGTAAAGGCCCAAAACGGGTTCCTAATAAACTCGCGCACCCAAGGAACCAACAACTTTGGTCGGCGGTCTAGAACGCCAAGTTTGAGATGACAGAGATGACTCAAAATGACCAAAACGAAACGCAAATGAGCTCAATTGCGGTTCAAGGAAGCGGTGCCAAGCAACTAGGGACTAATAAGAAGTTACCCGAGCCTGAGAACGCACGTAAAAGGGTTGATTCAAATTTCTAACGAAGAAGAATGGGGACTTTGGCCAAAAGGGGAAATCCGCAATTAATCGCTCTCTGCAAGCAAACGACAAATTGAGTGAGGGCTATTGCTCACAGAGAGGAGGGAAGCTAAGGCGCGAGGATTTGAGTAAGAAAGGCCGAGCACCACTTTCACCAAGAACTTGAAGCTTCAACAATGGCGGCCGAGAGCAATATTTCACCAAGGAGCTCACTCAAGGCACTAGAAATGATGTCAAGCTCAAAGGTGTTCAAAGAATGCTAAGGAAGCCTCTGGAGGAGTTTTATAGCCAAGGAGCAAGAGGGGAGCAACTGCAAGAAAATGATGAAGCACTGTACTAGGGTAGGCCGAGAGCGACGGGCAGTGAAAGCGGTGGAGACCACGACTATGGAGGCGACCGGACGGAGCATTAAATGCGAAAAGTCGTTGGCCTAAAGGAGACGCGACTGGCTCGCTGGCGTGTACCGCACGCCACCATCGTTGACTCGCCGGCGCGCGAACGGAGGAAGACGACGAGCGACGACCGCTTGATTGAGATCGAACGCTCAAATCGAACGAGGGGCTTATAACGATTCGAACGCCACTTAATCTCGGACCGCTGATTTGGATCCTACGGCTCACGTTGCGCGAGGCGCTCGGATGGTCCGAACGCTCACGCGATCGCGAGCCGCTGATTTAGAATCCAACGGTTCAAATGGATCGCCGCCGGATGGTCCGAACGCTCACGCGATCGTGGGCCGCTTGATGCCGATCCAACGACTCACAACACTCGCTACCGAACGATCGAGCCGGCGCTTAGTTGATGAACTAAATCAAGTGGCTCGAGCCCGAGTCCGATCCGAACCCGAGGAACAAGTGAAAACCGGTTAGGGTTTGAATTTGAATAATCGATTTTGGAGGAATTATTTGGGGTAGCAAACAAACTCCAAAATTTATGAAATTTTAATCGAGATTGCTAACAAGTGGGAGGAACCTTATATAAAATTTTCAGAGACTTTTATGCACTTCATTTTCTCTAAAAATTCCAGAAGGCTATTTTAGGAGTTTGACTAATGTTTGACTTGCCTCAAAATTATCAAATAATTTCAAAATTATGAAATAATTTGAGGTGTTAAACATCTCTCCTAGGTCCAATGAAAATTATTTTGAGAGGTTGGGCACCAGATTTTCATTGAGGAGATTTATGACTTGAATTTAATTGGGAAATTTTGAGTTTTAATTTCCACCAATAAAGGAAAGAGGTTTCAAACATGTAACAACACATGAGGCAACAAAAGTTTTAATTTATCCTCATTTTTATTACATTTGAAACACAAACCCAATTTGGGATGTTACAAAACCTCCCCTTACGTAAATCTCGCCCGAGATTTGACTCACTCTAAGAAAGAAAGAGGGTAGTCTCGACGCAGACGATCTTCCTTTCCCAAGTGGCTTCATCTTCGTAATGGTTTGACCATCGAACTTTGAGGAACTTGATGGCACGATTCCTCGCTCTTCGCTCGCCTCTTCAAGGATGCGAATGTGGTGCTCCTTGTAGGTCAAATCTTCCCGAACATCAAGAGTTTCCAACGGAGCTTCCTCGCTTGGAACGCGGAGGCACTTCTTGAGCCGGGATACATGGAACACGCCATGCACCCCTCAAGTGCAAAGCAGTAACTCCAACTTGTAGGCGATAGCCCTTCTTCTCGATGACTCAGATGGACCGACATATCGAGGAGCCAACTTGCCCTTGACGCCGAATCGATGATGACCCTCAAAGGAGAGGCTTTGAGATAAACAAAGTCATTCTACCAAAGCTCAACTCACGACGACGACGATCCGCATAGCTCTTTTGCTCGGATCGAGCCAGGCGCAACCGACTCGAATCAATCAACTCGCTCTCGGCTTCATTGATTGAGTTCGCCAAAGAATGGTCTTTCACCGCTTCGACCAATTCAATGACTTGCATTTTCTCGCCATACAAAGCCTCGAAGGTGCCATTCCAAGACTAGCTTGAAATCGTTATTGTAGGAGAACTCTAAGAATGGCAAACATTTCTCCCAATGCTTTCCATAGGAGAGAACACAAGCACGAGCATGTCTTCCAATACTTGGTTGACTCTTTCACCGCCATCGCTTGAGGATGATAAGTCAGGCCGAAAGAGAGGCGAGTTCCATAGCTTCTGCAAACTATGCCAAAAGCGAGAGGTGAAAAGAGAACCACGATCCGAGACAATTGTCTTGGGTACCCCATGTAAGCTCATGATGCGTAATGTAGAGATCCGCCAATCGCCTACACGGAGATCCGCTTGACCGGAAGGAAGTGCGCCACTTTAGTTAGCCGATCAATGACAACCTGATGGCATCATTGCCCTTGAGGTGCGAGGGCACGGTGATAAAATCCATCCCGATCGAATCCCACTTCCACTCGTGAATAGGCAAAGGTCAAGCGCCCCGCTGACGCCGATGCTCGGCCTTGACACGACGACATACGCCGACTCTCGCAACGAACCTTGCGATTTCCGCTTCATTCGGGTCCACCGTAATCTTTGCCGAGATCTTGATACGCCTTCGTG
Organism: Hsuehochloa calcarea; assembly: GCA_036346395.1. Taxonomy (NCBI): domain Eukaryota; kingdom Viridiplantae; phylum Streptophyta; class Magnoliopsida; order Poales; family Poaceae; genus Hsuehochloa; species Hsuehochloa calcarea. The sequence goes on from CM070610.1 coordinate 32,273,327, forward strand.
GCCCTGTGGATGAATAGACAACGAGAGTCATGAGCTTCGCGGAGAATCAAGTTCCGCATTCCACGATCTTCGAACAACCAGCGTGATCCGAACCAAATGACCCCATGGTCGCCCCTTAAAAGCACTTAGCGGAGCCACTCTTGATATTTTCCTTAATGTGACTCACACCGACATCCGATCACAGCAGCCTTGATTTGGTCCTCCAAGGTTGGTTGCACAACCAAAGCAATGAGAGAACCCCGCTCAACCACTCCCAAGTTGAGCTGAAATTCTTCATGAATGGTCGGGTCACGCTTCCAAGACCATTAAGGAATTGCAATGAACCTTGCGATCGAGAGCATCGGCCACAACATTTGCTTTTCCCGATGATATTGAAGACCCATATCATAATCCTTAATCAATTCCAACCACCTTCTTTGCCTAAGGTTCAGATCCGTTGGGTGAACAAGTACTTTAAACTCTTGTGATCTGAATATACTTCGCAATGATTACCGATGAGGTAATGCCGCCAAATCTTTAGTGCATGGATCATCGCAGCTAACTCCAAGTCATGGGTCTGATAATTAAGCTCATGAGGCCGCGAATCGCCTCGATGCATAAGCCACCACCGCCCTCTTGCATAAGAACACAACCGAAGCCTCGCGCGAAGCGCCGCAATAGATATCGAAGCCGGTGGACATCGGAAGAACAAGAACTCGAGTTGTGGTCAACCTGCTCTTGAGTTCTTGAAAACTCTTCTCGCAATCAGGAGACCACACATACTTCCTGTCCTTCTCGAGTAACTCGGTCATTGGCTTGGCAATTTTGGAGAAGTTCTCAATAAAGCGACGATAGTATCCCGCTAAACCGAGAAAACTCCTCACTTCAAGGATCGACTTCTACCGACCCATGATAGCACATCATTGACCTTGCTAGGATCAACAATGACACCGGATGTCGAAAGAACATGACCCAGAATGCCACTTCCTTCAACCAAAACTCGACTTGTCGAACTTCGCATAAAGTTGATGCTCGCAAGTTTCCCAACACTAGCTTTCGATGTTCAAGATGCTCCTCAACATCCTCGAATAGATGAGGATATCATCGATAAAGACGACCACTTAACTTGTCCAAATACTCCATGAATACCATGTTCATAAGATTCATGAAAAGAGCAGAGCATTGGTCAAACCGAAGGACATAACCAGATACTCGTGATAATCCATAACGAGTAGAGAAAGCCGCCTTCTAATGTCTTCCGATCCGATTCGACTTGATGATAGCCCAACCTCGATCAATCTTGGTGAATACCCGAGCACCGGTCAATTGATCAAGAGGTCATCAATCCGGAGGCAGGGATACTTGTTCTTCACCACACGGATTCAACTGACGGTAATCAACACACATCCGTAAAGTCTTGTCTTTCTTCTTCACAAAGATAACAGAGAACCCCACGGTGATGAGCTCGCGAATAAAACCTTCTCTTGAAGCTCGCCAAGCCGCTTCTTCACTCCTCCAATTCATTTGGAGGCATTCGACACGGCCTCTTTGAAATAGGGCGCGACGGAAGCAACTCGATGACAAATTCAATGTCTCTTGCCGGAGGCATCCCGCAGATCTTCGAAACACTCGCTGAACTCACACACCACGGGACTTCATGAATCTCCGTGGTTGGCTTGGCTTCAAGTGCATATAGGTGTGGTTCTTGCACTTGAGAAAAATTCCTACTTGACCGCCAGACGGCTCGTGAGGGAAATGAACCTTCCGGCGCAATCGATTTGCCCCTATGTTGAGACAACCAATCCATGCCAAGTATCACATCCAACTTTATCAATTGAGGAGAATAAGATTTGCCAAAAATCCCTCCTCCAATTTCAATCAAAACACCCCCAAGATACATTTTCAGCTCTCATTACCGAATTTCGAGAATGAATAATCAAAGGAACATGCAGGGATCACCAAAGATCACTAAGTGCAGAAAAGACTCGATATAAACGAGTGAGAAGCCCCGAATCAAATAAAACCAGAGTAGCCGAGAGTTAACGAAAAGTGTACCCAACACGACGTCGGGTGCATCTCGAGCTTCCTCGCCGAGATAAGGTTGACTCGCCGCCCCACATTTGGGGCCTTCGATCACGACCACTCCCTTGCCCGCCCTCCATTAGGACGAGGGGCCGCCCGATCTTCTTAGGGCAATTATTAGCATAATGCCCTTGTCGTGCGAGAAGAAACATACGACATCCGCGGGGTGGCGGATGCCTCTCGCCGTCCCGCAGTGCACGGATCGGGCACGGCCTGCGGTGGGCGTGGAACGAACGCCGGTGCCCTCGGTGGTGCTGCAGTCGGGGAGGGACGCACCGGAGCTGGTCCGCCATACGGACGAGGAGCAACGGCCCCGATGCCTTCGGGCCTCCCACTTACGCTATGAGAGTCGCCATGCCCTTGCCTTATGCTCGGCGATGATGGCCTTGTCGACCAAGGTCTGGAAGTCGGGGAAGTCTACAATAGATAGCTTGTCCTGAAGCTCCTCAGACAAGCCATCCATGAACTTCTCCTACTTTGCCTCATCTGTAGGCACATCCTCGTGAGCATACCGAGAAAGATGGTTGAACTCATGGAGGTACTTCAGAATCGATTTGCGCCCGCTGAGCGCCGTAAATTCCTTCTTCTTCAACTTCATCAATCCAATGGGACATGAGCCCTCCGAAAAGCGCGCTGAACTCCGCCAAGTGATAGCCCGCCTCGTGGCCGCATGGCGAGGAAGTTCTCCCACCATGAGAGTGCCGCCTCCACCGATGGGAGGCGAACGGTGCCTTCTCGTGATCCCGGCATCGAGCGATGTTGAGCTTCCGCCAACGAGACGCAGACCAATCATCCGCGCCGAGTGGGTCCCTGACCGAGAAGGTGGGTGGTCGAGTGCGAAGGAACCCGAGAGTCCTCCCTCGCGGTGGCCACCTCCTCCCCATGATCCAAGGCAGGAGATGTTGGAGGTGTTCCGCAATCACCTCCGTGATCCGTGGTTCCGTCCATACGGTTCCGCCGATCGAAGCGAGCACCTCACCATGGTCGGAGGAGGTGGAAGTTCCTCATCCCGACCCTCTGGCCGCCTCGGCCGCTACGAGCACGACCACCATCCTGTTGCATCAAGGCGAGTTAGAAATGTAAATCGAGAGCTATAACGAAGGGATAGCAAAGGTAAGCTATCACTAGGGATTAGTATATGTAATCCTAACCCTACTTCAACCCATAACCCGCAATAAAACGAACTCCAAATAGTTGCAAAGAGGCATAAGATCCATGCAAAACTCATAAGACACAAGATCCAACTTCTCGATGCGACTAACTTGTCTTAAATGAACAAGTAGTTGTTTTGAGAAGAAAATTTCAATACTACCAAAAGCTTATTGCATGAAAAATCGTGGTAAAACCAACTTAGCGAGGTATTAGTTTTAGTCACTAGACATAGAATATCACTTCTTACCCTTTTAGCCCCACAAATTTTAGTTGATTAAACTCTCATTTTCTACCCCACTAGAAACCATCGAGCTTGCTGTCCGGAAATTGAGGTTGTCAGAGCGATTTTGCATCCAAGCTTCCAAATAAGTCTTCCATTATAGAAACTTCAAAATCGCACACTTCAATTTGCCAAGCTCTGGTCCTATCGTAAACCATTGAGCCATTGTCTGAAATTGAGGCGGCTTGTCAGATTCCGCATCCAAGCCTCTAGCCAAATCTCCAAATTCGTAAACTTCAAAACCCTAAGCACTTCAATTTGCCAAACTCAGTGGTTCCCAAACCCATTTAATCGATAACACTATCTTTGAAGAGGAGATGAGAGGAAAACAACTTTTAAAACTCAAACTAGAGTAAGATGAGATGAGAAAGCTAAGATAGGTAAGGAGTAAAACTGAGAACTCCTTAAGCTTTCATAAATCGTTTCATACTTCAAAATAAGGTTTTTCCAAAACATCCTAAAGACGACCAAGCTTAGCGGCTTCTATGGTCAAGATGGCTCGATACCAACCTCTTATGACGCCCGGATTATTAAGCTTATAATGATTAGTCACCACTTGACCCTATCATCATAAGCATAATAACTCAGGACGCCGAGGAATGTATACTTCCCTGAGTGCAAGATACACCCTCTCACAAAAGTTCATGCATCAATTCCATTCAATCACATAGAACCGAAAGCACGTAACAAAATAAAGACATACATAATAATATTCAAGAGTAATTACAACAAAGAGGCCAACCGCCAACAGATAAATATTACGTAGCAATGAAGCAAAAGTGCCATAAGATGGCGATAAACAAAGAGCCCAACGGTGTGCCTTTTACCCACAAGGCAACCGACTGTGCCGCAGCCTAGCCGTCGAACTCAAGAAGACATCTCACGTAAGTGAAGCCCTTGGGGCTCACCTTCTTCCTCTCAGAACAAAAGCATTTCAAAAAAAGTCGGGTGAGTACTTTGAATGTACTCGCAAGATATATAAGAATGATAACAGATCTATACAATAACTATATGCAAGCTTATTTAAGTGGAGCAGGCTGGGACTCAAGTTTGAAAGCATAAAGCAAGTTTTATTTGCAATAATGTAATAGATTGAAGGCAAGTTTTGCAATCTGATTTTATTTGATAAAAACAGTAGTAATCAAGTAGCAACAACAAGAAAATACCGAAGTGGCTAACCCAATAGCCACCACAATAGCATGAATTACCCATTCATGCCAACCATGTCAAGTTTTAATTTTAAAAACAAAAAAACAGTTGTTGAAGTCTAGATCTTGCGTGAAATCACCAAGCGTGTCCACAACCTAGGACGAGGCTATTCGAATAGATTTATCCCTGCAGGGTGTACCAACTTACCCACATGTCAGACCGCCTTTTGCCACATGATTAAGCACACTTCCTTAGGTATGCTTACACGGCTAAGTCCTACGAGACTTTTCCAATATTATGTATTAACTCGAGTCGCCTGTATGGATAGAAACCCATACGCTGTGTCGGGTCGTGGCCCACTCTGACAACTACCCTCACGGTAAAGCCTCTGACAATCGCGACGCCTCGAGGTGGAGAGTCCATCCCTAAACTCCACCACCGCACACCCAACACAAGAACACAATTCCTTTTTCACACAACACACACAACGCTCCTCCCGCGACTCGGAGATAACACACTCCAAAGCACTAGGTCAAGAGGGTCCCATATAACCTCATGTGGTTAGTACGCAAAAGTACTTGGACTGGCGCAAGCAACATTTTCGGTCCTTAGGGACTGGGCACCTTTCCTTGTCACACCCAACAATCACACCAACATGCCATTGTGCCCAAGTCAAATCATTTTGTTTCATTTTCGGTTTTACAAAACAAAAGATAAGGTGTTGAACCAAAATAAACAAAATGATTTGTGTGATCAAGGTCATCGACTAAGTCGATAACCGCCCAATTCTACCGGTAGCTAAGCATTTCTAAGCATGATATCGCAAAGATGTAAAAGAGCATAATTAAATCACGGGCTCTAATTCACCAAATGATGATAATAGCTTATGGTTGTGGCGGGATAACATTTTAATGGCAACAATGCATTAGGAATAGCTACCTCTAAACAGACAAAAATACTTGGACACAAAAGCAATGCACACATATAATTTGTAAACAAGATATTAGACTTTGAAAGTAATGGGACATTTATGATCAAATATCTTGCCTTGTCAAGCTCATTGTTTTGTTGCAGAGGTTCACTCGATATTATCAATATTGTCGCAACCTATCGAAAGAACCAACAAGAACCAATGAGGCGAGAAACATCAAAAGATGCAACAGCAAAACTCAGCAAAAAGTCCTCCAATTTTTACAGTAAAAAGAACATAATTTTTATGAACTAAAGCAACAAGAACCAATTGATTTGGATTCTCAATGCAAAAGTTATGGCCAAAACAATTTCAGTCGGCCAGAAAAGGAAAAACAGCACTATTCACCTAAGCAATGATTTTAGTGAAATTTTCTAGGATGATACAGCTACTGAAATTTTTATGATAGAACAAGCACCTCATAAGATGAACAGCCCCACTGGATTCATCTCATTTGGAGCTTGCAATAATTAGTTATGAGTTTTCCAAGATTCACTATTTTTCTGTTGTAAAGATAATCAGTTTAATGCTTTCTTTCAAAATCTAAATTTTCTGCTGCATAAACATAGTTGAAACCTATTTTAGAATAAAGTTCATTAAAATGAAAAATAACAGAAGTGGTTTGACCTATTTTGGAGTTAAAATGAATTACTTATGCATTTTCAAAGATAAAACTATTTTTCAGTTGATAATTAACTCTACCCGAGAAATACACTCGGATAAACGACGTGGAAGATCATGGGCCGAAGATCATCGATCCAACTGCCCACACGCGCAAAGAACAGAGCTTAACGCCCAACCCTAAGCATCGATCGTTGGATGAAAGATGAACGAACCAGATGCCAAGGATGTTCGGCGGTCCGAACGTTCACACGACGTGAACCGCTGATCTTGGATCCAACGGTCCACGCGGATCGAACTGCTCGGACGGTCCGAACGCTCATTCAGATCCGACCGCTGATCTAAGGAGCGACGGTCCACATCGATTCACGCTCAAAACTCGCCTCGGTTTTCGTCCGACAAAACGACGGTGAAAGAGGCTCACCGCCACGACTCGTCACGGCGGTGCAGTAAAGGCCCAAAACGGGTTCCTAATAAACTCGCGCACCCAAGGAACCAACAACTTTGGCTGCGGCGGTCTAGAACGCCGGCAAGCCGGAGATGACAGAGATGACTCAAAATGACCGAAAACGAAAAACGCAAATGAGCTCAGCTGCGGTTCAAGGAAGCGGGTGCCAAGCAACTAGGGACTAATAAGAAGTTACCTGAGCCCAGAGAACGCACAGAGAAGGGTTGATTCAGCTCTAACGAAGAAGAATGGGGACTTTGGCCGAAAAGGGGAAATCCGCAATTAATCTGCTCTCTGCAAGCAAACGACAAATTGAGTGAGGGCTATTGCTCACAGAGAGGAGGAGAAGCTAAGGCAGCGAGGGATTTGAGTAAGAAAGGCCGGAGCACCACTTTCACCAAGAACTTGAAGCTTCAACAATGGCTACGAGAGCAATATTTCACCAAGGAGCTCACTCAGTGCACTAGAAATGATGCTGAAGCTCAAAGGTGTTCAAAGAATGCTAAGGAAGCCTCTGGAGGAGTTTTATAGCCGAAGGAGCAAGAGGGGAGCAACGGCAAGAAAATGATGAAGCACGATACTAGGGTAGGCCGAGAGCGACGGGGGCAGGTGAAAGCAGTGGAGACCACGACTATGGAGGCGACCGGACGGGAGCATTAATGCGAAAAGCCGTTGGCCTAAAGGAGACGCGACCGGCTCGCCAAAGTGTACTGCACGCCACCGCCGTTGACTCGGCCGAAGCCGCGCGAACGGAGGAAGACGACGAGCGGACGACCGTTGATTGAGATCGAACGGCTCAAATCGAACGAGGGGCTTATAACGATTCGAACGCCACTTAATCTCGACCGCTGATTTGGATCCTCACGGTTCACGTTGCGCGAGGCGCTCGGATGGTCCGAACGCTCACGCGATCGCGAGCCGCTGATTTAGAATCCAACGGTTCAAATGGATCGCGCCGGATGGTCCGAACGCTCACGCGATCGTGGGCCGCTTGATGCCGATCCAACGACTCACAACACTCGCTACCAACGACCGAGCCGGTGCGCTTAGTTGATCGAACTAAATCAAGTGGCTCGAGCCCGAGTCCGATCCGAACCCGAGGAACAAAGTGGAAAACCAGGTTAGGGTTTGAATTTGAATAACTCGATTTTTGGAGGAATTATTTGGGGTAGCAAACAAACTCCAAAATTTATGAAATTTTAACTGGAGATTGCTAACAGTGGGAGGAACCTTATATAAAATTTTCAGAGACTTTTATGCACTTCATTTTTCTCTAAAAATTCCAGAAGGCTATTTTAGGAGTTTGACTAATGTTTGACTTGCCTCAAAATTATCAAATAATTTCAAAATTATGAAATAATTTCGAGGTGTTAAACATCTCTCCTAGGTCCAATGAAAATTATTTTGAGAGGTTGGGCACCAGATTTTCATTGAGGAGATTTATGACTTGAATTTAATTGGGAAATTTTGAGTTTTAATTTCCACCAATAAAAAGGAAAGAGGTTTCAAACACTGTAACAACACATGAGGCAACAAAAGTTTTAATTTATCCTCATTTTTATTACATTTGAAACACAAACCCAATTTGGGATGTTACATGTGACCCGTTGGATCCAAGATCAACGGTCCCGATTCGAGTTAGCGCGGATCGTTGGATCCAGGATCAACGGCTCGCGTGCGTGGGGACGTTCGGACCGCCCACGCGCTCGGATCCACGTGAACCGCTGGATCCGCATCCAACGGTTGACGTTTAGGGTTTCGCGACGTGGCGCACAAGATCAAGACAGGACGCGGACCGTTGGATCCAAGATCAACGCTCCTCGTTCGTCCACGTCATTTCAAATTTCTGATTTTCCCGAAAGGATTTATTTATCAACTCAAAAATGTGATAACTTGTAAAATGCATAACTAATTCATTCTAAATCCTTTTTGGTTGATTCAAATTTTGTTGGTTATGTTTTCAACTAAACTTTAATCTAAAAATGTTTCCAACTCCAGTATAGATCCAGAAAATTTTGCTAATAAATAGTAGCATTTTTTATTTATAAAAGCTGAGAAAAATTGTTTTGGCCATATCTTTTGCATTAAGAATCAAAATCAATTGGTTCTTGTTGTTAAATTCTTTATAAATCACGATCTTGTTACTGCAAAATTTTCAGAATTTTTGGAGAAAGTTTACTGTTGGGTCTTTGCGTTTTCTTCGTTCTTATCGGTTGCTTTTCGCTTTCTCGTTAGGATTCGAAGAGCACATTGACAATATTACGATCCTCAAAGAACATCTTGACCCACAAAGAAACAGTGCAAGCGCTTGATCATGTTAATCCCATTATTTTTCAAGTCTAATATATTGATTTCCAACTTGTATGTATGCATTGCTATTTTGTTGTTAAATTATGGTTAGTATCCTATAATCTGTAGGAATTGATTATCCTCTACTACCATGAGCCTAAGTTATTTGCTGTGATTTGAGTTCGATGGATGAGCTCTTGTCACTTAGTAGATTGCGAATTGTAATTGCTTAGAAATGCTTAGTTTCGGTAGTAATGGGCGGTCATCGATTTTAGTCGATGATTTTGATCACACATCTAATTATTATTCCATTATGTCCAACACTTATGCTTTGTTACTTTGTAAAGTCAAAAACTGAAAATAAAATTGTTTTAGACTTGGGCACAATGGTATGTTGGTGTGAATGGAATGGTGCCTAGGTCATCAAGGACCGAGTTACTTGTGTCACTAAGCCAAGCGCTTATGCGTGCTAACCACGCGAGAGGGATATGGGACCTCTCTTGACTTAGTACTTTGGCGTGTGTTATCTCCGAGTCGCAGGAGGGGGTTGTGTGTGTTGTGTGAAAAAGGATATGTGTTCTTGTGTTGGGTGTGCGGTGGTGGAGATTCCGGGTAGGCTCTCCACCTCGAGGAGCATTGTAGTTGTCCAAGGCTTTACCTGAGACGGGTAGTTGACCGAGGCTTTACAATGACTCGACACAACGTATGGGTTTCTATCCATACAAAGCGCTTGTAGTTAATACACAATATTGGAAATATCTCGTAGGACTTAGCTGTGACGGTATACCTAAGGAAGTGTGCTTAATAGCTTGGCAAAAAGGCGGTCTGGCGTGTGGGTACATTGGTACACCCCTGCAGGGTATAAAACTATTCGAATAGCCTCGCCCTAGGTTATGGACATGCTTGGTAAGGTCGCAAGAACTAGACTACAACCTTTTAAATTAAAATTTGACATGGTTAGTATGAATGGGTAATTCATGCTATTGTTGTGGTGACTAATGGGTTAGTCACTTCCGTGATTGTTGTTGTCATCTATCTCATTGTTATATTGTTGTCATTTACTGTTATTTGAACATTAAAAATAGATTTGTTAACTTGCTTTTAAATGTACTACATTATTGCAAATAAAGATTGCTTTGTCTTTGAAAATGAAACATACAAACCTCCACTTAAATAAGCTTGCATGTAGCATATGTATAGGTCTCATTACTCTACACGTAAGTCTTATGAGTACAATTTTTGTACTCATTTGCTTTGCTTAACTATTTGTTGCGGAGGAGGAAGGTGAGCTCCAAGAGCCTCACTTCTGTGAAATGTGTTGTGGATTCGACGACTAGCTTGGCGGTCCGGTCGGTTGCCTTGTGGGTTAAAGGCACACTGATTGGCTCTTTTGGTTTATGGCCATCTTATGGCACTTTTGCTTCCGCTGTTCAATTTCTATATGTATATGTCATTTGGCCGGTCGGCCTCTCTTTTGTAATAACTATCCTTTATTTATGTTAACTTCTGGTTTGTTGTTTTGCTTCGGTTCTATGTGAATGAATGGAATTGATGCATGAAATTTGTAAAGAGGTGTGTATACTGCATTTCTGGGAAGTATACATGTCTCGAAGACACAGAGTTATTTCATTTTTGATGCTAGGGTCAATTGGTGACTAAGCATTACAAGCCCAATAATCCGGGGTCCTCACACTTAAGCCAAATAGCGTGTCCTTGAGCCTCGATATAAGCCTGCATACGAGCCTTCCAATATGCAAAGTCAACTCCATCAAAAATATATGGCTTGGTTGAGTACTTGTTAGTCGCCATGGCTCCAAAGACCGGTTAAGATCTATGAGAAGAGCTAACCGGCTCTGATACCACTTGTAGGACCGCAAAGGCGACTAGGGGGTGAATAGGCGCTTTCTCAAATTTCTTGCCTTAATCAAATTCAACACGAACTTTACTCCTTTAGCTATGAAAGCTAAGAAGATCAAGAAGTTTACTGAGAGGAAGGCTTATGCTGAATTCGATAACCCCCTCAACCACACGACACAAAAGTGGAGAATTGAACTCACTGCTCGACTGGTACAAAGTGGTCGATCGGCCGAGATCTAGCATCGGACCGACGGTTAACGAGCGGTCGGACAAGCTATTAATCGCGGTCGGACCGTTGGATATCGGTTCGACCCAGCAGTATTGAGCGGTCTGAAAAGCGGGCGGTCGGACCGCCGTTGTAAAACCGGTCAGACCGATTTAGTCCAGTACTGAAAATCAATGCCCAAATACAAAACAAAATTTGGTCCAACTTTTGATTCAACCAATGAAACTTGACCAAATTTGGAGCACACCTCCCTAAGGATATTAGAGACCTATTTCTAGCGACGATCCTTCAGATCCACTGCGTAGAATCGATCTCTCAAGGTTTTACCAAAGAAGTGCACAAACTCTAGAAATATGAAAAATTTGATTCAAGACTTGCTTGTGGGGGTTGATGGTCTAGATGATTCTAGGAGTATTTCCACACATCAAAGCAAGAGAAAATAGGTCAAGAGACTAAGCTTAACCACTTGAATCAAGGAAGCACCAAATTCATCCAAAAGAGAGAAGAACACAAAGGGAGACAAATGATCTCTCAAGCAAACATCACAAGATTGATTGATCTCACAAGATGCTTACAAAGCCACTCCAACAAGGAGGATAAGAGCTCAACAAGGAGCACACTCACAATCTCTCCAAACCCTAGCTTCTCTTCTCCTCTCCTCTAAACCCTAAAAAATGAAGAAGGGGGCCAAATGAATGCTAGAGAGGTTTTTTTTCTCCCCCCTTTCTATTTATAGGAGAGGCCTAGGGTTTCACATTTGGGACCCATACACACATGGGACCCACACACATACAACTGTTGAAGCAATCGTCTGCTGCACCACGTGTAGGTTGATCAGCGGCTCTCATCACGACGCCAAGTCTCTCCTGTCCGAATCCCATCGGAACCTCCCAGAGACTCGCACCGACTTCCGCACCGCCTGATCCAACCAGCTGCACCGAACTACCCGTTCGATCCATCTTGCCCATTCTGCACCATGCTTGAGTCACACAACCTCACCCGGCATCCATGATCGTTCTGGACCTCAGCTCTCCAAGCTTAGTCCCGATCCACATCACCGTTGACGTCGTTGACCTGCAAGCCACCTGCACAGCAATAGACAAACAAATCGTTTCCGGGAACAAGTTCTTCACAACTTGACCCACGTTAGTTCTACAATGCAATATGCAACAATAAGGCATTGAAGTTCATACAATAAACACAATCAATACACAACAATGCCAAGAAGGCCAAGCTTCAAGTGATCGGCGGTATGACCGCCCCACTCCACCAGTCCGACCGATTTCAGGTCGGTCCGACCGATTCCACAACGGTCGGCCGACCACCAAAAGACTTAGCTAAATTTTCATTTCGAAATTCAAACCTTCCGAAATTTCAACTGAATAGAACTTTTGACTGGGAGCTCCAAAAATGATGTGACCACATCCTGGAGACTCCCCTCACTTGCCTACACAACCTATTTTTGGCTCAGCCCCAAAATCCATCATCACCTTTTGGCGGTCGGACCGGCAAGCACTGCCGGTCAGACCTTCCCACTGGCCGGTCGGACCCCCCGTGTCCTGACAGCCCTGGAGCAAACCCGAAAACACGACAAATTGCAAACCAACAAACCCATTGCCAATTGACTCATCATCCTGAGATCATGCACATATCCTCACGATATACACACTTTATTTTGTGATTTTGGGGCTTTCTTTAATTCTCAAGTTTTCTTTTGGTTTTTACCCCTAATCTCGCTTGCTGTGACATGTGGGAACTCATCTAGGATCATCATGATCATCTCTAACCCACGAGCAATTTTTCGGATGTAGTTTTCGTTTTGACTCGATTTTGAACAATTTTTCACTCAAACGGAAAAATGTCAGAACTTTGCCAAGGATATTTATGATCTTTGATTGGAATATATTCCTGATATCCTAGAGAAGGTGTTTGCCAAGTTTCATCGAGTTTGGAGTTGTTGATGAACCCAAAGGTCCTTATTTGTTGGCCCGATCTTTCGATGAGAACGATAAGTTCGGTAGTCGTAGCTCAACACTCACGATCCTGGCTATGAACACACAAGGTTTGAAACCACGCAATCGCTGAACTGATTGATAAGTCATTATCAACCGTGCACGAATACCCAGATGACCTGACCACAAAGGTCGAATTCCTACATACACCGAAGAAGCACGCAAGAACAAGATAAAGCAATCTGAAATTGCAAATAGGAATTAAAATATTAAATTGAATTGGGATTTTGAATAAGGATCTTAATTGGGTGGTCTAGTCAACACACGCAAAAGATACAAGTTGCAAGGAAGGTAAACTAAATATAAACAAAATCGAAGGAAACTAGAGGGGTGCGTCCTCCTTAAATAGGGGATGAGGAGCCACAAATCTAAAAGAAATAGCGGGGTGGGACTAAACTCGTGGGTTACTATTCATGTACGTGAACCGCGCCCTAGGTGGGCCGTCGGTATATGGGCCAAGTTGAGTATGATTACAAAGCCTAATTTGACCCAAAAAGGATATATAACATCTTCTTTTGATAAGTGCGGTCAGTCCAGAAAGAATTTGGAGGTTAGGCCAGATCCGTTGGAAAGATGATGAAATAAGCTTTCCATCAAGTACTCTTGGACCTCCAACGGACTCAGTATGTGAAAGTTATGTCTGTTTTAAGTTGGTTCTATCAGGCTGATTCCGGAGGCCGAACTGGATTCCAAAACGGGTCCAGCTCGAACTGCTTGCTTGTCTTGGACCAAAAGTGACATGGTGCTGATAATTTAAGTGAAGCGTACGAGCTCTTGTACTTGGAACAGCAAACATAGCAAATATGGTTGTATCCATAAGGGCCATGTCCTCATCATCCTCCCTTTCTTGAAAACAAAGCCATCCTCGGGTTTTGATAAGTAGAAAATAGGGTAACAAAGAAGCCAAGGTGTATGCATGGTATATGTATATGTCATCTGTTTTAATGGTTCTTCGTTGTTGCACAATTAATATTAGAAGACAGCAGCGATCATAAAAGATCATTATATTATTAACCCAAGAGTAACCATATATGCGAATAATCAAAACAAAATTTCTCACACAACAATTATTGCAACTAGCTTTGCAAATGTAAGTGAAGCGTTTATGCAATTCAAATATCTGAAGTTGTAAACTTGCATTGGTAGCACATATGGGCAAATCTACAACTTTTGGAATAAACAACATTCATCCATATAATCATATTTCAATCGAGCAATAGCAAATTCATCTAGCAATGGTGAAAAGAATTATAAGTTCTCCCATACTTCAACATCAATATTCGCATTATCAATACGAAATGGTACAATAAGGGATGAACACATATGCATTAGATGAGCAATAAATTTTATTTTCCTATCATATTGAACAAGATTCAGCACACAATAATTGTTATCCAAAACAGCAAGCTTTAATTCAACCATGTGATTATAAGTTATGCATATTCGATATAACATAAATTGATTGTCTACACCATAATCTCCAATCAAATTAAACTTATATCCAGGGGTATAAGCACTAAATAAGGATTTCGAACATGCAATTATAGAAACTTTCTCCACAGCATGTGACAATTTCATAGGTGGATCCAATATAATATTACATAAAGAGTCAGCAGGAGAAATTCTAGTCAAAACTTCTTTATGTCTAACCAATTCCACATGATCATTGTATGCGATTAACTCATCACATGAAGTACTCACAACAGCAGGCAATTCAATTATTTCATCACATGGTGTACTCAAGTCAATAGGTAAATCAACAATGTTATCACATGGTGCACTCAAGTCAGTGGGCAAATCAATCAAATTATCACATGATTCATGCAGATTATTAATAATATCAGAATATGTAGCTAGGGAATTAATATCTGCCTTCTCAACACTATGTTCCTTCACCTCATGTGATTCAATGGTTTCTACTAGAATCTGATTTTCCCTTTGTTCAATGATACTAGGAATAAAATAATGGATATTAATCTCAGATTGAATGTTCAAATCAGTACTTTTGGTATTACCTTGTAGGCTCGACTCAGATGATGTTGGTATTGGAGGCGGTGAATTGTCACAAGCTTTCCCTTCTTCTTCTTGCTCTAGCTCAATTACCAATGAGTGAACTTCAATTGCCAATAAGCGAGTCAATGATGTAAGGCTATGAGATAGAGTGACGCTCACAGCAGCAGGGCGGCAATCATAGTAGGAGCAGCATTAGAAGGAGCAACCGAAGATGATCTTAAAGCCGAGGTGTGTATCATGCGCTTGTTTGTGTCATGCACACGTGAAGGTGTAATTGAAAGTGCATGAATAGTCTTAGATTGTCGTCACTGTACGTCATTTTCAACAGTGCAAGTAAGACGAAACAAGCGAGTGATAGTTGGAGGTTTATAAACAAGTTTATCCTGAATGTGACAGTTTAATCCTCCTAAAAATCTAGTCATTTTAGCATCTTCAGTTTCTTCTAAGCCACAACGATACCAGGTAATTTGCAATTCTTGATAGTACTCTTCTACAGTGTTACTACCTTGGCGTAAATATTATAATTTATTCAGCAAATCATGAGAATAATATGAAGGCACAAATATAGCTCTCATAGCTCTCTTCATAGCATCCCAAGTTCTATGTATGTTCTGATTAGTACGACAGTATCACTCCACCAAATAGATGCAAAATCATAAAACGCACAAGTAACAGCTCTAACTTTTAGATGATCAGGAAATTCATGGCATGCAAATAATTGTTGCACAACTAATTCCCATGTGAGATAAGTATCAAGATCATAATTCCCAGCAAAAGAAGGCACAGTAAGTTTAATTTTACGAGACGTACTATCACAATCATATACCTCCCGTAGTGGAGAAAATTGTCTCAAGCGTGCATCTTCCTCATTCACTTTCTTGCACTCCCGTCCAACGGTTTGAAGAAGATGTGGATATATTTTGCAATCATCCTGTGAACCTGCCATAGTTAGTAGGAAATAAGGAAACAAATCACAAGTATATGTCCCTATCAACTACTAGGTTCTGGAGACTCAACCAAGTCACTCACACTCAATCTTATACTCAATTTTTACAAGTTCTTACCAATGCAGCAAGGAAGTGGTACAACCGGTGGCTGGTTCGTGATACTCTCACTTGCGATCAGCCCAACGATTGCGAGGGACAGCACTTGCTGAGTTAGTAGGAAGTGGAGCTCGGAAGGCTTTAATATGGTAGCAAGGATCCGTAATAATCAAATCAGTTAATGCATATTAAAAAATTATTCAAATTACTAGTCAAAGTTGCTGATCCTAGCCTAGAAAAAGCTAGCTAATCAAAGCCTACCAAAAGAAGTGTATGTACGCACACGCAAATATAAATGTGACTTGATGTAAGCAATGGAAAACCTCACAACATGTGCTAGAAGAGACTCTAACCAACTACTCAAACTTCTTTGTAGGACACAAGATTGTTCACACGATGTAGAGCAAAAAAACGGAATAACGTGCAGCGTAAAAGCCCTTTAGTTCAATCAGAAAAAAATAGTTAGTCTCGAGAGATGAAAAAGCAAAATTTTATATGGCTTATATATACTCGTTTGAAAGGTTTTGATGACATCTATAACTTTGCAGTCGAGGCGAACCCCAAATTCCGAAGGGAAGACCGGAAGAAACGGCAAAAACCGAAACCGAAAACTTGCGACACGAATTCGGGGTCGAAGATGGCTGATTTTGGGGCCCCTGAAGGGTGACATGTTTCTTAAGAGGAAAAGATGTGTCTCGTCGTTAGCTTTTCAACGAGTATAAGAATGTCCAAAACAGACACTGTATGCAAAAGTTATGCCCGTTTTACTGAATGTGTCTCGGAAACGGAATCGTACTCGGACTCGAAACGGACTCGGGTTTAAACTTGAAACTGCTATATCTTTTGAGTCCGTGGGCCAAACTTGCTGACTTTTTTTGTGCAAGCTTGTGGCTATATGTAGAAGGACTCTACTAATTTTCACTCGTTTTGGCGAAAGTTTGACGCACTTTTTAATTTTTAGAAAGGTAGACACTCTTCTTTTTTTTTCTCCTCTCTTTTTTTCACCTCTTTTTTCGTATTTTTTTCCTCTCGAACAACCAAAACCAACTAATTAGAGTTTCCCCTTTTAATTCTTACTCTTTTCCAAAACTTCAAAACAGCAGCTGATATTGTAGCGTGCCGCGGCAGAGAAAATATTTGCCGCGGCAGATAAAATAGTTGTCGCGGCAGATGTAACAGCGGTGGCTTGCCGCGTGGTTGCCACGGTGGCAAGAGGTAGCGGCGGCAGTTATCAGTGGCTGCCACGGCAAGGAGTAGCAACGGCGGCACGAGAACTTGGGCTGCCAGGGCAAGGAAGACCAAGTGGCGGCAGGAGTTTTTGCTGCCACGGCAGAGATTGGCAGCAGATGTGACTGCCACGGCAGGGAGGAACAAGCGACAGCGACTGGCGCACTGGTGGCTGCCACGGCAGGTGTTTTGGTTACCACGGTAGTAATTGCAGCAGATGTGGTTGCCACGGTAGGGATTGGCAGAGATAGGAAGCGGTGGCAGAGGTTGTGGTTGCCGCAGTAATGACGGCAGGGGTTTTTGGTTGCTGCAGCAGCGATGACAGACTGTTTTGGTTGCCGCGAAGTTGGACACAATGATAAAGCTACGCAAAGAAACAACACGAGAAGCAATCTAGACAATGACCAACTAGACAATAACTAGAACTAAAAATCAACAACTAAACAGGACAATGTAACCAAAGATTCAAAAAGCAAACTGAAAAGGAAAAATTGCAAAGGCACGAATTGGTTTGGACGATGAACTAAACCTATATAAAAAAATTAGGCTATGTGGACTGTAGGGGGAAAAAATTATCACCGATGAACTGTAGCTCTGATACCACTTGATGAACCCGAAGGTCCTTGTTGGTTGACCAGATCTTTCAATGAGAATGATAAGTTCGGTAGTAGTCGCTCAACTCTCACGATCCTAGCTACGAACATGCAAGGCTCGAAACCACACAATCGCTGAACTGATTGACAAGTCGTTATCAACCGTGCACGAATACCCGAATGACCTGACCACGAAGGTCGAATTCCTGCATACACCGAAGAAGCACGCAAGAACAAGATAAAGCAATCTGAAATTGTAAATAGGAATTGAAATATTGAATTGAATTGGGATTTTGAATAAGGGTCTTAATTGGGTGGTCTAGTCGACACACGCAAAAGATACAAGTTGCAACGAAGTCAAACTAAACATAAACAAAATCCAAGGAAACTAGACTATTCTCACGAGACTGCTTGTCAAAAACATGAACTTGGAGATAGTTTGATGATCCATACGATCTCATGGGGACTGCTTGTCAAAATTGACATGAATCTCAAGATTTGTCGCCCTAGCTGAAGCTTAGGAAGAGTTTGTGGATGACTCCTAGTCCATGATTTTCTTTACTAAGATAAGCCGTTAATTGTCTTGGTTGAAGCTTAGGAAGAGTTTGTGGATGACTCCTAGTCTAGGATCTTCTTTACTAAGATAGATCATTAATCAACATTAATATTCATTGCAAATGAAAAACTGTTATAAAAATGGGTGTTTGAGGTCATTTGAGCTAAATGATTCTTTTTAGGACTTTCTGTCTCTCGGATGGTCGTTGTTAGCTTCTCGATCTAACATTGATATTCTGATATGACCATTATCACTTTAGGATCTCTATTGATGAACTTGCTAATTTTGAAGCTTTGCATAAATTGTTACAATTCATCACCTTACTTTGAGGCTTCTAGCTTAGCTTTGATATATATGTCTTAACATGATCTTGCTAGCGCTTTCAGGCTTGATATGTATTGTGTAATTGTAGAAATGCTAGCTTGTTCTTTTGGGTAATCTTCAAAATTCAAAAAAATAAAGCCACTCCATTGCATTTCATGCATGCTTTTTCTTATGCTTCCTCCTCCTTTTTACATTTATT
Source organism: Hsuehochloa calcarea (assembly GCA_036346395.1). Classification (NCBI taxonomy): domain Eukaryota; kingdom Viridiplantae; phylum Streptophyta; class Magnoliopsida; order Poales; family Poaceae; genus Hsuehochloa; species Hsuehochloa calcarea. The sequence continues at coordinate 32,292,347 of CM070610.1, forward strand.
ATCTCTGGATGATAGGAAGGCGTGATTCCTTGATGACTCCATTGTCAAAGGGGTAGTAGAAGTAGCAAAAATGTTAAAAGGGAGAGCAATCTGGAGAAAATAGAGAAAATAAAATTTTCTTAAAAAAAATGATGATCAAAGTGAGGGGGAGATTTTAATTTGCATTGTTATGATCTTATTACCATTTCTGAACTTGAATTACAATTCTTGAAACCTCACAATGATCAAAGGTCAATTTGAATTTTTTTTCTTTCATATGGATCTTAAGTGAGATTTTTGACTCTTCTTTGGAAATTGAAGCTTTCTCGCTTTCTTTTGCCTTATCTCGCTTGCCTATATTAATTTGAAGCCAACTTGGTCATTTCCATTGCTTTCTCTTGCTCTTAGACTAAGTTGTGCCTTTGCGCGAAAATGTGAGTATTTTTACTTTTCAAACCTTAAACTTACATTGTTGAAAAATTGCCAATGTGTTCATCAAGGGGGAGATTATGGATATCATGGAGATATGCTCATGATCTTATGATGATATTACAATTGGCAATGGCGTTGAAGGTTTGTCGAATCACGCGTTTTCGGTAAGTTTTTCTTTGTCGTCAGTCTTAGGCGGTCGACCGCCACCTGGCGGTCGATCGTTAGGACGGTCCGACCGGCCAGTATATGATTGGTGGAGTTTGGAGCTGGACCAAAAATAGAGGGTGTAGGCAAGAGAGGGGGTTCTCATACACTTGGTCTCATAATTTTTGGAGCTTCCAGTCAAAAGATCTATTCGTTTGAAATTTCCAGAGAGGTTTCAGATTTCAAGGGTCAAAAATTGGCTAAGTCCCTCTTTGGGCGGTCGGCCGCCGGAAGGATCGACCAAACCCATGGGTGACTGGATCGATCGGTTTTCACTTGTTCGTCGCCATTTTGGCAGCGATGTTTGTTGATTAAGTCAAGTTCATGAGTTTCGGTGCTTATATGTTGCATGGTGCATGTGTTTAACTAACATGGGTCAAATTGCAAAGAACTTATTCCCGGAATCGATTTCTTGGTCTATTGTTGTGCAGGTTGCTTAGAGGTCAACGACGGTCAACAGCGAGGATGATCGGGACTAGGCTTGGAGAGTTGAGGTTCAGAACGATCAATGATGCCGGGTGAAGTCTATGGATTCAAGCATGACGCAAAATGGACAAGGATGACCGAACGGGAAGTTCGGTGCGACGGGTTGCATCAAGCGGCGCGGGGGTCGGTGTAAGTGTCATGGTGGTTTCGGTGGGAGCCGGATGGGAGAGACTTGCCGACATGATGAGAGCCGTTGATCAACCTACACGTGGCGAAGCATGGGATTGCTTCATGAAGATTGGACTCGGTCTTTTGGAGAAGGATCGAGAAGGAGTATTTTGGTAATATCACAAAGATACCGCTTTTATTGATTTTGGTTAAACCGCGATGCAAGACGACGTAAGGAAAAGTGGTTTAGGTCAAGAGAAGATGAAGATGACATTTTAAAATGCGTGCGTGAGTTAAACCCATTTATGTGTGGGCTTAACGGGTGCCCAATAAGAAACTCTTCTAAAAGGTTAGCATCCACTATAAATATGGGAGGATGCTGTAGCACCTCCTTGATCCTTTTGGTTATTTTGAAACCCTAGTTTGCTTTTGAGATTAGAGAGTGAAGAGGTTAGGATTCTTGAAAGGAGATTGATTGTGTGCTCATGTTTTGAGTTTTGTCCTCCTTAATGGAGTGACTGTAAACCAGCAACAATCACAAATCAATCTATGCAAGTTCTCTTGAGATGAGTCTCTTTTCGTTCTTACTCTCTATTTTGTGATTTTGGGGTTTTCTTTAATTCTCAAGTTTTCTTTTGGTTTCTACCCCGAATCTTGCTTGCTGTGACATGTGGGAACTCATCTAGGATCATCTTGATCATCTCTAACCCACGAGCAAGTTTTTGGATCTAGTTTTCGTTTTGACTCGGTTTTGAACCATTCTTCACTGAAACGGAAAAAGGTCGAAACTTTGCTAAGGATCTTCATGATCTTTGATTAGAATAGGTTCCTGACATCCTAGAGAAGGTGTGTTCCAAGTTTCATCGAGTTTAGAGTTGTGGATCAAAAGTTAGACTTATTTGTGATTTTATTTTTGGACTGTTTTTACTGTTCATCAGGCTGTAGGTCAGACCACCCAAGGTGACCTGTCAGACTACTCAAGGTGACCGGTCAAACCGCCATTGATATAGAGGCCAGACCGCCCAACTTTTGTAAATCGAGTTTTTGATGGTTTTGATTGTTTTGCTTCGAGGTTTAGATTGGATTCAATACAAGTTTTCCATTGTGCTTGTATATTGATCTTCATAACTCTCATAGCTATCGGAGTGAAAATCGTGTTGAATCTGATCTTGATGAAAAAGAGATCGTGCTCCTATTCACCCCCTTTAGTCGTCGTTTCGGTCCAACATATTGGCATGTGACCCGTTCCCCATTAGAACGGTTGAATCCCGAGTGATCTGGTAAGAAGAGAACAATGAAATATCAGCACACACATGTATATTAGCACTAGTGTCTATCCACCAATCTGTAGAATGACATACGAAAAGAACAGTAGGTAAATTACCATACCCTAATGTTCCCGTCTTAGTGGTACCAACAACAATATTAGCAAACTTGGAATTTTGCCCTTGCTGATTCTTTCCATCCTTACGTTGGCTGCAATCCTTGGCCTAATGACCAGGTTCGCCACACACAAAGCAAAGGCTATCCTTTGTGTTCTTCTTCTTCTTCTTTTTGAAGCTAGTTGTTTGTGCAGTATTGTTCTTACATTTGAACTTTTCAGCTTGGCCATTCTTCTTCTGCACCTCATTGGCACTAGAATGTCCCTCATTACCTCTAGTGTGTGTATCTTTTACCCTCGCCTTCTCTTCAACATCAAGAGGCCCAATGAGATTTTTAACAGAAAACTCTGGTCTCTTGTGTTTCATAGAAGTAGCAAAATTCCTCTAAGAAGGAGGAAGCTTGACAATAATGCCTCCCGCGATAAATTTGTCTGGTAACACACATTTGAAGTACTCAAGTTCTGTAGCCATGGATTATATCTCATGAGCCCGTTCAACTACAGAATGATCATCAACCATTCTATAGTTATGGTATTGTTTCATGAGATACAATTCACTGCCTGCATCCGAAACCCAAAACTTGACCTCGAGTGCATTCCACATCTCTTTCCCAGTTTTAATCACCATGTATGCATCAATCAACTTCTCACCAAGAACACTAACCACGACACCTTTAATAAAGTTATCAGTAGCTTCGAACGCATGCTCCTATTGACGAAAAATATCTAAAATAAAGTTTTTGGATTGATAAATCTATGAGTATTTTTCGAATTACTTTAATACATAAATATAACAGATAAATCATGGAATTTTTTTTTGCCTTTTCATAAAGCAGGTAACCAAGAACACTATAGTTATACAAATTTCTAGAAGGACAGAAACTAGTATTTTTCATCTCAGTGTTCAAGGCAACAATAGATAATAAAGCTAACAAAATAACAAGCGTGAGATAGGCATACCCAGATCTAGTGGAAGAAGCAGCAGGAGTTTTGATGAGATCGGCGTTCGTTATGGCGTAGTAGTCGTGCAATTGATGTAGACGTAGCAGAAAAACGAATGAAGATGAAGTAGCGAGCAGTCGCGCGAACGCTCTCCAAAAACCTTATTCGTTCTTACTCGTGCAAGCCTTCAAGAACGAGGGTTTCGGAGGCCTGCTTCTCCGGTTCGACCGTACACGCGCCTCGCCGAGATGGAGATCACCCGATGCAGCAACAAACTCGTGGGTTCTATCTTAGTCTTTCGTGGAGCCAATCAAAGAAAAACCAGTTCTGTCCTTTTAAATAACCAAAACAAAGAGGCCAAAGAGTTTTTATTTGCTAAAAACGGCCACCATTGATTTGCCATCAATCAGTGTTAACCGTAGTCATTATTCACTAGTAACTGAACCGTTACTACCAGCCGTTTGTTAATACAATTTAAAACGAGTCGGTGCGTTTCGATTTTGAATAGATAAATAAAAACGCGCCCACACCCGACATGCCTGCGTGCGCGCGCACACACACGAGGCAGCGAGTGAACGCGCACGTGTGTTGGCTCTCTCCAATTTTACAAGGGGGCTACCACGTTCCACCTGATAAAAAGGTGTAACTCCCATTCAATTCTTCATGTGGGACTAAACAGTTTTAGCATGTGCAATAAATTTTTAAGATTTTTACAAACTAATTAGAATTAAAAATTAAAATTAGTCCGTATTAATTCCAACAATTAGCACCGGCGTTTCGAACTCCCATACCTATCACTGATCCGAGGTCATCGCCGTTCGTGCTCGAGGGAGGTCGCGACCTCCTCCTGGCCGGAGCTCGCTGCTACCAGAGAGAAGCTCCTCACGAATTTTTATTGTGCTAGAACGGCTGAAATCCATCTAGTGAGATAAAATGGTTGAGAGGAGCGTCGACGTCCGGGCTGGTCCTCTCCAAATTGCAAACACAAACCCGGTGCACCGTGCGGCGCGAGTGCCATCAGGTAACCAATCCACGTCGTACGCGTAGCTGCAGCATCCATCGCTCTTTCCCTTCCCCTTCCCTCTCGCTCCCTCTCTCTCGCTCGAGAGCGACACCCGCATCTCCTCCCCGAGACGATTCCGATCGTGCCGCACGCCCCCCACCCCCAAAACCGTAGCCGTGCGCGCGCCTCGGCGGCGACCGCCGGAGACTTCGGCGAGGTAGCGGTTCCCCCGGCGGACGACGCGGCGGGCTCCTGCCCCCCCAGGCGATGCGAATTGGGGGATGAAGCTCAAGCGGCGACGCGCGGTGGAAGTGGTACGTGGCGCCCCCTTTTCCTCCCCTCCTTTCCCCTCACCCTTGATCGCCGCGATCTGGTCGCCGATCGCCCTGATCACGGCCGGTTCCGACGCCGAATTAGGGTAATTTCCCGGCGTTTCTCTCGGTATGGTTGCGTTTAGCGGTGGCGATTCCGGTTGGGGTGGGAGAGGTTTTAGGGGTTAGGTTTGGGTTTGTGCGCCACTGCGCGCTCTGGTGGATTCTTTGTTCCCGTGTGGGTTTGCCGTAGGAATCTTCTCGGGGTTTGTTGGTGGGAAGGGTTTGATCCTGCGGGGTTTTGGCGGGGGGTTAGGGTCTCTGGTGCGCGGTGGATTAGTGGAGTGATGGCGTTTGCCCTTATTGGCTAGGTGAGGAGTGGGTTGGGGAGCCTACACGATCAATTGGATTAAACATAGTTGTCTGGATGTGAAAGAATCACTTGGTGATGGATCAGGGACTGGAGAAGCAATCTTGCTTATTTAGTTATTTTCCGGAAAGACTTGATCTCGTAGTGTTTTGTTGGGGGAATTACTAGTGGTAAGGGTTGTTGAACTTGAAGTTTGGTTGGAAAGAATGTGCTTGTGACCAATGATATGGCTATATAGACTTCTGGAAGAACACTTGATTTTTGCGGGGTTTTGGTGGGGAGTAATGGTGTGTGGCACATTCTCAGGGGAATAGGATGGTTGGGTTATTTACATTGTAGTTGTTTTTGAGACGACGTTTCTGCTATAAATTTGGATTCAAATTTCCTATTGTTCGTGTGAGACATATGCCGCAACTGGTAAAATTTACCTTTTTAGGTCCTAGTTGGATGTTTGATTTGATCTTGTTGTAAGTAGGATTTGTACTTTGTAGAAGCCAATGGCAGTTGTTGGTTTCTGCTTAAGCATTGAGCCATTGAGCAATCTGATTGGAAATTGTAAGTGTAGGTGAGAGCTGTTATCTGCTGGGGTTTCGATGACAATCAGGGTCTCGTGATGTCTACGTCAATTTAGAAAGATATTTGTTTGGCCTACATACTGTGTGCTAAGCTATTACTCGACCATTTTTTTTGCTGGTTTCAAAAGAAGTGAAAGTTCACTGGAAGTTTCACTGGAAGTACTTGAAGGGAGATTAAATTTATCTTGCCATATTTATAAGTATATGTTTTCCTTCCTGTTAAAGAGTTATGTCCGTATGTGCTTATTGAATGCCTGAATGATATGTTCTGGTGTTTGCATGTGCATGAGTTTGAGTGAATTTATTCAGATGTTTGATTATTTACCTTCAGAGCACAAGTGTTAGTGAATTTACCAGTCCATCTTACAATTATTATTGCCAGTCATATTTCTTCTGCGACATAGCTTCTCAGAGTCATATTTTCCCTTGTAACAACTATAGCTTTGCAATTTCCGTACAACCCTGAGCTTAAGTTATATTTGGAATTTACAAGTTCAAAAGGTCACATGTACCCTTTTGTTTTGCATCTGAGGATATTGAGATAACACAGTGCTATTTCGCTGCCTAAACTTATGAAATAAATCAGAGTGAACAGTGAAGAAGGCATATCTGTACTAGGTTGCACCGTTGCACTGACAATTCTACTAGCTGGTGTGGCTCATGTCTGACAAATATCAGGCACCATTTATTCCATTACATATCTCATACATGTATAGGATTTTCAAATCATCAGTGTCATGTGCATGTTGTGTCAATGCCATGTGCACAGTGTTTGTTGGAAGCACAAGTCAATCCACATATGCATTGTCTTTTGTTGATGTGCATTTTCTTGTCGCATGGAACACTGACTTTCTTTTGTTTGTGTTGAATTTATGTTTCCAACATGTGCTATGAATATTTAACTTACAGGAACATATATCATACCCTATGTCCTGTTCCACAATACATTTGGAGAAATACTGTGTTGACATGTGTATGTCATGTAGTGTCAGTGTCATGTGCATGTTGTGTCAATGCCATGCGCACTGTGTTTGTTGGAAGCACAAGTCAATCCAGATATGCATTGTCTTTTGTTGATGTGCATTTTCTTGTCACATGGAACACTGACTTTGTTTTGTTTGTGTTGAATTTATGTTTCCAACATGTGCTATGAATATTTAACTTACAGGAACATGCATCATACCCTATGTCCTGTTCCACAATACATTTGGAGAAATACTGTACTGTGTTGACATGTGTATGTCATGTAGTGTTCAGTGTCCATGTCCTTGCAACCTATGTATGAACAAGTTATCTTAAAGACAAAACACAATTGCAAAATTCAATGTGGACTTGTATAATAACGAAATGAGTTTTGAGTAATTACTATTTGTTTCTGTCAACATTCTAAATACTTTGACCAGTGTGCACAGCTAAGAAATTGTCATAACTTATAAACTTTATAGGACAAAGTATAAGATATGTTCTCACACTGTTTGATTCAAATTGGATTGGTAGAATCTGCCTTTCTAACATTATTATTTTTATTGCAATCTGGCATATCTAGTCTAAATTCAAATGCAATCTATCTTCTATGCTCTATCAAGATTTGAATTCTTATATATGACTGGAGAATAAGTTTCTTTAACCAAATTTATATTCACTTGAATCAGTTAATCATAGTTGATTAGGGTCTGATATTGTATGAAGCACCTGCATATAAGTTAGTTCCATTTAGTGTTTTATGTTTTTTACTCCTGAACTGCTTGAATTGTAATATTTTGTTTTTTCCCCACCAATGGCATTGCTTTATTTGCAGCCTCCAAATATAAAGTCTTTCATCGACAGTGTCACTACCACTCCTCTCAAGAATGTAGAGTTGCCATTGAAAGAATTTGTATGGGAATTTGACAAGGTCTGTACATTCTACCACTTTACTGCGCATAACATCTTTTATGGGGTGAATTATGACTTTAATTATTTTGTTATTAAACTTGTGTAGGGGGATTTTCATCACTGGGTGGACCTTTTCAATCACTTCGATTCATTTTTTGAGAGTTTTATCAGACCAAGGAAAGATTTACAACTTGAAGATAATTTTCTTGATGTGGATCCCCCATTTCCTAGAGAAGCACTACTTCAAATTCTTCGAGTCTCAGGAATAATCTTGAAAAATAGCACAAATAGGCACTTCAATAGTTTCTTTGAGGTGAGTGCCCTATAGCTGTCCTCTTGAATTCAATAAACCTACTTTGTTTATTTTTTATCCTTGTCTTTAATTTTCCAATTTAAGAATATAGCTTTGTGGTTTATTTTGTCTGTGGTGTTGTACTTCTAATTTATGTCAAATTTGCTTGTTATTGGTTCCTGCAGCATCTGTCTGCTCTTCTAGCATCTACAGATGCAGATATTGTTGAAGCAAGCTTGCAGACATTGATGGCATTTGTAAACAAGTCAGTTGGGAAAAGCTCTATATGTAGTGCATCCCTCACTTCAAAGTTATTTGCCTTTTCTCAAGGTTGGGGTGGAAAAGAAGGAGGCCTTGGATTAATAGCATGCTCTCTACCCAATGGATGTGATCCAGTTGCCGCTGAGATTGGCTCCACTCTCCATTTTGAGTTCTATCGAGGTGCTGATAAATCAGACAAGTCCCAATCTGTAGACAACGAGCATAGGTTGGAAATCATTCATTTACCAAATATCAATAGCTACAAGGAGAATAATCTTGAAATATTGGACAAGTTGGTCAAGGATTACAGTGTGCCGTCAACTCTAAGGTTCTCTCTTCTTACAAGATTGAGATTTGCAAGGGCCTTTGACTCTATGACATGTCGACATCAATACATCCGTATTCGCCTGTATGCTTTTATTGTTCTTGTGCAAGCGAGCCATGATTCTGAAGGTCTACCAGTGTTTTTGAACAATGAACCAGAATTCATAGATGAATTGTTATCATTACTAAGCTATGAAGATGAGACACCAGAAAAAAATAGGATATTGGGCATCCTTTCGTTGGTTGCTTTGTGCCAGGATCGATCCCACCAGCCTACTGTATTGTCCTCAGTAACTTCTGGTGGTCATCGTGGTATCCTTCCTAGTCTCATGCAGAAGGCAGTGGATTCTATAATCAACGGTTCTACAAAATCATCCATAATATTTGCTGAAGAACTTCTCTCACTTGTGTCCATGTTGGTATCATCGACTCCAGGTTCTTTAGCCCTACAAGAAGCAGGCTTTATACCCACCATTTTACCTCTCCTCAAAGAAAAAAACACACAGCATCTACACCTAGTTGATGCTGCGGTACATGTCATTGAGGGCTTCTTGGATTATCATAATCCATCTTCGGCATTGTTCAGAGATCTAGGTGGCCTAGATGACACTATAACACGCCTTAAAATAGAAGTGGCACAGGTTGAGATTGGTTCGAAGAAATCAGAAGAGTCCCAGTCTATTAATAAAGGTAAAGAAGTTGAAAGTAGTTCACCTGCGCCAGATGTGCAGTCTGTTCATTCTGAAGCCTTGATTTCATATAATCGGAGGAACTTAATGAAAGCTCTACTGCGTACTATATCTTTGGCAACGTATGTGCCTGGTAGCTCTGCCCGTGTTGATGGTTCAGAAGAGACTGTATTGCCCCCTTGTTTATGTACCATTTTTAGGAGAGGCAAGGACTTTGGTGGTGGTGTGTTCTCACTTGCTGCAAATGTCATGAGTGATCTCATACACAAAGATCCAACTTGCTTCACTGTCCTTGATGCAGCTGGTTTGCCGCAAGCATTTCTTGATGCCATCATGGGTGGTGTTCTTTACAATTCTGATGCTGTCACATGTATACCACAGTGTTTGGATGCATTATGTTTAAACAACAGCGGGCTTCAATTGGTAAAGGACTGCAATGCTTTAAAATGCTTTGTGAAAATCTTTACTTCCAGATCATATCTGAAAGCTCTCGGTGGGGACACAACAGGGGCCTTATCAAGTGGACTGGATGAATTAATGCGTCATCAATCTTCGCTACGTTCCTCTGGAGTTGACATGCTTATTGAAATCTTGAACTCCATTTCAAAAGTTGGGTGTGGCGGAGAGTCTAGTTCATGTATGGAATCTGATAACTCCTCTACACCAGTTCCCATGGATACTGATGTGGAGGGAGGTACTAAAAGGAATGAGATTGGAACTTCTGAGGTGGGAAGTTCAGGGCAGATGATTGATGCTTCTCTAGATGTGATATCATCGTCCATCGAATCATTTCTTCCTGAGTGCATATGCAATGTTGCTCGTCTCCTTGAAACTGTTCTGCAAAATTCTGACACATGCAGGCTGTTCATTGAGAAAAAAGGCATTGAAGCCGTTCTTCAACTGTTCAAATTGCCATTAATGCCTGTATCTGTTTCAATTGGTCAGAGTATTTCTGTTGCATTTAAAAATTTCTCACCTCAGCATTCTGCTTCTCTTGCTAGAGCAGTTTGCTCACTTTTTAGAGATCATCTTAAGCTGACCAATGAACTGCTGGGTTCAGTGTCTGGAACTAAACTGGTTGATAGTGAACCTGCAAAGCAATCACCTCTCCTGAAAGAACTTTCTAGCCTTGAAGGGCTTTTGTCTCTCGCCAATTTTCTTCTGAAGGGAACTACCATGATGGTGTCAGAACTGGCTTTAGCTTATGCTGAGATATTGAAGGAATTGGGAAAGGTGTATATTGAAGTCACATGGCAGATATCTTTACTCAGTTATTCCAAGGTGGAGAGGCCAGATGCTGAGCAAGATGATGTGCCTGGAGATGCTTTAATCTTGAATACATCTGAAAGGGATAGTGATGATGACACAAATGCAGCATCAGTTGCAAGATATATGAATCCTGTTTCAGTAAGGACTTCTTCTGTATCACCATGGAATATGGAACAAGATTTTGTATCAGCAGTGCGATCTGCTGCCAGCATGCACCGCCATGGTCGGCACACGCTATCAAGGATACGTGGGCGCCTAAGTGGAGCATTGGATGCAACAACAACAAATACAGACATGGAGGGCCCTTTATCTCCAGCAGATAGATCACAAAGTCATGATACTGTAAAAAAGAGTCCTGATGTTGTTGTTTCTGAACTCCTGACGAAACTTGGATATACTATTCGTTCCTTCTTTTCTACCCTTGTGAAAGGATTGCTTGCTCGCCGTCGGGCTGACTCTAATCTGAGTCCAGCCTCTAGAAGTCTCGTGACTGCGCTTGCGCAACTTTTTCTTTCTGCTCTTTGTTACTCTGGACATTCTACTGCTGGATTTGAGATGTCATTATCTGTGAAATGCCGATACCTTGGAAAGGTTGTGGAAGACATGGCTGCAGTTACCTTTGACAACAGGCGTCGCTCATGCAGTTCTGCACTAGTTAATAGTTTTTATGTGAATGGAACATTCAAGGAGGTTCTAACTACCTTTGAAGCTACCAGTCAGTTACTATGGACACTTCCTTTCGATATTCCGACTGCTGGCATAGATCAAGCTTCCTCTATGAGCGAGAAGCTGTCCCACAATTCCTGGCTGCTGGATACGTTACAAAGTTACTGTAAATTGCTGGAATATTACGTGAACTGTACATATTTATTGTCTCCATCCTCTTCTCATAATCAGCTTCTTGTTCAGCCTATTGTAACTGAGCTGTCCATTAATCTATTCCCTGTGCCCTCAGAGCCTGAATCATTCGCTCGTATGCTCCAGTCTCAAGTTCTGGAAGCAGTTCTTCCTGTTTGGAATCATACAATGTTTCCTAGGTGTAGCCCAGATCTGATTACCTCCTTGGTCTCCATTATAAACCATATATGTTCTGGTGTTGGTGATCTAAAGCAAAGCCGCAGTGGTGTCGGAGCTGCCAACCAACGTCTTACTGCCCCCCCTCTTGATGAGTCTGCTATTGCTACAATTGTTGAGATGGGATTTTCGCGAGCTAGGGCAGAAGAAGCCCTGAGAAGTGTCAGAACTAACAGTGTTGAGATGGCAACAGATTGGTTGTTTAGCCATCCAGAAGAATTTGTTCAAGAAGATGTGCAGCTTGCACAGGCGCTAGCTTTGTCACTTGGAAACACCATTGAGGCACCCAAGGAGGATAGCAGCAATAAGAATGGTTCAAGTGTGGTGGAAGAGAAAGGTTTGGTTGTGCTCCCTTTGGATCACATTCTTACTGTATCAACAAAACTCTTCTGCTCCAGCGATTCCATGGCTTTCCCATTGACTGACCTTCTGGTGACACTGTGCAACCGTCATAAGGGAGAAGACCGCCAGCAGGTAGTACTATATCTTTTTGAGAAATTGAAATGTTTTCCATCAGATTCCTCAGTTGATACAGATGCACTATACTCCTTTGCCCGGTTGTTGGCTTTACTTCTGAGTGAAGACAGTGGCGTACGTGAAATTGGTGCAGAAATTGGTGTTATCCCTCATGTTCTTAATATATTGGAAAACTTTAAATCAAGGGCAGAGCAGACTGATCAGACTTGGAATTCTATCAGTGCTTTGTTGCTTATATTAGATAACATGCTCCAGTTTACTCCAAGGCTCAGTATGGAATTGCCGGAAGGGACTTCTAAATTGTCTTCTGATGCATCCAGTGCAGATACCAAGGTAAATCCATCACCGGCTGCTGAGAAGAGAACTGAAACTGTTGATTCAGCAAAAGATGTAAGTGCTAATGTGTTTGAAAAGATTTTGGGAAAATCCACTGGCTATTTGTCTGACCAGGAGAGTCAAAAGGCACTGACTTTGTGCTGTGAATTCATCAAGCAGCATGTGCCGGCAATTGTTATGCAAGCTGTTCTGCAACTCTGTGCCCGCTTGACGAAAACACATATGCTTGCTGCCCACTTCTTTGAAAATGGTGGCCTTGCATCTCTCTTCAGTCTAACAAAGACTTGCATCTTTCCTGGATTTGAGACCTTAGCATCTGCCATTGTGCGTCACCTCATTGAGGACCCTCAGACCCTGCAGAGTGCTATGGAACTGGAGATACGGCAGTCATTAGGTAACCGCAGCAGCCGTACCCCACGCTCGTTTCTGACAAATATGGCACCACTGATATCTAGAGATCCTGTGGTCTTCATGAGGGCTGTAACTTCAGTTTGCCAATTAGATTCCTCAGGAGGTAGAATGAATGTAGTCCTGTTGAAGGATAAGGAGAAAGACAAGGATAAACATAAAGTTTTTTCAACTGAAAGTGGCACACCGTGTAATGAGCCTGTTCGGGTGACTGCTGATATCAAGTCAGTTGATACACAAAACAGGTGTTCACGGAACCATAAAAAGATTCCTACTAGTCTTTCTCAAGTGATTGATCAGCTTCTGGAGATCATTATGAGCTACCCATCCCCAAAGAAAGAACAGGGCTTTGATGGTTCCTGTATGTTGACCCCTATGGATGTTGATGAGCTAAACACAAAGGGAAAGTTGAAAGTTGATGATGGACGTAATCTAGATGGTGATGCCCTCTCTGAGAGATCTGCCATGCTGTCAAAATTGGCGTTTGTCCTTAAGTTGATGAGTGAGATACTCCTCATGTATATGCATGCAGTAGGGATAATACTGAGACGAGATACAGAGATATCACAGTTACGAGGTGGCGATCAAGGAGCTGGACACAATGGGTTACTGAATCATATATTTCATCTGTTGCTGCCATTATCTTCTGACAAATCTGCTGATGTCTCAGACTATTGGATGGGAAAGTTGTCTAAAAGAACCTCTTGGTTCTTGGTAGCTTTATGTTGCAGATCTGCTGAAGGCCGTAGAAGGGTAATTTCTGAAATCGTAAAGGCATTTTGTTATTTCATAGATTCAGCAAGCAGCACCTCCAGAGGGTCTTTGATACCCGACAAAAAAGTTTTAGCTTTCTCTGAGCTGGTAAATTCAATACTGTCCCAAAATAGTCAGAACAACTTGCCTGTTCTTGGTTGCTCACGTGATATTGCAAAACCTATGATAGATGGTGGAATGGTGCAGTCTCTTTCTGGTTTGCTCAAAGTGATTGACCTGGACCACCCGGATGCTCCAAAGGTTGTCAACCTTATATTGAAGGCTTTGGATAGCCTCACAAGGACTGCAAATGCAAGTGATCAAGTCCTTAAGTCGGATCTGTATACTAAGAATAGAATATCAGAGTCACATGAACAAACACACGAAACTGATGAAACTGTAATCCATGAACAAAGTACAGACACCAGACATGATACTAATGATACCGTCCAATCTACAAGGCAGGAAGTCGAAGAGCTTTCTCATGTTGATGGGACCAATAACACCACACAAGACCAACCTGTTGAGCAGGAGATGAGAGTAGATTTGATCGAGAATATTGCCGGTAACCCTTCAATGGATGGCACGGAGTTCATGCGAGAGGAAACTATTGAAGGTAATGTAATGGCTAGTACTAGTGATGTTGGTTTGGCTTTCCCAGCTCAACATCAAGCTGATGATGAAATGGGTGAAGAGGATGAGGATCTAGCGGAGGATGGTGAGGATGAAGATGATGAGGATGACGAGGAAATAGCAGAAGAGGGAGCTCGTTTAATGTCAATAGCTGACACAGATATTGAGGACCAGGAGAACACTGTCATTGGTGATGAATACAACGATGACATGATGGATGAAGAAGATGACGATTTTCTTGAGAACCGTGTTATAGAAGTGAGATGGAGGGAAAGCTTGACTGGAATGGATCATCATCTGAGAGTTTCCAGGGATCGTGGAGACACAAGTGGTTTTATAGATATCTCTGCGGAAGCATTTCAAGGTATGGGGACAGATGATTTGTTTAATCTGCGTCGTCCGTTTGGTCTTGAGCGGCATCGCCAAAGTGGAAATAGGCCTTTTCTTGATCGACCAAGGTCTGATGGAAATGCTTTTCAGCATCCACTGCTTGTCAGGCCAGCGCAATCTAGAGAGGGGACTGGTTCAGTATGGCCTTCTAGTGGAACCTCCTCTAGAGATTTGCACACATTGTCTTTTGGGAATGCAGATATCCCCTTGTACATGCTAGATGCTGGGTTTCCACCTCAAACTGCCGCAGTTTTTGGTGAGCGTGTTGTAAGTACTGCACAACCTCCTTTGATAGATTTCTCACTTGGTATGGAATCTCTCCGAATTAGGCGGGGCCCTGGAGACAATCTATGGACTGATGATGGTCAACCTCAGGCAGGTAATCATGCAGCTGCTGTTGCCCAGGCAGTGGAGGATCAATTTGTGTCGCAATTGAATGTTGATAGTTTTTCAAATAATGCTCCTCAGATGCAACCTGAACAAACTGGCAATGATGTAAATGCACAATTTCCATCACAAGATACTGACATACCAGAACCTATTGCCACCGATTCCCCTGCTCTACCTATTGGTTGTTCTCAACAATTTGGTACAATCAACCAAGAAGCTGTCCATGCAAATGATGGTATTTGTCCTATTAATGGACTTCCAAGTGTACAGTCACTTGATGTTGCTGATGATCATGTCGAAAAAGAGATTCATCAAACAGCAACTGATGACCCGAATGATGTACCTCAGACTCAGAGTACTGAAATAATGTCTACTGCTGACAGACAACCGGTTGCTCATCCTGAAAGGGACTCATTGTCTGGTAATCTACAAAGTTACGATCATATTATGCAGGATGAGGTAGAAGCACCTCAACAGGCACAGATTAGTAATGATCCTAGGGAAACCCCATCTGATTTGGAGTCAAGTTGTCATGCTTGTCTCACTTCCGCAAGTGCAGCACCTGAGCTGAGCGATGCTCATATTGATTCTGCCATAGAGAATACTGATGTTGACATGAATAGCGTTGATATTGCTGACAACCAAGTTGAGAACTCGGCTCCTGGTTTAGATGGCAATGATTTGTCAGTAATGCGAGATGAAGGAACTCCCCAAGAGGCTGTTCAACTTCAACCTGACCAATTGAATGCTAACAATGAGGCATGTAGTACAAATGAAATTGATCCAACATTTCTTGAAGCATTGCCTGAGGATCTCCGTGCAGAAGTCCTTGCTTCTCAGCAGAATCGTTCTGCGCCAACTGCTTTCTATACTCCACCAGCTGCGGAAGAAATAGATCCTGAATTTTTGGCTGCTCTTCCACTAGACATACAAGCTGAGGTTTTGGCTCAGCAGCGAGCACAAAGGATTGCTCACTCCCAACCGGTTGGACAGCCAGTTGACATGGATAATGCTTCAATCATAGCAACTTTTCCTCCTGATCTACGTGAAGAGGTATGGCTTATTCATTTGTCTGTTACAACGCTGGTTTGCTATATCAGGACTGTAATGCTGACCTATTTTACATAACGTAGGTGCTTTTGACCTCATCGGAAGCAGTTTTGTCTGCTTTACCTTCAGCTTTACTTGCTGAAGCTCAAATGCTCCGGGACAGAGAATTGAGTCGTTACCGTGCTAGGGGAAGCCTTTTTGGAGGAAGCTACAGGCTTGGAGGAAGGAGGTTACCTGTTGATAATCAGACAGTTATGGACAGGGGTGTCGGTGTGACTGTTGGTAGAAGGGCTATTTCTTCTGCATCAGGCAGCCCAAAGAGTAAAGATGTAGAAGGGACCCCACTTTTGGATTCAGATGCCCTAAGAGCGCTTATTCGCCTTCTGCAACTGGCCCCGGTAATTTCCATATTGTGCTTATATTCTATTCCCTAGATATTTTGGTTTATGTTTGCTTGAAACTGATATTTCCCTTTTTGCTTTTAACCATTCTCACTCGTATATGTTCTGTTCTCGCATGGTGCGGTGTTAGGACATTCTTCTGTAGTTTTGTGATGTAATATTGCATGCTTGAATATATAGTTGCATATCTAGTGCAAACCCCTCTCCATGTATCGTATGAACTTTGTATACAATTTCCCAACAGTCATTAAAAAAGGGTTGGAATAGTCATGAACAGTACAAAATGGTGTTCATACCAAATATTGTCTTTATTTTTTGGTTTCTCTCAACTGCATGTGAATTTTATTGTGAAACTACCAATTCATAAGCCATCACTTCACACGTCTTCACTAACAAGGAGGTTTCCACCTAATTCTTCTCCACATTAGAATGTTTTTGTCCAGCTTGTATTCCTTTCTTTCCCCATTGTACTTTTATGACTCATTAATTCATAATGTTGTAGAGGTCTTTTTTTAATTTTCTTTTGCTAACTAGGATGTCACCGTAGCAAATTTGGTGACATGAACTGCACCAAGGATACAAATCTCGGAACAGAAGGAAAACCCGCCCGGTGACCGGTAATGGTAACTGGCCGATAACCGGAAAAACTGGGAAAAAATCGGTTTAAATTCGAATACTGAAAATTGAATTGCGGATGTTTTAAACCCGGTTAACGGAACGGTTACCGCCCAAAACCGGAAAAAACTCTTCAAAAACGCTACCAAAACCGGAAAAAACAGAGAAAACCGGTAAAAAATGTTGGGACTTAGCAGTATAATAATTCAAGCATATTTAGCTCATACAATAGACAATCTAGCACAAAAAGGCCTAAACCAACCTAGGAAGTGCATTATGCAGTTATAAATTTAAATTTAAATTTGGAAAAATTCGGTCGGTTTTTTTTCCTCCTGGTTCCCACTGTTTTTTCCGGTAGCCGCCGTTTTTTTTTCCTTGAGCTGCACACGTGGCAAAATCACCATCCCAAACCACCTGTGTGTCCTGGCCGTGGGCCTAAGGGGAGCCGGAGCCCATGGCCATGCAAGGAATGTTATGGGTCTGGTACTGTAACAAGTGTGCACTGTTCACCCACGATTAGGTTCCTTTGTTACAAATTAGATTGATTTGGTTAGTTTGGAAGCTTATCTTTAGTTAGTTTCTATAATTAAATATTGTTTCTTAGGGGCGAAGTCAAGTTATCTTTATAAAACGGATGCCATTGTATCTTCTTTAACCAAGCAAATATGAATAAATAAGTTTCTAATCCCTAAATTCCAGCTGTGGTACCGGCTATTCTAGATCTATATCTAGTTTTATAGTTCAGGGGTTTAAGTGGACTTATTCATTTAGTTTTTTTCATTGTAACTTCATATTTATCATTGTCGACAGAGTCAGGCCTTGTTCAACTCATGAAAAGATCCAGTTATCATTTTTTTTAGAATAAGGTATGATTAAATTCATTTACCATCTTGCAAGGTCATATTCATGAACATAAGAAAAGGGTGATTTCTGCATATAATACATTAATAATGATAAGTTGAAGACAAAACTTAATATACGGAGAATTGACCCTTTGTTTTTTTCTCATTAAGTTTTTGGTGCTTTTCTGTATCAGCTTGTTACATTTGCAGCCACACAGTTTTAACTGTTTTCCTTTTTGCAGCCACTCAGCAAAGGCCTTCTTCAAAGGCTAATGTTCAACCTATGTGTACACAGTGTTACACGTGTTACCTTGGTTGGCCATTTACTCAACATGATTAAACCTGAAACTGAGGGTCTTAATAGATCGGATTGCATGACTCCATATAGATTACATGGATGCCAGTGGAACATTGTTTATGCACAACCACAATCTGCAAATGGTAACCTTTTCTCTATGCTACTAACTTTGTATGATTGTTGAATAGTTCATTTTTTTGTCATTATTTCTTGGATTGCTCTTCACTCTCCCCAATGTTTCTCTGTTTTATCTTTCTCTTTTTTGTGTTCTTTTTTATTTTATTCAACGCTGTTGTTACTATATTATTCATCCAATTCTATACCTGTGCTACTTCTTTACAGGTCTGCCTCCACTTGTGACACGACGACTTCTTGAAATACTGACATACCTTGCTTCAAACCATCCATCTGTTGCGGGCCTTTTGGTTTACTTCAATCCTTCAGCAAGTTCGAACTGTTTGACACTGAAGCATGTTAAAGAGACATCTCAAGAAAGTTCATCATCGGACATGATGCAACCATCTTCAGAGGGTTATACACCTATCCTATTATTCCTTAAGCTCCTAAACAAACCTTTATTTCTACGGAGTCGAGTATATCTTGAGCAGGTATTTCTCATCATTTGCTATACAGTATGTCAGCTCTTGGACCCATTGCCTCATATTTATCCTCAGTTTTAATTTTCACGATAGGTGATGTGTTTGCTTGAAGTAGTTGTCAACAATGCTGCCTCCAAAGTCGATTATCCACCTCGTTCAGGGCAAATTGCTAACAATTCTGATGTTGAATTGGTTAATGGGGCACCGACTGAGACGCAGGGGGAACCATCTACTCTGGAGCATGTTCCTATCCAGGAAAATATTCAAATTAAAGATGTTGAGGTGCCAGTGTCGGGTGCCAGTCAGTCGATTAATGTGCATGACATTCTTATTCAGCTTCCCGACTCTGAATTACACAACCTGTGCAATATTCTTGCACTTGAGGGGTTAGTCTGTTCGCCTTATCTTTTTATTTACTTGTACAATATGAAAAAAGTGATGGTTTGCCCCTTCATGTTAGAGCTTTACTTGTACTTTCTGTTTAATGCTAACAGATGTTTTGGTATTTTGGGTTTGAGTGTAATTTTCCAAGGGACAGTGGGAAAGTGGTGTTTTCTTTTCCTGGTTTGCAGTTTGGGGAGGGGAAGTGGGTTTTGTATGGGTGAATAAACAAGGGGTTTTCTATGGTTTCAGCGACCTTTGTATAATAAAATGTGGACCCACTGAAGTTGCTCAGAATACTGTACCGGATTATATTCATATGCACAGCTATATTTTGTCAAATGGTAGAGCTGAATCCCTAATCGTGAATGTTGGGTACAAACTAAAAAAGAAAATCAAGCACGATAGGAAATTATTTTGTTCTATCTTTTCCTTGTTTCATAGGAAGGAGCAGCCTGAGAAGGATGAGAGAAATATCGGTAGTTAACTATTTGGATGTCATATATTTGATGACACATATTACTAGACCTGATTCCTCTGTAGGTAGCCGTCCATGATATGAGCCCTAAGCATTTTATTATTTCATGGTCAGACATACCACAAAAGTCTTGAGTGAGATTTGCAACACCATTGGCAACCGGTATCTTTTCAAACAAGTGTTTGGAGTGGTTATTAAGTGGAACTCCATTTCACTGGTTTGTTGCCGGTCATACAGATGCCTGGGTGTGCACATTGTTTGACATGATATGACGCGATGTAGGATTGGATGACAGCATCACACCATCCAGGGCCCTGAAACTGGTATCTACTCTCCCTTAACCAAACACTGGTCCTGCAGCATCCTATCCTAAGATAGTATTGTCTAGGGCTCTTTGCCAACCAAACAGCCCATATTATAAGGCCATGTACTGTACATTGCAACATTTTGATACTTTTTTGAATTATCTTTACCTTACCATCCTTCAATTTTAAGAGAAAAAGGGTACGTACATTCTGGGGGAAATCTGATGGGTCTTTTAAGTTTGAAGTAACAAAATGTTGAATATATTTAATATAATTTTTTCTTCGCAATTTCTGTACATGACAAACTTACAATTTTTTTATTAAAATAACCAGTCTTCCAGATAAAGTATATTCACTTGCTGCGGAGGTGGTAAAAAAACTTGCTGGTGTTGTGGCGTCCCATCGAAAATTCTTCTCTATCAAGCTAGCTGGTGCTGCTCAGAGCTTAAGTTCATCGGCTGTAGAAGAGCTTGTAACATTGAAGAATACACAAATGCTTGGGCTCAATTCTTGTTCTATGGCTGGAACTGCCATCCTGCGTGTATTGCAAGTCCTGTCTACATTGACTTCAGATGTGATTGATAATAGCGGAGATCAAGATGCGGGACAGGAGGAGCAATCTATGTTGTGGGATCTTAATGTAGCACTTGAGCCTTTGTGGCAAGAATTAAGCAACTGTATAAGCACCACAGAGGCGAAACTTGTACACAATTCAACTTTCACTTCTCCTGCCCCTTTGATTGATGCTTTAGAAGTTGGTGCCTCTTCTTCTGCATCCCCACCTCTTCCTCCAGGCACACAACACCTGTTGCCATTTATAGAATCCTTTTTTGTTTTATGCGAGAAGCTTCAAACAAGTCAAGCAGTTATGCAATCAGATTCCAATGTGACTGCTACAGAAGTGAAAGAACTTGGTGGGAGTTCATCGTCACCATCACTAAAGACTGGTGGAATGTGCAATATTACTTTTGTCAGGGTGGCAGAAAGACATCGACGCCTTCTCAATGTGTTCATTCGACAAAACCCAAGCTTGCTAGAGAAGTCACTTTCTATGATGTTGAAAGTACCAAGGCTGATAGATTTTGACAATAAACGTGCTTACTTCAGATCACGCATCAGACAGCAACATGATCAGCATCTTTTAGCTCCATTGCGCATTAGTGTTCGCCGGGCATATGTTTTGGAGGATTCATACAATCAATTGAGATTACGTCGTAGCCAGGATCTTAAGGGACGCTTGACTGTACAGTTTCAAGGAGAAGAGGGGATTGATGCTGGAGGACTAACTAGGGAGTGGTACCAACTGCTCTCAAGAGTTACTTTTGACAAAGGAGCTCTGCTCTTCACCACAGTTGGGAATAATACAACTTTCCAGCCTAACCCCAACTCTGTTTACCAAACAGAGCACCTTTCTTATTTCAAGTTTGTTGGTCGAGTGGTAAGATTTCTTGACAATGTCCTTGAAATATATACTTATATCCTTTTTTTTGACACTCTGTTACTTGGACAGGTTGCCAAAGCCTTATTTGATGGCCAGTTGTTGGATGTCCACTTTACCCGTCCATTTTACAAGCACATTCTTGGTATTAAAGTAACTTATCATGATATAGAGGCTGTTGATCCTGATTACTACAAAAATTTGAAGTGGATGCTGGAGGTTTGCTTCCACTATCCCATCTTTTGTATGAATGAATCTTGCTGCATGTGTTAAGTTCCTAAATTGTGCATTTCTTGAACAGAATGACGTAAGTGATATTCCTGACTTAACATTCAGCATGGACCCCGATGAGGAAAAACATATCCTTTATGAGAAAAACGAGGTATTGAAACTCTATCTTCTGCTGAAACCTTTTTTACTTGCATGTTGATGTGTCTCGTGGTTGTGTTTTTTTTTTTAATAATTCTTTGTTATTCAGGTTACTGATTATGAGCTCAAAGCTGGTGGAAGAAACATCAGGGTCACTGAAGAAACAAAGCATGAATATGTTGACCTTGTGGCTGAGCATATATTGACCACAGCAATTCGTCCTCAAATTAATGCTTTCCTAGAAGGTTTCACAGAACTAGTTCCCAGGGAGCTAATCTCCCTATTTAATGATAAAGAGCTTGAACTATTGATCAGTGGTCTTCCTGAAATTGACCGTGAGTGGCTTTCGTCTCACAGCTGAAAATCCTCTTGTTTATTTCCTCTGGAACTATTTTTTTTTGTTATTTTTTCAGTTGATGATCTGAAAGCAAATGCTGAGTATATGGGATATTCTGCTGCTTCTCCTGTCATCCAATGGTTCTGGGAAGTAGTTAAAGGATTCAGCAAGGAGGATATGGCAAGATTGCTACAATTTGTGACCGGAACATCAAAAGTAAAAATATACTTCACTCAATTATTCATGATCTTGTTACCTGCAATACATTTTAGAACATAAATATTACTAAATATTTTATTAAGATGTTTTCACATGGAGAGTTCATCTGAAAGTTGATGAATCTAGAAGTTGTGGAGAATAATTTTTTTTGCCATTGTGAGATAACTATTGAATTTGAATAATATTTCACATCCTTTTTTTTATTTACCTCTATAACTTTTATCACATCTAAATTGTGAACATGTTGTTTTGCTATGTTACTAAAATGACTTGTTTTATTATCAGATGTTTTTTTTGTTGTTATTCTTGCCACACCTCACATTGTTTGAGGGGAAAACAGTAGGAAATGATCCTACTGTATGTGATTGTCATCATCATCATCATTAAATCAAACCTCACATTATCGGCACTTCAATTACACAGCTGTGAACTCTCACTCTCAATAGTATTTGAACTACCGATTTATTTTGCTGTGCCTGGGTTATTAACAATGTATTATGTATTAGTTGAAGATGAAACAAATTTTGATGTAGGGTAGAAAAACTTTAGCCAGAGTTTGGATTAGTGAACTGAACTAGACACAAGTTCTCCTTTCAACATTTAAAATTGCCAATCTCTTTGTTGTATAGCAAATTGGAAACTCAAAACTATATATAGATACGTACTGAGGCAAAACTTCAGTTGGACAATTCTTTTGTAATTTATTCATCATGCTGCTCCAGGTACCCTTGGAGGGTTTCAAAGCGCTACAAGGTATTTCTGGTCCTCAGAGATTCCAGATTCACAAGGCGTATGGAGCTCCAGAGAGGCTTCCATCTGCCCACACCTGGTAATTTGAAGATTTTCAGTAACTGACTATTCATCTCTTAACTTCTATATGTAACTGTGCGTGCTGTTTTAACAACGCTGTTTGCATGCAAAATTTGCAGCTTTAACCAACTGGACTTACCAGAGTATTCCTCGAAGGAGCAATTAGAAGAGCGCTTGCTTCTTGCCATCCATGAGGCTAGTGAAGGTTTTGGCTTTGGCTGACCTATTGAGCCACAGCGCTGAGTATGCACTGGGTCATTGGTTTTCTGTTTGCCATGTACAGGTATGAAGATATTATAGCTGAAGTCTCGATATCTTGCCTGCTATTTTTCATTGACAAATTTACTATCTTCCTTGGCAAGATTCGATAGCCATTATCCAAGTTTTATATTTCATTTTAGAACGTATTCGAGATTCCATTTTCAGTATTAGTAGTTATCTGGCTGATCCAAATTTATGTTGCTTCCTTCAACAACGCTCTTGGATAGAAGTATATCTTGAGAGAGAGGGTATCAGACCCCCGGGCGTGGAATACCCCAAGACCTTATGTGTGTACCGTACTAGTTCCATGATCAGTGGTTAGTACACACATTCACAACATTTAGCATTCACATACATACATTCACAACATTTAGCATTCACATACATACATTCACACATATAAAGTAAAACAAAGTGGTACTTAACTTAAGCGGTACAATTATTACAACACTGGCTGACTGACTAAATATTAAACAGAGTAGCAAAATGTAGCAGCGGAAGTAAAAGTGATGGAAGTAACAGATGTTAGCAGTGTGCCCATCCATAACCCAAAGGCAACTGACAAGAAACAAGGATCTAGATAGACCCGTCACCGAACCCTCCGGTTCCGGGTGCGAAGAAAGCGTCGTCTGGAATTGGCTCCTCTTCGTACTCTAAACAACAACATAAGCAAGATTGAGTATAATGAATACTCAGCAAGACTTGTAGTTTATCGCAAAGTTTATATACATACAGAGCTATCAAAGTTTGAGGCTATACTCTACAAGTTATTTTGCATTAAGCAGATTTTATTTGCAATATCCATAAGTAGTATTTTGCAACGGTATTTGAAAAGAGTAGTTAAATAGATACCGGACAGTAATAAGTGTTTGAATGAACGAATAATAATATCTACAACTCGGAGCCCTCCTTGGCTGCGAGCAACATTTCATGTTCAGCTATAACTCGGCAGTTAACTCAAACAAATCACAAACCATTTCCCATACTTTTTCGACAAGACAGTTTTTGTGAAAATCAACACTAAACCCATACTGTCTGCACTAAGCATGCTTATGACCGCGAGCACATCTATTATAATAGATTTACACTCTGCAGAGGTGTACAACTTTACCCACATAACGCGATTTCTCTAGTTTGTTCGGCATCTGTGGATACCACTGCTCACTACTGTAGGTAAGCAGTCCAGAGTATGCGTTGAAGCGTTTACATCATCTAGTACTAACCCTGCACTAGCCCAGCGAATGGATACCCTTCATTTGCCTGGATAGCTCCCATTGAGTGAGGCATTCGCAGTTGTGTCGGAAGGTTTTATCCCAACTCGGAGAAGGGAGCCCCTTTGGACATGCCGGTCCTTTGGTCCTGTCCGCACTCTACAGCCTACCTACGTATAAAGCTAGTTTTTCGATGACTTAATTTGCTAAGGTCACCCCGTAAATAGCATATGTGGTTGTACATAAGTCTTAGATCTGGATTTGCTGGCGACTAGTCCTTAACTGATCCGGGCGAGAATCTCCTCCTATATACTAGTGAGACTCCTTTCCCACTTTTTTCGAATATAATATAACTCGCCTGCGTACAAAGCTAGGTTTTGCATTTTGTTTTTATACCAAAATAACATAGGCACACCCCTCTGTACATTTCCATTAATCTCTCAAATCCACATTTGTCATTATCCTTTTATATCCATTCAGAAAAACATATCGGTCTACTTAGCAGTTGTGCGGTATTTGCACTCAAATTCCCAAGTTGACATTACATATTGTCTAACCCATATCCTAGTGTCTTTGACAGTAGGACATCAACATATCAAGGGAATTCATGCATCAAATAGGATTAACAACTACCGGCATCCCAAACATAGCAGTTTAATATCAAACATACACGCATGCAATAATAGATTTGCAAAAAGTAAAATATTGGGATCAATGTGATCGAAGGGGGTGCTTGACTTGCTCAGATTGTTCTGAATATATGCTTGGTTGGTCGTCGGAGATTTCGTTCGCACAATCAACGTTTATTGCAAGAAGAGCCAAAAATCAATTAAATAATTCAACTAAATTCTAACAGTAACCAAATAAAAATATTTTTGCATAATCAGGTAGATTATGATTAACATAGCAGTTTAATATCAAACATACACGCATGCAATAATAGATTTGCAAAAAGTAAAATATTGGGATTAATGTGATCGAAGGGGTTGCTTGACTTGCTCAGATTGTTCTGAATATAAGCTTGGTTGGTCGTCGGAGATTTCGTTCGCACAATCAACGTCTATTGCAAGAAGAGCCAAAAATCAATTAAATAATTCAACTAAATTCTAACAGTAACCAAATAAAAATATTTTTGCATATTCAGGTAGATTATGATTTTAGATGAATTTATAAACAAAAATTGTTCGATTTGGAGTTCGTATGCGAAAGTTATAGCATAAACCATTTCTGTTGGAAGAGAAGATCCAACAATAGGGTTTCGGCTACTGTTCACTATTTCGACTACACATGGTCGAAAAGAGGTTCGACTACACGTGGTCGGAAGGGGGATTCGACCACCTAGTCGAAGTGGTTTCGACTAATTGGTCGGAAAGGGTTTCAGCCACCTGGTCGAAGGGGGTTTCAACCACCTAGTTGAAGGAGGTTCGACTACATGGTCGAAAGAGGTTTGACAACGAGGTCCACGAGGGGTCTTTTGCGGCGGCGCGACGAGGTTGGGCGGCGGAGGCTTTTTGGCCAAAATTGCAATAGCAAGGCCAGCGACACCCGTAACTAAATGGCGTGCGCACGAGCATCTGGGGAGTACAAGGAGCATACCGGAGCATAGTTCGTCTGTTGGGGTGGTTTGTGGAGCTCTGGCGGCGGTGAACGACGACGGCGAGGATGGCCTCCACATGGACAGCCCGCCGAGGAGGGGGATGCTGCTTGAGGTTGCTTGGTAGAGCTTCGGGAGACCCACATGATGCTCCTAGCTCCGGGACTTGGACCAAGGCGCGGCGTAGCTCCAACGGTGATGGTGGCGGCAGGAATGGTCGGAGTTGGGGAAGAACCTTGCACAGGCGGTTCATGAGGGGAAAGAGTAAAATTAGCATAGTGGAAAGCTTCCCACTGGAGCACCGGCGGCGAGTGGGGCGGCGTCTCGGTTGAGATAGAGCTCGCTCGGTTTCTTTGAGCTTGAGCTCAACTGAGGAGGGGGGAGTAGGGGAGAGACCAGGGAGGAACAGAGGAAGCTAAAGGGCTTTGGACGGCCTTATATAGGCAAGGGAAAGAGAATGCGAGGCCTCTCTGGTGCTCCATTCGTGGAGGGAGGAGGACTGGGCGACAAGATGGAGCGACGGACTTCGCGGTGGCGTGGCATGGACGGCTCTGTCCATCAGTGCACTCCGGCGTGACAGGGGCAGGTGGGGAGGAGACAAGTGGGGGGGAACATGCGCGGCTGAGGTGACGACATTTAATGCACACGTGTTCGGAGGAAAAAGGAACGAGATTCACGCTGGGGAGACGACTTTGCAGCGACGGTGACGCACACGAGTGTTGGCGGCATGAGCGCGGTGTGGAGGACGGTGACCAGGTGAGGGGGGTGGCTGATAGCCGGGCCTGGTCGGACCTGGTCGAATGGTCTGGTCGAAATCGAGTGGCTAGTTGAAGCGTGGTGGTTGAAAGCGCGTGTGCCTGAAGTCGGGCCGGAGTGGTGGTGGTGTGTGCTGGTTGGAACCGAGTGGTGGTCGGTGTGTGTGTGGTCGTGCGGGTGGTGTGCGAGGATGAGCAGGCGGTGTGCTGTTGGTGCGGGGCAACCTGGCTCGGCCTGTGGAACCCGACGGGTGGGACCCACGCATCAACGGGAGGATGGAATTGGGAATTGGTTTTCATTCTCTTTTTAAAAGGCTGAGAGCTCTTGGATTTTATCAGTCGTAGCAAAATAGTTCCAAAAATTCTGAAATTTTTAGGGAAGGCTTAGGTCACTGTGTAGATCCTCGTGGAAGTTTTATAGGGTTTTATTTGTAGTATATTTTTTCAAAAAATCTTTTAGGGTTATGTTTGCTTGCATTTTAATTTATTTTAACTGAAGAAATTTTGCAAGGTATGTGTTAACTAAATTTCCCATTTCATACTTAGTGTAATTATAATAAGTCTGGATTTTTTAAATTACCACTTCATTTCACTTTGTTTTAACCCAATAGTTTATGTTATTTCCCTAAAATGATGTTTTATGTTTAAAATCCACAAAACTTTGATTTGAAATCCAAATAATTTAAATGACCAAGAGATGCAGCAAAAGTTTTAAAAAGATCACCTTTTTATACATTTGAAATATAAACCCCAAGCATGGGATATTACAGACCTACCCCTTTTACAAAGAATCTTGACCTCGAGATTCAGTAGGCTCTGTAAAGAAAAAAGTTAATTCGGCTCTAAGGCGATCTTGTTCCCAGGTGGCTTAGTCTTCGGTATGGTTGCTCTATTGAATCCTTAGCATCTTGATGGCGCGACTACGAGTATGCCTTATGGCTTCATCTAAGATTCGGATCGGGTGCTCCTGGTAAGAAAGATTCGGTTGGAGATCAATGTTCTCCAACTGAGTGAGTTCGGTTGGGACTTGAAGACACTTGAGCCGTGATATGTAGAAGACATTGTGCACATCTAAGAGTTGTAGTGGCAGCTCCAACTTGTATGCTATTTCGCTTTTTCTTTCGGTGATTCGGTATGGTCTAATGTATCAAGGTGCCAGTTCCCATGGACTTGGAAACGGTGAATGCCTCGCAGTGGTGAGACCTTGTGATAAACATAACCGTTTACTTCAAAGGTTAGCTCACGGCGGCGACGATCAACATAACTCTTCTGTCGTGACTGCGTTTCTCTTAACCACCTTTTTATCGCGTTAACTTGCTTTTGTGCTTCTTGGATGATGGCTGGTCCAAAGATTTGTCTTTCACTGATTTCAGATCAGAACAGGGGTGTTCTTCACTTCCTCCCGTAAAGTGCTTCAAAAGGTGACATCTGGAGACTGGACTGAAAACTGTTGTTGTAGGAGAACTCACCAAATGCCAAATATTTCTCCCAATCTGTGCCATTGCACACAAGCTCATAACATATCTTCCAGGATTTGATTTGTCGTTTCGGTTTGACCTCCTGTTTGTGGGTGGAATGCCGTGCTAAAGAATAGCTCGGTTCCCAATAACCCATATAAGCTGTAAATTGAGAACCTCGGTTAGATGTTATTGTCTTTGGGACACCATGTAAGCGGACAATGTTATTCATAAAGAGCTCTGCAAGTTTGGCTCCATTGTAGGTGGTGCGAACTGGAATAAAGTGTGCCTCCTTGGTGAGGCGATCTATGATAACCCATATGCAATCATGTCCAATCTTGGTCTTTGGCAGTCCAGTTATGAAATCCATGTTGATTTCATCTCATTTTCATTCAGGAGCCTGTAGGGGTCGAAGCAATCCTGCTGGTCGCTGGTGCTCCGCCTTAACACGTTGACACGCATCGCATATGGCCACACGCGCACTGATGTCTTGCTTCATACCAGGCCACCAGAATTGTTGCCGGAGGTCCTGATACATCTTAGTACTTCCGGGGTGGATAGAGTGGTGAATTATGAGCTTCTCTAAGGATGAGGTCCTTGATATCCGAACTATTTGGGACATATATCCGTTGTCAGGCTTTCAACGAATTGTGATTCTTCGCCCTTATGCAAGTTGTGCTTGACTCCCGCAATAATTGGATCTTCGAGCTTAGCAGTTTGAATCTGCGATTTGAGAGTAGGTTGTAGCATTAGAGTAGCAATATGGCCTTCCTCAACCACTTCTAGGTTGAGTTTTTGGAATTCTTCATGCAGCGCATGTTGACTTGCTTCAATTGACGCATTGATGTAGTGGAGTTTCCAGCTGAGGGCATCTACTACAACATTGGTTTTACCAGGGTGGTAATGAATACCTAAGTCGTAGTCTTTGATCAATTCCAGCCATCTTCGCTGCCTTAGGTTCAGATCTGGCTGTGTGAAGTACTAAAGGCTTTTGTAATTGGAGTAGATCTCACACCGATTGCCGATGATTTAATGCCTCTAGATCCTGAGAGCATGAACTACCGCTGCTAATTCCAACTCATGAGTCGGATTATTAGCTTCATGGGGCCGTAGATGTCTTGAGGCATAGGCCACCACCTTGTCTTCTTGCATCAACACGCAGCTGTGGCTGTGGCGGGATGCATCACAATATACGATGAAGCCTGTGTATATCGGACAGAGTAGGCACTGGAGCTGTTGTGATTCTTTTCATAAACTCATGAAAGTTCTCATCACATTCTGTTGACCATTCAAACTTCTCCTTTAGGAGTTGAGTCATTGGCCTTGCAATTTAGGCGAAATTTTCGATGAACCGGCGGTAATATCCCGCCAGGCCAAGGAAACATCGGACTTCAGGAACGGAGTGGGGCTGTTTCCAAGCTAAGACATCTTGTACCTTACTCGGATCTACTGCCACACCTCCTTCAGGCCTAAGAATCCGACTTCCTTTAGACAGAATTTGCATTTGCTGAATTTGGTGTACAACCGATGCTCGCATAGTTTGTCGAGCACTATCATAAAGTGTTTGATCGTGTTCTTCTGTGATCTTGGAGTAGATAAGAATATCGTCGATGAAGATCACCACGAACTGTTCCAAATACACCATAAAAATTTTGTTCACAAGGTTCATTAAATTTGCAGGAGCATTGATCAGTCCAAAAGACATTACGGTGTACTTATACAGACCGTAACGGGTGGTAAAACAAGTCTTAGAAATGTTTTCAGGTCTGATCTTGAGTTGAAAATATCTGAGTCTCAGGTCAATCTTAGAGAAGACACTTGCACCATCCATCTGATCGAACAAATCATATGTCCTTGGGCGAGGATATTTGTTCTTGATGATGACTCCGTTTAAAGAACGATAGTCGACACATATCCGCAGATTGTCATCCTTCTTTACAAATAGCACCGGGCATCCCCATGGTGATGAGTTAGGATGAATGAATCCTTTGTCCAACTATTCTTTGAGTTTCTTTCTTCAATTCCGCCAACTCATCGGATGTCATTCGATAGGGTTGCTTGGACATAGGCGTTGCCCTTGGCATTAAATTGATGACGAATTCCATGTCGTGATCCAGCAGTATCCCTAGTAATTCATCCGGAAATACGTCGGGATACTCACATACTACCGGCACCTGACCAAGCTCTTGGATTGAGATGGAATTGAGCATGGGCTACTGCGATGGAGCTGCATAAGTGGAGGTAAAAACGACATGTTCCCTGTCTGAGTTGACAAGATAGACAGTTCGTTCTGCGCAATCTATTGCTCCTTTGTGGTTGGCCAGCTGATCCATCCCTAGTATAACATCTATCCCAGGTGTATCTATCATAATGAAATTTGCTTTGAATTCTATCCCTTCGATTTCAATCCAGACTGCGAAACAACCAAGTTTTGTTTGTATAACTACTCCGGGTGAATACATTACCATGTTGGTTTCTAGGTGTGTAGCCTTTAAGTCTTGTTGTAGAACAAATTTCTTCGATATGAATTGAGTTGGAAGCTCCGGAATCAAATAATGCCAATGTAGGTACAGAGTGGATGAGAATTGTACCTATCACCACGTTAGGTGACACGTCAGCCTCTTCTGCGGTCGTATGATTCAGTCGGTCACGTCTTGGCTTGGGGGTTTGCTGCCCTCCTTGACCTTGTGCAAGGCCTTGGGGTCGTTGCTGGACACCGAGGGGTGGCGGTTGAAGCGCTGGAAACTTCCTCTGCAGGCACGTACTCGCATAGTGTCTGTGTTCTCCGCAGTTAAAGCAGGTGACGTCAGCTGCCCGGTTTTGAGTACCGAATGGCTGCACCCTACGGTTGTATTGATAAATCGCGGCTTGCTGAGGACGAGGACCTTGAGCTTGAAATCTTGGAGGTTGTGGTGCTGAAGGACACGCGTTCGCTGGTTGCCAAACGCGTGGTCAGGACGCACTGCTGCTCGCTGATTTTTGTGCAAGCCACTTACGCTTGCGGCTCTAAACCACTGCTTGGGTGCTATCTTCAACCCGAATGGCTTCGTTGATCAGGTCCTGGAAGTTGGGGACCTCATGGGCAGCAAGTGACCACTTCTTCTCGTCATTGAGATGATTCCAGAAGAGAGCAATCTTTCTCCCTTCATTTGGTATCTCGGACGCTGCATAGCGGGCGAGATAATTGAATCGGGGGAGAAACTCCATCACCGGCGGTTTCCCTACCGAAGTTCATAGAATTCTTGCCTCTTGATGTCCATGATGCTTGAGGGGATGTGGGCGTTACAGAAGGCCTCCTTGAAAGCAATCTAGGTGAGAGTCTGGCCATGAGAATAGCCTGATAATTCTCCCACTAGGCAGCTGCTGCGCCTTGCATCTGGTAAGATGCGTATAACACCTTCTTGTCAGTGCATTGGGCAATGATCAATTTGCTTTCGACGGTGCGGAGCCAGTCATCCGCGTTAAGAGTATCATTTGCTGAAGTGAAGGCCGGTGGCTGAGTTCGCATGAACTCGCCCATCCTGGACGACAATCGGTTGGCAGCAGTGTCGAGGGCTGTAGTGTTTTGCACCAGTTGCGGGAGCAAAAGGGTGTTGGTCTGCCTTCCTTGCTCAATCATGGCCAAGACCTACACCATGGTGGGCTGCTGTGGCAGAACTTCTTCGAGGATAGGAGCAGGCTGAGGATGCTCAGCTTGCTGCGTTGATGCAAAAGGATGCGGTGGTGTAGGGACCTTACTCCCTGGCCGTTGCGATCTGGAAGCAGCTCTTGTCACCATAAGCTGACGATTTGAGCGAGTTACCGGCATCCTGCTCATGCAAAATGCAGCTTAATAAACGTACGCAAGACCAGGGGGAATAAGCACAAGCTAAGTAGGTCGGCAGGTATTTTCATCCCAACAAATTTAACTTGACCAAACTGAGAATGCATTAAACTATAAGAGCAGCACATATGAAATTAAACATAGGGTCAAATTTTACATGGCGCACGTGCCCGTTGCCTTTACATTACAAAGGAAGCAACTCGACTAGCATAAGTAGCATATTACAATAATTATACAGCTACTTCCCACATAACTCTAGACTTACAAAATGCCAAAAACGCTCACGCTAAGTCCTGCATGTGAGCTCTAGGCTATTCGCCTCAGTCTAGTCCGGTGGCGGCCAAACACAAACACGCGGGGGCATTGGATGTTGGACCGGATGGGGATGCTGGGTCCTGATAGCTCCTCGGCAGGCGCAAGCACGACATCCTCTCTGTACATCAGCTCTGGTGAGAAGTGCCCCTGAGCCACCAGTGGTGCGATGTTGCCCTCGAGCAGGGAGATCCTCTGGCGGGCCTCCATCAGCTCATAGGATAACCGGCAGAGGTATCCGTCAAGAGACATCACTAGGCCGGCGAGGTGCCCGTGGGGAGTATAGAGTGGTCTACCCGCCACTCGGTAAATGTGCTCCTGGTCCATAGCCCGTGTCGGAAAATGGTAGAACGGGGCCTCTAGCTCTGGCAACTCATGTCGTAGATGTACGATGGCAACGTAGGCCACGTCGTAGAGTGACATCAAGATGGTAGAGCCTCTCCTGCAGTAACAGAAAGCGGAATTTCCATGATGACGTCCTAGCATGAGTACCCGGGCGAGATACTCGGTGGACGCCGCACTGGAGGACGTGCTGATGACCGTATATAGAGGTCTGTGCGGCCACTCTATGTGCTGAAGCATCACCCAAAGGGTATGCTGCAGGGTACCTTCCTCGAAGGTATTGGTGCGGTACTGTGGCTCCCATAGGTAGTCATCTGCAATTTAAGATCAAAGAGGAGTTAGTGAACACATGATAGGAGACATGGATAAGAAATGATATTATATAGGAAAGGATTTTCAGCATAAGTTTCTTATTCATTCTCTATGTTATTCATCCATCTCCTACGACTCAAAACTCAGGTCATACTACCCCTTGGTCTTTACCTACTATTAGACCTTTGTATTAGCAACCAACTGAACTCCAAATGAAGGTAAGGGTTTTTAGGAATAATAGATCACATTATTTTCAGCAAGTAATGTGTTCTAAGATTTTGAGAAAAGATCCATCCGAAGTAGCATCTTGCGGCATTATCAACTATTAGACCTTTGTATTAGAATTCATGCATGAAATAGGATTAGCAACTACCGGCATGCTAAACATAGCAGTTTAATATCAAACATACAAGCATGCAATAATAGATTTGCAAAACAAAGTAAAATAAGTAAAATACTGGGATCAATATGATCAAAGGGGGTGCTTGCCTTGCTCAGATTGTTCTGAATATAGGCTTGGTTGATCGTTGGAGATTTCGTTCGCACAATCAACGTCTATTGCTAGAAGAGCCAAAAATCAATTAAATAATTCAACTAAATTCTAACAGTAACCAAATAAAAATATTTTTGCATCTTCAGGTAAATTATGATTTTATATGAATTTAGAAACAAAAACTATTCGATTTGGAGTTCTTATGCGAAAGTTATAGCATAAACCATTTCTGCTGGAAAAGAAAATCCAACAATAGGGTTTCGACTACTGTTCACCGGTTCGACTACACGTGGTCGGAAGGGGGCATCGACCACCTGGTCGAATGGTGTTTCGACCACCTAGTCGAAAGAGTTTCAACCATATGGTCGAAGGAACCGACAATAAGGTCCACGGGGTGCGGCGACGCGATGAGGTTGGGTGGCGGAGGCTTTTCGGCCAAAATGGCAATGGCAAGGCCAACATCGCTCGTAACTAAATGGCGTGCGCACGAGCATCTGCGGAGTACAAGGAACATACCGGAGTAGGGTACGGCTGTTGGGGTGGTCTGGAGCTCTAGCGGCGGTGGCCGACGACGGCAAGGATGACCTCCACGTGGACAGCCCACCAAGGAGGGGGATGCTGCTTGAGGTGGCTTGGTAGAGCTTCGGGACGCCCACGTGATGCTCCTCTCCGGGACTTGGACCAAGGTGCGGTGTAGCTCCAACAGTGATGGTGGCGGCAGGAATGGTCGGAGTTGGGGAAGAACCTTGCGCTGGTGGTTCGTGAGGGGGAAGGGTAAAATTAGCATGGGGGAAAGCTTCCTAAAGCTTCGGAACCCAAGCTAACCGGTGTGTGGGGGAGGTGAATATTACTGGAGCACCGGTGGTGAGTGGGGCGGCGTCTCTACCGAGATGGAGCTCGCTCAGTTTCTTTGAGCTTGAGCTCAACTGAGGAGAGGGGAAGCTTGGTGAGAGACCGGGGAGGAACAGAGGAAGATAAAGGGTTTTGGGTGGCCTCGTAGGCGAGGGACAGAGTCTGGTCGGACCTGGTCGAAGGGTCTGGTCGAAACGGAATGCCTAGTCGAAACCGAGGGGTTGGTCGAAACCGCGTGCCTGGTCTGAACTGAGTAGCTGGTTGGAACAACGTGGCTGGTCGAAAGCAGCGTGCCTGGTCGAAACGAATGGCTGATGCGGGTTGGCGCACGGGGATGAGCCAGGACAGGTGGCACGCTAGCGTGGGGCAAACCTAACTCTGCCCATGGAACAGCAGGCCCAACGGGTGGGACCCACTCGTCAGCGGGAGGATGGAATTTGGAATTGGTTTTCATTCTCTTTTTAAATGGCTGAGAGCTCTTGGATTTTATCAATCATAACAAAATAGTTCCAAAAATTCCAAAATTTTTAGAGAAGGCTTAGGTCATAGTGTAGATCCTCGTGGAATTTTTATAGGGTTTTTATTTTTAGTATATTTTTCCCCAGAAAATCTTTTAGGGTTATATTTTCTTGTATTTTAATTTATTTTAATTGAAGAAATTTTACAAGGTATGTGTTAACTAAATTTCCCATTTCATACTTAAGTGTAATTATAATAAGTCTGGATTTTTTAAGTACCACTTCATTTCACTTTGTTTTAAAACCAAAGAGTTTATGTTCTTTCCCTAAAATAATGTTTTAGGTTTTAAAATCCACAAAACCCTGATTTGAAATCCAAATTATTTGAATGACCACGAGATGCAGTAAAAGTTTTAAAAAGATCACATTTTTATACATTTGAAATATAAACCCCAAGCTTCGGATGTTACAGAGAGAGAGAGAGAGAGAGCTAGTGGAAATTCATGTGTTTGTCATGTAGTGTTTGTTTCTCTTACATGCATATACTGGCTTGTGTATGCTTAATAAGATGTTTGCCAGAGCATACCATTGGGGGTTTATCCCATGGCTATAGTATTATCCAATGTTATAAACTTGGTCCCACCTGTTGGTTGCTTCTGAAAATATGGACAACGGGGTTCACTCCATATTTCTTATCCCAGCTGGTGTGACCTTGGTGGTTTTCTCCAAACTGGGTGGGTTGTGCACATATTTGGAAGCAAGGATTCGAACCCGGTACCTATTGTCAAATTTAAACTCAAAATTTGAATTTCCAGTTTTCGGCCTGTTACTACCTTGTTTGACGAGTTCTCAGCTTGTTACCGCTTGAAATTGTTAGATATGTATATAGCTTAGGGTCTTATGGTGTTCTTTGTATATTGACCGACTATGTACATGATATATTGGCCTTTTGGCCCATTGAAATAGAGCAAGGTTCATTCCAACATGACATCAGAGCCATGAAAACTCTAACCCAGCCTTTCATCCCATGTGACCACCGCCGCGCTCGCCGACTCTGCTTCTTTGCCGCGAGCACCTCCTAAGCCGTCCGCGCGAACGTCTCCTCCGTTTCTCTACCGTGAGCACTTCCTTGCTCGAGTCACCGCCGCCTTGCTCCCCGGATCTGACTGGATTGACGCCGCTCGAGCTTAATCTCTGCTGTGGGATGCCCCTGAGCCTCACTACCACCTAAGCTTGCCCTCGAACTCCGCCCGCCGCCTCTGCTCCATCAGGCCCCTAAGCTCCGCCCCTGAGCATCTGTTCAGCGCGACCCGAGCTTACCCCTTGGGCCCTTAGCTCCTCGCTGCCCGTCGCCTTGATCCCACTGGTCCCCTGAGCTCCGCCAACCACCTCTGCTCCTTGCTAGCTGCCACCGAGCTCTCGTTGGATCCTCTACTCGCCGCCCGAGCTTCACCCAGCCAGCTGCGGCTGCCCCAGAGCCGGATGAGGACAGGGAAGCTGTTGCCGCCCAAATCAATGCTGACGATGTCCGCGGGGTCTCTGCCTCTCCGGCCTCTGCTCGAGTGGCCCTTGCCTCTAGCCTCGGGCTACTGACGTCCCCTCCGGCTTTGGGCTACCACTGTTTCCTTCGCCCTCTACGCTCGGCCTCAGGCTGCTGCTGCTCCAAGTCTGCTCCGCTGAGCCCTGGGCTGCCACATGATGCAGTTGTAGATCTCATGGCCGCTAGTGCTGCACCTTTCGGCGCCGCCGGTAGCATACCTGCAGGTTGTGCGCCCTCCGCCCCTGTTCTTGGCTAGCTCACCGTCGCCGCCCTTGTCTTGGGATGATGTCGTTGCTCCTGCCTTAGGCCGCCACCGCCGCCCCTACCTCAGGCTGCCGCCCTAGCCTCAGCCGTCGCCCTGGCCTCGGACCACTACCACCACCACACTTGCCTTGGGCAGCTGCCGTCCCTGGGTCAGGGTATGTTTGTCTTGCTCTTGCTTCTCAGCCGTCCTCGCCCCCACTACCTTCCTCGTCCGGTATCTTAGTCTTCATGGATCTTGGACTCGGGTACTTCGTTTCACATGACATCAAATTCTACTTGCCTTGTTTCTATGAGTCCCACGACTCTTTATTCCACTGTTCAGACTGCAAATGGTACCTCTCAAACTGTTGTAGGCCGATGCATCCTTTCCACTTCTTCCTTTGATGTTTCTATTGCCCCTTATGTTTCCAAGCTTACTATGCAGTTTATGTCGGCTAGTTAGATCACTGATCACAATTGTCGTGTAATTCTTGAGTCTGACTCTTGTTGTGTCTAATCTCGTTGCACGGGTAATCTGCTTGGTGCTAGCCCTTGGCTTTGTGAATCGCAGCGTCTTTGGTAGCTCGACTGGCTGCACCTTCCTTCTGCTGTCTCCACCAGCCAGTCAGTCACTACACCTACCTCTGTTATTGTTGCGTCCTCTGCTGCTTCCTTTGCTCAGTGGCACCATTGTCTGAATCATCTCTGTGGATCACGACTGTCCTCTCTACCTTGTTGTGGTCTTCTTGGGTCTGTTTCTAGTGACCTCTTTACCTTATATGGGTTGCAAGCTTGGCAAGAAGCTATAGCTCTCCTATCCCTCTAGTGATTCTGTCTCGACTCGTCCTTTTGATCTTGTTCCCTCCGACATTTGGGGCCCAACAACCTCGTTTCGAAAGGGGGTCATCGATACTATGTGATCTTTATTGATGATTATTTTCGTTATACGTGGATCTACTTCATGTCCTCTCATAGTCAGGTTCTTTCTATTTACCGGACGTCTGCCACCATGGTTCGCTCTCAGTTTTATTCGGCCATTCGTATTTTTCGTGTTGATTCTGCAGTACCTCTCTGCTGCTTTGTGTCGCTTTCTCACTGAGCAGGGTGCTCTTCTCCAGTACTCTTGGCTTGGTGCTCACGCTCATAATGTTATCTCGAGCGTAAGCATTGTCACTTGCTTGAGACAGCTCGCGTTCTTATGCTTTTTATTTTTCACCTCACTTCTGGGCTAAGGCTGTCTCCACTGCTGCTTTCTCATCAACATGCAGTCTTTCACCGCTCTTTAGGGTTCTACTCCTGTCGAGTGTTTTTATGGTTGGGCTCCCGAGTACTGACTCTTCGTTGTTTCGGCTGTGTCTGTTTCGTCTTTCTTCCAACTCGTGAGCGCACCAAGCTGACTCCACGGTTAGTTGAGTGTGTTTTTCTTGGCTATAGTCTTGAGTATAAGGGTTATCGCTGCTACGACCCTGCTACTTGCCAGATGATCTCTCGGGACGTTACCTTCGATGAGCCCAGGCCTCACTACCCTTGTCCCTCTACTATCAGCTCAGATTCTCTTGTTGAGTCGATATCCTTTATGACTTTTCCTGACACAATTTTCCACTTCTGTTTTGCTTTCGCCTCCACTCACTTCACTTCCCTCCTTCGACTCCACCTATTCCCTCCTCTGGAGTTTCCTTCTAGCTCCTTTCTTGAGATTCCACCTTTTCCGTTGCACTATTGTTGCCCTCTTGCCTACTCCAGTTGAGCACCCGTCTTTGCTGGGCCCTATTCACAGTTCTTCAACATCCTTAGCTCCGCTTTCTCCCAGATACGATCTTCGTGATCGTCACACTATCAGGCCTCTTGAGCGCTACAGTTTTGCAACTGCTGCTCTTTCTGAGCCTACGACCTACTGTGAGGCTGCTGCTCACCCTAAGTGGCAGCTCGCGATGTCTTGAGCAGATTGCTGTTTTGGAGCGTACTAGCACTTGGGATCTTGTGTCCTTACCTGCGTCACTCCTATCACATGCAAGTGGGTGTACAAGATCACACTCAGATGGTTCCTTTGAGCACTACAAGGCTCGTCTTGTGGCACGTGGTTTTCAGTAGAAACATGGTCGTGACTACGATGAGACCTTTGCTCTTGTCTCCTACATGATCACTGTTCATACCCTTCTTGATATGGCTTCTATTCGACAGTGGCCAATCTCTTAGCTGCACGTCAAGAATGTCTCTCAATAGCGAGCTGCGTGAGGTCACATGCAGCCGCCCCTGGGTCTCCTGGGTATTATGTCTCTGATGGTATGGTTTGTCACCTTCGCCGCTCTCTATGGAGTCAAACAAGCCCTTCGTGCTTGGCTTGACCGCTTCTCTATTGTTACTGCTGTCGGTTTCTCCGCCAGTGATCACGATCATGCCCTCTTTTTACACACCTCTCCTTGGGTCTCCTCGATGATATGATCATTACTGGAGATGACTCAATATATTGCTTTTGTGAAGGAGTATCTCAGTAACCCGTTCTTAATATCTTATTTGGGTCCTTTTCGTTACCTCCTTGGATTGATGTTACTTCTACGCATGAGGGCTACTATCTATCCCAAGAGAAGTACATTCAGGATATCTTTGCTCGTGCTTGTCTCACTTATCAGCTTATGAGTTTGAGGAGGGGGTTAGATATGTATATAGCTTAGGGTCTTAAGGTGTTCTTTGTATATTGACCGACCATGTACATGATATTGGTCTTTTGGCCCATTGGAACAGAGCAAGGTTCATTCCAACAGGAATTACTAGTCATCAATTAATATTAAAATTTTCTCAGTTTTCTCTCAATTTTCGTTTTCTTGAATTGCTAACACCAAACAATATACATCAATGGGTACTAGTTAAAGCAATCGAAAATAGGTCACAACATAACAATACCGGTAGCTACAGTACTACAGGTAATGGCGTTTACAGGTTATGGCTGAATTTTTTTCATCGCTGTATTTGTAGTCGAAAGAACTTGCTTTTGTTGATTTATGTTCTTTTGTTGAGTAACTATAGTGACATCAGTGGCAGTAGTGTTGGAGGTTTTTGGAGGTTTTGGTGATCATAGCTGTCAATTCCGTTATGGAGGTCATTCTGGTTTGCCTCTTGGTATGGAATGCACCGATATCGGCCTATTCCGGCGTATTGTTCCGGATTTTAATATAATATTATATATTTATGAATTATATGCACACATAATTTCACTTGGAATCTCACTTCAAATACATAACTATAAAATAAAAATGACACAGAGTTCAATGACTTAATAAATACAAAGGTTGTACATTGTTAAATAATACAAAATCAGTTCATAACTTCATACATTTTACCATAATTTAGCATACTAGTCTAACATAATTTCACTTATCGATAAAGTAGTATTGAATTGGGCTTTCTGAGCTGATTCAAATGAGTGGTCACATCAATTATGCCCGATACCGGAATTACCGGAATGGGTCAGAATGACCGGTATTGAGGATGGTACGGGATTGAGGCTACTGTATGCCTCTTTGGGTGTCGGTATGGCATGTTCTGGCCATTCTGGCCGATACCGGAATGGAATTAATAAGCTTGGTTTTGATAGGTTGGTACTCAGTGACATAGTTTGCTAGAAATGCGGTTCGTCCGAGTCGTGGTACGGGATTCGGATTCGTAGTTTGCCACTTTTTCTTCCAATTTCCACTGCGAACACGAACCCTGACTCTAAACCGGTTCGGGTTTGACGAATTCGGTTCGCGATTTGCGGGATTTTATAGCAAATTAGTTAAATAAATTGCGCCGTAGGTTCTTGAACCTGTACTGAAATTTCACTTGTTACTTCTAAACTAACTTGGCATCCTAAATTTGTAGTTGTTGGTCAAGTAGGCCCAGCTGACAGAATTTGCTGAAGCGGACAACAGATTCCATTAAGAGGGATGACATGAAGAGGTGACATGGTAGTCTCCGTTAAGAGGGATGACATGGTAGACTTGTTTAGGATCCATCAAGGATGGTAAGGGATGACATGAAAATATGACATGTTGGACTTGTTTAGGACCCATCAAGGATGGTAGGCATTACCTGATGGGTGCTGCTTTAGGACCCATCAAGGATTCTGTGGTCCTCTTTAGTGAAATCCACTTCCCATCTCCAAATCAGCATCATCCATTAAGTCAGTGTGTCATGTATGCTAGTACATCAGGAGGGTAAACATCGGAGAGAGTTCGGGCAGCAATGAGTTGAGGTAGAATGGTGCTAGATGAAGGAAGGCACCAATTGGGGAGAGAAACGGATCTAGAGTAGTCAGCCTAGGGAGAGACCAGAGCTAGGATTGGTGACATGGAACTACTTCATTGTTCGTTGCTTCATAAAAATTCACGTACACAGCCTGCTTATATAGAGAATGAGTTGCCTCCTAACATCCGAACTCCATCCCTAACTCATTCCAACTTACCAACTCTATCTCTAACTTACCAACTCTTCATATCTAACTTACCAACCCTATCTTTTAATAACCTTCGGACTCAATAACAAACTAGACTTAACATTCCTAGTCCTCTTCTTGAATGCAAACTTCTGGTGGACTTGGACTCTTGCATTGGTTGTGCTGGCTCACAGACATGACAGTCTCACAGGCAGTTAGACAGTTGACTATCAGTGACAAGATTCATGACCTCCTAGGTTAATTTAGAAGTTTAAGGACCTAAGTGGGGACTCGCGGTGCAATTTATTCAAATCCTAGTATTTGGGTGAACTTGGACGGTGGTGGCCTGGGTCCAACTTGATGATGTCCATATACTGTAACCAGGATTGTGATGTGTCTGGATCTGAGATGATTTGCTGGTTCCCTAGTCTTCTGTTAAGTTTGCAATGATTTGCTGGTTCCCTAGTCTTCTGTTAAGTTTGCAATCCTAAGCATGAATATAGCGTGCCACATACTCAAACCAGTGCAGCATGAAGTATAATTGAGTTAAAGCATTCGTACGATTCCATGTGCACTAGCATTTAAGATACCTAAACTGGCTGTTTGTGCTACTGTTCTTTGTGCTAAGCAATTTTTTCTGTGATGTGTTTGAACTCTGTTTCTTACTTACACGACTAATCTGAAAAGAACAAAATTTATAGAAGTTGAACTGATATTGCATGTAAATTCAGTCAGTGTGTTGCTTTCGATTGGAACTACGAGCACTATAATGGTGGTATTTTGTAATTTGTTTTTACCGACACAGCTTCAATGCTAGAAAGGCATGGTTGTTGTGCTAGATATCTTTTCATAGTATGCCATAGTTTGACCAAGATATTAAAACTAGCAGTTCAGTTAGTAACCCACCAGTTCATCTTGATGACCGGTGGCCTGAGCCCTATCGTGGGTTGATGGTTGAGTCAGTTTTGCCCACACTGGTCTTGGCAGGGCTACCTTGTACTTTTCATGTGACATATCTGCACTGGGAGTGCTATTGTTGCACTGTCTCTGCCGCTATGCCTCCCTGTCTAATGATTTTTGTTAAGTTCCAACTTTGGGTGAAAATTTAGGTGTAATTTCCAGTGTCTGATACCTTTTTGATATTGTGCATAGCTTGAGAATTAACCATCAAGTAGTGTGATTGCGATTCTTTCATCTACTTTGATGTTCTAATGTCTGATTCCCAGTGCGGCTGTTCGCAGATTTTGAAGGCAGTTGAGACGATGGTAACAGATGCTACACATTACATAGATCAGGCCAAAGAACTTTTAGAGAATGCTGTGGATGAACTTCAGAATCCAAAAAATTTGGAATAGTTGATGGGGATGTCAGGCGGGTACAGTTGGAGCACTGACGACAAGAGTGCTAATAGATCGTAACTAGCTTCCATTTGCCTTCTGTTTAAAGGGCGGAGTGTAAATTCCTTGAATGCTTTTATACCAATCGTTCTGTTGATATTTTGTACTGCTTCCCCAGATTCTGGGGCCAAGCCAGTTTCTGCAAATAAATAAGCTCTCTGGTTTCATGGGATTGCTTGTGGTTGGTTGTTTATCGCGTGCATTATCGCAACTAGGGTCATGAGCCAAAACAATTTATATAATGGTGCATGTGAACAGTGCACTTCTGTCGAATGTAGCTAGTAGCGACCGAACCGAATTGTCTAGACTGTCGCGTGCATTTTGACAAATGTGGATAGATTACTCCTGTGGTGTTCGATTGGTAGACTGATGTGTGGTTTCTGCAAATTAACTATCATTTGGCAGCAATACTGCATCATAAACATGTGTATGTAATTTACGCACTTTGTCGGACCCGAAAGTAATACTTTTAAATCATCTGTGTATTTTACACAAGTTTTTGGAATATAGTATAC
Organism: Hsuehochloa calcarea; assembly: GCA_036346395.1. Lineage (NCBI taxonomy): Eukaryota > Viridiplantae > Streptophyta > Magnoliopsida > Poales > Poaceae > Hsuehochloa > Hsuehochloa calcarea. The sequence continues at coordinate 32,335,427 of CM070610.1, forward strand.
ATAATAAATAAATATGGTAACATCCAGAGGTTGAAATACCGGCTGGTAATCACCGGTGATCGGTTTTCCTGGTTGGGTTTGGGAAAAAAACCGGTTGAAAAACTTTGAATTCAAATTTGAATTTTTTATTCCATAATGTCCTTTTCCAGTTCGTTTAGGCATTGTTATGCTAAATTATGTATTGAAATATTGGTTTTTAGTATATTTAGCACTTATAATATATGAAAGAGTATTGGATGCTCTTTGGATGCTATTTGTTAGCAATATCCTGTTTTGGAGGTTTGGAAAGCAGCACATAGCATTGTCTCCCTCTTGCCTTCCTCCCTCTCTCAAGTAGCAAGCAAGCATCATTGCTCTCCCCTCTTGCTTCCCTCCCTCCCTTGAGCAGCGGTGGCAAGCAACGATAGCAATGACGAAGCAAGCGGCGAGGCAAAGCACAACAATGGCGGTGGTGGCGGTGGTAGCAAAGCGAAGAGTAGTAGTAGCGCAGGAGCAAGCGCGGTGAGTTTTCTCTCTATTTGCTAGAGTGTCTTAATGAGTTTCTGAAACATATATTCAGAATGTGGTATGGATTATTGTAGGTGATAGCTCCTAAATTGATCAATGTTTGGGATCATGGAGAGAGATTAGGAGGTGCTGGTTGGAAGTGTAGATATTGTAACCTTAAGAAATCAGATAGAGGTGTCACCCGCCTAAAAGAATATCTTGTTGGGAAACACGGCGATTTATTGCTTACAGTGGGGTTCCGGTGGAAGTCCGAATGCTTATGCTGGCAAGTCTTGAAGAAGCGAAGGTAAGAAAGCCTGTAGCTCGTGGTCAATCATATGAAGATGTCTTCGATGATAACGAGAAAATGCAAATGGAATGAGCTCGTCGAGAGTCGTTAGAGGTACACCAGTTGCAACAAAGAGCCAAAGCCAGGGGTGCGACGTTTGAACATGGTGGTGGCAGTGGAAGTGGTAGGGGAAGTGTAAAGGATCTAGACCCGCCATTATGAGTTAATGGAATGTTTTGGTGATTAATGACAAATTCAAATATGAGACTAACTCTCTTGTCTAGTATTATCATGTGTAGTCTCATTTGGATATAAAAGTGAAATTCAATGAGGTATGCAATCGACATCTTAATCTTATATATATTGTTGCATTCCTCATATCCAAAATATAGGATGAACTCAACCATAAGTTTAACTTTAATATGGGCATATGATCTAATTACACATTTGTGTATGCACACATTTAGGGGGGGTTTATTCTATATTTTGTGGTTTCATTAGTATTGATCCATATTCTGTTTTTCACATATATTTGGGATCTTTACTTTGAAACATATCCGTTTGAGTATATAGAACTTGTGTAGTTTTTGTATACTCATGTTTTGAGTGTATAGAATTTGTGTAGTTCTTACATATTCATGTCGTGAGTATATATAACTTGTGTAGTTCATATATACTCACGTTGTGTTACATTTATCTACATTCAATTTATGTGTAATTGAAGTGGTTATCATTAATTACCAATAAGGGAAAGATTGAAGTATCTTATCCCACCATTATGTGATAATGGTTTGTTGTGGTAACTAATGGTAATCACATTGTGGAACTAATATTTTTCATGAGTTGGATGAGTAGGTTATGTTCCAGGGTGATGAAGACTTTGGATGTCATCATGTGTCAATGACATTAAAAGTCAAAAGCTTGGTGTAAAGGATGCATCATGAGTTGATGCTTATGAGTTGATCGTCGAGACAAGAGAAGACCCATCATGTGTTGATGGAGGACAAGCAAAGGATCATTATGTGTTGAAGATTATCAAGTTAATGACCCGAACTTGAAGTGATGATGTGCGTCATCAAGTTTCAAGAAGATGCAAGGCAAAGGTATGACTAGCTAGGGCTAAGGATGTGTTCCTAGTCTTTTACCGGTCTTGGTGTTTGGTTGGTAGACCGGATTGCTAGTATATGTTGTCGTACTATTAAGAGAGGTCCTAACTAGTAGTTTGAGTTAGTCATGTGTTGATAGCTCATTGTGTTTTCTCTAGCTCATCTAGGCATGATGCTATCATTTGCGAATGCGTTGCGCAAATAGTTAAGGCTCATGCATAACACTTGTAGCATGTGACTTAAGTTTGCAAATGTGTTTTGCAAATGGCGTAAGTCCATGCACCTTATTCCTTGTGATGAGTATTCTAATGGTTGGCAAATGTGTTTTGCAACTTGCTGAGAATATCATCTTTAAACCTTGTTGGACTTGCACTCAAATATGCGAATGTGTTTTGCCATTTAAGCGAAGTGAAAGTGCAAGGTCTCTCTGGAGCCTCGCGGTCTGACCGCCAGGGGTCACCGGTCTGACCGGTGGCAAATCGGTCAGACCGCCCTGTGTTGAGCGGTCCGACCGATTTCCCCTTGAATTGTTTTTGTGTGCGGAAGTAAAGCTATTGATATACGGTACTACCGTGGTGCGGAAGTACCGGAGTTGTCACGATACTTTTATTCCAGAGAAGCACCTTTTGGAGGTGCGCCAAATTTCCTCGGGCGGTCGGACCAGCCAGCCTTGGCGGTCTGGCCGCGGTCGACCGATTTGGCGGCGGTCAGACCGGCCATTAGTTGGTGGTCCGACCAGCCGTGAGTCCAACGGCTAGTTTTATAGCTATTGGCGTATGGTGGTCCAACCGACCATTAGTTGGCGGTCAGACTGGCCCAGTACTGATTCGAGAGAATCTTTCCTCGAACCTTGGCTGGTTGGAGGAACTTGTTGCTGCCATTGCAAAGTGTGCTAGTGTTGTGAGACATTCTTTTGAGCTAAAGAGCAAACCCCCTCTTCTCTTTTGTGCATGTGTTGCACTTAGTGAGATTCGAGAGCAAACCCTAAGTGCATGTGTTGCCTTAGGTAGTGGATTGTGTATCCACTGAGTTTAGACACTTGATTAGTTCAAGTGAAAGTTGGGTCTTGTTACTCTTGGTGTTTGCCGACACCTAGACGGCGTCGAGGCGTCGTGCGGTGATCTTCTCAAAGAAGCATGTGAGAAGGTCCGGTATGGTTGTGAGTGGTTTTGTGCTCGTCATCTCCGAAGTGGAGGAAGAGTAACCCTAGTGGAGCGAGGTGTTGGTTCATTTTGGAACCGATCCAAGTGGTTGGACTTACCTCGGAGGTGTTAGCTTAATTAGTGGAGCCGATCCAACGTGGTTGGGCTTACCTCAACGTGGATTAGGAGAGACCAGCAAGTCTCCGAATACCACGGTAAAACATAATTGTGTCATCTTGGTTTGTGCTTGTAATTTACTTTGAGCAATTTACATTACATGCTTTAATTGCTTATATATCTTTGTATGATTGCTCTCATTGTATTGTATTCATATTGTTGGTGCACTTAGTTGAGCCTAGATGATTTAGGTTTTAATTGTGTAAAACCAATTTGTTATTAGCTTCCGCATTATTAATTGGTTTTAGCCAAAAGAATTTTTAAAAACGCCTATTCACCCTCCTATAGTCGGCCACCTCGATCTTACAAAGTGGAAGTGGCAAAGGAAGTGGTACATGAAGCAATGCTTTTTTTGAGGATGTTTGGCAGGTCACAGTCCACGAGAGTTGATTCTGATATTTTGCGCAGTCGAGTACCCGTCCAACCCCGCATTGATACAACACTTCGTGGAGAAGCAAAGTCAAAACTTAAAAACATTTGGTCTAAATGGTTCCACTATAATGACATTGCTGGAGTTAAGGCAGAGTGTCTTTATTTTCGTGCCACCATCAAAGAGATACAAGAACTTGGTCAAGGCGTTCCGTCACCAAGAGGGCATGAAATCGATGGGACATATCTTGATGCTAACGAACAAGAGGTAAAGGAGTATGTAGCATAGTTCAAAGATGACTGGGATATATATGGAGTCTCTATCATGTGTGATTCATGGACTGGGCCTACACAAATGAGTATCGTTAACTTCATGTTGTACTGCAATGGAAGATTGTTTTTCCATAAGTCGGTGAATGCAACTGGTGACATACAAAATGCTGAATTTTTGTATCGTGAGATTCGTAAAGTTGTGGAGGAAGTTGGAGTTAAACATGTTATTCATATTGTGATAACTACAAGAAAGCATACCAACTAGTAATTGAAGAGTATCCAACTTTAGTCTGGTAGTCATGTGCAGCGCACACCGTCAACCTCATGTTGAAGGATATTGGCCGGTTCGAGGAGGTTGATGCAGTTGTCAAGGCGGCTAAGAGGATTTGTTGGTTCCTATACAACCACAGTCACTTCCATAATGAAATGCGCCAACAAATTGGAGGAGGGATAGTTCGTCCAAACGCTATAGTGTTTGGAACGACATTTATTTTCTTGAAAAGTTTTTGGGATAGAAAAGTAAAGTTCATGAAGTGGATGGTGTCAAATGTATGGGGCTCCAACCATTTGAGCACGACCGAGGAAGGAGAATACATGTATTCCTATCTCACAAGTAGACAATGGTGGTCGAGTATGGATTGAGTTATTAAATTGGTAGAACCAATTTATCAACTACTCAGATATGTAGACCAGCAGAAACCCACAACAGTGGCACGAATGGTTGAAAAGACATATGATCTCAATTTCGAACTTCAAGACATATTGAAACAAGATAAGGCTACTTATGATCGTGTGATAAAGCTTGTTAATAGAAGAATTGCAATGATGAAGGACTGCACATATGTAGTTGTTGGCAAGTTCATAGTTTCCTAAATCTAAATAAATATCATATATTTGTTGTATTTTTTCTAACATTCTAAGTGTGTTTGTTTGCACAGCATCGTTGCTAAACCCGCAGAGCCACAACTTATATAGTTTGGGGAAGAATCCAGCCCTCGTCGTTTCCCTAACAATGACAATTCAAAGAATAGCCGATACACCCGACAAGGCAGTGCAGGCTCTAGGCGAGCTAGAATTATATCGTAATCGACGGGGTTTATTTGCTTCAAATGAGGCTTACATTAGTGCTAATTGTCATTCTGCAGGTATGTTGTTATGAACTTATATATACATGGAAAATGACCCATCACTATGAGTTTAACATAAATTTCATGTTACTTGTAGCTACATGGTGGATGACGTTTGGAGCGCAGACACCAACACTAACAAAATATGCCTTTCGGATTGTCTCATAGTGTGTTTCGTTCAGTGGATGTGAATGTAATTGGAGCACATTTGCATTGGTACATACACAATTGAGGAACCGTCTCGGGTACAAGAAACTACATAAACTCTTATATGTCTACTACAATCTAAGGCTACGATTGCAAGAGCATGAAACTAGGAATGAAGATAGGGATGTAGATCATTTTAGCGATCTAATAAATGCCACTATGTACGACGGAGAGAATTCAATCCATGAGTGGCTTGATAGCTCCATGATACAATCGGAGCCCCTACTAGACAAGGAAGGTGAGCCCCCCATGCCATCTACAGTTGTAGTTGATGCCATCCCTCAAAGGAATCGGATAAAGCACTAGATGATGAACCGTTGGTGCAATAGACAAAGAAAAATATTGGCAAGAGTCATCTTAGGAAAATGAGATATTGTAGCCAACCAACTGAAAAATTGGCTGCAGACTTTGCTTCACTTATACAAACAAGGAAACAAGCGCCTGATGAGAAGAAGAAAAAGGCCATTGAGGAGGATATTGTGGGAAGCGACGAAGAAACAGAAAGTCCGCCATCTGATGAAGTCCAATACCAAGAGTCTGGTGATAGTAGCTCTCCGTCGTCCGATGATGGTGCTGATGGTGGGACAACTCATGATGCAGAACAAGACCAACCATTGGAATTCACCTGCGAGCAAAACGTCACGCATGCTACCCAGGATGAAGACCATGGTTGTCATGCTTCAAGAACAATTCATAAGACCTATACGAGGGCTAAGGGTCGTGAAAAAGATCAATCTCAGCCATATGACTCTTCTTCCTATGAATCTCTTGCTAGCTCAAGGTCTACTCGGGTTTATGGATGTCGAGATGTCAATCTATTACCTTCTAGTGATGATTCTCATTTGTCAGACATCTCTTCTGATCCTAGTTCCCATTACGGTCTTGTAGCCTTCATCAATACCAATGCCAGAATGGTTTACCAGTGGGTCGAACATGAATATTACCAATAAATTTATAATCATTGGCTACAATATGCCCATGAAACACACACTTGGGATCAATACAAAGCTCACCTATCTCAATTTGAAGGACTTTTACTCTATGATAACAACTACTACATTGCAAAACCTTCGCGTTTCTCGACAATGTATTGGTATGAATTACTACTCATTATTGTTTTTAGTATGCTAGTCATTACCATTAACTTATATTTTTTTAATTATTTTACATGCTTTAGAACACTTGGACGAGAGAACTGTTCTAGAGAGTGAAGCTGCCAAGGAGGACTTTTTATGTACAACTTGAAACACTTTCTCATTAATATTTACATTATTCCAAATTTTAATTTGCTAATTACCATTTTTCTATATTTTATGGATTTTCCTGTTTTTCGACCGGTTACGGTCGCGGGAAAACAGCAGTTCAAAATTTCAAATGCAAATTTTGTCTAGTTATTTTTTGAATTTTTTGAATGGCCGGGAATTGCGCCGGGAACGGGGTTTCGATCCCTGGTAACATCTATAATTAGCACAAATTTATTAATAAATATCAAAGTTTATTATAACAAAGGTTTACAAGCTACCAATAAAGAACACAACGAGAGACGAAGAAGAAGAAGGAGAGCCTAGTTAATCGGCCACATGCAATCAACTAGGGTAGTGGTTTAGTCGTCGAGATCCTCAACAGTTGCGAAGTCATCCTTCTCTGAATAATATTTTATTAAGTAAAGGTGAATACAAAAATATACTTCGAAAGTTACACCCATAACAGGTTATTTGACATTTTAAATACAATAACTAAGTTCAAAATCTCAAGCTTTATAATATCTAATAATTGAGTTTTAATACAATAGCTAAGTTCAAAACCTCAAGTTTTACAATATCTAAAAATTGAGTTTTAACTGAATTAATAAAGCTAATATAGGCACCGATCTAACACTAACTTAAACACATGCACCAACATAGGGATTTAACCCATAATTTTCTCATCGACACCCATCCATTGCTTAAACTGTTTTATAAATCATTTTGAAAATAAAACCAAAGTCTAATCTACGAAACGCTTTGCTCAGCATGTCCATTGTAACATCCCAAAAATTAGGGTTGTTTTCAGATAGGTAAAATATGAAAATTTTAAAACTTTTGATAGATGTTATTGACATTTGCTTTTCTTGAATTTATTACAAGACTTTTCATGTAATAGAGTATTAAAGAATCTAATTCTGGAAATACAAAACTAGTTAAGGATCAAAATAAATCAAAACAAGATATGATAAAATAACAATTCAAACTTGGTGAATTTATACTGGTAATAAAATAGGGTTTAATTAAAACATGTTTTACAAAATTTCCTCGAGTCAAACAATAAAAGTGTATAGAAAAGAGAAGCTTAAAAGAATTTTAGAGAAATATCGAGAGCACGTAAAGTTATGAAATAATTACATAAAAATCTACACTACTCAGGAACTTCCCCATAAATTTTCATAATTTTTGGACTTATATTTCAATGTCTAAAAATGATTTGAAGCCTCAGCCATTTTCTGAAAACTTGAAAACCTATTTTCTTTCTCCACCTCTCAATGACCGGCCGGTCCCACCCACAGGGTTCGTCTTCCACGGCGCTGCTTTGCCCAGCTCACGCCATGGCCACGCGACTGCGAGCTCAAGCCACGCCCCCGGATTTGGCCGACCCCGCCCCCAGTTTCCGGCGGATTCCTCCCTCGCCCATGCCGGCCCGGTCGCATCACACATACACGCCCATGTCGCCTTAACGCCGTCGCGCCAAGTACAACGCCGGCCGCGTTGTGCTCTCCACCGCCCATCCCTCTCCCAGCTATTTAAGAAGTGCCCCAGCCCCTTCCTCTACCTCCCATCTCCATTCCCCTCTTCTCCAAGCTCAAAACCGAAGCTTCTTCTCGCCGCACCGAATGCCAAGCGCCGGCCGCCCGAACCACCGCTCGCCGTTCTGGCGAACACCGTGATCCACCTTCACTTCTAGTCGCGTCAAAACGTGTTCCGGGACCACAGCCTTAAATCCCCCAAATCAATTTGGCTTTTCCTCCTCGGGCGCTCGCCGACAGCTTCATCTTCTTCGTTTCCGGCCCGAAGCGCCGCCACCGTCGCCATCATTGCCCCGAAGCGCGCCATGTCAATTCCTTGCAACCGGAGCGTCGCCTCGGCTCCCTTATCCTCCACCAACCCCCAAGCGGAGCCCCCATTCACCCGAGCGACCTCGCCATGGAGGACCTCCCCGCGCCACCGTCGGCACAGGTCGCCGGACCACCTCGACCACTCCCTATTGTCATCAAGCGCTCCGGTGAGTTCCCCACACCCCACCGATTCCCATGATCCCCCTATTTTCCCTCCTCTCCCTCTCCGGTGCAGCCGCACTGTTTCGCCCCTACGGCCGGCCGCCACCATCCAGCTCCGGTTGCGCCACCACTTCCCCTCCTCGATCCCATTTCAACCATCGCCGCCGCCTCACCGTCGCTTCCCTGTCGGCGACAAGCGCAATTCCGGGCGGCATCCCAACTCCTCTGTTCTGTCCTCCTTGTGCTCCTTATGTCTGTTCTTTCTCTATGTAATATGAGCAATTGGCTGTCAGTGGTTAGTTCAGAGGATAGGTGATAAGGGCACCAAGTAGTTAACCAAGTAGTTAGTAGGATAATTTGTCAAGTGAGCATTGTAATTAGCAATTCAAATTTTTGAGCTAATGAGAGGATTAGTTAACAACACCTCGATACAGTAAAGTCCCTTAGATGAAATGACAAACAAAGAAGATGATTAATTTGAAATGTCAGTAGACTCACACAAATTTACCCAAGTTGAAATTTCAGTTAGCAAGAAGTTTGGCTAGACAATACTTCAAGCAAATCTCTTCTCAAAAGTTCAGAAGGTCTGAACAGTAAGGAAAACTGAAGATGACTGGAATCAATAGTAGGCTACTGACAGTTCGAATGCAAGTAAATGGAAACTGTGTGGAACTAGTTAGATGAGTAGAGGGTGATCTAAGATGAATAGTAGGGGGTAATTAGAGGTCAGATGACAGTAAGTAACCAACTATTATCAACTAAATTAGAAGACAAATTTACTTAGGGATTATACTAAGGTAATTGTTTAGGCCTTCACTAAGATAGAATAACTTAAGGAATTAAGCTGATTAGTAGGGTTATTAGCAAGCATAACTCAAGGTAGCAAGTCCATTCCTAAATTAAGTGATTAGTAAAATATAAGATGATTAACCTAGATTATTAGAGGTTAACTAAAAACAACTAGTAGACTGCTTATCATGTGAATACAAATTTGAATCATACCAAATGGTAATAGTCTGGATGGGCACACCGCTGGAATCTGGTTTACTTTCACCACTTTTACTTCCGCCGCTATTTCTGTTACTCTGTTACTTCTGGTACTAAGTTTTATTTCGCTGGTCGGCCCTTGTAATGCAAATATTGTAATTGCTAACACCTTTGGTTTACTTATATATGTGAATACCAAATATTGTGAATGTGTGTACTAGCTACTAATCATGGGACTAGTACGGTACACATATAAGGTCTTCGGGTATTCCACGCCCGTGGGTCTGGCATCCATGACCGTGGATACAACTATTCGAATAGTTTGATAGTCTGTAGAGGTTGTACAACTTTACCCACAAGAGATAATTGACTTATAATGTCCGCTTCGCATACTTTCGTAGATGTGCAATGATTATCACAAGGTCTTTACAATGCGCCATCCCAAAGTAGTTATGCATGCTAAGGTTTCACTTTCTTTGGACTAAACTATCCGTTGAAACAAATAAAAAGTAGGTGGAAATAAATAAACAGTGGAATGTTGCAAATTAATTACCCTCCTAGTGCACCATGTGGAAATGAATAAAAAATATATCATTATGACACTCCACACATCAATATGGCACAACTAATAATAGAATGTTATAAATTAATTAGCCTGGTATGTCCTATACCAGATTTGTGGTAGTACGGAATGACTTAACAATCAGCAGCTCGTAAACTAGTCCTCAATTGACTGGACAACTTACAAAATAATCCATGGGCCTCAACCATTCATTGAATTGAGCCCGTGCATAAACCTGCACCCACCAACTATCTATTTCACCCAAGTTCGAACCAAATTTATTTTATTTCATTTTTCAAAGTAGTTTATAAACTTTCATGGCACATCAATGCTATGCATAGAATTTAAACCACATTTGATTTTTGGCTGTAAATTTTCAAATAAAATATTTCAGCTCTAAGCATGGCTAAACTTAATTTTTGTTTTCAAAATGTTCTAGGTCAAAGGTGACAAGGTATGGATATTTCAATGTTAAAATTTGGCCACACAAATGTATTGGGATTAACTACAATTTCAAAACAAGTATTTACATTATATTGAATAGAAATAAGCATGCAATAATAATTCAAAATAGATTTTAAAAAAATAAAATATTGGGATCAAACATGATCAAAGATGTAGCTTGCCTTGCTCAATTAATTGTTGATCTGAAACGACATCGAAATCTGGTTATCCGAAATCGTTGAAATCTATACGCGAAAACAAACAAAATTCAAACAAAATTCAATTAAAATCCAAAGAAAATTTAGATAGATATTGAATATAGATAAATTTAGAAATTTGAATCACTTGAATCGGAGCTCGAATGAAGGAGAGCAAGCTCTCGGAAGGCGTGCAAGGATGGCCGGCGGAGAGGAAAGAGGCAGCGGCACGTTTGGGCTCTCGGCGGCCGGGTGGTTCCGGCGATGAGTAGAGTATGAGGTAGAACGTGAAGCCGCGAACCCGAGGGTGAAGACAATGATGGTGGAGGAAGGTAGCGCAATCGGCGGTAGATGAGCTTGCGGCCGGCAAGAGGAAAACGCTGATTGCGGCGAGGAGAGGAGAGGAGAGGGACTAAGCTTCGAGGTGAAGGATGAGGGGGAAGGGAGCACCCGGGGCTCCCATTTATAGGGGTGGAGGGGCACGGAGGCGGGAGATCGACGCGGTGGGATTTGTGGCTAGCATTGCGCGTTCTGGCGAAATGGGCGCGAAAGGGGGGCAGATGGCCGAAACGGGCGCAACGTGATGCGAGGTCTTTAATGCGCACGCTTGCGCGAGAAAACGGGGAGGGAATCGCGAGATTCAAAGCTTGAGCTTGCGCGGGCACATGGCGCTGTGAAGAAGGGAGGAAGGAGGAGGGGGTGACAGGTGGGGCCCACTTGGCGGTGAGAGAGAGAGGCGGGGAAGCTGACTGGTGGGGCCCATGTGGAAGATGGTGGGTCGGGTGGGAAAAGAGGGGAATGGGCCGGATAAAGAAGGATTCAGCCCAAGATTGAAATCCAGATTTTTGATGATTTGCGATTTTCAGAAATAGCAACAAATCAAATGACCTTTTAGAAAATAGCAAATAGAGTTCAATAATTATGAAAAATTCACAGAAATTTCCTGAGTTATTTTAAACTTAATAAAAAAATCAACTTAAAGTTGGCTTTTATTTTTGCACATAAATTATTTTTAATTTCTAGAAAATAGAAAAAATCTTTTTAAAATCTAGAAAATTCAAGGAAAATAAATAAATGTTCCTTTTTAATTTTAAATCCAATAAAATATTAGAAAACTCAATAAATTTCCTTTTTGACTTTTTACAAAATCCAGAAAATTCCAGAAAAACAAATAAAACTCTTTTAAATTTCAGCATATACAATAAAATAATAACTTTATTAATTTTTTTTTGTAACAGAACTATGGGATGTTACACACTTCACATACACTCTTCTCACTATCCGACATTAGTGAAAAGATGTTAGGGTAGGAAATTGTTTAGAATTTAGCCTTAGGCACTGCTTGGGAGCTTTATAACTTTTCCCAAATGTAAAATGCTTCAACCGGTACTTCCTGGGCACAGGAAACCCTTTGAATACAACCGGATTTTTTCCCCTTGTAAATGTTGTTTGGATTAAAAAAAAACCCTCCACTTGGGTCACCTCATTGGTCACCTCAAACAAGCGAGATACTCTTTGGCCTGAACAAATAAGAGAAGAACAAACAAATCAGAGAAGAACAAAGTGTCTGGCAAATTAATGCATACTTAGAGCAGATTAGAAGAGCATTTTTGTTCCCTGGACACCGCAATCTCAAATCAAATCAGAGCTAAGTTTTTATCGTCTGAAATTCAAAGCATACAATGCAAACTAAGTCAGAGCTAAACATGAAGTTAGGCATACGAGCTAAACAAAATCAGCAGCACCAGATATGAAATTTTGTACCAAAATATCAAGTGCTCACAGATCAGAGCTCAGTTTCTTACCTAGATGATTTGGTTAGAGGGAGGAGAGATGAGGCAACTGTGGGTGCAGGAATGTGCGCCGCCGTCGCCGATGAGCTCGCCCTCCTCATTGCCACCGATCAGCTCGTCCTCACCGTCGGTGCCGATGAGCTCGCCTCGCCTTCTAGGGTTTTCTCGCTGGAGGCGAGACACCCTAGTCACAACACGACTCTAGAGTCGCGACTGTCTCGCGAGACACGGAGGCGACGCCCGACTTTTGTCGAAAGAAAATGTGGCCACGATTATGTTGGAGATGAGTATGATAGGGTCTAGAAGTCGTCAGATTATTAATTGATCGAGTTGAATGTAGAAACAAACTGATCGAGTTTAACGAAGAAACCTACGTAGAAGTATTGAATTCGTGCTAAAGGGCCAGTAACACCTGACTATCCGATCAACTAAATAGGCCGACGACGCATTATTTGAAGTGGCATATTTGTATGTTTGTAGAGGCAAAATTAAATATTTGAATTTTGCTTTTGCAAAATGATAGCAAACAATAGAAATTTATTTTTCAGGATCTTTTGACTAGATTTCGGTCGTCGTGTACCACGGATTGCACAGATCTCTTTTGGTTTGTTGCGTTGCTCGAGTCTTCTCGCGTGTGCAGCCAGATCTCGCAACAGGCAGGCCCATCATATCTTGCACAAATGGGGATGTAGACGAGGTCAAAACCTATCTGCCGTTTGAGCTTGACGCTTTATATGGGGGACAAATGTCTCCAGAAGATTTTGCATGGAGAAGACAGCGCAAAAATTCAAAGCCATAGTAATTTTGCTTGCAAATGTGTTGCCATACGCTACGTCGAATTGCATGTTAGCTGAAAAACGGGAAATCCATGATCCATAAAATTAGCTGTGATTTGCTTCTGCTCTTGGAAACTCGTGTATTTTTTTAATTGAGTATTTCTTGAAATGGCGATTAATGTTATGTTTATTAGAATTTTAATTAAAAATGGTACTTCCATAATAAAAATAAGGAGGAATTGATTATTTACCCTTCTTCGCGATGTAATTGGTATTTTTTGGGATTTTACCTTTCTTCCTGATGTAATTGGTATTTTACTATCTTCTTAGGGTGTGTTTGGTTTGTTGAATGGAGTGGTTCTGAACCATCTGGTACGGAAAATGAAATCGTTCAGGTGTTTAGTTGGTTGAATAGAACCAAACCATTCGGGATGAGATGATTCAAGAAAAAAGAATATTCCATGTTTACGCTGTATCATCTCATTCAGGAAAAATCCCGAACCACACCGTTCACTTGAATTTCAAGGCCCTTGGTGACGTGGCGGCTTGATTTACGAGTTTTAGATGATCATATTTCCTAAACCGAGTATCCGATTTGCGATCCGATTGAACCGTTGTGTTTCTTGTCATTTAATTAACTAAACAAGATCACTCTTAGCATATTTTAGTACAAAAATATCATACGGACCATCTTATCCTATCAGCCAAACACCATCTTGAACCATACAGAACCATCCTATTTCACCAACTAAACAAAATCATGTATCATCATATCCCACCAACCAAACACCATACTTGTATAATCTCATCCAGGACGATTCCATCCTACCTGTACCATCCTATCCCACTCAACCTCATTCCACTAACCAAACGCACCCTTAGTACGTTGGATGATTAAACACCCTATTTTTATTATTTTATTCATATCTAGCGGTTCTTCCCTATTATAGGCATGCAAAAAGACATTCTTCCTACGCGGCTCGGTCGCACCACCATCAAACTCATATGTTCGGATTAGGCACGCCACCAGTAAACCCCTGTACAAATGGAACATTACAGTGGGAATTTTCGTATGTTCGGATCAATGCGAATCTTAATCTATAGCTGAAAAAAAATCAGGAAAATGGAAACCTTTTGTATGTTCGGATCCGAAATGTACCCAGTCCAAAATCTTTGGGACAGTAGAAAAAATTCATAAACATCCGATTCGCACAAATTCTGCAAATTGCGGACGCAATCTATGTTTTCACAAGTTCATAAGAAAACTCTTCATCGCAGAAACACACAATACATCAGGAATTTGTTAAAATATTGCAGACCTGGACATAAACGCTTTCCACAAATTCCAATATGAACATACGAGAGAAGTATCACGATGAATTGTCTCAATATAAAATCGGTCAACAACCACGCAAGAACCCAAAATCTTTCTCCAAGAAGCGACGAAGAGCTGACCTTTCCCGCAAAAAGAACCAAGAAACATGCTAATCGTAAGAACTAGAGCACCCACCAAGCTGCGACGCCATGAAGTGGAGAGAGGGCAGAGGCGGAGGTGGTGGTCGAGGCGGATGTGGCATCGTCGTGCATGGTCAGCCAGAGCCGCTCGAACACAAGGTGGCTGCGGTACACTGACCCGGGAGGCGACGTCTCGTGGGATCATGTAAACTCGGGGAAGTGGGGTGAGGTGGCATCTTGGCAACGCTGAGCTTTAATGAGGGAGGCTGGACGGATGTCCGCAGATGCAGCAAGCCAATGAAGATGTTCTCCATGACGGCTTCGGTCTAGTCGCCTTCCTCGGATCGCGGTTGTCTTCTTCGTCACTGACTGGGAACCCCGGCCTTGAGCCCGCCAGATTTGAGTGCGATGAAGGACAGGTACACGCTAGGCTCGCCGGATCCAACCACTGGAGGCGTGGGAGATGCTGGATCTAGCCAACCCAGGCCAAATCCAGCTGTCCCAGCCCTACCGTCGTGAAGCCTCCGCCCGTCACTGTCGTCGTCTGTTCTATCCGTTGACGAGAATATAGAAATCTTTATTTAATTATTTATTCGTAAACCTTATTATATAGTTCTTAAGTATACTTTTTAATGTTCATAAGGAAGAAGTTGTAGTTGTAAGATCTTCTACGACTATTTTATAATCGTAAATCCTTCTACGACTAAATCAGCTATGACCACCCATTGTCGTAAGTCCTTCTATGACTAGAACCTGATCGTAAGTTCTTCTACGATCACCTCATGGTCGTAAGTCCTACTACGATCAGGTCAGTTACGACCACCCTATAATAAATCGAGATTACAGACATGTAGGTACAATTGATTAAGGCATCTAAACAGTCAGTATACGTCATTATTCTCTGGAATAACTACACGATTAATCTATCTGTCCTGGTGATAACTGTCTGGTGATATTGGAATGTTACTTCTCCAACAGTAATTTTCAGTAACTGCCCCATCATTTGAAACATTGATACGCCCTTTGGGGTGGAGAGATTGTCACCCAAGCATGCTATAAAAGGAGGAATAACCAGACGGCAGGGGAGAAGAGAAGAGGATCAGGAGCACAAGATATTGCATTTTAGTCTTTCTCTTGATCTGTACTAGCATACTCAATATAGCCACACAGGAGTAAAGTTGTTATTCTCTCGGAGAGGGCCCAAACTTGTGTAAAAATCACTGTGTCGTTCTCTCTGCGTGATTTGAGTCTTAGAGACTCCCCGAATCAAACAATCATTACGAAAGTTCAGTCTTAAAACACCGATAGCTGGCGCCGTCCGTGGGGACTTTTGGTCATTAGGTTTCCTTCATTTTCTCCCAACTCTAATGCTTCCATGCCAAGAGAGTGAAACAAGGAGGACTGGTTTGACTTGGCTGATTACGCATATATCGACATGGATGCCGGCTTCGACTACGAGCCGAGTATTTTATCATCCGATGGTGATGTCGCCTCCGGAGATCATTCTCCAGGAGACCATACCACTAATGGAGTTAAGGTGGGATCCTTATTGAAGGACCGAAATGGCAACAGAGGGAGGGTGAATGGTGCCTTAAAAAAAATTAAGATCCTCCCCTCTCAAGTGTCCACACAGCAATCCAAAAACTTTCTGTTAAACAAAAGGTGTGATATGAATCAAATCCAAAAAGTTAAACAAAACTGGGCTGTTCTGTCAGATATCGAAGTTCCGATTCTACCTTGCGGTAGTTCCGCTCTGCGGTAGTTCCATTCTTCCAGTGCGGAAGTTCCGCCCGCGGTAGTTCCGCCTTGTACAAATCGGAGGTTCCGATTGTCCTGACCGAAGAACAGTACGCACGGGGTTTTGCCAAAAATCCGAAATACTAACTTGTTAATGCTCTTCTCAGGTCAAGTCTCACAGGACATCATCCTAAACAACATCTTGACAAAGATCCATTAATCAAAGCAAAATCGGATTTCTTGAATATTTGGCAAGAAAAACCAAAAACCACAATTAGCAAGATTCTTAGATTCTTGGCTCATGAAACTTTGAGGATATGTTAGCAATATCAGTAAGATTCTAGATATCAAGTTTCATGCCATCTCATAAGAGAAATCAAGAGTTTCACCAAAACCCTAGGTATTCAAGCCAAGAACAGAGAGAAGAAAAAAAATGCATATTCAAAGAACCAACCAAAGATTTCATTGCTCGAAATAAAGGATTACAGAGGTAAACAAAGAGGAATGATTACAAGAAGTTCAGTTCATCCTCTCAATCTCAACAACTAAAGCTATAAAGCAAAACAACCTCTCCAAAGGTTCTTTAGCTAAAGCTAACCCTAATTTTCTCTCTCCAAAAATCCAACCAAACAACCAGGGGTTCACCTCTATTTATAGCCCTTGGCTAACGGGTCTCCAACCCGTTATGCCGGCTAAACCCTAACGGAGCCCGCTTCCACTTGTGCCGCTTTTCAAAATTACCCTTTCGCCCCTTGCGCACCTTCTGGAAGGTCCCACATTCCTTGTCGTCCACGACTTGCAACCACCTCGAGTGCACGCCGTCTTCGACACACCTTGACCGTTCTGACATCAACGCCGCCTGCGTCTCGTCCGGTCTCCACGTGTCTCGCCACGACTCCGTCTCGATGCCCTACAACCAGTACAAACAAGAACCACATCACATAGCATTGCTCAAGATAATAGAATCATCATTTGCATTTAACTCAAATCAATTCACAACTCAAATTCAAAACTATGCCTTTCTGCACAGTTCTGCCCACAATCGGAAGTTCCGTATTTACCATGGCGGAAGTTCCGATTATCGGAACGTCGCACTCCCAGGTTGGAAGTTCCGATTATCGTCACATCAGAACACACTTGTCTGGTTTATTGGAAGTTCCGCGTTCCTAGGAGCGGAAGTTCCGCACATTGACACACCAGAACACAATCGTCAGGATAATCGGAAGTTCCGCGTTCCCAGACCGGAAGTTCCGACTTCCATATTCCAGAACCGGAAGTTCCGCACATTACAGAAACAAACCAGCAGCAGCGCAAACACAATGAATCCAATCATAAACTTTTCAACACAGCGTCAAATACTCATCACTCGAATGGAGACCCTACTCACATGGTCTCTCACTTATCCCCCGCAATGTTACGTCCAAATGATGAACCAACTTCCTCAAAGGGCAAGGGTCCATCTGACCACAATAAGAACTTGTGGATTTCATGGGGATATGCTCCAGATCTTAGGATGATGTGACAATTGGCAATGGCGTTTACGGTTTGTCGTTTCACGCGTTTTCGTCAAAGTTCTGAGCTTCTTGCTCGAGGCGGTCCGACCGGTCCTTGTACGCGGTCCGACCGGTCCCAAATCGGTCGGACCGGCCAGTGGGGCGATCGGACCGGCGATAACCAAAAGTGTTCAAATCGAGTGGGCCAAAAATAGGTGTTGTAGACAAGTAAGGGGATCCCAATGCACTTGGTCTCATGATTTTGGAGTCTCGGTGAAAAGTTCTATTGGTTTAAAGTTTCCAGAAGGTTTCGGATTTTGGGAGCTTGAATTTCGGCTAAGTCTAAGGGGCGGTCCGACCGGCTCACAGGGAGCGGTCCGACCGGCCATGGGCGGTCTCGACCGCTCACTGAGCGGTCGGGCCAGGGAACTACTGAGCGTCGGCCAACCGTGGCGATGTTGTTTTGTTAGATCAAAGTCATTGGTTTCATGGCATATGATTTGCATGATGCATGTTTTGACTAACATGGGTCAAGTTGTGAAGAACTTGTTCCCGAATACGTGTTTTCTTGCCTGTGGTTGTGCAGGTAGCTTGGTGGTCAACGACGGTCAACGGCGAGGAGAATCGGGACTAGACTTGAAGAGTTGAGGTCGAGCGATCGGCGATGCGGGTGAGGTCAACGACTCAAGCGTGACACAAGATGGACAAGGGTGACCTATTGGCGAATCCATAGCACATGGTGAAGCGGTTTAGGTCAAAAGTGAAAGACGGCGCTTCGCGAAGCGTGCGTATGTGACCCGTTTGTTAGTGGGCCTTAACGGGAGCCCAATTAAGTCAAACCCTAAGAGTTTTAGGCCTCCACTATAAATAGGAGGAGATGGTGGCTGCACCTCTCGCTCTCTCTCTCGCCTTTTGATGTTTCAAAACCCTAATTGTCTTTAGGGGAGTTGAGGTGGAGGCTAGGGCTCTTGATGGTTTGTGGTGAATTTCGTGATCCTTGATTGTCTACTGATCCATGATGGTGTGGATGTAATCCAGCTTCAATCACGAAATCAATCTATGCAAGGTTTGCTTGAGATAAGTCTCTTTTCGTTCTTGCTTTCAATTTGGTGATTTTAGGGCTTTCTTTGATCCACGAGTTTGTGATTGATTCTTTCACGTGAATTAGCTTGCTGTGATATGTGTGAATCTATCTAGCATCATCTTGATCATCAATCTCTCACGAACAAGCTTTAGGATCAAGTTTTCGTTCTTGCCCGGTTTTAGACCTTCTGTTAATCAATTGACAATTGCTCAAGATCGTTCCAAGAATTATCATAATATTCGATTGGAATAGGTCCTCAATAGCATATAGAAGGTGTGTGCAAAGTTTCATAAAGATTGGAGTTGAGAATCAAAAGTTTCACCTAATTGCAACTTCGTCATCGGGCTGATTTTACTGTTGTAGATCGGTTCTGGAGTCGGCCGGTCAGACCGCCCGTCATCACCGGTCAGACCGATTTTGGAGCGGTCCGACCGCCAAGACAACGCCGGTCAGACCGCCCGGCAATCGGTCCGACCGGTTGAGTATATAACGGTCGACCGCTGTCTTTGTGAGTCTTGGTAATCTTAGTTGATTTTGTTATATTGCTTAGGGTTTAATTGGATTCAATACTAGTCTTCATTTGATCTTGGTATATTGATCTTCATAGCTTCCTAATAGCTCTGGAGTTAATTTGTATTGAGTTCATAATTTGTGAAAAAGTGAGCGTGCTCCTATTCACCCCCTCTAGTCGCCTTTACGGTCCAACAAGTGGTATCAGAGCCGGTTAGTTCAATCTTGATCTTAACCGGTCACTGAACTTTGGCGATGGATAAGTTTTCTACTAAACCGCATATCTTCGATGGGCACGACTATGCCTATTGGAAGAATCGTATGCGCGTCTTTCTTGAGAGCGAGGGACAAGCTATTTGGGATGTTGTTAGAGCCCATTGGTTATTCCTGAAATTGCTACACCTGCTTCGCAATTCTTTTGGCTAACAACAATAAGGCTAAGAATCTTTTATATGGTGCACTTGGTAGACAAGAATATGATAGAATTTGCAATCTTTCAACTGCGCATGAAATTTGGAACACTCTCGAAACATATCATGAGGGTTCGTCCCAAATCAAAAGGTGCGCCAAGCTGTTTACAAGCGTGAGTACAATAAATTGAGATGCGTCTGGAGAGAGCATCGATGACATTTTCATCGCTTTAATAAAGTAATTAATCAAATGAAAGTCGTTGATATTGAATATTCTCAATCTGAAAATGCCACCCATCTCTTGGTGCAATCAACACCAAGGAGTGGGAGATGAAAGCTCTTGCTATAGAAGAAAATGTTGATCTTTCAAGTCTTACTTTAGAATTGCTTTATAGTAAACTCAAGACTCATGAAATTAAAAGAGTTGATCATCCTAAGAAAGATAATTTAGCTTTGGTAGCAGATCCTCTCAAAAGGCTTTTGATGACTCTTTTGAATCTTCTTACGGATTTTCATTTGCTTGTTTATCTGCTATTCATGAAGAGGAGCTTGAAAGTATTCTGAAGCAGAGTTAGCTCTTCTAGCTAAGAAATTCACACGGGCCTACAATAATGTGAGAAACAAAAGAGAGGTGGTCAGTAACATGCTATGAATGTGGTGAGCTCAATCATATCAAGACAAATTGCCCCAAGTGAAAGGTAAGAGCAATCATAAGGAAGGAAAGCCGACTTGGAAGAAGCCTCCTTTCAACAAATCAAGGTATGAGGCAAATAAGCTTGTGAAGGTGCTCACCGGGTCCTTGCGCTTTGAGGATCAATCCTTGAGCGATGTGGATACCGGGAGTGAGGAGGACAAGGAGGAGGAGATCCTCAAGGTAAAAAGAAAGGGAAGGCCAAAGATTTCACCGGCATGTGCTTCATGGTGACACAGACGACATTGATGATAATGAGGTATCTTTTTCTTATGATGAGCTTTACGCTAAATATGATTCTATAGTTGAGCAATTGCTTAGTCAAGATGAAGCGCTTGAATTTGTTATGACAAAAATAAGAAATTAGAGTCAAAAATTAGCAAACTGAAAGTAGAGCTTAAAGCTGCTAAGACTCTTGAACACGATGAATGTTTATCTTGTCATGCTATGCATTCGAAATTACCAAGTTACAATCTGCTCATAATATTTGTGTACAACAACTTGAGAATGCTAAATCTGAACTAAATGAAATTAAAAGTGCTCCTTGTGAAAAATGTTTAGAATCTAGTAAATTGATTGCTTTTGATGTTTTTGATTCTAGCCCTTGCACTTCATGCTTAGAAAAGAGCGTGAAATCAAAGATATCTTAGAAGTTGCTAGAGTCAAATATGCTAAGCTTAAGGACAATATTGAAAATACTACTTGTGCTTCATGTTCCACTCTTAAGCTTGAAATTGCTTTGTATAAGGAAAAATCTATGGATAAAACTTGTGATTCTTGTGTCAACTTGAGAAAAGAAAATGCTTATCTTCATGATACATTAGAGAAATTTTCTAAAGGTAAGAAACAATTAAACATGATTCTTGACAAGTCTAAAACTCCTTATAAGAAGCAAGGTTTAGGATTCAATTCTTTTCAAGACAATTCGAACCCAAAAGTCATTCAAGTCTTGGAAAAGGGTTTAATTGAATTCAAAACCCAACCTGCAAAAACATCTTTTAAATCTGCAGGTTTTGCCCAACCTTGTATTAATTCAAATGGTGCTTCTTCTAGTGGTACCAAGTACCATTGCACTTATTGCAAAAAAGGTGGACATTTGATTGAATACTGTTGGCGTAGGTTGAAAAATGATAGGAAAAATTTTGATAGAATTTCATTCATGCAACCTAGAGCTTCTATGAGACATGGTAACACCGAAAAGAATAAACACGGATTAGGATTTTTATTTCATGCAAATCATTATGTTTCTAGACATCCTAATTCTAATGTGTATCGGTGGCGGTCGACCATTGGTGCTCACCGGTCGACCGTTTGGTCACCGATCGACCGCCCGAGACAAAGCCGTCGAACCGCCCATGGACAGATTCAAGTCTCATTTTAATTTGAACATTGCTCATAACCAAATGTTAAATGAAATCAAGGATAGTACTTCGGTTTGTATACTCCTTGCGGACGTGTGTCTCGATCTTGGATTCCTAAATCTTGTTTATCTAATCCCGATGATTGAGACACATCGTTCTTTGCTCCTTGATTTTTAGGATTACGCGGAAAGGGAAGAACACGTGGTTCGTTGACTCGGATGTTCACGCCACATGACCGGGAACTCAAAATGGTTCACCTCTTTCACGCGAGCAACGGTGATGACTTCATCACCTTTGGAGATGATACACAAGGCGAATTGAAGGAGCAGGATCAATTAGGGTAAACAACAAATTCATTCTAAAGGATGTCGCTCTTGTGGACAAGCTTAGGTATAATCTCCTTCTGTTTCTCGACTTCTTGATGATGGGTATGAGACTGTTTTTAAGAAAAATGCTTGTCGTGTGCTTGATTCTCTTGGTGAGCTTGTGTTTGGAATCTCTAGAGTTGGTAGAATTTTTGGGTGACTTTTGAGAATCTCTTCTTTGGATCTCTTAAATGTTTGCTTACATCTTCTTCGATTTTTGGCTTTGGCATCGACGTTTGGGGCACATTGGTTTTGATCATTTGACGCGAGTTAGCAACCTTGATCTCATGAGAGGTTTGCCTAAGCTCAAAGTATCAAAGATGTTTGTATGTGCGCCTTGTAGGCATGGCAAACAAGTTCTTGCCTCACACCCTACGTGACTATGGTTATGGTAGACGGACGGAGACAGTTGCTTCATATGGATCTTGTTGGTCTGCTAGAGTCCGATCATTGGTGGAAAATGGTATATTCTAGTCATAGTCGATGATCTTTCAAGATATACTTGGGTGTTCTTTCTTACTTCAAAGGATGAAGCTTTTGGTTATTTTCATGATCTTGTTCTTCGTTTGGCTTCGAGCTTCTGGTGCTTTGAGAGCGATTCGCGATGATAATGGTACGGAGTTCAAAAATGCTTCTTTGCTTCTTTTTGTCTTTGGCGTGGTATTGAGCATCGGTTCTCCTCTCCACACGTCCCTCAACAAAATGGCGTGGTGGAAAGGAAGAATAGGACCTTAGTCGAAATGGCTAGGACGATGCTAGATGAGTATAGCACACCTAGGAGATTTTGGGCGAAGCTATTACTCTTGCTTGCCATATTGCCAATCGTGTCTTTTGAGACCTTCTTTAGGCAAGACTCCTTATGAGCTTCGTTTTGGTAGAAAACCCTCATTTAGCATTTTGAGAGTTTTGGATCAAAATGTTTTATTCTTAAGAGAGCAATTTAGATAAATTTGAATCAAGAACTTTTGATGGGGTATTTTGGGTTATCTGCTCATTCGAGGGTTTTGAGTTTTTAATCTCGAGACTAACATTATTCAGAGACTTGTAATGTCACTTTTGATGAGACTAGCCACGAGCTAGATCAATTACTCTGAGATGATTTCTGGTGTGAGAGTATTTTTGTGGAGGAAGATGAGGACGAAGCTAATGTCATTCCCTCATCTGCTGCTGCTGAAGCGCCCATATTGATACAAGAACCTGCTACGTCTACTTCACCTTCAGTTGAGGCTCCTGCTGCATCATCATCATCAATGATACTGCGGAGGTCGAAGAAAGCGACATCTCACCCGGCGCTCCACCGCATTCAGAGACGGTATCCTCGGAGCAGATAATAGGTAATCTACATGAGCGAGTCACTCGCTCCAGGTATAATGATCCAAATCTCTACTCTCATTCGGCTTTTGTTGCTTCTTTTGAACCCCGCGATATATCACATGCTTTATCTGATTCTAGCTGGGTAAATGCCATGCATGAGGAGTTAGAGAATTTTGAAAGAAACAAAGTTTGGAACCTAGTAGAACCTCCTAGTGGTCATAATATTATAGGAACCGTTGGGTGTTTAAGAATAAACAAGGTGAGGATGGTTACGTGGTTAGAAATAAGGCAGATTGGTAGCTCGGGGTTTGACCAAGTTGAGGGTTAGATTTTGATGAGACATTTGCTCTGTTGCTAGACTAGAAGCCATTCGCATTACCTTGCATTTCTTTGCATCAAAAGGTTTTAAATTATATCGGATGGATGTTAAAAGTGCCTTTTAAATGGTTTCATAGATGAGGAAGTGTATGTTAAGCAACCCCTGGTTTTGAGGATCCTAAATATCCAAATCGTGTTTTCAAGCTATCTAAAGCTTTGTATGGTCTTAAACAAGCCCCTAGAGCACGGTATGATAGACTTAAGACCTTCTTGCTTAAAAATAATTTTAAGATGGGTAAAGTGGATAAAACCCTATTCATTCTTAGGCGTGACAATGACTTCCGCTTGCTCAAATTTATGTGGATGATATTATCTTTGGTGGTTCCTCTAATGCTCTTGTTTCCACTTTTACGACACTATGTCTAGGGAATTTGAGATGAGTATGATGGGAGAGCTTAATTACTTTTGGGACTTCAAATCAAGCAATGCAAGGAAGGAACTTTCATCCATCGACGAAGTACACTAAAGATCTTCTCAAGCGCTTCAACATGGGTGATTGCAAGCCAATTTCCACTCCCATGGCAACTTCAACTGTTTTGGATCCGGATGAGGAAGGAGAAGTCGTGGATCAACGCGAGTCTGCATGACATGATCGGCTCCCTTCAGATTTGTGACCTCGAGACCGGACATTCACTTCACGGTATGCCTTTGTGCAAGATTTGAGCGTCTCGAGAACTTCCCATCGCCAAGCCGTTAAGCGCATATTCGGTATTTACACTCTACCCTCTTATATGGCATTTGGTATTCTGCTCTTGACTTTGTCCATTAGAGGTTTTGATTCGATTTTGCGGGTGTCG
Source organism: Hsuehochloa calcarea (assembly GCA_036346395.1). Taxonomy (NCBI): domain Eukaryota; kingdom Viridiplantae; phylum Streptophyta; class Magnoliopsida; order Poales; family Poaceae; genus Hsuehochloa; species Hsuehochloa calcarea. The sequence continues at coordinate 32,360,207 of CM070610.1, forward strand.
GTTAGATAGGAAGAGTACCTCGAGCACTGTCACTTCCTAGGCACTTCACTTGTATCTTGGTCTTCTAGAAGCGGTCTTACATTGCACAATCCCTTCTTTGAGCGGAGTATGTAGGTCTTTGCTAGTTCTTTGTAGCTGATTTTGTGGATAGCGTCCACTTTGAAAGATTATGGGTTAAACTTTGCTAGTGTTCCTCTTTTACGTGATAACATACGCTATTAATATTGCTAAAACCCATTACAACATTCTAGGACTAAGCACATAGACATTCGCTTTCACTTCCTTAAAGATCATGTTGAAAAAGGTGATATTGTGATGCACTTAGTAGAGTCAGAAGCTCAATTGGCGGATATTCTTACCAAGCCTTTAGATCAAACCGATTTTCCTCCTTAAGAAGTGAGTTAGGGTAATTTATCCTTATGGGTTGGTTTGAGGGGAGTTTGATCTTTTCTTATCTTTCCTTGTTCTTTTGATCTTTTATTGCTCTTTTACGAACTTAGTGATCTTTTGAACTTTTTAGATTTTTAGGCCTTTTAATTGCATCTCATTGTGTCATATTGCATTCATATGAAAAATACAACAAGTGGTATGAAAAATTCAAAAAAAATGCATTGTAATATAAGATTTTACCTTATCTTTTAAAATTGATGAAGCTTTGCCTATTACCCTTTGGAGCTTTTGTATTTCAATTCTTGCTCAATGTCATGTCTAGTTCTTTGACTTGCTAGAATTATCATGCTTTTACATGTGTAGCTAAGTCTTTGCTATATGAGCTAGAACCTTTTAAATAACTCAAACTAAGAAATTGCAATTTGTGGATGTTTTAGCGAGTTGCGTAATTAGTGCTCCTCTTGTGACATTGGCCCTGTCAGAATTGCTTTGTTAGCTCTTTGATCTAAAATTGACCATTACTTGAGCTTTTGTGTTCTTGAGACTCTAAAAACTGCTCTTGTGAAAAATGAAAATCAAGATTGTCTTATGCTTAAATTGTGCCAAACTATTCTTACGAGACTGCTTGTCAAATGACATGAACTTGGAGATAGTTTGATGAACCAGACGATCTCATGGGGATTGCTTGTCGAAATGACATGAACCTCAAGATTTGTCGCCCCGGTAGAAGCTTAGAAAGAGTTTGTGGATGGCTCCTAGTCCAGGATCTTCTTTACTAAGATATACCTTTAATCAACTTTTGGTCGAAGCTTAGGATGAGTTTGTGGATGGCTCCTAGTCCAGGATCTTGTCACTAAGTTAGATCATTAGTCAACTTCAATATTCAATGCAAATGAGAAAAATGTTGACAAATGGGCGTTTACAAAATATTGAGCAAAATGATTCAATACGGGACTTGATTGACTCTTCTTGTGGTCTTTGTTAGATTTTTGATCTCACTTTGACATTTGACATGGCCAATTTCACTTTAGGATCCTGTTGATGAACTTCTTTGAATTTGAGCGTTGCTTAAATTGATAAAATCTAATGCTTTACTTTTGAGCCTTTGTGCTTAGCTTTGATATATATGTCTTACCATGATCTTGCTAGCGTTGTCAGGCTTGATATGCTGTTTGTGCAATATTAGAGAAACTACATTGTTCTTTTGGGTAATCTCCAAAGTTTCTTATCAAAAAATTGAAAAATACAAAAATTGAAGCCACTCCATTGCACTTCATGCATATTCCTCTTTATGTTTCTTTTGTTTACGCTTCTTTCTTTATTCTCTATTTGTTATTCCTGGATGAGAGGAAGGCGTGATTCCTTGATGAATCCATTGTCAAAGGGGGAGAAGATGTGTTAAATGAAAAGATATTTATGTGTTAATAAGAAGATTGGGGGAGAAGTTTATACAAAGGGGAGAAACTGAAAATTTGAAATTTGATGATCATAGTGAGGGGAGTTCTTGAGTTGCATTCTTTTTACTCACAATGATCATAGGTCAATTGAACAATTGTTTATTCATATGGACCTTATGTGAGAATTTTGACCCGTTTCGGAAATTAAAGTTTTATGCTTATTTTGCTTTGTCTCACATGCCTATACTATTACGATGCCGACTTGGTCATTTTCATTGCTTTTTCTTGCTTATGGACCAAGTTGTGCTTTTGTCTGCTGCGAGTAAACTCGTTTTCAAACCTCTTACTTCCATTTTACGGATAATTGCCAATGTGTTCATCAAGGGAGATTGTGGATTTCATGGGGATATGCTCGGATCTTAGGATGATGTGACAATTGGCAATGGCGTTTACGGTTTGTCGTTTCACGCGTTTTAAACAAAGTTCTGAGCTTCTTGCTCGAGGCGGTCCGACCGGTCCTTGCAGCGGTCCGCCGGTCCCAAATCGGTCGGGCCCGGCCAGTGAAGCGATCGGACGGCGATAACCAAAAGTGTTCAAATCGAGTTGGGCCAAAAATAGGTGTTGTAGACAAGTAAGGGGATCCCAATGCACTTGGTCTCATGATTTTTGGAGTCTCGATGAAAAGTTCTATTGGTTTAAAGTTTCGAAGGTTTGGATTTTGGGAGCTTGAATTTGGCTAAGTCTAAAGCGGTCGGCCCGCTCACGTGGAGCGGTCCGGCCGCCATGGGAAGTGATCGGCCAAGCTCACTGGGCGGTCGGGCCGGAACTACTTGAACGTCGGCCAACCGTGGCGATGTTGTTTTGTTAGATCAAAGTCATTGGTTTCATGGCATATGATTTGCATGATGCATGTTTTGACTAACATGGGTCAAGTTGTGAAGAACTTGTTCCCGAATCGTGTTTTCTTGCTCGTGGTTGTGCGGGTAGCTTGGTGGTCAACGACGGTCAGCGGCGAGGAGAATCGGGACTAGACTTGAAGAGTTGAGGTCGAGCGATCGGCGATGCGGGTGAGGTCAACGACTCAAGCGTGACACAAGATGGACAAGGGTGACCTATTGGCGAATCCATAGCACATGGTGAAGCGGTTTAGGTCAAAAGTGAAAGACGGCGCCATGGCGTGCGTATGTGACCCGTTTGTTAGTGGGCCTTAACGGGAGCCCAATTAAGTCAAACCCTAAGAGTTTTAGGCCTCCACTATAAATAGGAGGAGATGGTGGCTGCACCTCTCTCTCTCTCTCCTTTTGATGTTTCAAAACCCTAATTGTCTTTAGGGGAGTTGAGGTGGAGGCTAGGGCTCTTGATGGTTTGTGGTGAATTTCGTGATCCTTGATTGTCTCTTGATCCATGATGGTGTGGATGTAATCGGCTTCAATCACGAAATCAATCTATGCAAGGTTTGCTTGAGATAAGTCTCTTTTCGTTCTTGCTTTCAATTTGGTGATTTTAGGGCTTTCTTTGATCCACGAGTTTGTGATTGATTCTTTCACGTGAATTAGCTTGCTGTGATATGTGTGAATCTATCTAGCATCATCTTGATCATCAATCTCTCACGAACAAGCTTTAGGATCAAGTTTTCGTTCTTGCGGTTTTAGACCTTACATTAATCAATTGACAATTGCTCAAGATCGTTCCAAGAATTATCATAATATTCGATTGGAATAGGTCCTCAATAGCATATAGAAGGTGTGTGCAAAGTTTCATAAAGATTGGAGTTGAGAATCAAAAGTTTCACCTAATTGCAACCGTCATCGGGTGATTTCTTGTTGTAGATCGGTTACGAGTCGGCGGTCCGACCGCCCGTCATCACCGGTCCGACCGATTTTGGAGCGGTCCGACCGCCCTTGACTAACGCGGTCGGACCGCCGACAATCGGTCCGACCGGTTGAGTATAACGGTCGAGACCGCTTTGTCTTTGTGAGTCTTAGTAATCTTAGTTGATTTTGTTATATTGCTTAGGGGTTTAATTGGATTCAATACTAGTCTTCCATTTGTCTTGGTATATTGATCTTCATAGCTTCCTAATAGCTCTTGGAGTTAATTTGTATTGAGTTCATAATTTGTGAAAAAGTGAGCGTGCTCCTATTCACCCCCCTCTAGTCGCCTTTACGGTCCAACAGAACTGCTCCGAGGCAGACCCAGACATGGCAAGGCCTTCCCCTCCAAATGTTCAAGTCCGCCTAAGGCAGTACGACCTGGCACAGTAAGTCCTGGAAGCCATTATTCCGGAGCTTCATCAGCACCTGGTGGTACTATCTCTCCGGTTAGCCCCACAGAGGATGGGATCGAACACGCTTTTCCTGCAAGTTCGACCATCCCATCGTAGGGCTCATGTGCGGATGGAGACGGTTATAACCCAGAATTCCCCTTCCTAGAGGGGTTTGCTCCAAGTCTCCAGACTGTGCCTTTCGACTACTACTCAAGCGAGGAGGCCTCGAGCGCAAGTGGAGGTCATCAATGGGAGGTCTTCGTCCTTCCGTCAGGTGATGATCACTCTCCTACAGACAGGATTGAGGACACTCCCTGACGATCACACATTGCAACCCCTTATGGCAATGGTAAGAACATCTCCGGTGATGAACAGGGTCAACACTCTACTGAGCGTGCGAGAGATCCTCGAGATAATCGCACCTCATTGAGGCTAACTCAAGGATAATACATGGACGATCCTGAGACAACTCGACAGAGAAGAATAGCAGCTCAGATAAATTTGCATCAGCGCTTTCAGTATCATTGAGAGGAAGCTCAGGAAGTCCAGCATATCAACGATCTACTCGAGAACCCAACTCGAGAGCTTGTCCGAGCACCCGGCTACGACTGCTTCGCACAAGAGATCGCACGAAGGCTTCGAAGCGCGATAACCAGACTCGAGCACCCTCGTCGTCATCATTTCGGAAGTCGTAGCGGTACGACTCCATCAACTTTTAGTCGTTTGAACAACTCATCGCACGGAGATCGGTGCGACAACAGGGTATGTCGTTCTCCTAAACGAAGAAAGGTTCTTCGAACGCCTGAAGATAAACAAGCTCTCAGGAGAGATGATCGTTCACCACTCCGACACAGAGGTCTGCAGCAGCAAACGAGATACGAGGAGTATTACCCTTGTAGAATCAAGGCTTATCATAAGTCGGATTCACCCACTGCCGGGTATCATTGTGTACGATCACCTGATGACAACAACCTTTCTTTTCTGTAAATGAGGCGTTACGAAGTAATTACCGGATGTAGGGCATTCACGCCTGACCTCCGAGCAGTTCGATGGCCTCCGCGGTTTCGACTAGTGAACATGGAGAAATTCGATAGGTCTCAGAATCCCACCGAGTTCCTCCAAATCTACATGACTACTGTCCGAGCAGCAGGAGGAGGAGAGTGCGTCATGGCGAATTACCTCCGACTGTGCTCGAAGGGTCGGCTCGATCGTGGTTACTAAACCAACCACTTGAGTCAATCTACTCGTGGCAACACGTTTGTGACCTTCTGCTGGCTAACTTTTAGGGTACCTACAATCTCCCTGGAAAGGAGGACGACCTGCATTGGATGGAACAAAACGACCACGAGACCTTGCGTCAAATAAACAGGCGCTTTAGTTAGGTTCACAATTCAATTCCTGAGGTTTCTGACTCATCTGTTATCAGAGCCTTCAAGAAGAGAGTCTGCAGTAGAAGAATTACAGAGGACATCGCTTTAAATCATTTGACTACCATCGCTGAACTCTTCGAGATGGTCGATTGATATGCGACTGCTGCAAAAGCAGTCGAGTGGAACAAAACCATCAATCAAGATGACAAGAATTCTCAAGAAGCAGGTGGAGGTAGCAAGAAGGACAAAAAGGCCAAAAAAAATCCAAGAACAAGGTGAAGGGCCAAAAACCTCAAGCCAACAGTTCTAAGAAGGTCTTGGCCGTAAGTGACATGGAACCATGAAGTTCCAAGCAATATCCTGATCAAGGCAAAGGTAAGCGCCCCGAGCGGAAGAACGACAAGGCTAGGTGGTGCCCTTTCCATAAAAAGGAAGGACATGACCTTCGCAACTGCTGGGTTTTCCAATGAAAACTTGAAGACTACTACAACAGCAAAGGACCACTTCCTACCTTCGAAGTGGTAGGGCAGGCGAGTGGTCGTATACAGCTAGACGACAACGAGGAGATGTCATTCCAAGATTCTGAGTATACCATTGAGCATATCTATGGGGGTCATCGGCATACGAGTCAAAATAACAGCTTAAGGATGTCGAACGCGAGGTAAACTCCATTGACCCTCCTCTTGTCAATAAGTTATCGAAGTGGTCGAAAGTCACCATCTCATTCGAGAAGAGTGACTACCCGATCCCTTCCACTAGGCCAGGTCGTTTTCCAATCGTGGTCGAGCCCACCATCAACAACAGTCGAGTAAATCGAGTGTTTGTTGATAGTGGAAGCGTCGTTAAACATCTTGTTTACAAGTACCCTAGACGGGATGCAAGTACCCAAGACCAAGGTAAGACCGGTACAATACTCTTTTCATGGTATTGTACCGGGGTCTTCGGCCAAACCTATTAGCTAAGTTTCTCTTCCTTTAACATTTGGTTCACCAAGTAATTTCAGGACAGAGAAGATCTCCTTTGTTGTGGTCGATTAAGATACAACATATAACGCCATACTATGATCTTAATGGCTACTCATTATAGGTATCAAGGTCTTAAGATGCCAGGTCCCAAAGGAGTAATCACAATTCACTGTGATAAAAAAATAGCGCATACGTGCGACCGTCGATCCCTCGAGATGGTTGGCCAGATACCAACCGGGAAGAAAACAAGGAGCAGCCTTCGACCAAGTAGTCAAAGTCAAAAGCTACACCGAAGCCGAACAACTAGGTCAAAGAGGTTCCTTTGGATCCAGAGGAGCCCTCGAAGTCTGTTCGCATCGGTGATACTTTCGACCCCAAATAGGAAGATCTCATCACTTTCCTCTGAGCAAACGTAGATGTCTTCGTGTGGCAAGTATCCGACATGTTCAGAGTCCACAAGGAAGTGATTGAGCACAGGCTTGTTGGAAATATGCCGTAGAGGCAATCATAAAGATGATTATATTTTCTTATGTTCATGATTTTGGATAATATGTTATCATGTTCCTTGAATAAATCATCAGTTATAGATCAATGAGTATGTGACTTGTTGGTGAAACTCATTAACTTATATGATATTATTCTAAATGTATCCTTGGTCGAATGTCACTTTGGTGAACAACCGTGACTCACGACCAAACACATGTATTGATTGATGACCACGTTTCACGGTCATAGATATAGGGATATCGAATCAATAATGTGAGCACATGCTAGAGAACATGGCGCTGGATAGACCCATCATTGAGACACTATTGAGATTGTTATGAATCTATGTGTCATTAGTTGGTCTCAAGTAATGTTGATGTATAATCCCTAGACCTGAGATCAGCATGGTTCCCTACATGTGTAATAGCACTATTAGGGGTTGCCAAACGCTACTCCGTAACTGGGTAGCTATAAAGGTAGCTTTCGGGTGTGCTATGAAACATACGGAGGGATATGACTGGTCGGATATGGGATTTGCCCCTCCTAACATAACAGGAGAGATGTCTCTGGGCCCCTCGTTGTGATCGGATAATGAAAGTGCATGGCCATGCCACTAGTGGACGAAGTGTCGACCACATGAAGTTATCTGACACTCGATCGAGAAAGAATTGAACAATCCAAGGATGACACAACTTCTCACCTGGAGTTCAACCAGATATCGTGAGGCAAAGGGAGTATACACGAGAAAGTCTTCAAGGTCAATCAAATCTGGTAGTCGTATGGAATCTGAATCGGTCGTAGGGTGATCGAACATTATCACTAAGTGATCACGAATCTATGCGTATATAGATCACGAGGTGGTCGTTAGTGATATGGACCTTAACATAGATCAAATTACGTTAAGGTTCGTCCGATGTATTCTTTGGGTGATTGGGAATCGTTATGTGCTACTAGGTACCATTGACGACTAGTGGTGGAAAAGAATTTCGAGTCACAAACCAATTACACAAGAACACAGTAGGGTCGCACACTTAAAGGTGGGATTTGATTTGGATGGTGATCCGAATCGTATAGGACTCAAGTTCCTAATGGGCCTCAGTATGAGACCCATCATGGATGCCTATATAAAGAGGCGGTGGCATAGGGTCGGGTGGCGGTTGTTGTCTTTTGGAAGAACTCCGAAATCCTAATAGCCACGCCTCCCTCAACCACGTTGCGTTGCTAGCACAAAGCGTGCGTGGTGTCCCCGCCGGGCGTGTGGATACCTCGGAGGTGTTGTTGCGAAGCATCAGCGATGGGACGATCCACAACTCGTGACAATCACGAGCGGGAGGAGGAGTCGCACGGCAGATACGACCACTCGGAGGAGCGACGCGCGGTGAGTACAACTACTCGAAGAAGGAGCGATCGTGAAGCACGACTACGATCGCATCAACTCGCTACATCGACTCTACTTCGCTACAGTCGGTAGCGTCTAGCGGTAATCTCGTGATCTATTACTTGCGGAGGTTCCTTTGGTTGCGCGGTAAAATTTTATTTTATGCTATCGTAGCCTACCCGTAACCCAACGATGGTATCGAGCCATCCGTATAGTTTTAGATTGATTAGTTGCATATTGTGATATGTGGCGATTTATAGATGCGATCTATTTTTGTTTCTGGCGTTGGTCGATATGATCGTCCATGAGCGTTGGTGTTGAGATGGGTTTATTCGTTATTCAGTGATCGTACTTACATGGTCGTATCACGACTTGACCCTACCGGTCGGAATTCCGCCATCCAAGGCGAGCGGTGATCGTAAATCCATGTATAACGTCCGCATGTCGACTTGTGATGCTTCTTCATTCCTTGTATTTTTCACTAGTCTTTGTTAGATGAAATAGCTTAGTAGGAGTACTTGGAAGATTTGGCCACTTGGAGACATGGCGAATAGGAAGCTTCGCGATAGAGATCACCTTGTGGAAGGGTCATACTATATCACAATTTGATTGTGTGTGAATGCCCCTATATTCCTGTTCGTTTATTTCTATGCATGTTATTTAATTGCTTAAATGCTTTAGACATGGTAGAAGTAAAACTCCTTCACATAATATTAGGTTAAATTGATGCCTCCCAATTCTTTGCACCATCCAAAGTCATGGATTTTGATGGTAGGTCTTATAAGCAGAGTGCCATTACTACTCCTTGACTAGATGAGTTTGTGTCGGACACTTACACACATAGCATTGGTCCAACTTGACACGGTTATCATAACGGTTATGGACCTTGGGGAATAGGGTTGGGTGCCGAAGTATGGAGATACTGCCCAACAACAAGAGTCATATAGAGATATGATTGGCAAAGGGTTGCTTACCAAATTCACTAATCTTCTAGCGGTGATGCCAAAGCTCACTAGTAGATTAAATGATTGGTCTTGAATCATTAAATGTCATAAGAGGATATGGTATTTAGTGGGAGTATCTTTATTAAAATTGTTTAATAGAAGTTACTCTTCTTGAACATATGTCTTAGTTTTACATATTCTATGTTGTAGATCATGGCACCAAGCTCTTTGTACCTACATCCGTTTTGCCTTGCGTTCGATACTTGAAAAGGAAAAACTAAATGGAACAAATTTTGTTGATTGGTCCCGCAACCTAAGAATTGTTCTTAGGCAAGATAAGAAGGAACATGTTCTAGAAGAACCAATTCTTGATGTCCCTGATGAGAATGCTACTGCTACTCTCAAGACAGCCTATAAAAGGCTTGTGATGAGTCCCTTGATGTTAGCTGTCTCATGCTTGCTGCAATGAACTCAGACCTTGAGCGGTTTGAGAACATAGAGGCCTATGATATGATCGTGGCACTCAAAGGCATGTTGACACAAGCAAGAACTGAGAGATATGAGATCTCAAAGAAATTGTTTGGGAGTAAGCTAGCTGAGGGCAGTCCGGTGAGCTCACATGTAATCAAGATGGTTGGTTACACACAGAGCTTGGAAAAACTTGGTTTTCCACTTAGTCAAGAGTTGGCTACAGATTTGATTCTTGCTTCGCTTAGGCAAAGTGTGGGCGAGTTCATTACGAACTTCCATATGAATGGTTTAGACAAGAATCTCACCGAACTGCATATGATGCTCAAGACTGCAGAAGACAGCATTAAGAAAAGCAACAATCATGTGATGATGGTGCAAAAGAGTACAAGCTTCAAGAAGAGGGCTAAGACTAGGGTCAAAGGTAAGGGCAAGACTAAAGTTTGGATGGGATCCAAGCTACAGGCCTAAACCAAAGACTAAGTCGGCCCGACTCAAGAGTCTGAATGCTTTTCTTGCAAGGAGTCGGGACATTGGAAAAGGGCGCAAGAAATACAGCCGATCCGAAAGGAATAAACTTTCCTCTACAAGTATTAATGTTATAGATGTTTTCTTGCTGATTCTTATGTTAACTCTTGGGTATTTGATCGGATCGGTTGCTCATATTTGCAATTCGATCTGAGAGTCTAACAAGGAGTAGAAGAATTACAAGGGCGAGATGGATCTTGGCGTCGGAAATAAAGCAAGGGTTCTTTGCATTAGCCGTCGGGACTTTGCCATTACTCTTACCCTCGGGATTTATTATGGAATTAAATAATTGTTATTATGTTCGACCATAGCGGGAATATCATCTACGCCTCATGTTTATTGGCGAGGGTTATAAATTCATTATTGAGGACAATGGTTGTTCTATATTTTTGAATGAAAAGTTTTATGGCTATGCTCCTTTTTCGAACGGGTTGTTTATTTGAAATCTTGATGATGCACCCATCTATAATATTAATGCAAAGAGGCTTCGGCCTAATGATATGAATTCTACTTTTGTATGGCATTGTCGTTTGGGTCACATAAGTAAGAAACGCATGAAGAAGCTCCATTATGATGGAATCCTAAACTCATTTGATTTGGAATCATTTGAAACATGCGAATCTTGCCTGATCGGAAAGATGACCAAGACACCTTTCACTTGTCGGAATGAGAGGGCGTCTGACTTATTGGCGCTCATACATACTGATGTATGTGGACCGATAAGCACGACAGCTAGAGGTGGATTTCAGTACTTCATTACTTTTACCGATGACTATAGTAGATATGGATATATCTACTTAATGAGGCACAAGTCGGAATCCTTTGAAAAGTTCAAGGAGTTCCAGAATGAGGTACAGAATCAACTTGGCAAGACAATCAAAGCCCTACGATCTGATCATGGAGGTGAATTTTTGACGCATGAATTTGGTGATCACTTGAAGCAATGTAGAATTGTTCCACAACTTACACCACCAGGCACTCCACAATGGAATGGGGTGTCCGAGCGGCGTAATCGGACTTTGTTGGACATGGTCCGATCAATGATGAGCCAATCAGATCTACCGTTGTATTTTTGGGGTTACGCTCTAGAAACTGCCGCTTTCACTTTAAATAGGGTACCATCTAAATCAGTAGATAAGACACCATATGAGATATGGACTGGAAAAAGTTCTAGTTTGTCTTTTCTAAAGATTTGGGGATGTGATGTCTATGTTAAACGTTTGACGTCTGATAAACTCACACCCAAGTCGGATAAATGCTTCTTTATAGGATATCCTAGGGAAACCAAAGGATATTACTTCTACAATCGTGAGGAGGGCAAAGTTTTTGTTATGGTGTCTTTTTGGAAAAAGAATTTCTTTCAAAAGGAGTCAGTGGGAGAAAGTTGCAACTTGAAGAAATTCGGGAAGCACCTGAAAATGTTTCTGTAATACCCCAAAAGTAAATTGGCGTACTAGAAGAAGTTTCAGAAGAAGGAGCTAATGTGAGAATCTGAATCGTTTTTTTCTTCAGGGGGTTTTCTGTGTTTTTTCAGCAACCTGGACTCTGGGCCTCAGCCCAAGGTGGCCCATGAGGGGGCTGGCCAAAGGGGGGTATCTCTCCCCCCCTAAACCCTAAAACCCCTTCCCCCTTCCCCTTTTCCCCTCCCCAAGCCGCCACCCCCTCCTCCCCCTCTCCAACCGGCTGCCACCCTCGTCCCTGCAGTACAGCGCTTTTGTTCGTCAGATTTGGGTAAGTTCTGTACGTTTTCTGATCTTCTCACCTCTTAGAAAGTTGTAGCCCTTGGTCTTAGCTTTCTTTTGGCACCGAGATCATCCGATTTGGAGTTACGGTTTAAGAGATATGGAAGTTTTACCGCGACTGTCCAGGAGAGCTGACGTGATTTAGCAGATTTTCTTGTCGGGCCATTATGATTTACATAGAGGCCGAATCTGGTATTTTCGTCTTCTAGAGTTTTGTTCCTGATGTCGTTATCTTTCTTTTGGCACTGAGATCACTTGATTACACCTTACGGTTTAGGAGATATGAATTTTTAATCGCGCGCTGTCCTGTCTGCCTGAGAATTTGGAACTGTCGGTTTGCCCCTCGGTTTTGATCTAGTTAGAGTCAGATTCAGAACTTCCACCCAACTAGGTTTATGTAGCCCTTGAAATTATCTTTCCGAGTTGATAAAGATCATATCAATTGGATCTATAGAGTGAAAGTTATGCCATGTTCTTTACTGCTGTTCTGAAATCTGGGCAGATATCTGTTAGTGTTTTCAACTGTTGTTTAGGCCACTGTTTTGGCCGAATCAAAGGATTCCACCAACTAGAGTTTCATAGCCTGTTACGTTAAAAGTATTTGAGCACTGGTTTCAAGTCATTCGGAGTTATAGATATTTAATTACGATTTTTCTCGTACTGCTGATCAGAATGGCCGATATTGGCTGATTAGTTAATTCGTCATTTTGAGTTTTTGGTTATGTTGATTAGATAGAGGTTATGGTAAAGCGCTTGTACCCACATCATAACTTATTATTCTTATTTCGAATAAATATTTGTGTAGGCGGTGGGGCAGGGAGTGGAGAAATTCCGTCGTTGCCTCCTAACTCGTCACAGCGCAGAAGGCAAGTATATGGTAGAGTCGTGAACAATGGGTTGTTCACCATGATCATTGATGTTACTTATCATACTATTTATTATGCTTTCGTTCAGCTTATTCTTATACATGATATTGATGACCTTGAGTGAATGAGATTATGATAATGAGATAATGAGTAGATATTGAGTTAATGAGATGGACTATGTTGATGAATAAATAAAGATGTCGCATCATTTACATTCATCATGACATGGGTTGCATGAGCAGTCGGTGAGAAAGTCATGTAACTATTCGGTGAGGTCGGTGAGAAAGATACATGACTAGTCAGGAGAGCTCTGGATAAAATCCTACTTTGGTGGGGACTTCACGGGAGTGAAGAATAGAGTGTGTCATCGACGGTGAACACTCCGCTATCCAGTATCGGTGATGAGATGCATATGAGCATGAGCATGTTGGTGCATTCGCATATCTAAGTAAATTGTTAAATTGTGCAACTTTACCTATATGGAATATGGCTTGTTTGTTTGAGAATGACAATGACATTAACTAAATGGATGATGATGATAACTTTGATTTTGGTTAATAAACTATTGTTTATGGCTTTATTATGTATTCTTTGAGTCTTGGACTCATTCTTGCTCTATTGTTGTTTTTAGGTGACCAGTGATGACGTTTTACTCGGGAAGGGCTAGCGCACTTGGAATCATGCACTTCACCCAATTATTTGATTCATTGGACATGAGAAACTTTTAGAATATCATGAATATTTATATCTAGGACATGATGGTATTGAATAACCATAGATACTTGGTTTATGTTAATCTTGGTTTATTATTTTGCTATGCTCCTAGGTCTAATTTATTTATGATTGTCATAGTGTTATGCTTGTGTTAATGCGATCCGTGGATGGGTTTTAATGTTGTTATGCTTGCTGAAATTTCACAGTGTGTTGATGTATAATAGATGATAAGAGTAGTTTGGTGGCATTCCGGGCTCGGTGTTGAAATTTGAGGTGTTACATTAGTATCGAGCGGGCTTGAGTCCGTGGTGAATAGATTAATAACTTAGTTAACCTAAAATTGCTAAAACTTGTTTTAGGACTTGTAAAATAAACCAAAATTTGATAATGGTTAATTAACTTAAAATTTTGACACCTTTGGTGCATGATAGGATGGGAATGGGATGAGTATCGCATTTACGCTTCCGTTATGTTGTATTGATGATTTATGTTATGAATTGGTTCTGACTACTTATGATTTGATTATGTGATTGCTATGGGTCTTGATAGTCGAGAGGTAGAGATTGTGGTTGTGGCCATAGGCATGGCCAAGTTATATCATCGTTTGTTGTATGATAGTGGTGAAGTGTTTACATCGGGTAACTTAGTTACAGGTGTTGAGGATATGTTTCTTTAGAAAAGTTATTTTCTTCCTTGAGTTTGAATTTGATTATTCCTGTTATAGTATTTACAATGGAGTTGATGTATTTTCATTGGTCTTTACAATGCAGTTGATGTATTTTTATTGGTCTTTGTTGGTTCTATTAAGTTATTATTTGTTCTCCTGACTGTTGATCTGTTGTTGTTTCTTGTGAACGTCGTTAATTTGCAAGGTTGATCTTTTCACGAGAGATCTGCCTTTCTTGTTGGGAAAAAATGACTCATTTGTTAGCTTGGTATTTTGGATAACGAAAGTTTTCTTTTTCAAGTCCTTTAACATGTGGAAGCTTTGACCCAATGTATTTCTTTTGGGTATTTTGAGTATTGAAGTTGAATGCTTCTCTGTTATAAAAGAAAATAGTAAAACCCTTTAGCGATGTCTTGTTGTGGTTAAGTTAAAGGTTGTAATTAAATAAATTAATAGATATGGTATGTGTTATCAAGTTGGGTCTGTAGTGTGGTGTATAATCAATCTTAACCAAGAACCTTGGAAGGAAAGTTGATTAACTTGATGGTGTCATGTGGTAGTTCTTGATGAACTATGATTAATAGTATGGCTATACCTAATTGGATTAAAAGGAGTTATTAAGAATTGTAGAACAGTGATGACCGGTATGATCATTAAAATTATTTAGTTTTGCTAAACTTGTTGGATTAGTTGGTCTCAGTGGATTAATCTTACTGTGTGGGAAGGAAAAGTTGGGGAGATGCTAGATTATTACCATAGTGGATATTAATCTTAGAGTTATCTTATCTGTAGATACTAGATGATTTTATATTAGGGAAGGAGTTTCTAGATAGTTATTTTAACTAGAATAACTAGGCGAATTTGGTTCTTGAGTTGTTGAGACTTTTGATCGATGGAAGGCTATGATTTTGGAAGTTTTGTTGGGATTTTACACTGAAATATGAATATGAGGATGGACAGTTGAACATGTATTTGTGATTGTTCATGTGATTTGAAAAGGAAGTAGGTAGCATCTAGATTTCTTGATAAAGCCGGTTGATAGCAATGATGGTTGGAGTGCAACAATTGTGTGTTGACGTTTGGTGTTGAGCATCTATAAGAGGTGAACTGTGGGATTAATTGGTGGCCTATGCTTTCATGATAGTGGAATTGTCAGACGATAGCATGTCCATAATGAAAGGGTTTCGGTATAACATTTTGATTTGTGTAGTAGATCTCTGCTAAAATAAAGCTGTTGTTGTAGTAGTTTGTAAGCTTTTGGTGGACTCTCGATTTGAGGACGAGATGATAAAGTAGTATGAAACAATTTGGTGAGTTTTTAGAGAGCTGCACAATGGAAGGGTAGACTATGATGAATTTTCGTTAACAGTGTATTATTCTGGATGTTAGTAAGATTATCAGCAATAGATTGGTAGTGTGTTGTCGATTCTTATAGAAAGAAGGTAATTTGATCGTCACTCGTGGTATCGCTCAAATGAAAATTTTCAAGTTTTGCATCCGTGATCTTTTGTAGTTCATGGTTTATGTAGTAGCTGGGATTGGATTGAGCAAGTGGCTTGTTGGAAAGTTTTATTGGTTCTTAAGTGATTCATGTAATTTGGTCTTACAACTTTTCTTGTTTGAGTGGGCATCGTGACGTTATAATAAAAAAAATTACTTTCTTTGTTAAAGAAAGAGTGAAGTAGAAGTATTCGAGATCGAAGTCAAGTTTTGTAACTCATGATTTACTTGAAGTGTGCCTAAACTTTCTATTTTTGCCCCATAGGAGTTTCTCGATTTTCAAAAGTGGTGCTTTGTTTTATTTGAGATTTCATATTCTCTTTTTGTGGGACTTGTGCCCTCAATTGTGGTCTCCGCTTTTGCTTTTCCGAGATCCTTGTTATTTGCCTATTTCTCCCGGTCTCATGTTTGTTGCGAAAAGAAAACATTTTTTTCCCGGGTGCTGAAAAAAATATTTTATTTGCCACTTCATCAATTTGTTTTACAAAACCTTATGGGGTATACAGTGGCATCCGGTTAGTAGTGGTCAAGTATATGTTGATGTGAGACCTGAGGTTGTAAGTTATTTCAAGAGCATTGGAGGAAGAATTGATTTGTGATATAAATCTTGTAGAGAATTGGATCCAAAAGGAATGATGGTCGTTGAGGTAAACTGATTATGTTGTTACAACTAGTAAAACCAATAGTGAATTGTAATTCAAGAACCCTTGTTCATGTCGGTGGAATATTGAAATATTCAAAAGTTTAGAACTTGGTCAATTAGTTAGAGTCTTACGAATGTGTATGTTGCGGTCGTGTGGGTGAAATGGAGTAGTGTGGTTTAGTGGGTTCAAGTTTGGTGAAGCTAATCACATTAGGCAGTTACTTGATTAGTGAGGAATGTTGATATTAATGATTGAGGATATTGTTTGGATTCCAGGAATTTCAGTTATCCGATCAAAGAATTTCCTATCAAGTATACCAGAAGTTCATTGTAAGAGTCTTAGAGGTTGAATCTGGGCTTTACATTTTTTATGCTAGACCTTTGTTCACACAATGAGTGTGTGTAAAGAAAGTGGAATAATAGAGTTTCCTGAGCAGTGGAATGATCATTGATAGAACCTTTCTGATGTAGTACATGAGCGTGTGTACTAAAGATTCTGAGTTGTTCTTGAAAATTAGAGGTAATGTGATTGTGTGGGATCTATTTTGTGGCGCTTTGGGTGCCTTCAATCAAATTAATGTTGATTAGTAGAATGAGATGCCTAGAGTAATTAGAGGATTCAATGGAGCCTCTTCATAATGGTGTTAATGATGTATTTCAGTTTGAGCATAATTTGAGAATGTTCAATTAAAAGGTTTAAGCACATGTGGTATGCGATGAATTCGAATTCCAAGGTTCGAGAGAAGTTTTACTCCTAAAAGAGAAACTGAGGAAAAGGATGTTTCCTCGGTTAGTGAAGCGTTTTCCTGATTTCGTTTGAGTTATGTGTTGTTGACTGTTGTTTTCCGCAATCTGAGTTGGCGTTGTGTTGGCATGTCTGATTCATTTTAATTCAGATAAACCAAAAGAAGTATTTGATTTGGGCATTCGAGTGGTTTCTTCTTTGGCTGTCGTGGTGTTCATTCGTAAACTGCCTAATTAGAAAATGGATTTGTTTTCGTGTTGAAATGTCAAATTTTGGGATTTAACCTTTTTGGTGGAGTGTTAGCATTGCGTGGATGCGATCATGACTCTCTAGTTCCAGTTGGATTCTCTTGGTTTCCGAAAATTTCAGAAATTTGGAAGTTGGCATATCGCGTTGACCGTCTCGGGTCCTTATGCGAAGTACGCATCGTTTGGTGTGCTCGAGTGTTAAGTGAGTAACTGAGCAATTCCAAGCTTGGGATATCGTTATTTCATTCGATTCTGATTTCTTTCGGAAGATCGGTGAGTAGATTCGGGTCGAATCTGTTTAAGGGGTAGAATGTAATACCCCAAAAGTAAATCAGCGTAATAGAAGAAGTTTGGAAGAAGGAGCTAATGTGAGAATCTGAATCGCTTTTTTTTCTTGAGGGTTTTCGTGTTTTTCAGCAACCTGGACTCGGGCCTCAGCCCAAGGTGGCCCATGAGGGGCTGGCCAAAGGGGTATCTCTCCCCTAAACCCTAAAACCCTTCCCCTTCCCTTTTCCCTCCCAAGCCGCCACCCCTCCTCCCCCTCTCCAACCGGCCGCCACCCTCGTCCCTGCAGTACAGCGCTTTTGTTCGTCAGATTTGGGTAAGTTCCGTACGTTTTCTGATCTTCTCACCTCTTAGAAAGTTGTAGCCCTTGGTCTTAGCTTTCTTTTGGCACCGAGATCATCCGATTTGGAGTTACGGTTTAAGAGATATGGAAGTTTTACCGCGACTGTCCAGGAGAGCTGACGTGATTTAGCAGATTTTCTTGTCGGGCCATTATGATTTACTTAGAGGCCGAATCTGGTATTTTCGTCTTCTAGAGTTTTGTTCCTGATGTCGTTATCTTTCTTTTGGCACTGAGATCACTTGATTACACCTTACGGTTTAGGAGATATGAATTTTTAATCGCGCGCTGTCCTGTCTGCCTGAGAATTTGGAACTGTCGGTTTGCCCCTCGGTTTTGATCTAGTTAGAGTCAGATTCAGAACTTCCACCCAACTAGGTTTATGTAGCCCTTGAAATTATCTTTCCGAGTTGATAAAGATCATATCAATTGGATCTATAGAGTGAAAGTTATGCCATGTTCTTTACTGCTGTTCTGAAATCTGGGCAGATATCTGTTAGTGTTTTCAACTGTTGTTTAGGCCACTGTTTTGGCCGAATCAAAGGATTCCACCAACTAGAGTTTCATAGCCTGTTACGTTAAAAGTATTTGAGCACTGGTTTCAAGTCATTCGGAGTTATAGATATTTAATTACGATTTTTCTCGTACTGCTGATCAGAATGGCCGATATTGGCTGATTAGTTAATTCGTCATTTTGAGTTTTTGGTTATGTTGATTAGATAGAGGGTTATGGTAAAACGCTTGTACCCACATCATAACTTATTATTCTTATTTCGAATAAATATTTGTGTAGGTGGTGGGGCAGGGAGTGGAGAAATTCCGTCGTTGCCTCCTAACTCGTCACAGCGCGGAAGGCAAGTATATGGTAGAGTCGTGAACAATGGGTTGTTCACCATGATCATTGATGTTACTTATCATGTTATTTATTATGCTTTCGTTCAGCTTATTCTTATACATGATATTGATGACCTTGAGTGAATGAGATTATGATAATGAGATAATGAGTAGATATTGAGTTAATGAGATGGACTATGTTGATGAATAAATAAAGATGTCGCATCATTTACATTCATCATGACATGGGTTGCATGAGCCAGGTCGGTGAGAAAGTCATGTAACTATTCCGGTGAGGTCGGTGAGAAAGATACATGACTAGTCCGGAGAGCTCTGGATAAAATCCTACTTTGGTGGGGACTTCACGGGAGTGAAGAATAGAGTGTGTCATCGACGGTGAACACTCCGCTATACTGAGTATCGGTGATGAGATGCATATGAGCATGAGCATGTTGGTGCATTCGCATATCTAAGTAAATTGTTAAATTGTGCAACTTTACCTATATGGAATATGGCTTGTTTGTTTGAGAATGACAATGACATTAACTAAATGGATGATGATGATAACTTTGATTTTGGTTAATAAACTATTGTTTATGGCTTTATTATGTATTTTTGAGTCTTGGACTCATTCTTGCTCTATTGTTGTTTTTAGGTGACCCGGTGATGACGTTTTACTCGGGAAGGGCTAGCGCACTTGGAATCATGCACTTCACCCAATTATTTGATTCATTGGACATGAGAAACTTTTAGAATATCATGAATATTTATATCTAGGACATGATGGTATTGAATAACCATAGATACTTGGTTTATGTTAATCTTGGTTTATTATTTTGCTATGCTCCTAGGTCTAATTTATTTATGATTGTCATAGTGTTATGCTTGTGTTAATGCGACCCGTGGATGGGTTTTAATGTTGTTATGCTTGCTGAAATTTCACAGTGTGTTGATGTATAATAGATGATAAGAGTAGTTTGGTGGCATTCCGGGCTCGGTGTTGAAATTTGAGGTGTTCTGATTTCAACTCCCTCTGGACCTCTACAGGACGAACAAAGTGTTGTTGAAACTGTAGATGAGGCATCACCACCACGTAGATCTAAAAGGCCACGTCAATTGCCTGTAAGGTATGGGCATGACGTATTATTATTGAATAATGATGAGCCTAAGTCTTATACGGAAGCGATGATGGACCCAGACTCTGAGAAATGGCTTGAAGCCATGAAGTCCGAGATAGACTCCATGAGTGACAATCAGGTTTGGAACCTGGTCGAACCACTTGATGGTGTTAGAACCATTGAGTGCAAATGGATCTACAAGAAAAAGATTGATATGGATGGAAATGTTCACATTCATAAAGCTCACTGGGTCGCAAAAGGGTTTCGACAAGTTCAAGGAGTTGACTACGATGAGACTTTCTCACCAGTAGCGATGCTTAAATCTGTTCGGATTATTCTAGCTATTGCTGCATATTTCGATTATGAGATATGGCGGATGGATGTCAAAATAGCTTTCCTTAATGGAAACCTAAGTGAGGATGTGTACATGACACAGCCTGAGGGTTTTGTCGATCCAAAGAATGCTAGTAAAATATGCAAACTTCAAAAGTCCATTTATGGGCTAAAACAAGCATCTCGGAGTTGGAATTTGCGTTTTGACGAAGAAATCAAAAGGTTTGGTTTTGTCAAAAACAAAGAAGAACCTTGTGTTTACAAGAAGGTTAGTGGGAGCACACTTGTAATTCTAATCTTATGTGTGGATGACATATTGTTGATTGGGAATGACATTCCAATGCTGGAATCTGTTAAGGCATCACTGAAAAATAGTTTTTCTATGAAAGACCTAGGAGAAGCAGCATATATCTTGGGTATCAAGATCTATCGAGATAGATCAAGAAGGCTAATTGAATTAAGCCAAAGTACTTATATTGACAAGGTGTTGAATCGGTTCAACATGCAGAATGCCAAGAAAGGGTTCTTGCCTATGTCACATGGCATAAGTCTTAGCAAGAGTTAATGTCCTTCGACCACTGATGAACGAGACCGAATGAATGGTATTCCATATGCTTCAGCTATTGGATCTATTATGTATGCCATGATTTGTACCCGACCAGATGTATCATATGCACTAAGTGTTACGGCGGATACGGTGATCCGGTGAAAGTCCTTTGGGCGGTGTGAAAAACATTCTTAAATACTTGAGAAGGACTAAGGATGTGTTCCTAGTTTATGGCGGTGATGAAGAGCTCGTTGTAAATGGTTACACCGATGCAAGCTTCCAAACCGACAAAGATGATTATCTTTCGCAATCTGGTTTTGTATTCATTTTGAATGGAGCGTGAGTGGAAAAGTTCCAAGCAAGATCGGTTCTTGATTCCACGGCTGAGGCCGAGTACATTGTGGCCACAAGCCGCAAAGAAGGTGTTTGGATAAAGAATTTCATTGTTGAGTTGGGTGTGGTTCCAAGTGCCTCGAGCCCAATGGATCTTTATTGTGACAATAATGGAGCCATTGCACAGGCTAAGGAGCCTAGATCCCATCAGAAGTCCAAACATATACTCAGGCGCTATCATCTCATTCGCGAACTGGTCGCGAGAGGATATGTTAAGATATGCAAGGTTCATACGGTTTAAATGTTCTTGATCCATTGACTAAGCCTCTCTCACTGACCAAAGCATGAGGCGCACATAAGAGCTATCGGTATTAGATACTTAAATGATTGACTCTAGTGCAAGTGGGAGACTGTTGGACATATGCCCTAGAGGCAATCATAAAGATGATTATATTTCCTTATGTTCATGATTTTGGATAATATGTTATCATGTTCCTTGAATAAATCATCAGTTATAGATCAATGAGTATGTGACTTGTTGGTGAAACTCATTAACTTATATGATATTATTCTAAATGTATCCACGGTCGAATGTCCTTTGGTGGAACAACCGTGACTCCACGACCAGCACATGTATTGATTGATGACCACGTTTCACCGGTCATAGATATAGGGATATCGAATCAATAATGTGAGCACATGCTAGAGAACATGGCGCTGGATAGACCCATCATTGAGACACTATTGAGATTGTTATGAATCTATGTGTCATTAGTTGGTCTCAAGTAATGTTGATGTATAATCCCTAGACCTGAGATCAGCATGGTTCCCTACATGTGTAATAGCACTCTTAGGGGTTGCCAAACGACTCCGTAACTGGGTAGCTATAAAGGTAGCTTTCGGGTGTGCTATGAAACATGCGGAGGGATATGACTGGTCGGATATGGGATTTGCCCCTCCTAACATAACAGGAGAGATGTCTCTGGGCCCCTCGTTGTGATAGGATAAAGAAAGTGCATGGCCATGCCACTAGTGGACGAAGTGTCGACCACATGAAGTTATCTGACACTCGATCGAGAAAGAATTGAACAGTCAAAGGATGACACAACTTCTCACCTGGAGTTCAACCAGATATCGTGAGGCAAAGGGAGTATACACGAGAAAGTCTTCAAGGTCAATCAAATACTGGTAGTCGTATGGAATCTGGCTGGTCGTAGGGTGATCGAACATTATCACTAAGTGATCTGAACTGGTCGTATATAGATACGAGCTGGTCGTTAGTGATATGGACCTTGACATAGATCACATTACGTTAAGGTTCGTCCGATGTATTCTTTGGGTGATTGGGAATCGTTATGTGCTGCTAGGTACCGCTGACGACTAGTGGTCGGAAAAGAATTTCCGAGTCACAAACCAATTACACAAGAACCTGTAGGGTCGCACACTTAAAGGGCTGGGATTTGATTTAGATGGTGATCCGAATCGTATATGACTCAAGTTCCTAATGGGCCTCGAGTATGAGACCCATCATGGATGCCTATATAAAGAGGGGCGGTGGCATAGGGTCGGGTGACGGTTGTTGTCTTTTGGAAGAACTCCCGAAATCCTAATAGCCACGCCTCCCTCAACCACGTTGCCGCTGCTAGCACAGCAGCGCGTGGTGTCCCTGCCCCGGACGTGTGGATACCTCGGAGGTGTTGTTGCGAAGCATCAGCAGTAGGACGATCCACAACTCGTGACAATCACCAGAGCAGGAGGAGGAGTCGCACGGCCAGTGCGACCACTCGGAGGAGCGACGCAGCGCGGTGAGTACAACTACTCGAAGAAGGAGACGCATCGTGAAGTACGACTACGACTGCATCAACTCGCTACATCGACTCTACTTCCGCTACGAGTCGGCGCGTCTAGCGGTAATCTCGTGATCTATTACTTGCGGAGGTTCCTTTGGTTGCGCGGTAAAATTTTATTTTATGCTATCGTAGCCTACCCGTAACCCAACAGTGGTATCAGAGCCATCCCGTATAGTTTTAGATTCAGATTAGTTGCATATTGTGATATGTGGCGATTTATAGATGCGATCTATTTTTGTTTCTGGCGTTGGTCGATATGATCGTCCATGAGCGTTGGTGTTGAGATGGGTTTATTCGTTATTCCGTGATCGTACTTACATGGTCGTATCACGACTTGACCCTACCGGTCGGAATTCCGCCATCGGGGCAGACAGTGATCGTAAATCCATGTATAACGTCCTGCATGTCGACTTGTGATGCTTCTTCATTCCTTGTATTTTTCACTAGTGCTGTTAGATGAAATAGCTTAGTAGGAGTACTTGGAAGATTTGGCCACTTGGAGACATGACGAATAGGAAGCTCGGCGATAGAGATCACCTTGTGGAAGGGTCATACTATATCACAATTTGATTGTGTGTGAATGCCCCTATATTCCTGTTCGTTTATTTCTATGCATGTTATTTAATTGCTTAAATGCTTTAGACATGGTAGAAGTAAAACTCCCTCACATAATATTAGGTTAAATTGATGCCCTCCCAATTGCTGCACCATCCAAAGTCATGGATTTTGATGGTAGGTCTTATAAGCAGAGTGCCATTACTACTCCTTGACTAGATGAGTTTGTGTGGGACACTTACACACATAGCATTGGTCCAACTTGACACGGTTATCATAGCAGTTATGGACCTTGGGAATAGGGTTGGGTGCCGAAGTATGGAGATACTGCCCAACAACAAGAGTCATATAGAGATATGATTGGCAAAGGGTTGCTTACCAAATTCACTAATCTTCTAGCAGTGATGCCAAAGCTCACTAGTAGATTAACTGACTGCGGGTCTTGAATCATTAAATGTCATAAGAGGGATATGGTATTTAGTGGGAGTATCTTTATTAAAATTGTTTAATAGAAGTTACTCTTCTTGAACATATGTCTTAGTTTTACATATTCTATGTTGTAGATCATGGCACCAACTGCTGTACCTACATCCAGTTTTGCCTTGCGTTCGATACTTGAAAAGGAAAAACTAAATGGAACAAATTTTGTTGATTGGTCCCGCAACCTAAGAATTGTTCTTAGGCAAGATAAGAAGGAACATGTTCTAGAAGAACCAATTCTTGATGTCCCTGATGAGAATGCTACTGCTACTCTCAAGACAGCCTATAAAAGGCTTGTGATGAGTCCCTTGATGTTAGCTGTCTCATGCTTGCTGCAATGAACTCAGACCTTCAGAAGCAGTTTGAGAACATAGAGGCCTATGATATGATCGTGGCACTCAAAGGCATGTTGACACAAGCAAGAACTGAGAGATATGAGATCTCAAAGAAATTGTTTGGGAGTAAGCTAGCTGAGGGCAGTCCGGTGAGCTCACATGTAATCAAGATGGTTGGTTACACACAGAGCTTGGAAAAACTTGGTTTTCCACTTAGTCAAGAGTTGGCTACAGATTTGATTCTTGCTTCGCTTCCGGCAAGCTGTGGACAGTTCATTCTGAACTTCCATATGAATGGTTTAGACAAGAATCTCACCGAACTGCATATGATGCTCAAGACTGCAGAAGACAGCATTAAGAAAAGCAACAATCATGTGATGATGGTGCAAAAGAGTACAAGCTTCAAGAAGAGGGCTAAGACTAGGGTCAAAGGTAAGGGCAAGACTAAAGTTTCGGATGGGATCCAAGCTAACAGGCCTAAACCAAAGACTAAGTCCGGCCCGACTCAAGAGTCTGAATGCTTTTACTGCAAGGAGTCAGGACATTGGAAAAGGAACTGCAAGAAATACCTGGCTGATCTGAAAAGGAATAAACTTTCCTCTACAAGTATTAATGCTATAGATGTTTTTCTTGCTGATTCTTATGTTAACTCTTGGGTATTTGATACCGGATCGGTTGCTCATATTTGCAATTCGATGCAGAGTCTAACAAGGAGTAGAAGAATTACAAGGGGCGAGATGGATCTTCGCGTCGGAAATAAAGCAAGGGTTGCTGCATTAGCCGTCGGGACTTTGCCATTACTCTTACCCTCAGGATTTATTATGGAATTAAATAATTGTTATTATGTTCCAGCCATAAGCAGGAATATCATCTCTGCCTCATGTTTATTGGCAGAGGGTTATAAATTCATTATTGAGGACAATGGTTGTTCTATATTTTTGAATGAAAAGTTTTATGGCTATGCTCCTTTTTCGAACGGGTTGTTTATTTGAAATCTTGATGATGCACCCATCTATAATATTAATGCAAAGAGGCTTCGGCCTAATGATATGAATTCTACTTTTGTATGGCATTGTCGTTTGGGTCACATAAGTAAGAAACGCATGAAGAAGCTCCATTATGATGGAATCCTAAACTCATTTGATTTGGAATCATTTGAAACATGCGAATCTTGCCTGATCGGAAAGATGACCAAGACACCTTTCACTTGTCGGGATGAGAGGGCGTCTGACTTATTGGCGCTCATACATACTGATGTATGTGGACCGATAAGCACGACAGCTAGAGGTGGATTTCAGTACTTCATTACTTTTACCGATGACTATAGTAGATATGGATATATCTACTTAATGAGGCACAAGTCGGAATCCTTTGAAAAGTTCAAGGAGTTCCAGAATGAGGTACAGAATCAACTTGGCAAGACAATCAAAGCCCTACGATCTGATCATGGAGGTGAATTTTTGACGCATGAATTTGGTGATCACTTGAAGCAATGTAGAATTGTTCCACAGCTTACACCACCAGGCACTCCACAATGGAATGGGGTGTCCGAGCGGCGTAATCGGACTTTGTTGGACATGGTCCGATCAATGATGAGCCAATCAGATCTACCGTTGTATTTTTGGGGTTACGCTCTAGAAACTGCCGCTTTCACTTTAAATAGGGTACCATCTAAATCAGTAGATAAGACACCATATGAGATATGGACTGGAAAAAGTTCTAGTTTGTCTTTTCTAAAGATTTGGGGATGTGATGTCTATGTTAAACGTTTGACGTCTGATAAACTCACACCCAAGTTGGATAAATGCTTCTTTATAGGATATCCTAGGGAAACCAAAGGATATTACTTCTACAATCGTGAGGAGGGCAAAGTTTTTGTTATGGTGTCTTTTTGGAAAAAGAATTTCTTTCAAAAGGAGTCAGTGGGAGAAAGTTGCAACTTGAAGAAATTCGGGAAGCACCTGAAAATGTTTCAACTCCTACTGGACCTCTACAGGACGAACAAAGTGTTGTTGAAACTGTAGATGAGGCATCACCACCACGTAGATCTAAAAGGCCACGTCAATTGCCTGTAAGGTATGGGCATGACGTATTATTATTGAATAATGATGAGCCTAAGTCTTATACGGAAGCGATGATGGACCCAGACTCTGAGAAATGGCTTGAAGCCATGAAGTCCGAGATAGACTCCATGAGTGACAATCAGGTTTGGAACCTGGTCGAACCACTTGATGGTGTTAGAACCATTGAGTGCAAATGGATCTACAAGAAAAAGATTGATATGGATGGAAATGTTCACATTCATAAAGCTCGACTGGTCGCAAAAGGGTTTCGACAAGTTCAAGGAGTTGACTACGATGAGACTTTCTCACCAGTAGCGATGCTTAAATCTGTTCGGATTATTCTAGCTATTGCTGCATATTTCGATTATGAGATATGGCGGATGGATGTCAAAATAGCTTTCCTTAATGGAAACCTAAGTGAGGATGTGTACATGACACAGCCTGAGGGTTTTGTCGATCCAAAGAATGCTAGTAAAATATGCAAACTTCAAAAGTCCATTTATGGGCTAAAGCAAGCATCTCGGAGTTGGAATTTGCGTTTTGATGAAGAAATCAAAAGGTTTGGTTTTGTCAAAAACAAAGAAGAACCTTGTGTTTACATGAAGGTTAGTGGGAGCACACTTGTAATTCTAATCTTATGTGTGGATGACATATTGTTGATTGGGAATGACATTCCAATGCTGGAATCTGTTAAGGCATCACTGAAAAATAGTTTTTCTATGAAAGACCTAGGAGAAGCAGCATATATCTTGGGTATCAAGATCTATCGAGATAGATCAAGAAGGCTAATTGGATTAAGCCAAAGTACTTATATTGACAAGGTGTTGAATCGGTTCAACATGCAGAATGCCAAGAAAGGGTTCTTGCCTATGTCACATGGCATAAGTCTTAGCAAGAGTTAATGTCCTTCGACCACTGATGAACGAGACCGAATGAATGGTATTCCATATGCTTCAGCTATTGGATCTATTATGTATGCCATGATTTGTACCCGACCAGATGTATCATATGCACTAAGTGTTACTGGCGGATACGGTGATCCGGTGAAAGTCTCTGGACGGCTGTGAAAAACATTCTTAAATACTTGAGAAGGACTAAGGATGTGTTCCTAGTTTATGGCGGTGATGAAGAGCTCGTTGTAAATGGTTACACCGATGCAAGCTTCCAAACCGACAAAGATGATTATCGTTCGCAATCTGGTTTTGTATTCATTTTGAATGGAGCAGTGAGCTGGAAAAGTTCCAAGCAAGATACGGTTGCTGATTCCACGACGGAGGCCGAGTACATTGCGGCTTCTGAAGCTGCAAAAGAAGGTGTTTGGATAAAGAATTTCATTGTTGAGTTGGGTGTGGTTCCAAGTGCCTCGAGCCCAATGGATCTTTATTGTGACAATAATGGAGCCATTGCACAGGCTAAGGAGCCTAGATCCCAACAGAAGTCCAAACATATACTCAGGCGCTATCATCTCATTCGCGAACTGGTCGCGAGAGGATATGTTAAGATATGCAAGGTTCATACGGATTTAAATGTTGCTGATCCATTGACTAAGCCTCTCTCACAGCCAAAGCATGAGGCGCACATAAGAGCTATCGGTATTAGATACTTAAATGATTGACTCTAGTGCAAGTGGGAGACTGTTGGACATATGCCCTAGAGGCAATCATAAAGATGATTATATTTCCTTATGTTCATGATTTTGGATAATATGTTATCATGTTCCTTGAATAAATCATCAGTTATAGATCAATGAGTATGTGACTTGTTGGTGAAACTCATTAACTTATATGATATTATTCTAAATGTATCCACAGTCGAATGTCCTTTGGTCGGAACAACCGTGACTCCACGACCAGCACATGTATTGATTGATGACCACGTTTCACCGGTCATAGATATAGGGATATCGAATCAATAATGTGAGCACATGCTAGAGAACATGGCGCTGGATAGACCCATCATTGAGACACTATTGAGATTGTTATGAATCTATGTGTCATTAGTTGGTCTCAAGTAATGTTGATGTATAATCCCTAGACCTGAGATCAGCATGGTTCCCTACATGTGTAATAGCACTCTTAGGGGTTGCCAAAGCGACTCAAATGGCGGGTAGCTATAAAGGTAGCTTTGGTGTGCTATGAAACATGCGGAGGATATATTTGGTCGGATATGGGATTTGCCCTCCTAACATAACAGGAGAGATGTCTGGGCCCTCGTTGTGATAGGATAAAGAAAGTGCATGGCCATGCCACTAGTGGACGAAGTGTCGACCACATGAAGTTATCGACACTCGATCGAGAAAGAATTGAGCAGTCAAAGGATGACACAACTTCTCACAGAGTTCAACGGATATCGTGAGGCAAAGGGAGTATACGAGAAAGTCTTCAAGGTCAATCAAATCTGGCGGTCGTATGGAATACGAATGGTCGTAGGGTGATCGAACATTATCACTAAGTGATCCGAAGGCGGTCGTATATAGATACGAGGTGGTCGTTAGTGATATGGACCTTGACATAGATCACATTACGTTAAGGTTCGTCAGATGTATTCTTTGGGTGATTGGGAATCGTTATGTCTTTGCTAGGTACCGTGACGACTAGTGGTGGAAAAGAATTTCAGTCACAAACCAATTACACAAGAACATGTAGGGTCGCACACTTAAAGGGTGGGATTTGATTTGGATGGTGATCCGAATCGTATAGGACTCAAGTTCCTAATGGGCCTCAGTATGAGACCCATCATGGATGCCTATATAAAGAGGCGGTGGCATAGGGTCGGGTGGCGGTTGTTGTCTTTTGAAGAACTCCCGAAATCCTAATAGCCACGCCTCCCTCAACCACGTTGCCGCTGCTGCTACAGCGTGGCGTGGTGTCCCCTGCCGGGCGTGTGGATACCTCGGAGGTGTTGTTGCGAAGCATCGCGATGGGACGATCCACAACTCGTGACAATCACGAGCGGGAGGAGGAGTCGCACGGCAGTGCGACCACTCGGAGGAAGCGGCGCGGTGAGTACAACTACTCGAAGAAGGAGGCGATCGTGAAATGCGACTACATTGCATCAACTCGCTACATCGACTCTACTTCGCTCACGAGTCGGTAGCGTCTAGCGGTAATCTCGTGATCTATTACTTGCGGAGGTTCCTTTGGTTGCGCGGTAAAATTTTATTTTATGCTATCGTAGCCTACCCGTAACCCAACAGTGGTATCAGAGCCATCCCGTATAGTTTTAGATTCAGATTAGTTGCATATTGTGATATGTGGCGATTTATAGATGTGATCTATTTTTGTTTCTGGCGTTGGTCGATATGATCGTCCATGAGCGTTGGTGTTGAGATGGGTTTATTCGTTATTCCGTGATCGTACTTACATGGTCGTATCACGACTTGACCCTATCGGTCGGAATTCCGCCATCGGGGCAGACAGTGATCGTAAATCCATGTATAACGTCCTGCATGTCGACTTGTGATGCTTCTTCATTCCTTGTATTTTTCACTAGTGCTGTTAGATGAAATAGCTTAGTAGGAGTACTTGGAAGATTTGGCCACTTGGAGACATGACGAATAGGAAGCTCGGCGATAGAGATCACCTTGTGGAAGGGTCATACTATATCACAATTTGATTGTGTGTGAATGCCCCTATATTCCTGTTCGTTTATTTCTATGCATGTTATTTAATTGCTTAAATGCTTTAGACATGGTAGAAGTAAAACTCCCTCACATAATATTAGGTTAAATTGATGCCCTCCCAATTGCTGCACCATCCAAAGTCATGGATTTTGATGGTAGGTCTTGACAAAGCAGAGTGCCATTACTACTCCTTGACTAGATGAGTTTGTGTCGGACACTTACACACATAGCATTGGTCCAACTTGACACGGTTATCATAACGGTTATGGACCTTGGGGAATAGGGTTGGGTGCCGAAGTATGGAGATACTGCCCAACAACAAGAGTCATATAGAGATATGATTGGCAAAGGGTTGCTTACCAAATTCACTAATCTTCTAGCAGTGATGCCAAAGCTCACTAGTAGATTAACTGACTGCGGGTCTTGAATCATTAAATGTCATAAGAGGGATATGGTATTTAGTGGGAGTATCTTTATTAAAATTGTTTAATAGAAGTTACTCTTCTTGAACATATGTCTTAGTTTTACATATTCTATGTTGTAGATCATGGCACCAACTGCTGTACCTACATCCAGTTTTGCCTTGCGTTCGATACTTGAAAAGGAAAAACTAAATGGAACAAATTTTGTTGATTGGTCCCGCAACCTAAGAATTGTTCTTAGGCAAGATAAGAAGGAACATGTTCTAGAAGAACCAATTCTTGATGTCCCTGATGAGAATGCTACTGCTACTCTCAAGACAGCCTATAAAAGGCTTGTGATGAGTCCCTTGATGTTAGCTGTCTCATGCTTGCTGCAATGAACTCAGACCTTCAGAAGCAGTTTGAGAACATAGAGGCCTATGATATGATCGTGGCACTCAAAGGCATGTTTGAGACACAAGCAAGAACTGAGAGATATGAGATCTCAAAGAAATTGTTTGGGAGTAAGCTAGCTGAGGGCAGTCCGGTGAGCTCACATGTAATCAAGATGGTTGGTTACACACAGAGCTTGGAAAAACTTGGTTTTCCACTTAGTCAAGAGTTGGCTACAGATTTGATTCTTGCTTCGCTCCCAAGCAAAGTGTGGACGATTCATTACGAACTTCCATATGAATGGTTTAGACAAGAATCTCACCGAACTGCATATGATGCTCAAGACTGCAGAAGACAGCATTAAGAAAAGCAACAATCATATGATGATGGTGCAAAAGAGTACAAGCTTCAAGAAGAGGGCTAAGACTAGGGTCAAAGGTAAGGGCAAGACTAAAGTTTCGGATGGGATCCAAGCTAACAGGCCTAAACCAAAGACTAAGTCCGGCCCGACTCAAGAGTCTGAATGCTTTTACTGCAAGGAGTCAGGACATTGGAAAAGGAACTGCAAGAAATACCTGGCTGATCTGAAAAGGAATAAACTTTCCTCTACAAGTATTAATGTTATAGATGTTTTTCTTGCTGATTCTTATGTTAACTCTTGGGTATTTGATACCGGATCGGTTGCTCATATTTGCAATTCGATGCAGAGTCTAACAAGGAGTAGAAGAATTACAAGGGGCGAGATGGATCTTCGCGTCGGAAATAAAGCAAGGGTTGCTGCATTAGCCGTCGGGACTTTGCCATTACTCTTACCCTCAGGATTTATTATGGAATTAAATAATTGTTATTATGTTCCAGCCATAAGCAGGAATATCATCTCTGCCTCATGTTTATTGGCAGAGGGTTATAAATTCATTATTGAGGACAATGGTTGTTCTATATTTTTGAATGAAAAGTTTTATGGCTATGCTCCTTTTTCGAACGGGTTGTTTATTTGAAATCTTGATGATGCACCCATCTATAATATTAATGCAAAGAGGCTTCGGCCTAATGATATGAATTCTACTTTTGTATGGCATTGTCGTTTGGGTCACATAAGTAAGAAACGCATGAAGAAGCTCCATTATGATGGAATCCTAAACTCATTTGATTTGGAATCATTTGAAACATGCGAATCTTGCCTGATCGGAAAGATGACCAAGACACCTTTCACTTGTCGGGATGAGAGGGCGTCTGACTTATTGGCGCTCATACATACTGATGTATGTGGACCGATAAGCACGACGACTAGAGGTGGATTTCATGCTTCATTACTTTTACGATGACTATAGTAGATATGGATATATCTACTTAATGAGGCACAAGTCGGAATCCTTTGAAAAGTTCAAGGAGTTCGAATGAGTCTGAATCAACTTGGCAAGACAATCAAAGCCCTACGATCGATCATGGAGGTGAATTTTGACGCATGAATTTGGTGATCACTTGAAGCAATGTAGAATTGTTCCACGACTTACACCACCAGGCACTCCACAATGGAATGGGGTGTCCGAGCGGCGTAGTCGGACTTTGTTGGACATGGTCCGATCAATGATGAGCCAATCAGATCTACCGTTGTATTTTTGGGGTTACGCTCTAGAAAGCTGCCGCTTTCACTTTAAATAGGGTACCATCTAAATCGATAGATAAGACACCATATGAGATATGGTGGAAAAAGTTCTAGTTTGTCTTTTCTAAAGATTTGGGGATGTGATGTCTATGTTAAACGTTTGACGTCTGATAAACTCACACCCAAGTCGGATAAATGCTTCTTTATAGGATATCCTAGGGAAACCAAAGGATATTACTTCTACAATCGTGAGGAGGCAAAGTTTTTGTTATGGTGTCTTTTGGAAAAAGAATTTCTTTCAAAAGGAGTCAGTGGGAGAAAGTTGCAACTTGAAGAAATTCGGGAAGCACCTGAAAATGTTTCAACTCCTACTGGACCTCTACAGGACGAACAAAGTGTTGTTGAAACTGTAGATGAGGCATCACCACCACGTAGATCTAAAAGGCCACGTCAATTGCCTGTAAGGTATGGGCATGACGTATTATTATTGAATAATGATGAGCCTAAGTCTTATACGGAGGCGATGATGGACCCGGACTACGAGAAATGGCTTGAAGCCATGAAGTCGAGATAGACTCCATGAGTGACAATCGGGTTTGGAACCTGGTCGAACCACTTGATGGTGTTAGAACCATTGAGTGCAAATGGATCTACAAGAAAAAGATTGATATGGATGGAAATGTTCACATTCATAAAGCTCGACTGGTCGCAAAAGGGTTTTGACAAGTTCAAGGAGTTGACTACGATGAGACTTTCTCACCAGTAGCGATGCTTAAATCTGTTCGGATTATTCTAGCTATTGCTGCATATTTCGATTATGAGATATGGCGGATGGATGTCAAAATAGCTTTCCTTAATGGAAACCTAAGTGAGGATGTGTACATGACACAGCCTGAGGGTTTTGTCGATCCAAAGAATGCTAGTAAAATATGCAAACTTCAAAAGTCCATTTATGGGCTAAAGCAAGCATCTCGGAGTTGGAATTTGCGTTTTGACGAAGAAATCAAAAGGTTTGGTTTTGTCAAAACAAAGAAGAACCTTGTGTTTACATGAAGGTTAGTGGGAGCACACTTGTAATTCTAATCTTATGTGTGGATGACATATTGTTGATTGGGAATGACATTCCAATGCTGGAATCTGTTAAGGCATCACTGAAAAATAGTTTTTCTATGAAAGACCTAGGAGAAGCAGCATATATCTTGGGTATCAAGATCTATCGAGATAGATCAAGAAGGCTAATTGGATTAAGCCAAAGTACTTATATTGACAAGGTGTTGAATCGGTTCAACATGCGAGAATGCCAAGAAAGGGTTCTTGCCTATGTCACATGGCATAAGTCTTAGCAAGAGTTAATGTCCTTGACCAGCGATGAAGCGAGACCGAATGAATGGTATTCCATATGCTTGACTATTGGATCTATTATGTATGCCATGATTTGTACCCGACCGGATGTATCATATGCACTAAGTGTTACGGCGGATACGGTCGATCCGGTGAAAGTCCTTTGGGACGGTGTGAAAAACATTCTTAAATACTTGAGAAGGACTAAGGATGTGTTCCTAGTTTATGGCGGTGATGAAGAGCTCGTTGTAAATGGTTACACCGATGCAAGCTTCCAAACCGACAAAGATGATTATCGTTCGCAATCTGGTTTTGTATTCATTTTGAATGGAGCAGTGAGCTGGAAAAGTTCCAAGCAAGATACGGTTGCTGATTCCACGACGGAGGCCGAGTACATTGCGGCTTCTGAAGCTGCAAAAGAAGGTGTTTGGATAAAGAATTTCATTGTTGAGTTGGGTGTGGTTCCAAGTGCCTCGAGCCCAATGGATCTTTATTGTGACAATAATGGAGCCATTGCACAGGCTAAGGAGCCTAGATCCCATCAGAAGTCCAAACATATACTCAGGCGCTATCATCTCATTCGCGAACTGGTCGCGAGAGGATATGTTAAGATATGCAAGGTTCATACGGATTTAAATGTTGCTGATCCATTGACTAAGCCTCTCTCACAGCCAAAGCATGAGGCGCGCATAAGAGCTATCGGTATTAGATACTTAAATGATTGACTCTAGTGCAAGTGGGAAGCATTGGACATATGCCCTAGAGGCAATCATAAAGATGATTATATTTCCTTATGTTCATGATTTTGGATAATATGTTATCATGTTCCTTGAATAAATCATCAGTTATAGATCAATGAGTATGTGACTTGTTGGTGAAACTCATTAACTTATATGATATTATTCTAAATGTATCCACAGTCGAATGTCCTTTGGTGGAACAACCGTGATTGTAACATGACCCAACACTTTGAGCCTAGAATGCCACCACACTACACTTTAAACTAATAATTATCGACACACTATAGAATTACATCAAGGAAACAATGATAATCAAATCAATGGACCACAAACGAACATGTAATTATGGATCAAGCGACAATAAAATAAGCAATGGGGATTATAACCAGGCAAATAATCCGAAGCAGCATCAACCAATGAATCCAAATTAATAAAGCAAATAGTCTAGTCCAAGTGATGTCCTAAACTTTATTCAATAACTAACATGTCCATGTGTAAACCAATATTGAATGAATGATTATCATGGCGAATGATCATGTGATGTCCATGTGCTCTACTCGCTCTCAATTACGGCATCCTCGAAGATCACCTAAAAACAACAATAGAGCAAGGGTGAGTCCACGACTCAGCAAACACATCGATATACAACGATAATAATAAATCAACAGCAATCAATAACTTCATTATCATCACAGGCACTTTCATTAATATTCTCAATCATTAATCTCATTTTTGAATGCAACTCTATTCTACATGTCCACATGCACTTCTTTCGCGATATGCGGTATAGCATGAGTGAATGCTCGCGACAACATTCACTCTCAAGCCCGTTCCTCCTCAAGGATCGGGACCTCCTCCACTCAGTGGAGTTGTGATCAATCATGATCACCTTCTCATATGCAAAGATGCTTATGAATGCAAACATGCAAACTCCATCATAAACATCATATCCAACTTTTCATCATGTCCATTAACAATATAATTCGATACCATTCCATTGCTTGCAATTAAACAAAATAAAAGCACAAAAATAATGGTAATAGAAGATAAAGAAAACAGTGATCAATCATTGATCGCTGTCTACCATGCACTTGCCTTTACTAGTTGCGGACTTGCGATTTGACTAGCGAGATGGCAACAAGCACGACGCCTCTCCTACATTAAATACACCAATCTCAATACAAGCTACAGCATCATAAGAACAACAATCAATCGACATCGCTCCTACGCGTCCCCAAATATACCACGTTACTCCGGTACCCAAAAGTTACCCATTGCGGACTTATTACTAAAGCGAGCGTAACTTTTGACTCGAAAGTCCGATCACCACAAACCACCCCATTCTGGATTCTTTATAAAATTCTCCACATTTTCTTAGATTACGAAGACTTCTAATTAAATCATCTAACCCTCCGTATTTAGCCCGGAAAGTCGATCTGTCCACTTCGGAACAGCAGACTTCCAAAATTCATAACTTTTGTTTTACTCAACCAAAATGCGTGTTCTCAGATCCTACAGAATCATTGGACAATTATCTACAACTTTCATGTAGATCAAAAACTCTAATTAAGCTATTTACTATTTTTAATAACCGATCTACCAAAACAGCGCCGAAAGACGATAACCCTAAAAACAGCGGCCTTTCGAAAATCATAACTCTAATTATACTCGTCCGATTGACGTAATAAAAATTCTATAGAAAGATATCGAAACTATCTACAATTAACTAGTAGATGACAATTCCAAAATTTGTCATTAAGGTAACCGAATAAATCGTACACAGAACAACAGGCTAATCGGATCTATTAATCGATATCTCCCATAATTAGCTAGTCTAGCAGTGCACCAAAAGTTAATCAAATACTAATCGCAACCCTCTTAATTAATTGCTAGCAAGCAGATAAGTTTGAGCTACAAATTTATCGATAGCCTTAGCTAATCTGTTGGTGAGGACCGATGCGGGAATTTTGCGACT
Organism: Hsuehochloa calcarea; assembly: GCA_036346395.1. Taxonomy (NCBI): domain Eukaryota; kingdom Viridiplantae; phylum Streptophyta; class Magnoliopsida; order Poales; family Poaceae; genus Hsuehochloa; species Hsuehochloa calcarea. Next base: position 32,396,675 of record CM070610.1, read on the forward strand.
ACAAATCAAGAGACTAATTGGCGCAAATACATTCAGGATAAGCATCATACAATCATATCTTAAGCTAAAAGAAATGGAGCATCAATCCCACGTTTTCAAATTGAACAACGAGAAGGCCCCCAGGCGGAATCAAAACCCAATCAAGCCAAGTGATCACAAGCGCAACAACTTGGGTTCTCGGTTAATTGGGACGCCGATGCTTACGAGAAGCGGAGGTGCCCGAACACAGGGGCGTTAGTGCGCAGCGCCTTCACCAATCGCGGCGTCGGCTAGTGAGTGAAATCGGTGGCGGCGGCGGCCGGCTTCACGCGCAGCGATGCTAAAGATAAGCGGCGACAACACATGCACCGGCGATCCACGCGCGAGCAAGCGATCCTTCGGTTCAAGCGATCTGAAGACGCTGCGTCGGAAAGCAAAGCGGCAAAAGTCGGCCGCGGCGGTCTGAGTCTGCCGGCGGCGTGAATTGTTCGGCCACATGGCGCACGAATGCAAATGGATGGCGGCGGCACAACACAGAAATTGGATGACGGCTGTGGGAAACAAACTAAAAAGGCTAGGGTTTTCTAAAGACTCCACAATCCATTTATATAGTCCCAAAAATTCCGAAAATTCTATTTTCCCAAATTCTTTTTATTGAATTACGCTCAAGCCCTTAAGACGATTTTAATTAATTATTCACTGATACCATTAAATTAATTACTCTCCGAACATTAGGACGCGATTATTAAAATTAATATTATTTTCAGGGTATCACATTCTACCCCCCTTAACGGAATTCGACCCCGAATTCTAATCGCCGTCCTACTCAAATAAAAGCTGCCCAACTGAAATTAAACAACAAAATAACACGTACCCGACGTGAACAACTCCGGATATTGCTCGCGCATGCGAGACTCCAACTCCCAAGTCGCCTCTCTCTCGGACTGATGCGTCCACAGCACCTTGACATATACCAACGTCTTGTGCCTCAGCACCGCTCGACCTCTCTCGAATCGCGCACGGACGCGACTCAACTGTGAGATCTTGCTCAATAGTCAGCGGCTCTAATGAAATCTTATGCTCTGGATCTCTCAAAAACTTTCTCAGCATCGAGACGTGAAACACATTATGAACTCCACGCATGGACTCAGGCAGGTCCAGGCGGTAGGCTAACTTCCCAATTCTTACAATAGTCGAGAACGGTCCAACGTACCTCGGGTTAAGCTTCCCTTTGGTACCAAATCGGACAACGCCTTTAGTGGGAGACACTCTCAAGAGCACCTGGTCACCCACCGCAAACTCCAAGTCACGCCTCCTCAAATCCGCATAACTTTTCTGTCTGCTTTGAGCTGCTAATAGATTCTGCCTCACCATGGCCACACGCTCAACGGTCTTCTGAATCCAGTCCGGACCCAAAATTGCCTTCTCTCCAACTGCATCCCAACAAAGCGGTGATCTGCACTTCCGCCCATAAAGAACCTCAAATGGCGCGGCTCTAATACTGGAATGGTAACTATTATTATAAGCAAACTCTGCAAGTGGCAACTGGTCCTCCCAACTACCCTTCCAAGATAGAACACAAGATCGCAACATGTCCTCCAAAGTCTGAATAGTACGCTCTGACTGCCCATCTGTCTGTGGGTGAAACGCTGTACTAAGACGAAGTTGTGTGCCCAATGCACTCTGCAGACTCTCCCAGAACTTGGAGACAAACTTCGCGTCCCTGTCGGAAACGATGGTCTTTGGCACACCATGCAGTCTTACTATCTCACGCACATATATAGGAGTGTACGGAGTACGATGTGCCTCCCTTAAGATATCATCTTTGACCTCCGCCTTTTGTGGCACGCAAAGACGTCCTTTAAACTTCAAAGTACCAGAATCATCCATACTAAAATCACTCTCTTTACCTCCATCCAGACGCTTCCTAACCTCCTGTAATAACCGGTCACTCTGCTGTGCTTCCCGCACACGGTTTGGAATAGCTGACTCAAGAATCAACTGAGTCTCAACATGTGTCGTGCCCGCATAACAATACGATATTCCCATGCGATCAAAATCAGCAATAAGGCAATCTAGAGTAGCGGGAGTCGCCTTGCGACTAAGAGCATCTGCAACAACATTGGCCTTGCCTGGATGATACTGAATAGTAAGATCATAATCCTTGATCAACTCCAACCACCTCCTTTGCCTCAAATTCAGATCCTTCTGAGTGAAAATATATTTGAGACTCTTGTGATCTGTGAAAATATCACAAGGCTCACCGTATAGATAATGCCTCCAAATCTTGAGAGCAAAAATAACCGCAGCCAACTCCAAATCATGAGTGGGGTAATTCTGCTCGTGCTTCTTTAACTGCCTCGACGCATAAGCAATTACCTTACCGTCTTGCATGAGAACACACCAAGACCCACTCGTGGCCGATCTGAAAAGGCGTGAACCGCTTTCCGGCTCGGGAAGAGTGAGAATAGGAGAGGTCACCAACTTGTCCTTCAAAATGCAGAAACTGCGCTCACACTCATCGGTCCACTGGAATCTCACACCTTTCTGAGTAAGCTGAGACATCGGTTTGGCGATGATAGAGAAATCCTGCACAAAACGCCGATAATAACCAGCCAAACCCAAGAAACTCCTCACCTCCTTCACACTAGTCGGCCTCTTCCAATCCACCACTGTAGAGACCTTACTAGGATCAACAGCAATACCCTGAGGGTTAATCACATGACCCAGAAAACCCACTTCTGAAATCCAGAACTCACACTTCTTCAACTTAGCATAGAACTTGTGCTCTCTCAAAGTATCTAAAACCAGCCTCAAATGACGCCCATGATCCTCATTGGTCTTGGAATAGATAAGAATATCATCAATGAACACCACCACAAAGTCATCTAGATACTCGTGCAACATGTTGTTCATGGTCTCCATAAAAATGGCGGGTGCGTTAGTCAATCCAAAAGACATAACTTTATACTCATAATGCCCATACCTGGTGGAGAAAGCAGTCTTCTCTACATCCTGCTCACGCACACGGATTTGATTATACCCTGACTGGAGATCGATCTTGGAGAATACTTGAGCTCCATTCAACCGATCAAACAAGTCCTCAATGCGGGGCAATGGATATTTGTTCTTGATTGTGACTGCATTAAGCGCACGATAATCAATACACATACGCCAACTCCCATCCTTCTTCTCTGTGAGCGAGCAGAGCTCCCCACGGTGATACACTACGCTGATCAAACCTTTAGCCAACAACTCATCCAATTGCTTCTTCAACTCGTCCTGAAACGGACGTGCTAGTCGATATGGAGACATCGAGATGGGACGAGTACCCGGAACAAGATCAATGCGAAACTCCACGTCTCGCGCAGGTGGCAAGCCTGGAAGCTCAGCTGGGAACACATCTGGGTAATCACTAACCACTGGAATCTCCTCAATCTGCGAAGCCCGCTCGGTTTCTCAAAGAAGAGCTAAAGAAGTCCGATTTTCGCACACGACCGACGAGAGCATCCAACCAACATCGAAAGAGAGCGCGGGCGCACTCCTGAAAGGTCAAAGTCTCCCAGGCGAGGTGCGCACAGAGACATTCTCTACAGAAACAAGATATCACGGCTCGATAAGAGTGCAACCAATCCATACCCAAGATGACGTCGAGCGGCTCCATTTGAATAACTATCAAATTCGCGTGAACTTCTCTCCATCAATGACAATAGAGCACCGGGACAAGCAGTAGAGCTAGCAATAATACCCCGGAGAACTAACCAACACCGTCGAGAAATCCATTTGCATACTCAAGTTCGCTCTTCTAGCAAACGCCGACGAAACAAGCGAAAAGGTAGCCCCGAATCAAAAGGACTAAAGCATCAAATGAATCCACAAGCAAAGTACATCACCACGTCGGGGCGGCTGCGGACTCACTGTGGGCATGGCGTACCTCGAGTGGCGCCATGGCGAAGAAGACGACGGGGCGGCGAGCCCTAACAATCTGCGTGGCGGTGCGGTAGAGGTGGTCGTGCGACTGAAGCGGTGCGAAGGTGGCGGTGCCGAGAGTACCCTACCGGGCGCCCAAGTGAAGGAAATGGCATCGTTGGGGAGCGATCATCATCTGGAAAGATCCTCGGCGGGACCCATCAAGAAGAAGAAGATGGCACAGCTCCCACTTGATCACGCTAAGCGGGTTACGGCGACACACCGCTCCTTGTGACCACATCGGCCACATCGCGGCAATCACCCGTCAAGTGCACTTTCGGCGGCGCGGTGTCCATCACCGCACTTAAAGCAAAGCATGCCACGCCTTACAGAGCAGACGAAGAGCCGAGTACGCAAAAGGGCGAGGCGCCAGAAGAAGATAACGGCCTCGGCGGCTTAGACTGAAAGGCTGCGGTCCTCCTTGAATTTCTTGAAAGCAGTCGGCCGACGGACCCACTTCCTCACTAGAGCTCTCTCTTGGTCACCACGAAACAACGATCCACGGAGGCTTGTCGCCTTTGTGAGTGCATCTCCAACTCCATGCCCCTAGCTTGCTCCACAACAGAGTGTAGTCACGGGTGGAGTAGCTCCCAACACATGTCGGTACTCGAGGTGAGACCCGACGGAACCTCTTGGCCTTCGAAGATCATCGTTAGCTCTTGAAGGGACAAAGCGAACCAAGTTGTTGAACTCGGCCTCATACTCGGCAATAGACCTCTTCCCACGAGCAAAGGTCGTCAAGGCAACCTCCATCTTCTCAACAAAAGAGTAGGGTAGAACTTCCCTTGAACCGATCAACAAAGTCCTCCCAAGTGATGGACCTTGGCGGCGGTCCTCGAAGACAACACGCCCTCCCACCAAATATCGGCTTGCCCTTTGGTGAAAGGCTACAAAGCGGACCCTCGAGGTGAAGACATCTCTAAAGCTCCAAAGCGCCTCTCCATGTAGCGCAACCGGTCCATTGCTGGACCGGTGTGCCCAGGCAGTCAAAAGAATCAAACCTCAACCCCATCCACTCTCGGTGACATCCGCTTCAGAACCGGTGGATGTGCGGCAGAGCAACAACAGATGCCGCGAGAATGAGTGCCGGCGCTGTTGACGAAAAGCACGAATCTCTCCCACCAACTCTCTCAGCAAAGCGGGGTCTCATCCTGGACCACAACCGGAGGCGGGTCAACAGCAACCCCCTCAGCTACTGACTCAACTGCTACAGGAGGTGGCTCCACGGAACCTCGCCCGCGGCCACGACCTCCACGACCGCGGCCACCACGACCACGTCCTCTACCCCTCGGCATAGCTATCAACCACAATCAACAATACACAATGAGCTCAAAGCTCAAAATAAACTCATCCATCAATGAACAACATAACGGAAGCGTAAAACTATAATCGTACCTCTCTCTAACCTACTGTGCACTAGTGTGTCAAATTTTAGGTTAGTTAACCATTAGCAAATTTTAGTTGATTTACTAATACTAAAACAAATTTTAACAATTTTAGTTTGCCTATGTTGTTAATCTATTCACCACGGACCTAAAGCCCGCTCTGATACCAACTGTAACACCCCAGCCCAACACTGAGCCTAGAATGCCACCACACTACACTTTAAACTAATAATTATCGACACACTATAGAATTACATCAAGGAAACAATGATAATCAAATCAATGGACCACAAACGAACATGTAATTATGGATCAAGCGACAATAAAATAAGCAATGGGGATTATAACCAGGCAAATAATCCGAAGCAGCATCAACCAATGAATCCAAATTAATAAAGCAAATAGTCTAGTCCAAGTGATGTCCTAAACTTTATTCAATAACTAACATGTCCATGTGTAAACCAATATTGAATGAATGATTATCATGGCGAATGATCATGTGATGTCCATGTGCTCTACTCGCTCTCAATTACGGCATCCTCGAAGATCACCTAAAAACAACAATAGAGCAAGGGTGAGTCCACGACTCAGCAAACACATCGATATACAACGATAATAATAAATCAACAGCAATCAATAACTTCATTATCATCACAGGCACTTTCATTAATATTCTCAATCATTAATCTCATTTTTGAATGCAACTCTATTCTACATGTCCACATGCACTTCTTTCGCGTATACCGGTATAGCATGAGTGAATGCTCGCGACAACATTCACTCTCAAGCCCGTTCCTCCTCAAGGATCGGGGACCTCCTCCACTCCCGTGGAGTTGTGATCAATCATGATCACCTTCTCATATGCAAAGATGCTTATGAATGCAAACATGCAAACTCCATCATAAACATCATATCCAACTTTTCATCATGTCCATTAACAATATAATTCCATACCATTCCATTGCTTGCAATTAAACAAAATAAAAGCACAACAATAATGGTAATAGAAGATAAAGAAAACAGTGATCAATCATTGATCGCTGTCTACCATGCACTTGCCTTTACTAGTTGCGACGCACGATTTGACTAGCAGATGGCAACAAGCACGACGCCTCTCCTACATTAAATACACCAATCTCAATACAAGCTACAGCATCATAAGAACAACAATCAATCGACATCGCTCCTACGCGTCCCCAAATATACCACGTTACTCCGGTACCAAAAAGTTACCCATTGCGGACTTATTACTAAAACGAACGTAACTTTTGACTCGAAAGTCCGATCACCACAAACCACCCCATTCTGGATTCTTTATAAAATTCTCCACATTTTCTTAGATTACGAAGACTTCTAATTAAATCATCTAACCCTCCGTATTTAGCCCGGAAAGTCGATCTGTCCACTTCGGAACAGCAGACTTCCAAAATTCATAACTTTTGTTTTACTCAACCAAAATGCGTGTTCTTAGATCCTACAGAATCATTGGACAATTATCTACAACTTTCATGTAGATCAAAAACTCTAATTAAGCTATTTACTATTTTTAATAACCGATCTACCAAAACAGCGCCGAAAGACGATAACCCTAAAAACAGCGGCCTTTCGAAAATCATAACTCTAATTATACTCGTCCGATTGACGTAATAAAAATTCTATAGAAAGATATCGAAACTATCTACAATTAACTAGTAGATGACAATTCCAAAATTTGTCATTAAGGTAACCGAATAAATCGTACACAGAACAACAGGCTAATCGGATCTATTAATCGATATCTCCCATAATTAGCTAGTCTAGCAGTGCACCAAAAGTTAATCAAATACTAATCGCAACCCTCTTAATTAATTGCTAGCAAGCAGATAAGTTTGAGCTACAAATTTATCGATAGCCTTAGCTAATCTGTTGGTGAGGACCGATGCGGGAATTTTGCGACTACAAATCAAGAGACTAATTGGCGCAAATACATTCAGGATAAGCATCATACAATCATATCTTAAGCTAAAAGAAATGGAGCATCAATCCCACGTTTTCAAATTGAACAACGAGAAGGCCCCCCCTGGGCGGAATCAAAACCCAATCAAGCCAAGTGATCACAAGCGCAACAACTTGGGTTCTCTGGTTAATTGGGACGCCGATGCTTACCTGAGAAACGGGAGGTGCCCGAACCTGGGGACGTTGGTGCGCAGCGCCTTCACCAACTGCGGCAGCGTCGGCTAGTGAGTGAAATCGGTGACGCTGGCGGCGAGCGACCGGCTTCACGCGGCAGTAACGCAGTAAAGCAGCAGCAACACATGCACCGAGCAGTCAACGCGCAGGCAAGCGATCCGCTCGGTTCAGCGATCTGGCAAAGAAGACAGCGTCGGGAAAGCAAAGCGGAAGTAGTCTTGGCAGAAGATCAGTGCAATGGCGGAATGGAATTGTTCGGTGCGGCGCACAGAATGCAAATGGATGGCGGCGGCACAACACAGAAATTGGATGACGGCTGTGGGAAACAAACTAAAAAGGCTAGGGTTTTCTAAAGACTCCACAATCCATTTATATAGTCCCAAAAATTCCGAAAATTCTATTTTCCCAAATTCTTTTTATTGAATTACGCTCAAGCCCTTAAGACGATTTTAATTAATTATTCACTGATACCATTAAATTAATTACTCTCCGAACATTAGGACGCGATTATTAAAATTAATATTATTTTCAGGGTATCACAGTGACTCCACGACCAGCACATGTATTGATTGATGACCACGTTTCACCGGTCATAGATATAGGGATATCGAATCAATAATGTGAGCACATGCTAGAGAACATGGCGCTGGATAGACCCATCATTGAGACACTATTGAGATTGTTATGAATCTATGTGTCATTAGTTGGTCTCAAGTAATGTTGATGTATAATCCCTAGACCTGAGATCAGCATGGTTCCCTACATGTGTAATAGCACTCTTAGGGGTTGCCAAGCGACTCAGAATCGGGTAGCTATAAAGGTAGCTTCGGGTGTGCTATGAAACATCTTTGAACACTCGACCCAAAATCGGCTCAATGCCCATTGCAGTAGGCGGACCGCCACACATAGCACCTCACTTACACTTTTCGTCCTCGCTTCATGTAAAAGGGTTAACCGGAGGTGCTATGTTTGGATCAACAGCATTATATACTAGTACAACTCACTTGAGACAAGCAATGTGGGACTAATCCCACCACACAACTCCTCATGGGCCACATGGGCCACGCTTCTGGCAGTAGGGTATTACATTCACCCCTTAAGGGTGGCGCCCTCGGCGACATACGCATCTACGGCAAATGCCCGAACCACCCCTCGGTACACGTCCGTGCGTCCAGTCTTGGCACATATGCCATGCCATGTGTCCACTCCGGGCCCACATGCGCCATCGCCATATGCCGCGCCCATCCCTTGACGCCCGTGCGTGAGGTTGATGCTCGATACCATCTCGTAACACCTGACCCAAAATCGGCTCAATGCCCACCCACCGTGGGGCGGACCCGCCACACATAGCACCTCACTTACACTTTTCGTCCTCGCTTCATGTAAAAGGGTTAACCGGAGGTGCTATGTTTGGATCAACAGCATTATATACTAGTACAACTCACTTGAGACAAGCAATGTGGGACTAATCCCACCACACAACTCCTCATGGGCCACATGGGCCACGCTACGGCAGTAGGGGTATTACACATGCGGAGGATATGGTAGTCGGATATGGGATTTGCCCTCCTAACATAACAGGAGAGATGTCTCGGGCCCTCGTTGTGATAGGATAAAGAAAGTGCATGGCCATGCCACTAGTGGACGAAGTGTCGACCACATGAAGTTATCGACACTCGATCGAGAAAGAATTGAGCAGTCAAAGGATGACACAACTTCTCACAGAGTTCAACCGGATATCGTCGAGCAAAGGGAGTATACGAGAAAGTCTTCAAGGTCAATCAAATCGAATCGGTCGTATGGAATCTGAATCAGTCGTAGGGTGATCGAACATTATCACTAAGTGATCTCGAATCGTCGTATATAGATACGAGTGGTCGTTAGTGATATGGACCTTGACATAGATCACATTACGTTAAGGTTCGTCCGATGTATTCTTTGGGTGATTGGGAATCGTTATGTCTTTGCTAGGTACCACGACGACTAGTGGTCGGAAAAGAATTTCCGAGTCACAAACCAATTACACAAGAACACGTAGGGTCGCACACTTAAAGTGGGATTTGATTTGGATGGTGATCCAATCGTATAGGACTCAAGTTCCTAATGGGCCTCGAGTATGAGACCCATCATGGATGCCTATATAAAGAGGGGCGGTGGCATAGGGTCGGGTGACGGTTGTTGTCCTTTGGAAGAACTCCTGAAACCCTAATAGCCACGCCTCCCTCAACCACGTTGCCGCTACTAGCACAGCAACGCATGGTGTCCCTACCCCGGACGTGTGGATACCTCGGAGGTGTTGTTGCGAAGCATCAGCACTAGGACGATCCACAACTCGTGACAATCACCAGAGCAGGAGGAGGAGTCGCACGACGGGTACGACCACTCGGAGGAGCAGACGCGCGGTGAGTACAACTACTCGAAGAAGGAGACGCATCGTGAAGTACGACTACGACTGCATCAACTCGCTACATCGACTCTACTTCCGCTACGAGTTGACGCTTCTAGCGGTAATCTCGTGATCTATTACTTGCGGAGGTTCCTTTGGTTGCGCGGTAAAATTTTGTTTTATGCTATCGTAGCCTACCCGTAACCCAACAGACCTAACCTTTCCAAACTGAACTGACTATACTATGTCATGCCATCTTTTTAGACAAAATTTGACCACACCATGATATGTCACTTTTTCAGACCGAAATGAGAACTCGCACCAGCTTTTCTCAATGAGCAGACATCACTCATCAGCCATGCCATCTTTTAAGACTGAATTGACAACATCATGCTATGCCACCTTTTCAAACCAAAACGACAACCTGCACTAGCTTTTCTCAACGAATAGATATCACTCACCATTATCTCACCTTTTTAGACCGAATTGATCACACCATGTCATGCGACCTTTTTAGCTCAAAATGAAAACCTTCACTAGCTTTTCTCAGTGAGTAGACATCACTCAACAGTCATTCACCTCTTCAAACTAAATTGACCACACCATGCTATGCCACCTTTTTAGACCGAAATGATAACTCGCACCAGGTTTCCTCAGTTAGTAGACATCACTCAACACGGGGCGGACACGCAAGACACGCGTAATGCAGATCCAGTGCTCCGGTGAGCAAAGAAAGGGCTGCGAGTCTCTAGCGCGCAATGGGAGGTGCGGTGCTTCCGGTGTGTGGCACATGGCGTGCGGTGCTCCGGGTGAGCGGTACGGACCTGCAGCTGGCTAGGAGCATTGCAGGCAACACGTGTCTCCTTTCTATTCATCTGTGGTGCTATTTTTTGCCAATTCGACGAAGAGGAGACTAGATTTGTTATTCCATATCCAAAACAGCTCAAATGAGCAAAAAATCGGCAGCCAAGATTTGTCTGTGGTCCAAAAGACGATCATAAAAAATCTAACAAATCTAAGGGTAAGAAGGTGAACGACTGAATTTAGCAACATTTTTTTTTCAAATTGGGCGGGTCAGGCCAACCCACTAACCCATCTTAGTTATTTCGCTTCATCACTCATGCAAGGGCTAGGTGCATAAACTGAACCATCCATTAGGTGGGAACTGAACCCACCTATTTAGTAAAATGGGTTGGTGGCTCGGCCCACTTACATCCCTAGTAGCAACAGGTGAGAGAGGCAACGAGCAGATGATGGTACCACCAACTGCTGGGGTTGCCCGCGGTGCGGAAGATGTGCATATGATGTCAAGTGATGCTAGGCATACCCCATTTGCACAAAAAAAAACACATATCCCTATCACCCATTTATTTTAAGGAAGAATTGATTATTTACTCACCTCCCTGACGCATTTTGGGATTTTATCCTTCTTCCCGATGTAATTGTTATTTTACCCTCTTCTTAGTATGTTGGTTGATTAAATGCCCCATTTTTATTATTTTATTCATATCCAGCGGTTTTCGTTATAGTCACACGAAATGTCATTTTTTGCCCTCTCAATCTGTTACCCATTTCCGTGTGCTATCTCCAACCACCCGCTTGCTCTCCCTCGTCTCCCTCTCCTTCCGCCGTCACTTCCTCCTCCTGCTCTCCCTCCTCTCCTCTCCTTCTACCACCTCCTCCTCCTCCTCCGGTTCTCCCTCCTCTCCATCCCCATCCACGACGGGCAGTTGACGGTTGTCGGTGTTTTAAGATAGAACATACGTCATGATTGTTTGATTCGGGGGGTCTTTAAGACTGAAATCATGTAGAGAGAATGACACGGGATTTTTATACAGGTTCGAGCCTTCTCCGGAGAGAATAACAACTCTACTCCTGTGTGACTATATTGAGTATGCTGGTTAGAAATCAAGAGAAAGACTGAAATGCAATGTCTTGTACTCCTGATACTCTCTTCTCCCCCGCCGTTTGGTGATTCCTCCTTTTTATAGTGTGCTTGGACGACAATCTCTCTAGCCCAAAGGGCGCATCAATGCTTTAGATGATGGCGTAGTTACTGGAGATTACTGTTGGAAAAGTAACTTTCCCACGTCGCCAGGCATTTATCACCAGGATAGAGAGATTAATCGTGCAGTTATTCCAAAGAATAATGACGTATACTGACTATTTAAATGCATTAATCCATTGGGCCTACTTCTCTGTAAACTCGATTGATTATAAGGTGGTCATAACTGACCTGGTCGTAGAAGGACTTACGACCACGAGGTGATCGTATAAGAACTTATGATCAGTTCTAATCGTAGGACTTACGACTATGAGGTGGTCGTAGCTGACCTGGTCGTAGAAGGACTTACGATCATGAGGTAGTCGTAGAAGTTCATACAACTCCAACTTCTCCCTTATGAACATTAAAGGGTATACTCAAGAACCATATAATGATGTCATTATCCATAATAAAGATTATAGATAAATAATTAAATGAGGATTTCTAGATCCTCGTCATCTAGCCCCCCAGCTTCAAGTGAAAGCACCTACTTGGGAAAGTAGCAGTAGATAATCTTACGACCAAAAGATGGTCGTAGGACGGTGGTCGAAGGAAAGACTCTTCGACTGGTATTTTATTTGACCAGAAACAAACTTGGTCAAGAAGTTTGCATAAAACCTTACGATTACAAGGTGGTCGTAGAAAATCTTATTACTACAAAGTGGTTGTAATGTGGTAATCAGAAGTAAATCCTTTCCGACTGATATCTCATTTGACCATAAAAAGACTTAGTCAAGAAGGTAATTTCACTTGAAGTGTGAAGACAGACTCAGTTTTCTCGAAAAGACAAATTTACAAATCTAAAATGACTCTTATAGACCTGTCTATTGGAGCGGTTCCCGAAGATATGGCAACTATTGGGTTGACATGTCTCTAACCCAAGTGCGCAGTTATAAAAACTCACCGTGAGTGCGATTATAGGGTTCTTACTTTTCCCCAATCACTCCAACTGTTCATCAAGCTTTCGCATTCTCCGTCGCCAACCAAATCATTTGCCTCCAAACCTCCTTCCCTTGAGAAAGATGGCTAGAGCCGCTTCCCAGTGGGCCGAATCGGAGATGGACGCGACTAAGATAAAAGCTCTGGTCGCTGCTGAGAAGATCCCGAAGAAGGAGTTCGTGAAGTGGATTGAGGCTTCTGGGCAACATTGGCCGTCGGGGGAGATTGGACAGATCCCCATCTTCCAGACATAAGTGAGTGTGGCCTTCGATTGACTGCTCACCCTTTTCTCACACTCGTACTCAAGCACTTTGGGGTAGACTTGGTGAACCTCATTCTCAATTCCATCACATTGTTAGGTGTGTTCGTTTACTTGTGTGAGGCCTACCTAGGGATTCCAGCTGACTTGGAGTTGTTCCAGTATTTTTACGGAATGACTCGGTGGCGAAAGTCGCCGATAGCTGCAGTCTGAAGCTCCACGATTGGATGTCGAAGGAGTACTTTCAGATGTTCACCTGGTAGTCATGGCCGGGATGGAAGAAGAGATGGTTCTTCTGGGAGATGACCAGTGAAGACAACATCTCTTTCGTCAGGAACGCCGCTGAGAAGATTTCTTCATGTTATTCGACTCCCATGGATCTTGGCCGGATCGCCCCTACATTCAAGCCATCAAGGACTTGAAGGAGGAGGGCTCACCGGTTGGCACGTTGAAGGATCTAGACCCGCCATTATGAGTTAATGGAGTGTTTTGGTGATTAATGACAAATCTAATTGTGAGACTAATAATTCTATTTCTATATTTAGTGTGTAGTCTCATTTGCATATAAATGTGAAATTCAACGAGGTATGCATTCAACTTGTACTATTATATAATGTTGCATTCCTCGGATCCAAAATATAGGTTGAACTCCACCATAAGTATAACTTGAATATGTGCATATATTTTCTTTACACATATGTGTATGCACACATTTAGGGGGAGCTCATGCTATATTTTGTGGTTTCATTTGTATTGATCCATATTCCCTTTACCACATATATTTGGGATCTTTACTTTGAAACATATCCATATGAGTATACAAAACTTATGTAGTCTTTGTATACTTATGTTTTGAGTATATAGAACTTGTGTAGTTCGTGTATACTCATGTTTCAAATATATAAAACTTGTGTAGTTTTGTATATTCATATTTTGAGTATATAGAACTTATGTAGTTCTCGTATACTCAAGTTTTGAGTATGTAGAACTTGTGTAGTTCTTGCATACTTATGATGTGAGTATATATATGACTTGTGTAGTTTATATATACTCATATCGTGTTACTTTTATCAATTCAATTTATGTGTGATTAAAGTGATTATCATCAATTACCAAAGAGGGAAAGATTGAAGTATCTTGTCCCACCATTATGTGTTAATGGTATGGTGTGGTAATTAATGATAATCATATTGTGGAACTAACTTTTTCCATGAGTTGGATGTATAGGTTATGTTCCAGGATGATGAAGACTTGGGATGATCATGAGTTGATCATCAAGTCAAGATTCAAGTGAAGGATGCATCATGTGTTGATGCATATGAAGACTTGAAGTAAATGTTGCATTATGTGTTGATGCACATCAAATCAAGAGAAGACCCATCATGTGTTGATGGAGGTCAAATGAAGGAATGCATCATGTGTTGATGCATGTCAAGACTCGGGATGAAGAAGTCATCATGTGTTGATGATGTTCAAGACAAGATCCCAAGTGAAGAAATCATCATGTGTTGATGATTGTCAAGTCAAGAACCCGGACTTGAAGTATTGATGTGTGTCATCAAGCTTCAAGGAGATGCAAGGCAAATGTATGACTAGCTAGGGCTAAGGATGTGTTCCTAGTCTTTTATCGGTCTTGGTGTTTGGTTGGAAGACCGGATTACTAGTATAGGATTGATGTACTATTAAGAGGGGTCTTGACTAGTAGCATGAGTTAGTCATGTGTTGATAGCTCATCGTGTTTGCTCTAGCTCATCTATGCATAGAGCTATTATTTGCGAATGTGTTTTGCAAATAATTGATGCTCATGCATTTAATCTTTGTGGCATGGAACTATAGTTTGCAAATGTATTTTGCAAATAGTTGAAGTCTATGCACCTTAGCCTTGTGGTATGATGCTGTTATTTGCGAATGTGTTTTGCAAATAGTTGAAGCTCATGTTTGATTTCTTGTAGCATGTGACCTAAGTTTGCAAATGTGTTTGGCAAATGGTGCAAGTCCATGTACCTTATACCTTGTGATAAGTATTCTAAAGGTTGGCAAATGTGTTTTGCAACCTGTTGAGAATATCATCTTGAAACCTTGATGAAGTTGCACTCAAATTAGGGCGAATGTGTTTTGCCATTTGAGTTGAGCCAATGTTTTTGGTCTCTGGAGCCTGACGGTCTGACCGCTAGAGGTCACTGGTCAGACTGGTGGCCAATCGGTCGAACCGCCATGTGTTGGGCGGTCGGACCGATTTCCTCTTCTGTTGATTCTCTGTCCGGAAGTTCCGCTTTTGTGAAAATGGAACTACGGTGTGCGGAAGTTCTGGGATTCATGCGAAACGTTTATTCCAGAGAGCTCGCTTTTTGGGACTTAGCCGATTTTGCCTCTGGCGGTTGGACCGCCAGCCATGGCGGTCTGACCAATTTAGCGGCGGTCTGACCGGCCATTAGTTGGCGGTCAGACCGACCGAAGGCCCAACGGCTAGTTTTATAGCCGTTGGAGGCACGAGAGGTCCAACCGGCCATTAGTTGACGGTCAGACCGACCCTGTGCAGATTCGAGGGAATATTTCCCCCAACGGCTAGTTTTTGTGTGTGGGCTATAAATAGCCACCTTGGCCGGTTGGGGATGGTTGCTGGTGCTATTGTTGAGTGTCATACTCATTCTTTGAGCTAAGAGCAAGGCTTTCTTCTCTTCTGTTCATGTGTTGCTCTTAGTGAGATTTGAGAGCAAACCCTAAGTGCATGTGTTGCCTTAGGTAGTGGATTGTGTATCCACTTGAGCGTTGACACTTGATTAGTTCAAGTGAACGTCGAGTCTTGTTACTCTTGGTGTTTGCCAACACCTAGACGGCGTTGGGACGTCGTGCGCGGTGATCTTCTCAAGAAGCTTGTGAGAAGACCCGGCGTGTTGTGAGTGGTTTGGTACTCCCCATCTCCGGAGTGGAGGAAGAGCAACCTTAGTGGAGCGAGGTGTTAGTTCGTGTTGGAACCGGTCCAAGTGGTTGGACTTACCTCGGAGGTGTTGGCTTAATTAGTAGAGCCGGTCCAACGTGGTTGGGCTTACCTCAACGTGGATTAGGGGAGACTGGCAAGTCTCCGAACACCACGGTAAAAATAATCGTGTCATCTTGTTTTATCTTGTGCTTTACTTTGAGCAATTTACATTACATACTTTAATTGCTTACATATCTTTGTATGATTGCTCATATTGTTTTGTAGTCATATTGTTGGTGCACTTAGTTGAGCCTAGTTGATTTAGATTTTAATTGTGCAAAATCAATTTGTTATTAGCTTCGGTATTATATATTGGTTTTAGCGCCAAAGAATTTTTAATACCGCCTATTCACCCCCTCTAGTCGGCCACCTCGATCTTACAAACGTGGTGAAGGATTTCATCACGTTTCGCATTAGTCCTCTGAAGAAACGAGCACATCCCATGTAGAAGTACTCAGGGTCGCAAGATCCAACCAGAGATTACGAGCAGGGTAAGTAAACCTTCAATTTAGCTCTCTTTCTATTGATTTTGAACTTGGTTATTGAAAGTTTATTCGCTCTTATAGATCTCTCAAAAGCGGAAATTGATGCTCGGGTCAAGCTCGTACTCGTCGCAAAATTCTTGAAATTTTACGCTCGAAAATTGCTTACCATTATCTGTGATTATTCGACCTGGGACCCCAAACCAAGTAATCATGCATCTCATCATGAACTGTTTTGTTACTTCCATTGTTATCCAAGTCACAGGCTCGGCTTCGATCCATTTTGTGAATGTATCAATGGCCACAAAAAGGAACTCGAAACCCCCCAGAGCCTTTGGGAACGGTCCTAGGATATCGAGACCCCAGGTCGTAAAAGGTCAAGATAGAGGAATTGTCTGCAATGCCTGAGCCGGTTGGTATATTTACCTACTATGAAATTGACATTATACACACTTCTTAACCAACTCTTTAGCATCGTAGAGGCCTGTTGGCCAATAAAAACCTTATCGAAAGACCTTTTCGACCAGCGTTCTATAGGAAGTATGAGTTTCACAGATGCCCTCATGTATATCGTGAAGGAGGTTTAGTCCTTCCCTCTGCGATATGCATCACATGAGTACCCCTTGAGTGCCTCATTTCTAGAGGATTTCTTTGACCAAAGTATACATTTTGGCCTTTCGGGATAAGCGATCTACATCGAGATCATCATTGGGTATTGTACCCTTCTGAAGATACTCGTAGATGGGATTCAAATAGGTATCTTCGTATACTAGAGAGGCTGTCTCAATAGGAGTTGCTTCTGGTGTTTTGACCAGATATGACTTTTGGAGTTACTCTAAGAAAACTCCTTTTGGTACTTGTAATCAGGAAGAAGCCATACAAGCAAGCTGGTCTGCGAGAAAATTATCCTTTCGAGGGATAAATTGTATCTCGAAACTAAAAAAATACTTTTCTTGCTTTTTGACCTCCGATAAGTACCGAGACATGGTCAGATTAGAGCACTGGTACTCTTTTTCTGACCTGATTCACGACTAGTTGAGAGTCTCCTCTCACGAGTAGTCGTCAAATCGTGAATGATTTTGCAACTCGTATGTCAGCCATCAAACCTTTGTATTCTGCCACGTTGTTAGTGGCCTAAAAGTTTAATTGAATGACATACTTTAGGTCTCCCCGGTTGGAGATTCCAGGATCACCCCAGCCCCCGAGCCACTTAAAGCAAGTGACCCATCAAAGTACATCATACACTGGTCGTGGGTATCGTACTAGGGATCATGAACATGTTCAGGATTTGTTCATTCGACAACAAAGTCTGCCAAGATTTGGGATTTAACGGACGTCTAGGACACAAAATGGAGGTCGAACTCCCCAAGTTCTACTAACCATTTTGTCATACGTCATGTTGCTTCCCTGTTCTGGAGGATCACTTCTAAGGAAACTCAGACAGCACAATTATCTTGTGCGTCTAGAAATAATATCACAGTTTCCTCGAAGACATAAGGAGTGCATAAAGAAGTTTTTGGAACTAAGGGTAACGCTCCTTAGGCCTGTGTAAAACTTCACTTACGTAGTAAACTGACCGTTGGATGTTTTCACGCTCTACGACCAATACTGCGCTCACTACCTATGCGTGGTAGCTATATAAATTAAAAGCGTCTCTTCTGGCTTCAGAGAAACCAAAATAGGAGTACTCGTAAGATACCTCTTGACATCCTCAAATACAACATTTGCCTCTTCTGACCACTCGAAACCCTCATACAACATTTGCTTCCTTAGAAATTTGAAGAAAGGTAGTCCTTTTTCTCCTAGTCGTGCGATGAAACGAGTTAAAGTCGCCATGCATCTTGTAAGTTTCTGGACTTCTTTCTTCGTGGTCGGAGAGCACATTTGCATGATGGCCTTTATCTTTTTGGGATTTTCTTGATTCCTCATACAGAGACAAGAAATCCAAGCAACTTTCCTAAAGAGACTCCGAACTCACACTTCTTAGGATTGAGTTTCAGTCGGTGTTTTCTAAGGTTGTCGAACGTTTCTTGCAAGTCGAAAATATGATTAAGCCGCTTGATGCTTTTTACGACTAGATCGTCAATATAGGCATCCAAATTTCGACCTAGCTAAGGTGAAAAAGTCGATCGTATCAAGCGTTGAAAAGAAGCGCCAATATTTTTTAAACCAAATGGCATTTTGACATAACAAAATATTCCAAATGGAGTAATAAATGTGCTCTTTTATTCATCTTTTAGAGCATATTAATATGATGGTAGCCAGAATATGCATCTAGAAATTTTAATGTTTTGCAACCGGCAGTAGAATCAACCAACTGATCGATACGAGGTAGAGGAAAATCATCTTTTCGACAAGCTTTATTGAGATCAGTGAAGTCTACACACATTAGCCACTTGTCGTTAGACTTCCTAACCATTATAGGGTTGTCCAACCACTCTGGGTGGTCGACTTCTCTTATAAAGCATGCTTAAAATAGCCTGTCCAATTCTGATTTGATAGCATATCATCGATCAGGGGTAAATCTCTGTAATTTTTGTTTTATGGGTACTTTGTCATGCCATAAAGCTAGCCTTGTTGGGTTACGGGTAGGCTACGATAGCATAAAACAAAATTTTACCGCGCAACCAAAGGAACCTCCGCAAGTAATAGATCACGAGATTACCGCTAGACGCGCCGACTCGTAGCGGAAGTAGAGTCGATGTAGCGAGTTGATGCAGTCGTAGTCGTACTTCACGATGCGTCTCCTTCTTCGAGTAGTTGTACTCACCGCGCGTCTGCTCCTCCGAGTGGTCGTACCCGTCGTGCGACTCCTCCTCCTGCTCTGGTGATTGCCACGAGTTGTGGCTCGTCCTAGTGCTGATGCTTCGCAACAACACCTCCGAGGTATCCACACGTCCAGGGCAGGGACACCACGCGCTGCTGTGCTAGTAGCGGCAACGTGGTTGAGGGAGGCGTGGCTATTAGGGTTTCGGGAGTTCTTCCAAAAGACAACAACCGTCACCCGACCCTATGCCACCGCCCCTCTTTATATAGGTATCCATGATGGGTCTCATACTCGAGGCCCATTAGGAACTTGAGTCCTATACGATTCGGATCACCATCCAAATCAAATCCCAGCCCTTTAAGTGTGCGACCCTACAAGTTCTTGTGTAATTGGTTTGTGACTCGGAAATTCTTTTCCGACCACTAGTCGTCAGCGGTACCTAGCAGCACATAATGATTCTCAATCACCCAAAGAATACATGGGACGAACCTTAACGTAATGTGATCTATGTCAAGGTCCATATCACTAACGACCAACTCGTATCTATATACGACCAGTTCAGATCACTTAGTGATAATGTTCGATCACCCTACGACCAGTTCGTATCTCCATACGACCAGTTCGTATTTGATTGACCTTGAAGACTTTCTCGTGTATACTCCCTTTGCTTCACGATATCTGGTTGAACTCTAGGTGAGAAGTTGTGTCATCCTTGGACTGTTCAATTCTTTATCGATCGAGTGTCAGATAACTTCATGTGGTCGACACTTCGTCCACTAGTGGCATGGCCATGCACATTCTTTATCTGATCACAACGAGGGGCCCAGATATATCTCTCCTGTTATGTTAGGAGGGGCAAATCCCATATCCGACCAGTCATATCCCTCCGCATGTTTCATAGCACACCCGAAAGCTACCTTTATAGCTACCCAGTTACGGAGTAGCGTTTGGCAACCCCTAAGAGTGCTATTACACATGTAGGGAACCATGCTGATCTCAGGTCTAGGGATTATACATCAACATTACTTGAGACCAACTAATGACACATAGATTCATAACAATCTCAATAGTGTCTCAATGATGGGTCTATCCAGCGCCATGTTCTCTAGCATGTGCTCACATTATTGATTCGATATCTCTATATCTATGACCGGTGAAACGTGGTCATCAATCAATACATGTGCTGGTCGTGGAGTCACGGTTGTTCCGACCAATGACATTCGACCAGGGATACATTACGAATAATATCATATAAGTTAATGAGTTTCACCAACAAGTCACATACTCATTGTTCTATAACTGATGATTTATTCAAGGAACATGATAACATATTATCCAAAATCATGAACATAAGGAAATATAATCATCTTTATGATTGCCTCTAGGACATATTTCCAACAAGGTCCAGTAAGTACATGCGCATTACGAAGAATATGCAAAAAGGTGAAAAATTCATACATAGTGCTTAAAACAATATACAACCTGCATATTGGATACAACCTGAGTACATACGGAGATATGAATTAAGTACATGCAGGATGCAAAGAAGTATAATGCTACGTTACTGGATACAATATGAATCACTTGTCTGATCAGGCGACGCGACATGAAGACGTTACTGGGTGAGCGGCAGGCGCGATGCAGGGCACCAGGTGAGCGGCAGGCGGGCGATGTGATGCGGCGACAAGACGTACAACTGGACCAGGTGCGCAGTACCCGCGACAACTGGGTCTAGTGCTCCGGGTGAGTGGCAAGCGGGCTGCACGAACCGGGAGTGCGGTAGGGACTTGAACTGGCTCGGTTACGCCGCACGTGTTCTGAAGTGCTCCGGTGAGCGGCAGGAAGCTCTAGCGCTTCGAGAGCACTGTATGCGACGTATGCCGCATGTCTGTTCAACTATAATGCTGTTTTTACTATTCCATCGAGGACAAAACTAGATTAACTATTTCCTGGCTAATGAGCCAAAAACTCGTTGGCTGCCTGCCGGCTGCCACGGAGAATCCTCCAGCCGAAACTGGGATTCTTCTCCAGCCAGTCCACCACCGCTGGCAGCCAACAGGGTAGCCAGGCAAAGCAAATCCTTCACCAAACCAAACCAAACCAAACCAAACTAATGCCACGCAACTAAATAAAAAATATTTCACTAAAAAATAAAATAAAAACTAAATCAAAATCAAATAATTAAAACTCCGATTAATTAATCAACCAAAACACGAAACCGATTCCTCTCCATTTCTCTACTACCTTGACTTGGTGGGTGGGTGCGCCTCCTCCGCAACAATCCCTTCGCCGAGAGCAAGAGCAGAATCGCCATGGCTGCGGTAAGGTTCTTTCCCTTCTCCCATGCTGCTTGCTTTCTCTCCCCAAATTCCGTTGATTTCTCCCTTCTCCCATGCTGCTTGCTTTCTCTCCCCAAATTCCGCTGATTTCTAGCGCATGACGGTTCATTTTGCTCTTCGGGTCCCGTGGGCTCGCTCGGTGCGGTTGAAGCTGTTCTTGGAAGTGATTGATCTGCCCGGTAGGCCGCGGGGGTGCTGCGGTTTCTAGTTGATGCGGCGAGCGGTGGATTCGGCGGGGCTAGGGTTTCGTGGGGTTTGTGATAGGTGGTAATGGCGTTTCTTTGGCTTTTGGTTCTTGTGAGGGTTCGAGTCCTGCTGTTTCTTGCGTATGCTTGATCAAAGGTCGGGGCTGTTCCAGTACTAGAGGTAACTTGAGATTCGCGAGTGCCAGTTTTGTGATGTCAAGGATTGGTGCCATGAGTCCTCCGGAATTGCGGTTTGGAGGCTGTGGTTTTGTTGAGAGCTTACCTGCCTAAGTCAAAGGAATGGTGGATTGATAGCTTGATATGCAACTTGTGAACTCAGTGATTTTTCATTTCTGGTGGTAGGAGCGATGAGCTTTGGATTTTAGCTGCTGCCTTTTTGAGTCAATTGTAAGTAGTTCAATTGGCTATCAAGAGAGATGATAATTTTGGTATGTAGAGTGGGGTTGCCGCGCAGTGGCTCTGGGCAGGACATCCTGTTGCTTCTGTGCACTCGGCAGTTATTGTTTCGCAGACCATGAGTGGTCACGGATGTGGTTTCTAAATTGGACTACGGTGTTTCTATATTTATTTAAGACTCAGTATGGAAATGAAGCTGACAGCTTGCTTTACTGATTTACAATTTTGGCTCTAGTCTATTGTTTGCACTTTGCAGTATCAAGGATACTAGGACTCTTGGAGTCTCAAGATTGTGAAATTACGGTAGTCTTATTCCCTGCAGGTTATATTTCATTTGCTTGAATTGATGTGTGGGGTTACCTTTTGGTACCGTACAATTCCATTGATGATGCCTATTTCCTCCTGCCTTGTCCAACATACATTCAGGTCTGACTATTCAATAATGTCTGATAAGAGGTTTTCTGAACTCATAAAGGAAAAAGGAAGTCCATTGCCGAAGTTTGGGGAATGGGATGTCAATGATCCCGCTTCAGCTGAGGGATTCACGGTAATCTTTAACAAAGCTAGAGATGAAAAGAAGACTGGTGGCAATTCACAGGGACAAGATGTGCCCGCAAAAAGTGAACAACCATCTGGGCAAGGGTTTTATGCGGCAAAGGGGAAGAGTTCTGTAAGCACCCCATTCTTTCTATTCATGTTTCCTTTTTCATGGGATTTAAAACTCTTTCATATTTAAATAATAGTTTGTGATGGCCTAGAGTAATTACATGGTGTCCCAAACTTATTAAGATGGATATGCTCGTTCACCAGTCAACTGTCATGCTGTCCAATTATTCTGGTCAATGTTTTTCTTCTGATAAAAAACTTTATTTCAATCTAAATCTAGCCATGAACTAACCTTATACTGTTGTTTCTGTTCTGTACACGGAACGACAGTAGTAATGTACCTTTTGTATGGTGGTGTTGTTGCTTGAGCCATTGAGACTTGTGTAAGGCCATCATTGCCGGTCCTGAGGGCCTACCATGTTTAAGGTTCAGGAGGATGGTAATAACACGGCTATCACATGAAAAATGTTAGTTTAACTTTCTTGGAGTATCTGAAAATCAGAGATGACCTTAATACAATATAATTGAACTTGGTACTGCATATTCCAGTAATTCCACAAGCCCCTCATTACGCTAACCAAAGAACACAACCATGTCTGCTTATGTATGTTTCTACTTCATTGACAATGGTTGTGTAGAAAATGAATAGACGGCTTAGTCATGTACTTGGCATGTACCATAGTTAAAATAGTTAATAGGCAATATAAACACATCAATGTTTTGTTAATAGGAATTAGGAAGTCTTGAGCGCATATGTGATGAGTTGCAAGATTTCAGATACTGACGTGTTTAAAGTTTCGATGAGCGCTCCTACCACTTGGTTTATATTGTAGAGGGATAGGTGTCCAGAACATGATTGTTAGTAACGGTAACTCTTGCTTGCAAACACTGCCTTTTTTAAGGTAATGATTTGGATGTTTTCATCATGATCTATTTTTATTTGCAGAAGAAATGGTTCTGCTGCTTGCAACCTACTGCCGCTGAATCTTGAAGATCATGGGCTCACTTGGATTGTGGAACTGAACTGCGGCTACCTTGTTAGATTTTGAAAATATTCCACAATATCCATGGGAACTTTTTCGTGAGAGTTTTTACAGTTGTGTGGTGAAGATGTTCTGGGAAAACAAGTAATGTTATTAACTTATTATGGCGTGTACATTATTTACAACTTATATATGTTGGTAAACATGAGTGGTGTATATTTGATGCATAAAGTTGTGTTTGGTCAAATTGAGTCAATCTTGGTAGTTCCTTCTGTTAAAAAAGTGGATAAGAAAAGGCAAAAGTAACACCGAAAGGTCTTTCAAGTTAGATGCGCGTGTCGCCAATATAACAGTAGTGCTGTCATTCCAAATGATGATATGGTAATTTCATCATTTGGAATGACAACAAGACTAGGGATTTTTTTAAAGAAAATTGAAAGTAATGGCAAAACAAAAGCAGAAAGTAATAAGAAATAATATTAGTATACTATATTTGAACATGACGATATCATATAGTTTGTCGACAAATCACAATGGTATTACAAAATATTTTAGCACAACGTTAGAACATAGATTGTCGATAAATCACAACAATATTACAAAATATTTTCGCACAACGTGGTCATATAGTTTGTCGACAAATCACAATGATATTAAAAAATATTCTGCACAACATATTTTAACAAGATAAACCATTCCCATGGTCGTGACCTCAACGTTCACCATGTCGACCTCCACGATGCTCACCTCGAGTGGGGTGGTCGGATGAGGTCTCCGCGGTGCCATCTAGACCGTTGATCTCTTTCGTCCTGTGCATTTCTCATAGGGTATTCCTTGAAGGTATACCCGGATTCACTGCAAAATTGAGTATTTCTTCATACGACATTCGACTTCTGTTTCGTCCATGTTGTTCTTGATACACCATACCTGCTGCCAGCTAACCTTTCCTTTTAGCCTAGCAAGGTCCACGACCCAAATCAGTTGCTCCCAAGTAGGATAACCAGTGAAATGGCCAACCACTTTGGTAACCATACAACTCTGTATTCCAGATTTGCATCACCTCTTAGTGAAATATTCGAAAAGGTATTGGTCGGGATGTTGAGCCATCGTCCAACATGCGGTCAAGACATGTGAGCATGACCTATACAGAAGAAGAAGCTTATTGCAAGTGCATATGCAACTAGTGTGGCACAACTTGCACTCGTAGATGATCCTCTTGCGGTTCCTCTCACGACGTCCGTTCTCTCTGCACAGTATCTCGAAACGAAGCTCCATTGTGCCCATCTTGAATACCCAGTACATCTCACCCTACTTGCTCTTCTCCTCCATGTACTTGGTTATCATGACTGAGTACAATACTCTGTCATTTGCCATGGAGAGTGACGCGTTGTTGCTTCAGTCAACAAAGTATTTTGTGGTACCGTGGAGAATTGCCTCTACAATATCAACCAACACCTCGGCTAGATTTGTAGTCATGACACAATACAGAGCACCATTTTTGTCATGTAGCAATGACTACTTCACCTTAGCCTCGTTCTCAATCTAGTCCGAGAAGCATTTCACCTGGTCCCCCTCGTCTTCCTCGTCACACTAGGACCGTCTGTGGGTAACTCTAGTAATACCTCAGGGATATTGTCACTGCTTGTAGCTAGCTTTTTCGTTGCCTCCCTTCTATGCATCCCCGTCTTCTCATCTATAATTCCTATAGTGCATCAAACTTTCTTTGCTGGTTCTGGTTGCACAACCGCTTGAACATGTTCATTAAGTTGTTGTTGTGAAACTATATGTAGAAGTTTGCACCCAAGTGCGTCATGCACCACCTGCTCGGTAGATCCACCCATGGAAGTGTCTCGTTTTCCCCTTATTGTAGCTGAGTTATTGCGCTCAATAGGCACGCATGCTGACCATGTATGACGCATACGTTTGGATGGCCCTATACAACAGTAATCTTTACGTTTCTCATAAACCACAACCAATTGCCTGTGTTCTCACTTTCAACTAATGAGAAGGCCAAGGGAAGAACTTGGTTGTTCTCGTCACAGTAAATATCTTCCCCTTGTACCTCTCAGTCAGGAACGTGTCATCCATACACATGATCGGACGACCTTGCCGGAATACATTGATGCATGCACCGAAGGCAAAGAATGCTCGCTTTAGTACCCTCTTATGGACCCACTGTGGATGTGTGTCATCTTGAAGGTCGTCATGGGTGCTGGGATTCCTATCCTGTATGACTTGGAGTTAGCCGTGCAGGTTGTGGTAGGAGTCCTCGAACGTACCGAACATTAATTCTAAGGCCTTCTGCTTTGCCCTCCACACCTTAGCATATCTGATTGTATACTGTAACATTTCCTCTATTGCCCGAATGATGGATCGTGGCTCGAAATCTATATTAGCCACGATCTCACTGTACATGATGTTTGCGATAAAGCTTGATGACAAGTTCTTGTTGGACTACGTTGATTCAATGATGACAGATGTGTGAGGGACTACTATAGAGCATTTCCAATAGGTGTACCACTTAGGCTAGAATGTGTGCACTCTCCAAGGGCATCCCTTTATGTTGCACTTCATGTCGTAACATCTTTGGTTAGACTTCACTATTATGAATGTACGTCACAGCGACAAGGCCCATAATTTGACAGCGCCCTCCTGCACGGCTTCCTTGCATTTGTACATGGCTCCTTGCATGACCACGTTCTGGTCGTACTCCCATGGTACAGGCGAGCCTTCGTCTACGATGAGGATGTCAAATTGGTATGTGTTCCGCTTGGATGGAACCGCCTGCTATTCCACTACATCCACCTCATCGGATCCTTCATCCTCCAACAATGCCCGGTAGTACTTGTCACATCCCCAATTTTAATAAATAGAATTATTATGCATCTCATGAGCATACATGGAATTCTTGAAATATTTGCACAAAATATTGCATTTGAAAAACTTCAAATCAAAGTTCAACACACAGGTCAAATATGAAGCTCCAAAACAAAAAGAAGATAAATGCTTATAAAATTCTCTGGGAAATAATGTATTCAAATACTATAATATTTATCATGAATAAATATAATTTTTTCCAAATTTATAGAACTTAAATAACTCTTGTAAAAATTCAAATCCCTTCCTAGATAGCCCCTCTGTTTTGAATTTAAATTAAGAAAATAAATCATGAACAGTAGGATTTCAAATTTTATTTAGGTAATAAGTCATCCCAGGAACCCCTCTGATAAATTTCAGATTTTTAGGATTTTATTTGCTATATTATGTGGCTCAGTCAAAGTAGAATCACTAAACTCAAATAAGTTAAACCCTAGTACTGTTCCTTGGACTCGAGCCGGACTCTGACTCGAATCCAACAGTCTTGACTTGAGTCAACCTCGTCACTTAAACCGCACCGCGTCGCAAAGCGCCCGACCGCATCGCTTTGTGTCACTACGCGCCGGGCCCACTCGTCAAGTTCTTCTTCCTCGCGCTGGCGCGCCCGCACCATGTCGCGGCCGCACTTTGCCCTTGCCCCAGTAATGCCGTGAAGCCACCGCATGCACTAACCACACCTGAACCTTCGCCTCTTCACACCGCCTCCACTCTGCCATCTTCCTTGGTTTAAAACCCCTCCAAACCCTAGTTTCTCCTCATTTCTCCTCTTTTCGGCTGAGTAGAGGGACACTCGTTCTAGCTCTTGTCTCGGGTAAGCTTCAACCCTAGGTGTCCCTTGTTCTCACCTTTGTATGCCATTTCCATTTTTGCTAATGCACAACCTTGCCTTGGTTTGTAGCCTCGGGAACACTATCGTGTCTTTCTCAGCTCCAAAGTGCGCACCCGAGGACATCACTATGCCAACTTCGTGCTCGGTGAGTATTATCCTTGTTCTTGTGTGTCACATCATGCCTTAGAGCATGAGTAAGAGTTCCCCCACCTGATTTGGTCAATGCACCGCATGAGCTTTCAGATTTCAAAGTTCCTATTTTGTTGGCCAAAAACCCTAACTTCATCTCCAGCTCCGACTTGGTGAGCTTTTCGTCGATTGCTTGTTATGACACTACCCTTGGACCTCATTTAGCTCCCTTGACCACTCATTGTCTTTCTGGTTGCCTAGGTAACCCTCTCCACGTTGAAGCTCATCGCCGCCGTTAACCTCAACGACGACAAGCCAGCTCCGGTCATCTCAACTTCTCTCCAGCGCTCAGGTAGCTTCCCTAGACCATATAGATACTATGGCACCCGCGTAGAGGCACAATGCAGAGCTACCTATTGCATGCATGTTATTGCCCGTAGCTCACCGTCGCTCTCCTCCAGCTAGCCACTGGTATAGCCTACCTCAGTCGCCAAAACCACTTTCGTTAGGTGCGCACAGCTATTGTGGTTCCGTTCACACCCTTGGCTCGCGCCACCGTGGCCGGGAACACCGGCGAGGCTCCGGTGAAGCCAGAGCTCTTGTTGTTGGATTTTCGACCAGCACTGTAGCAAGTAAATTAGGGTTAATCCGGTTCATTAACTGCTAATGATCACTTAAGTATTTAATGTCTGTCTTAAGGAGATAATGAGTAAATGACATGTGGGTCCCGCGCACAGAAATATGAGGTGTTAAGTGAAATGCGGAAGTGGCTGACATGTTGGCCTAGCCCTTAAGCGCCCTGCGTGCCGTGCATTTGCACCGGTGGACTTAGTTGACAGATTTGAGTCTATGACCATTGGGTCCCACATGTCAGTTCGGTTTAATTCATAAGTTTAATAGAAAATTGTACTATTCATTAGACCCCACCAGTCAATGACTGAGGCTAGTGCAAC
This sequence comes from Hsuehochloa calcarea, assembly GCA_036346395.1. Taxonomy (NCBI): domain Eukaryota; kingdom Viridiplantae; phylum Streptophyta; class Magnoliopsida; order Poales; family Poaceae; genus Hsuehochloa; species Hsuehochloa calcarea. The sequence goes on from CM070610.1 coordinate 32,425,352, forward strand.
GTTCGGTAGAAAAAGTATTAAATGTTTAAGAAAATCCAGAGATCAATTATTTGCACACTAAAAATTTGATTAAACTTCAAAAATGCATAACTAATTCTTTTTAACTCCAAATTCAGTGAAACCAATTTTGATAATTTTATTTTATGTAAACTTTATTTTAAAATAGGTTTCAAATATGTCTCTATAGCAGAGAATATAGTTTTGGAAAAAGATCCTTAACTCAATTATTTTTACAATAGAAAAAGCTCGTAACTTTGAAAATTCATAAAAACTCCAAGTGAGTTGAATCAAGTTATTTTGGTCTCATAATACTATTCTGTATCAATCCATATAATCCTTATCTCCACCACTGCTATGCAAATTTTCACGAAAAATTTGATTTCGGTGAACAATACAAAATGGGAATTTTGTGGAACTCTCTCATCCCCATTCCAAATTGAATAATACTTTCAGCTAAATTCATCTAAAATCATCATTTAGCTACTATAGAAATTTCATGTATTTTTAGCACTTTGTATTTTTTTACCTTTTCTCGATGTTTATTCGGTATTGTATTTATATAGGTCCTTGTGGATATCATGGGGATATTCTCATGATCTTAGGATGAAATTACAATTGGCAATGACGTTGAAGGTTTGTCGAATCACGTATTTTCAGCAATTTCTCAATGCTGTCAGGTCATAGGCGGTCTGACCGGCCACCCCTAGCGGTTAGATCGGTCGGGGGCGGTCGGACCGGCCATAGGCGGCGGTCGGACCGGCCATTGTAAATGGTGGAGTTTGGTGCTGGGTCAAAAATAGAAGTGTAGGCAAGAGAGGGGATTATCATACACTTTGTCTCATAATTTTTGGAGCTTCCAGTCAAAAGATCTATTCATTTGAAATTTCCAGAGAGATTCCGACAAAACCCGAAGCTCCACCGCCGCTTCTTCCTCGCCGTCGGTCGCCACCGTCGTTGCCAGCCGCTGGTAAGGGCACCAGCAGGTGCGCAATAACATGGGGAAGCTCCTGATACCCTTCACCGCCGGTGACTCGCCGCCAATCGCCGGTGACCATCGGGTCCTGAGCGCCGCCGCTGCCGTCGTCGTCCTGCTCAGCGCCAGCATCAGCCTCGGCGCTGGTGTGGCAGCCGTGTGGTGCCAAATCAGCGCTAGCACACGCGTGCGTGGCCCTGTCCACCGTGTCAACTCTCCCGAGGCTCGGTGCACTCAGTTCACCGTGAGCCAAGTCGCTGACATGTGGGGCCCACATGTCAGAATTCGTTTAAATTCATTTCTTTTTCCGGAAATTCTCGGCTGATGCAAGCATTGCGCAATAATCCGATTTTTTATAAAAATAATTCGGGAAATTAAATTAAAATCCAAATTAGGGTTTTGATTATTTTCCAATCTTCCAAAGCCCATAACTTTTGCATCCGAACTCGATTGAGCCCATTCAAATTTGTAAATTCATATAAAATAAAGATCTATTTAATGGTGAATTTTATTTGATTTTTGGAGTTTGTTTTGCCTCTGTTATTTATTTGTTTTTGTTTCTTTTATCTTGTTTGCGAATAGACGTCGATACTTTGGGAAATTTTGGAGAAGAAGGAGCACCTCAAGATCAAGACCAGTACCTAGACCTATTCCAAGGCAAGTTATACCTTTGATCATATTGAAACCAGTTTTCAAAATACTTTGTTTCAATGTATTGCATTCTATTTCAAGTATTTATTTAAATGCTTTTGGGTTTAGTTATTAGTCCAAATTGTTATATCCACCTTGTCTATTGTTATGTCATGATCTTTTGTCACCCTAGCTTGGTTCAGTACTAGTTGGTATTATGGTAGCACCAACGTGGGTTAGTTAGATACGAGTAGATTGCTTAGCCATGCCATGAGTCATCATTTCATGTGAGTTGCAATTATAAACCTGACTAAGTGATTACGGAACTGTGTGATGAAACTGTGTGTGTTGTGTTGTGAGACCCCGGTTTATCCAGCTTGTAATGCTTAACCATCCACTCGGTCCTAGCATCACAAATCAAATAAACCGAGACTCGAGATATGTATACTTCCCAGGAATGCAGTATACACACCGCTTTACAAAATTCATGCATCAATTCCATTCAAGACATAGAACCAAAGCAACACTAAATAAATCAAAAGACATACCTAGTAGAGTTATTACAAAAGGGAGGCCGACCGGCCAAAAGTCATACCAATAACTAATTAGACAGCAGAAGCGAAATACCATAAGATGGCGATAAACAAAATAGCCAATCAGTGTGCCTTTACCCACAAGGCAACCAACCGGGCCGCCAAGCTAGTCGTCAAACCCGCAACACATCTCACAAAAGTGAGGCCCTTAGGGCTCACCTTCCTCCTCTGCAACAAATAGTTAAGCAAAGCAAATGAGTACAAAAATTGTACTCCGCAAGACTTACGCGTAGAGTAACATACCTATACATATGCTACATGCAAGCTTATTTCAGTGGAGGCTGTATGTTTCATTTTCGGCATAAAGCAAGTTTTCATTTGCAATATTGTAGTACATTTAAAAGCAAGATCACAAATCTGTTTTTTTAATGTTCCAATAACAATTTGACAATAATAATTGTAGGACCGGAAAGGCGTGAGGGGGGGTGAGTAGGCGCTTTCAAAACTTTCTCGCCTAAAATAAATCCAACACGAACTTTACTCCTTTAGCTATGAAAGCTAAGAAGATCGATAAGCACACAATGAAACCTTGTGCTGAATTCGATAACCCCGACAACCACACGACACAAATGTGGTGACTTAAACTCAAAGGGTTGATCTGGGCACAGGCGGTCAGACCGGCTACCACGGGCGGTCGGACCGACGTTCAACCAATGATCGACCGGTAACTAAGCGGCGGTCGGACCGGTGGGCAACGATTCGACCCGGCGGGACACATGATGCGAATATACGAGCGGTCGGACCGCCGTTATAAGACCGGTCGACAGTTCGATCGAATCGAAAAAGAACCCCAAATCCAAAACGAAATTTGATCCAACTTTTGATTCAACCAATGAAACTTGACCAAATTTGAGCACACCTCCCTAATGAAATTAGAGACCTATTTCTAGCGACGATCCTTCAGATCCACTTCGCATAATCGATCTCTCAAGGATTTAATCAAGAAGTGCACAAACCCTAGAAATATGAAAAACTTTGATTCAAGACTTGCTTGTGGGGATTGATGGTCTAGATGATTCTAGGAGTATTCCCACACATCAAAGCAAGACAAAAAGGGTCAAGAGACCAAGCAAAAACCCTTGAATCAAGGAAGCACCAAATTCATTCAAATGAGAGAAGAATACAAAAGGGGAGACAAATGATCTCACAAGCAAGCATCACAAGATTGATTGATCTCACAAGATGCTTACAAAGCCACTCCAACTAGGAGGACAAGAGCTCACCCAAGGAGCATACAATCTCTCCCTCTCCAAACCCTAACCCTAGAAAAGCAAGGGAAGAAACCAAATGAATGCCTCAAAGGTTTTCCTTCTCCCCCTTTCCTATTTATACTAGAGAGGACTAGAGACACATTTGGGGCCCACTCACACATGGGACCCACACAAATCTGTTGAAGCAATCGCCTGCTTCACCACTTGTAGGTTGATCAGCGGTTCTCATCGACGCCAAGCCTCTCTTGTCCGAATCCCATCGGAACCTCCCAGAGACTCGCACCGATATCCGCACCGCCTGATCCAACCAGCTGTACCGAACCACCCGTTCGATCCATCTTGCCCATTCTGCACCATGCTTGTGTCACATGACCTCACCCGGTATCCCTGATCGTTCTGGACCTCAGCTCTCCAAGCGTAGTCCCGATCCACTCACCGTTGACGTCGTTGACCTGCAAGCCACCTGCACAGCAATAGACAAACAAATCTTTTCCGGGAACAAGTTCTTCACAACTTGACCCACGTCAGTTCCGCAATGCAATATACAACAATAAAGCATTGATAACTAAACATTAAACACAATCAACAAGCATCAATGCGAACTTGGCTTACCTCAAGCCATTGCGGTCCGATCAGCCCCACAGGGCGGTCCGACCGATATCGAGCGATCGGACCGCTCCCAACAGCGGTCGGACCGGTCAAAAGACAGCCAAAAATCTAGCTTGAAAATCCGAAACCTTCGGAATTTTCAACTCAATAGAACTTTTGGTGGAGCTCCAAAATGATGGGACCACATCCGGGAGACTCCTCACCGCCTACACAACCTATTTTGGATTAGCCCAAAATACAACTTTAGGTCGGCCGGTCCGACCGCCACCACCGCCGTCCGATCGTTCCACGGGCGGTCGACCGCCCCACACCACCGGTCGGACCGCGTGGTCCGACAAAGAAGAAGCAAACCCAGCGAGATTTTGCAAACCAACAAAGCCATTGCCAATTGACTCATCATCCTGAGATCGTGCACATATCCTCACGATATCCACAATCTCCCCCTTGATGAACACATTGGCAATTTCCAAGAAAATGTGGTTTTTCGAAATGAAAAGTAAAAATCGCCGTTTTCGCATAAAGGCACAACTTGGTCCATAAGTAAGAAAAAGCTTCGGAACCGACCAAGCTGGCTTCAGAATAGTATAGGCAAGTGAGATATGGCAATGAACGCACAAAAGGATTCAAATTCCAGAAGATGGCCAAAAATCTCACTAAGGTCCATATGAAAGACAATAAGTTCTATTTGACCTTTGATCATTGTGAGTCTTCTTGAATTGCAATTCAAATCAGAAAAAGGCAATAAAACCCAGAGACTCAACTCACTATGATCACAAATTTTCAAAGGGTTCACAAAATTTATTTGTGTGTGTGTTCTTTTATGCATGAAACCTTATGTGAACCAAAAGCTCCAAAGCAGCATTTTCTTCAATCCTTCTCCCCCTTTGACAATGAATTCATCAAGATGCATGAGAGAAGAACGAGCATGAAGAAATGACTTTATTTGAAATTTAACAAAAGGAGCCATGACCATTATCTATGTAGACAGTACAAGACATATACCAAGCCATATAAAGAGTAGAAGCTATATTCAATCATGGCAAAACATGTCTTCGCAAAGCTAACACCAAGATAGCGTAAACTGAGATTAATGTAATTAAAACCATGAAAGGTTGCTCAATGTTATAGATTCACTAAAAGCAACCAAAAATGAGTCAAGCCATGTCTATAGGCAAAAAGAGACTCAAAACAGGAATTGAGGCATTTTGAGCATTAGGAGAATTCTTTTGAAGCAAAGCTCAAGCACTTAGCCCTTTTTGGGCAATTTTTTCTTTTTCTTTCTCTTCTTTTTTACTGTGCTAGATCTCAAGCCTTGCCGCGACCATCTCAAGCGATAAGCTTAAAAGAGTGGTCTAGGTCATCCAAAACTCCCCCTGAGTTCATGCCTAGTGCAATGGCAAGCCGTCTCATGAGAAAGGATTGGTGAGATCGCTTTTTCGCACATAATTTTTTTTTCATTTGCTTGACTTAAGAAGATAAAAGCTCATTTTCATCTCAAAATAAGTTCAAGACTCAATTCGACTTGTAAGACATGGCAAGAATCATAAGAGGATCACTATAGCAAAACTAGTCACAAGATCCAACAAGACATGATTCGATTCAATTTGCTCACAGATATAAAGCTAGCAAGGGAAAAGCTAAGCCAAAACCCGAAGAGCCATAAAAGAAGTCCAGCAGACTATCACTTGATATGACAAGGTATAGAGTATGAAATCAAGCCATACAAGGATAAAACTCAAAGCTCCACAATTTTTATTATGCAATGCACGACATTTGAAATAAAAATGCATTATGATACAATGAAAGCAGTAAAGAGCAAATTCCTCAAAACATCCAAGCCTCGATCTTTGGATTTGAGATAAAGGTTCTAGGAGTCGATCTTGAGATGGATGAGGCACAGGAATAGCAAAAGAAGCGATGAGAAAAATGATTAGGCACAAAATCATAAGAATGCCCATGAGCACCACCTGGACCTCTCCAAAACGATCTACCAAAAGACCGATACTCCCCTTGTCTAGGTGCTACCCGTGGTCTATCCTCACGATATCCTAGACCACACTGCTGCCTGGACCCACCAAAAGAGTCAACAAGATTCTCTGCACGCCTAGGCCTATATGTGGTACGCTGAATAGGCTACCCGGCTCTAGAGACTATCGCTGAAGAAGAGACTCCTCTAATGGATCTCAAAGCGCTCATCCTCTCTTTCCTCTCAATCTTTGCTCTCCGGAAGCAAAACTCAACGGTGTGGCCCTCTTTCTTGTAGAAGGTGCAATTGTACTTGACCTTTTGAGGGGTCCGTACTGGTGAGACAGAAGCACCTTTCTTGCTAGAAAGAGATTGAGCAGAACCTACAGCTTTAGGAACAACCTTTGGAGTCAAAGAAGGTTCTTGCTCAACCAAACCACTTTTCACAACTCTAGCAATCTTTGGTGAGACATTCTTGGAGAGCTCTAGGGACTTAAAGCCTAAGCCACTGTTTTTCACACTCACCTTGGATTGATCTAGAATCAAGTTGAGCTTCTTTTTCCCACTAGAAAACTTCTCAAGAGTCATTTTGAGGTAATCGTTCTCTTTTGCCAAAACTCCACAATTGGAGCACTTTTTAGAATCGATTGCCTCAACATGTTTGCTCTTAAGAAGATCCACTTCCACTTTAAGAGCCTCACAAGACACACAATAGGACTCTCCAATCCTATTCAACTGCTCCTTAAATTTGACTCTAAAAGCCTCTTGTATCTTACCAATAGCAATATCAATTTCAGCATGCAACATACAAGAGGAAGAATCAATGACTTTCTTGGAAGCAGTAAGAGACAAGGATCTTTCAATTTTAGCTTTCTCTTCAAGAGTCTTGTTTAAAGCTTCAATCTCAATTGTAAGCTTATGGCAATTTTCACAAGAGGCAATTCTAGAATAAGCAACCATTTCAGTCATCTCTTGCATTTTAATTCGATTATTCTTACAATGAGAACAAGTGTGACTAGCATCAAATTTTTGCAATTCTTTTAAAGAGCTATCCAGTTTCAATTCTAGCAAAGCACAGTTTGAGTAATTTAATGGAATAGCTTCTAAAGCAGTCACATCAAGCGGAATGGCATTCATGCAAACAGAACTAGACTTGAGAGATTCTAGTTCAGAAAGAGCATTTTTCAATTGTTCTTCAACAGAGGAATGAGCATTATTCAAGCTTGACAATTCATTAAGCAAGCTAGAGCATGAATCACAAAAATCATCAGGATTAATGGATTTGAGCCTAACCACTTCTAGGTTCAAATTATCAATCATTGTATCCTGTTTCTTGATCACTTTAGCTTGCTTATGCAATTTTTGTTCAGCAAGCACTAAAGCCCTTTTCATGTCAGGAAGTGAAGGGCATACCTCATCGGGATCACTGAAAGGATCCTCATTTGTTGGAGGAGTAGTATGCCGTGGTCGTTCTTAGCCATAAAGCACATGCTGTGAAATCACGTGCCTTCTTCTTGCCACGGGAGTCACTCTTGTCGTCCTCCGACTCTGAGTCCACATCTTCCATGCTCACATCCTCTAGAGCTTCAAGGACACGGCTGACAAACTTGCGATAGTTTGTCTTCTTGGACTTAGCATCCCTCGCTTGAGGATGCCTTTGTGACTCCTTCTCCTCCTTGCCCCTCAGCTTGGGGCATCTAGAACGAATGTGGTTCGACTCACCACATTCAAAGCATGTGATAGGTCCACCTCTCCTCCTACTCCTCACATTATTGTACGCTCTCGTGAATTTAGTGGATAGGAGGGCTAAATCATCTTCAGGTAGTCTCTCAAGTTGCTCATCGCTCAAGGAACGCAAAGCAGACAAAGAAAATCCAGATGAGCTAACGTTAAAAGAATCAGCATATCTACCCTTAGATTGGTCGACCACTAAAGCCATCGGCTCTGTCGTGGTGAGACGCGAGATGAAATCAATCTCATGCGTCTTCAACCTCGAGTAAAGCTTATCCATGGTAAGCTCACTCATGTGATGTTGTCATTGATGGCGATGATCTTCATCCCCAGACCTTCACATCCAAAGCACCCAACAGTTGGCGTGCATTTTCAGACTCAGAAAATACAAGATCAACAGCGCGGAGATCATGAAGAATTTTAGAAAATCTCCCCCACAGCTCATCTAAAGATTTACGTGTCTTTGCTCGATCTTGGAGTATGCTTTCTTAAGTCGGTTCTCATCTCACTTCCTTGATCGCGGTGGACCCTCGTGATAATCACAAAGAGTCCGCGGATCTCATGAGCAGACGACAAATGAGCGACACGCTCAAACCCGATCGACTAAGGCCTTGAATCAAAAAATTCGAGCCCTTTGTTGTTCTCCACATCCGAGTGATCAAATTGTCATCGGTACCGCACGACATAAGGGTTTTTCACCTTAAGCCAAATCGCGTGCCCTTGAGCCTCGATGTAGGCCTCCATTCGGCCTTCCAATAAGCAAAATCAACTCCATCAAAACATGTGGCTCGATTGAATATCGCTCGATCGCCATGGCTCCAAAGACCGGTTAAGATCTATAGCAAAGAGCTAACGGCTCGATACCACTTGTAGGACCGAAAGGCGATCGAGGGGGTGAGTAGGCGCTTTCAAAACTTTCTCGCCTAAAACAAATCCAACACGAACTTTACTCCTTTAGCTATGAAAGCTAAGAAGATCAGTAAGCACACAGCGGAAACCTTGTGCTGAATTCGATAACCCCGACAACCACACGACACAAAAGTGGTGACTTAAACTCAAAGGGTTGATCAGGCACGGCGGTCGGGCCGGCTACCACGAGGCGGTCGGACCGACGTTCAACCAATGATACGGCCGGCAACTAATCGGCGGTCGGACCGGTGGACAACGGTTCGACCAGCGGGACGGCGGCTCGAATATACGGCGGTCGGACCGCCGTTACAAGACCGGTCGACGGTTCGATCGAATCAAAAAGAACCCCAAATCCAAAACGAAATTTGATCCAACTTTTGATTCAACCAATGAAACTTGACCAAATTTGAGCACACCTCCCTAATGAAATTAGAGACCTATTTCTAGCGGCGATCCTTGGATCCACTTGCAGAATCGATCTCTCAAGGATTTAATCAAGAAGTGCACAAACCCTAGAAATATGAAAAACTTTGATTCAAGACTTGCTTGTGGGGATTGATGGTCTAGATGATTCTAGGAGTATTCCCACACATCAAAGCAAGACAAAAAGGGTCAAGAGACCAAGCAAAACCCTTGAATCAAGGAAGCACCAAATTCATTCAAATGAGAGAAGAACACAAAGGGGAGACAAATGATCTCACAAGCAAGCATCACAAGATTGATTGATCTCACAAGATGCTTACAAAGCCACTCCAACTAGGAGGACAAGAGCTCACCCAAGGAGCATACAATCTCTCCCTCTCTTCCTCTCCAAACCCTAACCCTAGAAAAGCAAGGAAGAAACCAAATGAATGCCTCAAAGGTTTTCCTTCTCCCCTTTCCTATTTATACTAGAGAGGACTAGAGACACATTTGGGGCCCACTCACACATGGGACCCACACAAATCTGTTGAAGCAATCGCTGCTTCACCACGTGTAGGTTGATCACGGTTCTCATCGGCGCCAAGCCTCTCTTGTCCGAATCCCATCGGAACCTCCCGAGACTCGCACCGATATCCGCATTTGCTGATCCAACCAAATTGCATCAACCACCCGTTCGATCCATCTTGCCCATTCTCGCACCATGCTTGTGTCACACGACCTCACCCGTATCCCCGATCGTTACGGACCTCGGCTCTCCAAGCGTAGTCGATCCACTCACCGTTGGCGTCGTTGACACGCAAGCCACACCGCAAACAATAGACAAACAAATCTTTTCGGAACAAGTTCTTCACAACTTGACCCACGTCGATTCCGCAATGCAATATACAACAATAAAGCATTGATAACTAAACATTAAACACAATCAACAAGCATCAATGCGAACTTGGCTTACCTCCAAGCCATTGCCGGTCTGACCGCCCCACAGGGCCGGTCCGACCGATATCAGCGATCGAACCGCTCCCACAGCGGCGGTCGGACGGTCAAAAGACAGCAAAAATCAAGCTTGAAAATCCAAACCTTCCGAATTTTCAACTCAATAGAACTTTGTTGGGAGCTCCAAAATGATGGGACCACATCCGGAGACTCCCCTCACCGCCTACACAACCTATTTTGGATTAGCCCCAAAATCCAACTTTAGGTCGACCGGTCCGACCAAGCCACCACCGTCGGTCCGATCAGTCCCACAGGCGATCGACCGCCCACACCACCGGTCGGACGCGTGGTCCGACAAAGAAGAAGCAAACCCCGAAAACGCGAGATTTTGCAAACCAACAAAGCCATTGCCAATTGACTCATCATCCTGAGATCGTGCACATATCCTCACGATATCCACAATAATAACAATAGATAGATGACAACAACAATCCTGGAAGTGACTAAACCCATAGTCACCACAACAATGGCATGAATTACCCATTCATACCAACTATGTCAAATTTTAGTTAAAAGGTTGTAGTCTAACTCTTGGAAGACCTCCCCAAGCGTGTCCATAACCTAGGACGAGGCTATTCGAATAGTTTGAACACTGCAGGGGTGTACCAATGTACCCACATGCCAGACCACCTTTTTGCCAAGCTATTAAGCACACTTCCTTAGGTATGCCGGCACGGCTAAGTCCTACGAGACATTTCCAATATTATGCATTAACTACAAGTCGCACGTATGGATAGAAACCCATACGTTGTGTCGGAGTCATCGTAAAGCCTCGGTCAACTACCCATCACGGGTAAAGCCTTGGACAACTACGATGCCCCTCGAGGTGGAGAACCTACCCGGAACTCCACCACCGCACACCCCAACACAATAACACAAATCTTTTTCACACAACACACACAACCCACCTCCTGCGACTCGGAGTTAACACACGCCAAAGTAAGTCAAGAGAGGTCCCATATCCCTCTTGCTTGGTTAGCACGCAAAATTTCTTGGTTTAGTGTAACAAGATGTTCGGTCCTTGTTGGCTTAGGCATACCACCACAATCCAAACAACCACACCATCCAACAAATTTGCCCAAGTCTAAATCAATTTTTTAGTTTCATATTTTGACTTTATAAAATAACAAAGCACAAGTGCTGGACATAAAGGAATAATAATTAGATGTGTGATCAAGACCATCGACTAAATCGATGATCGTCCATTACTACCGAAACTAAGCATTTCTAAGCAATTTCAAATCGCAAACTACTAAGTGACAAGAGCTCATCCAAAGAACTCAAATCACAGCAAATAACATAGGCTCATGGTAGTAGAGGATAATCAATTCCTACCGATTATGCAACTATAGGATCCACTAATCATAATTTAACACAACATAGCAATGCATACATACAAGTTGCAAACAATATATTAGACTTGAAAAATACTGGGATTAACATGATCAAACTGCTTGCCTGGTTGCTGCTGCTCAATATGTTGCTGAGGGTCACTCTCGTGGTTAGCACAATCGTGGGAACCTAACGAAAGAGCGAAAAAGAATCGATAGGAACGACGAATACGAAAAAGACTCAACAACAAACTTTTTCCGAATGCTCTGAAAATTTTACAGCAGTAAGAGCATGATTTATAAGGAATTTATCAATAAGAACCAATTGATTTGGATTCTTAATGCAAAAGATATGAGCAAAACAATTCTGCTCAGCCTCACAAATCACAAATTCTACTATTTATTGCAATTAAATTGTTTGGCAACATTTCTAGAAAGGTGGTGTAGCTGAAAATTTGACAGTAGATCAAGCACCTCATAAGATGAACAACCCAATTGGATTCATCTCATTTGGAGCCATGATGCACTTTCTACAATTTTCCAAAGCCATGAAATGAGTAAAAGTAAAATACATAAGTAAACTTTTTGGGAAAAGTAACATGTTCAAAACTAATTTTCATGGTAAGCTCATTAATAGGGGAATCCAATAAAATTGGATTTACTCAAAAATAGTTTACGGAGAAATAGTTATGCATTTTACAAGTTAATTGTATCTTTTAGTTAACCAATAATCCTTCTCGGGAAAATCCAATATTAAATCGACGTGGACGAACTCGAGCCGTTGATCTTGAATCGCACGGCCCAAGTCCACGGGACAATGCACGCGCGCGCGGCTCTCGCGGCTCATACGTTCACCATTGGATTTAGATCCAACAGCCCATGTGGATCGAGATGTTTGATGGTCCGAACGTTCACTCGAACCTGAGCCATCGATCTAGAATCCTACGGTACACATGGATCGACGCGTTCGGATGGTCCAAACGTTCACGCGATCCCGGGCCGTTGATCTAAAGATCGACGATCCCCATAGAACTACGTTTAAACGCTCGCGCACAGTTTGTTCGACAAAACCGACGGTGAAAGGAGGCTCACCGCCGGCGACTCTGGTCACGGCGGCGCGGGCTAAGGCCCAAAATGGGTCCGCAATAGCCTTGCGCACACAATGGGACCATTTACTGCGGCTGCGGCGGTCTAGAACGCCGGCAAGCCGGAGTTGACAGAGGTGACGTAAACGGTCGAAATCGAAAAATGCAAAGAAGCTCCGCTGCGATCCAAGTAAGAGAGTGCCAAGCATCTAGGGACTAATGCGGAGCTACCTGAGCAAGGGAGAGGCCGGAGCTGCTTCAGCGACGAAGTGTATTGCTTTCGGCCGAAAATTGGGGAATCTCAATTCAGCCTAACCATGGGGAAAATAAGTGAAATTGAGCGAGGGTTAAGCTCAAGTGATTAAAGAGGGAGTGGAGGGAACAAGAAATGGAGAGGGAGAGCCACTGTGGTACCGCCTTCACCAAAGTACCCGAGGTGCGGCAATGGCGACAGAAGTGCTTCGGGTGAATAAAGCTCAAACAAGCACCGAGGTGGCTAGCTAGAGCTGTGGAAATGCTAAAGGAAGCCAAGAGAGGAAACAAGAGAGCTTAAATAGTTGAGATGGCAGAGAGCAACGGCAATATTTTTCCTAGGGTCAGCCCTGCCATGGGAGCGCTGAGAGTGATGGGAGCAGTTGAGAAATGGACGTTTGAGGGCGGTGCACGACGGGCAATTAATGCGAGCAGAGGGAGCCGTTTAAAGGTGGTCACCGAGGTGACCCTACGCTGCGCCCCTCTCTTCTGCTTACGCCATGGCTTTGACTCAGCCGCAACGCTCGCTCAAACGCGAGGAAGGAGACGACGCGGCCACCGTTGGATCAAAATCGGACGGTACAAATGAATGGGACGATCGGCCGGTCTGACCGTTCACTCAATCCAGGCCGTTGATCTGGATCCTACGGTTCACACTGCGCGAGACGTTCGGACGGTCCGAACGTTCACGCAAGTATGGGTCGCACGATGCCGATCGACGATCCACAATGCTCGCGCCCGAGCGACCGCGTCGGGTGCAGTTAGTTGATTGAACCAATTCACTTGGCTCGAGCCTGAGTCTGACTCGCGCCCAAGGAACAGTGAAAACCAGATAGGGTTTGAATTAAACATCTGATTTTTGGAGGATTTGCTTAAGGTAGCAAAATAGCTCCAAAAATCATGATATTTTAACTGGATGTTGCTGACTTAAGGATTAACCTTACATAAAATTTCTAGAGATTTTCATGCATTGCATTCTTCTCCAGAAATTCCAGAAGGTTTGAGTTAGGGTTTGTACAAGATTTGGCTTGGTTTGACTTGCCTCCAAAATTATCAAATAATTTCTAAAAATTATGAAATAATTCAGAGGTGTCACACACCAGTCCTAGATCCAGGGAAAATTATTTCCAGGGGGTTGGACATAAGATTTTTACCAAGGAGGTTTAGGACCTAAGGGAATTGGGGATTTTGAGTTTGATTTTTCCACAATCCCTGTACAAGAATTATGGAACTGATCAAAAACATCCAGATGTGATAAAAGTTTTAATTTCTCCTCATTTTTATACATTTGAAACACAAATCCATATTTGGGATGTTACATGTGTGCTATTACTCGTTGTTGGCATGTGTTGCACTTAATCAACAGGGTGGGAAATGATTTAGACTGAGGCAAGTGGTGGATCTGTGTGAATGGTGGAGCTGTGTACTTTATAAACTTTGTGATTTGGGTTAAAACTGGAAGTCTTACCTTAGTCAATTAAGGACTTCACTTTGTGTGCCATTGAACTAGGCCTTACTGTACGACCACATGCCTAGTATGGACTGGGCCTAACTTAGTAAGTTATGGAGTCTTGACATTGACAACTCAGGTTGTATTTAAGCTATGTGATGGGTTGGGGTGTGATATGTCACATCACGGGATGGTTCGCTGCATCTCTGTCCAACGATGTGCGTCGTAACCAAACGCTGTGTGTATCGGTTGGCCTGCAGGAAAGCACATCGGGAGTGTCATTGTTTGAGATGAAGTCTCTGAAAGTTTTTGTTGTGATCGACTTTGATCCGGTTGATTACATCGTGTGGGTAAAGTGTACAACCTCTGCAGAGTGTTAAACCAATCTATTCGAATAGCCGCGTCCTCGGATATGGACATGCTCGGGAATTTCACACGAGGGGTAGATTTTGACATTTGGGAAGGGTTAGCTGTCTGAGGTAACTTGTTCAGTTGTGTGGAAAAACTTGATTAGGCTTTGTGTTCTTTGTGAAATCAAATGATAAATTATTATTATTTATTTGTTTTGAATTATGTTTTCAATCTATTATTTGTCTTCAATTGCAAATGTTGCATTTCTGCAAATTAACCACAGAAGCCATTCCTTTGGATTAAGCCATCATGTATAATTGCATTCTGTGGAATGACTTGCGAGTACGGTGTGTACTCACTCTTGCTAAACAAATCAACAGAAGTGGAGGAGTCGTCACCAGCCTTTGAAGAGGAATTCTATGAAGGTTGATCGTTAAGGTCTTGATCCCATTCAGTTGCCTGTGGTGTATTGATGGGAGTTCGCTGGAGTTACTTTGTTTCCACTGCAGTTTATTTCCTTATTGTCAGCCATGCATGGCTTAATAATTGTAAAACTCGACCTTAAGGTCATAATAGTTATTTGTTATTCGAATTACTCGTTTATTTAATATTTTGTTATATGGATTTGATATTTCATCAATGTTGACTCTGTGTGCACTAGCGTGATCTTGGACTAGTGCAGAATACACAGAGGGTCCATATTTGCATATTTGGGTCCCGACATAGGTGGTATCGGAGCCATACTGACTGTAGGTCTTGATTTTAGTTAGATCGGCTGTCGTAGTATGTCCAAAATTATTTTCTAAAGCAAAATTAACTTGCAAGATTAATTGAACTCCTTAACTCATCTCATGTCTCTCTTGACTCAACTATTGCTGAAATTCTTTCTCTCCCCGTTGTTTTAAAGTTATTTTCACCTTCTTGTCCATCTTGATAGATGCCTCGTCTTCAGAGCTATGGAGAGCGCAAGGGAGGACTTGCCGCTGAACTTTGAAAGTTGTTGCAAGTACTTGGAGGATTTGACCGTCCGATGTACCGTGGTAGTGCTTGGATCGTGAACGGCCGAGACCGTAGAGTGATTTGCCATTTGACCGTCTACGCCAGGAAGAACACCAAGGCAAGCAAACCCCTTAATATCTCAACCCGAAGGAGTGTTTGGATTGAAGCCATCCAGGAATCTTCGCACCTCGCCATCCTAAGGATCTGCAACATTTACGCTCGAGAGCTTCGATACACCGTCTTCCGTTACTATCCTCGCTCTTCTACAGTGGATCTTGCTGCACGCTACCCGTCTACGGAGAGAGAAGGCAACGCCACCGTTGTACATCTTGCCCAGTTCGCCGCTACCAAGAGGAATCTTTGGAGTTAGCCACCACAGAGCTGGAGTGCGTCTACGAGACCCTTCAGAGAGCCGAGGAGAGGATCACCATTCTGGAAGAAACTCTCTATGGACAACACGATCACGAGGAAGACACTGAAGAAGAAGACCCAGAAGAAGCCGATGAACCGGTTGAACCAGAAGAGCCAGCAGAGGCAGCAGAGCTGGAGGAACCAGCAGTACCTGCACTAGAGACGCCTGCTCCTGTTGCACCAGTCCCGGGGTATCAAGATCAGTTTGCAAGGATGCCAGCTCACTTTCAGGTCTACAGCAGGCGGGAGCACCGTCAGGACTACGGAGGCTATCTCATCGAGTAGTCCGTTCGAGTATATTTCATTCTTAGCCAGTCTTAAGTTTGAGGGTCGCCCTTTAGGCGGTAGTTTGTGTGCTTAGGTTCGTCCTTGTTTTCTTGTGTGCAAGTATAAGCTGCAGAGGCTCTTAGGCATGTGTTGCAAGCCATACTATTATCCTAATTAATATAAGACTTTCAGTTGAGCTTTCTTAAAGTGTGTTGTTGGGTTTTACCTACCCCGCTTAGTTCTACAACTTATCTTGTGCTTGCTACCTTATCTAACCTATGGAGGTTCACCAGATGGTTCAGACTCGTCAAGCTGCTACAAGTGGTTCCGATACTCCAGTGTCAGAAGGCCAGGAGCAGACCCCTGCAGAAGCAGTTCCATCATAAGCACCTTCAATTGATCTGCAGAACTTTGGAGCATTCGTGGCAGCTCAGACTCAGCTGATGTATACCATGATGAACCAGATGCAAGCTATGAGCAACCAGAACAACAACAATCAGCATCACAATGGAGCCCCAGTTGCTCATGGTCACAATGGATCATCCAAGTTGGCCGAGTTTATGAGAACCCGTCCACCAACTTCCTCTGGACATGTCTCGCCAGTAGAAGCTGATGATTGGCTTCGTGTCATTGAGAGGAAGCTGCTGATCACCCAATGCAGCGATCACGAGAAAGTTCTGTACGCCTCTCACAAGATGGAAGGCATTGCTGCCGAATGGTGGGAAAACTTCTGTGCAGCGCATGGAACGCCGCAAGACATTACTTGGGAAGTGTTCACAATTGCTTTTCGCCAGTATCATGTGCCGGAAGGAATCATGGATCTAAAGAAGGATGAATTCCGTGCTCTCAAGTAAGGAGGAATGACGGTAACTGACTACCTCAACAAGTTCTCTCAACTTGCTCGATATGCTGCAGAAGATATCGCCACCGACAAGGCTCGCCAGAGTCATTTTCTGAAAGGATTAAACACGGGACTTCAAGTTAACTTGATCGCTCACACCTTTCCTGATTTCCAAGAGATGATCAACAAAGCTTTGATTCTTTAGGATAAGCGCAAAGAACTGGAGGATCACCGTAAGCGCAGAATGGCCCAGCAAGGAAGTCACCAACCCCAGCTGAAGGCAAGAATGGTTCCATCGGAGTTTAGCCATTTTCCACCACAGAATTCTGTCAGACCACCTACACCAACTTCAACACCTCGCCCAGTTGCTCGGAACTTCCGCAACCCCGCACCAGTCAACCCCAATCCAGGAAGCAACCCACAGGGTATACCCAGAGTTTGTTTTACCTGCCGTCAGCTAGGGCATTTTGCCAACCGATGTCCGCAGAATGGGACTATCACTCCAGTACGCTTCAACCTCGGGAACACACCAGCTAAGACACCAGTGCGAGGCAACCATCAAGGAACTTCTCAAGCTACCGGTCAATCCGAAGGAGCACCGCAATAATTGGTCAGAGGCTGTGTCAACCACGTCACTCTGGAAGGAGCCCAAGAAGCACCCGACGTTGTACTGGGTAAGTTTCTGGTAAATTTAGTACCTGCATCAGTTCTGTTTGATTCTGGAGCTTCGCATTCATTTGTTTCTGGAGTTTTTGCAACTAAGAATGACATGGAAGTCATGCATCTTAAGCATACTCTGTTAGTCCAGTCGCTTGGAGCAGAGCTAAGTTCTAAAGTGGGATGTTTAGGAGCTAAGTTACACATAGCTGGAGTTGAGTTTCTAGCCAACCTAATAGTTCTAGACACCTAGACCATAGATGTCATCCTTGGCATGGATTGGTTATCCAAGCACAAAGCTGTGCCAGATTGTGGCCGAAGAGCCGTAACAATTGAGAACACCACCGGAAGGAAAGTTGAATTTCTAGTCACCTCAGTACGTGATGGACATTTGGTAGTCAACAGTCGGAAGATAATTTCTTTGGAGGATGTACCTGTAGTCAAAGAGTACCCGAACGTATTTCCGGAAGAATTACAAGGAATGCCACCGGACCGTGACATTGAGTTTGTCATCGATCTAGTTCCAGGAACCACGCCAATTTCCAAGAGACCCTATTGGATGCCAGCCGATGAACTTGTGGAAATGAAGAAGCAGATAGAAGAACTACTGGAGAAAGGTTTTGTAAGACCTAGTTCGTCGCCATGGGGAGCGCCAATTTTGTTTGTCAATAAGAAAAATGGAAGCATGAGGATGTCCATCGATTATCGTTCTCTCAATGAAGTCACCGTCAAGAACAAGTACCCATTGCCCGAATCGATGATTTGTTCGATCAGATGAAAGGAGCCGGAGTGTTCTCAAAGATCGATCTGCGATCAGGATATCATCAGTTGAAGATTTGTCCTAAGGATATATCAAAGACTGCTTTCTCAACCCGGTATGGACATTATGAGTTTGTAGTCATGTCTTTTGGACTGACTAATGCCCCTGCCTATTTCATGAACATGATGGACAAGGTGTTCATGGAATAATTCGACAAGTTTGTGGTAGTAGTTATTGATGATATTTTGGTATACTCCAAGTCAAAAGAAGAGCATGTTGAACACATGTGGATAATCCTAGAGAAACTCAGAGAACATCAGTTGTATGCCAAGTTCAGCAAGTTCGACTTTTGGAAGAAGAAAGTTGATTTCCTCGGTCATGTGATAACAGCCGAAGGAGTAGCAGTTGACCCCGGAAAGGTTAAAGTTGTATTGAATTGGAGTAGCCCAAGACTGTTTCCCAAATTTGTAGTTTCTTGAGAATGGCAGGATACTATCGCCGTTTCATTGAAGGATTCTCAACGATTGCTAAGCCCCTTACGCAATTGTTAAAGAAGGAGAAGAAGTTTTCTTGGACCCTAGCTTGTGAAGAGAGTTTTCAAGAATTAAAGAAGCGATTGACTACAGCCCCAGTGCTAATTCTGCCGGATATTCGCAAGGATTTTGATATCTATTGTGATGCCTCACGCCAAGGATTAGAATGTGTCCTTAGGTAGGAAGGGAGAGTTGTCGCTTATGCGTCAAGGCAATTAAGGCTTCATGAGGAAATTATAATATCCATGATTTGGAATTAGCTGCCTAGTGCATGCCTTAAAAATTTGGCGCCATTACCTCATCGGTAATCGATGTGAAGTTTATACGGACATAAGAGTCTGAAGTACATTCTCACTCAGTCTGATTTGAACATGAGACAGAGAAGATGGTTGGAATTAATAAAGGATTATAATCTTGGAATCCATTACCATCCTGGTAAAGCCAATGTAGTTGCAGATGCATTGAGTCGTAAAAGCTAATGCAATGCTTTGGAAGCAAAAATGGTTGTGTTCGGAACTTCAGGAGGAATTCCATAACTGAAGCTGGAAGTCGTATCTGAGGGATTTGTGGCCAACCTAGAAGTTCAGTCGACTCTAGAGAAACAGATTCGTCAAGCCCAACCAAAGGATTCTGAGTTGTCAGATATCAAGAAGAAGACGGCAGAAGGAAAATTTAAGGACTTCACCATAGATGAACTAAACATATTGTGGGTCAATGGACGTATCTGTGTACCAGATATTGATGGTTTGAGACAGCTAATTCTGAAGGAAGCCCACGATTCCAAGTATTCGATTCACCCTGGAAGTACTAAGATGTTAAGAATAAGTTTTGGTGGCCAAACTTAAAGCGAGACGTCGCAGAGTTCGTTGCCCTGTGTGACGTATGTCAGAAAGTGAAAGCAGAGCATCAGAGACTTGCAGGTTTATTACAACCGCTGAAGATACCAGAGTAGAAATGGGAAGAGATTGGTATGGATTTTATTACCGGTTTACCCAAGACTCAATCAGGTTATGATTCGATTTGCGTAACAGTGGATCGTTTAACCAAAGTTGCCCATTTCTTACTAGTCAAAACCACTTACTCAGGGGATCGCCTAGCAGAGTTATATATGTCGAAGATCGTCAGTCTGCACGGTGTGCCTAAGAAGATAGTGTCAGATCGAGGATCTCAGTTCACCTCTCGTTTCTAGCAGAGTCTGCATGAAACCCTAGGAACTCACCTGAATTTCAGTACTGCATATCATCCCCAGACAGATGGGTAGACTGAAAGAGTCAACCAGATATTGGAGGATATGTTGAGAGCCTGTGCCCTAGCAAATGCTACCAGTTGGGATTTTGTCGTATGCAGAATTCTCGTACAACAAAAGTTATAATGCCAGTTTGCAAATATCACCATTTGAAGCTTTGTATGGCCGTGCCTGCAGAACTCCATTAAATTGGTCAGAGACAGCTGAACATGTAGTATTCGGGCTAGATATTATTCAGGAGGCCGAAGAACAAGTTACTATGATCAAAGAGAGGTTAAAGATACCCCAGTCCAGACAGAAGAGTTACGCTGACAACCGTCGCCGTGACCTGAGCTTTGAACCAGAAGATTTTGTGTATCTTCGTGTTACTCCACTCAGAGGTGTCAGGAGATTCCATTCCAAAGGGAAGCTTGCCCCTAGGTATGTGGGACCGTTCAAGATTCTGGAACGCCGTGAAGAAGTTGCTTATCAGTTGGAGCTACCGCAGTCGTTAGCAGGACTGCATGATGTCTTTCATGTCTCTCAGTTAAAGAAATATCTCCGTGTGCCAGAAGAGCAAACACCGATGGAATCAATCGAGCTGAAAGAGGACCTCACGTATAAAGAGCAGCCTGGCAGGATTTTGGATGTCGCAGAACGCCGCACCAAAAGCAAGACCGTTCGTTTCTGCAAAGTCCAGTGGAGCAACCACTCAGAAGGAGAGGCAACGTGGGAACGTCAGGAAGGGTTGAAAGCCGAGTTTCCTAGCCTTTTCTCTAGCTAGCCTGAATCTCGGGGTCGAGATTCGTTTAAGGGGAGGAGGTTTGTAACATCCCAACTTTTTGAGCCTTTGAAAATCTTTTAATTACTAGTTGAAAATCTCACTATTTGTTGTTTATTTGAATTTAAATTTAAAAGCTTATTATAGGCATTCATAATAAAATAATTTAATGTGCTTAATCCCAACATCAATAATAGCCAAACTTATTTTATTTGGATTCTATATGCTTGGATATATTTTCTAGAATTTTTTGGAATTTTTCCAAGATCATTTCCTATTTTCTATTTGCTATTTTCTATTTGCTATTTGAATTTTCTGGATTTTCTAAAAAGAAAAATCAAGTTTAAACCCTCGGAACAGTGTTGGGCCGAAGCCCAACACTATTCCCGCACGCCAGCCCATCTCCCCGCTCGCCCGCGTCCTCGTCCGTTGGATGCATGACGCGTGCCACTCATTTCGATCGGATGCCCGCGCTCAATCCCGCCTTCCTCCGTTGGATAGCCGCCGCTTGGCCTCGCCCGCTGAACTCGCTCACTCGCTCGCCCGCGCCTCGCTGCAACTACCAGGTGGGACCGCCACAGGGTCGTCGTCTCCGCGCCTTTCTTCTTCCTCGCGCCCGCGCCTTCGCCCGCCATTAACGCTCGCGGAAGCTTCGTCCGACAAAACGGATTCTGTTGAGATTTCTTCGCGCCGACACCACCAAATCGTATCTCTGTTTATTCCGCATCTACCCCCAACCAATTCAAACTTCGAATCAGCTTCAATCTCCTAAAATCAGGGAAATCCCGATTACGTTCGTTTCGGACTCAAATTGGGGTTTCTAATTCCGACGTCCACCGGGCCTATAAATACCCCCTAGGATCGACCAGTCCTCCGCAACCCAGAGCCGCCACCCTCATCTCCCCGATCGCTCTAGCACCGCCGCAATCCAAGATTTAAGGTTTTCGGCCGAGTTTCTTCTCCGGCGAATTGCGCCGCCGTCGTTGTCGCCCTTGCCCAACCGACTGCACCACCGTGACCAGCAAGGTCCTAGCTACCTCGTGTGCCCCTCCTCGTTGCCGGAACATGGCCGAGCACACTTTCGACAAAACCCAAAGCTCCACCGCCGCTTCTTCCTCGCCGTCGGTCGCCACCGTCGTTGCCAGCCGCTGGTAAGGGCACCAGCAGGTGCGCAATAACATGGGGAAGTTCCTGGTACCATTCGCCGCTGGTGACTCGCCGCCAATCGCCGGTGACCATCGTGTCCCGAGCGCCGCCGATGTCGTCTAGCTCAGCGCCAGCATCAGCCTCGGTGCTGGTGTGTCAGCCGCGTGGCGCCAAATCAGCGCCAGCACACGCGTGCGTGGCCCAGTCCACCGTGTCAACTCTCCCGAGGCTCGGTGCACTCAGTTCACCGTGAACCCAGTCGCTGACATGTGGGGCCCACATGTCAGAATTCTTTTAAATCTATTTCTTTTTCCGGAAATTCTCGGCTGACGCAAGCATTGCGCAATAATCCGATTTTTTTTATAAAAATGATTCGGGAAATCAAATTAAAATACAAATTAGGGTTTTGATTATTTTCCAATCTTCCAAAGCCCATAACTTTTGCATCCGAACTCCGATTGAGCCTATTCAAATTTGTAAATTCATATAAAATAAAGATCTATTTAGTGGTGAATTTGATTTGATTTTTGGAGTTTGTTTTGCCTCTATTATTTATTTGTTTTTTTTCTTTTATCTTTTTTGCGAATAGACGTCGATACTTTGGGAAATTTTGGAGAAGAAGGAGCACCTCAAGATCAAGACCAGTACCTAGAACTATTCCAAGGCAAGTTATACCTTTGATCATATTTAAACCAGTTTTCAAAATACTTTGTTTCAATGTATTGCATTCTATTTCAAGTATTTATTTAAATGCTTTTTTATGTCTAACCAATTCCACATGATCATTATATCTGATTGTCTCATCATATGAATCGCTCAAAATAGCAGTAAATTCATTTATGTTATCACATGGTGTGCTCAAGTCAACAGGTAAATCAACAAGTTTATCACATGGTGCACTAAAATCAGTGCAGTCTGAATTCTCTTTGTGAAATATGTGCATATCAGAATTAGTTTCCACCAATTTTTGCTCTAAAATAGCATAAACAGTAGACAATTGTAGTTCTTCACAAGCATACTCACCTTGAGTGATGATAGCACTATGATCTTTACCTTTTGGCTCTCCTCAGATAATGTAGGTGCATCCATCTCCTCATCTTCCTTCTCAACCAATGGAGTTGATGGTTCAATCAGCTCATTATCCTCTTCAGCATAGTTCTCAACTTTTTGCATGTTGTTAGACACAGAAAAAGATACAAACACATGTTTGTTCTCATATTTTCTAACATCAAGCATTCTTAATTTCTCCTTAATCTGACTCTCAAACTTACAAGCAAGAATAAATAAAAGAGAGAAAGAATTATATTCTTTATGAACAAGAAGGTCTTGAATTTCTCTATTCAACCCTCCCAAAAACCTAGCCATTAATGCCTCCTCATTCTCATCTAAACCACAACACAACATACCAATTTGCAATTCTTGATAGTAGTCTTCCGCAGACTTTGTACCTTGTTGTAAGCGTTGCAGTTTATTTAACACATCACGAGCATAATATGAGGGAACAAATCGATGCCGCATAAGCAATTTTAAAGCCTCCCAAGTGTTAATTATGTTATTGAGATGTTGACGGCAATGTTCTCTCCACCAAACAGAAGAAAAGTCGGTAAATTCACTAGTAGCAGCCCTAACTCGTCTATTCTTGGGAAATTCATGGAAAGTAAATTTTTGATCAACAGCTAGTTCCCAATTAAGATATCCATCAGGATCATATTTACCATTAAAAGCGGGCATAGTGAATTTAATCTTAGCAAAAGAATCATCGTGGTCACGTACCTCACGTCGGAGGGGGCCTCGTTGCATAACTTGTCGATTAAAACGCAACTGTCGATGAACTCAATCATTGTTGTTAACCATGTCATTGGCCTCGGTATCAGTCACGTAGTCAAATTTATGATCTTGTCCCTCTACCAGTGGGGCAGCAGGGGGAACAGTAGTGGATGCCCGGGCAATTTCGTCAAGGCGTGTCATAATACCTACCAAGAAGGTGTTAGTGACGCCTTGCGCTCTCTCCATCACGGCGAGCGTGGCGTTTGTCTCAATCTGAGTGCTCTCAAGTTGAGCAAGTCGCTCATTCGTGACCCTAACATCTTCCTCAAGACCCTCCGTACGACGGTTCATTTCACGCTCGAAGTGTTGTATGACGCCCTTCGTACGAGGAGTATGAGATGTATCCTCATCCGAAACGCTCCGCAGAACCTACCATTGTTAGCAATACACAAGAATATATCCCTAACAACTACTAGGATGTGGTGATTCAAAAGTCGCTCACACTCAAGCCTTCTATCAAATTCTTCCCAACTATTACCAAGCAACAGGGGTGATCGGCAACCAGCGGTGTCAACATATCTCCGAAGATTGGATGGAACGATTGTCAGGTGAAGATCATCCTATACGGTGTAGAAGAGGTGTAGCTAGGAAGGCTCAAGTATAGTAGCAAGGATTAGCAATAATCAATTCAGCAAATGCAAGTTGAATAAATATTCAAAGTACTAGTCAATATTGCTGATCCTAGCCTAGAAGGAGCTAGCTAATCAAAGCATACCCAGAGAAATGTATGAACGCACACGCAAATATCAATGTGACTCGATGTAAGCGAAGGAAATTCTCATACCAAGTGCTAGGAGAGACGCTAGCTAACTACTCAAACTTATTTGTATGAGCACAAGATTGTTCACACGATGTAAAGCACAAAATCAGAATAACGTGCAGTGTAAACAGCCCTCTAGTTGAAGCAGTAAACAAAAGCTAGTCTCAAAAGATGAAAGAACAAAGTTTTACATGACTTATATATACTCGTTTCAAAGGTTTCGATGAGATCTACACCTTTGTAATTGAGGCGAACCCTAAATTCCAAAGAGAACACTGAAAGAAAAGGCAAAAACAGAAACCAAAAACTTGCGACACAAATTCGGGGCTGAAGATGGCCGATTTTGGGGTCCCTGGAGGGTGATTAGGGTCTTAGGTCAAAAGACGTGTCTCGTCGTTAGCTTTCAAACGAGTACAAGAACGTCCAAAACGGACACCGGATGCAAAAGTTATGCCAGTTTTACAGAAGGTGTCTCGGAAACGGAATCGTACTCGGACTGGAAACCAAGTTGGGTTCAATCTTAAAACTGCTATATATTTTGATACCGTGGGCCAAACTTACTGAAATTTTTTGTGCAACCTTGTGGCTATATGTAGAAGGACTCCACCAATTTTTATTGATTTTGAAGAAAGTTTGAATGCTTTTCAATTTTTGGAAAGGTGGACACTCTTCTTTTTTTCTCTCTTTTTTTCTGTATTTTTTTTACCGTGGTTTTTGTTCTTGCGGTCGCCTCTTTCAACTTCTACTCTGATGAGGGCATCTCTAACACTTATACATTTCCTCCTATTGGTGGTGATACACATATTGATCTACAAGCCATAAGTGAGGCTACAAGTAATACAACTGCAGAAGTGCTTGTTGGTCCACTAACAAGAGCTAAAGCTAAACTTCTAAATCAACATGTACTTTTGTTTCTTAATGAATCTTCTGTTTTCATTGATCATAATTGGGTGCTACCTCAAGCAAATGTTTTGTGCATTCTAAGGTTTGAACATTTTGAAGCCTTCGGAACCAAGAGGGACGCCGGAGCCAAAGCAATGGAGGAGAAGCTTGTGGGAGACAAGCAAGGGGAGAGAAACCCAAGAATCCATGTCAAATTCGAAACTTCCACAAGCCCAACCAAATTCAAACTCGGAATCAACTCAGAATTAAATTCGGATTCGGAATCAGCCTCAAATTCGTATTCAGAATCAGCAGGACAGTCCGGAATAAAAAGGTCATAAATTTCTCATAAGAAGTCCGATTTCGGTGTTTTTGGGCTTGTTGGAAAGCTAACTTCAAGCCCGATCCAACGGATCCTTCCTGACTCAGAAATTACTCATGAGTCAAAAGATATGACCGAAACAATATACCAGTTGTAAAATTACACTACTACAGAAAAGGTCATCACAGACGGTTCATAACAGTCATCACAGACGGTTTTTGAACCGTCTGAAATGTTATGTCTGAGATAACAAGTGGTTATCACGAGAGCGGTTCCCACTGGAACCGTGCAGCAGGATTATGTAATATCACGCAGCGGTTCGTTGTTGGAAATGCGTGATACTATAATCCTGAGCAGTTCGCCCAGCCGAACCATCTGTGATTCTTAATATCACATACGGTTCGTCGTTGGAACCGTGCTCGCGATTCAGTAATATCACGAGCGGTTCCAACGACGAACCGTGCGTGGTTATTGATATCGCGCAGCGGTTCGTTGTTAGAACCGTCTGTGATAAGTCCTTTAACCTAATTAAATTTTTTCGTATTTTCAGCTAGCCTCAGGAATTGCTAGCCATGCCCTCTGAAAACTAGCAAGTAGAAACATGTCACAAATAATTGCTGACAACTCAAAGTGATCATTTAACTCAAAATCAATTACAAAAGAATGTTTCAAGTATATATTGTCGCTAGAGTTACAAATTGAATTACAAGCAGTCAAAGTGAATTACAATATTGAATCAACTGTTTCGAGGTCGTTCATCGGTGTCGATGGCGTGAAACTCTCTGTTGGTGTTAACTATGTCTGCCTTGATGAAGCCACAGAGCTCCCCTCGAATGTGCGTGACCTGGTCCATCTCGAGTGCATTTAACTCTATGTTCAAGCCGCCGCTAGCTAGTGAGTAAAGTAGTAAGCATATATATTTAAATTTATAATTAGGAGATAATTATTACGAGATTGACAAACACGGGATCGTTAGTCTAGAAGCAATCAATAGCGCATATGATGGCATCGTAGAATGCGCATAGGTGATCTCGCTTTTGGTTGGCGACCTTTGCAAAAATAGAATTACATATATATGTACGGTCGATTCGAGGCGCAATATTACGGAGTATGATATATGATTATTGTGTTGTAGCGCGTACCGGAAATCGCATCCTGTGAGTCAGTGTGGCGGTCGTTCCCTTGTATAAACCTCCCTCGGCAACATAGCCGATGAACGCCCTACATGATTCAAAAAAGTTATCCTTGTCCATTTAAAACGAAGGAAGACTACAATAGAGTTATGTGCGGAGGAAGACTACATACTTGTCGAGTATTTCTTTAAGAATGGTGAAGTCGTGATTTTTGTTGAGTAGAGAATCAAGGTACAATACCATGTTCCTCTTTGGCACAAGAATCAGAAGAATCCAGTGGAACCTACTCGTGTATGTCGCTATAGTCATAAACCTATGTTGAAACGTAATTTGTATAGCAAATATTGAAGCACTTACTTCTGGTTGTAGGGTACCATTATGTACTCACTCGCCGTTACGAGCAAGCAATCCCATTTTATGTAATTCTCGGCGTAGGATCGTCTTGGTTGATTGTTTGCTCAGAGACCACGTGTGGGTCAAGGAAACCCACCGGTTCTTTGATTCGACGGGCACATTTCATAATGTATCTGTACATAAGCGATGAGTTATGATATTTATCGGTATCACGTGAGTGTAGAAATTGATTGCACACACTTACGATTGTCGGCATCGTAGAAGTGGCGTCGAGGCGCTTAGGTTGTATAAGTCAAATAAGTCTTGAAGCCCACGAAGTGGCTGTGCTCGTGGAGAAAATGCTCCCTCCCGTGTCGGCGGTGATTCGAGATGACCCCCTTCGCCTCGGTCTTGCGCAAGTACCAATCATGCAAAGCTTGATAAGCTACTCCTGAGCTCTTTATTTCTACGCCAGAGACCAACGGACTTCCGAGGGAGTATTTCATGGGTTTGGGAGGTGCCTTAATGTTCTTCGATTTCTCCTTAACGAGGCGGCTGAGGGCGTCTTCCCGTGTGACGCCTCAGGGACCAATATGGTGACACGCTTTTCTTGTCCCTTTGTCGTCTTCTCGACGGGAAGCGATGTGGCGGCCTTCTGAAGTTTTGGTTGAGGCGGACTCATCGAGGGTCCTATTGGAGAGGCAGGTCCTCTCGATATCAGCGTCCTTGAAGGGTCGGTCGCGATGTCCTTCTTGGGCCTTTGGATAAAAGTGTGCGTGGCATCCCCTAGTGTTACGATTTCTTCGTTCGGGAATTCTCGGTAGGATGGCCATGAAATTGTCATGGACCATGTCCACTGCACTGGCGTAACCTGCGCCACCGGGCACCCGGTTGCTTGCCCCTTCTGGTATGGATACACCATACCCGCCCGACCTCAATAGGAATCGACCCTACTATCCTCACTTGGAGCTTGCGGCGTCGGCTCCTACAAAAGCGTACACAATTAGCTAAGGCGCCCTATAGGTCTATCTTTGGAGCACTCGAGAGATGTACATTACCTCGATGCCGTCGATCGGTAATTGCGTCGTCATGTCGAGAATTATGTGTGGACGCGACGCTACTCGATGTCGGCGGGACTTGCTCCCAATTATGCGAGGCGGCTTGCGCTGCATGAGTTGATTTACTTGGTTACGCAAGTTTGTTATTTGTTCTTGAAATTGTGCAATAATCACATGTTCCAACCGAGCGTCGTGCTGGTCCTTGGATCTCTTCCTACTCCTATACGTGTCGGAGTTGTGTGGGAATCCATCCCTCCAAGGTACGTAAACCCCAACTCCTCGCGTGCGACCCGGGTGCTCCTTGTTTCCCGAGTGGTGAGCGATGTACATCCTTCTCCTGCCTACTTGAAGGAACCTTGGGAACATGCGGAAGTCAATTCTTCTGCAAGAGAACATCATGTTATTGTAGACACCATGAAGTTATGAACTTATTAACAATTAAGTGGTTGGAAATTTACAGACGTTGAGACATTGCCTCGTCTGCGGGTTTGTCGAGAGATGTTGCCCGAAGACGTGGCTGATGCCCTCGCTCTTAACCAGGATCGAGCGCGCTCGTCCGAGATCATAGCAAACGGTCGTGCAGCAGTCTCGTCCTCCGCCGCCCACTGCGTGGCTTTACCCGCGTACCCAGCGGTGCCGAGTCTGTGGGGGTGAGTGTTTTGTGCCTGGATAGCTCTGTGCGCCGCACTTTGCTCCTGAAATTCAGCCGTCGTCTTCATCTGCACGAAGGCGTCCCATGTATCCCGCGATAAAAATTGATACGTCGTGAAGGCGTCCGATCCGTGTTCACGTCATCGCGTGACAAGCGTGCTCTTGAAGGTCCTCCACGCGTGGGACATCGCCAAGACACGCGTGCATCCACACGCGTGCGGTCCGCCGAGGAAAGTGAACGAGGCGTAAAGTTCATCCACAACCTGGTCTCTCTGTACATCCGCCGAGACTTCGAGTTGGGGTGGTGATGGGGACCCGTTCCCTTGCAAGTACCCCGCAGACGGTCCGGAATCTCGCAGCTGCTTTCTTGGGACTCAGCGGGATCCCGACGTCACTGACCTCCGTGATCGTCATGCGACCCGAGGGTAATTTGGATATTCCTCTGCCTTCTCGCTTGCGTACCACCTTGATCGGAGATCCAGACGCATTTAGCGACGTCGATGACGGCGGCGAAGACGGTGCCTCTGCCATCTCGCTTACTTGCTATCTATATAAGTTACGTACGCAATTATTACATAGTATATAAAATTGAGTTTGTACTTCAAATATTAAAAATTAACTCGTTTTGATCCATAGACCAGAGTACAGACTATCTGTAAGTGAGTCATGCCAGTGTACTCCGTTAGATGATATTAAAGATAGTAGTCAATATTTGAATGTCCACAAAAGCATTCCAGATCTCAGGAACCATAGGACATTTGTGGGCAAGCAATGCAAAAAATTGTTTCATAAAAGGCATTAATCACAATAGCACCAAGTTCTACACACGCTCTTGGCATCCATGAAAAAAAATCTAGATACGTGCAAATCCAAAATAGCACCAAATCCTAACAAATCGCAACCAAAATACTTTATAATATACTACACGTTTTCGTCTAATTAGCAAATCCAACGTGGATCTACACCATATAAGAGAACGTTGATGATAAATACAATGTTATGCCCAACATTAACAGAAGGAGATCAACCATAAGGAGCATAATGTACATATGATTGATTATGGAGTGTGCTCTCGAGAGAGAGTTGCAAAGGAACTAGCCTTTGCCATCTCAACCCCATTATCAATAATCTTCATAAATTGAACTAAACAACACAAATTCACAACTTGAGCTCTAAATAATGCTTAACTACTCGTCTAAAGATAGCAAAGCCAATAGACCACTCAATAAAATTATGATTAACCAGAGATCAAGTTTGATCACGAACAATGCTCCAATTCTCCAACGCTTGATCACGAACAATACTCCAATTCTCCAATTCTTATAATAATGAAAGAATTATACTTTTATTTAAAGCAGATAATGTATGTGTTACACACAACCGGGGAACATGCAACCCACACCGAATAACATGTTAGAACAAAATGAACTATCTCCAGCAGATGCTATATCCAATGCATATCTTTGTAGCGCCATCTGAATGGCACAAATGAACAAGGGAGATCGTATTGAAAACTCGAAGCTACCAAAGAAATGTATACATAATGAACCCCCAAGACATGCTATGGATGAGACTATGTAACACTTGAAAATGAACCACTACAACCTGACATGCAATCAAGAAAATACTACTACCAATGACTTTTTAAGTTTCACCAATGTCATCAGATTTCTAGAAATAGGTGTTACAACACAATCGGTTGGGGCACATCAAATATTTTAAATGCTACAATCAACACCCATGATCAAGCCGACCAAACTACCAAAGAACTTATTGGCACACCTCGCATCCCGCACTAGAGCTCAAGTATGAAATGATTATCGGTTCAATCTCAGTATTTGACCATTATCATCATTGAGCAAACCAGCAAAGCCCACAGTACAAAATGCAATTTCTTCAGATACCAGAAATAAAACAGATATTGACAATCAACTAGCACTGCAAATATGTATATGAAAGTACCAGCCGAAGGCAAAGCAAAGGCACAATACTCACTGAAGCGGTGGTAATCAAAACCACCAAGATGAAAACTGGCAAGGCGCGTCGAAGACACTCACCCAGAAAAACTATCGCTCTGCAATCCCCAGCAAAAGAGTGAAGCAATCGGAGATACAATGCCACACTTCCTTCTTTGGAAACGATCAAAGAATGAAGCCGAGGGACGGGTTAATGCCGCACAAGACAACCGAGAAGCACTGGCAGGGGTCGGGGGAGGCGTTCGGAAAGGATTCATTCCGTCCGTACTCAACCCTAACCTTATGTTCTTCGGTTCCGCACCGAACTCTTCGAAGCACCGATCGAAGTTTCTCCACTGGGCAGAATCAGCAGGGTGTCTGAGCTTCCCATCTTTCTTACGCTCCTCCGAGTGCCAACGCATCAATCTTGCCTCCTTTCGGTTCGCAAATAAACGCTTCAAACGTGGGATCACAGGCAGATACCACAACATCTTAGCAGGAGGTCCTTGCTTCGCCTTAGCAGTATTCTTCCGCTTGTATCGGGATGCTCTGCACACGGGACATGCATGCATGTCTGCATACTCTTTACGGTAGATGATACAATCGTTCGGACATGCATGTATTCTTTCTACTTCCATTCCCAACGGACAAAGAACCTTCTTAGCTTGGTAGGTCGTGCTGGGCAACACGTTTCCCTCCGGAAGGATGTCAGCTAAGAGACCTAACAACGCCGTAAAACTCTTGTCGGACCAACCATTGCTTGCCTTCAATTTCAGTAGGTTCAAGCACGGTTGACAACCTTGTGTATTCGGCTTGCGGCCAGGAACAAAGGTTTCCCCGAGTTCTCCATTAAGCCCTCAAATTTACAAAACTCTCTCTCACCGTAGTTCCCTTCTGCATCGCGTAGCATCTGATCCAGATTGTCATCATGCGATCTATCCTCATCAAAAGCACATTCCATACCCTGCATATCGTTGACTTCCTCGGTGATGTCGTCATTCATCGACTTCGGTATAATCTGCTCTTCACCGTGACTGCTCCAACATGTATATCCTTTTTTGAAACCTCTTCGTATTAAGTGAGCTTCGATCTGCGCCGGGTTGTTAAACATTTTCATATTACCGCAATCAATGCATGGACAGTACATATATTTTATCCCCTTCTTCAACATATCACCTGTCGGCTCTTCTAAAAGCAAACACGCCATTAATATACTCTTCACTCACACGGTTCTCAATGTACATCCAGTTTCGGTCCATCTACACATTAGTGAGTACTCTATATTAATAAACCGCAAGTACCCTTTATAATGACCAAACACATTAGTGAGTACTCTATAGCAAATATAAAGGGTTACAGATCGATCGTTACCCTTCTCTCCAAAGTGGCGCAATGTGGGAGGAGGCGGCAGATCGAGTGTCGTGAATGGGCTGGGAGGAGGAGGCAGGGGTAATGACTCAAAATGGGAGAGGAGGAGGTGCAGTGCTGACTCAAAATGGGGGAGGACGCAGCAGCAGGAGGGTGGTGGCGGTTCAAATGGATTTAATAGAAATGGGACTGTCGGCAGCGGACGCAGCAGCAGGAGGGTGGCGGCGGTTCAAATGGATTTCATAGAAATGAGGGTATCGGCGGCGCCTACTTATAATCTCTCGATATCACATACGGTTCTTTAAAAGAACCAAATCGTGATATGGAGTTATCACGAGCGGTTCTTTTAAAGAACCGCTGCGTGATATGCTTATATCACATGAGCGGTTCGTTAAGCGAACCGTGCGTGATGAAAATAGTATCACGAGCGGTTCATTTAATGAATCGTGTCAGGAAAAGTATCGCTGCACGGTTCGTAAATAACCGTGCGTGATATTTATATATCGCTGAGCGGTTAACGAAGAACCGCTGCGCGATATTTATCACTGAGCGGTTCCTTTTGAACCGTCTGTGATGGGGTGTCTAGTATAGCATGTTCTGTAGTAGTGTTAGAGTTTCCTTTTTGTTTTAGATTGAGTCGGAATTGGAGTAGGAGTTCTAATTCCGAATTAGAGTAGGAGTAGGGCCTCTTGGCCAGCCACGAGGAGGAGAAGGGGCACTATATATTGAAGGTTAGACCCCCATTGTAACCTCAGACCAGTTTATGCATAATAATAGAAACATAGCTATTGCTTGTTCTTTCGAAATCAGAGTTCATGCGAGGACTTTGAGAGAGGACTAGGCGACCCATTGATTCGTTCTACAATTCAAGGTCAAGCCGTCATTCCATTGGGAATTGGGGACTTGGCGATCGTCGTTCGTGGTCTCGCGACGATCAACTATCCGGTGTGTTTTAGGCGTATTCCAAAGAGTTGAGGGTTCGTGCATTAGCGCAAGTGTTCAGCTAGCGACATCGTCTACTTCATATTATTTATCCACGGTTCCTCACCGAGAAGATCGGGCATCCCCCATATCATATGGTATCAGATTCTAGGTTTACTCGGTGAGAGCTTTTTTACCCTTTGTTTAGTTTTATTTTTCTGTCCTATAGTCCATTAAACCGAAAATTGCAACATAAAAATTACAAACCCTAGTTTCAATCTGTTATTTCTTGTGAGTTTTGTTAGGTTTTAGTCCATTAGAATTTTTGTTTAGTGCTGATCTAAGTGTTTCCTTTGCGTACCTTGTTCCTTGTTTCCTTCCAAAAAACCAAAAAAAAAATCCAAAATTCAAATTCAGTCCCTGGCTCAATTTTCGTTAAATCCGAGTTCAATTGGTACACTGTTTGTAATTCAGTCGTAACTTTTGCGTCTGAACTCCGCTTCACTTATATCCTTTCATCTTGTGAGACTAGCTTTTGATATTGTATTAGGGCTGCTTATTGAACATTGTTTACACCTTGCTGAATTGTTGGGCTTATGCACCCACGAGGGTAGCAAAACACTTTCGGCCATTGAGAAAAGGAAAAAAAAAGGCAGCCGCACAATAGCAAGAGCCACGGCAATGAGAAAAAAAAGAGTATAAAACAAACTGAGAGCAAAAACATAATTTTTGCGAAAGAAAAGAGAGCAAGAAAAAAAAATTCTTTTGACGATTGCTGCAGTATCATGCATTTTATTGGTTGCTGCAGTACCAGCCCATCATTATTTCAGATTGTGAAGTAATTTTTTTTTCTCTTTGAGCAATCTTGTGCCCTACTATTTTCAATTGCAATTGGCTAGCGTCTCTCTTAGTACTTTGTGCAAAACGAGCATGCTTGATCTCATTTTCAGATCTGTTCTCGCTAGCTCATTCCTTTGTTCGCATTGAGTCATATTTGTCTTTGTGTGTGCGTTCATCCTCTTCGCTTACACATTTTTGGATCAGCACGTAGGCAAAAGAATCTAGCTTTGATCATTACTTAGCATTACAACAACTTGAATATCACTTTGCATAGGTTATACACATACCTTACCAAGCCCCACCTACACCCGTTCGTGTACTACCTTTGCTCTTGGTTACGCTCTTACATTACCGGGTTGAGGTTCGTTCGCCGCCACAAGTGTCATTTTTGTTGTCCTTGATTCACTTTGGAATGGTAAGCTTGTCTTGTTTGCAGAACAGTGAGTTGTGAGCGTAGAGAGAGCACCTTCTGTTTTACTAACCCAGATATAATCTCGTTTGCTATTTGTGAGTTATTGCCATGTCAGGTTATGAGGAGGAGCCACCTAATCCGGAGGCACCAGTTACGTGGTTAGAGTACACTCGTTTGCGTGAGATGCTGCAAAAACAGGTTCATGAAGGCGACAATGGCGTGCGCGATGAGCTTGGGGTGGTTCAGACAGGTCTGGACACCCTCGGAGAGGAGGTCACGCAGCTGCGCACAGATATCAATAATAACTTCCAAGAACTACGTGCCATGTTCGCACAACACAATCTTCATGGAGGTGCGCATGCTGACGACACAAGTGTGCATGGCCCTCCGGCTGTCTTGCCCAATGAGACCACGGAGGCACGTGGTATTCGCGGGGATGAGGAGCGACGCCAGCACCAGGCGCGTCGCATGGCAGTGCCACCACACGCTGGAGTGGCAGCCGTGGTTCGCCCTCATACACAGGGGCATGGTCGCGGCAACTGTGACCACAATGGGGCCCAAGGTCGGGGCGCACCACTGGGTGCCCAAGGAGGAGGTGTGCATGGTGCACCTCGTAGTTGGGCTGATAAGGCCGAGCTTTGGGGCGACGATGATTTTCCGGTCAACAATTATAACGGCCGACAGCCCCACCACCACAACAATATGCATCGACGTCGACACGACGACACTGAGGATTTTATCGCTAAGCCCAAATTTACTCTTCCTATATTTTCAGGTGGTACTAATGTGGAAGAATACCTCACTTGGGAGCTGAAAATTGATAAGCTGTTTCGGATGAACAACTACTCCAATGAGAAGAAGCTCGTACTTGCGTCCAATGGTTTGGATGGTTATGCCACACATTGGTGGGAACAGTTTGTTCGTAAGCGTATGGAGCGCCACGAGTTACCAGTTATTACTTGGGAGCAGATGAAGCAGCATTTGCGGGCACGTTTTGTCCCCCGCCATTACAAGCGTTCCCTATTTGAAAAGTTGACCGGGCTGCGACAAGG
This sequence comes from Hsuehochloa calcarea, assembly GCA_036346395.1. Lineage (NCBI taxonomy): Eukaryota > Viridiplantae > Streptophyta > Magnoliopsida > Poales > Poaceae > Hsuehochloa > Hsuehochloa calcarea. Next base: position 32,460,992 of record CM070610.1, read on the forward strand.
TTTGAAATCAATTGATGAATATCATAAGGAGATAGAGACCGTCATGATACATGCAGATGTTCATAAAAATGAAGAGCAGACAATGGCGAGATTTCTAGCTAGCATGAATTATGCTGTCAAGCGCATTGTCAATCACCATCCCTACCATGATATGATCGAGTTGCTACACCAAGCACGCTTGGTGGCGCCAAGTGATTGAAGATGCATGGTTTGCTGCCCGTTCACGTTCTTCAACCAGTCCGGGACATTCATATAACAAAAGCACTCCGGCCGGGAGTAATTCAGCGATGCGCAGTTTCGCAAGTAAGAAGCCAGAGAGTACACCACCACCAGTGCACCGACCAGCGGTTCCCGTAGCCAGCATGGCCTCGTCTATGGGGTCGACAGGCCGTTCACGGGATATCATTTGCCACAAGTGCAAGGGCATTGGCCACTTTCAGAGGGACTGCCCGAATGTCAGAACTATGCTTATAACAGAGGAGGGCGGTTATATTTCAGCTAGTGATGACGAGTCGCCTGATGCACAGCCAGTCTTGCACAGTGATGACATAGAACAATGTGAATGTGATCCAGAGTTTCCGAGCACTGAGCAGTATTCCATTGTTTGCACACCCAAGGTGCTTAGTGTGATGCCATCGCCGTCACTCGAACAACGGTGCAATTTATTTCAGACTTGGGCAAAGCTTGATCAGGGTAAGGTGTGCAAAGTGATTATTGATGGCGGGAGTTGTCACAATTTGGCCAGTAAAGACATGTGTCATAAGTTAGGTTTGAAGCATTTGCCGCATCCAAGTCCTTATCATGTGCAATGGTTGAGTGACAAAGAGGAAGTGAAGGTGAAATATATGGTGTGTGTGACGTTTTCTATTGGGAAGTACACTGATAGTGTGGATTGCGATGTTGTGCCCATGACGGTGTGTCACTTGCTGTTGGGACGGCCATGGCAATATGATCGTTCCGCTGTGCACGATGGACGTACAAATCGCTACACTTTTAGATGGAACAATGTGGAGATCATCTTGAAACCGCTTACCCCGGGACAGATTGTGAACTCTTCAATGCAGAAAATTGAGATGCACGTGGAGAGTCCGCAAGAATGAGCCAATCAATCAAAGAAACACGAGGGAGAGAAGAACGTGGTCATGTTAGCTAACAAATCCGAGATGCGAGAATTCAGCGCGGATCCCAATTTGGTGCACTTTGTACTACTGTACAAAGACATATTGCTTTCAACTAATGACTTCACTTCTCTTCCTAGTGATATTGCTTGTGTTTTGCAGGAATTCGGCGACGTCTTTCCAGAGGAGGTACCAGCTGGGCTACCACCAATCAGCGGGATTGAACATAAGATTGACTTGATTCCAGGAGCGTCGCTACCAAACCGACCACCGTACCGCACCAACCCCGAAGAAACCAAGGAAATTCAAAAACAAGTACACGAACTTCTCTCCAAAGGGTACGTTCGTGAAAGCTTAAGCCCTTGTGTTGTTCCTGTTATTTTAGTTTCTAAGAAAGATGGTTCATGGCGTATGTGCATAGATTGTAGAGCAATTAATAATATCACTATTCGATATCGTCATCTAATACCTCGCTTAGATGATATGCTAGACGAACTAAGTGGTGCTGTTATTTTCTCTAAAATAGACTTGCATAGTGGTTACCATCAAATTAGGATGCATGAAGGGGATGAGTGGAAAACAGCATTTAAAACGAAATTTGGTTTATATGAGTGGTTGGTCATGCCTTTTGGTCTAACTAACGCACCTAGTACTTTCATACGCTTAATGAATCATGTTTTAAGGTATTTCATTGGTAAATTTATGGTTGTGTACTTTGATGATATTCTGATTTACAGTCGCACTGAGTCTGAGCACTTTGACCATATTAGACAATTTCTACAAGTTTTACGCGATGCTAGGCTTTTTGGTAACTTACATAAGTGCACCTTTTGCAAAGATCGTGTTATTTTCTTGGGCTATGTTGTGTCTGCGCAAGGAGTTGAAGTAGATGAGTCTAAAATTGAAGCGATTAAAAATTGGCCAACTCCTGTAAACGTAAGTCAGATTAGGAGCTTTCATGGTCTCGTCGGTTTTTATCGGCTCTTTGTTAAAGATTTTAGCACCTTTGCTGCCCCATTGAATAACCTTACTAAAAAGGGCGTTGAATTTGTATGGGGGGTAGCGCAAGAAAATGCTTTTGCTGAACTTAAGAAACGCTTGACTGAAGCATCGTTGCTTGTTTTACCTAATTTCACTAAAAATTTCAAAATTGAGTGTGACGCCATTGGATTGGGTATTGGTGGTGTTTTAATGCAAGACGGTCGACTGGTAGCTTATTTTAGTGAGAAACTGAATGGTGCTCAATTGAATTATCCGGTCTATAACAAAGAGCTTTATGCGTTAGTGCGTGCGTTAGAAACTTGGCAACACTATTTATGGCCGAATGAGTTTATTATTCATTCTGATCATGAGGCATTGAAGTATTTAAAGGGCCAAGCAAACCTGAACCGTAGACATGCCAAATGGGTCGAATTCATTGAGTCATTTCCTTACATTGTGAAATATAAGAAGGGAAAGGAAAATGTGGTAGCTGATGCTCTTTCGAGGAAAAGTGTGCTCTTAACTCAATTAGGAGTGCAAGTTCCTGGTTTAGAGAGTTTACGTGATTTATATGCTCATGACCATGATTTTTCTGTTCCTTATGGACATTGCAAACCGGGAAAAGGCTGGGATAAATTTCATATCCATGATGGGTTTTTGTTTCGCACTAACAAATTATGTGTTCCAGAATATCTGCGTTTGCTATTATTGTAGGAATCACATGCAGGTGAATTGATGGGATATTTTGACGTGAGAAGACATTGTCTATGCTGAGCGATCATTTTTATTGGCCTACAATGAGGCGAGATGTGGAACGGTACGTGCAGCGATGCATTACTTGCCACAAAGCGAAATCGAAGTTGAATCCACACGGTTTGTATACCCCTCTACCTGTTCCCAATGCACCGTGGGAGGATATTAGTATGGATTTTGTTTTAGGACTGCCTAGAACTAAGAGGGGAAGAGATTCTGTTTTTATCGTTGTGGATCATTTTTCGAAGATGGCACACTTTATTCCGTGCCATAGGAGCGACGATGCGTCGCATATTGCTGACTTGTTTTTCAGGGAGATCGTGAGACTACATGGCGTGCCGCGGACTATTGTGTCGGATCGTGACGTGAAGTTCATGAGCTACTCGAAGACACTTTAGGTAAAGCGGGACGGTTGTTATTCAGCACAACTAGTCATCCCCAAACTGATGGTCAAACGGAGGTGGTGAACCGCACACTTTCGATGTTACTTCGGACCATGATCAAGAAGAATCTACGCGAGTGGGAGGATTGTTTGCGGCACGTAGAATTCACCTACAATCGGGCTGTGCATTCCACTACGCAGATGTGTCCTTTTGAGGTAGTGTATGATTTCAAGCCCTTTACGCCGCTTGATTTGCTGCCGCTTCCCAGTCAACATCGTACTCACATGGAGGCATCCAAGCGAGCCGAATTTGTGAAGAAATTGCATGTCAAGACAAAAGAAGAGATAGAGCGCAAGGTTAAGTACTATGCTGAGAAGGCGAAAAAGAAGAGAAAGAAGATGATTTTTCAACCAAGTGATTTGGTGTGGGTACACTATCGCAAGGATCGTTTTCCAGAACGCCGCAAGTCCAAATTGCTGCCGCGAGGTGACGGGCCTTTCAAGGTGCTTGCGAAGATCAACGACAATGCATACAAAATAGAGCTTCCTAGCGATGACTATGGTGTGAGCCCTACGTTCAATGTCGCTGATTTATCACCTTTCTTTAGTGGTGACGATCCAGCGTCGAGGTCAACACCTTTTCAAGAGGGTGAGGATGATGAGGGCATCTCTAACACTTATACATTTCCTCCTATTGGTGGTGATACACATATTGATCTTCAAGCCATAAGTGAGTCTACAAGTAATACAACTGCAGAAGTGCTTGTTGGTCCACTAACAAGAGATAAAGCTAAATTTATAAATCAACATGTGCTTTTGTTTATTAATGAATCTTCTGTTGTCATTGATCATAATTGGGTGCTACCTCATGCAAATGTTTTGTGCATTCTAAGGTTTGAACATTTTGAAGCCTTCGGAACCAAGAGGGACGTCGGAGCCAAAGCAATGGAGGACAAGCTCGTGGAAGAAAAGCAAGGGGAGAGAAGCCCAAGAATCCAAGTCAAATTCGAAACTTCCACAAGCCCAACCAAATTCAAACTCGGAATCAACTCAGAATTCAATTCGGATTCGGAATCAGCCTCAAATTCGGATTCGAATCAGCAGGATAGTCCGGAATAAAAAGGTCACAACTTTCTCACACGAAGTTCGATTTGGGTCTTTTTGGGCTTGTTGGAAAGCTAACTTCAAGCCCGATCCAACGGATCTTCCCTCACTCCGAAATTCCTTCTGAGTCAAAAGATATGACCGAAACAATATACTAGTTGTAAAATTAGAGTTTCCTTTTTATTTTAGATTGAGTCGGAATTGGAGTAGGAGTTCTAATTCCGAATTAGAGTAGGAGTAGGGCCTCTTGGCCAGCCATGAGGAGGAGAAGGGGCACTATATATTAAAGGTTAGACCCCCATTGTAACCTCAGACCAGTTTATGCATAATAATAGAAACATAGCTATTGCTTGTTTTTTCGAAACCAGAGTTCATGCGAGAACTTTGAGAGAGGACTAGGCGACCCATTGATTCGTTCTGCAATTCAAGGTCAAGCCGTCGTTCCATTGAGAATTGGGGACTTGGCGATCATCGTTCGTGGTCTCGCGACGATCAACTATCTGGTGTGTTTTGGGCGTATTCCAAAGAGTGGAGGGTTCGTGCATTTGCGCGAGTGTTCAGCTAGCGATATCGTCTACTTCAAATTATTTATCCACGGTTCCTCACCGAGAAGATCGAGCATCCCCCTTATCATACTATTTGCTGGCCCTATGGCTTTACACGAGTCATAAATAACAGCAAAGTGTTCTATCTTTTTTTGGTGCAGATTAGAGGAGATCTAATCCATGAATTTTCTGTTTTAGATGCAAAAACTAATAACCCTAAAAGAATGATTAAGCGACGCGAAAGAGGACACGAGAAGCAATCTAGACAACGACCAACTAGACAATAACTAGAACTAAATATCAGCCACTAGACACGACAATGCAACCAAAGATTCAACAAGCAAACTGAAAAGAAAAAATTGCAAAGGCTCGAAGGGCTCGGTATGGATGATAGATGCGATTTTTTTTGGGCAATTTTCTGGACTCTAGGTATGAAAAATGAATCTATTACTAGAAAACTGGAAACTCTCACCGATGAACTATAGCTCTGATACCACTTGATGAAGACGGAGTGCCCGATCTTTCAATGAGATTGATAAATATCAAATTTTGGTGGAGGCGACTCTCGCGATCCGACTACAACCGTACGACGACGCTTGCACCTTAGCAATCGTTGAACCAACTCGAGATGTTATTGACCTGCTGGAAGCACGATCAACCTGACCACGAAGGTCTATTCCTGCGTGCAATCGAAGAACACGCAAGAACAAGATAAAACACAATCTAATATATTGCAAATATTTATAAAATTTTATAAGGTGGGATTCCGAAGGATGGCTTAACAGGTGGTCGTTCGACACAACTGAAGAACAATAGTTTGCACAAGGGTTAAACCTTAACTCAACGAAATCCGAGAAAACTAGAGGGGTGCGACCATCTTATATAGGGAAGGGGAAGCCACAAATCTAAAACAAATAGTGGGGTGGGACTAAATAATGGATTACTGTTCACATGAACAGTAACCACACCCCTAGGTGGGCCGCCAGCATATGGGCCAAGTTGAGTATGATTACAAAGCCCAATTTGGCCTAAATAGGTGATGTAGCATCTTTTTAACGATTCTAAAGTCTACAAAAATAATTTAAAGGTGAGACCAGATCTATTGGAAAGCTCTCGGAATAAGCTTTCTAACAAGCCCAAGAACACCTGAATCGGACTCTGTTTGCAAAAGTTATGTCTATTTTAAGTTGGTGCTGTCAAGCTGATTCCAGAGGCTGAACTAGATTCCAAAACGGGTCCAGCTCGAACTGCTTGCTTCTCTTGGACCAAAAGTGACATGGTGCTGCACATATATGTATTTTATCATTAGGTAGCATCATATATTTCATATAATATAAATACACTACTAAAATCGAGCTCACCTGATAATTTAAGTGAAGCGTACGGGCTCTTGTAATTGGAATTGCAAGCATAGCAAATGTGGTTGTATCCATAGGGGTCATGTCCTCATCACCTTTGCTTCACTTATCGCCTCAAATTCCTTGGATAGAGATTCCCCTCCACGGTCAGATCTCGATGGCATTTACATTGTTATCAGATTTGTTCTCAACTTGCGCCACAAATTTCTGGAATGCATTTTTTTCATCTCCCTTGTTTTTCAGCATGTACACCCACATTGCCCTGGAATAATCATCCACCAAAAGAAAGAAATATCAATTACCCGCGTTGGTGTGAGGTGTGATCGGGCCACATAGATCTATGTGAACTAGTTCTAGCGAGCGTGCCACCCTATACCTAGCATGTGCCAGACACGCCTCACAAATCTGCAAGGGATGGTTGATATTAGGTAGTCCAGTCATCATCTCTTTATCAGCCATCCATTTCAAATATTGAAAATTCATGTGCCCAAGTCTTGCATGCCATAACCACTCTGGCTCCTCCAGGCTACTCTTCAGACAAACCGACTTACAAGTTTTCAACAGAACTTTGTACAACCAGTTCAGGGATCTTTTCACCTTCATCAACATATTTTTGTTTTTATCATAGACACGCAAGATCTCATCCTGCAGCTCCGCCCTGCACCCTTCTTCTGCCAACTGTCCGAGACTGGGTATGTTGTTGCACAAACTCGGTATGAAGTAAATTTCAGGTAGTATCTTCTGATCGTCATTCTTGCATTGTAGCAACATTGATCCTTTGCCTCTTATCTCCACCGTGGAGTCGTCGCCAAACTTGATTTTGCCCGAAATCTTCTCGTCAAGTTCATGGAACATAGAGCGATCTCCCGTCATGTGATTGCTTGCTCCATTATCCAAGTACCACAGATCCATGTGATTGTGGTTGCCTCCCTCCGTGTGTAGTTTGGGAACTACGTTCTCCTCGTTCAACATCGCCATGACTGGCGCCTCATTTTCCTCCTTCTTCCCCTTCGGATCGACTATGCCCCCAAACACCTTGGGTGTGTATTTCCCACACCGGGTAGTTGACAGCACCCCGACTCCCTTCGTCTTCAGCTTCATTACCCACACCGAGTACTCGACTGCGCCCCAGACTCTCTGGACGTACATGTTCACTTTCTCGTCCATGAATAACAGGTTCCGATACCAACTGTTGAAATTTTTCATGATCTTTACTCAAAAAAATCATTCCATCTTTTCCTCCGTGAGACGCGCTCGGCTTCTCCCAGAGGACACGCAAGGCTTCGCTGGAAAGGACAGCACCTCTGCTCTGCTTTTTACGTGATGTAATGGCTCAGCAAGAGATTGCTTGGTGTATCCCTCTGACCTCTGTTTGCTTCTTCACGCGAAAGCCAAAAAGCTACGCCTTCTGCTTCTTTCTTGCTGGAAGAAACAAAACATCGAAACCAAAAAAAAATCAAAACAGCGAGACGACGATTTCTTTCCGGCAGCGGCGCTCCTTTATTTATTTATTTATTTATTTTATTTCTTCAACGTAACTCCACGCCTTTATAAGATGTAGATGCAGCCTTTTATACACACACGCACCCCGACTCACACACGCACATGGATAAGAAACGAACTCTGACTCCAAAACAACTAAATAATAGGAAATAAAAACTGGAAAACTAAACAAGATTAATTCCATCAACAATGCACTTGGAGATGGCGGCGGCCTCGGCGGCGAGCTTGGAGAACATAGTGGGAGATGGCAGCGGTGGTGGCCATGGTGGTGTGCTTGGAGAGGACAACGGTGGCGGCCAAGGCGGTGTGCTTAGAGAGGACAACAGCGGCTAGGAGAACAGAGTAGGAGAGGACAAAGAAGATGGCATGGCGAGAGACTAGGTCTGGAGTGGTATATTGGCCAAGATTAGGAAATTTCGGCGGTGTTAACGTGAACCAGAATTTTATTGTTGTATATGTCAAAACTGGGACATTTAGATGGTATATAATCAATTTTCTCAATAATTAACATTAGCTGTAACAGCCCTAAACTTGTTTTTCCTGTATGAAAGTGCCTGAAAACAATTTGGCTTGAATTTTGAACTTTTCTTGCTTTTCATATTTATTCAAAATATTTTCCTAAAAGCTGCAGAAGCAAAACAATTTTCAATAAAAATGGAAAGCTGATAAAATGGTGGGGTTGATTTTATTAAAAACTAGATAGAGTCCGGAGCCTCCCCAAAATATTTCATAATTTTTGGAGCTTGTTTACCATATTTAGAAATTCATCAAACTTTCAGCCTTTTTGGAAATTCCAACACCCTTTTCTTTTTCCCGCATGTCCTTTGGGCTGAAAGTCTACGCGGCCTACTTCTCTTTGCCTCAGCCCGACCGTGCCAAAGCCCAGTGCCAGCCCGCCTTGCTCCCCACCGCCCCCTCTCGCTGACGTGTCGGCCCCGCCTGTTAGCACCCTTCTTCCACCTCGCCAGTGCGTCACGTCACCGCCACTCGCCCCGGGTTGCAACCGCCGCTCAAAGTTTTCCTTGCCAGCATAGCCATCATCTCTGCCTTGCCGTCACCCTCCTCACGCCGTAGTGGACAACCACCCCATTGTCCTTGCCTTTTGACTGCACGGGCAAAGAACAAAGAACGGCCCATTTTCTCGCTGTGCCCACCAAATTCTTGCCGCTCATCTAGTGTAATTTCATCGCTATATAAGCTTCCATGCACGTCATCTTCACCGCAGCTCGCCACTCTCGCCTCCCTCCAAGGGCCAGAGCTCCTCGCTCTTTTCTTCCACTGGAACGCAAGTGCCTTCCCCGACACTAGTGAGCACGCCTCCAAGCCACCATTGCAGCTGGTGAGATCCTTTCCCCTCGACACTCGTGTCATCATCCGTCTCACACCACCCTCATGACATTTATTTTTCTCAATGTAGCCACTATAGCTTTGTAATATCGTAGTGCCATCTTCGTCTTCGTCTTCGTCTTTGACACACGCACCTGATCCAAGTCGCCGTGTCCTCACCGTTCTGGTGAGATTGATCCCTATTTGACCATGTCATCTTGCGCCATACCTCTAACATGCAAAACCCCTAACTCTATTGCATGTCTCATGTAGTATTTCACCAATCTTGGTCGTCATCCCCATTTCCAGCTACCGCCGCCATTTTCACCGATTGCTGCCACCTCGGCGAGTCCCCAGTCAAATTCTTTCATTTTCTCCATCCTTAGCATGCCAGTGAGCGAATGCACACCTCCTTGTAACTCCTTCATTGTCGTAATGTTGCATCACCGTGAAGCTATCGTCGCTGCCCCTGCCCACTAGTGCTCTACCCTCTCTGGTCATCCTCCAACGCCGCTAACCACGTCGGTGAGCTCCTAGTAGCCCCCTAGAGCTAATGTGCCCGTTAGAATTGATGTTTAGCGTATGTAGCATAGTGTTCATCGTAGCCACCCGAAAATGTCGTGACCGTCACCCTAGTGAACATTGGACCCTGTGTCGCCGCCGGTAGCATCGCAATCACTTCCTAGAACCTGTGTGCACCTTCTTTTTCATTGCTTATGTCCCATTCGCGAAAGCCATCACACCCTGTTTCGCGCTGCCTCTAGAAGTCACCGCCGCCGATACTCCGGCCGCCCATTGCCCCGCCACCACCACCCGGTAGGTTCACCGTCGATGAAGCAACCCATTTTGCCCCTCCCCGAGCCAATCCACCGTGTTGTTCGCCATCGGTGAGCTCAGGAACGAGCTCGGGCATGGCCGTCCTTGCCTCCCCTGTTCTCTCTTTGACTAGTGGGCCCCGCTCGTAGATTCGGATTAGTTTAGCACTAATGATAGTAGTAAAAAGGTATTGAGTCAATGACATGTGGGACTGGACAATTAATTAAAAAAATTTAACTGAGTTTTAGAAAATGTGTCACTGACATGTGGACTCGACTGCCTTGAAAACGTGTTCGTAAACTCGGTTCACTTTAGACCCGACCTCACCTATTAAAGCTTAACACGGGTTAATAATTAATTTATGGTTTATTACTTAGTTAGTGACTAATCAGTCATTGACATGTGGGACCACACACTATTTTAATAATTAAAACATGAATTAAAACCCAAGAAACTGACATGTAGGACCCACATGTTAGAAAATGATTTTCAGAAAAATGGAAAAATCCGCTTTCAGTTCTAGAGAAATACGTCCCCTCTATTAGAAAGCATAAAATCGGAAAATAAGCCTTCGACGTCATCACTTTTTTCTGATTTTCTACATTCTGCAAACTGAATCAAAGTCAAATGCTTATAACTTTTGCATATGAACTCCAAATTAAGTTAAATTTGTTTCTAAAATTTTCCAAAACCATACTCTTTCATATTTTGCAAAACTATTTGGATTTTTCCTCCGTTTGAATTCTTTTTGGCTCTTATTGGTGTTACTTGCCGATATGCGTGTAGATACCAACACCCTATAAAATTTCATCGACGCTCTAGAGCAAGAACAATAGTTCAACAAGCAAGGCAAGCACTCTCCTTTGATCATGTTTATTCCATATTTAAATGTTATGTATTTTTTTACAAGTATTTATGTACACGTGTATTTTGATAAAAATTGTTATGTCAAGCAACAGTGTGTTTGGTTGGGTGAACCAGTGTGAATGGGATGGGATGGTACATGATGAATGGGATGATCCTAGATGGTATGATACAACTTATGTGTTTGGTTAATGGGATGAGAAAATTCAATATTTGTTTGGCTGCATGAAGGGATGGTAGCGGATGGTTCAATATGGTGTTTGGTTTGAGAGATGAAGTTGAATGAGTTGTATACACACGGGAGTATTAGCATGATTAATTATTGAAATATTAACATGATTATTAAATTTACCTTAATTACAAAAGGAGTATTTAAGTAAATTAATTATTTTAACTATCCACTAATTGGCACGACCCACTAGTCACTGATGTATACATGGAGGGAGAGGGGGTAATAAAGGGGACGCGTTCGTCCAGTATCGCGTGGTTCGCCCGCTTTTATGGAACTGTTCGGTATAACATATTTGGAGAATATTCTCAAAATCTATATGACCTCATTCAGGATGAGTTGGTTGGGTTCACTCAACCAAATATAGGGACAGGGAAATATTCAGGACCATCCCGTACATGTATACCCTTATTCACTGAACCAAACACACCTTAAGGTCGATAGTTAAATCCCATTGGATGCACTGCCATGTCTTGATAAATTGATATCCCCCGCTGTTGTAACCCTAGTAACAATATCCCCAATAGGTACTGATAGCTGTGGGAAATGTAGATTATCCTAGTAGATGAAGCTTAGCCCTGCTAAGATCGATATCGGGCTGCTAGTATGGAAAACAGTCATTACTCAAGAATTGGGACAAATTGTTATGGTCCAGAGGGGATTACCTATTTTATTTTAATAATAAATAAAATCAAAAAGTTGTATTAGACTTGGGCGGATGTGAGTAGGGACCAGCGCAGAAGCACAAGAATTTGGTTAATAGTTATCTTGCCCGGGTCGCCAAGGATCGATCTTTTCTGCCATAGACCCAAGTAAATCCATGTAAACCACATAGTCTGTATGGGCAGGCCGTAGCATAACAAGTCATTGTGTTCTAGCAACCTGTAATATCCCAAAGTTTTGTTATCAAAATTAAAATTAATAAAGTTGTTATTTTATTGGATTTTCCAATATATAATAGAGTTTTCTTGAATTTCTTGAATTTCCTGGATTTAAAGTTAAAAAGAAAATTTATTGATTTTTCTGGGATTTTCTTGGATTTAAAGTTGAAAGGAAAATTTTAATTAATTTCTTGTTTTTTCAATTTAAAAATGTTTTTCCTATTCTCCAAAAAAATAAAAATAATTTATGTGTGAAAATAAAAGCCAACTTTAAGTTGAAAATAATTTTATTAAGTTCAAAACAATTAAGGGAATTTTCTGTGAATTTTTTCAAAATTTTTGAACTTTATTTGCTATTTTCTAAAAGCCTTTTGGATTTCTTGTTATTTCTATAAATAAAAAAGCTTTGAAAATCCAGAAATCTTCTTTGGTCTGAAATTTTCTTTCTCAGTCCGTTTTTGTCGTACCCTGGGCATGGAATGCCCGAAGTCCTCGTGTATGTACCATACTAGTCCCATGATCAGTGGCTAGTGCACACATGCACAATATTGATAATCACATCTATACATACATACATATAGACTAAAACAAATATGATGCATAACTTAGGTGAATACAGAGTGTACATCCCAAGGGCTGACTGGCCAAATAAAAGCTCAAGTATCAGAAGTAGCAATAGAAACAGCGGAAGCAGAATATCTATTAGGTCCAAAAGTCCAACGGTATGTCCATCCGATCCCTCGGGCAACCGACAAGAAACAAGTTCTAGAAAGACCCATCACCGAACCCTCCGGTACCGCTTGCAAAGAACGCGTCATTTGGTGGATGCACATCCACTAAGTCTGAACAATAATTTAAGCAAGATTGAGTACATTGCATACTCAATAAGACTTGCAGTGTATCGCAAGTTTATATACATGCAAGGTTATCATCCGCGAGGCTCTATGCTGCAAGTTTGTAATACCCCGGATTCGGATCGGGTAATTAGAAAAGCAGCTGGGAAGGGAAAAGGCAAACAAGAACAGAAATTTACTGAATCGGCGGGGGGTTTTCAGCGAACTTCCGTCAACCTGGGCCTGGGCCGTAGCCCAGGAGGGGCCCATGAGAGGGGCCGGCCAAGGGGGGGGTTTCCTCCCCCCAAACCCTAGCCTCTCCCCTCTCTCTCCCCACTCCCCTCCCCAAGCCGCCACCCCCCCCCTCCCCCTCTTCAACCGGCCGCCACCCTCCTCCCTGTAGTGCAGCAATTTTGTTCGTCCGATTTAGGTAAGTTCCGTACATTTTCTGATCATATCACCTCTTAGAAAGTTGTAGCCCTTGGTCTTAGCTTTCTTTTGGCACCAAGATCATCTGATTTCGAGCTACGGTTTAGGAGATATGGTAGTTTTACCGCGACTGTTCAGGAGAGCTGACGTGATTTGGCAGATTTTCTTGTCGGGCCATTATGATTTACTTAGAAGACGAATCTGGTATTTTCGTCTTCTCGAGTTTTGTTCCCGATGTCGTTCGCTTTCTTTTGGCACCAAGATCACTTGATTCCGCATTACGGTTTAGGAGATATGAATTTTTAATCGCGCGCTGTCCTGTCTGCCTGAGAATTTGGAACTGTCGGTTTGCCCCTCAGTTTTGATCTAGTTAGAGTCAGATTCAGAACTTCCACCCAACTAGGTTTTTGTAGCCCTTGAAATTATCTTTCCGAGTTGATAAAGATCACCTCAATTGGATTAGTATATTAAAAGTTACATCATTTTCTTTTCTACTATTCTGTAATATGGACAGTTATCTGTATGTGTTTTCATCTGTTATTTAGGCCACTGTTTTGGCCGAATCAAAAGATCCAGTCAACTAGAGTTTCGTAGTGTTATGCGTTAAGTTTCATTGGGCACTGGTTTCGGGTCGTTTCGAGTTCCAGATAATTAATTATGTTTTTTTTCTCCTTCTGCTGTCCAGTAGGGTGGGCTGGAGGCTGATTAGAGTTTTGTCAATTTAACTTCGCCGCTTGTATGGGTTAGACCGAGGGTTAGTGTAAGTCTCCTGTAGCTTTGCCGTGCCATACTATTCTTATTTCGATTCTGCATTTGTGTAGGCGGTGAGGCGGTGAGTGGAGGGGCACCTTCGTTGCCTCCTTTTACGTCACATCGCGGAAGGCAAGTATTGTTTGATAATTTGTGTTGTTTTCAAAGGAATGCATGATGATGAGTTGATTATATGATTGTTCTTGCGTTGTGCTCATGATGTGGATAGATTTCAATATTTATGTTTCTTGTGATACATGATTCATTCCATTCATGCATGCTTTGTTTCCGTCCACGGGAGTGGAAATTTGATTAAGTCCCATCAATTCCAGAATGGGCACGTAAGACCCACCATTCCAATGTGGGCAATGTTGGACACCCGTATGAAACGTTCTTCATACAGTATTTGAGGTCCCCGTACTTTGTTAAGTACGGGCTTAAGTGAACACCGACGGGTGTGTCACTCACTATACCGGTATAAGTTGTGAGCAGTCCATTCCTTCATTGCATCATTCCATTTCATACATTCTCATAAAATGTTCAGAGAAATTGTTACAAGCGGATTGTGATTGCTTTGTTCGTTTAATGTTTCTGTTAAAGTACTTGCTGAGTCTTTGGCTCATCCTTACTTTGTTTGTTTTATTTAGGTAAATGAGGAAGAAGGCAAGACCTTTTGTGGGGTAGTCCAGCACACTGCACGTCACCCTTATCAAACCATAATAACTAATGTTATCTTTCAGTCATGTCATTTACAGTATAAATATCCAGATTGTAATAATCAAATTTTGGTAATGCTTACCGTTCGTCGTATGATGATTGTTTTCCATTCCTTCCCATGAAACTGTTGTCGTTTATCGTCGTTCCTTATGTGATATTGATGATTGAGCCTGATTAACCTGGTATTGTTGCGTACTATTAGTATCTTTGTTAGAATTGCGTGACATCTTAGCTTCCGAATAGCTAGGGTGTTACAGTTGGTATCAGAGCGGGCTTTAGGTCCGTGGTAATTAAGTTATTAAAATGACACACTTCGCACATTAGGTGGGGTTTGGGAAATCCATTGTTTCCGCATTTCTAGTGATATTGTTCATTATGTTGTATGGTATAGAATTGCTTCTGTACTATCTTTCTTGTTATTAATCTATGACGTGATGTGATATCCTATATATCTATGAATTATTCTATGATTGTCATGAGATGATCCTATATATTCATAATTGATTGCATTAGTTATGCGTATCGGTAGCGGACGTCGAGCAGCTGAGTTCGTGGTTGTCGTCACCGGTTTTGCGTGCTACACCACTGTTCGTGTTGTAATAGTAGAGAAGTTCTTACCCCTGTTCCATAGTTCTGTGTTGTGCCTGAGCTCATTGATGAAGTTGTTGTCCTTCTCAAGTTTGTATCTGGTTTTCTGGTTGTAGTTTCTGAAAGTTCGTAAATTTCTTTTGAATGGAGGGTTATAATGAAGTGGGTAATCTCCAGTAGGTTTCTGATCGTTCTTTGAAACAATTATTGTTATTTCTACTATTGTGATATTTCTACTCCACGTGAGCGTAGTTAAATTGCAAGATTTACCTTTTCACGAAAGTTCTATTTTATCCTGTTGGAAAATTTAACCCGTGTGTTCGCTTGGGGTTTCGGACATTGACAGATTTCTTTTGCAAGTTCTTTATCAAGTGCACAATGATCTTGCATATTTCTTTTTGGGATGCTTTAGACAGTGGTTCTCTTCCTTGATTTCTGATCTTGACAAATTCTTGTCCGGTGGTAGTTGATGAATTTCTCTTAGGTTCACGATTCATGGTAGTTGATGAGATCCAATAGGTCTTTAATAGTTCTCTGAAAATATTATTGTTTTTTCAGTTGTTGAATTTCTTTTATTTTAAATGATCTTCGACAGTTGGCAATATTGATATTTCCATGTTTGTTCCTTCCTTCTCATTGGAAAATAGCGACTCGTTTACTCGTTTGATAGTTTGTATAATGAGAGTTTTTTGTTGCAAGTTCGTTAACACGAGGAAGCATTGGCTCCATGTATTTCTTTTGGATCATTCGCGTCTTGAAGTTTAACGATCTCTTTCTCGAGGATTAGTGTTAAAACCCTTTTTGGGGTGCCTTGTGGTGATTAAGTCGGAGATGGTAATCAAACAAATTGGTTGGCTACGGGTTCCTATTGGTCCCTAGATGTTTTTCAAAACAATTCTTGTCTTTCTGATTGCTGAGCTCCCTTTGCTACTTGTACACGATATTATTGACAAGATCATTCTTTTTGTAAGGGTCCTATCTCACTTGTTGATTAAGGGGACCTGGTTAACCGTTTGGTATTTTGGGGAACGGGAATTAGCTTTTACAAAGTTTATCGAAGAAAGTCTTGACTCTACTCGTTTCTTTTGGAGTAGTTGGAATATTGGAGTTTAGAACCTCTCTTGAAAAAAAAAAGTGTCGAAACCCTTTTCTAATGTTATGGTGGAGTTGTGTGAGAGGTTTGTTTCAGCTTTGTGGTTTTCGTACTAAGTTTCCTTTCTAGAATAAGTTGTTATTACAATTCCATTTGATGCTGAAAAATTTCTATAACATGATTTGCCATGTTCCTTTAGAAGGTTTATTGACATGATCAGTAATGTGATGGTAATGTTGATTCCTTTATAAAGAAGGAAAGTTGACCGCCTTTCGTAATATTTCTAAAATGATCAAATTTCCAGTTTTGTGTTCATGCTCTTTTGGGGAATTCAAGTTCTTTGTGGTAAACATAGTTTGTCGAGTAAAGCGATATGTTGAAAAATTATAATAGTTCTTCCATGATGCGGGTGTTTTGATCTTGAATACCCGTTTGTTCCTAATGGTTAAGGTCTGATATTCTGTTTTTGTGAGGCCTATGTTTTCAACTGTGGACTTCCCATATGTTTTCTGAGTTCGTTGCCTAATTGGTTTTCCCCTGAGTTCTGTGTTCCTTGCGAGTGGTAAGTGATTTTTCAGTTGGTGAAGATCGTTTCTATTTGCCTCTTCTTTCGAGAAGGAATAAACCCATTCATTCCATGTGGGTCTTCCGAAATGTTTTCTAAGTGTTGTTATGGGCTTGATGTAAATACCTGTAGTAAACTGATCGCCTTTGGTGACATCGTTCAAATAAGAATATTTCAAGTTTAGCTTTCGCGGTACCTTGGATTTCGTGAATCAACTGGTAACTGAAATTATTTTGGGTAACTTGAGGAATTGGATTAACCTATTGCTTCTTAAAGATTTCGTGTGATTTAGTCCGAAAGGCTCCTTGGTTTGAGTTCGCAAAGTGAGGTTACAATCAAAGAAGATTTTCATTGATCTCTTCGAAACGAAGTTAATCCGTTTGCTTTCCGTGAAATCCTGTAAAGGGAAATGTTTCGAGTTTTGTGGCTGAGACCATTTGGATCTCGTGTTTCCCAAGTAGATGAACTGTTACGAGCAAGTTGACATGTTGAAGGATCTTATCGATTCTTAATTAAATCTTGTGGTTATTTGAAGCGTCCCTAAATTTGTTGCTCTTTCGCTCAAGAGATGGCGAATTTCAAACGTAATATCTTTCTTTCGTGTCGGCTGTTATTTGCTATTCTCTTTTGAGGGATGTGTGCCTCCAATTATGAACTCAGCTTTCGTTTTCCAAGATCACCTTTATCAGAATATTTCTTTTGGTTTCCTGCTCGCCGTGATGAGCAACGTCTTTCTGTGTGAATAAACTTATCTTTGTTCGCCTCTTCCTTTTGAGAAAGGATCACAGTTTTGGGTTGCAAAGTGTTTGCAAAGAGTAAGTTTGGCAACTGTTTGGTGGTAGATGAGTAATCGTAGCGGTGATATTTTGCTACCAAGTTATTGGAGGAGTAGTAGAATGTAGAATGGTTTTGATCTGTATCTCTTGGGGGAAAATTAATTCACATAGAATGTTTGGTTTCGAAGTAAGTCTGAAAAGTGTTACGACTGAGTAGAACCTATGGTATAGTGAAATTTCAGAACTTCAGTTCATGATTGAAAGGTCGGTGATTATCGAAGGTATGGAAACTTTGATTACTTCTATAGAGCAACGCAATTGGATAATGATGCGAGATTAGGTGGGAAATTTCTAAGGATGCAAATGAGTGAGTATGTTAGAATTGGGGAAAATGTTGGAGAGTCAATCCGTAGATTTCCCTATTTGTTATAATTGAAATTTGTGGTAGAGATCTTGGAGGTTAAATCTGGGTTTGCATTGTTATGTTAGACCTTTGGTCACTCAATGAGTGTGTGTAGAGAAAGTGGAATAAAGGAGTTTCCTGAGCAGTGGAATGATCATTGATAGAACCTTTTTGATGTAGTACATGAGCGTGTGTACTGAGGATTCTGAGTTGTTCTTGAAAAATTAGAGGTAATGTAATTGCTGACATCTTGGCTTTCGAATAGCTGTGGTGTTCTGATGGGATCTATTTTTGTGGCGCTTTGGGTGCCTTCAATCAAATTATGGTTGATTAAGTAGAATGAGATGCATAGAGTATTCGGAGGATTCAATGGAGCCTCCCCACAGAGGTGTGGATGATGTATTTCAATTTGAGTATAATTTGAGGATGTTTAACTAAGAGGTTTTAGCTCATGTGGTAGTCAGTGAATTCGAATTTCAAGGTTCGAGAGAAATTTTATTCCTAGAAGCGAGGAACTGTGGCAAAGGATGATTCGTGGGATAATGATGCGTCTTCTTGATTCTCGTTTGAGTTTTGTGTCGTTGACTTGTATTTTCTGCAATTTGAGTTGGTGCTGTGTTGGCATGTTGATTCTTTCCAAATTCAGACAAACCGCAAGTTTTTGGTTTGGGGCGTTTGAGTACTTCTCCTTTGGTTGTAAAATGGATTTGTTTTCAAGATGAATTGTCAAATTTGGAATCTAACCTTTTGGTGGGGAGTTAGCATTGCGTGGATGCGATGAGGACTCTCTATTTTTAGTTGGATTCTCTTCGTTTTTGAAAGTTGTAGAAATTAGGACGTTGGCTTGTCGCGTTGATCGTCTCGGGTCCTTATGCGAAGTACGCATCGTCTAGTGTGCTCGAGTGTTAAGCGAGTATCTAAGCAATTCCAAGCTTGGAATATCGTTGTTTCATTCCTGTCGCAGTTTCCTTACGAGTAGATTGGTGTGCAGATTCGAGGTCGAATCCTGTTAAGGGGGGTAGAATGTAATACCCCGGATTCGGATCGGGTAATTAGAAAAGCAGCTGGGAAGGGAAAAGGCAAACAAGAACTGAAATTTCTGAATCGGCGGGGGGTTTTCAGCGAACTTCCGTCAACCTGGGCCTGGGCCGCAGCCCAGGAGGGGCCCATGAGAGGGGCCGGCCAAGGGGGTTCCTCCCCCCCAAACCCTAGCCTCTCCCCTCTCTCTCCCCACTCCCCTCCCCAAGCCGCCACCCCCCCTCCCCCTCTCCAACCTGCCGCAACCCTCCTCCCTGTAGTGCAGTAATTTTGTTCGTCAGATTTGGGTAAGTTCCGTACGTTTTTTGATCTTCTCACCTCTTAGAAACTTGTAGCCCTTGATCTTAGCTTTCTTTTGGCACCTATATCATCAGATTTGGAGTTACGGTTTAGGAGATATGGTAGTTTTACCGCAACTGTCCAAGAGAGCTGACGTAATTTGGCAGATTTTCTTGTCAGGCCATTATGATTTACTTAGCGGCCGAATCTGGTATTTTCGTCTTCTAGAGTTTTCTTCCTGATGTCGTTCTATTTCTTTTGGCACTGAGATCACTTGATTCCGCCTTACGGTTTAGGATATATGAATTTGTAATCGCGCGCTGTCCTGTCTGCCTGAGAATTTGGAACTGTCGGTTTGCCCCTCTGTTTTGATCTAGTTAGAGTCAGATTCAGAACTTCCACCCAACTAGGTTTTTGTAGCCCTTGAAATTTTCTTTCCGAGTTGATAGATATCACCTCAATTGAATTAGTATATTGAAAGTTACATCATTTTCTTTGCTACTGTTATGTAATCTGGACAGTTATTTGTATGTGTTTTCATCTATTGTTTAGGCCACTGTTTTGGCCGAATCAAAAGATCCAGTCAACTAGAGTTTCGTAGTGTTATGCGTTAAGTTTCATTGGGCACTAGTTTCGGGTCGTTTCGAGTTCCAGATAATTAATTATGTTTTTTCTCCTTCTGCTGTCCGAAGAGAGTGGGTGGAGGTGATTAGAGTTTTGTCAATTTAACTTCGCCGCTTGTATGGGTTAGACTGAGGGTTAGTGTAAGTCTCCTGTAGCTTTGCCGTGCCATACTATTCTTATTTCGATTCTGCATTTGTGTAGGCGGTGAGGCGGTGAGTGGAGGGGCACCTTCGTTGCCTCCTTTTACGTCACATCGCGGAAGGCAAGTATTGTTTGATAATTTGTGTTGTTTTCAAAGGAATGCATGATGATGAGTTGATTATATGATTGTTCTTGCGTTGTGCTCATGATGTGGATAGATTTCAATATTTATGTTTCTTGTGATACATGATTCATTCCATTCATGCATGCTTCGTTTCCGTCCACGGGAGTAGAAATTTGATTAAATCCCATCAATTCCAGAATGGGCACGTAAGGCCCACCCATTCCAATGTGGGCAATGTTGGACACCCGTATGAAGCGTTCTTCATACGGTATTTGAGGTCCCCGTACTTTGTTAAGTACGGGCTTAAGTGAACACCGACGGGTGTGTCACTCACTATACCGGTATAAGTTGTGAGCAGTCCATTCCTTCATTGCATCATTCCATTTCATACATTCTCATAAATGTTCAGAGAAGTTGTTACAAGCGGATTGTGATTGTTTTGTTCGTTTAATGTTTCTGTTATTCGTTAAAGTACTTGCTGAGTCTTTGGCTCATCCTTGCTTTGTTTGTTTTATTTAGGTAAATGAGGAAGAAGGCAAGACCTTTTGTGGGGTAGTCCAGCACGCTGCACGTCACCCTTATCAAACCATAATAACTAATGTTATCTTTCAGTCATGTCATTTACAGTATAAATGTCCAGATTGTAATAATCAAATTTTGGTAATGCTTACCGTTCGTCGTATGATGATTGTTTTCCATTCCTTCCCATGAAACTGTTATCGTTTATCGTCGTTCCTTATGTGATATTGATGATTGAGCCTGATTAACCTGGTATTGTTGCGTACTATTAGTATCTTTGTTAGAATTACGTGACATCTTGGCTTCCAAATAGCCAGGGTGTTACAAAGTTATTTTCAGTATTAAACAAGTTTTATTTGCAATATCAATACATAGTACTTTGGAACGTGAAGTTAAAGAGAAGTTAAGTATATATTGAGCAACAAGTAAGTACTTCAATAAATAACAAATCGTAACCCTCCTCAGCATCGATCAGCATTTTATTTCCAGACATAGACATGACACTCAACTCAAATATGAACTAACAACCATTCCCACATTTTTCCAATAAGAACCATTTTTGTAAAAACCAAGTCTATACCAATTAAGACTACACTAAGCATGGTCATCATCGCGAGCACGAATATTTAAATAGATTTATACTCTGCAGAGGTGTACAATTTTACCCAAAACACATGAATTCTCTACTTTGTTTGGCATCCGTTGATACCACCGCTCACTAACTTTTAGTACGCAGTCTAGAGCACATGTCGAAGTCTTTACATCACCTAGTCCTAACCTTGCACTAGCCCGGCGAATGAACACCATCACTTCACCCGAGTACACCCCCGTCTTAGTGAGTCATTCACCGTTGTGTCGGCAAGCTTTGTACCCAACACCGTGGTGAAGGGAGCCCCTTCGAACATGCTTATACTGGTATGCTCGCACTACCACGGCCTACCAACGTGCAAGGCTAGTTTTTGATGACTTAATTAGCTAAGGTTGTCCCATACCGGCACATGTATTTGCACGCTTAGGCTTATATAGGACTTGCTAGCGTTCGGTCCTTAATCACCTTGGGCGAGGATCTCCCCCTATCTATTTGTGAGATACACCTCTCACATTCCTCATATTATAATTTAACTCGCCCGCATCACAAACTAATATTTTCCATTTTTGGTTTTATACAAAATAATAGAGGTAAACCCCTCTAGACCATCATTTCAAATCTCTCAAACTCATATTCAACATATCATCTATTTTTCAAATTTAGTATAGACTAAAGCTCGGCTAAGCATTTATGTGATATTCGCATTCGAAAAACCCAATTCGACATCATTCATTATCTACACCATAGGCTAATGACTACAACAATAAGTATATCAATATTTCAAGGAGGATCATGCATCGAATAGGAATATAACTACCATTATCCATAAATATAGCAATTTTAAGCAAACATACACACATGCATAATAGATTTTACAAAAAGAAGTACAATTATTAAAATAGTAGGATCAACATGGTCAAAGGAGGTTCTTGCCTTGTTCCGGTTGTTCTAAATAAGAGGATGTATGATCGTTGTAAATTTTGCTTGAACAATTAACGTCTAATCAAAAGAGTCAAAAGCAAATTAAATATGGAAAAATAATTTAAGCAGGAAAAAATTCAGATCTTTTTGCATATTCAGATATAGCATGATTTTAGATGAATTTACAAAAAAAAATCATTCAATTTGGAGTCCGTATACAAAAGTTATTAATGTTTTAATTTAATTCATTTGAAAATTTCAGAAATTTAAAAGAGGTGACGTCGAAACCG
Source organism: Hsuehochloa calcarea (assembly GCA_036346395.1). NCBI lineage: Eukaryota > Viridiplantae > Streptophyta > Magnoliopsida > Poales > Poaceae > Hsuehochloa > Hsuehochloa calcarea. The sequence goes on from CM070610.1 coordinate 32,483,531, forward strand.
TATTTTCTGTGGTTTATGCTTTCCAGCAGCGAAAGCGTATTTTTCTTTGAGTTCTACTGAGGTTTATGCTTTTCAACTGAGAAAGCGTATTTTCCTCTAAACTGAAAGCGACTTTCTCATTTTTCCTAATTTTCACGTCGCCTCGGCGTTGGCGCCATGCCCGCAAGTGGTGCAGCCATCAGCGCCACATCGCTCGTTCGTCGCCCATTCCGCCACATCGAGCGCGTCGCCAAGCCACTTGCCTTCTCCCCTCTTGGCCTATAAATGGCTGCCTAGAGCCCCCGCCTTCCCTTGGCTCCCCCACTCCATCTTCCTCCTCCACAAGCTCGAACCGAGTTCAAGCCGTCGTTGTGCCCGAGCCCGCCACCGTGCGCACCTCACCGTTTCGAACGACTCAGTGAACTCCATGTGTGGCCAACTATGTCACGTGGCATTCCACAGCACCACGAGCGAAAGCCCTTAATAATTGGGAACTACCCCCACTGGAATGCCATGCGCCACCGTCTTCCCCGACTCTAGCCGAACAACACCCCCATCGCTGCCATTCCCTATCCGATAAGCCTCTCCTCGATTCCCTACACCTGGAGCACCTCCTCGCCCTTCCCATCCTTCCCCCACCATCCTCTCTGGTTCCCCCTCTTGCCAACGCTGCCACCATGACACACCAGCTACGCCACCCATGGCGCACGTTGTCGGCTCGCCTCGGTCCACCCTCGTCGCAACCACTGGCCCCGATAAGTTCCCCTTGTTCCCTTAAAGCTCCTGCTCGACCCCATTCCTCCCCCTCCCTCTCTGGCACCACTGTCCTTTTTCCCCTCCATGGTTGGCCGCCGCGCCACGCCGCCCAACTGCCACCGCCCACCCCCGCTGCGCCGCCACCACCCACGGGTTCACCTCCATCTGCGCAACCCATTCTGGCCAGCCTTGGCCGCCGCCATTGCCTCCCTCGCCAACGACAAGCACTGCCCCAACCGGCTCTACCTCCTGTACTTCTCTTGTGAATAGGGAGCTCCCTCTCTATTTATCTCTCTCTCTCTCTCTCTCTCTCTCTCGTGAGTGTGTGCCTCTAATTAGTGGGCCCCATGTCATTGAGTGATTAGTTGAGGACATCTCAGTTAGCAATTACACCCTGACTAAGTTAGTCAGTAAGTAATGTATACTATTATAGATGAATTAAGATCGGGCAGTGAGCATTGCCATTTAATGTGTAAGGCCAACATAGTTAGGGATAGTCAGTATGTTATTTTAATAAAGTCAAAACAATGTCAAATGATCTGTGAACTGCCTCAATCAAGGTCTAGTTAAATATACTCCATGGCAGTAGGCCCTAGTCCATTATAAGAAATAATAATGGAATGATCAAATGATTGATTTAGAACTTTGAGGGTTAACAAGAAATGATCAGTGAACTATTATCGTATAAGTTGCAAAGGCAAAGTTTAAATCAGTACACTATACCTAATAGGACCTAGGTTAAAATCGTTAACTCTGTCGTAGTTCCAACAAGTAGTAAGTCAAATCTTAAATGAGAAGACCCGTAGTAAGTAGACGAACTAAAGTGGCCAACTCTAGTAGTTAGAACCTAAGGTAATATAGTCATGTTTAGGCATATTCGTACACACATGATCCAATGACCAGCGGCCCTAGGCCATGGTCATACGATGATAACTGATAGTAATGACAATACGTCAATGACACATACAACCATTAGCAGAGTAGGAATAAAACAATACATCGTAGGGGCACGCACTTACAAGTAGACATCATTTGGTTAAACAACTCAAACACAACTAGGGCCCATTTAGTTGGAAAGGTTAACCCAAAACGTATTAATGCCATGAGATAATAGGGGGGTCAATGTGTCACTAGGTGATAGCCCTAGGATCCCCTAACATAAGGTTTACTACTTTATGACGCCAAGCAAAGACATGTAGGTAATAACCCATAGGTCTTGTAGTATAGTTATCTACTTAATAAGAAGTAGTCGTTAGCAAGTGTGGTAGCTAAGGATCAACCTAATATGGTAAGTTTACTTTAGTGTATGCCAAAGCCACATAAGTAATAAGACTAAGTGTGGATCACCTCAAACAATGAAACCAAAAACCGTAGGCACCACTAAGAATGTAAGGCTAGTGTCTAGATAATGCTTGGAAGTTCCAACTAAGACTCATGGAACTTCGTTGGTAAATAGTAAGTAATAACTAAAAGAACCATTACATCAGCTGGGCATAGCATGAGAGTAGCAATGAGATGTTCTCAAGTGGATGATAGTATTCCAACCACCAATCGACATCGTATAGACTCCAGCTATCATCCATCATCATCTGTTCCTAGTAGTAGGACAATTTGTGACTTGGAAGTAGATCAGAGAGCTCTACCTAACCAGATGATCTATCCCATCTAAGTAAGCTGATTCCTCTCCCTTCCACTGAAGCCCTAGCTCCTTGCACCAGCGGACTTCCCGAGAGTCGGTCCCTCTCACCCTCACTCCGAATCAAACGATTGCCTAACCCTAAGCCTGACTATCAATCAAAGATCCCACCACTAGACCAAACGAATAGAGTTGAGATTTATCTATTATGGTCTGAAGTATTTCCTTCATCAACTTCCTTGGTTATACTTCGTCTGCAGTATTTCCTTCATCAACTCTGTTAATTATGATTAGTTTCATATGGAGTACTTTCGTCTTTCAAGATATCGTTAGATATGTTTACTTTCATTCGAAGTATTTCCTTTTGTTTGAATGTATTTGGATTTATTGGATTCCATTTGAATGCTTTCAGATGTTCTCGGGTTTAATCGTATTTTGCGTAGTTAGACTCTGAAGCCATGAAGGAATAGTGGTCCCAACAAGAACGAGATCAAGACCAAGATTATCAGAACATTGAACAATATGATTATCATAACATTAAGCAAGGTGAGTCAACACTTTGATTATTTTGCTCCTAAATTTGAAATGCAATTACCTTGTTTTAAACTATGAAATTGCATTGCTATGTTTATACAAGTATGTTGCTTTAGCTTATAGATAATACCCTAACAGATAATTTTGTATAAATTTCCAATCCTTGAGCTTGGACATTATCCTTGTCGCCCTAGACTAGGGGAAAACCTGATAGTTACTAAATACATACTTATGGGACATGCTTAGTTTTGCATAGTGACATTGACATGAGGGTAGTAAATTGCCCAACATTCTTAAAACATTTAAAAATAAGATTGAGCAGTCAAGGTAGGAGCCTAGCTGATATGTTGGACTAGAAAAAATTTTCTAAATAAAAGTGAAAACCCAAAAACAGATTTAGACTCGGGTGGTTGGAAAGAATGGCTGGTGTTGGGGGCACGACAGAGTGGGTATGTGAAAATACCGCCCGAGTCAATTAAGGACCCGGATCTTGTGATGAACTCTCACATAAAAATAGTGTAGCCACAAGTCTATAATTGGTATGACTTGATTGACTTGTGGAGTGAATTAAGGATAAGAGAGTCACCAATCTACACAGTGCAAGTGGGAGACCTCCTGGGGGCGTGGCCTAAGGAGGTGGTACCTAGCAGGTGGGGTTGCGTTAAGGTGGAGCATTGTAAAGGCCTTGTGATAATCAACTTAGTCGCACACCTATGGAAATGTGTCAGGGATATTATGAGTTAATTGTCTCTTGTGGGTAAAGTGTAAGAACTCTGCAGAGTAAGAAAACTATCTGGATAATCGTGCTCACGGTCATGAGCGGTGTTGAGAACTTGCTTGATGTAGCTTTCTGTTTTATAAAACAATTTGTGGGTGAAATGAGAGTATGGGTGAGAGCCCTAGTGATTGGAAATGTTGGGTTGAAGCACAAAGAGTTGAGATGGTCTGGTTGAGAACAGGTGATAAGTGTGGAATGTGACTCGTGCATTGGGTAAATGGAGCCACTCAATGGTATAAGAGGTTGAAGCCTCCGCTAGTACTTTACAATAAAACTCAGTTTTATCAAAACTTATATTAGTTAAAATGCTAAGTCTCATAAATTTCTATTTCATAATCTAGTTCAAACTTAGCATTGTGCAAATAAAAGAACTAGAAACCTCCCTCGATTTGCCTTCCATATATAATAATTACATTATGTTGGCTCGCTGCTCGCTCTTTATACTCTTTTAGTCAGTAAACATAAAAAAAGGCCACATAGACAATTATGAGTATTGATAAAGACTGAAGATCAAAAAGGCCAAGAACTAAATCGTGAGCCCCAGTCAATTGCATATGGGTATATCGTGAAGATTCCACATGTTGTATCTAAATTCCGCTTCCGCTACTGATTCTTTAAAGGTATTTGATCTAATCGGCCATTACGCCATAAGATATATTTATGTTTTTATTATTATGCAATAACTTTACATTTTCGTGATATGTATTTGACATCCAATGTTGTAACTCTGGACACTAGCTACTGATTCAGGAACTAGTGTTGTAAACATAGAGGATTCCAAATTTCAAATTTGGAATCCCACGAAATAGGAACAATACAATGATATAACAAATTCAGCTAACATAAAACAGTACTGGTAGTAAAGACCGGTGTTAGCAAACGCCTGTTCACATGGCTTCCTTTCCATCTTCCCACGCATGCATGACTGTTCACATGGCTGCCTCTTCATCTTCCCACGCATGCATGCATAGCATGCCTCCTTGGTTCAGCTTCTAGTCTCTTCATTTCTCTCTTTGTATTCACACTCATGTGTGTATAGCTAGTGCTATATATACTTGTAAGCTGCAACTTCATTCATCAAGTAATCTATGCGCAAAGCATTCCACGTTATCATGGTATCAGAAGGGCTCATCTCCTGTGCCTTTTCGCTTCCGCTCCACAAACCTTAAACTCCACCACCAGCAGCCATGTCCGGAGTCACTGCTGCTGCTGCCGCCGATCGCGATCGCGCTTGCCGCCGCGACGCGAACGCGCTGGCCGCGCGCGACGCGAAGCGATGCCGAGGCATTGCCGCCGCCGCCGCCGCTCAGAACGCGAACTTCGCCGCCGCCCGCGAGCACGAAATCCTAACTACCGCCGCCGACACTGCTACTCGGGCCGCCACCGACGCCCAGGTCCGCGTTTGTGCTGCTGCCGCCACCCTTGACCGTGAGCACGAGGACGTAGCCGTTCTGGAGCGCGCAGCAGCCGAGGCTCGGGATCGCCTCCGCGACGACCACTCCGTCTCCGACGATGCTTCCGTCCGCAACGACGCCGATCATTACGAAGCCGCCCTCATCGCCAACCTGCACGCTCAAGCCGCAGGAGTTCAGAACATCCGAGCCCTTCTTCGCATTGTTCTCGATCTTCTCTCACCACAGTACACCAAGTGGCGTGACCTCATGCTCCTCGTCTGCGGCCGCTTCTCCCTCTCCGATCACGCTTTGCGCAACGCCACCTTCCCTGATATTCCCTCGTGGCACCGCATGGATTGTGTGGTCCTCTCATGGATCTACGGCACGATCTCCGCCGAGCTCATGGAGATCGTCTGCGCCCGCGGCACAACAGCGCGCCTCGCGTGGGTCAGCATCGAGCAACAATTCCTCGGCAACCGCGAGACTCGTGCTCTTCATCTCGATGCCGAGTTTCGTAACCTTGTTCAAGGGGACTTGTCGATCTCCGACTACTACCGCAAGATGAAGGGTATGGCGGATGCCCTCGCTGATCTCGACGAAGTCGTTCACGACAGAACCCTTGTCCTGAATGTTCTTCGTGGGTTAAACGAGCGGTTCCAGTACATGTTGGCCCTTCTCAAACGACAGCGGCCCTTCCCCACGTTCATCGAGGTACGCTCCGATCTGCTTCTTGAAGAACTCACCATGGCGCCGGCATCCTCCTCGACACCGTCGACAGCTCTTCTCGCCGCCAAGGGCACCTCTGCCCCAAAGGGATCTCCATCTGGCGGGAGCTATTCTCGCCCACCTGCTGGTCCACCTACCCAACCGAACACCAACCCTTAGTTCGACTAGCAGGGGGCTCGGGCTCCGGACGTCGCCGTCGCCGTGGGAACGGCGGCAATCGCTCCTCCACCGGGTCTGCTCAGTGGCCTTTGTTCTACAATCCCTGGACCGGGTCCATCCAGATGTGGCCCGGCCAAGGACATCCACCTTCGACAGGTGGCCCGCAACAGCGTCACCAGCCAAGGCGCGCGAAGAAGTGCTACGGTCGCCACCGCAACAAGCGGCTGGCCGCCCCGGATCGCACACAGTGCGGTTGCGTCGGGGCTAAGATCGCCCATACACACCACACCCCCTGCCACAGGCCGGACAGCAGGGTGGGTTTGCGTTCGGCGCACCCACCGGCGCCTACCCAGCGCTTATCTGACCTCCTTCGCCACGGCTCCGTGGTGGTGGCTCTGGGATCGCAGATCCACGGCAAATGCGTTCAAGACCATGGTCGCATACTCCACCAGCCTCCACTGAGTGGGTCATGGACTCCGGCGCCTCCTCTCATATGACGCCAGACACCGGTAACATCTCTTTGTTCCGTTCCCCCCGTACTTCCTTCCCTTCATCTATCATTGTTTGTAACGGTTCCACACTGCCTGTTACTTCCACCGGCGATACAGTTTTACCTGGGCCCTTTTATCTTAATAATGTTCTAGTTGCCCCTGACATTATTAAGTCTCTTATTTATGTTCGCCAATTCACCACTGACAACTCTTGCTCTGTGGAATTTGATCCCTTTGGTCTTTCTGTGAAGGATCTCAGGACCGGGACCATGATCAACCGGTGCAATAGTTCTAGCCCACTCTACTCGTTGCACCTCCCGGTGTCCTCTTCATCCAACTGCTCCTTCCTTGCCGGCGCCCCGACCTCCTTCTGGCATCGCCGCCTTGGTCACCCCTCCTCTGAAGCCCTATCCAGTCTTTCTAGTACTTCCGCCATTACTTGTAATACTAAGTTGTCATGTGATACCATTTGTCATGCCTGTCAACTTGGTCGCCACATACGTTTACTGTTTGCTAGTTCCTCTTCTCGAGCATCTCATGTTTTTGACCTAATTCACTGTGATCTGTGGACGTCTCCTGTAGTGAGCGTCTCTGGTTATAAGTATTACCTTGTCATTCTAGATGATTGCTCTCATTTTACTTGGACTTTCCCTCTTCGTCTCAAGTCCGAGACTTTTTCTACTCTAGCAAATTTCTTCTCTTTTGTGGCCACCCAATTCCAGCGCACCATCAAGGTTGTTCAGTGCGACAACGGTCGTGAATTTGATAACTCTTCGACCCGCACCTTCTTTCTCACCCATGGCGTTGCCCTCCGTATGTATTGCCCATACACGTCTCAACAAAACGGTCGAGCTGAACGAATTCTCCGATCCCTAAATAATTCTGTTCGCTCCCTCTTGTTTCAGGCGTCCCTTCCCCCTTCTTATTAGGTCGAAGCTCTACACAATGCCACATACCTTCGCAACCGTCTTCCCTCAAAAACCCTAGACATGGCTACACCCTACTTCGCTCTCTATAGTGTCCATCCCACCTACAACCATCTTTGGGTGTTTGGCTGCGCCTGCTACCCTAACTTGTCCGCCACCGCTCCTCACAAACTCTCCCCTCGCTCTACCTTGTGTATTTTCCTTGGCTACTCCTCCGATCACAAAGGGTACCGGTGTCTTGACCCTTCCTCCAACAGGGTCATCATCTCCCGACACGTCACATTCGACGAGTTTCTTTTTCCTTCTACCAGAGATGTGGTGCCTCCCCTATCCGATTTTGATTTTCTTACTAACTTTGAGACAAGCCTAGTTCCGGCTAGCTCTTTATCGTCTACAGGATCCCGACGCACCTCGCCAGGCGCACCGGTTCTTGCACCGCCGGTGGTTGACGCCACTGCTCCCACAACGGCTCAACCATCTAATGCACCCAACTCACCTGCCTCGGCGACCTGTCCTGAGACCGTGGTGCCGCCTGCGCCACACGTGGCCACGGCGACTACTCCATCCGCGCCACACGCGGCCACGACATCTCCTTCGTCCGCGCCCCACATGTCCGGCGCGCCCACTGCCTCCCTCGGCGCTCCTGTGCCATGTGCGGCCCCATTACACCGCTTTGGTGCTGTCTACAGCAGACGGGCCCAACCTGAGCCATGCACGCCCTGCAGCCCATCACCGGCCCCTCCAGTACAACGGGTTGCGGCCAAGGCTGTTCCCATAACTCCGGTGGTCAACTCACACCCCATGATGACTCGTGTTAAGCATGATTTCAGGCAACCTGCTGCTGATCGCATGAATCTCATGGCCACTGCTCTGTCTCCTATCCCGAAGACTTACCGCAGCGCCCTGACCGACCCTCATTGGCGAGGAGCTATGGAAGAGGAGTATCGTGCCCTGCTGTCCAACAACACATGGGATCTAGTTCCACGTCCCCTCGGCACAAACATTGTCACCGGTAAATGGATATTTCGTCACAAATTCGCACCGGATGGCACACTGGATCGCTACAAAGCACGATGGGTTCTCCGGGGCTTTACCCAACGTCCAGGCGTGAATTATGATGAAACTTTCAGCCCGGTGGTGAAACCTGCGACAGTTCGGACTGTCCTCTCTCTGGCTCTCTCTCGCTCCTGGCCGGTGCATCAACTTGACGTCAAGAACGCGTTTCTACATGGCACATTGACAGAAACGGTCTACTGCTCCCAGCCAACTGGATTTGTTGACTCCGCACATCCTGACTGGGTCTGTCGTCTCAACAAGTCGTTGTATGGGTTGAAGCAGGCTCCTCGCGCTTGGTATAGCAGGTTCGCCATATACTTACTTGGACTTGGCTTTGTGGAGGCAAAATCAGACACTTCTCTGTTTATCTTTCATCGTGGCTCCGAGACAGTTTACTTGCTGTTGTACATCGACGATATTGTATTGACTGCCTCCTCTTCAGCACTACTTCGTCAGACCATTCAGGCCCTTCAGCAGGAGTTTTCAATGAAAGATCTTGGTGAGCTTCATCATTTTTTGGGGATTCATATTGACCGGTCTCCAAATGGAATGTTTCTTTCTCAGCGTCAGTACACTCTGGATATACTAGAACGCGCAGGGATGTCGGACGCCAAGCCTTGCAGCACACCAGTTGACACCAACTCTAAGATGTCTAGCACTGTTGGCACCCCCGTGAGCGATCCTACCCATTACCGCAGCTTAACAGGTGCTCTCTAGTACTTGACATTCACTCGCCCCGATATTTCCTACGCCGTTCAGCAGGTCTGCCTATACATGCATGATCCTCGGGAACATCATCTCACTGTTGTCAAGCGTATCCTACGCTATCTTCGGGGTACAATTGATCATGGCCTTTTTCTGCGTTCGTCGGTGCCCTCCGAGCTTGTTGTCTACTCTGATACGGATTGGGCTGGTTGCCCGGACACTCGAAAATCCACTTCTGGCTATGCGGTTTTTCTTGGCGCCAATCTGATCTCCTGGTCCTCCAAGCGGCAACAAACTGTGTCTCGCTCTAGTGCTGAGGCTGAGTACCGGGCTGTTGCAAATGGTGTTGCCGAAGCTTGTTGGTTGCGCCAGTTACTACAGGAGTTGTGCAACCATCTCCCTCGGGCTACTTTGGTTTATTGTGACAATATAAGCGCAGTATACCTGTCAACAAATCATGTGCAACACCAGCGGACAAAGCATGTTGAAATCGATCTTCACTTCGTTCGAGACAGAGTCGCCGTTGGAGAAGTTTGGGTTCTTCATGTCCCAAGTTCGGATCCCAGTTCGCCGATATCTTCACAAAGGGGTTACCGACGTCCGTCTTCACCGAGTTTCGCTCCAGTCTGAATGTCGTTTGTCCCGACGTTCTGACTGCAAGGAGGTGTTAGCAAACACCTGTTCACATGACTGCCTTTCCATCTTCCCACGCATGCATGACTGTTCACATGGCTGCCTCTTCATCTTCCCACGCATGCATGCACAGCATGCCTCCTTGGTTCAGCTTCTAGTCTCTTCATTTCTCTCTTTGTATTCACACTCATGTGTGTATATCTAGTGCTATATATACTTGTAAGTTGTAACTTCATTCATCAAGTAATCTATGCGCAAAGTATTCCACGTTATCAGCCGGGAATCTAGAACTTGCATATGGAGTGACATTTGAGCATAAAGACTGCTGCATTTCATTTTGCTGGAGGAAGAAATTCACGAGCAGTACGAATATATAGGATCAACTTTAGTAGCACAAACATGCTTTATTACCCAATTAAGAATGTCGAAACAGCTACAGCAGAAAATAAAATATACTAAAGTACAAGATCGTCTCCGAGAACTGGTGTTAACTGCACCTGCAATGAGACATTTACAGTTAGCGCCTGGCCCAAAATTTCTAAGTTACTTAATCAAATACAGATATTATGAAATAATTTTACATGTTGACACAGTAGCACCAGAAATAGGTCACTGCCAACTTTATATTGTATTGAATGAATGCATTCAAGTTCTACCTTTGGTGTTACAAGCTCTAAACTTCTCATGCAAGCTCGAGAACAAGTGCAGATGCTCCACCTCCGCCATTGCAGACACCAGCAACCCCGACTTTGCCACCCTTCTCCCTAAGAACCTGTTAAAAGAAACAGTGTTACTCAATTTATTTATATCAAGAACTATGAGGAACAGACAACATAGATGCGATGTCCCAAAATGATGACAATTGACGACATCTGAAGAAGAGAGCAAAGGAAACGAGACAAACAAGATACAATGACAGCGAATATGACTCAAGTATCAATGCACAAAACTGAAAATTTTGGTATGTCTTAAGGTTTAAAACTATGGTCCTTTTTGCAGATACTTTGCACAAAGAAAAGTCAATAAGATACTCAATTAGCAATATAAAAGATGATTTACCCTTCATGGTAGGATGTAGATAATATGTCACTTTAAGTAGTATTAGATTTCATTATTTACTCGCAAAACTACAGACTTTTGACTCATATGATCCGAAAACAAAAGGACACCCAAGATCAAACTTACACCAAGAAGGGTGACCAAAATGCGAGCACCACTGCATCCAAGAGGGTGTCCTAAAGACACAGCTCCTCCATGTACATTAATCATTTCCTGCAAGCACAGATGTTAGCACGGAAAGTAGTAACTACCACATTAAATTAGACGATATTAAATATTGCTGGTGAATAGCTAATAGTAAAAGAATCGAGATGCATTTTCTGAGAACAATTTTATCTTTTCTTTAGGTCTGGAAAGAATCTTAGTTGAAATAAGGCAGCACTTACTGAAGAAATCCCGAGAAGCTTTTGATTTGCAAGTGCAACAGCCTGTATTGAGAAGTAGAAGTAAATATCATTACAGAAAATACAATTAATAGGTAGTAAAACAATGATCAAGACATACCGAAAAGGCTTCATTAATTTCATAAAAATCAACATGTGAAGACTCTAAGCCAGCATTCACGAGAGCCTTCGGTATGGCAAGTGCTGGGGCAGTGGTAAATAGTTCAGGAGCCTGCATAACAAAACTGGTAGTTAAAAATATCATTCCGGATTACAAATTTTGATAGTGAATAACCTTCAATTTCTAGAATAACATAAAACTATCCCAAAGAATATGGATTCCTATATCCTTCCAGAACCTAGATTATTATATGCAGATACCTAGAAGAGTGTACTCCACTCTCAAGTGAGATAAGAACAGGTACTGTGGCTTACTTGAGCTGCATCGGCAAATCCTTTGATCCTTGCAAGGACTTGCAGTCCAAGTTCTTGAGCCTTCTGCCCACTCACAAATACTAATGCGGCAGCACCATCACTACTCCATGTAAAACAAATCAGATGTGATTAATTGCAGAAGCATCACATTTTCAGTGCATAAACAAACACATCAGGGAATTGTAGCCAGTACATTGGATAATACCAGTTGATGAACAGAGGAAACCAGTGAAAAGTGTGATGAAAGAGGGTGTCAGGCTCAGCTTAGCTTCACCAACAATAAATTATATACAAAGAACCTAAACAGAACTATTTATCTGAATAGACATAATAGTGTTAAGAAAAAAGTTCTTTGCTTTTTTTCGGCAAGATATTATTATTTTACCAGTTTTCTGTTAGAAATACACAGTAAATGGTACCTTGATGTTATATATAACCTTTATTGCATCAAAGTAAAAACATACCTAGTAGTCAAAACATAAACATTAAAGATTAAGTAGGAGTAGCAATTTGTAAGACCAAAAAGAAGTTGAATATGGCATTTAGCAGCAAGAAAAACAAATCAAATGCAATGCATAGAATAGAACAAAATTTCAAATGTCAACAAAGAAAAAATACATCTTTCAGAATCTATGCACCATACTTGTGCAGTTGTGCTAACCACTAGTATGATAATATAGCATGTTCTGCTAACATTAGTTGTCCCAAAACCATATACATTAGAAGTATTTCACAAGGCTCAGAAATAAAATAAAATAAATGACAAGCAGGCACACCTTATACTAGAAGAATTTCCGGCAGTAACAGTACCACCATTCTCCTTGAAACTTGGGCGAAGCTTCTTCAGTTTCACTGGGTCAAACTAAGAGACACACAATGCTTATATTATACCATAGCAGTATCACAGAAAAAGATGACACAAACGCCAAACTGCATCATTTCCTTGTTTTGATCAATTACATGATTAAGACAAGCTATCAGCAACTTTGACAACAAGATAATACCTGATGCCTATTAATTTGTTTTTAGTCTAGTGCCTATTATATTGCACTATAGAAAGCATGAAAGCACCACATTAAGCTTGGAGAAAGACACAAGCTGCTCCAAACAATTTGGTTGTTTTTTAAAAGAAATTTACAGCTACTGCTAACTAAACAATTGCTATTTGAGAGAATTTACCTTGTCCAGGCTCTCATCTTTGTCAACGCAGTACTGGTGGTTTCCCTCTCCCAACAGGAACTTCAATCTAGAAGATAGAACGCAGGGCATAAGGAAAACAAAGGAAAAATTACTAATTTTGGCAAAGAGATTGCTTTGAATAGCATAAGCATTGCTTTGAATAACAAAGGAAAAATTACTAATCACCGGAACAATCTCCCATGCAAAAGCGCCACTGTCTCGAGCAGCAATTCCACGCTCATTGCTTTGAATAGCATAAGCATCCTACAGAAGAATATATAAATTCAAATATGCCACAAATAAATATATGGATTGCAATGTAGATACATCAAATCCGAGAAGATTTCAAAGACATCTGATAATTTTAACTCTGCTATAGCAAATCCTCCACAAGAAAAATGAAAATGAAAAATAAAAAATAAAAAAAGGAAAGTGATTAAGGGGCAAAAGCTTAACGTTGTGTACTGAAGAGCAGCCTATATGATATTAATATTTATATCTCAAGCAATTTTTTGGCGAGAAGTTTTCTTACACATTTTGTTGTGGTAGTTGGTTGTCATGGGCCGGGGGTACTGTCCACATGTGTGGAAGTGGAACAGTACCACAATACTGTAGTACCAGGATTAGGAAGAGATTACCTTCTCCATTAAGAATATTTATTTCCTTAAATAGTTGATTAGTTTCCTTGTATAGGGATTAGGTAATTAGAAAGGTTGTCTATTAGTTAGGAAGGTCATCATTTAAATTGATTTTATACATAATTGTTAGAACAACCCTCTATACAAAGAGGCCTATTGTAATCGTTGGCATTAAACAATGAAAATATAATAGTCTAAGTCTCAATCCCCTTCGTCTCCCCAATCTATAGTATTCCCTCTCCCCTAGCAGCCGACGCTACCCGGCTATCCTCCTGGCCCTCATCTAACCGTCGGCAGGGCTCTTCCCTGTCGAGGTAGCGAGGCTCTGAGACTTAGTTGAACTTTTGATTTCTCATTACTTTATTGATAATGGATACATGCTATCCCTTTTATATGGGCAGTCCGACTTAACGCCTAAGAAATAATCTATAAGGAAACCTATCAATCCAATCTAATCTTTTCAACTATTAAAAATAACTTTCCTGATAAATAAGATCATTTCTAACAATAACTAGATAGATAAGGAATCCCAAAATAATCTACCTAACCAACTGTTCTTTATTCCAAGAAACAAATCAACACGTATGGAAAATAACACGATACAGTACCGGCGGGTACTGTTCATGCAAGCTACAGTACCACATTGTTGTTCACGTGTCTGCTACGCCGCCTCGCGCCTTTCTCCATAACACATTTATTACGGCAAACTCACTTCCATCTTTTTTTCAAGCAAATGAAAAGGTCCGTTTACCGATACGGATCATCATATGAAACTACCCTAACAATTTCACCTGGAGCATCCCTGGTACAAAAATTCAAGGCTCCTAGCTGGTAGCATAAACAAATAGCGCAACATAGACACTGGCAGTAAAGCAGTTATTGGTCCAAAACTCCAAACCATACAGGATGATATTTATATCTCTCAAGTAATTTTTTGGCGAGAAGTTTTCTTACACATTTATTACGACAAACTCACTTCCATCTTTTTTGCAAGCAAATGGAAAGGTCTGCTTACTGATACGAAGCATCATATGAAACTACCCTATCAATTTCAGTGGAGCATCCCTTGTACAGAAATTCAAGGTTCCTAGCTGATAGCGCAACATAGACACTGGCAGTTAATCATTTATTGGTCCAAACCATACAGGATAACTAAGATAAAGAAAAAAGATAGAAGAAATTCAACCTGCATGAATGTTGTGGTAGTTGTTGGTGTACGGGTCCAAGGACCGGGATAGGGCACTCGCCCTCTTCTAACCATAGGCTTGGCTCTTGGTATGACTTGGACATCCTAGATTATAGCTATGGTGTACTTGGGGTTTCGGCCGGTAAGCCTGATGTCCAGGAGCCGTGGCGGCTGGAATGTTCGGCGGCAGGGGTATAATTAGGGTTTCAGGAGTAGAGAAGGGAGACCGAGAAATTGATAGTTTCTTTCTTGATTGATTCAAATAATGTGGTTGTCTCTCCTTTAAATATAGACATCCCCTAACAAGCATATCTAAATTAGGAACTAATATTTATCGAAGGACACTACTAAACTCAACGTAACTAACTCAATCTCTTGAACTAACTCGAACTCTCCTAACTTGAATTGCCGCACAAAGCAATACTGCGACAGTAGGGTATTCCCCACATAACATCTCTCCCGGTCTTGATTGGTAGGGTCCGCAAAGAGACCCTTAAACTCCATGAGCAAAGTGTCTAGAAGCTCCTCGTTGGTGCAGGTGGTCACTCAGGCGGCCGCGCACCGGGCAGCAATGCCATGCCAAGTATTCCAACGACCTTCGCGCCAGAACACCATGCGAAGGTTATCAAAATCCCAAAGTATGGGACCACGGGTTCGAAGCCACTGAATCCCAAGAACAATATCAAAGCCGCCGAGAGAAATAGCGAGGCCATCCACCTGGAAGCGTTCGCTCGCGATGTCCAGGGGCAAGCCACGCAAAAGGCCCATGCTCGCAACATGGTTGTTGTTGGCAACCTCAATTTGGAGTCCAGGACGCAGCTCGAGCATCAAGCTGGCACGAGTGATGGTGCTCTCGCTAATGAAATTACGAGGAGCCAGAATCTAGGAGGGCAATGAGGTCCGTGGAGCCGAGTCTAACACGAAGCTGCACTATTTCGTTGGAAGGAATACTCCATAGCCCGGTTAGTGCATGCAGAGACAGTTGGTGGGCTGTTTGAATTGTCTGAGTCGACGTCCATCGTGCCACCATCCGCGTTATCGTCGACCTCCATGTAAAAGAGACACTAACAACAATGCCCGCGAACGTATTGCTCGTCGCAGTTGAAACAGGGTCCTTGCTTGCATCGCTCGGCCATCTCAGCTGGGTCAAGTCGACGAAGAGTGTGGCTCGTAGGTGTCGTAGTGGCCGGGGGAGGGGCGGGGATGCCTCCCAAGGCGGGTAGCCGTGGGCTGGTAGGCAAGGGAGTGGTCGGCCGCTGCCACCCAGATGGGCACGCCCCTGGTCGACTACCTCCTGACACTGGAGCGAATGATGTTGTCTTCGTCCGGAGTTTGTATGCGCGGGCCAGACTCATGGCGACCTGAAGATCGGCTGGATTCTGCAACTTGACATCAATGCGCAGTTGATCAAAAGGCCGACAGTGAACAGTTGCATCTGGTGCGTCGACGTCAAGGCTTCCGTACGGCATAAGAGTGCCAGAACTGGTCGATGTACTCCTGGACAGAGTTGGAGGAGGGGAGCCAAGCCAATGCGCCAGGAGGATTGCTTCAGATTGACGGTCCAAACCGAAGGTGACATAGTTCCTTGAGGCGAGACCTAGAAGGCAAGCCCGTGTCATTCTCCAATTGAAAATACCAATGCTGAGCAATGCCGGTGAGGTGATATGAAGCCAGCCACACCTTGTCTGATTCGACTGTGCGTTGACCGCGGAAGAATCGCTCGCAACGGTTGATCCATGCCAAGGGGTCATCTTTGCCATCATAGGTAGGAAATTCGAGCTTGTGGTATCGTGGAACGTTGAGAGCATTGTTGTGATCAGGTTGGTGGGGTTTCAGGTAAGCTGCAGCCAGATGGTGATGGTGTTGATCTTGTGGAACGAATGGAAATTGGTTGGAGGTTAGGGTGGTGCGGCTAGTAGGTGGGCGTATGTGGGCATGTATTTGGATGGTATGGGGAATATGGACTAGTCGATGTACTCCTGGACGGAGTTGGAGGAGGGGAGCCAAGCCAATGCGCCAAGAGGATTGCTTCGGATTGACGGTCCAAACCGAAGGTGACATAGTTCCTTGAGGCGAGACCTAGAAGGCAAGCCCGTGTCATGCTCCAATTGAAAATACCAATGCTAAGCAATGCCGGTGAGGTGATATGAAGCCAGCCACACCTTGTCTGATTCGACTATACGTTGACCGCGGAAGAATTGCTCGCAACGGTTGATCCATACCAAGGGGTCATCTTTGCCATCATAGGTAGGAAATTCGAGCTTGTGGTATCGTGGAACGCTGAGAGCATTGTTGTGATCAGGTTGGTGGGGTGTTAGGTAAGCCGTAGCCAGATGGTGATGGTGTTGATCTTGTGGAACGAATGGAAATTGGTTGGGGGTTAGGGTGGCGCGGCTAGTAGGTGGGTGTATGTGGGCATGTATTTGGATGGTGTGGGGGAATATGGAAGGTAAGGCAGGATGTGCTGACGGTCGCGTGGTTGGGGGGCGGTGGTGGTGGAAAAAATTGTTGGTGAATGGGTATGGTGGCGGCTGATGGTTCAGAGGTGTCTATCCCTCCAGGAAAAAATTTGTTGAAGCAGCCCACGGTTGTGAAACCGTTGGCGGAGGCAGAAGCCCTGGAAGATCTACTGCGGGGCGCTTCTCGACAGCCGTCAGGCGATTTGCTACATCTCCCATCTGCTGGTGCATCCCCTCCATGGGCATCGTGAACGCTGATGGACTGCATGAGTTGCGCCATGGAGATTTCGTAGCTCGATACCATATTGGTATGATTTGGATATTGTAGATTGTAGCTATGGTGTACTTGGGGTTTTGGCTGGTAAGCCCGATGTCTAGGACCTGTGGCGACTAGCCTGTTCGGTGGCAGGGGTAGAATTAGGGTTTCGGGAGTAGAGAAGGGAGACAGGGTAATTGAGAGTTTCTTTCTTGATTGATTCAAATAATGTGGTTGTCTCTCCTTTAAATAGAGACATCCCCTAACAAGCATATCTAAATTAGGAACTAATATGTATCGAAGGACACTACTAAACTCAACGTAACTAACTCAATCTCTTAAACTAATTCGAACTCTCCTAACTTGAATTGTTGCACAAGGCAATAGTGTGTGCACCTACTGTTGGTTGATGCCTTGCGCACTCCACGGCCCACGTCGATGGTAGGGTATTCCCCACATAACACTCTTCCTTGACATGGTAGAGAGACTATGAGGCTTAGTTTAACTATTGATTTCTCATTGCTTCCCTCAAGAAGATACAACGCTAACCCTTATATAGGGAGGGCTTGACTGGACGCCTAAGAAACTAATCTCTAATTTAAAGGAAACTAATCTGATCTCTATCTCTATCTTCCTAAATATTATTTCTTTCCTGATTGATAATCCTCTAACAATCCAACTGGGGAAGGAATTCCTTCCTAACTGAATAGGAAACTGACTCAGACTCTAATACAATTACTACTCAAACTATCATTATTTACTACTAGACTCTGACACAATTACTACTCAAACTATCCTAATTTACTACTAGACTCTGACACAATTACTACTCAAACTAATCCTTGCTATTGTTGCCTTGCGGGTGTTAGCTGGCTTGGCCCATGACCATAACAATGGAACACGGTGATAATGACAAAGTGCATGGCATTACGAAAAGAACTACCAATTGTCCGTGTGCTTCTATATTTAATATTCATAGCTGTTGAATGTCTAGAAGTAACAACTAAGATAATACTTCCCTTTTTATGTTAACTAGACAAATATAAGAATAACTTGATCAGAAGTTCGTTGTTATTATTTGTAGTAAGATACCTGGTCTTCCCTCGTCAGGGCATGATTGTCAGCACAAAGCTCAGCACACATTCCCATGGCACAATCATTGTATACATCCCAAAGTCCATCCTTAAGCATGCCATCAACAAGAGTGTCGTGTCCAAAACGAGATCCTTTTCTGCATTTGATTGCACTAGCCAGTAAGTTTCCACTAAGATGTAAAACAGCCATAAATTAACATTGTATATTAAATCCATTTTAACCAAGAATATGATACAATTTAATTTTTTAACAGGGCATTTTGTTCATTTACCTCAACGAAAATGAATGAATGAATAAAGCAATACAAAAGTACAGAAAAAGCAATCTAAACACAAGGTCTCACACAAACTGTTTGAAATGGATATTTTCACATTTTATTCTTCCTCATATGCTTAGTTTTACCAAACTACTTAAGATTGTACTTCAGCTATGCACGAAACCAGGATACAATTAAAAGAACATACAGACCTAGCTTCAGCAATGTATTTTGGAGCATTCGACATGCTTTCCATGCCACCTGCCACAACAATATCATTGATCCCCAGTTGAATTGACTGTGCGGCAAACATCGTTGCTGCAGAAAGGAAAGGAAATAAAGACGATGGTCGGATAAAATGTTTCACTTCTGGAAATTGTGAGCACAGATTATACAAACATGGCCACATGAATTCAAACCTTTCATGCCAGATGCGCAAACTTTGTTAACAGTGGTGCAAACAACCGTGTTTGGTATCCCTGCACCTAAAGCAGCCTGTCTTGCGGGAGCTTGACCCAAATTAGCACTCAAAACATTGCCAAAGTAGACCTCCTGCACAAGGGCTGGATCCACATTTGCCCTTCTCAGAGCAGCTGATCACCCAAGTGATCATATGTCAGTACTATTGGGGTAAACAAACTCAACAAAAACATACCTTCAGTCTTCAGACGTATATCAACAGAAGATGCTGATCTTACCTTCAATCACTATGGAGCCAAGTTTTGTAGCAGGCAATGAAGACAGGGCACCAAGGAAGCCACCCATAGGGGTGCGTGCAACCCCAACAATACATACATCTGTCAGCAAGGAAGAAACAGTTATTTATTGCAGGATATAACAAAACCATCTAGAGTGCCTCTCCCATTATAGTTATAATGGCTAAACTATGCAGAGCATGCTTACACTCTGATGGTATGAATAAACATGAAGAACAGGACAGCTAACCACTAGAAACCAAATTTCTGTTTATCTGTTGCTCTATAATTAAATCCCAAACTTCAAGGTATGAGATCAATTTTGCCAAATTGGCTCAAATCCTAGCTCCCTACATGTCAGCAAAACTTTGATACACAATGTTCACTTACAACATAGATCGCCGATAAAGTTCTATTTTGTATTGCCTAACTTAACCGTAGTACGTGAAAACAAATTGCAAGATAAGACGACGACGACGACGACGACGACAACGACAACAGCAGCAGAAGCAACAGCAAAAGAATACCTCTTGGTTTCAAAAAAAAAAAAATACCTCTCGGGCCGATGTTGTCCGAACCCATGGCCGCTCCAAAGTCCAACTCCGACCTGCAAATTTAAACGAACAACCCCACTTCAACAAATTAACGCGTCACGGCACCACTCAGCAACAAATCAACTCCAGCAAAGAAATAAATCGTTACAACGCGGCATCAAGAAACAGGTCACGGGCTCACGGCTAATGAACCAAGAACAGATCACCACAAGAACGGGGGGATGAGGGGAGGATTTGGTTTGACTCTGGAAGGTGGAGAAGGGGAGAGAAATTACTTGCCTCGAGATGGATCTGGCGGCGGAGTGCACGAGGCGGGGTTGGAGGGGTTTTGGGGGAAGCCTCGATCGGGGTGGTGGAACAAACAAACGCCAATTGGAGGTTTTGCTCTGCTTCACTGTCCGCTTGATGTGTCCTTATATAGCCAAGCCTCTCAGGCTCTAGAGTTCAGGTACAGTACTTCACAAACATCTCGGTCATTAGTTGTCGATACAAGCAATGCGAGATGTAATTAGAAACAGGTCCTCTGTAATTGGCAGTATAACTGCTTTATTACCAACCGTTGGATCTAAAATTGGATAGCCGAGATCGCGTGCAGTTTTAGGAAAGTCCATACAACCATTTTATTTACCCTACATGGTACCCAGATTTGAAAATAAGATAGTTTAATTCAATGAAATAGTTTGATTTACCCTCAAAACTTTTAGGAAAGTCCATACAACTCCTAAACTGCAAAACTAGGTATCCTCACAATGTTTGGTGACGAGTCAGCATATAAACCATTAAAAAAACAACTACAGTATTATATTTTCACAAACCAATGTAGCGCGAGGATTGTGAGCTTCCGTAAAAGGATACAGCGACATGACGTCGTTCTTCTTTGTTGCTTCCGCCAATAAATAGGCAGGTAGATGTTGATCTACCAGGTCAATGCTAATAAATTGAAACTTTTGTTGTGTAACAGTAGTTCCTATTTGTGTGGACACCTACCTAAATCGAGACGGGAGAGTTATATTCCTTAATTCTCTCACAAGAAAAGATCCCTTTCTTCCACAAAACAAGGGTGGGTTTAAAATTTGAAATGACTAAACTAATTTGTAACAAATATAGTATTATATTATTGCGCAATCAAATTCACACATAAATGAAAGCAGAGAAAAAAAAACAAAAAATACAATTAATGTACCTCGCTAATGGAAAGTACATCCCAAAATATGTAAATATGGTTTCAGTAGGTAACAACCTGTACATTAATATTTAAAAATTAGTGATACAATAGCAAATTGTACTTAAAATGATCATGAACATTCAAAATAAAAGAACCATACCACTAAGACACTAGCTTGAATCACGACTTTCACGAGGTAAATTCATTCTGCGAGATTTTATGCCTTGAAATGATCTTATGATTCTATCATCATCAATGGATTTAAATATGTCTCGCTCGGTATAGCACACCATCAAATCATTCAGCCACTCATCCGATACCTTGTTGCGCAAATCTGCTTTGATAATATTCATTGCCAAAAATATTCTCTCAACAGATGCCGTTGCCACTGGAAGGATCAATATCAGCTCAATGAGGCGATATACCAACGGAAAAGTTCTATCTTTTTTTGTTTCAACCATCAATTGAGCAAGTTTTGAAATATAACGACATCCATGAAATTCCTCACTTCTCCTAATGTTGAGAATGAAAGTTTGAAGTTGACTTCTTAACAAGAATCGATCAGCCACCGTGAAATCATTAGCATAAATCTCAACAAGTCGAATAAACTTATCAACATTAAATTTAGAGAACGAGTGATCAAGACAAGACATGCATACCAATAACTCCGAGAAAACTTCGTTGAAGTGATGATTCATCTCATTCATAGTTGCATCAAGAGCAGCATTGAAAATGTCAACTTTGTAATAGTGATGTTGAGTTACTGTATGCTTTCGACGTACAGATTTACCCATAACCCCAATAACATCATTCATATTTGGCACAAAAATCCCATATGCCTCACAAAAGCTTTTGACTTGGTCGAACAATGGTTCCCACCCATTATTCCTCATATCTTGCAAACGTTCTTCCACATCCTGTATCAAGCCCATAGCTTCAACGATGTCTTGATGCTTTCTTTGTAAAGCAAGTGATAGCTCATTTGTTATGCTCAACAATGTTATCAAAAAATGCATGATGAATACAAATTGAAAGGATTCCATATTTTTCATTAAACCTGCTGCTCCACCATGACTTGTGTTTTGACAAGCATCTTCACTTATAAGTTCCAGCACATCCACAACTGCCTCCCACATTTGGTATATACGAAGCAAAGTTTTGAGATGTGTGCCCCACCGAGTATCTCTAGGTCTAGCTAGACTAGATTCCTGATGCAACCCTCTCCCAGCAGATATCAAACCATTCTCCAACTTCTCCAACAAAATGTCATGATGCTTTTCAATCAACACATCTTTTCTCTTGCAAGATGCACTAACAGTTGTAACTATTAGGGGAACATAGTTGAAGAAATCAGCAATAGCTCTACTACAACTTGCAACAGTGACAACCACCAATTGTAACTGGTGAGCGAAACAATGGACATAGAAAGCATTTAGATTCTCATCTCGAATAAGTTTTTGCAAGCCATTAAATTCTCTTCTCATATTTGAAGCTCCATCGTAACCCTGCCCACGAAGCCTAGAAATAGGTAAACCATGATGATCAAGCAAACCAACTAAAGCATCCTTCAATGTCGCAGATGTACAACTTGTGATATGCTTAATAGCAAGAAACCTTTCCATGACCTTCCCTTGATTGTTCACAAATCTGCATACCATAAATTTTACAAAGTTAGAATAATAGTACAATACAACAATGTAAAAATTGTACAACTAAAAAAACATGTACAACAAACCTCACAATCACAGCCATTTGCTCCTTTATTGATACATCTCGAGACTCATCAATAAGCACTGCAAAATTTCTATCTCCAATCTCACCCTTAATCACTTTCGTGACCTCTTGTGCGCAAGCTTTGGAAAGCTCTTTTTGAATATCTACACAAGTCATAACTGCATGCCCGGGAACTATATCAAATGCACACTTCACTTCCTCCTTCTTATCCTTGTACCAATCCAACAACTCTTTGAAATTACCTTTATTGATGGAAGTGGATGATTCGTCATGTCCACGAAAAGCTTCACCTTGCGCTATGAGATATCTTGCACAATCTAAAGATGCAATAAACGAATTTTGTATGCAATTTCGCATCCTTACGAAGAAGTGCTCATTTTACTAGATACACTTGACCGTTGATTCTTGAAGTCATCGCACTCACCCCTTGCGATGTTGTGAAAACTATTTGGACCACCAACATGTTTATTGAAAGCATCTATAGCCGTCTTCCAACGAGAGAACCCAACTTTTGTAAATACATCATTGCCAAATGTGTTGGGTTGTGACGGTTTCTTGAAAAGAAAATAATAGAAACAAAAAGCGGCATCTTTTTCCATACTATATTCTAACCAATCAAACTTATTATACCATGATTCTTGAAAGAATCTCCACACTTTGCCATCCAATGTCTTTGGAAAGGCATGCCCAATTGCTCGAGTTGGACCATTTAACAAATATGCTCTCCTCACTTCATCTCTAATTTTATTGGCAAAATCTTCTATTGGTACGCGATGCGCCGGATCGGCAATAATTTCATCCGAATTAAATTCTAGTCGAGGTTTCTTTGGTTGAATTGCGCTCTCATTAGTTGGGGGAGTACTACTTGAATTGCTTGTAAAATAATTACGCAAAGTTTGTTTCTCCATTATTGTAAACCTACGAATTAATTGATAATTAAGCAATGAATAATGAATATATACCAAATTACCAGCACAATTCTCAAATATCAGTAGCTCAGCCTCAGCACTGTAGCTCAAGGCTCAATCGGTAGTGTACTGTACCTGTAAATACCAATCAACTTCGTAGTATACTGTAGTCTGTACCCCAAATCCCAATCGGCTTCAGCACTGTTCGTCCGTTCCCCGAATGGCCAAATCACATTATCAAAGATTTACAGTATATACAGCAGGTCAGCAGCAGCCAGCGCCCAGCAGATAGCAGCAGACGACTCCTCCCTCCGTTCTTCAGTTCTTCTTCACTCTCCTCCCGTCCTCCGTCCTCCGGCTCCTCCTCCCTCCTCCCGTCCTCCGGCTCCTCCTCCCTCCGCCCGTTCTCCGGCAGTCCAGCTCCTCCCTCCTCCCGTTTCTGGTGGTCCCAGGCCCCAGATGGCTGATCGCCTCGGCCCCCCCTCCGAGTCTGCTCTCCACCTTCGGGGCCTCCCCACCGGCCGGCCAAACTGCTTGTCTCAGCCTCGAGCTTCCCTCCCAACTCGGCCACCGCGGCTCCTTGTCGCTTAGATCCGCCTCCGACCCGGCCGCCCGGCCAACGCCCGGCTCCTGCCTCGGCCCGACGCCCCGACGGCCTCCCTCCTCGTCCTCAACCAGTCGGCCTCCTCCGGCACGACGGCACCGAGCCACCGACAGTCGGCCTCCCCAGCTCCCTCTAGATCAGGTGTGTCTCACACTCTCACTCGCTCGATCTCGATTGAATGTGGATTGGGGAATCGATTGAATGAGAAAGATTGAATGTGGATGGGAGAACCGGTGGATGTGAGTTGGGCCTGGGCTTCGGCAAGGGCCAGGCCCAACGCATTTGCTGATTGATTCTTTCTTGCCCGTCCGAGAGCTGGAGACTGGAGTTGCATGCGGGGGGGTCTGCCGCCGGTGGAGGGTGGGCTTCAGCCTGACGAAGCCCACCCGGTGGATTTGCCCCTGCTTCCACTATACAAAGGGGAAGGGCCGTATATTGTACACGTATCAATATGAGATATTAATATAAAGTGAGAGAAGGTTGTCGGGAGTGTATCTTTTGTTTTTTTTCTTCTACTTTCATATTTGTGAGAGTGAGAACTTGATTGTCAGCAACACGAGTGCCACAATACAAAATGTTCTCATCACGGTAACACTCTCTTCTTAGGTTTCCTGCAACAATGCTCCGATCTAGCTCTATTTTGTGGTGTTTATTTGGCTCCTCTCCATAGTTTTCCCTTAGTTGTTGCCTCCACGAGCCGAAACGTCGTCCAACGGCCACCGCCTCGCCTCCATGATCCAGTACCAAAGGAGCACCGCTCTACGAGCCGTCGTCGGTCCTCTTGCCACTACCGATTAGCCACCGATCGTCACCCCCACGTCCATCGCCTCTACGGTCGTGCTGTTCGCTAGTCTTCCCATCTGCCATCGTCACTCTACTTTCGTAGGCTATCACTGCTTCTCTCGTGCATGTACGACACTGCCTCTGATGTGACGGTGGCCCGATCTTTCGAAAGGTACTGATAAGTCGATTGTGGAGAACTCGACGTTGATGATCCGAAGGCTCCAACCAATACAGATCAAACCCCTCGTAATCACTACACCACTGCTCCGATAGTTATCAACCGTGCCGAACGCAGGTTGACCTCGCCAAGAAGGCTATCTCCTGCATGCGAATCGAGAACACAAGCAAGAAAGTAAAAGATGCAATATGATATTGTATTGCTAATATAGATGAAGCACACAATGTGGGGTTCCTCAACTGAACGTGCGGCGAGACTGCTAAGCATAATATTCTCAAAGAAAAACCCACGTTAAACTATGACGGCTACTCTATATATATAGGGGGACATGAGGAGGTCAACCTAGGGTTGTGCGACCGCGGGAAGAGGCGTACACAACCTGGACTCCGATCTCGACACGCTTACAAGGCCCTTATTAGGCCAAAACGGTGACGCATCACCTTATTCATTATTCAGATCGCGTATCTCTGGTCGATGACCTAGTTGTGGGACTAGTTCTGGGGTGGTCTTGAGAAGTCCATGCTATCTCTGGTCGTAGCTTGTGTCCAACGAGTACTGTGCTTGCTTCTCTGGTCGTAGATTGTTCCCAACGAGTACTGGGCTCGCCAAGTACTGGTAAAACTGGTCGTAGACCTTCTTGAAGTGGTCGTAGTCCTAGATTCCTAAGTACAAGTAAATCATCTCCCTTAGGCAGCATCATAGAGTTCTCAAATAATACACTAAGCCCTAGAAACGAATTTACCTGATAAATAAGTTGACGAGCACGTGCCCGAGTAATTGGACCTTGCATATTATTCAAAGTAGTAGGAAGAGGAGTGTTCATATCAATAGAAGTGATGTCCTCATCATCCTCCCCTTCTTGAATTGGAGTCGTCCTCGACTCAAGATCATCCTCTGCGCCCTAGAAAGGCCATAAATCTGCAATGTTAAAGCTGGAGCTAACCCCGAAATCTGCAGGCAAGTCTAACTTATATGCATTATTATTAATACGTTCAAGAACTTTAAAAGGACCATCTGAACGTGGCATGAGTTTAGACTTTCTCAATTCAGGAAATCGTTCTTTACGCAAGTGTAACCACACAAGATCACCAAGTTCAAAAGAAACATGCTTGTGTCCCTGACTACCAGCAACTTTATATTTAGCATTCATAATTTCAATATTCTCTTTCGTTGTCTCATGCATCTTTAGTATCAACTCAACACGTTGTTAATGATCAAAATTTACTTTCTCCGAATTTGGAAGAGGCAACAAGTCGATAGGTGCACGAGGGATGAATCCATAAACAATCTCAAAAGGACACTTCTTTGTGGTAGAATGCAGCGAACGATTATAAGCAAATTCCACATGAGTCAAGCAGTCCCCCCACAGCTTTAAGTTCTTTTTAAGCACAGCCCTAAGCATAGTGGACAAAGTTCTATTGACAACCTCAGTTTGTCCATCAATTTGGGGATGACAAGTCGTGGCAAATAACAGCTTAGTCCCCAACTTACCCCACAAGATTCTTCAAAAATAACTAAAAAATTTAGCATCACGATCTGAAACTATGGTATTCGGAATACCATGCAAGCGAATAATTTCCTTAAAGAACAAATCAGCAACATTTGTAGCATCATCACTTTTACGACATGGTATAAAATGAGCCATCTTAGATCATCTATCCACGACAACAAAAATACTATCCCTCCCCTTCTTTGTTCTAGGAAGCCCTAAAACAAAGTCCATAGAAATATCTTCCCAAGGTATGCTTGGAACAGGAAGATGCATGTATAAACCATGAGGATTAAGTCGTTACTTAGCTTTTTGGCATGTGGTGCAGTGGGCAATGAAGTGTTTGACATCACGCCTCATCTTCGGCCAATAAAAGTGGTGGATCCGAATGTCCTCGGTCTTCTTCACGCCGAAGTGACCCATCAATCCTCCTCCATGCGCCTCCTGTAACAACAAAAGACGAACGGAGCTAGCTGTAATGCATAGCTTGTTAGCACGGTACACGAAACCATGATGTACCATAAATTTATTCCAACACTTCCCCTCTTGACAATTTAGCTGTAACACCCCAGCCCAACATTGAGCTTAGAATGCCACTAAACTACTAAAAACAATCTAATTTACATCAACTTACTATAAAAATTCAGCAAGCATAACAACATTAAAAACCCATCCACGGGTCGCATTAACACAAGCATAACACTATGACAATCATAGATAAATTAGACCTAGGAGCATATCAAAATAATAAACTAAGATTAACATAAACCAACCATCTATGGTTATTCAATACTATCATGTCCTAAATATAAATATTCATGTTATTCTAAAAGTTTCTCATGTCCAATGAATCAAATAATTGGGTGAAGTGCATGATTCCAAGTGCGCTAGCCCTTCCCGAGTAAAACGTCATCACTGGTCACCTAAAAACAACAATAGAGCAAGAATGAGTCCAAGACTCAGGAAATACATAATAAAGCCATAAACAATTGTTTATTAACCAAAATCAAAGTTATCATCATCATCCATTTAGTTAATGCCATTGTCATTCTCAAACAAACAAGCCATATTCTATATAGTTAAAGTTGCACAATTTAACAATTTACTTAGATATGCGAATGCACTAACATGCTCATGCTCATATGCATCTCATCACCGACACCTAGATAGCGGAGTGTTCACCGTCGATGACACACTCTATCCTTCACTCCCGTGAAATCCCCACCAAAGTAGGATTTTATCTAGAGCTCTCCGGACTAGTCATGTATCGTTCTCACTGACCTCACCGGAATAGTTACATGACTTTCTCACCGACCTGGCTCATGCAACCCCTGTCATGATGAATGTAAATGATGCGACATCTTTATTTATTCATCAACATAGTCCATCTCATTAACTCAATATCTCCTCATTATCTCAATATCATAATCTCATTCACTCAAGGTCATCAATATCATGTATAAGAATAAGCTGAACGAAAGCATAATAAATAGCATGATAAGTAACATCAATGATCATGGTGAACAACCCATTGTTCACCACTCTACCATGTACTTGCCTTTCGCGCTGTGACGAGTTAGGAGGCAACGACAGAATTTCTCCACTCCCTGCCCCACCTCCTACACAAATATTTATTCGAAATAAGAATAACAAGATATGATGTGGCTACAAGCGTTTTACCATAACCCTCTATCTAGTCAACATAACCAAAAACTCAAAATGACGAATTAACTAATCAGCCAATATCGGCCCTTCTGATCAGCAGTATGAGAAAAATCGTAATTAAATATATGTAACTCCGAATGACTTGAAACCAGTGCTCAAATACTCTTAACGTAATAGGCTACGAAACTCTAGTTGGTGTAATCCTTTGATTCGGCAAAAACAGTGGTCTAAAGAACCGTTGAAAACACTAATGAGATATCTGCCTGAATTGTAAGTGGTAAAGAAAATGACGTAGATTTTATTATACTGATCCAATGGAGGTGATCTTTATCAACTTGGAAATCTTATTAAAAGGGCTACAATAATCTATTTGGGTGGGGGTTCTGAATCTGAATGTAACTAGATCAAAACCGAGGAGCAACCGACAGTCTCCAAAATCTCTGACAGACAGAGTAGTGTGCGGTTAAAAAAATTCATAACTCCTAAACCATAAGGTGGAATCTCCTGATCTCAGTGCCAAATGAAAGCTACAGAAACTAGAAACAAAACTCTAGGAGACGAAAACCCGAGATTCACCCTCTAAGTAATTCATAATGGCCCGACAAGAAAATCTGCCAAAACACGTCAGTTGTCCTGAACAGTCGTGGTAAAACTACCATATCTCTTAAACCATAACTCCAAATCAGATGATCTCAGTGCCTAAAGAAATCTAAGATCAAGGGCTACAACTTTCTAAGAGGTGGGAAGATCAGAAAACATACGGAACTTACCCAAATCCGACGAACAAATCTGGCGCATGACAGGGAGGAGGGTGGCGGCCGGTTGGAGAGGGGGAGGAGGGGGTGGCGGCTTGGGGAGGGGAGTGGGAGAGAGAGGGGAGAGGCTAGGGTTTGGGGGAAGGAAAAACCTCCCCTTGGCTTCTTCTAGTACGCCGATTTACTTTTGGGGTATTACATTAGCAGCACATCTTTAAAATCAACATTATGCACATATTGCTCCTTTATTGTCTCTAATCCAAAGATTTTGAAATCAAGTTGTGAAAGCATGGTATATCTCCTAGACAAAGCATCAGCTATCACATTTTCTTTGCCCTTTTTATATTTAATGATGTAGGGAAAAGACTTAATAAACTCAACCCACTAAGCATGTCCGCGGTTCAGGTTGGTTTGACTTCGAATATGCTTTAAAGATTCATGATCAGAATGTATTACAAACTCTTTGGGCCATAAGTAATATTGCCATGTTTTCAAAGTTCGAACTAGAGCATATAATTCTTTATCATAGGTAGAATAGTTCAAACTAGGACCACTTAATTTTTCACTAAAGTAAGCAACATGTTTTCCTTCTTGAATTAACACACCACAAAGACCTATGCCACTAGCATCACATTCTAATTCAAAAGTCTTGCTGAAATCGGGAAGTTGAAGTAAAGGGGCGTGTGTTAGCTTATCTTTGATAGCGTCGAAAGCTTGTTGTTGTATGGTGGTCCAAGTAAAAGGAATTTCCTTCTTCGTAAGCTCATTCAGCGGTGCAGCGAGGGTGCTAAAATCCCGAACAAAATGTGGATAGAAACCAACGAGCCCTAGAAAACTCCGCACTTGTGTGGCCGTCTTAGGAAGCGGCCAACTCTGAATAGCGGCGATCTTGGTTTGATCAACTTCGATGCCCTTTGGAGTAACAACATAGCCAAGAAAAGAGACTCGATCCGTGCAAAAGGTGCACTTCTCAAGGTTACCAAACAAACGTACATCTCTCAAAACATTAAAAACAGACGTAAATGATCCATGTGTTCTTCATATGACTTGCTATAGATCAGAATATCATCAAAATAAACCACCACAAATTTTTCAATGAAAGCACGCAAAACTTCGTTCATCAAACGTATGAAAGTGCTAGGTGCATTAGTTAAACCAAAAGGCATCACTAACCACTCATACAATCCGAACTTAGTTTTAAATGCATCCTTTTCCATTCATCTTCCAATTTCATTCTAATCTGGTGGTACCCGCTACACAAGTCAATCTTTGTGAAAAGAGTAGAACCACTCAACTCATCAAGCATATCGTCTAACCTAGGAATGGGATGACGATACCGTATTGTGATATTATTAATGGCTCTATAGTCAACATACATACGCCAACTACCGTCTTTCTTAGGAACTAAAAGAACAGGAACAACACAAGAACTAGGGCTTTCCCGTACATACCCTCGGTCTAAAAGGTCCTGGACTTGTCGTTGAATTTCTTTTGCCTCTTCTGGATTGGTCCTATGCGCCGTGCGGTTTGGCAAAGTCACTCTTGGGATTAAATCAATTTGGTGTTCAATCCCTCTAATAGGTGGCAGTCCCGGGGGTATTTCAGCTAGAAACACATACTCATATGCCTGCAAAAGGTTAGTGACAGCAGACGGCAAAGAATATCATCAAGTGAAAATAAAACATCTTTACATATCAAAGCATAGTATGGCATATCATGATAAAAAATTTCAGCAAGATCAGATTTGGTTGCAAGCATGATACAACCCTTTAATTTAATTCACTCAGTCCTAGAACTAGGTGCCAACCGGTCTTTCTTAGGTGGGAAAATACTCTTCACTACTTGCTGATTTTCAGGTTCATGTTCAAGTTCTTTCTTCTCATTTTCAGCTAGCTCTTTATCACAATTCACAATTTCAGTAGGCGTCAAAGGTAGCAAGGTTATTTTCTTTCCTTTGTGCATAAGAGAGTATTTATTACTTCTACCATGATGAGTTGCATCGGTATCAAATTCCCATGTACGGCTTAATAAAAGAGAGTAGGCTTGCATAGATACTATGTCGAAATCAGCAACATCATGATAGGAACCAATGGAAAAATGCACTCTCGCATATTGTGTTACCTTCACCTTACCACTGTTGTTGAACCACTAAATATGGTATGGGTGAGGATGCACACGTGTGGTCAAGCCAAGCTTCTTGACCAATCCTGAATTCACCAAGTTATTGCAGCTTCCGCCATCAATTATGACACGAACACGACAATCCTTAACGATGAGGAACATCTGAAATAAATTTTGACGTTGTAGTGTCTCCTCTTACTCTCTTTGAGTGCTCAATACTCACTGCACAATTATAGTTCTATAATTCTCCGTAGCAGCGACACCTAAAATTTCCTCACCATCGCTATCTACCTCATGTTCATCATCATTACCTGCAAGGTTAGTTTCAAGAACGTATTCATTCTCAATATCACTAGCACTTACGTAACCACCGTCTTCTGTCGCAATGTACGCTCGCTGACTTGGGCAATCCCTCATGAAGTGGCCCATCCCTTTACAACGGTGGCATACAATGCCTGTCGTACGGTCCGTGGAAGCAACCGATTAATAGCTCTGTGCTGGTGCCTGCACACTAATATATTTGCTCGTCTCGGGTGCGCATGACGGTGGTGGCGGTGCTGCTTAACGCGCTCTACTCACAGAGGGGGCAGCGGACCGAAAAGCAGGAGGTGGGGTTATCTTGGTTTGTCCCGGCGTTGATCTCGATGTGGTCACACTACCAAAGTTGCTCCTAGTCCGTTGCTGTCTACCCTGCAATTCTTTTTCTGCCAAACAAGCAAGCTGGAACAACCTATTAATATCACTATAGTCTTTGTAATCAACTATGTCCTGAATCTCACGCCTTAAACCACCATAAAAACAAGCTATCTTATCCTCCTCATCCTCAACAACATTACAACGCATCATGTCTATTTGTAGTTTTTGATAATATTTCTCGACAGATTTATTACCTTGGTCTAAACGCTGTAATTTCTTACGCATATCATGTTTATAAGCAGGAGGAACAAATATGGCATGCATAGCTACCTTCAATCTATCCCATGTATCAGGTGTTAAGCCAGAATTAACCACTTGATTCCACCAAATGATAGCAAAATCTTTAAATTCACTAGTAGCTTGTCTGACTCTATGCACTTCAGGAACTAAATGAGCATTAAATTTTTGTTCAACTGTCATCTTCCAATCTAGATAAATTTCATCATCATAAACACCCGCAAAAGATGGTATGGTAAATTTAACCTTAGCAAATGGGTCATCATTAGCACGAGCATTGTGGTGCTGAAAATTATTACCTCACATACCATGACGGTTGTGATGTAGGCGGTGTCGTTGACATGCATCTTGGTCGGCAAACACAGCACTGGTATCACGGTTTTTCTTCTCATTATCATCTCCCTCAAGATCTTGGGCTGCATCGTGATCATACTTGCGTCCAATGTTTGGTGGTCGGTTCACCATTCTTTCAAGGTGTGTAGTGAGCGCTGCATTACTATCGTTGATTGAACGCTGCAATGTGATCGTGGTAGCTTGAAGCTTCTTGTCGATGTCCTTATGATGGTAGTGCGTTGTTCATCCAAGAGTGTCATAAGCTCTCCCTTTACAACACACTCTTTCTCATCAGACGTCTTATTTGTCATGGTTAGCAGAAAATAAAAGATAACACAAAGGTATTATCCCTATCAACTACTACGTGATGGAAGGTGGAAACACACATTCTCAAGCGTCTTACCACCTCTTACAAGTGTTCTTACCAACGCAGCAGGTGGTACGACCAGTGGCTAGTTCGTGATACCGTATCGAGAGTGGGTATGATTGCAAGAGGGGACCTATTCTGATCAAGAGTAGGTGGAGCTCGGAAGGCACAATATGTAGTAAGGATTAGCAAAAACCGAAACCTGATTAGCAAAGTTAAATAAGGGTTCAAAGTACCTGTCACAGTTGCTGGTCTAAAAAGTGTCCCTAGCCCTAGCACAACACTGATCGATAACAAGAACTGGATACAAAGGATTCAAAGGATGCAAGGCTGGGAGTGGTCGTAGACCAACTGGGGGCGGTCGATTTGATTCTTCTTCACTGGGGGTGGTCGATTTGCTTCTTCTCCCTTTTTTTACTGCCGAAATCCAACCTAGGGTTCCATCTTTTTTTTCTTTTTTTGACTACCGAAACCCAACCTAGGGTTCCTTTTTTTTGCGAATGTGACCTTGGCTCAAAACTCTTCAAAACCCTCTTCTGGGTCTATGGATATATATGGGTCACAAACTTTTTGTAGAAGGTAGGGGTATACAGGTAATTAAAAGATTCTCCCTCTCTCTGAACTTTGGCTAGATTTGTTCGGCTATGGAAACTCTTCTCGGATTTTGTGTGGCAGGCACTGATATGATGAGTGTGTGGGGTGTCCGAGAGCAACAAGATAATGGTGGTCGAGGCGGAAACGACTAGATGGTCGAACCCGAGTAGGTGGTTGGACTCGAGAAGGTGGTCGAACACGAGGAGGTGGTCGAAAAAGGTGGGGTTGTTCGAGTAGGTGGTGGCGCGGCCAGGATGGATGGTGGCACAACGGGTGTTGGAACTAGCAACCAAAAATACAACTCTAAACCAACAACACGACTTAGACAAAGAACACTAATTCAACAACGCAAAACAAAGAACGGAAATTGCAAGGGCACAATGGGCGATGGGACAGCGAAAGAACACAACAAACAAAAATATTTTGTTGGGTAATTTTCTGGAGCTTTAGGACGATGGAAAACAACTAATCTAATAGGGAAAAATTATGATTACCTAACGGGCAACTTTTGCTCTGATACCAACTGATGTGACAGTGGCCCAATCTTCCGAAACGTACTGATAAGTCGATTGTGGAGAACTCGACGTTGATGACCCGATGGCTCTGACCAATACAGATCAAACCCCTCGCAATCACTACACCACTGCTCCGATGGTTATCAACCGTGCCGAACGTGGTTGACCTCGCCAAGAAGGCTATCTCCTGCATGCGAATCGAGAACACAAGCAAGAAAGTAGAAGATGCAATCTGATATTGTATTGCGAATATAGATGAAGCACACTGTAATACCTCATAAATCCAGCTAGTTCGTATAGTTGGAAGTTAGTCGAAAACGAGATTTAAAAGTTCCGGAAATCGCATTCGGTAAAAAGAAAGAAGTCGAGAGGAGAAAAAGAAATAGTTTTCGTCTGAAATTCTATTTAGCGGGGGTTATCGTGATTTTCCGCAACTTTGGGCGCGATCCGCGACTCGGGAGGCCCAAGAGGGCGGCCGGCCCATGAAGTGGCCGACCATAAAGGGGCGCCACTCCCCAAACCCTAGCCGCCCCATTCCTCCCCACCTAGCCGCCACCCCTCCCTCTCCCTGGTTGGCGCCGCCTCCTCCCATGGTGGCGGCCTTTGGTGCTCCCGGTTGGTCTCCAAGATCCCGGCGCTTCTCCTCCGATCTGTCCTCCGGTGGTCGTTTCTTCGCCGGTTGTTCGCTGTGGTGTGGCCGGCCAAGGAAGAAGAAGGAGACCAGCGGGAGTGGTTCTTCGTCGTCCTCACGGGTCTTCAAGGGTAACGAGCACCCCGGTTATTTGTTTGATCAAGTTTTGTTGCGGTAGAGATCATTTGAGTCACGTCGGTTTAGAGTTCCAGAATTTACAGATTTGATCAGAAGGTTGCGCGGCTTGTTACAGTACTTTAGAGGCCGAATTTGGGGTTTTGCCCTTCTAGAGATTTGTTCCTGGTTTCGTTAGCTTTCTTTTGGCACCAAGATGAGCAAAATCCGACCAGTAGTTTGGGAGATATGAATTTTTGAATACGAACTGTCCAATCTGTCTGAAATCTGAGGTCAGTAGGTTTGTCCCTCGTTTTTGTTCAAAATAGAGGCCGAATCAGAATCTTCACCCAACTAGGTTATTGTAGATCTCGAAATGATATTTCCAAGTTGATAAAGATCATTCCATTTGGATCAGTAGGCTAAAAGTTACACCATTTTCTTTACTGCTGATCTGTTCTCTGGACAGACGTAGATGGGTTAGTTTTAGCAGTTAATTACCCCTCTGTTTTGGCCGAATCAGAAGATTCCGCCAACTAATGTTTTGTAGCCTGATCAGTTAAGAATCAGTGAGCACTGGTTTCAGGTCGTTTAGAGTTACAGATAATTAATGGCGAATTTTCTTGTGCAACTGCCCGTAGAACGATAATCTGGACATTTGGTGTAGATGTCAAATGGAACCCTTGGGATGAGTGGGTTGATTAGAGAGCATCGTAATACACTTGTAGCTGCGCCATATTCGATTATCCGTAATACATGGTAATACTTGTGTAGGCGGTGAGACGGTGGGTGGAAGGACACCTTCGTTGTTTCACAACACGTCACCACACGGAAGGCAAGTACAAATGTTTAATTTGTGTGAATTCATTGATTACATGTTAACTTGGTAAATTATGAATATTCCTGTGATTTGAGTATGATGTGGTAGAGTTCAATACCTTATTCGATGATACATTGAGTTGAATGCCAAGTTATGCTTTTCATTCCATGCATACATAATTCGATTCTTTGTCACGGGAGTGGAAACTTGTTTAAGTCCCATTAATTCCAATATGGGCATGTAAGACCTACCATTCCAATGTAGGTAGTTTCGGACATTCCGTATGAAACGTTCTTCATACGGACTTGGATCCCCGCTCTTTGTTAAGAGCGGGCTTAAGTGAACACCGACGGGTGTGTCACTAGTTATCTGAGTATAAACTTGTGGAAAGTCCATTCTCCTTCAATGCATTCATTCATTCATACCGTGCTTTCTTAAATTCATGAAGTAAATGATGTACTTGGTGGATTGTTTTGATCTGATATTCTATGTGAATGTATATGTTGTGCTTCTTGAGTTTGACTCACTCTTGCTTTTATTTAATTTTAGGTGAATTCGGTGAAACGGTTGCTAGCGGGAGGGTGTAGTCCAGACGTTCCATGCACATGAATAAAATATCCATTCGTTAAAGTTCTATTTACATCTCTTCAGTTTTATTTATAATGTAATGGACTGTAATAATTGTCACTTGGAGGTCCATTACTATCGCTTTGGTTAATTCTCGTTTAAATTTACAGATGAACTGTTATTAAGCTATAGATTGTTATAATGGTTAATCGTTTCTTTAGCATTGAATGCGATGTTAATCTTATGAATTGAATAGTAGGTTGTCTTGTTAGGTGACATCTTGTCTTCCGAATAGACAGGTGTTCTGATTGGTATCGAGGCGGGCTTTAGGTCCGTGGTGAACAAAGTATTAAAATGACACCTGCGTGCTGATGAGGTGGGGTTTGGGAAATCCATTGTTTCCGCATTTCTAGTGACTTGGTTCATTATGTAATACTGTGTAGAATTATTTCGGTACTATCTCTCATGTTGTTAATCTGTGATATGATGTGTTATCCTATATATATATATGGATTAATTTTATGATGGTCATGAGATGATCCTATATATTCATAATTGATTGAATTAGCTATGCGTATCGGTAGCGGACGTTGAGCAGTTGAGTTCGTGGTTGTTGTTCTGGGTTTTGCCAGGCTACACCACTGTTCGTGGTATGAGAGTAGAGAAGTTCTTACCCCTGTTCCATAGTTCTGTGTTGAGCCTGAGCTCATTGTTGAAGTTGTTGTCTTTCTCAAACTTGTATCTGGTTTCTTGGTTGTAGTTTCTTATAGTTCATGAGTTTCTTTTGAATGGGGTGTTTTGATGAAGTGGGCAAGCTCCAGTAGATCTCTAATCATTCTTTGAAACAATTATTGTTCTTTCGATTATTGTGATATTTCTACTCCACGTGAGCGTAGTTAAATTGCAAGATTTATCTTTTCACAGAAGTTCGGTTTTACCCCTGTTGGAAATTGTAACTCATTTATTCGCTTGGAATTTCGGGCAGTGGAAGATTTCTTTTGCAAGCTCTTTATTAATTGTGCATTGACCTTGCATATTTCTTTTGGGTGAATTTGAGAGTTGAAGTTTTATGCCTTTCTTATGAGAAGGAGAATGTTAAAACCCTTTTGTGTTATGTTGTCATACTTTATCTAAGAGGTTCTATTTAAAAGCATTATGCGGTATGGTAGGAGTTATCAGGTTGGGTTAATATCTTGGTGCAAACCAATGACTCTTAGATAATGTCTTCAAAAGTCTAGTTAATTTTACCTTGATAAATATTAACATCAAATAAGTCTTCTATTTGGATACCTAAAGAATTTGTACAAATGCTAAAATTCACCTGATTTTGTCATGCTAAATTGATGTTATAGGTATGAGGTAATGGATGTCGGTGGTTGTAATGACTTCCAAAATGTTATCTTATAAATATTCCATTGCTGAAATTTAAAGTTATTTCATTCCAATTTCTGAACAAAGGTAGGACTATGAATGCTTCCATGATTAGATAATCATCGGTTGTTAGTATTAATAGTTAGAGTGCTAGGAGTGCGTGTAATACTGGCGTTGAGTATTAGTAAGGACAAATGAGCTAAATCTAATAAGTGATTTAATCTAGTATGTTTAAAGGGTTTGTCTTGTACTAGAGTGAGCTTGTTAAAAAGAGGTTTGTTTCAGCTTTGTGGCTTTCACACTTGATTTCTTTTCTAGAATAAGTTGTTATTACAATCCCATTTGATCTTTGGAGCTTTCTATGACACGATTTGTCATGCTTCCTTTAGAAGGTTTATTGATGTGATAGTAAGGTAAATTGATTGTTACCAGGAACGTATGTTATTGGTCTTAATGAAATGTTCAGTAATATGAGGGTAATGTTGATTCGTTTATAGAGAAAGAAATTTGATTGTCTTTCGTGATATTTCTAAAAATGATCAAATTTTAAGTTTTGTGTTCATGATCTTTTGGGGGTTCAAGTTCTATGTGGTAAACGAGGTTTGTCGAGTAAAGCGTTATGTTGCGAAGTTATCATGGTTCTTCGGTGATGCGAGTGCTTCGATCTTGAATGCTCGTTTGTTCTTAACTGTTAGCGTATGATATTCTCTTCTTGTGTGGCCCATGCTTTCAACTGTGGACTTCACTTATGTTCTATGAGTTCATTGCTTAATTGGTCTTTCCCTTGGTCCTGTGTTCATTGCGAGCAGCAAATGATTTTCTAGTTCGTGAAAAACGGTTCCATTTGCCTCTTCTTTTGAGAAAGAATCACCCATTCTTTTCACGTCGGTCTTTCGAAGTGTTTTCTAATTGTTGTTGTGAGATTGATGTTAATATTTGTAGTAAATTGATAGCCTTGGGTGATATCGTTCAAATGAGAGTATTTCAAGTTTGTCTTTCGTGGACTTTTGGAGCTCATGAATTATGTGGTAGCTGAAATGAGTTTAAACAAAATGACGTATTTGAATGTTCTATCAATTATCAAGTGATTCTTGTGATTTGAGATTTAAGGCTCCTTAGCTTGAGTTGGCAAAGTGATATTCCAATCAAAGAAAATTATTTCTTTTTGTTAAGGGGAAGAGTGTAGTAGAGGTATTCGAGATTGGATTTTCATTGTTTGAGATTCGATATTATCTTCTTGTGGGACTTGTGCCCTTAGCTGTGGCCTCGTCTTATGTTTTTTTTGAGTTCTTTGCTAATTGCCTACTTCTTACGGTTTTGTGTTTACAACGAGTGGTAAACGTTTTCTAGGTACTGAAAATTATTTCCACTTACCTCTTCTTTTGAGAATGGAGGAACTGATTCGTTTTTCAAGTGTCTTCTAAAGTGTATAGAGACGACTAGATAGTGGTGGTCAAGTAAATTATTTTGTGAGGCTTGAGTGCCAAATTATTTAAGGTGCTTAAGAGGAAGAAATGGTTTCATGCTAACATCCTCATAGAGAGTTTGATTTAAATAAAATGGTTCTCTTTGGAGCTAAACTTTTACGTTGTTGCGATTATCAGAATTTATAATGAAGTGTCATCCAATATCTTCTTGATCTTGTTAGTGGATTACTAGAATATCAAAAGTTTGGGGGATCTTGATCGATTGTTTAAAGTATTGGGATTGTGTAACTTACAAGGCTGAGCAAGTGGCTGAATGGTGTG
This sequence comes from Hsuehochloa calcarea, assembly GCA_036346395.1. NCBI lineage: Eukaryota > Viridiplantae > Streptophyta > Magnoliopsida > Poales > Poaceae > Hsuehochloa > Hsuehochloa calcarea. The sequence continues at coordinate 32,522,894 of CM070610.1, forward strand.
GTTTAGTGGGCGTCCAAGATTGGTGAAGTTAATCGTTTTGAGTAGTTAATTGATTATTGAGGATGATTGAAGTTATGAGTGAGAATATTGTTTGGGTTGTGAGAATTTTTGATAAGAGAATGTGAGGGATTCTTGAATTATCACAGAATTCACCTGTAGGAGCCTTGGAGATTGAAGTTTGGAGCTTTGCATTTTATGCTAGAATCTTGGTTGCCAATGATTATGTGTAAAGGTAGCAGAATAAGAGTGGATTCTGAATAGTGGGATGGTCATTGATAGTATCCTTTCGGTGTAGTAGATGGGAGTGTGTGATGTGAATTTCAATTGGATTATCCTGAACGGATTGAGGTAATGTGATTGTGGGTGTTGCAATTAGTATTATCGAGGTGTTGGGAATTATTTGTCGAATAATTCATTTGGTAGAGGAGGTGACTAGAGTATCATACGTGGACTAGTATGGTTTCTCTATATGAGTGTGGTTGTTGCTCTCGGGTTGAGCATCACCTAAGTTGCCGATTGAGATGTCATTTACAAATTGTGTTAGCTTTATGTTGGCATGGTGGTTCTTTCTGGTTCAGGAAAATAAAAGAAGTGTCTGATGTGGGCGTTCGAATGATTTTTCTTTTGGCTTTCGTGACGTCTATTCGCAAACCGCCCACTTGGAAAGTGGAAAGGTTTTCATGAGGAATCATCGATTCTGGATTTGACTCTTTTGGTACCAAGTGGTAGCAGTGGTTGCAATGAGAGTGATTTATTTTCAATTGGGCTTTATGCGTAAAAGAGTTTGTTTAAAGCGAGTTGTTGTGTGTCCCTAGTTAAAGAGGTGCTCCTTGTTAATGTGAAAAGATTGATTGAGACATAGGACAAGAGTTCCATGTAAATTGTGCTTGGTTGTGTTGTTTGGAACCAAAGGAAGGTTGACCCAAGATACATTGGTTTGTTCTAGAAGTTGAGGATTTTGGAAATTAGTGTTTCGTTAGGATCGTCTCGAGTCGGTAGCGGGTGTACATTGTTTGGTATGACCGGTATTGGAGGAGTACTTGAGAGATCTAGAGTGTGAGGGTTCGTTAGAGCCGTCAACCAATGAGTAAGACCTTACCTTGAGTCCCGGCGGTGAAGATATTAGAAGAATCGAGCGGGTTTTGAGGAACAAAACTTTGAAGTATGTTAAAATCCTTTGGTCTCATCGATGCGAAAGAGAGGCCACTTGGGAGTTGGAGTCCCGCATGCGAGGACAATACCCGAACTGTTCGTTTCGAGTAATTATCTAGGTTGTTCATCGATCTTTCTCGAAGTTTGTTGCGTAGATTCGAGGTCGAATCTTTTCTAAGGGGATAGAGTGTAATACCTCATAAATCCGACTAGTTAGTATAGTTGGAAGTTAGTCGAAAGCGAGATTTAAAAGTTAGGAAATCGCATTCGGTAAAAAGAAAGAAGTCGGAGGAGAAAAGAAATAGTTTTCGTCTGAAATTCTATTTAGCGAGGGGGTTATCGTGATTTTCCGGCAACTTTGGGCGCGATCCGCGACTCGGGAGGCCCAAGAGGGCGGCCGGCCCATGAAGTGGCCGGCCATAAAAGAGGCGCCACTCCCCAAACCCTAGCCGGCCCCATTCCTCCCCACCTAGCCGCCACCCCTCCCTCTCCCTGGTTGGCGCCGCCTCCTCCCATGGTGGCGGCCTTTGGTGCTCCAGTTGGTCTCCAAGATCCCGGCGCTTCTCCTCCGATCTGTCCTCCGTGGTCGTTTCTTCGCCGGTTGTTCGCTGTGGTGTGGCGGCCAAGGAAGAAGAAGGAGACCAGCGGGAGTGGTTCTTCGTCGTCCTCACGGGTCTTCAAGGGTAACGAGCACCCGGTTATTTGTTTGATCAAGTTTTGTTGCGGTAGAGATCATTTGAGTCACGTCGGTTTAGAGTTCCAGAATTTACAGATTTGATCAGAAAGTTGCGCGGCTTGTTACAGTACTTTAGAGGCCGAATTTGGGGTTTTGCCCTTCTATAGATTTGTTCCTGGTTTCGTTAGCTTTCTTTTGGCACCAAGATGAGCAAAATCCGACCAGTAGTTTGGGAGATATGAATTTTTGAATACGAACTGTCCAATCTGTCTGAAATCTGAGGTCAGTAGGTTTGTCCCTCGTTTTTGTTCAAAATAGAGGCCGAATCAGAATCTTCACCCAACTAGGTTATTGTAGATCTAGAAATTATATTTCCAAGTTGATAAAGATCATTCCATTTGGATCAGTAGGCTAAAAGTTACACCATTTTCTTTACTGCTGATCTGTTCTCTGGACAGACGTAGATGGGTTAGTTTTAGCAGTTAATTACCCCTCTGTTTTGGCCGAATCAGAAGATTCCGCCAACTAATGTTTTGTAGCCTGATCAGTTAAGAATCAGTGAGCACTGGTTTCAGGTCGTTTAGAGTTACAGATAATTAATGGCGAATTTTATTGTGCAACTGCCCGTAGAAGCGATAATCTGGACATTTGGTGTAGATGTCAAATGGAACCCTTGGGATGAGTGGGTTGATTAGAGAGCATCGTAGTACACTTGTAGCTGCGCCATATTCGATTATCCGTAATACATGGTAATACTTGTGTAGGCGGTGAGACGGTGGGTGGAAGGACACCTTCGTTGTTTCACAACACGTCACCACACGGAAGGCAAGTACAAATGTTTAATTTGTGTGAATTCATTGATTACATGTTAACTTGGTAAATTATGAATATTCCTGTGATTTGAGTATGATGTGGTAGAGTTCAATACCTTATTCGATGATACATTGAGTTGAATGCCAAGTTATGCTTTTCATTCCATGCATACATAATTGATTCTTTGTCACGGGAGTGAAACTTGTTTAAGTCCCATTAATTCCAATATGGGCATGTAAGACCTACCATTCCAATGTAGGCGATTTGGACATTCCGTATGAAACGTTCTTCATACGGACTTGGATCCCGCTCTTTGTTAAGAGCGGGCTTAAATGAACACCGAGCGGGTGTGTCACTAGTTATCTGCAGTATAAACTTGTGGAAAGTCCATTCTCCTTCAATGCATTCATTCATTCATACCGTGCTTTCTTAAATTCATGAAGTAAATGATGTACTTGGTGGATTGTTTTGATCTGATATTCTATGTGAATGTATATGTTGTGCTTCTTTGAGTTTCGACTCACTCTTGCTTTTATTTAATTTTAGGTGAATTCGGTGAAAGCGGTTGCTAGCGGGAGGGTGTAGTCGGCAAAGACGTTCCATGCACATGAATAAAATATCCATTCGTTAAAGTTCTATTTACATCTCTTGATTTTATTTATAATGTAATGGTGTAATAATTGTCACTTGGAGGTCCATTACTATCGCTTTGGTTAATTCTCGTTTAAATTTATAGATGAAGCGTTATTAAGCTATAGATTGTTATAATGGTTAATCGTTTCTTTAGCATTGAATGCGATGTTAATCTTATGAATTGAATAGTAGGTTGTCTTGTTAGGTGACATCTTGTCTTCGAATAGGCAGTGTTCTGATTGGTATCGAGCGGGCTTTAGGTCCGTGGTGAACAAAGTATTAAAATGACACCTTGTGCCTGATGGGTGGGGTTTGGGAAATCCATTGTTTCGCATTTCTAGTGACTTGGTTCATTATGTAATCTTGTGTAGAATTATTTGGTACTATCTCTCATGTTGTTAATCTGTGATATGATGTGTTATCCTATATATATATATGGATTAATTTTATGATTGTCATGAGATGATCCTATATATTCATAATTGATTGAATTAGCTATGCGTATCGGTAGCGGACGTTGAGCGATTGAGTTCGTGGTTGTTGTTACGGTTTTGCGGGCTACACCTTGTTAAGTGGTATGAGTAGAGAAGTTCTTACCCCTGTTCCATAGTTCTGTGTTGAGCCTGAGCTCATTGTTGAAGTTGTTGTCTTTCTCAAACTTGTATCTGGTTTCTTGGTTGTAGTTTCTTATAGTTCATGAGTTTCTTTTGAATGGGGTGTTTTGATGAAGTGGGCAAGCTCGGTAGATCTCTAATCATTCTTTGAAACAATTATTGTTCTTTCGATTATTGTGATATTTCTACTCCACGTGGCGTAGTTAAATTGCAAGATTTATCTTTTCACGAAGTTCGGTTTTACCTGTTGGAAATTGTAACTCATTTATTCGCTTGGAATTTCGGGCAGTGGAAGATTTCTTTTGCAAGCTCTTTATTAATTGTGCATTGACCTTGCATATTTCTTTTGGGTGAATTTGAGAGTTGAAGTTTTATGCCTTTCTTATGAGAAGGAGAATGTTAAAACCCTTTTGTGTTATGTTGTCATACTTTATCTAAGAGGTTCTATTTAAAAGCATTATGCGGTATGGTAGGAGTTATCAGGTTGGGTTAATATCTTGGTGCAAACCAATGACTCTTAGATAATGTCTTCAAAAGTCTAGTTAATTTTACCTTGATAAATATTAACATCAAATAAGTCTTCTATTTGGATACCTAAAGAATTTGTACAAATGCTAAATTCACCTGATTTTGTCATGCTAAATTGATGTTATAGGTATGAGGTAATGGATGTCGGTGGTTGTAATGACTTCCAAAATGTTATCTTATAAATATTCCATTGCTGAAATTTAAAGTTATTTCATTCCAATTTCTGAACAAAGGTAGGACTATGAATGCTTCCATGATTAGATAATCATCGGTTGTTAGTATTAATAGTTAGAGTGCTAGGAGTGCGTGTAATACTGGCGTTGAGTATTAGTAAGGACAAATGAGCTAAATCTAATAAGTGATTTAATCTAGTATGTTTAAAGGGTTTGTCTTGTACTAGAGTGAGCTTGTTAAAAGAGGTTTGTTTGACTTTGTGGCTTTCACACTTGATTTCTTTTCTAGAATAAGTTGTTATTACAATCCCATTTGATCTTTGGAGCTTTCTATGACACGATTTGTCATGCTTCCTTTAGAAGGTTTATTGATGTGATAGTAAGGTAAATTGATTGTTACGAGGCGTATGTTATTGGTCTTAATGAAATGTTGATAATATGAGGGTAATGTTGATTCTTTTATAGAAAGAAATTTGATTGTCTTTCGTGATATTTCTAAAATGATCAAATTTCAAGTTTTGTGTTCATGATCTTTTGGGGTTCAAGTTCTATGTAGTAAGCGAGGTTTGTCGAGTAAAGCGTTATGTTGCGAAGTTATAATGGTTCTTGGTGATGCGAGTGCTTCGATCTTGAATGCTCGTTTGTTCTTAACTGTTAGCGTATGATATTCTCTTCTTGTGTGGCCCATGCTTTCAACTGTGGACTTCACTTATGTTCTATGAGTTCATTGCTTAATTGGTCTTTCCCTTGGTCCTGTGTTCATTGCGGCGATAAATGATTTTCTAGTTCGTGAAAATCGGTTCCATTTGCCTCTTCTTTTGAGAAAGAATCACCCATTCTTTTCACGTCGGTCTTTCGAAGTGTTTTCTAATTGTTGTTGTGAGATTGATGTTAATATTTGTAGTAAATTGATAGCCTTGGGTGATATCGTTCAAATGAGAGTATTTCAAGTTTGTCTTTCGTGGACTTTTGGAGCTCATGAATTATGTGGTAGTGAAATGAGTTTAAACAAAATGGCGTATTTGAATGTTCTATCAATTATCAAGTGATTCTTGTGATTTGAGATTTAAGGCTCCTTAGCTTGAGTTGGCAAAGTGATATTCCAATCAAAGAAAATTATTTCTTTTGTTAAAGGGAAGAGTGTAGTAGAAGTATTGAGATTGGATTTTCATTGTTTGAGATTCGATATTATCTTCTTGTGGGACTTGTGCCCTTAGTGTGGCCTCGTCTTATGTTTTTTTGAGTTCTTTGCTAATTGCCTACTTCTTACGGTTTTGTGTTTACAGCGAGTGGTAAACGTTTTCTAGGTACTGAAAATTATTTCCACTTACCTCTTCTTTTGAGAATGGAGGAACTGATTCGTTTTTTCAAGTGTCTTCTAAAGTGTATAGAGACGACTAGATAGTGGTGGTCAAGTAAATTATTTTGTGAGGCTTGAGTGCCAAATTATTTAAGGTGCTTAAGAGGAAGAAATGGTTTCATGCTAACATCCTCATAGAGTTTGATTTAAATAAAATGGTTCTCTTTGGAGCTAAACTTTTACGTTGTTGCGATTATCAGAATTTATAATGAAGTGTCATCCAATATCTTCTTGATCTTGTTAGTGGATTACTAGAATATCAAAAGTTTGGGGGATCTTGATCGATTGTTTAAAGTATTGGGATTGTGTAACTTACAAGGCTGAGCAAGTGAAACTGAATGGTGTGGTTTAGTGGGCGTCCAAGATTGGTGAAGTTAATCGTTTTGAGTAGTTAATTGATTATTGAGGATGATTGAAGTTATGGTGAGAATATTGGTTGGGTTGTGAGAATTTTGATAAGAGAATGTGAGGATTCTTGAATTATCACAGAATTCATTGTAGGAGCCTTGGAGATTGAAGTTTGGAGCTTTGCATTTTATGCTAGAATCTTGGTTGCCAATGATTATGTGTAAAGGTAGCAGAATAAGAGTGGATTCTGAATAGTGGGATGGTCATTGATAGTATCCTTTCGGTGTAGTAGATGGGAGTGTGTGATGTGAATTTCAATTGGATTATCTGAGCGGATTGAGGTAATGTGATTGTGGGTGTTGCAATTAGTATTATCGAGGTGTTGGGAATTATTTGTCGAATAATTCATTTGGTAGAGGAGTGACTAGAGTATCATACGTGGACTAGTATGGTTTCTCTATATGAGTGTGGTTGTTGCTCTCGGGTTGAGCATCACCTAAGTTGCCGATTGAGATGTCATTTACAAATTGTGTTAGCTTTATGTTGGCATGGTGGTTCTTTACGGTTGAGAAAATAAAAGAAGTGTCGATGTGGGCGTTGAATGATTTTTCTTTTGGCTTTCGTGGCGTCTATTCGCAAACCGCCCACTTGGAAAGTGGAAAGGTTTTCATGAGAATCATCGATTCGGATTTGACTCTTTGGTACCAAGTGGTAGCAGTGGTTGCAATGAGAGTGATTTATTTTCAATTGGGCTTTATGCGTAAAGAGTTTGTTTAAAGCGAGTTGTTGTGTGTCCCTAGTTAAAGAGGTGCTCCTTGTTAATGTGAAAAGATTGATTGAGACATAGGACAAGAGTTCCATGTAAATTGTGCGGTTGTGTTGTTTGGAACCAAAGGAAGGTTGACCCAAGATACATTGGTTTGTTCTAGAAGTTGAGGGATTTTGGAAATTAGTATTTCGTTAGGATCGTCTCGAGTCGGTAGCGGGGTGTACATTGTTTGGTATGACCGGTATTGGAGGAGTACTTGAGAGATCTAGAGTGTGAGGTTCGTTAGAGCCGTCAACCAATGAGTAAGACCTTACCTTGAGTCCGGCGGTGAAGATATTAGAAGAATCGAGCGGGTTTTGAGGAACAAAACTTTGAAGTATGTTAAAATCCTTTGGTCTCATCGATGCGAAAAGAGGCCACTTGGGAGTTGGAGTCCGCATGCGAGGACAATACCCGACTGTTCGTTTGAGTAATTATCTAGGTTGTTCATCGATCTTTCTCGAAGTTTGTTGCGTAGATTCGAGGTCGAATCTTTTCTAAGGGGATAGAGTGTAATACCTCATAAATCCGACTAGTTAGTATAGTTGGAAGTTAGTCAAAACGAGATTTAAAAGTTAGGAAATCGCATTCGGTAAAAGAAAGAAGTCGGAGGAGAAAAGAAATAGTTTTCGTCTGAAATTCTATTTAGCAGGGGGGGTTATCGTGATTTTCCGGCAACCTGGGCCGCAGTCCGCGACTCAGGAGGCCCAAGAGGGGGCCGGCCGGCCCATGAAGTGGCCGGCCATAAAAGGGGGGGCGCCACTCCCCCCAAACCCTAGCCGGCCCCATTCCTCCCCACCTAGCCGCCACCCTCCCTCTCCCTGGTTGGCGCCGCCTCCTCCCATGGTGGCGGCCTTTGGTGCTCCAGTTGGTCTCCAAGATCCCGGCGCTTCTCCTCCGATCTGTCCTCCGGTGGTCGTTTCTTCGCCGGTTGTTCGCTGTGGTGTGGCCGGCCAAGGAAGAAGAAGGGAGACCAGCGGGGAGTGGTTCTTCGTCGTCCTACGGGTCTTCAAGGGTAACGAGCACCCCGGTTATTTGTTTGATCAAGTTTTGTTGCGGTAGAGATCATTTGAGTCACGTCGGTTTAGAGTTCCAGAATTTACAGATTTGATCAGAAGGTTGCGCGGCTTGTTACAGTACTTTAGAGGCCGAATTTGGGGTTTTGCCCTTCTAGAGATTTGTTTCTGGTTTCGTTAGCTTTCTTTTGGCACCAAGATGAGCAAAATCCGACCAGTAGTTTGGGAGATATGAATTTTTGAATACGAACTGTCCAATCTGTCTGAAATCTGAGGTCAGTAGGTTTGTCCCTCGTTTTTGTTCAAAATAGAGGCCGAATCAGAATCTTCACCCAACTAGGTTATTGTAGATCTCGAAATTATATTTCCAAGTTGATAAAGATCATTCCATTTGGATCAGTAGGCTAAAAGTTACACCATTTTCTTTACTGCTGATCTGTTCTCTGGACAGACGTAGATGGGTTAGTTTTAGCAGTTAATTACCCCTCTGTTTTGGCCGAATCAGAAGATTCCGCCAACTAATGTTTTGTAGCCTGATCAGTTAAGAATCAGTGAGCACTGGTTTCAGGTCGTTTAGAGTTACAGATAATTAATGGCGAATTTTCTTGTGCAACTGCCCGTAGAACGATAATCTGGACATTTGGTGTAGATGTCAAATGGAACCCTTGGGATGAGTGGGTTGATTAGAGAGCATCGTAGTACACTTGTAGCTGCGCCATATTCGATTATCCGTAATACATGGTAATACTTGTGTAGGCGGTGAGACGGTGGGTGGAAGGACACCTTCGTTGTTTCACAACACGTCACCACACGGAAGGCAAGTACAAATGTTTAATTTGTGTGAATTCATTGATTACATGTTAACTTGGTAAATTATGAATATTCCTGTGATTTGAGTATGATGTGGTAGAGTTCAATACCTTATTCGATGATACATTGAGCTGAATGCCAAGTTATGCTTTTCATTCCATGCATACATAATTGATTCTTTGTCCACGGGAGTGAAACTTGTTTAAGTCCCATTAATTCCAATATGGGCATGTAAGACCTACCATTCCAATGTAGGCGATTTGGACATTCCGTATGAAACGTTCTTCATACGGACTTGGATCCCGCTCTTTGTTAAGAGCGGGCTTAAGTGAACACCGGCGGGTGTGTCACTAGTTATCTGAGTATAAACTTGTGGAAAGTCCATTCTCCTTCAATGCATTCATTCATTCATACCGTGCTTTCTTAAATTCATGAAGTAAATGATGTACTTGGTGGATTGTTTTGATCTGATATTCTATGTGAATGTATATGTTGTGCTTCTTGAGTTTCGACTCACTCTTGCTTTTATTTAATTTTAGGTGAATTCGGTGAAAGCGGTTGCTAGCGGGAGGTGTAGTCCAAAGACGTTCCATGCACATGAATAAAATATCCATTCGTTAAAGTTCTATTTACATCTCTTGATTTTATTTATAATGTAATGGTGTAATAATTGTCACTTGGAGGTCCATTACTATCGCTTTGGTTAATTTCGTTTAAATTTATAGATGAAGTGTTATTAAGCTATAGATTGTTATAATGGTTAATCGTTTCTTTAGCATTGAATGCGATGTTAATCTTATGAATTGAATAGTAGGTTGTCTTGTTAGGTGACATCTTGTCTTCCGAATAGACAGGGTGTTACACACACAATGTGGGATTCCTCAACCGAACGTGCGGCGAGACTGCTAAGCAGAATATTCTCAAAGAAAAACCCATGTTAAACTATGACGGCTACTGTATATATATAGGGGGACGTGAGGAGGTCAATCTAGGGTTGTGCGGCCGCGGGAAGAGGCGTACACAACCTGGACTCCGACCTCGACACGCTTACAAGGCCCTTATTAGGCCAAAATGGTGACGCAGCACCTTATTCATTATTCAAGTCACATATCTCTGGTCCATGAGCTGGTCGTGGGACTGGTTCTGGGGTGGTCTTGAGAAGTCCATGCTATCTCTGGTCGTAGCTTGTGTCCAGCGAGTACTGTTCTTGCTTCTCTGGTCGTAGATTGTTCCCAACGAGTTCTGGGCTCGCCGAGTACTAGTGAAACTGGTCGTAGTCCTTTTTGAAGTGGTCGTAGTCCTAGATTCCTAAGTACAAGTAAATCATCTCCGTTAGGTAGCATCATAGAGTTCTCAAATAATACACTCAGCCCTAGAAATGAATTTACCTGATAAATAAGTTGATGAGTACGTGCCCGAGTAATTGGACCTTGCACATTATTCAAAGTAGTAGGAAGAGGAGTGTTCATATCTGTAGAAGTGATGTCCTCATCAGCCTCCACAGCTGCATTCGCACGCTACCGCCAATCAGATTGTTGCTGCCCTCGACAGCTGCACTGCTTGCTGACCTTCTCCGTGCCCGATTGTCAGGACCCAAATATGCAAATTTGGCCCCGCTATGTATACTGCACTAGTCTAGGATCATACTAGTGTATACAGCGGCAACATAGATAAAATATCATTTTATATGCAAAGATAAGTAATAAATAGGCAATTAATAACAATTATAATAGTACAACCTTAATGTCAAAGCTTACAATTAATACCTCAAATAGCAAATATCTCAAATAAACTGCAGCGGAAAGAAACAGAATAACTTCAGTGAAGCCCACCCATATGCTCATAGGCAATCGATTGGGGTAGCGCGACCTAGTTCTTTACGATCCTTGAAGTTGACCTTGTTGACCAATAATAAACTGATGTAGTCTTCATCAACTAAACAGCATTGTTTGTAGTAAGGGTGAGTACATAGAGTACTAAGCAAGTTACACTATATAATACAGTTATAGATGATGGCTTATTCTAAAGGATATGACATCTACGGATCTTTTGCATAAAAGCAACAGTTGCAATTGAGTATGAATAATAGCTTGAAAACATAATTTAGAACAAATAACAATAGTAATTGAACAAGTAATTCACAAAGCTCATATATCCTAATCAATTCTTTCACACAGCCATATGAGTCAAATCATACAGTTGTCCCTCCTAATTTTTTTTAGGAAAATCTACCCCTCGTGTGAAACTCCTGAGCATGTCCATGACCGAGAACATGACTATTCGAATAGATAGTTAACACACTGCAGACGTTGTACACTTTACCCACAAGATGTAATCAACTTGTAGTACGGAGAATATCACAACAAAACATTACGAAACTTCATCTCGATAATTGACTCTCTCGTTGTGCATACTGTCGACCCCAGCCTCACTCGTTGGTCTGACGCACACTATTGGACCTTGAGACAGCGAACCGCCCATAAAAATGTGAAGGATCGCGGGAAGGCTACGATAGTATAAAACAAAAATTTTACCGTGCAATCAAGAAACCTCCGCTAGTAATAGATCACGAGATTACCACTAGACGTGCCGACTTGTAGCGAAGGTAGAGTCGATGTAGCGAGTTGATGCGGTCGTAGTCGTACTTGCCACCGTCTTCTTTTCTGAGTAGTCGTACTCGCCGCGCGTCTTCTCCTACGTATAGTCGTACTGATGAGGATATCCTGACTAATTACGAGGCTGTTTATGAAGCAAGAGCTACATTTCTTAAGCAACAGATGTAATTTTTTCTTAGCAGGTTTCTTTGTGTTTTCCGTGAGAATTGGACACTACGTAAAAGCAATACTTTGTGCATTCTCAGGTTCGACAAGCTTAAAGTCTTTGGAACCGAGAGGGAGGCTGGAGCCAAAGCAATAGAGGAGCACAAGAAGGAGGGTAACCACATTTGTTGCCTACTGATAAAGAACAAGAAGGTCAAAGCGGTTGGGAAGGAGAAAGTCAAGCAGCCCATGCGGCTGATCAAGGAGGAAAGAAGCTCGTGTGATGGGAGAGCAAAAGGGGACTTAAAACTCAAGTTTTGGATAAGATTTTCAAGCCCAATTCAGATCTCCCATAACCCCAACCGAAATCAAATTCGGAGTTAACCCAGAATCAAATTCGGATTCGGAATCAGCATCAAATTCGGATTCGGAATCAGCAGAATAGTCCAAAGTAAAACGGTCATAACTTTCTCATACGAAGTCCGATTTGGGTGGTTTTGGGCCTGTTGGAAAGCTAACTTCAAGACCGATCCAACGGATCCTCCCTCAGTACAAAATTCCTCCTGAGTCAAAAGATATGACCGAAACAATATGACAGTTGTAAAACTAGAGTTTCATTTTTGTTTTAGATTGAGTCGGAATTGGAGTAGGAGTTCTAATTCCGAATTAGAGTAGGAGTAGGGCCTCTTGGCCAGCCATGAGGAGGAGAAGGGGCACTATATATTGAGGGTTAGACCCCCATTGTAACCTCAGACCAGTTTATGCATAAGAATAGAAACATAGCTATTGCTTGTTCTTTCGAAACCAGAGTTCATGCGAGGACTTTGAGAGAGGACTAGGCGATCCATTGATTCGTTCTGCAATTGAAGGTCAAGCCGTCGTTCCATTGGGAATTGTGGACTTGGCGATCGTCGTTTGTGGTCTCGCGACGATCAACTATCCGGTGTGTTTTGGGCGTATTCCAAAGAGTTGAGGGTTCGTGCATTGGCACGAGTGTTCAGCTAGCGACAACCCTAGTTTCAATCTGTTATTTCTTGTGAGTTTTGTTAGGTTTTAGTCTATTAGAATTTTTTGTTTAGTACTGATCTAAGTGTTTCCTTTGCGTACCTTGTTTCTTGTTTCCTTAAAAAAAAACTAAAAAAATCCAAAAATCAAATTCGGTCTCTGACTCAATTTTCGTTAAATCTGAGTTCGATTGGTACACAGTTTTATAAATCAGTCGTAACTTTTGCGTCCGAACTCCGATTGAAGTGCTCTTTGATTCGTTGGAAAGCTTACAACGAGATCTCAAACTTTACTGTTTTGGTCAAATCCAAATTCGGTAGTCTTCTATGTGTGTTCGAGCCTACAAGTTTCTCTAAGTATTGCAATTCTTGAGAAGCTTCAGTTAGATCCTTTCATCTTGTGAGACTAGCTTTTGATATTGTATTAGGGCTGCTCATTGAATATTGTTTACACCTTGCTGAATTGTTGGGCTTATGCACTTACGAGGGTAGCAAAACACTTTCGGCCATTGAGAAAAGAAGAGAAAAAAGGCAGCCGCACAATAGCAAGAGCCACGGCATTGAAAAAAAAGAGTATAAAAAGAACTAAGAGCAAAAACATAATTTTTTAGAAAGAAAAGAAGAAGAAAAAAAATTCTTTTGCCGATTGCTACAGTATCATGCATTTTATTGGATGCTACAGTACCAGCCCATCATTATTTCAGATTGTGTAGTCATATATTTTTTCTTTGAGCAATCTTATGCCCTACTATTTTCAATTGCAATTGGCTAGTGTCTCTCTTTGTACTTGGTGCATAACGAGCTACCTTGATCTCATTTCCAGATCCCGTCTCGCTAGCTCATTCCTTTGTTTGCATTGAGTCACATTTATCTTTGCGTGTACGTTCATCCTTATCACTTAAACCCATTGGATCAGCACATAGGCAAAATAATCTAGCTTGGATCATTACTTAACTTTACAACAACTTGAATATCAGTTTGCATAGGTTATACACATACCATACCAAACTCCACCTACACCCGTTCGTGTACTACCTTTGCTCTTGGTTACGCTTATACATTACCTGGTTGAGGTCGTTCGCTATCACAAGTATCGTTTTGCAGTCCTTGATTCACTCTGGAACGGTAAGCTTATCTTGTTTTCAGGACAGTGAGTTGCGAGCGTAGAGAGAGAGAGCTGTTTTGTTTTACTAACCTGGATATAATCGCGTTTGCTATTTGTGAGTTGTTGCCATGTCAGGTCATCATGAGGATCTATTAGTTACATGGATGGAGTACACTCGCTTGCGTAGGATGCTACAAAAGCAACTTCTTGATCGTGATAATGGTGTGCGCGATGAGCTTGGGGCCGTTCGGTATAAATTGAACAACCTCGGGGAGGAGGTTACGCAGCTACGTACGGATATCAACAACAACTTCTTAGAGCTGCGCACCATGTTCAACCACCCCAACATGCATCGTAAGGATTTTTTCACTAAGCCCAAATTTCCTATCCCTATATTTTCAGGTCGTGCAGATGTGGAAGAATACCTTAATTGGGAGCTTAAAATTGATACAATATTTCGGATGCACAACTATTCCAATGAGAGGAAGCTCTTACTTGCGTCCAATGGTTTGGTTGATTATGCCACACATTGGTGGGAGCAATTTGTTTGTAAGCGTATGGAGCGCCATGAATTGCCGATTATCACTTGGGAGCAGATGAAAGCGACATTTGCGCACGTTTTGTACCTTACCACTACAAGCGTTCCCTAGTGGAAAAGTTGACAGGGTTGCGACAAGGTTTGAAGTCCACTTGTGTGACACAAGAGAAGGAGACCGAGCATGGGATTTTCCCTTCGGTCCTGGCTTCATGTAGTATTGTTCCATTGCTTCATGAAGAGATCGTGGTTACTCGTGATTGCTCCGTTGCTGACCCACAAGCTTTGGTGGATGTGATGTATCCAAACCCATGTGAGAATGAGAGCCACATAGCCAAAGCCAAATTGAGTGAGAATGATAAAGAGAGTGAGCTGTGTGATTCCACCATATGTGAGGTTGAGAGCATCTCCATTGAGTGTGAGAGAGAACACCAACAGAAAAGAGGGAAGTAGATGATAGCCAAAGTGACGTTACTGCTGAAATTAACGATTTACTCGCTACTTCTAGTGTTGTTTATCACATTGTGCAGGTTGATATTAAAGAAGATGAGTTGACTGTTCAACAACCAGCACCGTTGGAGGTAAAAGACGCGGAGATAACCACGGTTGTGGATGGAATGCTTGCTGCCCCGTGGTTTCACGGTAACAATTTGATACCTACAACACCTGCAATAATAGAGGAGGACGTTAAAGGTAACAATAATGGTGTTGAATTGAATATTCATCATGCCGAGGTACGTAAGAGTGAGAACTCTAGTGCTCCTTTGAATATTCTATGTTCTAAAATTTCTTCGCTCAATTTACATAATGTGCAATTGATTACTCATAAGGATATTCCTACTAGCATATCTCTTAATGAAACTTTATACTATATCATGTTCGATGATCCTAGAGAACTATCTAGTGTGATTGAAAACCTTGTTGACGTTTCATGTTTAAAATCACTAGTTGGTCCTTCTGTCTACACATATACGTTCAATTTGATTAGAGATTATGGTGTAGATGACAAGTTCTATGTTTATCGAATGTGCATTGCTTGTGATAATTTTGCTGATTTTAAATTGCATGTTTTGCGCAAACCATCTATTGAGCAATGTCATGGTCACTTTGAGATGGATTTGAATACAAGTGCCTATTGTTTAGAACGCAACATGATGCCTACTTGTTTATCCTGTACTAGTAAATAGAGTAGTGTAGTTCAAGCATGGAAGTCACTAAGAATTTTCTCCCCTAAATTTGAACAACTTGATCTAGCTCGTCCCTTTTATATTTTGTCCATGTGCTTAGAAAAGTCGAGTATGACTTTTTCTCATGGGAGGAAGAATGATGTGAATGAAGGTACCGCAATGTATATATCAAATACATCCTACGGTTGCAGTTGTGTTACTTATTTTGTACAAAACAACGCAAATGGCACAACAATTGATTCATACATATATCACGTATATACGTTGTTCTCTATTTTTAGTACATGTTCAGCAAATCATCATGCGCTACACGGAAGTTGTTTGGATGATAAATACATATACCATGTATATACGTTGTTTTCTTTGTGTAGCACATTTTCAGGCTATCAAAAGCCGAGGACGTCTTTTTTTGAAGAAAGGGAGGATGATGAGAATATCCTGACTAATTATGAGGCTTTTTATGAAGCAAGAGCTACATTTCTTAAGCAACAGATGCAATTCTTTCTTAGCAGGTTTCTTTGTGTTTTCCGTGAGAATTGGACACTACGTAAAAGCAATACTTTGTGCATTCTCAGATTCGACAAACTTAAAGTCTTTGGAACCGAGAGGGAGGCTGGAGCCAAAGCAATAGAGGAGCACAAGAAGGAGGGTAACCATATTTGTTGCCTACTAATGAAGAACAAGAAGGTCAAAGCGGTTGGGAAGGAGAAAGTCAAGCAGCCCATGCGGCTGATCAAGGAGGAAAGAAGCCCGTGTGATGGGAGAGCAAAAGGGGACTTAAAACTCAAGTTTTGGATAAGATTTTCAAGCCCAATTCAGATCTCCCACAACCCCAACCGAAATCAAATTCGGAGTCAACCCAGAATCAAATTCGGATTCGGAATCAGCATCAAATTCGGATTCGGAATCAGCAGAACAGTCCGAAGTAAAACGGTCATAATTTTCTCATACGAAGTCCGATTTGGGTGGTTTTGGGCTTGTTGGAAAGCTACCTTCAAGCCAGATCCAACGGATCCTCCCTCAGTACAAAATTCCTCCTGAGTCAAAAGATATGACCAAAACAATATGACAGTTGTAAAATTAGAGTTTCGTTTTTGTTTTAGATTGAGTCGGAATTGGAATAGGAGTTCTAATTCCGAATTAGAGTAGGAGTAGGGCCTCTTGGCCAGCATGAGGAGGAGAAGGGGCACTATATATTGAGGGTTAGACCCCCATTGTAACCTCAGACCAGTTTATGCATAAGAATAGAAACATAGCTATTGCTTGTTCTTTCGAAACCAGAGTTCATGCGAGGACTTTCAGAGAGGACTAGGCGATCCATTGATTCGTTCTGCAATTGAAGGTCAAGCCGTCGTTCCATTGGGAATTGGGGACTTGGCGATCGTCGTTTGTGGTCTCGCGACGATCAACTATCCGGTGTGTTTTGGGCGTTTTCCAAAGAGTTGAGGGTTCGTGCATTGGCACGAGTGTTCAGCTAGCGACATCGTCTACTTCATTTCATTTATCCACGGTTCCTCACTGAGAAGATCGGGCATTCCCCCGTATCACGTACTCGCCGCGCGTCTGCTCCTACGAGTGGTCGTACTTTTTTGCGAATCGTTCTAGTGCTGATGCTTCGCAACAACACCTCTAAGGTATCCGCATGTATGGGGCAGGGGCACCACGCGCTGGAGTGCTAGCACCGGCGGCGTGGTTGAGGAAGGCGTGGCTATTAGGGTTTCGGAAAGTTCTTCCAAAGATTATCATACCCCTTGCCACCGCCCCTCTATTTATAGGCATCCATAATGGGACTCGTACTTGAGGCCCATTAGGAACTCGTGACCTACAAGAATTCAGATCACCATCCAAATCAAATCCTGGCCCTTTAAGTGTGCGACCCTATAGGTTCATGTGTAATCGGTTGTGACTTGAAAACTTTTTTCCGACCACTAGTCGTTAGCAGTACCTAGCAGCACAGAACGATTTCCAAACACACATAGAATATATCAGACGAACCTTAATGCAATATGATCTACGACCATGTCTATATCACTAATGACTAGCTCGTATCTCTATACGACCACTTCATATTTGGTCTTGACCAATTCGTAACTCCTTACAACCAGGTTTCGACCACTTAGTAACCATGTTTGACCAGCCTACGAGCAACTCGTATCTCCATACGACTAGTCCGTATCTGATCGAACTAAAAGACCTTCTCGTGTATTCTCCCTTTGCCTCACGATGTCTGGTTGAACTCCAAGTGAGATGTTGTATCATCCATGGACTGTTCAATACTTTCTCGATCAAGTGTCGAATAACGTCATGTGGTCAAAAATTCGACCACTAGTGGTATGGCCATGCACTTTCTTTATCTGACCACAACGAGGGACCCAGAGACATCTCTCCTGTTATGTTAGGAGGGGCAAAATCTCATATCCGACCAGTCACATCCCTCCGCATATTTCATAGCATACCCGAAAGCTACCTTTATAACTACCCAGTTACGAGTAGCATTTGGCAACCCCTAAAAGTGCTACTACACATGTAGAAAACCATACTGATCTCAGGTCTAAGGATTATACATCATCATTGCTTGAGGCCAACTAATAATACATAGAATCATAACACTCTTAACAGTGTCTCAAGGTGGGTCTTTTCCAACACCATTCTCTCTAACATGTGTCCATATTATTAGTTCGATATCTCTATATCCATAACTTGTGAAACATAGTCATCAACCAATACATATGCTAGTCTATTCATATGTGTTCTCATATGTTTCCGACTAGGGAATGTTTAAGAATAATCATCACAAAAATATAGAGTTTCACAATCAAGTCACATACTTGATAATAAATATTATTGATATTATTCCATGAACAAGATACCATATTATACAATGTTATGAACATAATGAAATATAATCATCTTTATGATTGCCTCTAAGGCATATTTTCAACAATATGACCCCAAACAGAGTAGTCACACCTCCACCCTATCATACAGTCTAACCTACTGTCTTAGTAGTCAATGTCGAACTTCGTAAATTACTAAGTTAGGCTTGTCACATACCAGGTATGCGGTCGTACAATTATGGCTCAATTTAATGGCGCATAAAGTTAAGTCCTTAATTGACCAAGGCGAGACTACTAGTTTCTAACCAAATTACCAAGATTCATTCCAAGCACACAGTTCCACTATATCACAATTCTTTCCACATGCCTCGGTCTAACTCATTTTCCCACCCTGTTGATTAAGTGCAACACACGTCGTCAACAGGTGACAACATATAACACACAGTCTTTTCACAATAAAGTTACATAATCACCTAGTCAAGTTTAGATTTGTAGTTCAAAATGATATCAATGACCCATTGCATGGCTAAGCATATTAATCGTGTCTAACCAGCCCACGTTGGTGCTATGATAATACCAACTAGTAGTTACCCAAGTTAGGGTGACATGATGATGGTAATACAATAAGCAGGGTGGACATAATCAAGTAGGTGTATAAATATGACCCCAAATAGAGTAGTCACACCTCCACCCTGTCACACAGTCTAACATACTGCCTTAGTAGTCAATGTCGAGACTCTGTAACTTACTAAGTTAGGCATGTGGTCGTACAATTATGGCTCGGTTCAATGACACACAAAGTTAAGTCCTTAATTGACCAAGGTGAGACTACTAGTTTCTAACCAAATTACCAAGATTCATTCCAAGCACACAGTTCCACCATATCACAATTCTTTCCACATGCCTCGGTCTAAATTATTTTCTCACCCTGTTGATTAAGTGCAACACATGCCGTCAATAAGTGATAACATACAACACACAGCCTTTTCATAATAAAGTTACATAATCACTTAGTCAAGTTTAGATTTGTAGTTCAAAATGATATCAATGACCCGTTGCATGGCTAAGCATATTAATCGTGTCTAACCAGTCCACGTTGGTGCTATGCTAATACCAACTAGTAGTTAACTAAGTTAGGGTGACATGATGATGGTAATACAATAAGCAAGGTGGGCATAATCAAGTAGGTGTATAAATATGACCCCAAACAGAGTAATCACACCTCTACCCTGCCACACAGTCTAACATACTAAAAGTTACACAATAGAATACAATTATAGATGATGGTTTATCCTAAAGGATATGACATCTACAATTCTTTTGTAGAAAAGCAACAGTTGCAATTGAATATGAATAATAGATTGAAAATATAATTTAGAACAAATAACAATAGTAATTGAACAGGTATTTCACAAAGCTCATATATCCTAATCAATTCTTTCACACAGCCATATGAGTCAAATCACACAGTTGTCCCTCCTAATTGTTTTTAGAAAAATCTACCTCTCGTTTGAAATCTCCGAGCATGTCCATGACCGAGGACATGACTATTCGAATAGATCGTTAACACTCTGTGGAGGTTCTACACTTTACCAACATGATGTAATCAACTTGTACGGAGAAGATCACAACAAAATATTTACGAAACTTCATCTCGATAATTGACTATCTCGTTGTGCATACTGTCGACCCAAGCCTCACTTGTTGGTCCGACACACACTATTGGACCTTGTGACAGTTAACCGCCCATAAATATGACCCCAAACAGAGTAGTCACACCTCCACCCAGTCACACAGTCTAACCTACTACCTTAGTAGTCAATGTTGAGACTCTGTAACTTACTAAGTTAGGCATGTACCATACCAGGCTTGCGGTCGTACAATTATGGCTCAGTTCAGTGGCGCATAAAGTTAAGTCCTTAATTGATCAAGGTGGAACTACTAGTTTCTAACCAAATTACCCAGATTCATCCCAAGCACATAGTTCCACTATATCACAATTCTTTCCACATGCCTCGGTCTAAATCATTTTCTCACCCTGTTGATTAAGTGCAACACACGCCGTCAACAGGTGACAACATACAACACACAGTCTTTTCACAATAAAGTTCCATAATCACTTAGTCAAATTTAGATTTGTAGTTTAAAATGATATTAATGACTCGTTGTGTGGCTAAGCATACTAATTGTGTCTAACCAACCCACGTTGGTGCTATGATAATACCAACTAGTAGTTAACCAAGTTAGGGTGACATGATGATGGTAATACAATAAGCAATGTGGGCATAATCAAGTAGGTGTATTAAAGATTTTAATAATTGAAATAACATGCAATAATTTGAATCAAAGTAATTTTTAAAAACCAGGTACAATATCGTCAAAGCACAATTTTCCTTGCTATAACAATGTTGTTCATTTTTATCTTCGATCTTTGACTTCCTTGACTTTCAGCTCGTTCTAGCGATTCTGGAACATCAACGTCTAACGAGAAAGGAAGCGTAAAAATAAAAAAAACTTAAAAAGACAAATAAAATAAACTCCAAATTGAAATTTAATGGTACAGGAAGGTAGGGCTTAATTTTAGATGAATTTAGAAACTTGAATGGGTTCAATCGGGATTTGTATGAGGAAGAACGAGTTCTCGGAAGTTTGATCTGAAAGAAATGCTGAAAAAGGAAAAGGGTGAGAGAGTATGTGTCACTCGCAAAATAGGGTCGGGGGAATATTCCTAAGAATCTTTAATTTTAGGAATATTGGAAAATGGCTGGGAGTATGACAAGTGGGACGTACTGGAATAAAAAGGATTTTTGGATTTTAAAATAATTCCAGAAAATGAGTGAGGGATTGAAAGGTGAGCCATTGGTCCATAGATCAAGTCCGCGAAGTAGGGCTTAGGTCCAAGGCCAACCAGGCTCATGGAATAGGAAACTGACATGCGGGGTCCACGCGACAGAGACATGGTTCACGGTGGACTAAGTCCACGTGGATTTCGGTGTAGGGTTTGGGTTAGGTGTGCAATGTGGGCGATAATGAGTTTGACATGTCAGCTATGGAGGTGAGGTGGCTGAGATGTGGCAAAGAGGAGGTGATGTGGTAGATGATAAGGCGATGATGTGGCAAGGACGATTGCAGTGGTGGCAAAGCTAACGCGGTACACAGGTGTCACCTAGGTGGCTACCACAAAGAACAAAGCGGCGACATGACAACGACGTGGCGATGACATGTCACTGGTGACGACGACGACTCTCGGGGCCCAAGGGCTTGTTGGAGCTAGCGGCCATGACAGCGCAAGTGGAGGGGCGGAACGGGACCAACAAGCGACAGCGAAGGAGATGACACAAGCGTAAAGTCAAGGGCACGTCGGAGATGGCTGGTGGCGAGAGCAAAGTAGTGGTGTGGGATCAGACACAGCGGCGATGGCACTGTGGTGATGCATCGGCAATGAGGAGATAAGCACGAGTTAGAACATGGCGCGGCAAAGGAGAAGGTAAAAACGATAGAAGCAGAAGATCACCAGAGTGACGGGGAACGACCAACGAAGGGCGGCGGACAGAGAGAGAGAGAGAGAGGACTTGGATCTCGGCGCACGGTGATCCAAACACGAAATAAAAAGATGGGATGGATAGATCGGGGAGTGGAATTTGAGGTGACGCTAGTGGATTGGCAAGTAACTCACTAGAGTGGAAAGAAAATAGAGAGAAGAAGGAATGGGTCGGGGCAATTCAGCCCAAGAAGGAAAAAGAAATAAGAAATGGGTTTCTGAATTTAAGAAATGGCTAAATATCCAAATGAGTTCAAATAAATAACAAACTAACTCCAAAAACTTCAAGAAAATTCAGAAAAACTCCTTCAAACACAAGGAACTCAACTAACACTATTTTTTTTTTATTAAATTGAAGTTTACATTAATCAATTTAAATAGTATTAATTTCAGAAATTCTCATTTAAGCTTTATTAAACAAAAGAAAATTAGTGAAATTTTTGACCTAAACTACAATTTTTTTTTTGAAAGCTCAAATTTTGAAACGTTACACCAACGCCGCTGCCTCCATGATCATGATCGTGCATGTCGTGTCGATCGTCGTCGCCTCTGCGGCCACGGTTGCACATACTGCTTCTCGTTGTGACCTTTATGACCACTGACCCATCACCACCATTCTTGCATTCATGCTCTAGCTGTCACCTCGGGTCAACTTCGTTATGGTCGCTGCCTTCACATCATCTCACTATCCACTACCACAAACGCATGCTATAGAAGACGCCTCATCACAGATGGTTCTCTTGGAACCGTCTGTGATATGGACCTATCACATATGGTTTATGATACGAACCGTCTGTGAATTCACAGACGGTTCTTATCATGAACCGTCTGTGATAAGCATCTCATCACAGATGGTTCTTAATACAAACTGATGAGGCCCTAGGTGCATCTACTATGGTAGTCAATATCCCCAAGTTGCAAGTGTGTACTAAACCTCAAGTTGAGCCTATTATGCATCATCAATGGAGAAAGAAACAAGAATCAGGTTCAGCAAAGAACAAGGAGAGGGAGGTAGGCCAAATGGGGAGCTTGAGCAGTCATGGGAAGGCACAAGAACCAAGGGCTTTGCATGTTGCAAAGTTTACAAGAGAATTCGCCAAGAAAAGACCAAAAAAAACCAAATTTCAACTCTATTCCGAAATCAATACATTTTCAGCCTAAAAATCCAAAATGGGTTTGGATTGGAGTAATTCCAATTCCAATTCTTTCTTTAAAACAAATTAATTATAAATTACTTGTAATAGGATAGTTTAATATATTTTCAGTAATTAGAGTAATTTAAATTTTGAATTAAATGAGTTTGCAATAGGATTAATTTTTGGTACTGTTCATTGCTACAGTAACCGATTCGGATTACTGTTCATTGCTACAGTGCCGATCTAGATTACTGTTCATAGCCTATATATATTTAGGAGTAGAGCCCCATTGTAAGTAAGTTATAGTTGAAGAAAATTCAGAAAAGTCACAGGTTCATGTGGCGCAAAATGAATACATGTGTTTCGAAAATTCACATGTAGGGTTTTGTGATTGCGTGAATATTAGAGGGAGGTTGTTCTTCCAAGATCCGTGATTCCTTGTGTATCATCTCACCAATTCGTAGCATCCTCAATTGCTCACGGTTTGGTGTTGTTCTTCCGGTTTGATTTTGTTTCTCTCTTCGGATTGATTCAACATCAACCAAGTATTACTTGCTTTGGAGATACATTTGTTCTTCTATTTTGCCGAATCAAGAAAGAGGAAAGCGGGAGTTTTGCTTCAATCAGAATTGAAATACAAGTACCGTGAAAGATTGAGCCACATTACGCATCAACACACGTTGATCCGTATCATCTTGGTATCAGAGCGTGGTTGATCACGGTACGTGAAATTTTTCTTCTTGGTACATTGAGGTTGATCATCATGTCAAAAACTAGCTAGCGTGGTTCTAATGGTGGATCGGACGAGGAGCCTATTTATAGAGATACACTATTACCAGACGTACGTGCTCAATTTGATGCTACTACTGGCTATTTTCTTCGTCGCGAGAAGGTTTTACGCCATCAACTTGAAGCTTAAATCCAAGGGGTACAAGACACGCTGAATGATCATCTCAACGCAAATGAACGGCGTATGATGGAAGGTTTTGAACGTCTGAATCTTACTATCCTTCGCTTGGAGGAGAGGCTACCACCGCCACGAGGAGCTAATGTACCGGTGCTACCCCAACAACAACATGGACGTGCACAACGTGTTGTACACCGAGATCGAGATGACTTCTACGCTGCTGATTCAGAGGAGGCCATTTTCGATGATTGTGAAAGGCATCAACGACGTCCACGACGTGATTACTTTGATCGTGGAGGTGCTGGACATGGTGTTCGTCATAATGGAGGTGAATATGAAGATGGCGGTATCGGGAGAATCAAGATCACCATACCGGAGTTTAAGGACAGATCTGATCCGGAGGCTTATTTGGAGTGGGAGATGCGTGTCAATCAAATTTTTTACAACCACCACTTCTCCGAAGAGAAAAAGGTTCATGTTGCCTCGATTGAGTTCACCAAATACGCTATTATTTGGTGGGATCAATTGAATCGTACAGGTTAACGTCCTAATACTTGGGATGCGATGAGGCAAGCTATGCGGGACCGATTTGTACCAGCATACTATACAAGCACACTGCATATCAAGCTACGACGACTTACTCAAGACGCTAAAACGGTGAGCGAGTACTATCAAGAGATGCAAGTGCTCATGATCCGTACAAGTGTGCGTGAGTCGGCAGGGGCGACTATGACACGTTTCTTTGAGGGGCTAAATGACGATGTGCGGAACCGTGTTAATTTGATGCAATACAATACTGTACAAGAATTACTTCATCAAGCGGAGCGTGCTGAACAATGGGTGAAGAACACTCAAGCAAGGAGTGGCCGAACCACTCATAGCACTTGGAGGCGTGCAACTTTACATGACGGAGATGCGGGATCAACTCCTAAACCGGTTGCATCCACTATACCAGTTCGGAGTACATTCAAGGAAGCTTCGAAGCCTATGAGTGTTGCAGGCAAAGAAGCCTCACATGCTGATGCTAGTGCATTCTGTACGGCTAGAACAAGCAACATTGAATGCTTCAAGTGCAAGGGCCGAGGTCATATGAAGAAGGATTGTCCAAACATGAAGACGGTGTTGCTTACACATGATGGCTATGCAACGGAGAGCGACAACGATGAATCTGAACCTTCAGATGAATCTGAGAAGTTAGAGCTAATCATTTATTATCCAGAACAAGGAATTAGCTTGATGGCTCAAACGGTACAGCATGATAATAGCGTTATTGTGCGGAAGGGACAACGACATCATATCTTTCAAACCGATTACAAGATCAAAGAGAAGGTATGTAAGCTGATTATTGATAACGATAGTTCGAGCAACATGATTGGTAAGGATGTGGTGGAATCACTCTCATTGTCCACATGGAGGCATCCTAAACCATATTACATCCAATGGCTCAACAACGTCGGCAAAGTCAAGATCACACACAAGGTGAGAGTGCCATTCAGCATTGATGGCTATGTCGATAAGGTGGAGTGTGATGTGGTACCCATGCATGCTGGTCATATTCTATTGGGACGTCCATGGCAATTTGATCTGAATGCTACACATCAAGGACGGTCCAATCGATATACATTCATGCACAAGGGAGAGTTCCATGTTTTGCTGTCAAAGACTGATAAAAAAATCAAGAGTGATTTGGTTATAGTTAGCAAGAAGAAGGCCGTAAAGACTACACTAAAACCGAGGACGATTTTGCTTCAAGAAGGGGAGGATGATGAAGCCCTAGGTGCATCTACTATGGTAGTCAATATCCCTAAGTTGCAAGTGTGTACTAAACCTCAATTGAGCCTATTATGCATCATCAATGGAGAAAGAAACAAGAACCAGGTTCGGCAAAGAACAAGGAGAGGGAGGTAGGCCGAATGTGGAGCTTGAGCGGTCATGGGAAGGCACAAGAACCAAGATCTTTGCATGTTGCAAAGTTTACAAGAGAATTCGGCCAAGAAAAGACAAAAGAACCAAATTTAAACTCTATTCCGAAATCAATACATTTTCAGCCTAAAAATCCAAAATGGGTTTGGATTGGAGCAATTCCAAATCGGATCTTTCTTTAAAACAAATTAATTATAAATTACTTGTAATAGGATAATTTAATATATTTTTAGTAATTAGAGTAGTTTAAATTTTGAATTAAATGAGTTTACAATAGGATTAATTTTCGGTACTGTTCATTGCTACAGTAACCGACTCAGCTTACTATTCATTGCTACAGTGCCAATCCAGATTACTGTTCATAGCCTATATATATTTAGGGGTAGAGCCCCGTTGTAAGCAAGTTAGAGTTGAAGAAAATTCAGAAAAGTCACAGGTTCATGTGGCGCAAAATGAATACATGCGTTTCAAAAATTCCCATCTAGGGTTTTGTGATTGCGTGAATATTGGAGGGAGGTTGTTCTTCCAAGATCCGTGATTCCTTATGGATCATCTCACCAATTCGTAGCATCCTCAATTGCTCACGGTTTGGTGTTGTTCTTCCGGTTTGATTTTGTTTCTCTCTTCGGATTGATTCAACATCAACCAAGTATTACTTGCTTTGAAGATACATTTGTTCTTCCATTTTGCCGAATCAAGAAAGAGGAAAGCAGAGTTTTTCTTGAATAATAATTGAAATACAAGTACGTGAAAGATTGGGCCACATTACGCATCAGCACACGTTGATCCGTATCACAAACCATCTATGATAAGTATCTCATCACAGACGGTTCTTAATACAAACAGTCTGTGATAAGTATCTCATCACAGACGGTTTGTATTAAGAACTGTCTGTGATTTTAGATTTTACCATGGCTTGGAATTTTCCTTACTCTATGATTTTACTAAGGCTTGGATTTTTACCATCACAGACGGTTCTATTCACGAACCGTCTGCGATAGACTTTTTCACAGACAATTCAAAAACCGTCTGTGATGACCTCATGTCATCACAGACACATAAAGTCAGACGGTTCATAAAACCGTCTGTGATGATGATTTTGAACCATCTGTGATATCATTTTCTGTAGTAGTGATTGCAGGGTTGTTGTTGTTTCCTCTACAATTGCGTCGTGCTGCTCCTCATTGTCGCCTCTACGGCTGTGCACCCACCACCGCCTCGCACTGTCGCTAGCCGCGCCGCTATTGCAGTCACCTCTGCACGTTACGTCGTCGCCGCATTCTCGGTTGCCGCCGCTACTGGCTAGCAATTGGGAAGCCTAGCTGGGCTCAAGTGGGAGAGAGATGAGTTCGAGTTAGACCGAGTTGGATCTTGATCGTATATTGGCAATTTTGCATATTAGCCCTCGTATTTTTAAAAAATTATGATCATGTCCTTATCCTATTGAATAGAGGTCCTTCCATCCAAGATTTTTTTATTTGGAAATTAACATATAGAATCCATTGGTCATCACTCTACCATGTACTTGCCTCTTAGCCTCTAGAAATCGGGTGATGAAACTATGGCATTGTGCTTGCGGCAACGGTCCCTAAATAAACAATCTATAATGCATTCAAAATACATCACAACAGTACCAAAATCATCATACAAAATACTCTAGCGCCTACACGCAAAACCAACACTCAAACTCAACTTCACCAGATGAACTACTCATCGTCCCAGTGATCAAACGACCATAAATTTTATCTCTAAACTCCAAATATATGTAATATTCTGAAAATAATAATAATAATAATAATAACGTCTTAAGGGCCTGTGCGTAATTAAACAAAGTAGGTACGTGGAAATAGAATATTTTAGAGCTTTTGGGAGGAGTTGATTTGTACCGGTATAAAAGGATCGTGGGGATTAGAGGATCTGGAAACCCTATTAGTTTTATTCCTTCGTTCCGCGCTTGCCATCGTGTTTTTTTCTTCATTGGTCACCACGTGGCGTAACCGCACATCACGCGCCGCCCGCCACGCCGCTTGTTGTCGATCGACCCGGTAGCGTTGCCGGCTCGATCTTGGTGCCCTACGTGTGCGTAGCCGCTTGCCCGAGCGCTACTCCGTAGCTGCTGCCCAAACATCTCTGGATGACCGACCACCTTTGTGAGTGCACCTGGCCGTGTGATTTTGTTTTCCTATTGCTGCCCGTGTGCTTGTGTAGTCACTCGGCCAAATGCCTGCTACTCCCGTTGCATGCAAGTGCTAGCTACTAGTTAATTGAGTCTTGTATTTTGTATGGCTACGTGAAATCTTCAACAAGGGTAGGAGAGAATAGAAGAGCAGTTGCAAGGGAAAGATCAGTAGGGAGAAGAGGAGAAAAGTGAGAAAAAAATCCAAGGGTAATGATATGTAATTTTGTATTCTCTTTGTTTTGCTGATTTAGTCAGAGATTAGAATCGAGATTTATTACAGAGGTTTTAAAATTTTTAGTCGAAGGGCTGATTATTAGATCTGTTTAGCCTGCTGTTCTGTTGAACGATTTATTCGGATACCTTAATGGCAAATTTTGGAAATATCATCTACTAGTTAATTGTAGATAATTTTGATATCTTTCTATATAATATTTAAACATGTCGATCGGACAAGTATAATTCGAGTTATGAATTTTGGAAGACTGCTGTCTTTGTAGTCGTCGTATTTCGGCACTGTTTTGGTAGACTAGAGATTAAAAATAGTAATTGGACTAATTAGAGTTTTTGATCTACATGAAAGATGTAGATAATTGTCCAAGGGTTCTGTATAATCTAAGAACTCGAGTTTTGGTTGGGTAAAATAAAAGTTATGAATTTAGTAAGACCCGCTGTCCCGAAGCTAACAGATCGGTATTCTGGGTTAAAAACGGAGGGTTAAATGATTTCATTAGAAGTCATGGCAATCTAAGAAAATGAGGGAAATTTTGTGTAGAATCCAGAACTGGGTGGTTTGTCGTGATCGAACTTTTGAGCCGAAAGTTACGCTCTTTTTAGTAACAGGACAGCTAGGGGTGACTATTCGGTACCGGAGAAGCGTGGTATATTTGGGGACGGGTAGGAGCAATGTCTATTGATTGCTATTCTTGATGCTGTGGCTTGTATTGAAATTTGAATATTTAATGTAGGAGAGGCGTCGTGCTTGTTGCCATCTTCTAGCCAGACCGTGTGTCGCATTTAGTAAAGGCAAGTGCATGGTAGTCAACGTTCAATGATTGTTCACTGTTTTCTTTACCTTCTATTACCATTATTGTTGTGCTTTTATTTTATTTAATTGCAAATAATATAATGGTAAGGTTATATCTTTGTTGATAATCATGAGGAAAAGTTGGATGTGATGAGTATGATGGAGTTTACACTTTTCATGCATAAGCATCTTTGCATATGAGCAGGTGATCATGAATGATCACAACTCCATGGGAGTGGAGGAGGTCCCCGATCCTTGTGGAGGAACAGGCTTGAGAGTGAATGTTGTCGCGAGCATTCACTCACGGTATACCGGTATACGCGAAAGAAGTGCATGTGGACATGTAGATTAGATTTGCATTGATATATGAGATTAATGGGTGTGAAACAAAGAGAAAATAACAGCATGAGAATATTAATAGAAGTACATGTGATGATAATGAAGTTATTGAATGCTGTTGATTTATTATTGTTCGTTGTGTATTGATGTGTTTGCTGAGTCGTGGACTCACCCTTGCTCTTTTGTTGTCTTTAGGTGATCTTCGAGGACGCCGTGACTGAGAGCGAGTAGAGCACATGGATTAGATCCATACTTCAATCACATGATCATTTGCCATAAGAACCTTTTCATTTAATGTTGGATTACTCTTGGACATGTTAGAGGCTGAATAAAGTTTAGGTCACATTTTGGACTATATTATTTATTTCAATGATTTGGATTCAGTAGTTGGTGCTATCCTGGATTGTTTACCTAGTTATATTTCCCCTTGCTTATTTACTCTTTCTTGATTCATAATTATGGATGTTCTTTTGTGATCCAGGGATATGTCCATTGATATCTTCTTGCTGAAATTTTTATAGTGTGTCAATATTTATTAGTTTAGAGAGTAGTTTAGTGGCATTCCAGGCTCAGTGTTGGGCTGGGGTGTTACAATATAGTATACAATATGTTTTATGGAAACCCCACGAAATCACCTACAATATTCCAGTTATGTAAAACTTTTGAATTTGTCGTTTATATCTTGTTTCCAACCCCGGAGGTTAAACCGGAAACTATAAGAACATTCAGCTTCACGTGTCACCTGCACGGCGGCTTTGGTCCTCTGGTGCACGGACAAGGTGTCATTTTTGCATTTGACGCGGAGAGGGGACTACTTTTGCTATTTAGAGCGCCAATAGTGCCAAATGTGCAAAAAAACTCTAATATTGATAAATGTACTTTATGCACTAGTAAAGTAGTGTTGTTGGGCTATTTTGTTTCGACTAATGGGATTGAAGTAGATAAATCTAAGGTAGATGCCATAAGGAATTGGCCAACTTCTACTATTAATGTTGGCCACATTAGAAGCTTTCATAGTCTTACTGGATTTTATAGACGATTTGTGAAAGATTTTAGTACCATTGCTCCTCCTTTGAATGAACAAACTAAAAAATGTGTTGAATTTGTGTGTATGGTAGCACAAGACCATACTTTTGCCGAATTAAAGAAATGCTTAACTGAAGCACATTTGCCTGTTTTGCCTAATTTCAATAAAATTTTTGAGATTGAATGTGATGCTAGAGGAATAGGCATTTGAGGTGTTTTAATGCAAGGGAGCAAGCCTAGAGCCTTCTTTAGTGAAAAACTAGGAGGTGCTCAATCTATGATAAGGAGTTGTATGTTTTAGTTCGTGTGCTTGAAGTTTGGTAACATTACCTTTGGCATAAAGAATTTGTTATACATTCTGATCATGAATCCTTGAAGTACTTGAAAGGCCTAGCTAAATTGAATCATAGATGTGCTAAATGGGTAGAGTTCATTGAATCTTCTCATATGTTGTTAAATAAAAAGAAGGGTAAAGATAATGTGGTTGGTACACGGGATCATGAGTGTATGTTTGGACATATTCTTTTGTTGCGGGTTGTTGTGTTGATAGTGGTTGGCACAATCGGTTCGTCAGGTTGCACAAATCCAAAGTTATCATTGATCCTAAGTCGTGAAAATCGAACACCCGCATCATGCATGCTCGTGATGCCGTCTACCCGATCACACTATAATATACATGACGACGCTCCTACAAAACCCAAGGATTCACAAGAACAACAAACGCAAAAAGCTCCCCGTTCTCTCAAAGGTGCGATTGAGTAACTTAGAAAACAAGATTATAATACTTAAAATATTTAATTGTGGTACCAGTGAAGTTACATAGATGAGTTTGAATTACTCGATGACGACACCAAGTAGTCATGAGCACACGAACAGAGCAGCAGCAATATTTTTTTAACTAGTTAAGTGCATGTGCATTGCTACCAAACATCCTATGGATGTAATCATTTATCAATTAAGAAGATATAATATAACTCAATTTGTTAAGGAAAATTTAATTTATAAGTGTAGTTGTAGGTACTAACTAGTGATTGTAGATATGCAAGTTCAGAAACTTTCTCAATCTACTAGATAGCAATATATAATCATCAAACATGATATAGTATAAAGAATCATCGGGGAAAATTCTAGTAAGAACTTCCTTAGAAGAAATCAATTCCACATTATTTAAATTAAGTTTTTAAAAATTTATAATATAGAATTTCCAATTGAGCACAAGAGTTCTCATAATTACTCATATTTTATTGATGAACTACCAATTCAACACCATTGTTGTTACCTTTAGCATCCTCCTGAGTTGATTTAGGTGTTTAGGTAGCGTTTCTTTATCTTTAGGCGGTGTAGTTTGTTTAGCATCTAGCTCCTCCTTTTCATTACAAAACTGCACAATATGAGAAACAACACTAGAAATAGAGAGTAAGTCGTTAGTTTAAAAAATAACCTCACTTTTCCTATATTTGACCTCTCTCTTTTCTTTTGGTGTATCTCTCTCATACTCAATTTGGGTGGTATCAACCTCACATATGGTGCAATCACACAACTCACTCTTTGATGAGGATTGCCCTAGCTTCATGACTTACATACCTACACATCAAGATTTCAAACACTATCACGATGTTAAAGCTAAATTTAATGTTCATAATTATAGTTTGCTTGAAAGAATGTAACTACGGCTTTGCTTGTGTGAATGTAGGTATTCTGCATGTCCTAGAAATAGTGCGGGCTAGAGGAGGAGTGGGGGAAAGCCCAAGAGAGAAGAAAAGGAGAGCACAAGAGGATTCCAAGGCCTTCCATGCGGCCAGGAAGGAGGAAGCAAGCACAAGGGAGTCCATGCGACAGCCAAGCCAAGGAGAAGGGAGGCACGTGTGACCAAGCCAAGAATGGAGGGAGGCTCGTGTGGCCAACTAAGCCCACCTCCACCTCTCCCACATACAAGAGAAGCCCAAGATAAGCCCATGCAGCTGGAATTGAAGAAATCCAAGTCCAACAAGTTAATTTTGGTCAATAGCTTAAAAGGTTGAATTAAGCATTCTAGCCTAATTGAGGAGTTCACATGGAATTAAATAACGGGCCTACATTCCATGTGACTTGAGAGGTCCTAAATTAGCCATGTATCTATTTTAGAACTATTTTCCACTTTTTAAAATAATTTAGTTTCAGATTGGACTTAAAAGCCAATTTGCCCACTTGGGCCAAATAGATTTAGTTTGGGCTTAGCCCAAGCATGGCCGGGGGGGAGGGGGTCCCACAAGTCCATAATACCCTAGGGAGGGGAATCATACTATAGCACCATGAAAATTAATGAAATTTCATATTGCTTTCTAGCATTGTTCTAGGGCTTGTGCTAACTGATTGCTGCCCCTTTGGAATTGTGCTTTTCCCTATTGATTTTCTTACTTGTTCTTGATTAAATTGCAGGGAGATCATCGCCACTTTGGTCTTGATCAAGTGGAGCTATTATAGCGTGTGGTACAGTGAGTTGATCCGTCGTAGGTCGTTGCATTGGCATCAATTGACATCGTCGATTCATTGGGTTCACGGTGTATCCCAGATTCTAAGTTGTGAAGATTTGGCACCCCGTATCACTCTTTGTATCGCTCTCGCTCAATTTGGCTATGTGGCTCTCATCCTCACATGGTTTTTGATGCATCTTATTCTCTAATAACTGTGGGCCAGCAATGACACAATTACCATCAACCACGATCTCACGTCTTGCATATAGCAATGGGGCAGCACTACATGACTCCTTGGTCGAAGGGAGAATCCCATGCTCGATAGTCTTCTCTTGCTTCTTTGATTGCACGTACCCTTTTATCCTCTCTTTTATTATCTCTTGATCAACTAAGAACAATAGTGTCTGCATTGGAAGCAATCCAATCCTTTTACCCTTCCATATTAAACGATAATGGATGGAGCTAGGATCAGTTGGACCTTGATACAGATCAACGCGTAGTTGATGCGTAATGTGGCCGAATCTTTTGTGGTACCTGAATTTCAAACTTGATTGAAGCAAAACCCTAGCTTTTCTCCTTCTTAGTTCGACCAAAAGGATGAACAAGCGTATCTCTAAAATAAGTAATAATACTTAGTTGATGTTGAATCAATCTAAAGAAAGAGACAAAACAAAACCCAAATAATAAACCAAACCATGCGCCTTGTACACTAATTGATGAACATTTGAAGCTTCGTTTCCTCTAAATACCAAAAAAGTACAGATCAAGCGCACCTTATCTACCCCCTCTATCTTCTATAAGGCTACTGAAAAATCTACCTAAACCATATGCCCATTAGTGGCAGGTAGCCCATAAGGCCCATTATCATAGTTTAGTTATGTATTGATTATTCTACAATGAAGGGGGCCTCCTTTCACTATATAAAGGGGGTGCGGAGGGCTCTCATTGTACACACCAACACCTATGGGCAGGATAAAGGAAGTTTAGAGAAGGTTGAGACTACCTTTTGTGTTATTGTCTACTGTTTTATATTTATGAGTTGAGAGCTTCGATCGTCGGCTACACGACCTCGATTATACAAAACTCTTAACTAAAGGTGGCCCATTCTCTCTCTAAGAAATTGAATGCAAAATTTGCTATAGGGCACAACGTTTTATGGGTCTTAATTTAAGGCGTGGTTGATTGGGTGGAAGGGAATTAAGCCCGATCTCTTTGGATTGACCGGAGAATGAACTAAAATCCCTGACCATCTAGGGCTTGTTTGGCTGGATTGAGTCTAATCGCTTTCAATCCAAACAAGTCCTCCAAGGGGATTGGGGCTAATTCCTACATGTCCAAGCATGCTCTAAAGAGATAAAAAGAGAAACATTTGTCATTATCAGGCTCAATTGCTCCATCCTCCTCTTCCCTCTCCACCCTCTAAATTTGAGGGGAAAAACAGTTGATTAAGAAACCGTAGAGTTTAGATATCTGGAAAACATTATATTGGCCCCCAAATTTATTTGTAAATTTATATCACTTAGGTTTCTAAACTTGATAGAATAACTTCAAAATAACACATGATATTTACATTTGAGGTCACGAGTGATGCAGGCTCTACCACTTAAGTGTCATTTAATATTCGTTACAATTTATTTTTGTAACTTAAATATTTGGAACAATCTAAGTGTGCACAGTTTGCACAAATCTAGAGACATGGGCTGCAACCACAAGCTACTCTTTTAGTGTCACTCAGGTCTTAAACATCATGTGATCAAGCGACATCACATGCAAATCATCCAATTTGCACATTAAATAAGCTGAACTGAACCTCACTTGAACCTCCACAAGGTAAAAAGATCAATCATTTAAAGCATTGGGATTTCCCATAGTTACCAAACACATAAAAAAACACAAAGCATCAGAACATGATGCATGCACACAACTTGTTCTGTTAGAACTGTCTGCAAAATTCAGATACATGTCAGACAGTACATACACACAAATGACTCAAGTACACGACACTACAAGCTCCCTACACCATGGTCATCTCATCTACCTGCAAGCTGGACTCTCATTTGGCGTCAGCTTCAATCCACTTGATTGTGACGAACAGCTCGCCGGACTCGACGTCGCGCAGCCTCAGCCTGGCGTCGAGCACGACCTCCCCGTCGGCGTACATCACAAAGCTGTCGGAGAGCAGGCAGTTGTCAGCGCTGGGAGCCACCTTCCGGAGCTTGGTCTCCGCGGTCGTGAGCTGCAGCGCGCGCCGCAGCTTGGTCGCGGCGGTGACCGGCTGCAGGTCGAGGAACGCGTGGCCCATCTTGTCGTCGTACTTGAACCGATCCCAGTCGAACACCTCCTGGCAATGGCAATGGCAATAGAGCGAGCAGTGAGCGCAAAGTCACAAAGTTGTTCGGTCCAGGCCAAAGAAATCTGTAACTTAATATTAACTTTTATAAATTTTGATAGGTAGTAAAACATTAACCATCTAGCTAGGTTAGTAATTGTTTCCACCGGGAAATTCCCGGATCGACAACACCGCGTCTCTGTACAAGGTGCAAATGTGAAGCACACGGCGGAGCAAGGCGTGTCCGCCAATTTGACCAAATCCGGCGAGTTGATCACCGATAGCAAGATAACTTGGATGAAAATTGATTCTGAACGATACGTCGACGCGAAGCAATACCGAACGGAAACAACTCTTAGATAGGTATAACCGATGAAGATCAATACGTCGATTTGAAACAATATCGATTAACATCGAATTATAGATGGTAAATTGGATATGTTGGCAAAAACTACAGACTTCTCCTAAGGTACATGACCGGTAGAGATGTAATAAGGGCACAACTACGGCTCGGACGTACGACGCCCCAATCACAACATTTTTATAAAACTACTTGCAACATCTCAAATAGCATATTGCTACATCTGCAACTACTTATGAAACATTTTGAGAATCAAATTCTCAAAAAATTTGTAACATTTTTTCAACTGACCATGCATGAATACTCTAACATATGTTCCAGAAGAACAGAGGTTGTTTTTTGCACAAAAAAAAAAAAAATTCAACATTTGATTCCAACGGCGCAACATTTTTTCCAACGGGCGAATATATCAAAGAATATCAAGACACTGCAATAAATTTTTCAATGAGGCGCAACATTAATGTGATCACTATGCAACAAATTCAAGAACGTGATGCAACATATCAAAAAACAAGATGCAATATTTTTTTTCAACGGTCGCAATATTGTTTTTCAAAGGTCGTAATATTTTTTAGGAGCAACAAGCAATGAGAAATAAAATCCACCTCAAAAAACTGCTACTACAACATCTCGTGAGAAAGAGTGGCGATGCTCATATCCGTAGGCACGGAACACAAGCATACCGAATCGTCCAGAGAACTAAAAGATCCCTTCTTCCAAAAAGAACAGCAGCACAAAGAAGAGCATGAATAACAAAGCCACCTCCGCCGGATACTAGCCGCCGGAGTAAATAGAGAGCCGAATCTATCGCCACCGTGACAGGGAAAAAGGAGAAAAAAGAAGAGAGAAGTGGAGAGGCCTCTGTGAGAGAGTGAGAGGAGGGAAAGTGAGGAAGAAAACGAGAGATGAGAGAGACGGGTCGGTGAAGGAATTTATTACTGACGTATCAGAGTTCCCATACGATAAAGGTAAATTTTGAGAGACAAGTTCTGCATGTAGCCTCGAGATCTTATTTATACTGGCGTATCAGAGTCAGTGGCGTACGTCTGTTGGCTTTCCTCAATGTGCACGGCTTCTAGTTCTTCACGCAGGTGCACTTCCTTGTACGGATCGGATCAGGCGATCTCCAACTTGCGTTGCATCCACAAAACCGACTTGGTTGCATGCAGATTCCTTTTCCGTCTTTGCTTTCAAATTTCCCCTGTACCGGGCCCCACATGGAAGTGTATGGTGAAATCAATAGACATCGGCAACGTGCAGCACTTGTTTCGGCTTGGTCTTGAACGACCATGGACGAACCAACATCAGAACGTAGTTGTACTAATCCATCCCAGATCTTTCCAGGCTTGTATCTTCTTCATCGAACAAACTGGACGAATAATATGTCATTGCAATCAGGTCGTCGAGATTTTATATATGGTCGCATCCAACACCAAGTCACTTGCCAATAAATCCTACTTGCTATTGGTATTGCCTTAGGATCCCTGTCACCCTAAAATTGCCAAATTTGAGTGGCAACAGTAATTTTGTTTAATTTTACTTCAAAGTTGCCTTAAGTTTTCTTCTTGTCAATTGTGGGATTTAGACTACAAGTAGAATCATTCCGATCACAAGAAGGGTGTTATGGATTGCGTCCTCTAGAATCCGAAGAAAGTAATTTCAGTAGTTGGGTTCTTCTAGTTGCCATTTGCTTGTCAGGTCACTGTTGTTCCTGATGAGGACGACACTGGAAGCTGCACTACTTTATTATTGAAAACGAAGTTTCACAGAAAATTGTTTGATCAACATTGACAGAATTAATGCAAAGTCGCAGATGCTGATAGAAACTCGGGCTGAACAATGGATCAACATTGGTTGTGCAATTGTACTGAAAATAGGGAGGTGGAGGCAAAAAAAAAGGAAGAAAGGAAAGAAAAAAAAGGAAATCAGAGCTCCAAACTAGGGGATAAAAAGGTCAGTCAGTACAAGGCGCAAAACAGATGTTCCTCAAGTCTCACATATAAGTGGAGAAGGGTACAATAAAACTAAGGCCAAGATGTATATTCTTTGACTGGAGCTCCCTGTTTAATAAGGCCATCCTACATTGCAAGGTTGCATTAATGTAGATAAATTTTACGGTACATTTTGCAGGTAGTATAAATCAAATCTAACTATTAATTTGTTAAGGGTTTAATAGACTTTTTTTGTATTTATAATTTTTTATAAGAGTATTATAGACTTTTCCGACTATGGTTGAAAATATTACTATTATGACATGTGATTATACTACTCATATTATCAGGTGTAGTATAACTAAATCATAACTAATCAAAACTATTATATAAAAAGAATAGATGACTCATATTAAATTAAATGTACAGTGAAAGTGCTCTTAATTTATGGGACTAGAGCAGTACTGCATCTGATTGCGGACTAGTTGATAAACATCGCATCTGTTCATACGTCTTAAACAAGCAACATCTAGTTGACCAGTACTGACAAGAGAAGAATGTGCACAATTCATATGACCATTAGTCTCGGTCAAAACACCCATAAAAGGGAAAGACTCGTTCAGACATGAACAAATTTCAGGAAACTAAAGGCGTGTCGAATACCGTCTTTTGACACAATCATATGTTTGGAGATATTAGAGTTTTGATAAAAGTCCAAGTCGTGTGCGAATCTAATAGTTAAGTTATGTACGAGTTGAATTGTAATCTTTAGCACTATAAATAAATGGTGTAGAGGTCCTAAGGGACACACAATTATTCTCAAATTCTACATCGTGTATCAGAGCCAATCCATCTCAAACTCTAAACCCGAGCAAAATCCTTACTTCGATCCGCTGGCCGCTGTTGTCTCGTCGCATGTGGTCCTCTGCTGGAGGAGGAGTAGGAGCACGGGCCGATTGTATCTATGTTCCGGTCCGGGAAGAAGCGGCTCAGGCAGCCGGGGTGGAGACGGCCGCGGCAGCGAAGAGGAAGGAGCTGTCTGAGGTGGCACTTCGTGCGCGTGGAAGCCCGACGGAGGAGCCGAGGGTATTTGGTGAGGAGGACGCTCGGACGGAGGGCGGAGGAAGGGGATCCGGTGAGGAGGGCACCGACTTGTGTGGAGGCGGTGGGATCCGGTGGATGCGGCGGGACCTGGTGGAGGAGGCACATTTTCTAGTGGAGGAGGCTGCTGTGAGAAGGAAGAGAAGGAAGCGCGGGCTGGCGGTGGAGGAGGGGAGAAGGAAGATTGAAAAAGGAAAGAAGGGGAGACAGGAGGCGTGCGGGAGGAACAAACAAGGAAAGGGGAAAAAGGAAAGAAGGGGGAGAAGAAAAAGTAAAGGAAAGAAAGAGGGGAAGAAAAGAAACTGCTGGGATCTAGAAGAGAGAGAGAGAGAGAGAGAGAGAGAGAGAGAGGAGAGCAGGAAAATCGAAGGTGCAACCACTAGTGTGCTGTGCAACTGCTGGTCTGTAGGATGCTGTTTTTTTAATGATTGAGGTGTTGCTGTGAACGTGGGAAAGGTGCGCATAAAAGTTTGGTGACCGGGATGTGTAGATTGAGAGGTTGTGAGACTGCGTGTGCTGGTGTTGGGGAAAAGAGAGACAGAGACTGGAGTGGAGAAGGTTGATATTTGAGGGTCTGGTGTGGCAGGATCTGATGTTGTTTGGTGATCTGGTGTGGCAGAATCAGTTGTGGTCTAGTGTTGCATAGTTGTTTTTGCGAAGTGTGGTGTGTGTTATTGCTATGGTAGTGATGCTAACAGAGGTTGTGATGGATAATACGATTTTGTTGGTGGAATATTAGGGCAAGTAGAGGGTATGAAAGACTAGGGGAGAAGACTACTCAATCGGTTGCTTTGATGGTTACGCTAATGATAGAATTGGTGGCGGTCTCAAAGGTGGTGTTGACGTTGGTATAGGTAACGAAGGTGCTCGTTGGAGTTGGTGTTGGTACTAATAGGGATGTGTTTGTGATGGTAAGTGTTGGATGGTGGTGGTGAGTTCGATGGCGGTGATGAGCTTGACGACAGTGACGACGAAGCAGGAGCTGGTGGTAACTCTAGTAGAGGCTATATCGGGCAGCAGTGATGGTATTAGTATCGTGCGGGGTGTTGGCATGGATGTCAGAAGTAGTGTTGCTAGAGAGGTCCGAAAGAGGATTAGGACTAGAGTCCAGTGTAATGGTTTGTGACAGAGGTAGAGACGGTGGAGGCCGAGACTGGGGGCGTGTAGGCAGAGGTGGTGGAGGTCGGGGGTAGCTGAGGGCATGAGGGTAGAAGAAGAGGAGGTTGAGGTCAAGACAGTTGGTACATGGTTGAGATGGATTTGGTGGGATCCCTAGTAGTATTGGTGATGAGCAACTTTTAGTCTTTGTAATGGTATTGGCTATGGAGTAAATGGATGGTGGGTTTGGTAAATTCTAGTAATGGTATTGCAATATGTAACAAGATGAATATGAGTGTTATCTAATGCCTGAGAGGGGTGTTGGAGATATTAGAATTTAGATAAAAATTCAAGTTATGTACGAGTCTAAGAGTCTTAATTGTTTGCGAGTCGAATTATAATATTTAGCACTATAAATAATAGGTAAAGAGATTCTAAGGGACATACAATAATTCCCAAAATTCTACGTCACATTTCTTTATCTGAAATAGAAATCGAAGAAAAAAGCGAAACTTACAAAGTTAATGACTCCTACTGGCTCTTTGATGGAGAAGGCCATCTCTTCGTTCCAAACTGGATTGAGGCAACTGTTGATGACTTTTGTCTTTGCACTCTGTGGGGGGGTCAAAAGAAAGAACAAAAGAAGAATGGTGTCAGTTAGACGTCACAGAAGGAACTTCACCCATAAAGAAAAGACAGCCAGTCAGGCACACTTGCTTTTACAGATTTCACAGGTACCAAACCGAATTACTAGGTCAAAGTGACCATTTAGTGATAAACATTATAAGTGTATGGGAACTCCCAGTTTTCATAACCAGCAGCAGTAGATATATAAAATCATCTGATTAGCTTTATGCAGTTGGGCATCGCATTTTCTTTCACTAGAGTTGGGCATGTTTGGCCAGATAGGTTTGTACGTGCGAGTCAGGCTAGCGCTGACCACGAGAAAATATGGTTTTTCTTGTTCGCTCACGGCATTGAGTTATCTAATGTCAGAAGCGTGGTCTTTTTCAACATAATATATGCTAAAAAAATTGAATTGTGGAGTTGTGATCAAATCAATTATGTTCGGTAAAAAAGAGACCTGAGTTGAAGTCAAACTGCTTAGGGAGATGAAGGAATAAATAATTGATTAGCTATAAAGGCGAAAATTTCCTCTAAGTAAACAATCCAAAAGTGCTCCTGCTGACAAAGACAAAAGGAGTAAAAGTGTGACTGTCATCATGACATGGTCAGCAATGAGGGGGTGGATTTGGCACTCTCCATAACCAGCATTGAAAAAGGCGATCAGCAGAGAAAATACTGCGATTTTAAAGCAATATTAGAACGGAATGATTCAGACAGCCAGTCATCAAGATCTTATAGCATACACGGGCAATTCTGTTTTAAAGAACACACATGGATCGACTAGCACCTGCCCCTTCAGCCTTCAGAGAAAGTTCAAAGCAAGAACACTGGATGAAGCAAGAGATGGGAAGTACAGGTTTTACTTTTCTAGTAATTGGTTGTAGCTTTAGCTCACAATGGCTGGACAAAATGGACAACACAGGCATTTGTCTGATGCACAAATAAGTACCTATCCATCTATATATCTGTCAAGACCGCAGAAATAATGATCAAAGCTAGCAGGACAAAACACGTGCTTAGACTTTGGACCATTTCTTACAAGATTCCCATTTTAGAAAGAGCCAAGTCAAATCAACGAAAAATTGGTTCAATGCATTGGTATCTTACATCCAGCTAGCGCGCTAGTGTGCAAAGCAGACACGAATTGGATAGATTTCACTCGTCGGTTGCGAAACAACCCTTGTTAACGAAGCTAGGACGACTGGCTCGGGTCGATCCATTGCAGGGGGAAGCGAGAACAGGACTCCCAAATTACGTTCTTGAACGAACATATCAGTAGGTGATTTAATCAGGACTGTCTAATTATCAACCATGTAAAATTAAATCTAGCTGACACTAACCGAGTAATGGATGGACTCGTTGGACTGACCATGTCTGCGAGGCGGACGACGACGTAGGGGTCGCTGGAGGTGAAGTCCCGGATGGCGAGGTTGGTCCCGTGCGCCACGACCACCTTGAGTACGCCGCACCTCAAAGCCCTCCTACCCTCCTCCATTGTCCGATCGATCTGCGGATTGCTCCCTCCCTGCCTCCCTCCTTCCTTCCCTGAAATCAATGAACTTCACCTGTAATAAAGAGAAGATCAATCGCTTACTTGCTTGCGCAGAGAGAGAGAGAGAGAGAGAGAGAGAGAGAGAGAGAGAGAGCTTGCCTTGGTGAATCGTGAGACCTTGGTTCGACTGATGGCCCCCCAGCTCTGCTTCTCTTCTCGTCTCTTGTGCTCTGCTTTTGCTTGCGCAGTTGTGCTTGGACGAGTGGGTAGGGAAGGGATCAAGGGAAGGGAAGAGGGACCAGTGCGATTAATGCAAGCTGGCAGTGGCCCACACGTCGCTGCGACGCGGTGTGGACGGATGACTCGGTCGGCCCTTCCTGTCCATTCCAGGCTGGCTAGCTCGTTGTTTGCCTCCTCGTGTCGCCCGGTGCCCGGTCGGGTAGGAGAGACGGTCAAACCCGTGGGGCTGAAATTGAACTAGTGGCTCATGCACGCGACTCGGTCGGTGTGTCGCCCGCCGACAGTGCCTGGTGATAGATAACTAGTGTCTTTCAGCAATCCACACGACCAATCAACCAACACCAAAAAAAAAAAAGGAAAACAATCGTAGAATTAGACAATGCAAAAGTACAAGAATAAATAGACATACAGATGTATAGAGAGTAATCCAATGATCTTCTTGGATCCAATAATCTTGTGTGTACATGATAGATCAATCTCTTTCTCCTGTTTATAGACTAAGAACTCTTCCAGGGATTTGGTATGCACCCACATCTCTTTAGAGGAGTAGAAATCGTGTGGGGCCCACTATGGGCACTGCACCCCTTGCGGGACTCAATTCCATAACATTCCTTGGATGGATACCGTGATACGCACATACCTTGTGAAAACAATCTTTCCAAAAATCGAGTGGAAAAATGTGAGGATCCTCGGGTTAATCCTGTAAGACCGAGCTAATCCCGATAATAAAGAAGTAACTCTGAGCCTCAAGTAAATGAATTCCAAGTTTACTCCATCTAAGTGGGGGCAACCGAAACTAGAGCCCCGGTGACCATACGCGCTGCTCTTCGCGAGCACTACATGATGATTGGTTCTCCAACGGTTCAAGCGCCCACTTAAACGAGTAAAAAGAGAATTCATCAACAGCGAGGATGAGACCATGTTGGCTCCTAAGATCAGCGACCAACATACCCCAAACTCACCTTCAACATTGATCACATCCATACAACAATCATACATTGACAGTTCAAAAGGCATACATCAATAATAGTCAAGTTTATAACTATTACAAGGGGTCGACCGGCCAAATTCAAATAAGAACATAATGTAGCAACGGAAGCAAGTTAAATAAACCAAAAGTCCAGTATGGTGTGCCACCATAACCCCTGGCAACCGACTAGGGGTTAAATAACAGCACTACTCGTCAGTGTTGCCTAAATCAGCACTAACGAGCTCATTGGGCTCGAAATCGTCCTCACCTGAAAAGCCAGCAAACACCTGGCTGAGTACAAAAAGGTACTCGCAAGTCTTACACAAAGAAAATTACACAAAGAAAACTTAGTTATGCATATTGGGCAATCAGAGGATAGCATTAGTAGTTCTAGTTTAGCATAAATGCAACATCTTACATTCCTAGACCATCTAGTTTTCAAAAGCCAAGTTGTAAATCGATTATTCAAGAAAGGTTTCACAAGACATATGTAGTAGTATAGATCAATCAAGATCAAAGTGGCTATCCACTTTGATAAACTAAAGTGCACGAACATCTCATTCATACCGTAACCGATTGTAACCATGTCAACTTTTAATTTTTAAGTCTAACGATAAAGCATACTTAAACCAAGTGTTGTCCATAACCGTGAACACGGCTATTCGAATAGATTATCTCTGCAGA
Source organism: Hsuehochloa calcarea (assembly GCA_036346395.1). NCBI lineage: Eukaryota > Viridiplantae > Streptophyta > Magnoliopsida > Poales > Poaceae > Hsuehochloa > Hsuehochloa calcarea. Next base: position 32,566,613 of record CM070610.1, read on the forward strand.
TGCTACTTCATTACCCACACGACCCGACTAGCCTGTAAGCCTCCTGTTGCCTCCGAAAAATAATGCGCTTCCTTAGGTATGCCGACCGGGGAGAATCGAGATACGATCATTTTTAGCAAGAAAGCTCTATTGAGATAAGTTCCACTTATGAGTTCCCATACTTAGTATAATCTACGGATAGCGCCTGCTGAGCGGGCTCACAAGTTGCATTGGAATAATACTGATGTAATGTAAATAACTGAAATTAGTGCTCCTATGCATACTATAGAAAATTACATCGACTTCTCCGAACAAATGATCAAATACAAATGTCCTCACACCACTATAGGACTTAACACAATAAAACTCCCCCCTTACTTAACCGTACAATACCCATATCCCACGTGTGATAGCACGATCAATACTTGGAGTGTAAGTCCATGGCTCGGTCCTTAATGGTCCGGACAAGACAACCATAAACCCGAGTCTCGTGCATAACAACACCCACACTACAACCACTTGTCCAAACCCAAAACCATTTAACAACAAGAAGTTTTGAACTCAATAACCAGATATAACAATCTGGACAAAAATTAATAAAAGAATAAGAATTATTATGTGGCTGTCCCAATTGACGAGCTAATCCCGTCAATTTATCTATTGCGGTTTCTAGACCCGTAATGGCTAAGCATTTAACACACAACCCTCACATCATCACAAGCATCTATCTTAAGAATAATTATAAGGGAATTATCAAGGATAACCAGCAATTGTAGGACATAGCTAACTACTCACAACATAATGACACACCGAAAATAGTATGCAAGCAATATCATTGTATTAAGCCTTGCTGAAAGCTTAGTTGCTCACTCTCGGTGGTGTAAGCGTTTACGTCGATCGCTTCGGGTTCTATAGAATAAAGATACCGATAAACATCGAGAAATACCACAAAAATCAAATTGCTAAAAAATACATGATTTTTCTACAGTAGCTATTTCAAGATTTTAGATGAATTTAGGTGAAAGAACTATTCCATTTGCATTTGGCATAAGAGTGTTATAACTGTTTGAATTTTAATGTCCCGAAAATGCAATTTATTCAATTTAACATTTTGGCCAAAATTTGTAGAGTAGTGGGGAGACAAAGGGTTACATAAATAAATATATAATATTATTATAAGACCAAAATAGTTAAGTTTACCTCATTCGAAGTTTTTATGATTTAGTTATACATTTCAAAAGTTATCAGCCCTTTTTTCTATTGTAAAAATAATAGATTTATGTGTTATTCTCTCAAACTATATTCTATGCTACATATAAAAATATGAGATATATTTTTAAATTAAGTTCATTAAAAATGAAAATTACCAGCACTGCTTTCATCCAATTTGGAGTTAAGATGAATTAGTTATGTATTTTTGAAGTTAATCATATTTTTTAGTGTATAAATAAATATATTCCCAATTTATTTAATCATTTATTACTTTTCTTACCGGCAGCCTCGCTAGCCATAGCCACTGACGGGTGGGGCCAGACCAATAGTACCATTTCTCATTTACCCGGGGATTTTAATTTTTCACCTGACATGGGGGGCCCATTTGTTAGTGTCGTGGCTCACACAACAGTGCATGGACCGCAAGTCCACAGGGCGGTCCACATGGCTCACGATTGTGCACTTAAGGCTTAGGCCCACATGTCAATCTCATATTTCAAACCGTTATTTGAACCTTGTTTTCTGTTCATGGTCCCACATGTCATGGACTCATCACTTACTTAAGTCATCATTTGCTACAGTAAGCAATCATTAGCCATTAAATGACCGGATCAACGCACTAATAACTTTGCTACAGTATTATCGGTAATCCAACAATATCGAGATGCATTCGCCGGCGCATTGTAAGATCGAGGAGGCCGACTAGAGGGGGGGTGTGAATAGGTGGTTTTAAAAATCTCTTTGGCTAAAACCAATTTATAATGCGGAAGCTAATAACAATTTGGTTTTTCACAAATAAAACCTAAATCAACTAGGCTTGACTAAGTGCACCAATAATATGAATACAATTGAATATAAGCAATTAACCAAAACACAAGTAATCAATTGAATTCTATAAAGGTAAATTGCATAAGGTAAAACACAAGGACAAACCAAGATGACACAATGATGTTTTACAGTGGTGTTCGGAGACTTGCCGGTCTCCCCTAGTCCACGTTGAGGTAGACCCAAACGAATTGGACCGGCTCCACAAATTAAGCCAACACCTCCGAGGTAAGTCCAACCACTTGGACCGGTTGCAACACGAATCAACACCTCGATCCACTCAAAGTTGCTCTTCCTCCACTCCGGAGATGGTGAGCACCAAACCACTCATAACCAAGCCGGGCCTTCTCACAAGCTTCTTGAGAAGATCACCGGTCCACGACGCATCCACACCATCTAGGTGTCGGCAAACACCAAGAGTAACAAATCTCAACTCTCACTTGAACTAATCAAGTGTCTAAGCTCAAGTGGATATACAATCTACTACCTAAGGCAACACATGCACTTAGGGTTTGCTCTCTGTGGATATCATGGGGATATGCTCCTAATCTTATGATGATGTGACAATTGGCAATGACGTTAAAGGTTTATCGTTTCACGTGTTTTTGGCAAAGAACCAGTGCTGTCAGGCCTTTGGCGGTCCGATCGGCCACCCTTGGTGGTCCACCCTTGGCGGTCGGACCAGACAATATCAAATATGGTGTTTTGAGCTGGGCCAAAAATAGAGGTTGTAGGCAAGAGAGGGGATTCTATTGCATTTGGTCTCATAATTTTTGGAGTTTCTAGTGAAAAGTTCTATTGGTTTGAAAATTCCAGTAGGTTTCGGTTTTCCAGGGAGGAAATTCAGCTAAGTACCAGCTGGCGGTCAGACTGGCCAATAGGTGGCGGTCAGACCGGCCAGGGTGGGCGGTCAGACCGGCCATGGTGGCGGTCTGACCGGTTTTCACTTGGACCGTCGTCCTTCGTGGCGGTGATGTTTGGTTGTTAGGTCAAAGTCATGTGTTTCAGTGCATATGTGTTGCATGATGCATGTTTTGACTAACATGGATCAAGTTGTGAAGAACTTGTTCCCGGATTCGTTTTGCTTATCTATTGTTGTGCAGGTTGCTTGGTGGTCAACGACGGTCAACGGCGAGGATGATCGGGACTAGGCTTGGTGAGCTGAGGTCCAGAACGATCGACGGTGCCGGGTGGGGTCAATGAACTCAAGTGTGGTGCAAGATGGACAAGGGTGACTTTTTGCCAACCTGTGGTGCAAGATGGCGCAAGGTGAAGCTGATTAGGTCAAGAGGCGATAAAGACGGCGCTTTAAAACGCGTGCGTGTGTGACCCGTTTGTGATGGGCCTTAACGGGAGCCCAATTGAGTCAATCTTCTAGAAGGTCAAAGCCTCCACTATAAATAGAGGAGGGAGGTGGTCGCACCCCCTCTTCAACCCTTTCATTGTTTTGAAACCCTAATTTGCTTAGGGAGAGGATTTGTGGAGGTTAGGGTTCTAGAGTGTTTTGATTTAATTTCGTGCTCTTTGATTGAGCATTGTCCTCTATTGATGGAGTGGCTGTAAACCAAAATCATATCAAATCAATCCAAGGAGAGTTTGCTCAAAGATGTGTCTCTTTGCTTTCCTTCTCTCTATTTGATGATTTTGAGTCTTTTTTGATTCACGAGTTTTTGCTTAATTTCTTCACGTGATCTAGCTTGCTGTGACATATAGGAACATATCTAGGATCATCTTGATCATCAATCACCCACGAGCAAGATTTTGGATCTAGTTTTCGTTTTGACTCGGTTTTGAACCATCCTCGTCTCAAACAAAAAATGATCGTAATTATTCTAATTATTTTCCCAATCTTCGATTGGAATAGGTTCCTGACATCATAGAGAAGGTGTGTTCCAATTTTCATCGAGTTTGGAGTTGTAGATCAAAAGTTACATCTATTTACAACTTCGCGGGCTGTTTGATTTGTTCATCAGGCTGGCGGTCAGACCACCCAAGATCATCGGTCCGACCGCCAGGGGTGAGCGGTCCGACTGCCATTGACCTAGCGATCAGACCGCCCAACACTTAGTTTGTTTAGCTTGTGTTGATTTTCGTTGTTTTGCTTCAGGGGTTAAATTTGATTCAATACTAGTCTTCCGCTGTACTGGTATATTGATCTTCATAACTTCCATAGCTATTGGAGTAAAATCTTATTGAATCTATTATTTGTGAAAAAGTGAGCGTGCTCCTATTCACCCCCCTCTAGTCGCCTTTTCGGTCCAACACTCTCCAAGCTCACAAGGTGCGGTACATGCACATAAGAGATGAGATGACTTGCTCTTTGCTCAAGGAATGAATAATGGCACCAGTAACAATAACTTCCAACCAGCCAAGGTGGGTATTTATACTCTACACACAAAAACTAGCCGTTGGAGGAAAGATTCCTTTAATCAGAGACATGCTGATCTGACCGCTAACTAATGGCTGGTCGAACGCCAAGAGCCAACGACTATAAAACTAGCCGTTAGACTCACTACCGGTCGGACCGCCAACTAATGGTCGGCCCGACCGCTTCATCCCAGTTCGACCGCCAAAGGGGAGGCGGTTTGACCGCTCAAGGAAATGAAACGACATTCCAAAAAGTGTCTTCTCCGAAAAAAACGTACCGCTAAAGACTCCGGTACTTCCGCTCTCCGGTAGTACCGTTTCTTTAATAGCGGTAATACCGCACAGAGATTCAGCTCAAGAAGTAATCGGTCCGACCGCCCAACACATGCCGGTCCGACCGATACACCACCGGTCAGACCAGTCGACACTGGCGGTCAGACCGCCAGGCCACAGAGAGACTTTTGCTTAACTCAATTTGCAAAACACATTTGCCAATTTCAGTGCAATTCAAACAAGGGTTATAGGTGATATTCTTAACAAGTTACAAAACATATTTGCCAACTTTTAGAATCAACACCATAAGGAATAAAGTACATGGACTTAAACCTTTTGCTAAACACATTTGTAAACTAAAGTCACATGCTACAAGGATCATGCATCAACTATTTGCAAAACACATTCACAAATAACAGCATCATGCCACAAGGTAAAGGTGCATAGACTTCAACCATTTGCAAAACACATTCGTAAATTATAGTCTAATGCTACAAAAGAGTTAATGCATGAGCTTCAACTATTTGCAAAACACATTCGTAAATAATAGCACCATGCATAGATGAGCGAGCAAACACAATGAGCTATCAACACATGACTAACTAATGCTATTAGTCAAGGCCCTCTTAATAATATGGCAATCTATACTAGCAATCTGGTCTTCCAACCAAACACCAAGACTGGTAAAAGACTAGGAACACATCCCTAGCCCTAGCTAGTCATACATTTAACTTAAGCAACTTCTTAAAGCTTGATGACACACATCTTCACTTCAAGTCCGGGTCCTTGACTTTGATAATCATCAACACATTATGATCTCTTTTACTTCAGGATTTTGTCTTGAACATCATCAACACATGATGATTTTCTTCACTCCGAGTCTTGATATGCATCAACACATGATGCATCCTTTCACTTGACCTCCATCAACACATGATGGGTCTTCACTTGACTTGATGATCAATCAACTCACGATCATTTCAAGTCTTCATCACCCTGGAACATAACATGTTCATCCAACTCATGGAAAATGTTAGTTCCATAATATGATTATCATTAATTACCACACCATACCATTAACTTATAATGGTGGGACAAGATACTTCAATCTTTCCCTCTTTGGTAATTGATGATAACCACTTCATTTGCAAATAATTGAATGTAAATAAATGAGAGAACAAATGAGTATATAAAAACTACACAAGTTTTTATATACTCAAGGATATATTTCAAAGTAGAGATCCAAAATATATGTGGAGAACGGAATATGGATCAATACTAATAAAACCACAAAATATAGAGTGAACTCCCAATGAATGTGTGCATACACAAATGTGTAATAGGAACATATGCATATTTTCAAGTTATACTTATGGTGGGGTTCAACCTATATTTTGGCTGCGAGAAATGCAACAATATATAAGAAATATGATGTTGAATGCATACCTCGTTGAATTTCACCTTTATATTCAAATGAGACTACACATTAGATATAGCAATAGAAATGTTAGTCTCACAAATAGATTTATCATTAATCACCAAAACACTTCATTAACTCATAATTGCGGGTCTAGATCCTCACACATTGCCAGTGATTCCGGCCACGACGGTGCCAGCCAAGGGCAGGGATAGGTGCACAATAGAAATGCACATCTATGGGTGGTGGTGGCGATCTCAACGGCAGCCAGTAGCGGTAGTGCGTCGGAGATGAGCGGCGGTGTGAAAATGGCAAACGTGAAGCATACAGCAAAGCTCCGCATTGTCTAGGATAGTGGGTGCCTGAGCTACTAGGGACTAATAGAAAGCTACCTGGGCACTGGAGAGGACTGGGGAAACTCGGAGTTGAAGGATCGATGGTGAGGTCCACGACGGCAATTTCGGCTCAACGTGGAGAAGACACTTTGAGCGACAAGAAAGGCATTGAAGCTTTGGGATAGCTTAAGAATCACTAGAGTATGCTCTAGTAGCAAAGAATTGAAGAGTGCCTTATCGGATCAAAGTGGGAGACGAAGAGTTATCGTTCGACCGAAAATGGACCAACCTTCAAATTCATGAGCTCCTATCGTGCATTACCAAAATTGGGTGAGGGGACTACTTCCTCATGTTCAATGAAGCAAGGTGACGTGCTCGAGTGATGATAATACTCACCGGAGACGAAGAAAGCACGGAGGTGTCCTCGGGTGCAAGCTCTGGGCGTAAACCGGAGTCGAGGAAGACACGCAGGTGTTCTGAGAGCTACAAGGCAAGGTAAGCGCGGGAATCAACCAAAATGGAAAGGGCGTCAAATGTAGAGAAAAGAGAAACCGAGATCTCGAAGCTTATGCAACAATGGCCCCGGGGTGAGCTTCCCTCTCCTCGGTCAACAGGAGAAGTGAGGGAGAAGGAGGTGCTGGAGGGGGTATTATCCCCGGGAAGGTGACGGAGTGGAGGCGGCGTGACGTGTCGAAGCTCCAGGAGTGGTCAGCGACCGCGATGGATTGACACCGTCACTGGCGCGACGTAGGAGCTCATGGCCACATGGAGTTGAATCTCTGAGCGAACGCCAGCGCGAGGAAGGAAACAACCCTAACAGGTGGGGCCTGGATGGTAGTGGCACGGAGCGGCGCGGCCCGTAACGGTTCGGCCGACGACTCGTGGGCCGTCCGATCAGGATCAGACGGTCCGTGTTCTAGTGGGTGCGGCTGAGTCAGGTGGTTGGGTCGGTTACTGTGCGAGCGGTCCGAGCCCGAGGAATAGTAATAGGTTTGACTGATTTTGAATTTTGTTTCTTCTAGTTTGACTGGACTTCAAAATATAGTAAAAAAAAATCCTAAAAATCTGAAATAAATCAGAGAGTTTCCTGGAGTAACCTAGTACCCATGTAAAATTTTAAAACCCACTGTTCATGAGTTATTTTCTTAATTCTAATTTAAACTTAGCATAGGTTATTAATCATGGTTGAATTTTCTGTGGTTCAAATTTGGTTCCAAAAATTTGGAAAAAATTATATTAATTCCTGATAATTAATATAGTATTTGAATAAATTATATCTAGAGGATTTTCACATGTTTTTATCACTGTTTTCATTTGGGAGTTCAATTTGAAGTGTAAGTTTAACTATTGATGGAGATTTTCCAAGTGCAATACCTTATGCAAATGTTTCAAAACATGATGCATGCTGATGAGATACATAGCAATCCTACTTATTAATTTTAGGGATGTGACAAACCTCCCCCCTTACAAAATATCTCGACCCCGAGATCTAAGTAGATTGGAAATTAGATAGGAAGATTGTAAAAGAAGGTACAACATCTGTTGTCTTGATTTCCTTCAATGATAGTGCCAAGATACCCTAACAAGGTTACTACGAATGACCATCACATCTTTCTTCCCATGGTCTTTCCTTTCTTCATACGAAGGCACTTCAAGTGGAAGGAAAAAGATCTGGATACTCAGATTGAATTTTACTTCACGCTCCCAAGTTGCTTCATCTTCAGTATGGTTACTCCACTAAACTTTGATGAACTTGATACTATGATTTGTCGTCTTGCGCTCCGTTTCTTCAAGAATGTGAATCGGATGCTCCCGATAAAAAAGGTCGGGTTGCAAATCAAGGTTATCCATTTCGGTTACTTCGGTTGGAACTCGAAGGCGATACATGGAAGACATCATGCACCTCCGATAATGACGGTGGAAGCTTCAATTGATAGGCCACCGATCGTCGCTTGTTCAAAATTTGAAAAGGTCCGATATAGTGAGGTGCTAATTTGCCTTTTACTTGGAAACGACGCGTTCCTTTCATCGGAGAGACTTTGAGATAGACTTGATCATCCACCTCAAAACTCAACTCACGACGACGGCGGTCGGCATATGACTTCTGACGAGATTGAGCCGCCGAAGTCGCTCACGAATGATACAGACTTGTTCTTCGGCATCCTCCACTAAGGTTGGGCCATATAATGGTCTTTCCCCGGCTTCGGACCAATTCAAGGGTGTCCTACAAGCTCTCCCATACAATGTCTCAAACGGGGACATTCCTTTGCTTTACTGGAAATTGTTGTTGTAAGAGAACTCTGCAAACAACAAGTATTTTTCCCAGTTCTTGCTATAGGACAGCACACATGCTCGGAGAAGGTATTCCAAAACTTGGTTCACCCTCTTAGTTTGTCCATCCGCTTTTAACGAATCGTGTTCCAGATCGTAAAGAGCTTAAGCAAATGATACTCAAGGAAGCCCATGAAACTTTGTATTCCATTCACCCAGAAGCACAAAGATGTACCAAGACCTTAAAGAAATGTATTGGTGGCCTAGCATGAAGCGTGAGATTGCAGAGTATGTAGCTCAAAGGTGATGTCTCGTCAATGAGTTAAAGCCGAGCATCAAAGACTGGCCGACTCTCGCAACCCTTGAGAGTGCCCGAATGGAAGGGAAGAAATTGGCATGGATTTTATCATCTGGTTTACCAAGGACAAGGTCAGGGATATGATTCTATCTGGTAATTGTGGATCGCCTAACCAAAGTTGCTCACTTTCTCCCGACCAAGACTACTTACTCCGTGATAGATCGCGTAATTGTACATGGCAAAGATAGTGTGCCAAAGATGGAGTGCCAAGAAGATCGTGTCGATCGAGGATCCCGCCACCTCAAGATTTTGGCGAAGAAGTTGCACGTTGTTTTGGGTACTAATCTAAATTTCAAGATGACTTATCATCCCTGACGGATGGATGCATGTAAAGAGTAAATCAAATCCTAGAAGATATGTTAAGGGCTTGTGCCTTAGCGAATCGCATCGATTGGGATCAAATGCTACCTTATGCGAGTTTTCTTATAACAACAACTATCATCAAGCCTCCGATGTCTCCATTTGAAGCTCTTTATGGAAGAAAATGCGTAACACCCTTGTATTGGAATGAAGTAGGTGAAAGACAAGTGTTTGGGCCGGATGTTTTGGAAAAAGCCGAAGAGCAAGTTCGATCAATCGTGAGAAAGGCAAAACAAAGACCGACTGTGAGTAAGAGTTATGCCGAGCAATAGCAGTCGCCGAGATCTAGCTTTTGCACACCGTGATCATGTGTACTTGAAGGTGTCGCCTCTCAGGGATGCGCTGTTTGAGTAAGTGGGAAGCTTGCACCAAGGTACATCTGACCTTTCCGCTTCTAGCCCAAGAGGAGAAGTCGCTACAGCTTGGACCTTCCGCCACCGCCGATGTGCATAATGTCTTCCACGTGTCACACCAAGAAGTGTTTGCGCAGCCCAAGAGCGATGCGGTGGAATCAATTGCCCCGCAAGAAGACCTCACCTACAAGGAGCATCCCATCAAGATCTTGGAAGTAGTAACGAGTGACAAGAAGCAAGATCATCCGCTTCTGCAAGGTCCAAGTGGAGCAACCACACGAAGAAGAAGCCACTTGGGAACGAGAAGATGACTTGAAGGTCGAGTTTCCCACCTATTCTCTAGTCACCAATCTCGGGTGAGATTCCTTTAAGAGGGGTAGGTTTGTAACGTCCTGCTTTTTGAGTTTTTGAAAAATTTTAAAAGAAAACCATTTGCTTCTATTTGCCAAAAGCTTAATTTTGAAATTTCAAAAATTCGTTTGCGCTTAATATGAGTTAATCAAACTTCAATTAAATTAAAGTTGGTTTGATTGAGATTTCTGAATTTAAAATCAAAATTATTATTTTAAGAATTTTCATGCATTTGCAAAAGAAAAGAAAATTTAAAGTTAAAAGTATTTTTATTAAGTCTCAAGGAATTTCGTGAATTTTTCTAGATAATGCTATTTTCTAAATTGCCTTTGTTTTATTTGAATTTGAAATCAAAATGAAGCTTCAATTGATAGGCCACCGATCGATCTGCGCTGCATCCATGACGCTCGCGCTTGTTCAAAATTTGAAAAGGTCCGATATAGTGAGGTGCTAATTTGCCTTTACTTGCCCGAGCCGACGCGTGTCCCTGCGCGTCGGGCCGCAGCGTTCCTTTCATCGGGAGAGACTTTGAGATAGACTTGATCATCCACCTCAAAACTCAACTCAAGACGACGGCAAGTCGAGGCCTTTGCATGTTGAACCCATTTTACAAATGTATATTGTATTAAAATATATGACTAGTTTTATTAAAAATGGTTTGGGAGTAGATAATTCAAATTGCTAGTTGGACATAAGTCGAGCGATATTGCTATCCTCCACTAAGGTTGGGCCATATAATGGTCTTTCCCCGGCTTCGGACCAATTCAAGGGTGTCCTACAAGCTCTCCCATACAATGTCTCAAACGGGGACATTCCTTTGCTTTACTGGAAATTGTTGTTGTAAGAGAACTCTGCAAACAACAAGTATTTTTCCCAGTTCTTGCTATAGGACAGCACACATGCTCGGAGAAGGTATTCCAAAACTTGGTTCACCCTCTTAGTTTGTCCATCCGTTTGCGGGTGGTAAGCAGAGCTAAAGGATAGGTGGGTCCCCATTGCTTGATGGAGGTATTTCCAAAAGTGCGATGTGAGCTATGCACCATGATCGGAAACAATCACCTTTGGTACACCGTGGAGACACACAATTTGGGAGATGTAGAGCTCTGCTAACTTGGCTATGGTGTAGGTGGTCTTGACAGGGATGAAATGGGCAACCTTCGATAGACGATCAATAATTACCCATATGGAATCGGACCTAGTTTGAGTCATCAGATGTCCAGTGATGATATCCATCCCCACTTCCTTCCATTTCCACTTGGGAATAGGTAAGGGTTGGAGAGTACCCGCTGGCTTCAAATGCTCAGCCTTGACTATTTGGCATACATCACACTCAGCAACATACTGCGCAATCTGCCATTTCATTTAACTCCACCATAGCCGTGTTTTCAGGTCTTGATACATCTTGGTACTTCCGGATGTATAGAGAACTGAGGGTCATGTGCTTTTGTGAGAATTAACTCTCTCAATCTACGGTCAAATGGCACCACCAGACGGTTCCCGAATCGTAGTGTGCCCTGTGCATCAATGGTGAACCATTTGGCCTTGCCTCGCTTCATTTCTTCCCGGATTTGGGCGACTCACATGTCGGTCTTTTGGGCTTCCTTAATCTGGTCCTCTAATGTGAATTCCACATTTAGGGCAGCAAGGGACCCTTCTTCAATTATTTCTAGGTGCAAACGTTGCATTGCCGCACACAAGCCTGCCGAAGTGGGAGTTACCGACAGACAGTTGCATTGAGATTTTCTACTCAATGCGTCGGCTACCACGTTGGCTTTCCCTGGGTGATAATGAAGTTCCATATTGTAGTCTTTGATTAACTCAAGCCACCTTATTTATCTCATATTTATGTCGGCTTGAGTGAAAATGTATTTGAGGCTCTTATGATTAGTGTAGACCTCGCAACGATTACCGATGAGGTAATATCGTCAAATCTTCAGAGTATGTGTGGGATAATTAGCTTCATGAGGCCTCAATTGTCTTGATGCATATGCCACAACTCAGCCCTCTTGCATGAGCACACAATCAAGCCCGTGGCGAGATGCATCACAATATATATCGAAGCTCTTCTGAATATCCGACAGAACAAGTATCAGAGCTTTGGTCAAACATTCTTTCAAAACCCGAAAGATTTGTTCATATTCTACTGACCATTTGAACTTCTTCTCCTTTTTCAGAAGCTGGATCATTGGCCTCGCAATCTTGGAAAAGTACTTGATGAATCTGCGATAGTAGCCTGCAAGTCTGAGGAAACTGCGGATATCGGTGACAGTCTTGGTTTGTCCCCAGTTTAGTTCATTATGTACTTTACTAGGATCAACAACAACACCGCCCTTGGAGAGTACATGACCCAAGAAACTAACTTCGCAAAGCCAGAACTCACATTTGCTGAATTTGGTACAGAGTTGATGTTGACGAAGCTTCTCTAGCACAAGCCTCAAGTGGCGCTCATGGTCTCCGTCGGACTTGGAGTAGATGAGGATGTCATCGATAAACACAACGACGAACTGATCCAAGTACTCCATGAAAACTGAGTTCATGAGGTTCATGAAATATGGTGGTGCATTAGTCAACCCAAAGGACATCACAGTATACTTGTACAATCCGTAGCGAGTAGAGAATGATGTCTTCGGGATGTCTTCGGTTCGGACTTTGATTTGATGGTAGCCAAGCCTCAATTCGATCTTGGAGAACACTTGAGCTCCGCTCAGCTGGTCGAACAGATCATCAATGCGCGGAAGTAGATACTTGTTCTTGACCGTGACTTCGTTTAATAGACAGTAGTCAACATACATCCGCAAACTCTTGTCCTTCTTCTTAATGAATATGGCCGGACATCCCTAGGGTGAGGATCTTGGCCTAATAAATCCCTTATCTTGAAGTTCCTTGAGTTGTTCTTTCAATTCAACTAACTTGTTAGGAGGCATCCTGTACGGCCGTTTTGATATTGGCGCAGTACAAGGTGCAAGTTCGATGACGAACTCAACTTCGCGATCAGGGGGCATGCCTGGGAGTTCTTCGGGGAATATGTATGGATACTCGCATACCACTGGTACCTTCTTCAATTCAAGAGAGGTACTAGCTTCCATGGCATAGAGATGAGAATTACCCACAAAGGGTGCAAACACGACTTGAATGCCGTCTTCGCTTGTGACAGAAATGGATCGTTGAGCACAATCAATTTTTTCCTAGTTTTTGGACAGCCAATCCATTCCTAAGATCACATAAATACCCACTGAAGTTATTACTATTAAGTTTGCCAAAAAATTAACCCCTTGAATCTGCACTTTTACGTCTCAACAAACTTGATCGGTTTGGAAAACCGATCCTAGAGACTGTATGTGATAGGGTGGTTAAAGTGTATGCATTTCAAATTGATAGTGTGCAGGAAATGACTTCTTGATGATGAATGAGATGCTCATGAAACAAATAAAACAGTGGCCGGATTGGAATTGACAAAGAGAGTACTCAAAACGACGTCCGGTGCGTCGGTCGCCTCCTCGGCAGTGACGTGGTTGATTTGACCACGTGCTGGGACTTGGGGAGGTGTAGACGCTGCCCTTAGGGGTGGTGAAGGCCTCGCTGGAGCTGGGGTAGGAGCATTGAAGACTCTTGGCATCCCACGCGCTTTCACCAAGCATTGGTGCACGTAGTGCCTAGGACGGCCACAGTGGAAACAAGTACACTTGGCCTGATGTACCTGCTGTTTTGGGGTTGGTTTTCCACCCCCTTGGCTGCACATTTGGTGTAGGAGGTCTTGGTGTGGGTAACGCGGCAAGGCTACTATAGCACAAACAAAATTTTACCGCGCAACCAAGGAACCACCGCAAGTAATAGATCACGAGATTGCCGCTAGACGCGCCGACTCATAGCGGAAGTAGAGTCGTTGTAGCGAGTTGATGCAGTCGTAGTCGTACTCACGACGCGTCTCCTCCTTCGAGTGGTTGTACTCGAAGCGCGTCTGCTCCTCCGAGTGGTCGTACTCGTCGTGAGACTTCTCCTCCGACTCCGGTGAACGTCACAAGTTGCGGATCGTCCCAGTGCTGATGCTTTGCAACAACACCTCCGAGGTATCCACACGTACGAGGCAGGATCACCACGCGCTAGAGTGCTAGCACCGGCAGCGTGGTTGAGAAGGTGTGGCTATTAGGGTTTGGGAGTTCTTCCAAAGATCATCCTCCTGCTCCTTCACCCCATGCAACCGCCCCTCTTTATATAGGCATCCAAGATGGGTCTCGACCTGGAGGCCCATTAGGAACTCGTGGCCTATACGAATTCAGATCACCATCCAAAACAGATCCTTGTCCTTTAAGTGTGCGACCCCACAGGTTCATGTGTAATCGGTTATGACTCGGAAACTCTTTTCCGATCACTAGTCGTTAGCGGTACCTAGCAGCACATAACGATTCCCAAAGACACAAAGAATAAATCGGACGAACCTTGATGTAATATGATCTATGATCAGGTCCTTATCACTTACGACCAGTTCGTATCTCTATAGACCAGGTTGTAATTGGTCACGACCAGTTCGTAACTCCTTACGACCAGGTTCTTACCATTTTGTGATTACGTTCGATCAATCTACGACCAGCTGTATCTCCATACGACTAGTTCGTAACTGATCGAACTAAGCAACCTACTCATGCATTCTCCCTTTGCCTCACGATGCCTGGTTGAACTCCAGGTGAGATTATGTGTCAACCATGGACTGTTCAATACTTTCTCGATCGAGTGTCGGATAACATCATGTGGTCGACACTTCGACCACTAGTGGCATGGCCATGCACTTTCTTTATTAGATCACCACGAGGGGCCTAGAGACATCTCTCCTGTTATGATAGGAGGGGTAAATTCCATCTCGACCAGTCACATCCCTCGGCATGTTTCATAGCATACCCGAAAGCTACCTTTATAACTACCCAGTGACGAGTAGCGTTTGGCAACCCCTAAGAGTGCTATTACACATGTAGGGAACCATGCTGATCTCAGGTCTAAGGATTATACATCATCATTACTTGAGACCAACTAATGACACAAAGATTCATAACAATCTCAATAGTGTCTCAATGATGGGTCTATCTAACACCATGTTCTCTAACATGTGCTCACATTATTGATTCGATATCTCCATATCCATGACCGGTGAAACCAGGTCATCAATCAATACATGTGCTAGTCATAGAGTCACCGTGTTCACCGGTGACCTCAGACTGTGGGTACTTTTGAATGACATCATATAAGTTAAAGAGTTCCACCAACAAGTCACATACTTATTGATTTATAACAAATGATTCATTCAAGGAACATGATAACATATTATAAAAAACATGAACATAATGAAATATCATCTCTATGATTGCCTCTAGGGAATATTTCCAACACTTGGTGCAAGCATG
This sequence comes from Hsuehochloa calcarea, assembly GCA_036346395.1. Classification (NCBI taxonomy): domain Eukaryota; kingdom Viridiplantae; phylum Streptophyta; class Magnoliopsida; order Poales; family Poaceae; genus Hsuehochloa; species Hsuehochloa calcarea. Next base: position 32,582,107 of record CM070610.1, read on the forward strand.
GGTGGTCTTGGTGGTGTCGATGCTTGAGGATGGGGCGGTTGGGACCGCCTGATGCACGGTCTCGAAAAATTACCGCTTGCTGAAATTAGCGCGGCTCTTTTCCTCTTTCTTGACTCCTCAAGAGCTTGACTCTTATGTTCCACCACTATGGCTTTATTGACCTTGTGTTGGAAGTTGCGAAAGTTGTGGAAAGCGAGAGCCAGATGCATCTCGTCTGTCAAGCCATTCATAAAGCGGCTTTGGCGGTGGGCATCCGTGAAGACATCATCATGAGCATAGCGAGTCATGAAGTTAAACTCGTGCAAGTACTCCGTAACGTTCTTCCTCCCTTGCTTAAGGGTAATAAACTGTTGCTGCTTGATCATCAACACCTCTTCAGGGATGTGAGCCTCACGGAAGGCCGCTTGGAACTCGTTCCATGTTGGAACGTCTCGTTGGGTTGCATGGCGGAAAAGTTATCCCACCATGCGCTTGCGACGTCCTCCAGTTGTTAGCTGGCGAAAAGGACCTTCTCCATACCAGTGCACTGAGCGATTGCCAATTTCTTATCTATGGTGCGGAGCCAGTCCTCCGCCTCCATAGGATCCTTGGTGCTAGAGAAGGTCTGCGGATTTGTTCACTGAAAGTCAGCGAGTCCTCCTTGTTTGCGATGAGCGCTTGTCCCTCTAGCTGGTCCGTGGGTTGGGGAGGTGTTGCGGGCTATGGCCTTAAGGATCCTCGTTTGATCCATTTGATTCCTTTCGATTTGAGCCAATACTTCTGCCACCGTAGGTGGTGGCAGGAGCACTTCTTCTTATGTGTCGCCTTGCTGATTTTTCCGGCGAGGAGGCTCATTACCCCCTCCCCGGGTGTAGAGCTCATCGATAGAGCGAGCACGAGGAGGTGGTGACCCTTCCTCTTGTTGTTGTGCTCTCGAGCGCATGTTAGGCTCTGTCATCCTGTCGTGACAAGGAGGGTTAGCGAAAGAGACTAAAGGTATTTTCTTTTAAGTGTGGAACAATTTTTGGGACAGCGGGCATTTCATACTTAATTATTCATGCTTAATGGTATAAGATGCGCAAAAACATAACACCAAATGTGCGTACAAAGGCAATGAGGCCAGTACAAGATCCATTAACTCAAAGCGTAGCTTTCTGGTACAATTACATCCATATAGGCCCATAGGCGAATGGTAACTGCCCGAAATAAAGTTCTTGCAAAGAAAATGTTATGAGTTCAACAACTACAACCCGATTACATGAATATAAAGATACATGCTCGCTGGTCACACGTCTGGACCACGAGCGTACTACTCTAACACTCTATCTATTTTCCTGATCGAAATTCACCGAGAACTCATCCAGAAGGTGATATCCAGGGGTCCCGTATCGTCGGGGTCAAGTGGATTGGTGAGGCGTAGAGGGGATCCTATGACGCGTCCTTCTACAGGTCCCGGCCTTTGAGTGCGGGGAAAACCCACTGACATGCGAGCTTGATATCACGGTCCATGGGTGGGAACTTGCCCTCCTATTTTGGGAAGATGGTACTCCGGTAGCGCAAATGCATATGGGGAGACCTCGTTCTCCCCATAAAGCATGTGTCGGGCTCCAAGCCCCATATTGCATAGGGGTTGCAGGTGCTCCTGAGCTATGTGAGACGACGCTGTGTCTCCCAAAGCTCATATAAGGCGCATCGACGCATTTGGTCCGTGATGCGAACCAACCTTGCGAGTTGCCGAACATGGGGATCCTCCCCTACTGAATCCCGGTGAAGGTGTTCACCTCCATGCCATGCGCTTGCATAGCGAAGTGGTCGTACGGTGGCTAAGACAACTCCGTCAAGTCATAACGAAGGTGGCTCATGGCCATACGAGCCACCTCTTGCAAAGCCATGGTCTCGGAAGTGCCACGAGCCTGGAAATGGTACAGAATACTCCTCGTAACTTGTCTTGCAATGAGATGGATCACAGCCCGGTAGTCTTCCATTCCTGGTCCTAGATCTCGACGGTAGATTAAGTAACTGGTTGATACATGAGTTCGCCCTCCACATCATATCTCGGAGAAGCGCTGGGTACCCATCCATATCTTCAGCTTTAGTCTCTCTGACCAGATACTGATGACTCATCAAGGACAAGGATAGACAAGGTAAGTTAGTTTTGCAAATCAAATGAGAGTAAGGTAAGAAATGATACTAAGATGGATGAGGAATAAAAGATATTTTCACTTAGCTTTAGGAAAATTTTTTGATAATTTAAAATATTTTGACCCAAGTGGCTTACTAAAACTAACGCCAGTGCTATTTCTAACCTTCAATCAATATGGCTCTGATACAAACGCTGTGAGGACCCCCGAGTTAATCCCGTAAGACCGAGGTAATCCCGATCTTAAGGAAGTAACTCTGGGCCTCAAGTAAATGAATTCCAAGTTTACTCCATCTAAGTGGGGGGCCAACCGAAACTAGAGCCTCGGTGATCATGCACACTGCTCCTCTATGAGCACTACATGATGATCAGTTCTCCAACAGTTCAAGCGCCCACTTAAATGAGTAAAAAGGGAATTCATCAACAGCGAGGATGAGACCAGGTTGGCTCCCAAGATCAGCAACCAACATGCCCCAAATTCGCCTTCAACATTGATCACATCTATACAACAATCATACATTGACAGTTCAAAAGACATACATCAATAATAGTCAGGTTTACAACTATTACAAGTGCCTGACCGGCCAAATTCAAATAAGAACATAATGTAGCAGTGGAAGCAAGTTAAATAAACCAAAAGTCCAGTATGGTGTGCCCCATAACCCCTGGCAATCGACTGGGGGTTAAATAACTGCACTACTCGTTAGTGTCGCCTAAATCAGCACTGATGAGCTCATCGGGCTCGAAATCGTCCTCACCCGAAAAGCTAGCAAACACCTCGCTGAGTACAAAAGGGTACTCGCTAGTCTTACACAAAGAAAAATTAGTTATGCATATTGGGCAATCAAAGGATAGCATTAGTGGTTCTAGTTTTGCATAAAACACAACATCTTACATTCCTAGACCATCTAGTTTTCAAAAGCCAAGTTGTAAATCGATTATTCAAGAAAGCTTTCACAAGACATATTGTAGGACCGGAAAGGCGACTGAGGGGGGGGTGAATAGGCGCTTTCAAAACTTTCTCGCCTAAGTCGAATTCAACACGAACTTTACTCCTTTAGCTATGAGAGCTAAGAAGATCAGTAAGCACACAGCGGAAGCCTTGTGCTGAACTCGATAAACCCCGACAACCACGACACAAATGTGGAGACTTAAACTCAAAGGGTTGATCAGGCTTTGGCGGTCGACCGGCTACTACACAGCGGTCGGACCGACGTTCAACCAATGATCCGACCGGCAACTAACTGGCGGTCGGACCGGTGGACAGCGGTTCGACCCGGCAGAATAGCGGTCTGAAAACACGGGCGGTCGGACCGCCGTTACAAGACCGGTCAGACCGGTTCAGTCCAGTACTGAAAAATCCACCCCAAATCCAAAACGAAATTTGATCCAACTTTTGATTCAACCAATGAAACTTGACCAAATTTCGAGCACACCTCCCTAATGATATTGGAGACCTATTTCTAGCGACGATCCTTGGATCCACTTCGCGAAACAATCTCTCAAGGATTAAACAAAGAAGTGCACAAACCCTAGAAATATGAAAATCTTTGATTCAAGACTTGCTTGTGGGGATTGATGGTCTAGATGATTCTAGGAGTATTCCCACACATCAAAGCAAGACAAAATGGGTCAAGAGACCAAGTATAAACCCTTGAATCAAGGAAGCACCAAATTCATCCAAAAGAGAGAAGAACACAAAGAGGAGACAAATGATCTCTCAAGCAAGCATCACAAGATTGATTGATCTCACAAGATGCTTACAAAGCCACTCCAACTAGGAGGACAAGAGCTCACCCAAGGAGCATACAATCTCTCCCTCTCTTCCTCTCCAAACCCTAACCCTAGAAAAGCAAGGGAAGAAACCAAATGAATGCCTCAAGGGGGTTTTACATCTCCCCCCTTCTATTTATAGGAGAGGACTAGGGATCCACTTTTTGGGACCCACTCACACATGGGACCCACACTCTCAACTGTTGAAGCAATCGCCTGCTTCACCACGCGTAGGTTGATCAGCGGTTCTCATCGCGTCGCCAAGCCTCTCTTGTCCGAATCCCATCGGAACCTCCCAGAGACTTGCACCGATATCCGCACCGCCTGATCCAACCAGCTGCACCGAACCACCCGTTCGATCCATCTTGCCCATCCTGCACCATGCTTGAGTCACACGACCTCACGGTATCCACGATCGCTCGGACCTCGGCTCTCAAGCGTAGTCCCGATCCACTCACCGTTGACGCCGTTGACTCGCAAGCCACCGCATGACAATAGACAAACAAACCGTTTCCGGAACAAGTTCTTCACAACTTGACCCACGTTAGTTCCGCAATGCAATATGCAACAATAAAGCATTGATAACTAAGCATAAACACAATCAACACGCATCAATGCGAACTTGGCTTACCTCAAGTCATCTGCGGCCCGATCGCCCCACAAGGCCGGTCCGACCGATATCGGCGATCGGACCGCTCCCACAACGGCGGTCGGACCGGTCAAAAGACTTAGCCAAAAATCTAGCTTGAAAATCCAAACCTTCGGAATTTTCAACTCAATAGAACTTTTGTTGGGAGCTCCAAAATGATGAAACCACATCCGTGAGACTCCTCACCGCCTACACAACCTATTTTTGGATTAGCTCCAAAATCCAATTTTAGGTCGAGCCGTCCGACCGCCACCATCGCCGGTCCGATCAGTCCCACGAGCGATCCGACCGCCCGACACCACCGGGCCGATCACTGTGGTCCGACAAAGATGAAGCAAACCCGAAAACGCGAGATTTTGCAAACCAACAAAGCCATTGCCAATTGACTCATCATCCGAGATCGTGCACATATCCTCACGATATCCACAATCTCCCCTTGATGAACACATTGGCAATTTCGAAAAATGTGGTTTTCAAATTGAAAAGTAAAAATCGCCGTTTTAGCATAAAGGCACAACTTGGTCCATAAGCAAGAAAAAGCTTAGGAACCACCAAGGCGGCTTCGTAATAGTACTGAGCAAGTGAGATAAGGCAATGATCGCACAAAAGGATTCAAATTCCAGAAGATGGCCAAAAATCTCACTAAGGTCCATATGAAAGACAAAATGTTCTATTTGACCTTTGATCATTGTGAGTCTTCTTGAATTGCAATTCAAATCGAAAAAGGCAATAAAACCCGAGACTCAACTCACTATGATCACAAATTTTCAAAAGGTTCACAAAATTTTTTTTTTTGTGTGTGTGTTCTTTATGTATGAAACCTTCAGTAAACCAAAAGCTCCAGCAAAGGCATTTTCTTCAATCCTTCTCCCCTTTGACAATGAATTCATCAAGATGCATGGGACAAGAACGAGCATGAAGAAATGACTTTATTTTGAAATTTAACAAAAGGAGCCATGACCATTATCTATGTAGACAAGATACAAGACATATACCAAGCCATATAAAGAGTAGAAGCTATATTCAATCATGGCAAAACATGTCTTTCGCAAAGCTAACACCAAGATAGCGAAAACTGAGATTAACAGAATTAAAACCATGAAAGGTTGCTCAATGTCATAGATTCACTAAAAGCAACCAAAAATGAGTCAAGCCATGTCTATAAGCAAAAAGAGACTCAAAACAGGAATTGAGGCATTTTGAGCATTAAGAGAATTCTTTTGAAGCAAAGCTCAAGCACTTAGCCCTTTTGGGCAATTTTTCTTTTCTTTCTCTTTTTCTTGTGCTAGATCTCAAGCCTTGCCGCGACCATCTTAAGCGATAAGCTTAAAAGAGTGGTCTAGGTCATCCAAAACTCCCCCTGAGTTCATGCCTAGTGCAATGGCAAGCCGTCTCATGAGAAAAGATTGGTGAGATCAGTTTTTTCGCGCAGAAAATATTTTTTTTTATTTGCTTGACTTAACAAGATAAAAAGCTCATTTTTCATCTCAAAATAAGTTCAAGACTCAATTCAGCTTGTAAGACATGGCAAGAATCATAAAAGGATCACTAGAGCAAAACTAGTCACAAGATCCAACAAGACATGATTCGATTCAATTTGCTCACAGATATAAAGCTAGCAAGGGAAAAGCTAAGCCAAAACACGAAGAGCCATAAAAGAAGTCCAGCAGACTATCACTTGATATGACAAGGTATAGAGTATGAAATCAAGCCATACAAGGATAATACTCAAAGCTCCACAATTTTTATTATGCAATGCACGACATTTGAAATAAAAATGCATTATGATACAATGAAAACAGAAAGAGCAAATTCCCTCAAAACATCCAAGCCTCAGTACTGGGATTTGAGATAAAGGTTCTAGGAGTCCAGTACTGAGATGGATGAGGCCTGGGAATAGCAAAAGAAGCGTGAGAAAAATGATTAGGCACAAAATCATAAGAATGCCCATGAGCACCACCTGGACCTCTCCAAAACGATCTACCAAAAGACCGATACTCCCCCTGTCTAGGTGCTACCCGTGGTCTATCCTCACGATATCCTAAACCACACTGCTGCCTGGACCCACCAAAAGAGTCAACAAGGTTCTCTGCACGCCTAGGCCTATATGTGGTACGCTGAATAGGCTCCCCGGCTCTAGAGACTATCGCTGAAGAAGAGACTCCTCTAATGGATCTCAAAGCGCTCATCCTCTCTTTCCTCTCAATCTTTGCTCTCCGGAAGCAAAACTCAACGGTGTGGCCCTCTTTCTTGCAGAAGGTGCAATTGTACTTGACCTTTTGAGGGGTCCGTACTGGTGAGACAGAAGCACCTTTCTTGCTAGAAAGAGATTGAGCAGAACCTACAGCTTTAGGAACAACCTTTGGAGACAAAGAAGGTTCTTGCTCAACCAAACCACTTTTCACAACTCTAGCAATCTTTGGTGAGACATTCTTGGAGAGCTCTAGGGACTTAAAGCCTAAGCCACTGTTTTTCACACTCACCTTGGATTGATCCAGAATCAAGTTGAGCTTCTTTTTCCCACTAGAAAACTTCTCAAGAGTCATTTTGAGGTAATCGTTCTCTTTGCCAAAACTCCACAATTGGAGCACTTTTTAGAATCGATTGCCTCAACATGTTTTCTCTTAAGAAGATCCACTTCCACTTTAAGAGCCTCACAAGACACACAATAGGACTCCAATCCTATTCAATCTGCTCCTTAAATTTGACTCTAAAAGCCTCTTGTATCTTACCAATAGCAATATCAATTTGACATGCAACATACAAGAGGAAGAATCAATGACTTTCTTGGAAGCAGTAAGAGACAAGGATCTTTCAATTTTAGCTTTCTCTTCAAGAGTCTTGTTTAAAGCTTCAATCTCAATTGTAAGCTTAGGGCAATTTTCACAAGAGGCAATTCTAGAATAAGCAACCATTTCAGTCATCTCTTGCATTTTAATTCGATTATTCTTACAATGAGAACAAGTGTGACTAGCATCAAATTTTGCAATTCTTTTAAAGAGCTATCCAGTTTCAATTCTAGCAAAGCACAGTTTGAGCAATTTAATGGAATAGCTTCTAAAGCAGTCACATCAAGCGGAATGGCATTCATGCAAGCAGAACTAGACTTGAGAGATTCTAGTTCAGAAAGAGCATTTTTCAATTGTTCTTCAACAGAGGAATGAGCATTATTCAAGCTTGACAATTCATTAAGCAAGCTAGAGCATGAATCACAGAAATCATCAGGATTAATGGATTTGAGCCTAACCACTTCTAGGTTCAAATTGTCAATCATTGTATCCTGTTTCTTGATCACTTTAGCTTGCTTATGCAATTTTGTTCAACAAGCACTAAAGCCCTTTTCATGTCGAAGTGAAGGGCATACCTCATCGGGATCATGAAAGGATCCTCATTTGTTGGAGGAGTAGCTGTCGTGGCTGTTCTTAGCCATAAAGCACATGCCTGTGAAATCACGTGCCTTCTTCTTGCCACGGGAGTCACTCTTGTCGTCCTCCGACTCCGAGTCCACATCTTCCATGCTCACATCCTCTAGAGCTTCAAGGACTCGGCTGACAAACTTGCGATAGTTTGTCTTCTTGGACTTAGCATCCCTCGCTTGAGGATGCCTTTGTGACTCCTTCTCCTCCTTGCCCCTCAGCTTGGGGCATCTAGAACGAATGTGGTTCGGCTCACCACATTCAAAGCATGTGATAGGTCCACCTCTCCTCCTACTCCTCACATTATTGTAGGCTCTCGTGAATTTTGTGGATAGGAGGGCTAAGTCATCCTCGGGTAGTCTCTCAAGTTGCTCATCGCTCAAAGAATGTAAAGCAGACAAAGAAAATCCAGATGAGCTAACATTAAAGGAATCAGCATATCTACCCTTAGATTGATCGATCACTAAAGCCATTGGCTCTGTCGTGGGGAGACGCGAGATAAAATCAATCTCATGCGTCTTCAACCTCGAGTAAAGCTTATCCATGGTAAGCTCACTCATGTGATGTTGTCATTGATGGCGATGATCTTCATCCCCGCACCTTCACATCCAAAGCACCCAAAAGCTGGCGTGCATTTTCTGACTCAGTAAATACAAGATCAACAGCGCGGAGATCATGAAGAATTTTAGAAAATCTCTCCCACAGCTCATCTAAAGATTCACCAGGTCTTTGCTCGATCTTGGAGTATGCTTTCTTAAGCTGGTTCTGTCTCACTTCCTTGATCGTAGTGGACCCCTCGTGATAATCACAAAGAGTCCGCCAGATCTCATGAGCAGACAGCAAGTGAGCAACACGCTCAAACTCCGATCGACTAAGGCCTTGAATCAAGAAATTCCGAGCCCTACTCTTGTTCTCCACATCTCGAGTGATCAAATTGTCATCTACCGCACGACATAAGGGTTTTGACCTTAAGCCAAATCGCGTGCCCTTGAGCCTCGATGTAGGCCTCCATTCGGCCTTCCAATATGCAAAATCAACTCCATCAAAAACATGTGGCTTTGATTGAATATCGCCATCGCCATGGCTCCAAAGACAGGTTAAGATCTAGAGAAAAGAGCTAACCGGCTCGATACCACTTGTAGGACCGAAAGGCGATCGAGGGGGTGAATAGGCGCTTTCAAAACTTTCTCGCCTAAGTCGAATTCAACACGAACTTTACTCCTTTAGCTATGAGAGCTAAGAAGATCGAAGCACACAGGCGGAAGCCTTGTCTTGAACTCGACAAACCCCGACAACCACCCGACACAAATGTGGAGACTTAAACTCAAAGGGTTGATCTGGGCACTGGCGGTCAGACCGGCTACCACAGGCGGTCGGACCGACGTTCAACCAGCGGTCTGACCGGCAACTAACTGGCGGTCGGACCGGTGGACAGCGGTTCGACCCGGCAGAATAGCGGTCTGAAAACACGGGCGGTCGGACCGCCGTTACAAGACCGGTCAGACCGGTTCACCGATCTTGAAAAATCCACCCCAAATCCAAAACGAAATTTGATCCAACTTTTGATTCAACCAATGAAACTTGACCAAATTTGAGCACACCTCCTAATGATATTGGAGACCTATTTCTAGCGGCGATCCTTCAGATCCACTTCGAAACAATCTCTCAAGGATTAAACAAAGAAGTGCACAAACCCTAGAAATATGAAAATCTTTGATTCAAGACTTGCTTGTGGGGATTGATGGTCTAGATGATTCTAGGAGTATTCCCACACACCAAAGCAAGACAAAATGGGTCAAGAGACCAAGTATAAACCCTTGAATCAAGGAAGCACCAAATTCATCCAAAAGAGAGAAGAACACAAAGAGGAGACAAATGATCTCTCAAGCAAGCATCACAAGATTGATTGATCTCACAAGATGCTTACAAAGCCACTCCAACTAGGAGGACAAGAGCTCACCCAAGGAGCATACAATCTCTCCCTCTCTTCCTCTCCAAACCCTAACCCTAGAAAAGCAAGGGAAGAAACCAAATGAATGCCTCAAGGGGGTTTTACATCTCCCCCCTTCTATTTATAGGAGAGGACTAGGGATCCACTTTTTGGGACCCACTCACACATGGGACCCACACTCTCAACTGTTGAAGCAATCGCCTGCTTCACCACGCGTAGGTTGATCAGCGGTTCTCATCGCGTCGCCAAGCCTCTCTTATCCGAATCCCATCGGAACCTCCCAGAGACTTGCACCGATATCCGCACCGCCTGATCCAACCAGCTGCACCGAACCACCCGTTCGATCCATCTTGCCCATCCTGCACCATGCTTGAGTCACACGACCTCACCCGGTATCCACGATCGTTCTGGACCTCGGCTCTCCAAGCGTAGTCCCGATCCACTCACCGTTGACGTCGTTGACCTGCAAGCCACCTGCACAGCAATAGACAAACAAACCGTTTCCGGGAACAAGTTCTTCACAACTTGACCCACGTTAGTTCCGCAATGCAATATGCAACAATAAAGCATTGATAACTAAGCATAAAACACAATCAACACACATCAATGCGAACTTGGCTTACCTCCAAGTCACTGCCGGTCTGACCGCCCCACAAGGCCGGTCCGACCGATATCAGGCCGGTCGGACCGCTCCCACAACGGCGGTCGGACCGGTCAAAAGACTTAGCAAAAATCTAGCTTGAAAATCCGAAACCTTCTGGAATTTTCAACTCAATAGAACTTTTGACTGGGAGCTCCGAAAATGATGAAACCACATCCAGGAGACTCCCCTCACCTGCCTACACAACCTATTTTTGGATTAGCTCCAAAATCCAATTTTAGGTCAGACCGGTCCGACCGGCCACCACTGCCGGTCCGACCGTCCCACGGGCAGTCTGACCGCCCCACACCACCGGTCAGACCGCCTGTGGTCCGACAGCATGAAGCAAACCCCGAAAACGCGAGATTTTGCAAACCAACAAAGCCATTGCCAATTGACTCATCATCCTGAGATCGTGCACATATCCTCACGATATCCACACATATGTAGTAGTATAGATCAATCAAGTTCAAAGTGGCTATCCACTTTGATAAACTAAAGTGCATGGAAAGCCCATTCATGTCGTAACCAATTGTAACCTTGTTAACTTTAAATTTTCAAGTCTAACGATGAGGCATACTTAAACCAAGTGTTATCCATAACCGTGGACACGGTTATTCGAATAGATTATCTCTACAGAGGTGTACTACTTTACCCACATGACCCGACTAGCCCGTAAGCCTCCGGATGCCTCTGAAAAATAACACACTTCCTTAGGTATGCCGGCCGGGGAGAATCGAGATACAATCATTTTTAGCAAGAAAGCCCTATTGAGATAAGTCCCCCTAATGAGTTATTCCCATACTTAGTACAAGCTACAGATAGCGCTTTTTAAGTGGGCTCACAAGTTGCATTGGAATAATACCGATGTAATGTAAATAACCGAAATTAGTGCTTCCATGCACACTATAGAAAATTACATCGGCTCCTCCGAACAAATGATCAAATACAAATGTCCTCACACCACCATGGGACTTAATACAATAAAACTTCCTCCTTACATAACCGTACGGTACCCATATCCCGCGTGTGATAGCACGATCAGTACTTGGAGTGTAACTCCATGGCTCGGTTCTTAATAGTCCGGACAAGACAACCACAAATCCGAGTCTCGTGCATAACAACACTCACACTACAACCACTTGTACAGACCCAAAACCATTTAACAACAACAAGTTTTGAACTCAATAACCAGATATAACAATTTGGACAAAAATTAATAAAAGAATAATAATTGTTATGTGTCTCCCCCAATTGACGAGCTAATCCCGTCAATTTATCTATTGCGGTTTCTAGACCCGCAATGGCTATGCATTTAACACACAACCCTTACATCATCACAAGCATCTATCTTAAGTATAATTATAAGGGAATTATCAAGGATAACCAGCAAGTGTAGGACATAGCTAATTACTCACAACATAATGATATACCAAAAATAGCATGCAAGCAATATCATTGCATTTCAAATACTAGTGTATTAAAACTGGGATCAATATGATGCAAAAAGAAAGTTCAAATGATACTTGCTTTGTTGAAAGCTTAGTTGCTCACACTCGGTGGCGTAAGCGTTTACGTCGATCGCTTCGGGCTTTATAGAATAAAGATACTGATAAAAATCCAGAAATACCACGAAAACAAATGCTAAAAAATGCATGATTTTTTTTACAGTAGCTAGTTCAATATTTTAGATGAATTTAGGTGAAAGAATTATTCCATTTGCATTTGGCATATGAGAGTTATAGCAGTTTGAATTTCAATGTCCCGAAAATGCAATTTATTCAATTTAACATTTTGGCCAAAATTGGTAGAGTAATGGGGAGACAAAGGGTTACATACATAAATAGAGAATATTATTATAAGCCCAAAATAGTTGAGTTTACCTCATTTGAAGTTTTTATAATATTGTTATTCATTTCAAAAGCTATAGATAAAAATTTAAGATCTATTTTGAAATTAAGTGCATTAAAAATGAAAATTACCAGCACCGGTTTCATCCAATTTGGAGTTAAGATGAATTAGCTATGTATTTTTGAAGTTAATCATATTTTAAGTGTATAAATAAATGTATTCCGAATTTTTAATCCTTTATTACTTTTCTTACTAGCAGCCTCGCTAGCCATAGCCGCTGACGGGTGGGGCCAGATTAACAGTACCATTTCTCATTTACCCGGGGATTTTAATATTTCACCTGATATGTGGGGCCCATTTGTTAGTGTCTCGGCTCACACAACAGTGCATAGACCACAAGTCCACAGCGCGGTCCACATGGCTCACGACTGTGCACTTAAGGCTAAGGCCCACATGTCAATCTCAGATTTCAAACCGTTATTTGAACCTTGTTTTCTGTTCATGGTCCCAGATGTCACAGACTGATCACTTACTTAAGACATCATTTACTAAAGTAAGCAATCATTAGCCATTAAATGACCAGATCAACGTCCTAATAACTTTGCTACAGTATTATCGGTAATCTGACAATACCAAGCTGCATTCATTGGCGCATTGCTGGGGATTCCGGCCACGGCGGCGCCGGCCATAGGCAGGGATATGTACGCCATAGCAATGCACATCTATGGGCGGTGATGGCGATCTAAACGGTGGCCAGTAGCAGTGGCGCTCTGGAGATGAGCGGCGGTGTGAAAATGGCAAATGTGAAGCACACAACAAAGCTCCGTATTGTCCAGGATAGCGGTGCCCGAGCTACTAGGGACTAATAGAAAGCTACCTGGGCACTGGAGAGGAGTGGGGAAACTCGGAGCTGAATGATCGACGGCGAGGTCTACGGTGGCAATTGTGGCTCAACGTGGAGAAGATGCTCTGAGCAACAAGAAAGACATTGAAGCTTTGGGATAGCTTAATAATCACTAGAGTATGCTCTAGTAGCAAAGAATTGAAGAGTGCCTTACCGGATCAAAGTGGGAGACGAAGAGTTGTCGTTCGGCCGAAAATGGACCAACCTTCGAATTTACGAGCTCCTGTCCTACATTACCAAAATTGGGTGAGGGGACTACTTCCTCATGTTCAATGACACAAGGTGACATGCTCGAGCGTTGATAATACTTACCGGAGATGAAGAAAGCACGGAGGTGTCCTTGGTTGCAAGCTCTGGGAGTGAACCGGAGTCGAGGAAGACACGCAGGTGTTCCGGAAGCTACAAGGCAAGATAAGCGCTGGAATCAGCCAAAATGGAAAGGGCATCGAATGTAGAGAAAAGAGAAACCGGGAGCTCTAACCTTACGCAACAATGGCGCCGGGGTGAGCTTCCCTCTCCTCGGTCAACAGGAGGAGAAGTGAGAGAAGGAGGTGCTGGAGGGGGTATTTTCCCCAGGATGGTAACGGAGCGGAGGCGGCGTGAAGTGTCAAAGCTCCAGGAGTGGTCAGCGGTCGCGGTGGATTGACGCCATCAATGGCGCGACGTAGGAGCTCGCGGCCACGTGGAGTCGAATCTCTTAGCGAACGCCAGCGCAAGGAAGGAGACGACCCTGACAGGTGGGGCCCGGATGGTAGCGGCACGAAGCAGCACAGCGCGTAACGGTTCGGCCGACGGCTCGTGGGCCGTCCGATCGGGATCGGACGGTCCGCGTTCTAGTGGGTGCGGCCGAGTCAGGTGATTGGGTCGGTTACTGTGCAAGCGGTCCGAGTCCGAGGAACTGTAACAGGTTTGACTGATTTTGAATTTTATTTCTTCTAGTTTGACTGGGCTTTAAAATATAGTTAAAAAATCCTAAAAATCAAAAATAAATCAGAGAGTTTTATGAGGTGACCTAGTACCCACATAAAATTTTAAAACCCACTGTTCATGAGTTATTTACTTAATTCAAATTTAAACTTAACATATGTTATTAATCGTGGTTGAATTTTCTGTGGTTCAAATTTGGTTCTAAAAGTTTGGCAAAAATTATATCAATTCCTGATAAATAATATAGTATTTTAATAAATTATCTCCAGAGGATGTTCACATGTTTTTATCACTGTTTTCATTTGGGAGTTCAATTTGAAGTGTAAGTTTAACAATTGATGGAGATTTTTCAAGTGCAATACCTTATGTAAATGTTTCAAAACATGATGCATGCTGATGAGATGTATAGTAATCATCTTTATTAATTTTAGGGATATGACAAACAAAAAGGAAGAAATTCATTTTACACCTCTCAACTATCAAGAAAGTCTAATTTATACCATCCGCTACAAACCGCCTAAATAACACCCTCAACTTTCAATACTGATTCAAATCACACCTCAACGGTGGTTTTGCCTTGCTGGCCATCTACCACGTAAACTAATTGTGCCACATTATCCGAATCTCTAAATATATTCCTCCTCTCTCTTCACGACTTTGAATGAACACGCAGTCTCCCGACGCCGGCAGAGTAGAGTGGCGGCGCGGCCCAGCCACAGGCGAGGTGGAGCTTTGAGGTCTAGCTAGAGCTCGAACTCTCCCATTACACGTGCAGCAGTGAGGCCATACTAGAGTATAACTGATCTAATGGCTTGAATATCTTGGCCCAATTATCACGTCCAACAAATCACGACCAATGTAGCAAAGATATATTGAATGCATCCTGAAATTAAGAATGCCGAGGATCCAACAAATCACGACCAATGTAGCAAATATTGAATCCATCCTGAACTGTCGAGGCCGACATGTTCCCCGTTGCGGTCGAGGATTGTGTGCTATTTGGTCGCTGCTGCTCGTCCTTCTCTTGTCTTCCTTGTCTTCTGCAAGTGGCCATGGTGGGTGCTCAGGGGATGCAGCGGTGCGCGAGCCATGGCAGGAGTAATACGACACGGTGTGGCAAGCAGATGAGGCGGCGTGGCTGCTCAGGCGTGAAGGCAAGACTACGC
This sequence comes from Hsuehochloa calcarea, assembly GCA_036346395.1. Taxonomy (NCBI): domain Eukaryota; kingdom Viridiplantae; phylum Streptophyta; class Magnoliopsida; order Poales; family Poaceae; genus Hsuehochloa; species Hsuehochloa calcarea. The sequence goes on from CM070610.1 coordinate 32,597,503, forward strand.
TGCGCGCGGCGGTTGACACTGTCAAAGATGTGCGGCAGCTGGCTAGTGAGCTCGAGCCGCTTGGGTATGGCATGTACAGCAGAGGAGAGATGACAGAAAAAAGAAGGGTAGCAGAAAGATGATACACTTTTTTTTTTCCTGACTTCACCATTTACAGCTGATTGGGATGCCACGTTAGCATATATATTCTCTAGTAGGTTGCCACGTCAATGAAAAACCAGGGCGGTTTAAGGCGAGGACGTTATTTGCACCGGTATTTGAAAGTTGAGGGAGTTATTAAAACAATTTCGTAGTTGAGGGTGTAAATGGAACTTTTGTGATAGTTGAGAGGTAGAATTGACTTCTTCATGGAAAAAAAAAAGAATGGAGAAAAGATGATACGGGGTGCCCGATCTTCTCGACGTAGAATCTCTCGATAACTTGTGTATCCTGACGAACCACCAGTTGATCCCCCGCGCTAATGCACGGACTTGCAACTCTATGAAAAATTCGCCCAAACACACACTTGATTGGATCCTCGCTGACCACAAGTGAAGATCGTTGAACCCTCAATTCCCAGCGAAAAAGCAAGAATGACACCTTGTTCTCAACGCCTAATTTCCTCTGTTTTGGCTATAAGCACAACAGGAGAATCAAGCAAAAGCTTTTAAAATATATTAAACGTGGTCTGAGGTTACAATAGGGTCTAATTCTCAATATATAGAGCCCCTTCTCCTCATGGCTGGCCAAGAGGCCATACTCCTATTGTAATTCGGAATTAGAACTCCTACTCCAATTCCGACTCAATCTAAAACAAAAAGGAAACTCTAATTTTAAAACTGATATATTGTTTCAGTCATATCTTTTGACACAGGAGGAATTTCGGAGTGGGAGAGGATCCATTGGATCGGGCTTGAAGTTATCTTTCCAACAAGCCCAAGAACACTCGAATCGGACTCCGTTTGTGAAAGTTATGACCATTTTATTCCGGGCTGTCCTGCTGATTCTGAATCCGAATTTGATGCTGATTCCGAATCCGAATTTGATTCTGAGTTGATTTCGAATTTGATTTCGGTTGGGTTATGGGAGATCTGATTTGGGCTTGAAAATCTTATCCAAAACTTGAGCTCTAAGTTCTTGGGCTTCCTCCCCTTTTGCTCTCCCATCACACGGCTTTCTTTCTCCTTGATCAGCCGCATGAGCCGCTTGACTTTCTCCTTCCCAACCGCTTTGACCTTCTTGTTCTTCATCACTAGGCAACAAATACGAGTACCCTCCTCCTTGTACTCCTCTATTGCTTTGGCTCCGACCTCCCTCTCGGTTTCAAAGACTTTAAAGTTGTCAAACCTGAGAATGCACAAAGTATTGCTTTTACGTAGTATCCAATTATCACGAAAAACACAAAGAAACTTGTTAAGAGACAATTGCACCTGTTGTTTGAGAAGTGTAGCTCTTGCTTCATAAACAGCCTCATAAGTAGTCGGGATATCCTCATCATCCACCCTTTCTTCAAAAAAAGCCGTCCTCGGCTTTTGATAGCCTGAAAATGTGCTACACAAAGAAAACAATGTATATGCATGGTACATGTATTTATCATCCAAACAAGTTCCGTGTAACACATGATGATTTGCCGAACATGTATAAAACAAAGAGAACAACGTATATACGTGATATATGTATGAATTAATTGTTGTGTTATTCGCGTTGTTTTGCACAATCGATAGCTCGAAATCACATTTTAAATTGCACAACTGACTCATATGATAAAATTTTACCTTCCCAATATCAAAGTCAAGTAGAGTGGGTGAAAACCAATTGATACCATTCCATGCTTCAACTGCACTACTCTGATTAGTTATACATTTAAGAGATAAACAAGTAGGCATCATGTTGCGTTCAAAACAATAGACACTTGTATTTAAACCCATCTTAAAGAGACCGTGACATTACTCAATAGATGGTTTGCGCAAAACATGTAATTTAAAATCAACAAGATTATCACAGGTAATGCATATTCGATAAACTTGAAACATGTTGTTGTCTACTCCAAAATCTCCGATCAAATTGAATTTATATGTGTGTATGTAGCTATTTACTAGTGATCTTAATTGTGAAATTTCAAGAACCTTCTTAATAACACTAACTACCTCTTTTGGTTTATCGAATATGATATGACACAAAGAATCATTAAGGGATATTCTAGTAAAAACTTCTTTATGAGTAATCAATTCCATATTATGCAAATTAAGCATATCAAATTTAGAACTTGGAATCATCAAAGGAATAATAGAGTTCTCAGTTTTACACATCTTGTCTTGATGATCTATCGATTTAGTACCAATAGTGTTACCTTGATCGTCCTCCTCAGTTGATGTAGGTGCCGCGGGTATCGTAATATCATCCTGTAACCACGGGGTAGCCGGCATTCCCTCACCAACCATGGTTATCTCTTCATCTTTCTCTTCCAGTGGTGAGGGCCCTCTTCATCTTTCTCTTCCAATGGTGAGGGCCCTTGAATGTCCAACTCCTTATTTGCTTGGTCCACCTGCACAATGTGAGATACAACACTAGAAATAACGGCTAAGTTGTTAGGTTCAAAAATAATCTTACTTGTCCTATCATTTATCTCTCTCTTTTCTTTTGGTGTATCTCGCACACTCTCAATTGGGATGCTCTCAACCTCGCATATGGTGAAATCACATATCTCACTCTTTTGATCACTCTCACTCAATTTGGCTATGTGGCTCTCAATCTCACATGTGTTTTGATACATCTCATCCTTGTAAGACCGTGGGCCAGCAATGGCACAACTACCACCAACCACGACCTCCTCACGTGCTGCGGGCTGTGACGAGGTAGCACTACTCATCACCTCGGTCGAAGAAAAATTTCCATGCTCAATCTTCTTCTCAAGTGACACCCTAGTGGATGAATAAGAACTAAAAAGCCGGCGCATATTTAATTGATGTGCTTGCATGTGTTTAAGTCTCTTTTCTGCCTTCATAGCATATTTCACAAGATCTTGCAGACTACGAAAATATTCATCTTGAAGTGCAGCAACGATCTGATGATTCAAGCCTGCTTTGAAGTATGTCTTTTCTTGATTGCACTAGTGATATTGGCACGACGCATTGCATGATTCAACTCAATATAGTAATTTTGGACAACTTTGCATCCTTGTGTAATGCTCTCCACGTGGCGTAGTAGTTCCCGCTCATAATAGAATGGAACAAATTCTCTTCTCATGACCCTTTTTAAATAGACCCAAGATGTTATGAATCGTTTTCCACTTAGTTGTTGCCACCAACTAGATGCATAGTCCGTAAAAAACAAAGTGGTCACTCTCACTTCTGGGATTCAAGCTTGAACTCCATGTTTTGTACCCACTCAAGATACTCCTCTGGATCACTACTACCATAAAAGAGAAGATACGTATACTCGCGATCTGCCATTTTTAGCAGCAAAGCAAAGAATATGTATGTAGGTGTATGTGTATCTCTCAAACTCACTTGTCTTACCGAATTACATTCTTACCTTTCCGAAATGAATTGAGGTGACACACATACATCATGATGTTTTGTGGAGCTTGGTATGGATACCTACTTAATTTGAAAATTATAGGTATTGTAAGGCTAAGTAAATATCCAAACTAGAATTCAATGCCTAGTTGCCGATCACAAAGATATAAGTGAAAATCAAAGCAACTCACACGCAAAGATATTAGAACTTAGTGCAATCAAGGAATGAGCTATGTAAGATATAAGTGAAGAATAAAATATCTCGTATTCCACAAGTCATAGAAAGACGCTAGCTAGTTGCAAATAATGAAACTAGGGCACAAGATTGCACAAAATATTGATATTCTAACAATTGAATCAAGAATGAGTGGGGATTTTCGCTCAAGTTTATGGTTCGGCTTTCTTTTTCCTTTTTTTTCTCTTTCACTGCTTTTTTTTTCTCTTCACTTTTTCCTTCCTTTTTTTTTGAACTATGGCCAAAATTCTTGTTCTACCAAAATGAGCAGAAAATATTTTCCACCTTTTGATCTTTGAACAATTGTAAGAACACAAATATTAATATGCAGCCCTAAGCAACGATTTAGCTAGTCTTAAATAGGTTCAAAGTATTCGCAAAAGGATTGAAAGGTTCACAAAGGATAAATTGATTTCTCACTTTTTTTGTGTTTTTTATAAACATGACTAAAAAAATCAAACTAGGCTCAAATAAAAGCAACGCAAAAGAATTCAAGATCAGCAAACTAAACTTGATTCTAATGGACAAAAACTTAACAAAACTCACTAGAATAACAAATTAAATACTACGGCTGAATTTTTTTGTATGGCTTTTTCGTGTATGGGAAGAATAACTGGATAAAGATCCTACAGAGTCAACGGAGCTCTGATACCACCTGATACGGGGTGCCCGATCTTCTCGACGTAGAACCTCTCGATAACTTATGCATCCTGACGAACCACCAGCTGATCTCCCGCGCCAATGCACGGACTTGCAACTCTATGGAAAATTCACCCAAATACACACTTGATTGGATCCTCGCTGACCACAAGCGAAGATCGTTGAACCCTCAATTCCCAGCGGAAAAGCAAGAACGACCCCTTGTTCTCAACGCCCAATTCCCTCTGCTTTGGCCATAAGCACAACAGGAGAATCAAGCAAAAGCTTTGAAAATATATTAAACGTGGTCTGAGGTTACAATGGGGGTCTAACCCTCAATATATAGTGCCCCTTCTCCTCATGGCTGGCCAAGAGGCCCTACTCCTATTCTAATTCGGAATTAGAACTCCTACTCCAATTCCGACTCAATCTAAAACAAAAAGGAAACTCTAATTTTAAAACCATCATATTGTGTCGTTCATATCTTTTGACACAGGAGGAATTTCGGAGTGGAGGAGGATCCATTGGATCGGTCTTGAAGTTATCTTTCCAACAAGCCCAAGAACACTCGAATCGGACTCCGTTTGTGAAAGTTATGACCGTTTTATTCCAAACTGTCCTGCTGATTCCGAATCCAAATTTGATGCTGATTCCAAATCCGAATTTGATTCTGAGTTGAACTATTGGAGAGGAATTTGGGGCTGGGAGAGGAACCATTGGATCGGCCTTGAAATTATCTTTCCAAGAAGCACAAGAACACCCAAATCGGACTCTGTTTGTGAAAGTTATGACCGTTTTACTCTGGACTGTCCTGCTGATTCCGAATCCGAATTGAATCCAAACCTTCATAACTTCAATTTCATTAATTGAAACGATTTGAATCCGTATGAAACTGGAGAAAGAGACTCTTGTGAACCTTGAAAAAGTTATGGCATAGCTTGATATCCTCCCAAGATGTTGTACATGCTACGGAATCATTAACTTTGTCAACTCTCGCGCATTTGTCGGTCTGAATATGTAGCATGTACTCGAATAGCTATAACTTGTTATAGAAAGCTCCAAATCACATGCCATTTGATCTATTGGAAAGTAGACTTGAGAAGCTTTCCATATATATATATATATATATATATATATATATATATATATATATATATATATATATTGTGTATGCTAGATCCTTTCGATTTTCTGCGAAGATCATCGTGAACCTGAGAAGCATCGTGTTCTTTATCTTCCAATAAACCTTCTCCTTGAAACCTGGCAATAAGCGATAACCCGATATTAGGCAGTATAATATTCCCTACTAATTTAAAAGGAAATTCAGGGAACATATTCACCTGTTGGATAAGCATATCTTGTTTTTCAACTCTTTTAGTAAGCTCATGTTATTCTGAGGTACTTGATGAATTGAAAACACTATGTAGAACAACATAGCTACGGATGTCCGCATCACTACTTGTGGATTATCATGATGCCCTTGTTCTATTTGATTATGGAGCTACCTATTCGTTCAAATCGCTAGAGTTTGGTAGGATGGCAAATTGGAGTATGTCGTGCATTTCTCAGTCCATTCTCCTGTGGGTATCATTGCTAGTTCCATAGTTTTATCCTAGTTGCATTGTTTCTACAGATGATGAGGATTTCACTGCTAATCTGATGGTTATTCAGTTAGAGCATTTTGATGTTATCCTGGACATAGACTGGATGCATAGTTACTAGGTCATGATTTCTTGCTTCTGGATGACCGTTACCTTAGGCTCCATCTGGAGAGAAGTTCATCTTTCAAGGGAGTGCTCCTCCACATTCTATTTATGTTGGACGGTCTGTTCCCTGGCCGACGAGGACTGATCTATAGCAACACCACTATATGTCGTCATAGGTCAAATAAGTGTTGCGATAACTCGTAGCAACACATAGATAAGTGTTGCAATTTCCTGTGTTGCTAAATGTTGGTTTACTGCAACACATAACATATATTGCAATATGAAACAGAATGTGTTGCAAGCTAGCAACACCATTTTCAGTGAGCACCAACACACCTTTTTATAACTCAACTAACATTTTTTAGCTTTATACTTTTTTGTAAGTAGAAACACATTTTTTCCCTAGCTAACATTTTGTGTCAATACTTTTATATCAATAGTAGTGCACACCTCATTCCTTAATATATAGACAAAACAGGGTAACTAAATTATGTGAACAATTAACATACGATGTTTGTATACATTATCTCTGCACAATACATAAATGAAGGCTATAAAAAATAGACATATCCTATACAAAAATCTAAATGAAAATAGCTAAGACGACTTTGGAGCTCGGGAAATCCATCTTTGTGATTCTTCCTTTGGCTTTCTTTGAATAGTCATAGATGATGTACTTTCTCTCTGCTATACGGACGTTGATACAAAGTGTCGTAGTACAAATGTTTATGCCTCAACCAGTTAAGAAGGATTGGAAGCTGTTGCAAAGAACTAAACAATTCATGCATCAGTTTAATAGAGCTTCAAACTAGTGTCTTACAAGGATCAAATTATCATAAAACTGCAACAAGGATTAGACTGTGAAGGAGTGCTACAATAGTTCTTGTTCTACAGCCTGAAATCATGGGCTAAATTAACAAGTAAAGCTATGGCGAACATTAGTTCAAACATCTGTTTGTATCAACTTATAAGCTGCCAGATAGTTCATCAATAAGTTCGTATTATTTACTAGTAAATTGATGTGTAGATAACATTAGGAAGCAACATAGTTTGTCTTTCATTCCACACCTTGAGAAGAAATTAGATTGTAAAAAACAAATCAAACTTGTGATGAGAAAGCAAACAAATGGTTATAGCCAGGGAAGGGAATCCCGGTACCGGACTACTATCCGCCGGCCGGCCGGGAACGGTTACCATTCAAACCGGAAAAAAAACCGGATAAAAATCGTTTGAATTTGATTAAAAGCCAGCCGAATTTCAAAAATTCAAATTTGAACTTGTAGAACTCGAGAAAACCGGCCGGGATTTTTTTTTCCGTCGACCGCCCGGTAACCGCCGGTTACCGGCCGGGAATTTTTACTCTGGTTATAGCATATAGGTTACAGTATCAAAACTGATTAGTACTAAAGGTTATATTAATATATAGTCGGAAGAGCTTCACCAAGTTAATATCAGAAAAAAAAAATCCAACTGAAGCTAGTTCTCAATTTTCATATATATTACTTTCAACTTTTCAAGTAATATGAGATTCAGCAGTAGAACTCAACTTCTTGAAGACTTAAAGGTATGAACAAACTAAAAAGAAAAAGGAAGTGCAAAGGGAAGCAATCACTAGGCCTATTGTGGTTCTCTGATACCATCCAAAAGAGGAATCAAACAATGCCATGAAATCAGAAAAAAAATAAAACTTTATTCTTTTGACCTATTCATTTAAGTATTTCAATTAATAGAGGAAAATAAATTTGCTACTTGGCAGCTCACATCATACATCAAGATAAATTGTGCAAATTGTGATGATTCAGAATATTACAATCTTATCTTGCAAGACCCAGAGCTATGACTGACAATTCATCAGACAAGTGGAGTGCATCTTCAAGGACAAGGCTTCACAGCTCAAATTAGTATCCAATTTGCTTCATGACTCAAATTAGTATCCAGTTTATTTTGCAACTAAACCATGTCTTGCAAGACCCAGGGCTTCGCAGCTAGGTATGTAGCTATGCACAAATGTTAAGTCACCACCAATTTTCATGCTTTGATCATGACAGACCATAATGATTGAACAACATATAGGTCAAGCTTTCTTTATGGAGAGAGCTAAAATGCATGTAAGAAACCTTAATAATACTACCTAGTGGCTTGGGCAAACAAGTGTACATATGCTGACAAATCAAGGCAGTTGAATTTACAGGAAACATTGGATTACATGTTTAGAAATTCTTCCATATAACACAAATAAGGTGGTTCTTTCTTTCTCATGATAAAGCTAAGCATTTAGCTTTTAGTTTTGATTTATAACTTTTCTTCTCCTTCTAGTCACAACATAAGCAATTCCACTGAAATCTCTAGTGAAGAAATTACATGCCAAACCCTATCTGTAACAGATTGCTACTCTTTGCTCTAGTCATGCAAGCAACCAACTAGCTTCCACTATGATCTGAAAAGGCATTTCAATCATCTACTATGCTCTTTTTGTCTGATCTAAATCTCAATCAACCTAAAGAGCTAGTCAATCTTGATTTATATAAAGTTCAAACGAGTTACTCAAAGGACAAGGTTCTAGGTGATTGATTAAGGTGATTGATTAAAAAAAGGAAGTTACAATACGACAACCATTTGTTGTGAGGGAGATCCAGTACGTTGTAACCCCTGGATGCATAAGCCCTTGTACAGTTAATTTCAATGCCCTGAATTTAAATTACTCTAACCTGCAAAAGGAAAAACTGAAACACATATGATTCCAATCTCAAAAGCATAGCAACAAACAGGTAGAGGGCATCAAAACTCACAATAAGAACATACATAATTGGGGATTTTCCATTGCTTATCTACATCAAACAAGAATAGACATTCAAATCAGGGGAATCCCATGGTAAATTTCGATGGGCAATGAAAAATTCGTCAACATCAAACCTGGGACAGGTACCAATTGATGCAACATCCGCATGGAGTCAGCTGCCAAGGTGCAGTTCCAGAAGTGAGAGCGATCCAAGCATGCATACGCCTGCTGTAGATCTGAATCAAGTACTGAGAGAGAGAGAGAGAGAGGACGCCGAGAGCGGCGGCGCAGTGGAGTATTTCCCGATGTGTTTCATACTGAACTTTCAGTAGTGCCGACCTTGTTCACAATTGACCTATTTCTGTTTCTCCGTATCGTTTGACACGTTTTTCAGAGGAATTGAAGAAGTAATCGGATGAATCGTCTAATCTTATCCGGTATAGTGTGTCACTTTGGGAGCTGCTGTTTTATTCATTGAAAAAAAAATATAAAAGTTGCTGTATGTATTTCGATTACGTACTCTCAACCAAGTGATAATAGAGGAACAAACATCCTTTACCCCCACATTGAAGACTTATTTCATCAGTTGAATGGATCTCATGTGTTTTCCAAGATATACCACTTTCTCCACATAGTACGAACATTTTAAATATAAAATTATATCTTTTGGAATAACAAATGCTCCTAGTATTTTAGTAGAGATGATGAATAGCACATTGCACAAGTACCTTGATGACTTTGTGGTGGTATTCATCAATGATATTCTCCTCTATTCCATGACCAAAGAGGATCATGAGTGTTATCTGAGGCTTGTGCTAGATACTCTAAGGGAGACCAAGTTCTATGCTAAATTAAAGAAGTGTGAATTCTAGATTTAGAAATGGACTTCTTGGGTCATGTGTTTAATCTGCTAGGTATCTCAGTTGATCTTGGCAAGGTTTTTACAGTAGTGGACTAGAAGAGACCATCTAATGTAAGGAAGTGATGAGTTTCTTGGGGTTAGCTGGTTATTATCGGCGTTTCATGATAGATTTATCCATTATTATCAAGTAAATGTCTCAGCTCAGGTAGAAAGGTGTGAAATTCCAAGGACCGATGATTGTGAGCGCAGTTTCTATACTCTGAACAAGAAGCTAGTGACTTCCCCTGTTCTCACCCTCCCTGAGCCTAGGAAGTGTTTCACAGTCCATTCTAATGCTTCTCGAGTGGGTCTTGGTTGTGTTCTTATGCAAGATGGCAAAATAATTTCTTATGCATCGAGGTATTTGAAGAAACATAAGCAGAATTACCCCACTCACAACTTAGAGTTGACTGCCGTGGCTTTTGCGTTAAAGATTTGGAGGCACTATCTATACGAGGAGTCTTGTGATATTTTCATTGAACATAAGAGCCTTAAGTACATTTTCACCCAGAAAGATCTGAATCCGAGGCAAAGAATGCGGTTGGAATTGATCAAATATTATGATCTAACCATCCAGTACCATTCACGGAAGGTGAATGTGGTTATTGATGTTCTTAGTTGCATACAACTCTCTCTTCTCTGGATTGTCTCATTGCTGATTTTGATCGAATGAGAACCTTTTATTGCTATGCTAGTACAATATAGGCTTAGACACAGTTGATTCTTGAGTTAGCGGTTCCAGAACATGTGTGGGAATTACAACATAATGATCGACTGTTGCAACAAGTGATGAAGCGTCTTGAAGAAGGGAAAAAGAGGGAATTTCAGCCTTGATGAGTCTAGTGCATTGAGATTTAAAGGCCGCATTTTTGTGCCTGAAAAGGGGCAAGTCAAGGAAGATATCTTGAGAGAAGCTTATCGTACGCCAAACACCGTTCATCCTAGCGAGACCAAGATGTATCAAGATCCAAAGAAGAGTTTATGGTGGAAAAGGATGAAGGTGGACATGGCTAAGTATCTGGCTTCTTACATAATTTGTCAGCAAGTGAAGGCTGAGCAAAAGTTTTTTGTGGGAATATTTCAACCTTTGGAGGTTCCGTAGTAGCCATGTGATGATATTGCAATGGATTTTGTGGTTGTTTTACATTGTAGTCAACGAGGGAAAGACACTATTTGGGTAGTGGTGAACCGTTTCAGCAAGTCTGCATATTTTATTCCTATCCGCACGATGAATACTACAAGCGATTTGGATCCTATTTATGTGTGGGAGATAGTGGTGTGTCCAAAACCATTGTTTCTGATAGAGATGCAAAGTTTGTCTCTATGTTTTGGAAGAGTTTGTACAGTGATTTGGGCACTCAGCTTCGGCTTAGCATTGCCTTTCACCATCAGACCGATGGGCATTTTGGCACTATTCAGACATTGGAGGACATGTTGAGGTCCTATGCCCTATCATGGAATGGTAGTTGGGAGGATCAGTTGGCTCTTGCAGAGTTGACCTATAATAGCAACTAGCACTCTAGCATTCGGTTAGCGCCTTTTGTGGTTCTATATGGGCGAAAGTGTAGATCACCACTTTGTTGGGATGCCGTGGGCAAGAAGGCAGTTATGGGACTAGATTGGGTCTAGAGAACCATATGGCTAGTGGTGGAAATAGGGCAAAATCTGCTAAAATCTCAGAGCAGGCATAAAAGCTATGCAAATGTGAGAATGCAAGAATTGGAGTATGTGGTGGGTCATCAGCTCCTCAAAAAATATCCCACCAAAGGCATTGTGCGATTTGGTACCAAAGGGAAGCTTAAACCAAGGTACATTGGATCATTTTTGATAGTTGCGCGAATTGGGGAAAAAATGGCTTATCACTTGGACCTTCCCGAGTCCATGCACGGAGTACATGGCGTATTTCATGTTACTATATTGATAAAGTTCTTGAGGGACCTGAGTATGAGATTTTGTTAGAGCCGTTGACTATCGAGCAAGATCTCACCTTTCGAGTCCCATCCGATGCATATACTAGAGGACTCGGGGAGAGTATTGAGGCATAAGACGTTGAAGTATGTTAAAGTATTGTGGTCGCATCAATCCGGGTGCATAAGAGACTTGAGAATTGTAGTCTCGCATGCGCGAGTAGTATTCCGAGTTGTTCACATTGGGTATGTGTTAAAAGTTTTCATTCAGGTTCGTTTGTTCACATAGAATGATGAGTGTAGAATTTGGGGTAAGAAATTACCATAATTATGGATTATTATCACTAATGTAATACTCCGACTTATTCTAAGAAAGGAAGCGTTCAAAAGAGAAATTAGACATAGGAAAAAGGGCGTTTCTACAGTTTTTCGGCAACCTGGACTTCAGGCCTTGGCCTAGGAGGCCCATGAGGGGTTGACCACCTATAAAAGGGGGGGGGGGAACCCTACCCACTACTGTAGCTACAGTAACCACACCACTGCTGCAGTGCTGCTACTATAGCATCCTCCCCCTCGCATTCCATTGCTTTTCCCCTCCCTCTTGGTAGTGCTGTCCCATTGCTGTAGGCCAAGGAGAAAGGTGGAGGAGAGGGAGACGAAGGGGAGAGGAGAACCTCGCGGGGATTTCAACGAATTCACAAGCATCTTAAAGGGTAACGATTGTCTCCCCGCTGTTTGGAACCGGTTTGATCTTTAATCGCTATCGATTAGAGAATTGTTGATCTGTTGCCTCTAGAATCAGAAATCTGTACTGTGCTTGCTCGTCAGTTTTCGCATAGATAAATTCCGAATTAGAGGATAGGGTCTTCTAGATATTTGTGGGGTTTGTTCTCAGCTTTCCATAAACACTGAGATCACCCAAATCGGAGTTGTAGTTTGCGAGATACGTCAGTTTCTTTACTGCTGTGCAAAAACCCTGATGAGATTATAGTAGTCGCGTTGATTAATAGATTAGGTTTAGGAGATGGCCGATTCTGGGGAGTCTCCCAACACGACTTTCATGGAAAATTGTATTAGCTTTCCAGATTAATAAAGCTCAAGAATTTTGGATAAGCCATTAAAAAGATACGGTTTTTTCTTTAACTGCTGTTCCTTCAGATTGTGAGGTTCTAACTTCATGTTTTCAATTGTAGACTAGATTATGTTAATGGCAGAATTAGAGAATCTTGCCAACTAAGTTATTGTATATAATTTTGTTATATTTCTAGAGAGTCTTAGATCATTGAATTTGGATGTACCAAATAAAAGTTACAAAATTCCCAAGTCAGTGGTACCAAAGATGACAGAACGGTCTTCGGGGATTAAAGACAAAGGCTTAAATGAGATTATTTGATATTCCGATCACCTAAGAAGTTATAGATATGCTAGTGTAGAATCTAGAAAAATTGAATTCATGACTTTTGAAGTTTTTACTCAAAAGTTATGGATTTTACTTTGATAGCTGTCTGTTTGGATAGATTGAGATTTGGGAGTGTATCGGCTAAGTTTCGGGTTGCGATTAAGAGTGATTGATTTTATTTTGTTCCATTGCTATGTTTTGTACTTTTGAATGATATATTTAGTATACTTTACAGTTGCCAGGTGGTGGTGAGCACTGGGGTTAAAGCCTTTCCGTCGTCATCTGTCTCTTGGTTAAGGCAAGTATATGGTAGAATGGTGAACAATGGGTTGTTCACCATGATCATTGATGTTACTTACCATGCTATTTATTATGATTTTGTGAGGACCCCTGGGTTAATCTCGTAAGATCGAGATAATCACGATCTTAAGGAAGTAACTCTGGGCCTCAAGTAAATGAATTCCAAGTTAACTCCGTTTAAGTGGCGGCCCAACCGAAACTGGAGCCCCGATGATCATGCGCGCTGCTCCTTTGCGAGCACGCATGATGACCGATTCTCCAACGGTTCAAGCACACACTTAAATAAGTTAAAAGTGGATTCATCACAGCGAGAATGAGACCACGTTGGCTCCCAAGGTCAGCGACCAACGTGCCCTCAAACTCACCTTCAACATGGGTCACATCCATACAACATCCATACATTGATGACTCACAAGACATACATCGATAATAGCCATGTGTACAGCTATTACAAGTGGCCGACCGGCCAAATTCAAATAAGATCATAAAATAGTAGCGAAAGCATTATAAATAAACCAAAAGTCCAGCATGGTATGCCCATAACCCCTGGCAACCGACTGGGGTTAAATGATAGCACTACTCGTCAGTGCCGCCTAAATCGGCATTGCCGAGCTCATCGGGCTCAAAATCGTCCTCACCTGAAAAGAAAAACAAAAAGGCCAGCCAACATCTGGCTGGGTACAAGTGCACTCGCAAGTCTTACACAAAGAAAAGTAGTTATGCATATTGGGCAATCAAGAGATAGCATTAGTGGTTCTAGTTTTGCAGAAAATACAACATCTTACATTCCTAGATCATCTAGTTTCCAAAGCCAAGTTGCAAATCATTTATTCAACGAAAGTTTCACAAGACATAGATAATGTAATAAACCAAACAATACCAAAGTGGCTGTCCACTTTGTTAAACTAAAGCACACGAACATCACATTCGTGTCGTAACCAATTTATAACCACGTCAACTTTTAACTTTTGAGACTAATGATGAAGCATACTTAAACCAAGTGTTGTCCATAACCATGGACACGACTATTCGAATAGATTATCTCTACAGAGGTGTATTATGTTACCCACATGACTCAACTAGCCCATAAGCCTTCAGATGCCTCTGAATATAGCACACTTCCTTAGGTATGCCGGCCGGGGAAAATCGAGATACAGTCATTTTTAGCAAGAAATCCCTATTGAGTTAGACCACCCATTAGACATGGGCATATAGCACACGCTAAGCGGGCACACATGTTGTGCCGGAGGGGTCAGTGTGAGGTAGTTAGTATATTATTTTTCCTCAACATAAGTAATCGTGCTCATTAAGCACATTATATATCACACTGGGTTCCTAAGGAACATAGGATTTCACGTTCTCTATGTCCTCACACCACCTGCGGTCCAAACCAATAAAATCCTCCCCTTACTTAACCGTACGGTACCCATATCCCGCATGTGATAGTACGCTCGGTACTTGGAGTGTAACGTCCATGGTTCGGTCCGTAATGGTCCAGACAAGACAATCACAAACCCGAGTCTCGTGCATAACAGCACCTCCCAAAAGCCATTTCACATAACCAAAGTTTAACTCAATTAGCAGAAGTAACAATCTGTATAAAAAGAGATGTAAGAGTTGTTATGTGTTTCCCACAATTGACGAGCTAGTCCCGTCAATTAATCTACTGCGTTATCTAGACCCTCAATGGCTAAGTATACAACACACAACAATCATATCATCACAACATCTATCTTAAGCATATGTGTATGAGAAATATCAGGGACAACCAGCAAGTATAGGATATAACTAATCTACTCATAACATAACGGTATACCGAAAATAGCATGCAGGCAATATCATTGCATTTCAAGTACTAGTGTAATAAAACTGGGATCAATATGATGTAAAAGAAAGTTCAAATGATGCTTGCCTTGTTGGAAGAGTAGTTGTTCACTCTCGGTGGTGTAAGAATCTATGTTGATTTCGTCGATATTTAAAGAACAGAAATATCGATAAACATGGAGAAATAACATAAAAAAACAAAATGCTCCAAAATGAATGATTTTTTATACAGTATATATTTTATAATTTAATATGAATTTAGGTACAAGAATTATTCCATTTGGATTTAGTAGGTGAAAGTTATGGTCGTTTGAAGTTTGTATGTCCCGAAAATTCATTTTATCCAATTTAAAGTTTTGACCAAAATTTGTAGAATAGTGGGGAGGTAATTGATTTCATAGATAAATTGGGCATATTATTGTGAGTCCACTGCAAATTGGTTCATCTCATTTGGAGTTTCCATGCAAAAGTTATGAATTTTCAAAGTTATAGCCATTTTTCTATTGTAAAGATAATCAATTAAATGCTCATTTTCCAAATCTATCTTTTCTGATACTGAGATAAATGTGCAACCTATTTTGAAATAAAGTTCATCAAAGATGAAAATTACCAGCACTGGTTTCATCCCATTTGGGGTTAAAATGAATTTGTTATGTATTTTTGAAGTTAAGCATATTTTTAAGTTCAAAAATAATTACATTCGGATTTTATTTATTTGCTTAATACTTTTCTCACCGAGGTTCCACCTAGCCGTAGTCAATTACCTGCGGGCCTGGTGAATAGTGTGTTTTCCATTTAACTCAGATTTTAAATACCGGCGCTGACATGTGGGCCCCGTCCGTCGTGTGATATGGTCCATCAACCTCGGTCCACTGACGCACATGATGCGCGCATGGGGATTAAGGCCTTGGACCACACGTCAGTCACCCTACGCGTTGTTTTAACCCGGCCGTTTTCGGCGCACGGGACCCACCTGTCATCGGCACATTAAGTTTTAACTCGATGATTAGCAGAAAACGATGTTTATGAACCCTAATGATGATGCTACAGTCGTGCCGGACGGCCCGAGACGACTGGGCTAGCCTCGCCGGCGGATTGCCAGCGATTCCGACCACGGCGGCGTGAGCCAAGGGTACGGGCGCATGCACAATAGTCGTGCGCACCCTTGGGTGGTGGTGACGATAGCAGAGGTGGCTGGTGCTGGCAGCTCGTCGGAGGGGAGCGACGGCGGTAATACGACCACTGTGCGCCCGCGAATTAAATCTCCGCAAAGGTCCAACAACAGGTGCCCGAGCATTTAAGAGTTCTTGGAGGCTACCTGAACGTTGAAGAGAAGGGGAAAGCTCGGGGTTGTCTTGGCAAAGGGGATGGCGACGGCGGCGCGACGGCTTCGCGGGAGGAGGCGTCCGGCGCAAAACCAACCGCACTGAGCTTGGGACTTGCTCAAGGGCCATAAGTGGAAACCACCGGAGTGATGGATTGGAGAGAATTGTACCAAATCGGTGGAGGGAGCAAGGAGTTGAACTGCGGCCGAAGCGCGGCAAAACTTCAATTCCCACAGCTCTGTGATGCATTACCAAAATTGATTGAGGGGCTTTGTTACTGGCATCAAGGAGTACGATGTGACGCGATCGACCGAAGGAAAGACTCACCGAAGTCGACGATGGCCGAAAGGGGGAGTCGCGGGTGCGCTCTAGAGCTGAGGAGGACAAGGCTGCGTTCCGGGAGCTACAAGGTGAGGTAAGGTCTGGCATTAGCCAAAATGGAAACGCCTTTGGTCGGAATTGAAGAGGGAGGGGAAAAACGCGAGGCTTACGCGAGAGCCGAAGCACACGAGCTTCTCCTTCCTCTGGCGCCGAGAGGAAGAATGACCGAGAATGGGGGGCACGGGGTGACTTAAACGAAACAGAGGGACGGAACGGAGGCAACGTCAAGAGTTTAAGCCCTGGGATAGGTGGGTTTGGGCGGTGGAGTCACGCCATCCATGGCACTGTGCAGAGCATGGCGGGCGCATGGCGAGTGAAGTCTGCGCGGGCGACAACGGGAAGAAGACGACGACAGCGACGATGGGCCCACACGCCAGCGTCAGCGGGGCGACGCACGCGCGGGCGATCGCGGGGCTCGGCCCGTGCACTGTCTGATTTAAATTGGACGGTCCACATTTGGGTCAGCTCGCCAAGTGGCCCGGTCGGACTACTGCGCACTGGGTTCGAGCGCGAGGAATAGTTATTCCATTTGACTGATTTGAATTTAATCCTCCTAGTTTGACCAGGCTCTAAAATATAGCAATAAAATTTATAAAAAAGTTAAATAATTTAGGGAGGTTCCTGGAGTGACCTAGTATCCATAATTTTTTTTGAAAAATCCACTATTCTTCATTTATTTGGTATAATTCAAATTCCCAAAGGCATAGGTTGACAATCGAGTTTGAATTTTCTGTGGGTCATGTTGGATTCCAAAAATTTGGGAAAATTATCTTAATTCATAATAATTAATATAGTATTTGAAAAAAATATTTCCAGAGGATGTCCATATGTTTTTATTACTATTTTCTTCAAGGTTTGTTTTTGTAAGTGTGTGTTTAGACCTCCGAATAAGATTTTCCAAGTGCAATATATAATGTAAATGCTTGAAAACATGATGCATGCTATTGAGATACATAGTAATTCTCTTTATTAATTTGGGGATGTGACATCTTTCATTCAGCTTATTCTTATACATGATATTGATGACCTTGAGTGAATGAGATTATGATATTGAGATAATAAGGAGATATTGAGTTAATGAGATGGATTATGTTGATGAATAAAAAAAGATGTCGCATCATTTACATTCATCATGACAGAAGTTGCATGAGCCAGGTCGGTGAGAAAGTCATGTAACTATTCCGGTGAGGTTGGTGAGAACGATATATGACTAGTCCGGAGTGCTCTACATAAAATCCTGCTTCGGTGGGGACTTCACGAGAGTGAAGGATAGAGTGTGTCATCGACAGGTGAACACTCCGCTATACTGGTATCAGCTGATGACATGCATACGAGTATGACCATGTTGGTGCATTCGCATATATGAGTAAATTGTTAAATGGTGCAACTTTACCTATATGGAATTTGGCTTGTTTGTTTGAGAATGAGAATGACATCAACTAAATGGATGATGATGATAACTTTGATTATGGTTAATAAACTATTGTTTATGGCTTTATTATGAATTTGTTGAGTCTTGAACTCATTCTTGCTCTATTGTTATTTTTAGGTGATCATTGATGACGTTTTACTCAGGAAGGGCTAGCGCACTTGGAATCATGCACTTCACCCAATTAGTTGATTCATTGGACATGAGAAACTTTTAGAATAACATGCAGATTTATATCTAGGACATGATGGTATTGAATAACCTTAGATGCTTGGTTTATGTTAATCTTGGTTTATTATTTTACTATGCTCCTAGGACTTGTTTATCTATGATTGTCATAGTATTATGCTTGTGTTATTGTGACCCGTGGATGGGTTTTAATATTGATATGCAAGCTGTAATTTTATAGTAAGTTGATGTAAATTAGACGGTTAGAGTACTTTAGTGGCATTCTAGGCTCAATGTTGGGCTGGGGTGTTACAGTTGGTATCAGAGCGGGCTGTAGGTCCGTGGTGAATAGGTTAGCAAGTTAGGTAACTTAATTTGCTAAAATCTGTTAATGGTTAATTAACCTAAAATTTGACACACTGGTGCACAGTATGATGGGATGGGTCAAGCAATGCATTTTCGTTTCCGTTATGTTGCACTGTTAATCTATGATATGATCTTCTATACTTATGAATTTATGCTATGATTGCTATGAGATGATCTAGTATACTCATAATTGATTATATTGGTTATGAGAGATGATGGTTGATGTTGAGAGGCTGAGGTTGTGGTTGTGGCCCTAGGCTTTGCCAGGTTACACCACCATTCATGGTATAGGAATAGAGAAGTAGTTACCTCGGTTATCATAGTTATAGGCGTTGAGGGTGAGTTTCTTTAGAAATGTTGTTTTATTCCTTGAGCTTGAATTTTGGATAATTCTGGTTATAGTTGCGAATGATGGATTTTTCTTGAGTTAGTGCTGACATTCCAGTTGATGAGTTTTCGTTGGTCTTTCTTGGTTCCATAAAGCAATCACCAGTTCTCATGGCTGCTGATCTATTGTTGTTTTTGTGTGAACGTTGGTTATCAGCAAGATTAATCTTTTTATGGGAGTTGTGCCCTTCTTATTGGAAAATATGACTCATTTATTCGCTTAATATTTTGGATAATGACAGTTTTCATTTGCAAGCCCTTTACCATGTGGAATCTTCGACCCAGTGAATTTCTTTAGGGTATTTTGAGTGTTGAAGTTGAATGCTTCTCTTGTATGAAAGAAAAAGTTAAGAACTGTTTAGCGATGTCTTGTCGTGGTTGCGTGATAGATTATAATCAAAGAAATTAGTGGATATGATATGGGTTATCAAATTGTATCTGTAGTGTGGTGCATAATCGATCTTAACTAAGATCCTTGGAACGGAAGTTGATTACTTTGATGGTGTATTGTAGTAGTTCTTGATGAACTGTGATTAAGAGTATGGTTATACCCAATTGGAGTCAAATGAGTTATTAAGAAGTGTGGAATTTTAACGAACTGGTTTGACTATTAAAAATTGTTTAGTTTGCTAAACTTGTTGGGTTATTTGGTCTCAATGGATGAAACTAACCGTGTGGGAAGGGAAAGTCGAGGTGATGCTAGATTAATGTCTTCGTGGATATTAATCTTGGAATTACCTTTCTATGGATACTTAGAATACTTGTGGATCTAGAATTTTTACGGGAGGAGTTCTGGATAGCTCTTCTATATAGAACGATGGGATGTATTTGGTTGTAGTAATGTTGAGACTGCTGAATGATGGAAGATTTTGATTCTTAAAGTTTTATTATGAAGTTGTACCAAATTGTGATTATGAGGTGGAATGGTTGAATATGTGTTTGTAATTGTACATGTGATTTCGAAAGGAAAGTATGTAGTATCTAGATTTCTTGATGAAACCAGTTGTTAGCAACAATGATTGGAGTGCAACTGTTGTGTGGTGATGTTTGGTGTTGAGTATCTATAAGAGTTGAACTGATGTGATTTAATAGATGGCTTTTGCCTACATGATTGTGCAATCGTCGGATGATAGCACGTCCATGATGAAAGGGTTTTGGTATAACCTTTTTGATTTGTTTAGCAGATCTCCCCTAGAGTAAAGTTATTATAGTGAGGTTGTAAAGTTTTGGTGGACTCTCGATTTGAGGATGAGATGGTAAAGTAGTATGAAACAATTGGATGAGCCTTTGTGGGGGCTTTATAATGGAAAAGTAGAAGATGATGATTCTTGTTAAGAGTGTATTATTCTTGGTGTTAGTAAGATTGTCAGCAAGTGACTTATTGGGAAAACATTATTGGTTCTTAAGTGATTCATGTTATTTGGTCTTAAGAGCTCTTCTTATTTGCATTACCATAGTGACGTTGTAATAAAAAGAAATCATTTTCTTTGCTAAAGGAAAGAGTGTAGTAGAAGTATTTGAGATTGGAGTTAAGTTTTGTACCTTGCAGCTTATTGAAACGTGCTTAACCTTGTTGGTTGGCTGCATAAGAGTTCCTTAAGTTTCAAAAGCAATGCTTTATTTTATTTGCTGAAGTTCGATATTCTCTTCTGGTGGGATTTGTGCCCTTATTTGTGGTCTCATCTCTTGCTTTCCAAGTTCATTGTTTATTGACTATTTCTCTTGGTCTTGTGCTTACTATGAATGGTAAATATTTTTCTAAGTGCTAAAATCATTATTGATATTTGCCTCTTCTTTGAGAAATGAATAATGGATTTATTTTACAAAACCTCATAGAGAGTAGGGTGGTAATTGATTGGTGGTAGTCAAGTGAACAATTTTGTGAGGTTCTGGGTTGCTCTATTACCATAGATGATGAGAATTTCATAGCTAATCTTATGGTGATTCAGTTATCTCCATTCGATGTTATCCTTGGCATGGACTGGTGATTCAGTTACCGCGCTAAGATTTGTTGTTTCTGGAAGACTGTGATTTTGCAAGCCCCGTCCAGTGGAGAGTTGGTGTCTTAAGGCAGTGCGCCGTCTGATTCCCTTTTTTTTGTGTTGGCCAGTTTGTTCCCTCGCTGACAAGCATCGATAATTGGATCGCTTTGGTCTATTAGCGCGAATGCAGATTCATCTCGGTGAACCGAGGAGATTCCGATAGTGTGTGAATATCCTGATGATTTCCCTGCAGAGCTTCCTGAGATGCCTCCAGACGGAATGTGGAATTCCATATTGATCTTAGTCCTGGTACCCGACCTATTTCTATGTCTCCGTACCGTTTGGCACGACCCTTCCAGGATGAGTTGAAAAAGCAATAGGATGATTTGCTATCTAAATGTATGATTAGGCGTAGTATGTCACCTTGGGGAGCGCCTCTTCTCTTCACAAAGAAGAAAATGGCAGTTGGCGTATATGCGTGGATTATTGGGCTCTCAATTAGGCAACAATAAAGAATAAATATCCTTTGCCCCCTATTGAGGATCTTTTTGATCATCTGAAAGGAGCTAAAGTGTTCTCCAAGATTGACCTTCAGTCAGGATGCAACTAAATCCGAGTTCAGAGCAGGATATTGAAAAGATGGCTTTCTCTACGAGGTATGGTCATTATGAGTATAAAGTTATGTCTTTTGGACTAACGAATGCACCTACAGTTTTCATGGAAGCAATGAATAACATGCTTCATCGGTATCTTGATGAGTTCGTAGTGGTATTCATTGATGATATCTTGATCTATTCTAAGATAGAGAAGGAACAGAAGCAACATCTGAGGTTAGTTCTTGAGACTTTGAGTTCATCCTCAAACAGATGGTCAGTCCGAACGCACAATTCAGACACTTGAGGACAAGCTCAGTTCTTGTGTTATGTCTTGGAAAGGGAGTTGGGAGGATCACCTAGCTCTGGCAGAGTTCGCCTATAACAATAGTTATCACGCTAGTATTCGAGTTGCACCATTTGAGGTTCTCTATGGGCGTAAGTGTAGATCCACGTTGTGTTGGGATGCGGTTGGAGAACGAGCAGTTTTGGGTCTCGACTGGGTTTAACAGACTATAGCCAGAGTAGTAGAGATTAAGAAGAATATGTTAGCTGCTCAGAGCCGACCGAAGAGCTATGCTGTGTGAGACGGTGGGAATTGGAGTTTGAAGTGGGGGACTAGGTTCTCTTGAAGGTGTCCCCTACTAAAGGAATAGTATGTTTTAGCACCAAAGGGAAGTTTAGCCCAAGGTATGTTGGACCATTTTCAATCGTGTCATCAATTGGGAAGATGGCATATCGCTTGGACCTTCCCGAGTCCATGTGCGGCGTGCATAATGTGTTACATGTTTCCATGCTGAGGAAATATCTAAGAGATCTAGAACATGCTATTCCATTAGAGCCATTAAGAATTGAGCAAGATCTTACCTTTGAGTCCCAGCTAGTGAAAATTCTGGAAGAGTCATAACGAATTCTGAGGAACAAGACGTTGAAATATGTTAAGGTGCTTTGGTCTCACCAATCGGAGAGAGATGCCACATGGGAACTGGAGTCTCGCATGCGTGAACAGTATCCAGATTTGCTCACAGCGGGTACGTGTTGCTGTCATTAATTCCAGTCGCAGTTTTCTTTCGTGTAGATCGGTGTTTAGATTCGGGGTCAAATCCTGTTAAGGGAGGTAGAATGTAATACTCTGACTTATTCTAAGAAAGGAAGCGTTCAAAAGAGAAATTATACATAAGGAAAAGGGCGTTTCTATAGTTTTTCGGCAACCTGGACCTCGGGCCTTCGCCCAGGAGGCCCACGAGGGGCTGGCCACCTATAAAAGGAGGGGAAAACCCTACCCACTACTGTATCTACAGTAACCACACAACTGCTGTAGTGCTGCTACTGTAGCATCCTCCCCCTCGCATTCCATTGCTTTTCCCCTCCCTCTTGGTAGTGTTGTCCCAATTCTGTAGGCCAAAGAGAAAGGTGGAGGAGAGGGAGACGAAGGGGAGAGGAGTACCTCGCAGGGATTTCAATGAATTCACACGCATCTTAAAGGGTAACGATCCTTTAATCGCTATCGATTAGAGAATTGTTGATCTGTTGCGTCTAGAATTATAAATCTATACTGTGCTTGCTCGTCAGTTTCTGCGTAGATAATTCCGAATTAGAGGATAGGGTCTCCTATAGATTTGTGGGGTTTGTTCTCAGCTTTCCATAGAGACTGAGATCACCCCAATCGGAGTTTTAGTTTTCGATATACGTCAGTTTCTTTACTGCTGTGCAGAAACCCTGACGAGATTACAGTAGTCGCGTTGATTAATAGATTATGTTTAAGTGTGGATATCATGGGGATATGTTCCAGATCTTAGGATGATGTGACAATTGTCAATGGTGTTTACGGTTTATCGTTTCACGAGTTTTCGACAAAGCTACAGGCATTCTAGACAGGGGCGGTCCGACCGGTCCTAGCACGGCGGTCCGACCGGTCCCAAATCGGTCGGACCGGCCATGTGCGTGATCGGACCGCCATGTGCTTGTGATCGGACCATTGTGACCTAAAAGTGGTCAAACGCAGTGGGCCAAAAATATGTGTTGTAGGCAAGTGAGGGATCCCAATGCACTTGGTCTCATGATTTTGGAGTCTCCAGAAGAAGTTCTATTCGTTTTAATTTCCGAAGGTTTGAATTTCGGGCATGAATTTGGCTAAGTCCCTAGGGCGGTCCGACCGCTCACGAGGAGCGGTCCGGCCGTTATAGGCGGTCCGACCGCTCACATGGAGCGGTCGACCGGTATTGACTTGAACGTCGGCCAACTTCGTGGCGATGTTGTTTTGTTAAGTCAAAGTCATTGGTATCGTGGCATATGGTTTGCATGATGCATGTTTTGACTAACATGGGTCAAGTTGTGAAGAACTTGTTCCCGAATTCGTGTTTGCTTGTCTATGGTTGTGCAGGTTGCTTGGTGGTCAACGACGGTCAACGGCGAGGAGGATCGGGACTAGACTTGGAGAGTTGAGGTCCAGAACGATCGACGATGCCGGGTGAGGTCAATGACTCAAGCGTGACGCAAGATGGACAAGGGTGACCTATTAGCAAATCTGAGGCGCAAGATGGCGCTAGGTGAAGCTGTTTAGGTCAAAGGTTAAAGACGGCGCTTTGCGAAGCGTGCGTGTGTGACCCGTTTGTTAGTGGGCCTTAACGGGAGCCCAATGGAGTCAAACCCTAGGAGTTCTAGGCCTCCACTATAAATAGGAGGAGGTGGTGGCTGCACCATCTAACCCTCTCGCTATTTTTCACCTCTTTTGTTGCTTGCAAAACCCTAATTGGCTTAGGGGGAGTTGAGGTGGAGGCTAGGGCTCTTTATGGTTTGAGGTGAATTTTTGTGATCTTGGATTGACCACTGATCCATGATGGTGTGGGTGTAATCCAGCGACGATCACGTTCTTAATCTATGCAAGGTTTGCTTGAGATAAGTCTCTTTTCGTTCTTGCTTTCAATTTCGTGATTTTAGGGCTTTCTTTGATCCGTGAGTTTGTGATTGATTCTTTCACGTGAATTAGCTTGCTGTGATATGTGTGAATCTATCTAGCATCATCTTGATCATCAATCTCTCACGAACAAGCATTAGGATCAAGTTTTCGTTCTTGCCCGGTTTTAGACCTTCTGTTTTTCAATTGGCAATTGCTCAGGATCTATCCTAGAATTATCATAATATTCGATTGGAATAGGTCCTCAATAGCATAGAGAAGGTGTGTGCAAAGTTTTGTAAAGATTGGAGTTGAGAATCAAAAGTTTGACCTAATTGCAACTTCGTCATCGGGCTGATTTTACTGTTTCAGATCGGTTCTAGAGCCTGCCGGTCAGACCGCCCATCAGCACCGGTCAGACCGATTTTGGAGCGGTCCGACCGCCAGCACAACAGCGGTCAGACCGCCCGGCAATCGGTCCAACCGGTTGGGTCCAGAGGTCAAACCGCCCGTGCTTTGAGTTTTTGCAATCTTAGTTGATTTTGTTATTTTGTTTAGGGGATTTAATTGGATTCAATACTAGTCTTCCGCTGTACTGGTATATTGATCTTCATAGCTTCCTAATAGCTATTGGAGTGAAATTGTGTTGAATTCATTATTTGGGAAAAAGTGAGCGTGCTCCTATTCACCCCCCTCTAGTCGCCTTTTCGGTCCAACAAGTGGTATCAGAGCCCGGTTAGTTCAATCTTGATCTTAACCGGTCACTGAACTTTGGCGATGGATAGATTCTCTACAAAACCGCATATCTTCAATGGCACGACTATGCCTATTGGAAGAATCGTATGCGAGTATTCCTTGAGAGTGAGGGACAAGCTATATGGAACGTTGTTCGATCCCCGCTCATTATTCCTGAGGTTGCAACTCCTGCTTCTGCAATTCTTTTGGCTAACGACAACAAGGCCAAGAACCTTTTATATGGTGCGCTTGGTAGACAAGAATATGATAGGATTTGCAATTTTGCGACTGCGCACAAGATTTGGAACACCCTCGAAACCTATCATGAGGGTTCATCCCAAATTAAGAAAGTGCGCCAAACAATCTATAAGCGTGATTATAACAAATTTGAGATGCGTCCTGGAGAGAGCATCGATGATATTTTCAGTCGCTTTAATAAAGTGATTAATCAAATGAAAGCTGTTGATATTGAATATTCTCAATCTGAAAATGCCACCCATCTCTTGGCTGCAATCAACACCAAGGAGTGGGAGATGAAGGCTACTGCTATAGAAGAGAATGTTGATCTTTCGAGCCTTACTTTGGAGTTGCTTTATAGCAAACTCAAGACTCATGAAATTAAAAGAGTTGATCATCCCAAGAAAGACAATTTAGCTTTGGTAGCAGATCCTCTCAAAAAGGCTTCTGATGATTCTTTTGAATCTTCTTCTGGATTTTTATTTGCTTGTTTATCTGCTATTCACGAAGAGGAGCTTGAGAGTATCCCTGAGGTTGAGTTAGCCCTTTTAGCTAAAAAATTTACACGGGCTTACAACAATGTGAGAAATAAAAAGAGAGGTGGTCCTGTTACTTGCTATGAGTGTGGAGAGCTCTACCACATCCGGGCCAATTGCCCCAAGCTAAAAGGTAAGGGCAAGCACAGGGAGGAAAAGACAGCCTGGAAGAAGCCTCATGAGAACAACTCTGAGTATGATGCTGTCAAGCTCATAAAGGCCGCTCATCGGGTCCTTGCCTCTTTTGGAGAGCAATCCGTGAGCGATGTGGACTCGGGAGCGAAGAGGACAAGAAAGGGAAGGCCAAGGACTTCACCAGCATGTGCTTCATGGCTGACACTAACGACATTGATGATAATGAGGTATCCCTCTCTTATGATGAGCTTTCTGCTAGATATGATTCCATATATGAGCAACTGCTTAGTCAAGATGAAGCGCTAGAATTTGTCATGACTAAAAATAAGAAACTAGAGTCAAAAATTGGTAAATTGAAACTAGAACTTGCAAATGTTAAGACTCTTGAACCTGATGAATGTTTATCTTGTCATGATATGCACTCAGAATTGGCTAAACTGCAATCTGCTCACAATATTGCTTTACAACAACTTGAAAATGCTAGAACCGAGCTAATTGAAATTAAATCTGCTCCTTGTGAAAAATGCTTAGAGTCTAGCAAGTTGATTGCTTCTGATGTGATTGATTCTAGCCCTTGCACTTCATGCTTAGAAAAAGAACGTGAAATCAAAGATATCTTAGAAGCTGCTAGAGTCAAATATGCTAAGCTTAAGGACAATATTGAGACTACTATTTGTGCTTCTTGTTCCGCTCTTAAGCTTGAAATTGCTTTATATAAGGAGAAATCTATGGATAAAACTTGTGATGCTTGTGTTAATTTGAGAAAAGAAAATGCTTACCTTCATGATACATTAGAGAAATTTTCTAAAGGTAAGAAACAGTTAAACATGATTCTTGACAAGTCTAAAACTCCTTATAAGAAGCAAGGTTTAGGATTCAATTCTTTTCAAGACAATTCAAAGCCAAAAGTCATTCAAGTCTTGGAAAAAGGTTTAATTGAATTCAAAACACAACCTGCAAAAACTTCTTTTAAATCTGCAGGTTTTGCCCAACCATGTGTTAATTCAAAGGGTGCTTCTTCTAGTGGTACCAAGTACCATTGCACTTATTGCAAGAAAAGTGGGCATTTGATTGAGTTTTGTTGGCGTAGGTTGAAAAATAATAAGAAAAATTTTGCTAGTATTTCATCCACTCAACCTAAAGCTTTTATGAGACATGGTCATTTTGAAAGAATAAACCTGGGTTAGGTTTTGTTTCACATGCTTATCATCATGCTCCTAGACAGGATAATTCTCATGTTCTTGTGACCATTACTCATGATAGGAATGCAAATAGAATCAAGGATAACACTTCTGCTTTGCATACTACTCGCAGACGTGTGTCTCAGTACTGGGTTCCCAAGTCTTATTTAACTAACCCCAGTATCGAGACATATCGTTCTTATGTGCCTTGATTTTTCAGGATTGCCGCGGAAAGAGGAAGGGCACGTGCTTTGTCGACTCCGACTGTTCACGTCATATTGCCGGAGACTCAAGATGGTTCACCTCCTTCACGTGGTAGACGGGTTTCAAGCATCTTCGAGAACTTCCCATCACCAGGCCTTTAAGCTCATATTCAGGTATTTACACTCTACTCTCTTTGTATGACATTTGATATTCCTGTTTTTTATCTTTGTCCATTCGGGGGTTTTTCTTATCCTATTTGTGTGGGCTGTCGGCTAGATAGGAAGAGTACCTCAAGCGCTTGTCACCCACTAGGCACTTCTCTTGTCTATTGACTTTATCCTCACCAAACCTTTAGACCCAACTAGGTTTGCCACCTTGAGAAGCGAGTTAGGGGTAATTTATCTTTATGGGTTGGTTTGAGGGGGAGTTTGATCTTTTCTGATCTTTCCTTGTTCTTTTGATCTTTTATTGTTCTTTTTTGAACTTAGTGATCTTTTTGAACTTTTTAGGTTTTTAGGTTTTTTATTGCATCTCATTGTATCATATTGCATTCATATGAAAAATACAACAAGTGGTATGAAAAATCCAAAAAGATGCATTGTAATATAAGATTTTCTGCTTATCTTTTAAAATTGATGAAGCTTTGCCTATTACCCTTTGGAGCTTTAGTACTTCAATTCGTGCTCAATGTCATGTCCAGTTCTTTGACTTGCTAAAATTATCATGCTTTTACATGTGTAGCTAAGTCTTTGCTATATGAGCTAGAACTTTAAAACAACTCGAACTAAGAAATTGTAATTTGTGGATGTTTTAGCGAGTTGCGCAATTAGTGCTCCTCTTGTGACATTGGCCCTGTCAGAATTGCTTTGTTTGCTCTTTGATCTAAAATTGACCATTACTTGAGCTTCTGTGTTCTTGAGATTCTAAAACTGCTCATGTGAAAAATGAAAATCAAGATTGTCTTATGCTTAAATTGTGCCAAACTATTCTTACGAGACTGCTTGTCAAATGACATGAACTTGGAGATAGTTTGATGAACCAGACGATCTCATGGGGACTGCTTGTCAGAAATGACATGAACCTTAGAAAGAGTTTGTGGATGGCTCCTAGTCCAGGATCTTCTTTACTAAGATATACCTTTAATCAACTTCTGGTCGAAGCTTAGGATGAGTTTGTGGATGGCTCCTAGTCCAGGATCTTGTCACTAAGTTAGATCATTAGTCAACTTCAATATTCAATGCATATGAGAAAAATGTTGACAAATGTGCTTTTACAAAATATTGAGCAAAATGATTCAATACAGGACCTGATTGACTCTTAATGTGGTCTTTGTTAGATTTTTGATCTCACTTTGACATTTTGACATGGCCAATTTCACTTTAGGATCCCTGTTGATGAACTTGCTGAATTTAAAGCGTTGCTTAAATTGATCAAATCTACTTCTTTACTTTTGAGCCTTTGTGCTTAGCTTTGATATACATGCCTTACCATGATCTTGCTAGCGCTGTCAGGCTTGATATGCTGTTTGTGCAATATTAGAAATACTGGCTAGCTCTTTTGGGTAATCTCCAAAGCTTCTTGTAATCAAAAATTGAAAAATACAAAAATAAAGCCACTCCATTGCACTTCATGCATACTCCTCTTTATGTTTCTTCTGTTTCTGCTTCTTTTTTTATTCTACATTTGTTATCTCTGGATGAGAGGAAGGCGTGATTCCTTGATGAATCCATTGTCAAAGGGGAGAAGATGTGTTAATGAGAAGATATTTCATTGTTGGGGGAAAAGATTTTACAAAGGGGGAGAAACCGAAAATTTGAAAGTTTTTGAAAATTGAGGATCATAGTGAGGGGGAGTTCTTGAGTTGCATTCTTATTGTCTTATTGTATATTCTGAACTTGAATTGCATTCTTTTATCCTCACAATGATCATAGGTCAATTGAACAATTGTTCTTTCATATGGACCTCATGTGAGAATTTTGACCCTTTTCTGGAAATCAAAGTTTTTTATGCTTACTTTTGCCTTGTCTCACATGCCTATACTATTCTGATGCCAGCTTGGTCATTTACATTGCTTTTTCTTGCTTATGGACCAAGTTGTGCCTTTGTGCGAAAACTGCGACTAAACTCGTTTTCAAACCTCTTACTTACATTTTTTGGATAATTGCCAATGTGTTCATCAAGGGGGAGATTGTGGATATCATGGGGATATGTTCCAGATCTTAGGATGATGTGACAATTGGCAATGGTGTTTACGGTTTGTCGTTTCACGAGTTTTTGACAAAGCTACAGGCATTACGGGATGGGCGGTCCGACCGGTCCTAGCATCGGGTCCGATCGTCCCAATCGGTCGGACCGGCCATGTGCGTGATCGGACCATTGTGACCTAAAAGTGGTCAAAACGAGCTGGACCAAAAATAGGTGTTGTAGGCAAGTGAGGGGATCCCAATGCACTTGGTCTCATGATTTTTGGAGTCTCCAGTAAGAAGTTCTATTCGTTTTAATTTCCAGAAGGTTTCGGAATTTCAGGGCATGAATTTCGGCTAAGTCTCTAGGGGCGGTCCGACCGGCTCACAGGGAGCGGTCCGACCGGCCAAGGGGCGGTCCGACCGGCTCACATGGAGCGGTTAGACCGGTATTGACTTGAACGTCGGCCAACTTCGTGGCGATGTTGTTTTGTTAAGTCAAAGTCATTGGTATTGTGGCATATGGTTTGCATGTTGCATGTTTTGACTAACATGGGTCAAGTTGTGAAGAACTTGTTCCCGAATTCGTGTTTGCTTGTCTATGGTTGTGCAGGTTGCTTGGTGGTCAACGACGGTCAACGGCGAGGAGGATCGGGACTAGACTTGGAGAGTTGAGGTCCAGAACGATCGACGATGCCGGGTGAGGTCAATGACTCAAGCGTGACGCAAGATGGACAAGGGTGACCTATTAGCAAATCTGAGGCGCAAGATGGCGCTAGGTGAAGCTGTTTAGGTCAAAGGTTAAAGACGGCGCTTTGCGAAGCGTGCGTGTGTGACCCGTTTGTTAGTGGGCCTTAACGGGAGCCCAATGGAGTCAAACCCTAGGAGTTCTAGGCCTCCACTATAAATAGGAGGAGGTGGTGGCTGCACCATCTAACCCTCTCGCTATTTTTCACCTCTTTTGTTGCTTGCAAAACCCTAATTGGCTTAGGGGGAGTTGAGGTGGAGGCTAGGGCTCTTTATGGTTTGAGGTGAATTTTTGTGATCTTGGATTGACCACTGATCCATGATGGTGTGGGTGTAATCCAGCGACGATCACGTTCTTAATCTATGCAAGGTTTGCTTGAGATAAGTCTCTTTTCGTTCTTGCTTTCAATTTCGTGATTTTAGGGCTTTCTTTGATCCGCGAGTTTGTGATTGATTCTTTCACGTGAATTAGCTTGCTGTGATATGTGTGAATCTATCTAGCATCATCTTGATCATCAATCTCTCACGAACAAGCATTAGGATCAAGTTTTCGTTCTTGCCCGGTTTTAGACCTTTTGTTTTTCAATTGGCAATTGCTCAGGATCTATCCAAGAATTATCATAATATTCGATTGGAATAGGTCCTCAATAGCATAGAGAAGGTGTGTGTAAAGTTTCGTAAAGATTGGAGTTGAGAATCAAAAGTTTGACCTAATTGCAACTTCGTCATCGGGCTGATTTTATTGTTTCAGATCGGTTCTGGAGCCTGCCGGTCAGACCGCCCATCGGCACCGGTCAGACCGATTTTGGAGCGGTCCGACCGCCAGCACAACAGCGGTCAGACCGCCCGGCAATCGGTCCAACCGGTTGGGTCCAGAGGTCAGACAGCCCGTCCTTTGAGTTTTTGCAATCTTAGTTGATTTTGTTATTTTGTTTAGGGGATTTAATTGGATTCAATACTAGTCTTCCGCTGTACTGGTATATTGATCTTCATAGCTTCCTAATAGCTATTGGAGTGAAATTGTGTTGAATTCATTATTTGGGAAAATGTGAGCGTGCTCCTATTCACCCCCCCTCTAGTCGCCTTTTCGGTCCAACATTAGGAGATTCCCGATTCAGGGGTGTCTTCCAACACGACTTTTGAGGGAAATTATATTAGCTTTCCAGATTGATAAAGCTCATGAATTTTGGATAAGCCATTAAAACGATACGGTTTTTTCTTTAACTGATGTTCCTTCAAATTGTCAGGTTCTGACTTCAAGTTTTCAATTGTAGATTAGATTATGTTAATGGCAGAATTAGAGAATCTTGCTAACTAAGTTATTGTATATAATTTTGTTATCTTGCCAGAGAGTCCTAGACCACTGAATTTGGATGTACCAAATAGAAGTTACAAAATTCCCAAGTCAGTAGTACCGAAGATGACAGAACGATCTTCCAGTCATCTGAGAAGTTATAGATATGCTAGTGTTGAATCTAGGAAAATTGAATTCGTGACTTTTGAAGTTTTTACTCAAAAGTTATGGATTTTCCTTTGATAGTTGTTTGTTTGGATAGATTGAGATTTGGGAGTGTATCGGCTAAGTCTCGGGTTGCGATTAAGAGCGATTGATTTCATTTTGTTTCATTGCTATGCTGTGTACTTTGGAATGATATATTTAGTATACTTTACAGTTGCCAGGTGGTGGTGAGCACTGGGGTTAGAGCCTTTCCGTCGTCATCCGTCTCTCGGTTAATGCCAGTACATGGTAGAGTGGTGAACAATGGGTTGTTCGCCATGATCATTGATGTTACTTATCATGCTATTTATTATGCTTTCATTCAGCTTATTCTTATACATGATATTGATGACCTTGAGTGAATGAGATTATGATATTGAGATAATGAGGAGATATTGAGTTAATGAGATGAATTTTGTTGATGAATAAATAAAGATGGCGCATCATTTACATTCATCATAATAGGAGTTGCATGAGCCAGGTCGGTGAGAAAGTCATATAACTATTCCGGTGATGTGTTTATGGGTCAGTAATAACATCAGGTCATCACAGACGGTTTTCGAACCGTGTGTGATGCATACTATCACAGACGGTTATTAACTCAGAATCGTCTGTGATAGTTGACTATCACAGACGGTTTGTAGATGAAGTCGTCTGTGATAGCGGATGTATCATAGACGGTTTGTAGATGAAACCGTCTGTGATACATCCGCTATCAGAGACGGTTATGAGTTAATTACCGTCTATGATGGTATGTGATAGCGGATGTATCACAGACAGTTTGGAAACCATTTGTGATACATCCGCTATCACAGACGGTTATGAGTTAAAACCGTCTGTGATGCATACTATCACCGACGGTTATTTACTCAGAACCGTCTGTGATAGTTGACTATCACAGACGATTTGTAGATGAAATCATCTGTGATAGTGGATGTATCACAGATGGTTTGTCCTAAGGAACTGTCTATAGTAACTATCACAAACGATTTGTAGATGAAACCGTCTGTGATAGCGGATGTATCACAGGCGGTTTGTCCTAAGGAACTGTCTGTGGTATTCTTTTGTATTGATAAATCTATTTCTGTTTGTTGACTAGCCTCGGGATGTGTTAGCCATGCCCTCTGAAAGAAGTAGAAACACAACAAGTATATGTGTACATCAAATTCACATCCATTTCAGAAATAAACACATCTATTTCATAAATCAATTAACTCAAATGAACTTAAATTAACCATTCATGAACACATGCACACATATACCATTAAGTAAAATTTTATCACAATCAAGTTTAATCTACATTGTGGAACTCTCCATTTGGGTTTATGACCTGAGACAACAAGAAGTACGCAAACTGTCCTCGAATGCCTTTGAGCTCGGTCTGTTCCAATGCAGTTGTAGCGATGGTAACAAGATGTCACTAGGAAGATTAAAGTCATGCATATATATAAATTGATAAGTATGAAATAATTATTGCAAGATTGATAAACCTGAGGATCATTGGTCATCGTAGAATCGAGGAGTAGTTGCATGTTGTGGTAAACATAGTGATGAGGACATCCCTACCATGGATATAACCGTGCCTGCACACACAACTCATCCACAACCAGTACAAGGACCTCTTACCCAAGCTCGTGCTCGCCAACTTAATTACCAGGTGAATTCGTTCCTATGTTTATTTATTACTGAGAATAGACCACTACCTAATGCAAGTGATTTAATTATGCTTAGGAACATAGGAAAGGACCAAGGAGAGGCATGTGGAGTCATGGACATGCATGGAAGGCATAATAGAGATCACCACGTCACTTTGAGTCCAAGACAAACAAGTGTTTGAGTTGGGCTCGTTCTGGAGTCGGATTCGGACTGCGGTGTTAGGACTAAATTTAAACGGGCGTAACTTCTTCATACGGACTCCGTTTGGGGTGTTTCTGGACTTCATAGAAAGATTATCAAGTCTACTTTCCAACGGATCCAACCTCATCATCAAATTCTGTCCGAGCTGGCTACAATTATCAAAAGAATCTGTATCTATTTCAGGGTCCGAGTCGAAAGGGTGCTGCGCCACCTCCACTTGGGCCCACAGGCTTGTAACCCTAGGTCGTGCATCTACCTCGCTGGCCGCCACCCCTGATCGTTTTCCTATATAGGAGCCGCCATCTCCCTCGCTTGAACTCGGATTTCATTGAGTTTAGATTTAGCCATTGTGCAAACTTCTGTTCTTCAGTTGTGTCGACCGACCACCTGTCAAGACAACCTTTGGGATCCCACTTTTGTTTCAATACCATATGCACTTCAATCATATTCGCAATGTCAGATTTCCTACATCTTATTCTTGCTAGTTCTTCGGTTGCTCCCAGGAATTGAACTTCGTGTTCAGGTTGATCGCGCTTCCAGCAAGGTTAATAACATATCAGAGTTGGATCAACGATTGCTAAGGCGCAAGCGTCGTCGTACAGTTGTAGTCGGATCGCGAGAGTCACCTCCACCAAAATCGATAGTTATTAATCTCATCGAAAGATCGGGCACCCCGCCTTCATCAAGTGGTATCAAAGCTCAACGTTGCTCGGTGAGAATTTACTTTTCTGTAGTTAGGTTTCTTATTTCCGAAAGTCTAGAAAAAGCCAAAAAAAATTATAGGATTACATCACCTTTCTATCCAAGACCGTTTGTGCCATTACATCTTTCTTTTCAGTAATTTGCATTGTTGAATTTGTGTTGCATCGTCGTGTCACGTTGGTGGTCTTAGCTCAGTTCGGTGTTTAGTTCATACCTTGCCGCGGCAATCAACTCACCCTACCGCGGCCTTCAGCACATCCTGCAGCACGTTGCCGCGACCACCTCAGTGCCTACCGTGGCAACCACCAAGCCGCCGCTACCCTTGCTGTCGTGGCCTCCCGAATACGCTGCCGCTAAATCCTTTCATTGTCGTGCCAACCCAAGCACCCACCTTGACTCTTGCCACCGCCCCACTTTGGTAAGAAGAGGAGGAAACCCTAGCGGTGATTTGGGTTTCGGAGAGGAGCAATCAGAATAGGAAAGTTCAATCTATTACCTATTTCGGATAGTTAAAAAAAGAAAAGAAAAGAAAAGAAGAGATTGTTTCGTGCTGCTAGAAGGAAACATTGACTTCGGCAACACGATCAAAAAAATAATATCAAAGTTTAGAGAGAGAGAGTTTTGGAAGAGGCTTGAGCCAGACGCTCATTCGCAAAAGGTTTGTGACCCATATACCTCCCTAGGCCCGGAAGAGATTGTTTCGTGCTGCCAGAAGGAAACATCTTTTAATTACCTTTATACCCCTGCCTTCTGCAAAAAGTTTGTGACCCATATACCTCCCTAGGCCCGGAAGAGGATTTGGAAGAGGTTTGAGCCAGGCGCTCATTCGCAAAAAAAAAATCAGAGCAAAAAAAAAGAGGAGCAAAAAACGTCCTCTCTTCCAGGGCTGTTGGCACATTTTTTCTTTGCTGCTTTATTTGTATTCCTCTACTTGTTTCCATTGTTGGTTTTGCTATTCCCTGGTCTAGGCAAGGATCGGCAATTTTGACTAGTATTTTGAACATTTATTCAACTTGCATTTGCTGAATTGATTGTTGCTATTCCATTGCTACCATACTTGAGCCTTCCCAGCTACACCTTTTCTATAACCGTACAGACTGCACTTCACTTGGCAATCACTCCATCCAATCTTCGGAGATATGTTGACACTGGTGGTTGCCGATCACCCTTGTGTGCTTGGTAAGAATTGGTAAGAATTCGATAGAAGGCTCGAGTGTGAGCGACTTTTGAATCACCACATCCTAGTTGTTGTTAGGGACATATTCTTGTGTTTTGCTAACAATTGCAGGTTCTACAGAGCTTTCGGATGATGATACATCTCATACTACTCGTACGAAGGGCATCATACAACACTTCCAGCGCGAAATGAACCTTCGTACGGAGGGTCTTGAGGAAGATGTTAGGGTCACGAATGAGCGACTTGCTCAAATTGAGAGCGCCCAGATTGAGACAAACACCACACTTGCTGCGATGGAGAGAGTGCAAGAAGTCACTAACACTTCTTTGGCAGGTATTATGGCGCGCCTTGACGAATATAACACCCTGACTATAAGGAAGTCAAGATGTCACCTACAATCACTAATCTTTAGGAAATTCACCACAATAAGTATTTCTAGAATTGGCATACCACAAGGATAAACGTGAACAGGAAATCATCAACAGTTTAATCAACGGATTGGAAATAAACATTTCAGGAAGATATGGTAAATACGGCCATGTTGGCTTATTACAATTCAACACAAGTTATAAATAGAAGACAAAAGTAAGTTCTCGAATGTTTTGAATTATGATAGTGAGTGCATCGTGTTGATCTACCCTCCATGAAACCGATCTTCCTTGTCATTTACCTAAATAAAACAACAAAGCAAGAATGAGCCAAAGACTCAGCAAGTACTTGAAAGTAACAATCACATCTATTGAACCATATACATTATCACAGATTGAACATTCATTGGAAACAATTATTTTGAATGGATGAAATGAAATGATGCAATGAAGGAAGTGGACATATTGCAGCATATACCGGTATAGCGAGTGAAACACCCGTCGGTGTTCACTTAAAGTAATCGTATGAAGAATGTTTCATACGACCGTCCAACGTGGCCCACATTGGAATGGTGGACTCACGTACCCATTCTGGAATTGATGGGATTTTCAAGTGCCCATACTGGAATTGATGGGTCTTACAAAGGTAATTTATGCATGTCATGATGTGATCCCATGGCAATATTGAATAGTACTCATAAATGAAAAGGTACACATGGCATTCATCTACAAATACGAACAAATATAATCATTCATTCACACATCACCTAATGCATCAATTATAGTATACAAGTTACTTGCCTGCCGCGCTGCGACGGGTTGAGAGGTAACTGAGATACCCCTCCACTCACCGCTTCACCGCCTACAATATAAAATAATTAAAATGAGGACAAACGAGCAAGACATCGCTACACGTGCCCTCCCACAATCTCTAACCAAACCAACCAAACAAAAGGTTCAATTTGATCCATTCGCCCAAACCTTCCAAATACCCCTAAACTGGCAGTTTTACTAGCAAATTCACCAATAAATAACCGTAAGTCCAAAAGACCTGAAACCAGTGCTCATCTTCTCTTAACGTAATGGGCTACGAAACTCTAGTTGATGGTAAACTCTAATTCGGCCAAAACAGTGGTCTAACCATCCAATGAAAAACTATAACTGCAGTCTGTCCAGAATTCAAAACAGCCCTAAAGAAAAGGCTCTAACTTTTAAACCACTGATCCAAATAAAGTGATCTTTATCAGCCTGGAAACATGGTGAAATTATCTTCATAAACCTAGTTGGGTGGACGACCTGGTTCTGAATCTAACTAGATCCAAACCTAGGTGCAACCGACTATACCCAGAATTTCTGACAGACAGAGCAGTACGTGGTAAAACAGTCATAACTTTTAATCTACTGGGTGAAAATTTGTGATCCAGGTGCCAAAAGAAAGCTAATGAAACAATTGGAACAATTCTCCAGAAGACACAGATGTCCAATTCGGCCTCTACGACGCCCAAAACTGAGGTACAACATACTGGACAGAATCAATCTATTGACAGAATCAAAACGAAACTACAAATCCAATCGGATTCTCAACTCTAATGGAATCAAACAACGAATCGGAGGTCTAATTACCCTTGTAGACCAGTAGGACGACGAAGATCCGCTGCACACGGGTCTTCCTCCCTTCCCCTCTCTTTCCTCTCTTAGGGCCGGCCACCGGGAGACGATGAACGGCCGTCGACGTCGGCGGGGAACGGAGATGTTGGAGGGGAACTTGAGGAGGAGCGACGGGGATCACCGGAGATGGCACCACCAACAAGGAGCAGCAATGGAGGCCGGCTTGGGGGAGAGGAGGAGGCGGCCAAGGGGGAGGGGAAGGGACAAGGGGGCGGCTAGGGTTTTGGGGGGGGGGAGTGGCGCCCCCCCCCTTTGGCCGGCCCCTACATGGGCCGACCGGCCCCTCTTGGGCCACCTGGGTCGCGGCCTGCGGCCCAGGTTGACGTACAATAACATTTACCCCCCCCGATGTTTGGAAAATCCGATGAAAGATGTTTCTTTTACTCCCTCCGACTTCTTTCTTTTTACCGATTCGATTCCGGAAAGTTGTAAATCTCGTTTTCGAATAATATTCCCTGATAATTGAAACGATACAACCTAGCTGGATAAATGAGGTATTACACTCTAACCCCCTTAGAAAAGATTCGACCTCGAATCTACGCAACAAACTTCGAGAAAGATAGATGAACAACTTAGGTAGTTACCTGAAACGAACAGGTCGGGGTATTGTTCTCTCATGCGGGACTCCAACTGTAATACTCTGAAAAATAATAATAATATTAATAATCGCGTCTTAAGGATCGGAGAGTAATTAATTAAATAGTAACCATAAATAATTAATTATTAACGTCTTAAGGGCTGTGCGTAATTAAATAAAAAGAATTTGTGAAAAATAGAATATTTCAGATTTTTTGTGAGCTGTATAAATAGTGGTGGATTTTCTAGAAACCCTAATAGTTTTTCTATTCCACGAGCCGCCAACCAATTTCTCTATTTTTCACATGCGCCGCCTCACAATTTTCTGCCAGCCGCGCCACATGCGTTGTCCGCCGATTCACGTGCTGCTTCTTGCATACGTCATCGAGTCTTGTTGATTTGTTCTCTTGCGGTTGTTAGTACTATCAATCAACGATTAGTGCTGCATTAGTAGTTGATTAATTAATGTGATTTGTAGAGAACCGATTTCTTTGTGCTGTTAATTAGAGATTATAATTGAGGTTAATTAGAGAGCGGTTTTAGAAATTGTTAGTCGAGGGGCCGAATAAGGTGTCGGTTGTCATGCTGTTCTATTGATCGATTCATTCGGGTATCTTAATGGCAAATTTTGGAAAAAACCCATCTACTAGTTAATTGTAGATAATTTCGATATCTTTCTATAGCATATTTAATCTTGTCAATCGGACAAGTATAATTCGAGTTATGATTTTCGGAAGACCGCTGTTTTTGCGGTTGTCGTCTTTCGGCGCTGTTTTGGTAGACTGTAGATTAAAAATAGTAAATAGCCTAATTAGAGTTTTTGATCTACATGAAAGTTGTAGCTAACTGTCCAATGATTCTGTAGGATCTGAGAACGCGTATTTTGGTTGAGTAAAACAAAAGTTATGAATTTAGTAAGACTGCTGTTCCGAAGCGGACAGACCGACTTTCCGGGTTAAATACGGAGGGTTAGATGATTTAATTAGAAGTCTTTGTAATCTAAGAAAATGTGGAGAATTTTATAAAGAATCCAGAATGGGGTGGTTTGTGGTGATCGGACTTTTGAGTCAAAAGTTACGCTCTTTTTAGTAACCGGTCAGCTATAGGTAAGTAGTCGGTACCGGCGTAACGTGGTATATTTGGGGACGTGTAGGAGCGAAGTATATTGATTGCTATTCTTGTTGCTGTAATTTGTATTGAAGTTGGTGTATTTAATATAGGAGAGGCGTCGTGCTTGTTGCCGTCTTCTAATCAAATCGTGCGTCGCAACTAGTAAAGGCAAGTGCATGGTAAACAGCGATCAATGATTGATCACTGTGATTCTTTATCTTTCAGTACCATTATTGTTGTGCTTTTATTCTGTTTAATTGCAAACAAATAATTGGTATGTTTATATCGTTGTTGACAAGCATGATGAAAAGTTGGATATGATGTTTATGATGGAGTTTGCATGTTTGCATTCATAAGCATCTTTGCATAAGAGAAGGTGATCATGATTGATCACAACTCCACGGGAGTGGAGGAGGTCCCCGATCCTTAAGGAGGAACGGGCTTGAGAGTGAATGTTGTCATGAGCATTCACTCACGCTATCCGATATCTGTGAAAGAAGTGCATGTGGACATGTAGAATAGAGTTGCATTCATAAATGAGATTAATGGTTGTGAATCAAAGAGAAGATAACTGCATGAGAATCTTAATGAAAGTACCTGTGATGATAATGAATTTATTGAATGCAGTTGATTTATTATTGTTCGTTGTTTATGGATGTGTTTCTTTGAGTCGTGGACTCACCCTTGCTCTATTGTTGTCTTTAGGTGATCTTGAGGATCGTAATGGCGAGAGCGAGTAGAGCACATGGACATCACATGATCATTTGCCATAAGAATCTTCTCATTCACAATTGGATTACTCTTGGACATGTTAGAGGTTGAATAAAGTTTAGGACATCGTTTGGACTAGACTATTTGCTTTATTAATTTGGATTCATTGGTTGATGCTACTTTGGATTATTTACCTGGTTATAATTCCCATTGCTTATTTATTACCACATGATCCATAATTATGCATTGCTCTTTTGTGGTCCATGGATTTGATTATCATTGTTTTCTTGCTGTAATTATATAGTGTGTCAATAATTATTAACTGGAAGGTAGTTTAGTGGCATTCCAGGCTCAGTGTTGGGCTGGGGTGTTACACCAACTCCCAAGTGGCCTCTCTCTCAGTCTGATGAGACCAAAGAACTTTGACATACTTCAGGGTCTTGTTCCTCAAAACCCGTTCTGATTCTTCTAATATCTTCACTGGCCGGGACTCGAAGGTAAGGTCTTGCTTGACAATCAAAGGCTCCAAAGGAATAACATGATCTGAGTCTCTCAGAAATTTTCTCAACATCGAAACATGAAACACGTTGTGAACCCCACTCATAGAATCGGGAAGGTCCAAACGGTAAGCTAGCTTTCCAATTCGTGCCACGATTGGGAAGGGTCCAACATACCTTGGACTAAGCTTCCCTTTGGTGCCGAAACGCACTACACCTTTAGATGGCGATACTCTCAACAGAACTTCATTTCCCACCTTGAATTCCAAATCTCGTCTTCGACATCAACAGTAGCTCTTACGCCGGCTCTGGGCGACCAACAAATTTCGCTAACCTCTGCCACTCTAGCCACTGTCTGCTGAACCCAGTCGGGACCCAAGACTGCCCGCTCTCCAACCTCATTCCAGCACAACGGGGACCTGCACTTACGCCCATAAAGAACCTCGTATGGTGCAGCTCGAATACTGGAATGATAACTGTTGTTATAAGCAAACTCTGCCAAAGCTAAATGCTCTTCCCAATTCCCTTTCCAGGATAAAACACAACACCTGAGCATGTCTTCTAATGTCTGAATGGTGCGCTCAGACTGTCCATCCGTTTGGGGATGAAAGGCCGTGCTAAGACGGAGTTGTGTGCCCAATGCACTCTGCAAACTTTCCCAGAATTTGGAAACGAACTTGGCATCTCGGTCAGAAACAATGGTCTTTGGCACTCCGTGCAAACGCACAATTTCTCGTACATAAAGAGGAGCCAAATCGCTTGCCGAATTGGTTGTACGAATAGGAATGAAATGTGCAGACTTACTGAACCGGTCCACAATTACCCAAATAGCATCCTTTCCTCGTTGCGTGCGAGGTAATCCAACCACAAAATCCATAGATATATCGTCCCATGGCCAAACTGGTACCTCCAAGGGTTGCAACAGTCCTGCTGGTCGCTTGTGCTCAGCCTTGACCCGCTGGCACACTCCACATGATGCCACATATTGTGCGATATCAATTTTCATCCGTTTCCACCAGAAACTTTTCTTTAAATCTTTGTACATCTTGGTCTCACCAGGATGTACGGTATAAGGGGTACGATGGACCTCTTTCAAAATCTCCGCTTAATCGAGACTCTGTGGCACACAGAGGCGCCTTTAAATCGCAAAGAATCAAACTTGTCCACACCGGTGACCTTGCTTGCCCTCTCAAGACAACGCTTCCTCACTCATTGGAGCATCCGATCTTCTTCTTTGTGCTACTCGCACCCGATCCGAAGGGTCGACTCTAAAATCAATCGAAGTCTCGATGCAGGCGGTACCCGCAGCGTATGAAATATCCATACGCCAAAGTCAGCAATAAGACAAGCGAGGATAGGAGGTGTCGCCTTGCGACTCAAGGCATCATCTACCACATTAGCCTTGCCGGATGGTATCGAATAGTAAGATCATAGTCCTTGATCAACTCTAGCCATCTCCTCCGCCTCAAGTTCAAGTCCTTACGGGTAAAGATGTATTTGTGCTCTTGTGGTCGTGAACACATCACAAGATTCGCCAGTACAAATAATGACGCCAGATCTTCAAAGCATGAATCACCGCACAAGCTCTAGATCATGGGTGGGATAATTTGCTCATGTTTCTTCAAATTGCCTCGATGCATAGGCAATCACTTTACCATCCCGCATGAGTACACAACCAAGTCCAACTATGGAAGCATCCGAATAGATAGTGAATCTCTTCCTGTGCTCGGGAAGAGTAAGAATTGGAGCAAATCACTAATCTATCTTTCAAAGTGCAAAAGCAAGCGCCACAAGCATCGTAATTAATCGAACCTAACACCTTTCTCGTGTCAACTAGGACATTGGTTTAGCAATGGTTGAAAAACCCTCCACAAACCGCCGGTAATAGCCACTAAACCCGTAAAACTCCTTACTTCTTTGACATTGGTTGGTCTCTTCCACTCTACCACCGTCAAATCTTGCTAGGATCAATCAAATACCCTTTCGATTAATAACGTGACCTGTAAACCCAACTTCGTAAATCCGTAACTCACACTTCTTCAGCTTGGTATAGAATTGATTCTCTCTTAAAGTTTCAAGCACCAACCGCAAATGATGGGTGTGATCCTCTTCCGTCTTGGAATAAATCAAGATATCATCTATGAATACCACAACGAAATCATCAAGGTATTGATGCAAAGATCTCGCTCATGGCTTCCATGAAAATCGCAGGAGCATTCGTTAGTCCAAAAGACATAACTTTATACTCATAATGTCCATACCTCGTAGAGAAAGCCGTTTTCTCAATATCCTGCTCACGAACTCGAATATGATTATAACCCGACTGGAGGTCAATCTTAGAAAATATCCTAGCTCCTTTCAACTGGTCGAAAAGATCCTCAATGCGAGGCAAAGGATATTTGTTCTTCACAGTTGCTTGATTAAGGGCTCGATAATCCACGCACATACGCCAGCTGCCATCTTTCTTCTTAGTAAAAAGAACAGGCGCTCCCCATGGCGATACGCTACGCTGAATCATACCTTTGGACAGCATGTCATCCAATTGTTTCTTCAATTCTTCCTGAAAGGGGCGAGCCAATCGGTAAGGAGACTTGGATAAAGGCCGAGTTCCCGGAATAAGATCAATCCGGAACTCCACTTTCCTCACCGAGGGCATTCCAGGAAGTTCTACAGGAAAGACATTGGAAAACTCCTTCACAACTGGAATCTCCTCAATATGCTGTGAAGAATCAGTCTTTTCATTGAGGGAACAAAGTAATCCGATGGTCGATGCACGGCGGCTAGGGAATAGGTTAGCCAGCACAAATACTGAATCAAACGGTGCGCTGCCTTGGAATACCAGTTCTTCACCGGAAGGAGCTAGCAAGGTCACCGTCTTCCAGAAACAACAAATCTTGGCACGGTATTGGAATAACCAGTCCATACCCAGAATAACATCGAATGGTGCCAATTGAATAACCATAAGATTCGCAGTGAAAACCTCATCATCTATAATTATAGAACAACCGGAACAGACGGTAGAGCTAGAAATAAGTCCTCCTGGGGAGCTGACTACCACTGACTCAGAAATAAGCTGAAAACTCAAACCCACTTTTCTAACAAACTCCAAAGACACGAACGAGTAAGTAGCCCCGAATCAAACAAAGACAAAGGCATCATGCGAATCCACTAGTAAAGTACCATCACCACATCAGACGCCCCAAGGTCTCGAGGGTGGGCATGGCGTAGACCTCGATGCACCGGCAGTAAGACGACCGACACTCTGCGACGGAAAGCCGGAAACATTCTTTGGAGGAACAAACGACGGAGGTGCGGATGGTGCGGATTCCAATAGAACCCGCAGGAGGCGCCGAGTAAAAGCCGCAGTGGAACCCATGTTGGAGGGTCTTGTGGTGCGAGGCTACTGTCGAGTCCGAATCGAACCTCTGTGGAAATCGGAGGAAGAAGGCTGCTGGGACGGCCCCATTTGATGATACTAGCTGGATTTTGCTTGCACACGAGGACTTGTGGCCCTCCGTCCGCACCGCCTGGCATGTTCCTTGAAGAAACATTCAAGCTCGATGCGTCACCACACCGAAAACACTTCATGCCCTGACCTGGAACAGGACGCAACTGTGGGGCGAAAGATGAAGAACGTGGCGCCGAAGAAGAAGACTGCCACTGCTGAACCGGACGGGAGTGTTGTTTCTTTTGAAAATTCTTAGCAGCGGGTCGCTGAAAAGACCCACCTCCTCCACCGAAACTCCGCTTCTGGCCACTGCCAGATCCACCGGTAGCAATAGAACCACTAGAACCATGCCCTTGCGATGAAGGAGCTCTTTCCAACTCCATCCATCTAGCCTGCTCAACCACTGAGCTAAAATCACGTAGACCTGTCGCTCCCAAAATTTGGCGATACTCCTGATTGAGGCCCCACCGGAACCTCTTAGCCTTCTCTTTATCATCACTTGCCACGGCTGGAACAAAACGCACCAAATTGTTAAATCCGGCCTCATACTCAGATACTGTCATCTTTCCTTGCACAAAGGTCAGGAGTGATTGCTCCATCTTCTCGATGAAGGAGTCAGGATAAAACTGTGTCCTGAACCTCTCCACAAATACCTCCCAAAGTAACAGACCTGCTAC
The DNA here is from genome assembly GCA_036346395.1 of Hsuehochloa calcarea. Classification (NCBI taxonomy): domain Eukaryota; kingdom Viridiplantae; phylum Streptophyta; class Magnoliopsida; order Poales; family Poaceae; genus Hsuehochloa; species Hsuehochloa calcarea. Next base: position 32,642,464 of record CM070610.1, read on the forward strand.
CGGAGTCCTGGAAGACAGGACCCTTCCCACGGATGTCGGCTCGCCCTTCAAATTAAAGGCCACAAATCGCGCCTTCGTGCGGATGCCACTCTAATGCCCAAACCGACGCTCCATGTACCTCAACCAGTCCGCGGCTGAACGGTGTGCCTCGCCGTCAAAAGTGTCCAGACGGCGACATCCACTCACGGAGGCTCATCCTAACCTCGGGTGGAAGCGATGGAAGAATGAGTTCCGCCACAAAGCGCAGCGGCCGCGAGAATGGCCGCCGCAATTGTTGGCGGAGTTGTTGATTCTCCCTTAATAGGTTCGAATGAGATCACCGTTGCATGCGCCGGTGGCTCGGCGATCGAGGCGCGGTGAGGCAATCTCCTCGAGAGCAAAGACCACCAACCCTTGAGACGAAGACGATGTAGGCTGCCGGACGCGCCACGACCACGACTACGGGTCGGTGGACGACCACGACCACGGCCTCTACCTCTTGCCATCTATGAACAACACAACAGAAAGAAAACCAAATACTTAGCTCAACGAACTGATAAACAAAATAATTGGAACATAACCAAGCAATTGCGGAAAACAATGGTTTACCCAACCCTTCCTATTGTGCACAGTGTGTCATTTTAATACTATTACCACGGACCTGAAGCCCGCTCTGATGCCAAATATAACACCCTGACTATAAGGAAGTCAAGATGTCACCTACAATCACTAATCTTTAGGAAATTCACCACAATAAGTATTTCTAGAATTGGCATACCACAAGGATAAACGTGAACAGGAAATCATCAACAGTTTAATCAACGGATTGGAAATAAACATTTCAGGAAGATATGGTAAATACGGCCATGTTGGCTTATTACAATTCAACACAAGTTATAAATAGAAGACAAAAGTAAGTTCTCGAATGTTTTGAATTATGATAGTGAGTGCATCGTGTTGATCTACCCTCCATGAAACCGATCTTCCTTGTCATTTACCTAAATAAAACAACAAAGCAAGAATGAGCCAAAGACTCAGCAAGTACTTGAAAGTAACAATCACATCTATTGAACCATATACATTATCACAGATTGAACATTCATTGGAAACAATTCTTTTGAATGGATGAAATGAAATGATGCAATGAAGGAAGTGGACATATTGCAAAGATATATGCAGTATAGCGAGTGAAACACCCGTCGGTGTTCACTTAAAGTAATCGATTGAAGAACTTTCATACGACCGTCCAACGTGGCCCACATTGGAATGGTGGACTCACGTACCCATTCTGGAATTGATGGGATTTTCAAGTGCCCATACTGGAATTGATGGATCTTACAAAGGTAATTTATGCATGTCATGATGTGATCCCATGGCAATATTGAATAGTACTCATAAATGAAAAGGTACACATGGCATTCATCTACAAATACGAACAAATATAATCATTCATTCACACATCACCTAATGCATCAATCATAGTATACAAGTTACTTATTCGCTACAACTGCGACGGGTTGGGAGGTAATCGAGATACCCTCCACTCACCGCTTCACCGCCTACAATATAAAATAATCAAAATAAGGACAAACGAGCAAGACATCGCTACACGTGCCCTCCCACAATCTCTAACCAAACCAACCAAACAAAAGGTTCAATTTGATCCATTCGCCCAAACCTTCCAAATACCCCTAAACTGGCAGTTTTACTAGAAAATTCACCAATAAATAACCGTAAGTCCAAAAGACCTGAAACCAGTGCTCATCTTCTCTTAACGTAACGCTCTACGAAACTCTAGTTGATGGTAAACTCTAATTCGGCCAAAACAGAGGTCTAACCATCCAATGAAAAACTATAACTGTAGTCTGTCCAGAATTCAGAACAGCCCTAAAGAAAAGGCTCTAACTTTTAAACCACTGATCCAAATAAAGTGATCTTTATCAGCCTGGAAACATGGTGAAATTATATTCATAAACCTAGTTGGGTGGCCGACCTTGTTCTGACTCTAACTAGATCAAAATCTAGGTGCAACCGACTATACCCAGAATTTCTGACAGACAGAGCAGTACGTGGTAAAACAGTCATAACTTTTAATCTACTGGGTAAAAATTCGTGATCCAGGTGCCAAAATAAAGCTAATGAAACCGGAAACAATTCTCCAGAAGACACAGATGTCCAATTCGGCTTCTACGACGCCCAAAACTAAGGTACAACGTACTGGACAGAATCAATCTATTGACAAAATCAAAACGAAACTACAAATCCAATCGGATTCTCAACTCTAATGGAATCAAACAACGAATCGGAGGTCTAATTACCCTTGTAGACCAGTAGGACGATGAAGATCCGCTGCACACGGGTCTTCCTCCCTTCCCCTCTCTTTCCTCTCTTAGGGCCGCCACCGAGATTTACGAACGGCCGCCGACGTCGGCGGGAACGGAGATGTTGGAGGGGAACTTGAGGAGGAGCGACGGGGATCACCGGAGATGGCACCACCACCAAGGAGCAGCAATGGAGGCCGGCTTGGGGGAGAGGAGGAGGCGGCCAAGGGGGAGGGGAAGGGACAAGGGGGCGGCTAGGGTTTTGGGGGGGAGTGGCGCCCCTTTGGCGGGCCCTACATGGGCCGGCCGGCCCCTCTTGGGCCACAGGTCGCGACTGCCGCCTGTGTTGACGATACAATAACATTTACCCCGCTGTTTGGAAAATCCGACGAAAGATGTTTCTTTTACTCCCTCCGACTTCTTTCTTTTTACCGATTCGATTCCGGAAAGTTGTAAATCTCGTTTTCGAATAATATTCCCAGACAATTGAAACGATACAACCTAGCTTGATAAATGAGGTATTACAACGAAATTGCCCGGGGATCCACTACTGTCCCCCCTACTGCCCCAGTGGTAGAGAGACAAGATGAATTTGACTACGTGACTAATACTGAGGCCAATGACATGGGTAACAACAACAACGATCGAGTTCATCGACAGTTGTATTTTAATCGACAAGGTATGCGACGAGGCCCCCTCCGACGTGAGGTACGTGACCACGAGGATTCTTTTGCTAAGGTTAAATTCACTATACCCTCTTTTAATGGTAAATATGACCCTGATGGATATCTTAATTGAGAACTAGTTGTTGATCAAAAATTTACTTGCCATGAATTTCCTGAGAATAGATGAGTTAAGGCTGCTACTAGTGAATTTACCGACTTTGCTTCTGTTTGGTGGAGAGAACATTGCAGTCAACATCCTAATGACATACCAAATACTTGGGAAGCTTTAAAATTGCTTATGCAGCATCAATTTGTTCCCTCATATTATGCTCGTGATTTGTTAAATAAACTGCAACGCTTACAACAAGGTACAAAGTCTGTAGAAGACTTCTATCAAGAATTGCAAATTAGTATGTTGCATTGTGGTTTAGAGGTTTTTAGGAGGGTTGAATAGAGAAATTCAAGACATCCTTGATTATAAAGAGTACAACTCTATTACTAGATTGTTTCATCTTGATTGCAAAGCTGAACGTGAAGTGCAAGGACTCCAGACGAGGACACGTTCTAACTTTTCTGCAGGTCGCACAAACTCATGGATGCCACGCACCTATACGGCTCCAGCCACCAGTGCACCTCCACTGCCACCCTCCAACAATAAACAACGTCTCGCTACTTCAAATTCAGTACCACGAGTTTTTGAAGTAACCAAATCAGCACCACCAGCTTCAGCAAAAACCTCCTCTTCGGTTGCTTCGACAGGACGAACTAAGGATGTTCAATGCCATCGTTGCAACTGACCCTGCAGGACATGAGGATGAATCTGATCATGAGGAGGAACATGTTGGCGCCGAAGATGCCGACAAGTATTGAGCGTTATTGTGCAACGCGTACTAAGCGCTCAAGTTTCTCGTACCGAGCAAAATCAGCGCCATAATTTGTTCCAAATCAAGGGCGTTGTCAAGGAACGCTCGATTCGCATAATTATTGATGGTGGGAGTTGCAACAATTTGGCAAGTATGGATATAGTGAAGAAGCTTGCTTTGCCAACCAACCCTTATCCCCACCCATACCATATTCAATGGTTCAACAACAGTGGTATGTTGAAGGTAACACCAAGGGTAAGAGCAAACTTTTCTATGGGTTCATACCATGATATATTGATTGTGATGTTTTTTCCTATGCAAGTTTGTTCGTTGTTATTAGGAAGACCTTTGCAATACGATACTGATTGTGTGCATCATGGTAGGAATAATCAATACTCTCTCATGTTCAAAGGTAAGAAAATTGTGATGCATCCTATGACTCCTGAACAAATTGTTAAAGATGAACTTGCTAGAGCCAGTAGAGAGAAGAATCAGGAGAATGCTAAGAGTGAAAATCAGATTGTAACAAAAGAGCTTGAGAACCATAAGAAGAAAGAACCTAAATCTGCTCATGTGAAGAATAAAGAAATTAAATTGAAAGGTGCTAGTTTTCTTGCTACCAAATCTGATATGACTGAATTGGATGGTAGTAATTCTATTTTTTATGCATTAGTTTTCAAAGAAGCTTTGTTTTCATTTGAGGATATGCCTTCTTCTTTGCCTCCTGCTGTCACTAACATTTTGCAGGAGTACAAAGACGTCTTTCCGAAGGACATACCGCCGGGGTTGCCACCGCTTCGAGGGATTGAGCATCAAATTAATTTAATTCCTTGTGCATCATTGCCCAATCGCGCACCATACAGGACCAATCCGGAAGAAACTAAAGAAATTTAGCGCCAAGTTCAAGAATTTCTTCATAAAGGGTATGTGCGCAAATCTCTTAGTCCTTGTGTAGTTCCGATCATTTTAGTGCCTAAGAAAGATGGATCATGGCGCATGTGTGTGGATTGTAGAGCAATCAATAATATCACCATTAGGTATTGTCATTCTATTCCTAGGTTAGATGATATGCTTGATGAATTGAGTGGCTCTGTTGTCTTCTCTAAGGTTGATTTGCGTAGTGGATATCATCAAATTCGCATGAAATTAGGTGATGAATGGAAAACAGCATTTAAAACTAAGTTCGGCTTATATGAATGGTTAGTAATGCCTTTTGGTTTAACGAATGCACCAAGCACCTTCATGCGACTAATGAACGAAGTCTTACGTGCTTTCATTGGTAGATTTGTGGTGGTTTATTTTGATGATATACTGATATATAGCAAGTCATTAGAGCAACATCTTGACCATTTACGTGCTGTTTTTAATGCTTTACGTGATGCATATTTATTTGGTAACCTTGAGAAGTGCACCTTTTGCACCGACCGAGTCGCGTTTCTTGGCTATATTGTTACTCCACAGGGAATTGAAGTTGATCAAGCCAAGGTTAAAGTAATACAGAGTTGGCCGACTCCTAACATAGTCACACAGGTGCGAAGCTTTTTAGGACTTGCTGGATTTTATCACCGCTTTGTGAAGGATTTCAGCACGATCGCTGCACCATTGAATGAGCTCACCAAGAAGGTTGTACCATTTGTTTGGAGCGTTGCACAGGAGACGCATTCACCACGCTGAAAGATAAGTTAACACATGCACCCCTACTCCAACTCCCTGATTTTAATAAGGCTTTTGAACTATTATTATAAGCAAACTCTGCAAGTGGTAACTGGTCCTCCCAACTACCCTTCCAAGACAAAACGCAAGACCGCAACATGTCCTCCAAAGTCTGAATAGTACGCTCTGACTGCCCATCTGTCTGTGGGTGAAACGTCGTACTCAAAGGAGTGTGTGCCCAATGCACTCGCAGACTCTCCCGTAACTTGGAGACAAACTTGGCGGCCTGTCGTAAATGATGGTCTTTGGCACACCATGCGCCTTACTATTTCACGCACATAAATAGGAGCTAGATCACTCACTGAATTTGTCGTGCGAATAGGAATGAAGTGCGCAGACTTCTTGAATCGATCCACCACTACCCAAATCGCATCCTTCCTCGCGTGTGTGCAGGTAACGCCACCACAAAGTCCATAGAGATATCATCCCAAGGCCACTGGGTACCTCCAAAGGTCGCAACAACCTGCGCAGGACGCTTGTGCTCGGCTTTCACTTGGCGACAAACACCGCAAGAAGCCACATAATTAGCAATGTCCACCTTCATTCGTTTCCACCAAAAATTTGCTTCAGATCTCGATACATCTTAGTCTCACCAGATGAAGCGATTATGGAGTGCGATGTGCCTCCCTCAAGATATCATCTTTGACCTCCGCCTTTTGTGGTACGCAAAGACGGCCTTTAAACCTCAAAGTACCAGAATCATCCATGCTAAAATCACCCTCTTTACCCTCATCCAGCGCTTCCTAACCTCCTGTAATAGCCGGTCACTCTGTTGTGCTTCCCGCACACGGTCTGGAATAGCTGACTCAAGAATCAACTGAGTCTCAACATGTGATGTGCCCGCATAACAATAAGATATTCCCATGCGATCAAAATCAGCAATGAGGCAATCTAGAGTAGCGGGAGTCGCCTTGCGACTAAGAGCATCAGCAACTACATTGGCCTTGCCTGGATGATACTGAATAGTAAGATCGTAGTCCTTGATCAATTCCAACCACCTCCTTTGCCTCAAATTCAGATCCTTCTGAGTGAAGATATATTTGAGACTCTTGTGATCTGTGAAAATATCACAAGGCTCGCCAGATAGATAATGCCTCCAAATCTTGAGAGCAAAGACAACCATGACCAACTCCAAATCATGAGTGGGATAATTCGCCGTGCTTCTTTAACATCTCGACTCATAAGCAATCACCTTACCGTCTTGCATAAGCACACAACCAAGACCCACTCGAGACGCATCTGAAAATACTGTGAACCGCTTCCCCGGCTCGGGAAGAGTGAGAATAGGAGAGGTCACCAACCTCTCCTTCAAAATGCAAAAACTGCGCTCACACTCATCAGTCCATAGGAATCTCACACCTTTCTGAGTAAGCTGAGACATCGGTTTGGCGATGATAAAGAAATCCTGCACAAAACGCCGATAATAACCAGCCAATCCCAAGAAACTCCTCACCTCCTTCACATTAGTCGGCCTCTTCCAATCCACCTTGTAGAGACCTTACGGGATCAACAAAGAATACCCCGAGGGTTAATCACATGACCCGTAAAACCCACTTCAAATCCGAACTCACACTTCTTCAACTTAGCATAGAACTTGTGGTCTCTCAAAGTATCTAAAACCAGCCTCAAATGACGTTCATGATCCTCATTGGTCTTGGAATAGATAAGAATATCATCAATGAACACCACCACGAAGTCATCTAGATACTCGTGTAACATGTTGTTCATTGTCTCCATAAAATGGCAGTGCATTAGTCAATCCAAAGGACATAACTTTATACTCATAATGCCCATACCGTGGAGAAAGCGGTCTTCTCTACATCTCGCCACGCACACGGATTTGATTATACCCGATCGAGATCGATCTTGGAGAACACTTGAGCTCCATTCAACCGATCAAACAAGTCCTCAATGCGGGGCAATAGATTTTTGTTCTTGATTGTGACTGCATTAAGCGCACGGTAATCAATACACATGCGCCAACTCCCATCCTTCTTCTCGTGAGCAGACAGGAGCTCCCCACGGCGATACGCTACGCCTGATCAAACCTTTAGCCAACAAATCATCCAATTGCTTCTTCAACTCGTCCTGAAACGGACGTGCTAGTCTATATGGGGACATAGAGATGGGACGTGTACCCGGAACAAGATCAATGCGAAACTCCACGTCTCGCGCAGGTGGCAAACCCGGAAGCTCAGCTGGGAACACATCTGGGTAATCACTAACCACTGGAATCTCCTCAATCTGCGAAGCCACACTCGGTTTCTCAGCAAGAGCTAAAAGAAGTCCAGTTTTCACTGCGCGCTGACCGGGAAACAATCCAGCCAATACTGAAAGAGAGCGTGGAGGCGCACTCCCCTGAAAGGTCAAAGTCTCCCCAGACGAGGTCTGCACAGAGACTGTTCTACAGAAACAAGATATCACGGCTCGATAAGAGTGCAACCAATCCATACCCAGGATAACGTCGAACGGCTCCATTTGAATAACTATCAAATTCGCCGTGAACTTCTCTCCATCAATGACGATAGAACACCCAGGACAAACAGTAGAGCTCGCAATAATTCCCCCAGGAGAACTAACTAACACTGACTGAGAAATCCACTGCATACTCAAGTTCGCTCTCCTAGCAAACGCCGTCGAGACAAACGAAAAGGTAGCCCCTGAATCAAAAAGGACTAAAGCATCAAACGAATCCACAAGCAAAGTACATCACCACGTCGGGGACGACCCGCGGACTCCGCTGTGGGCATGGCGTACACTCCAGGTGGCGCCATGGCGAAGGAAGACGACGGCGGGGCGGCGAGAGCCCCGACAATCTGCTGTGGCGGTGCAGGTAAGGCCGGTCGTGCAACCTGAAGCGGTGCCGAAGGTGGCGGCCGCCGAGAGTACCTACCGGGCGCCCAAGTCAAGGAAATGGCGCTACTGGAGGAGTAGTCATCATCCGAAAGATCCTCGAGCGGGACCCATCAAGAAGAAGATGGCACGAGCTCCCACTTGATCACGCTAAGCGGGTTACGGCGACACACCCGCTCCTTGTGACCCGGTCGGCCACACCGACGGCAATCTCCCGTCCAAGAGCACTCGCAGCCAGCAGTGTCCATCTCCGCACTTAAAGCAAAGCATGCCCACCTCAGGACAGACGAAGAGCCGAGTACTGCGAAAAGGACGAGGCGTCAAGAAGAGAACGGCCTCGATCGCTTAGACTTGAAGGATGCGGTCCTCCTTGAATTTCTTGGAAAGCGGTCGTGAGCAGACCCACTTCCTCACTAGAGTTCCTCTTGGTCACCACTAGAAGCAACCGATCCACCGAGGCTTCTTCGCCTTTGTGAGTGCATCTCCAACTCCATGCCCCTAGCTTGCTCCACAACAGTCAGTAGTCACGGAGTGGAGTAGCTCCCAACACATGTCGCTACTCGAATTGAGACCCGGCGGAACCTCTTGGCCTTCGAAGATCATCGTTCACATCAAGGGAAAAGCGAACCAAGTTGTTGAACTCACCTCATACTCGATAATAGACCTCTTCCTTGAGCAAAGGTCGTCAAGGCGACCTCCATCTTCTCAACAAAAGAGTAGGGTAGAACTTTCCTTGAGGCGATCAACAAAGTCCTCCCAAGTGACTGGCCCTTGAGTGGCGGTCCTCGAAGACAACACGCCCTCCCACCAAATATCTGCTTGCCCCTTCAGCTGAAAGGCTACAAAACGGACCCTTTGATGTGAAGACATCTCCAATGCTCCAAACTGCCTCTCCATGTAGCGCAACCAGTCCGCTGCCTGGACCGGTGTGCCCGACCCGTCAAACGGATCCAACCTCAACCCCATCCACTCTCGAAGTGACATCCGCGCCTCAGGAACCGGTGGATGAGCGACAGGAGCAACAACAGATGCCGCAGCAACAGGGGCTGCCGGCGCCTGTTGACGAAGAGCACGGATCTCTCCCACCAACTCTCTCAGCAAAGCGGGGGTCTCATCCTGGACCCCAACCGGAGGCGGGTCAACAGCAACCCCCTCAGCTACTGACTCAACTGCTACAGGAGGTGGCTCCACGGAACCTCGCCCGCGGCCCCGACCTCCACGACCGCGGCCACCACGACCACGTCCTCTACCCCTCGGCATAGCTATCAACCACAATCAACAATACACAATGAGTTCAAAGGTCAAAATAAAATCATGCATCAATAAACAACATAACGGAAGCGTAAAACTATATTCGTACCTCTCTCTAACCTCATCATGCACTAGTGTGTCAAATTTTAGGTTAGTTAACCATTAGCAAATTTTAGTTGATTTACCAAACTAAAACAAATTTTAACAATTTTAGTTTGCCTAAGTTGTTAATCTATTCACCACGGACCTAAAGCCCGCTCTGATACCAACTGTAACACCCCAGCCCAACACTGAGCCTAGAATGCCACCACACTACTCTTTAAACTAATAATTATCGACACACTATAAAATTACAGCAGGAAAACAACAATAAACATATCCATGGATCACAAAAGAACATGCATAATTATGGATCAAACGATAATAAATAAGCAAGGGGAATATAACCAGGTAAATAGTCCAAAATAGCACCAACCAATGAATCCAAATCATTAAAACAAATAATCTAGTCCAAAACATTGTCCTAAACTTTATTCAACCTCTAACATGTCCAAGAGTAATCCAATTTTGAATGAAAAGATTCTTATGGCAAATGATCATGTGTTGTCCATGTGCTCTACTCGCTCTCAGTTACGGCGTCCTCGAAGATCACCTAAAGACAACAAAAGAGCAAGGGTGAGTCCACGACTCAGCAAACACATCCATATACAACGAACAATAATAAATCAACAGCATTCAATAACTTCATTATCATCACAGGTACTTCTATTAATATTCTCATGCAGTTATCTTCTCTTTGATTCACATCCATTAATCTCATTTATGAATGCAAATCTAATCTACATGTCCACATGCACTTCTTTCACAGATACGGTATAGCATGAGTGAATGCTCGCGACAACATTCACTCTCAAGCCCGTTCCTCCATAAGGATCGGGGACCTCCTCCACTCCCGTGGAGTTGTGATCATTCATGATCACCTGCTCATATGCAAAGATGCTTATGTATGAAAAATGCACACTCCATATACATCATATCCAACTTTTCATCATGATTGTCAACAAAGATATAAACATACCAATCCCTTGTTTGCAATTAAATAAAATAAAAGCACAACAATAATGGTAATAGAAGATAAAGAAAACAGTGATCAATCATTGATCGCTGTCTACCATGCACTTGCCTTTACTAGTTGCGACGCACGATTTGACTAGAAGACGGCAACAAGCACGACACCTCTCCTACATTAATTACACAAATTTCAAAACAAGCTACAACATCAAGAATAGCAATCAATAGACATCGCTCCTACCCGTCCCCAAATATACCACGCTTCTCCGGTACCGAATAGTTACCCATTGCTGTCTTAGTACTAAAACGAACGTAACTTTTGACTCAAAGTCCAATCACAACAAACCACCCCGTTCTGGATTCTTCATAAAATTCCCCACATTTTCTTAGATTACAAAGTCTTCTAATTAAACCATCTAGTCCTTCGTTCTTAGCCCAGAAAACCGATCTGTCCGCTTCGGAACAGCAGGTCTTACTAAATTCATAACTTTTGTTTTACCCAACCATAATGCGTGTTCTTAGAGTCTACAGATCCATTGGACAATTACCTACAACTTTCATGTAGATCAAAAACTCTAATTAGTCTATTTACTATTTTTAATCCGCAGTCTACCAAAACAGCGCCAAAAGACGACAACCACAAAGGCAGCCGTCTTCCGAAAATCATAACTCGACTTCTACTTGTCCGATTGACATGATTAAATATGCTATAGAAAGATATCGAAATTATCTACAATTAACTAGTAGATGATATTTCCTAAATTCGCCATTAAGGTATCCGAATAAATCGTTCAACAGAACAGCAGGCTATTTGCCTAGTCGCTTTTGTACTAATTTTTTTTTCTTGATACATTCCCTTGCTTCGGTGGTACATACAGCGGCCACACACACACATGTAGCAGCAGTCCACAACCAAAATAGCTAACTACTAAATTCCAACTGATTGCACTACTAAATTAATTACTACTACTAGTTGATGCTTGCATACAGGGCTACGTGCCAGAAACTAACTACTAATACCAACAAAGGCATGCAGGTTCCATTAGATCAATTCCTAGCAGTGCACTAAAAGTTAATCAAATACTAATTCGGCCTAAAACCAATAACTACTACTAATCACGTTACTAGTTCATAGCAGTAAACAAAATTAACACACAACACTAACCTCACCTACCTAATCAGCCGGCCGGTGCTTGCGTGAGGGCAGGAAAATCAACGCCGGGTCGCCTGGTTTTCCACGCGCAGGAGACTCGGTTGCTTGCTTGGCTTCACGCGCACAGGCGGCTGCAGGCGTTCGGCCTCAGGCGACGAAGGACTCGGTCGCTGGCTTGGCTTCACGCGCACAGGCGGCTGCAGGCGTTCGGCCTCAGGCGACGAAGGAAAAAAAAAAAGGCAGCGCGAGGGCAAAAGGTGGTGAGTGGAGAGAAAAATAAAACTACTAGGGTTTCAAGAATTCCCACAATCTATTTATATAGCTCTTAAAAACTCTGAAATTCTATTTTTTTATGTACTATTTTATTTAATTACACACAGTCCCTTAAGAGGTTAATATTTATTTATTTATTTATTTCAGAATATTACACTTTATGGGCTAAATTGGGGACTAAACTGTTATTTTCTACTACTTGTCATCCCCAAACTGATGGACAAACTGATGTTGTGAATATAACTTTATCTACAATGCTCAGGGCTGTGTTGAATTTTTTTAAAAAAATGTGGGAAGAATACTTGCCTAATATTGAGTTTGCTTATAATCGTTCCTTGGATTCTACTACCAAGATGTTCCCATTTGAGGTTGTTTATGGTTTTATGCCTCGTGCTCCTATTGATTTAATGCTTCTCCCACCTTCGGAGAAATTAAACTTTGATGCAAAACAACGTGCTGAACTGATTTTAAAAATACATGAGACAACCAAGGAGAATATAGAGCGCATGAATGCTAAATATAAACTTGCTGATAGTCAGGGGAGAAAACATATAACTTTTGAACCAGGAGACCTTGTTTGATTGCACTTGAGAAAAGATAGGTTCCCTGAATTGAGAAAATCAAAACTGATGCCTAGAGCTGATGGTTCTTTCAAAGTGTTAGAAAAGATTAATGATAATGTATACAAGCTTGAACTGCCTACAGATTTTGGGGTTAGTCCCACATTTAACATTGCAGATTTGAAGCCATACTTGGGGGAAGAGGATGAGCTTGAGTCGAGGACAACTCAAATGCAAGAAGGGGAGGATGATGAGTGATGAGGACATGACCCCTATGGATACAACCATATTTGCTATGCTTGTTGCTCCAAGTAGAAGAGCTCGTACGCTTCACTTAAATTATCAGGTGAGCTTGTTTTTAGGAGTGTCTTTATATTATATGAACTATATGATGCTACCTAATGATGAAATATATATATGTGCAGCACCATGTCACTTTTGGTCCAAGACAAGCAAGCAGTTCGAGCTGGACCCGTTCTGGAATCCAGTTCGGCCTCCGGAATCAGCCTAACAGCACTAACTTAAAACAGATATAACTTTTGCAAACGGAGTCCGATTCGGGTGTTCTTGGGCTTGTTGGAAAGCTAACGACGATATATTTCCAACGGATCTAGCCTCACCTCCAAATTCCATCTGTAGACTTCGGAATCGTCAAAAGAAGGTGCTATATTACCAATTTGGGCCGATTTGGGCCTTGTAATCGTACCGGAATTGGCCCATATGCCGCCGGCCCACCTGGGGGTGTGATTACTGTTCACATGAACAGTAATCCATGCCTTTAGTCCCACACCTCTATTTCTTTTATATTTGTGGCTCCTCATCCCCTATTTAAGGAGGACGCACCCCCTCTAGTTTCCTTGGATTTTGTTTAGTTAAAAGTTAGCTACATTGCAACTTCGTGTATTGGCTTGTGTCGACTAGACCAACCCTGAATACCGCTTCGGAATCCCAACTTTATCAAATATTTCAATCCTATTTGCAATACATGAGATTGCATTTTACCTTGTTCTTGTGTGCTTCTTTGGTGTATGCAGGAATTGATCTTCGTGATCAGGTCATCCGGGTATTCGTGCACGGTTGATAATGACTTGTCGAGCAGTTCAGCGATTGCGTGGTTTCGAGCCTTGCATGTTCGTAGCCAGGATCGTGAGAGTTGAGCGACGACTACCGAACTTATCGTTCTCATCGAAAGATCGGGCCAACAAATCAAACCTTAGGGTTCATCAATGAGGACATCCCTACCATGGATATAACCGTGCTTGCACACACAACTCATCCACAACCAATACAAGGACCTCTTAACCGAGCTCATGCTCGCCAACTTAATTACCGGGTGAATTCGTTCCTATGTTTATATATTACTGAGAATAGACATCTACCTAATGCAAGTGATTTAATTATGCTTAGGAACATGAGAAAGGACCAAGGAGAGGCATGTGGAGTCATGGACATGCATAGAAGGCATAATGGAGATCACCACGTCACATTGGGTCCAAGACAAGCAAGAGTTCGAGTTGGGCTCGTTCTGGAGTCGGATTTGGACTGCGATGTCAGGACTAAATTTAAACGGGCGTAATTTCTTCATACGGACTCCGCTTGGGGCGTTTCTGGACTTCATGGAAAGCTTATCAAGTATACTTTCCAATGGATCCAACCTCATCATCAAATTCTATTCGAGCCGACTACAATTATCAAAAGAGTATGTATCTATTTCATAGTTCAAGTCGAAAGGGTGCTGCGCCTCCTCCACTTGGTCCCACGGGCTTGTAACCCTAGGGCGTGCGTCCACCTCGTTGGCCATCACCCCTGGTCGTTTCCCTATATAGGAGCCGCCGTCTCCCTCGCTTGAACTCGGATTTCGTTAAGTTTAGGTGTGAGACCCCGGTTTATCCGGCTCGTAATGCTTAACCATCCATTGGTTCTAGCATCACAAATCAGATAACCCGAGACTCGAGACATGTATACTTCCCAGAAATGCAGTATACACACCTATTTACAAAGTTCATGCATCAATTCCATTCATTCACATAGAACCGAAGCAAAAACAACAAACCAGAAGTTAACATAAATAAAGGATAGTTATTACACAAGAGAGGCCGACCGGCCACACATACATAGACAAAAGAAATAGACAGCGGAAGCAAAAGTGCCATAAGATGGCCATAAACAAAAGAGCCGACCAGTGTGCCTTTAACCCATAAGGCAACCGACCGGACCGCCAAGCTAGTCGTCGAATCCACATCACATTTCACGAAGTGAGGCCCTTGGGGCTCACCTTCCTTCCCTACAACAAAGAGCCCAGCAAAGCCGGGTGAGTACTTGGAATGTACTCGCAAGTCTTACGTGTAGAGTAATAGACCTGCACATATGCTACATGCAAGCTTATTTAAGTGGAGGCTGTATGTTTCATTTTCAGCACAAAGCAAAATTTATTTGCAATAATGTAGTACATTTAAAAGCAAGTTGACAAATCTGTTTTTACTGTTCAAATAACCGAAATGACAACAATATGACAGTAGATAGAAGACAACAACAGTCCTGAAAGTGACTAAACCCTTAGTCACCACAACAATAGCATGAATTACCCATTCATGCCAACCATGTCAAATTTTAGTTTAAAAGGTTGTAGTCTAACTCTTGGAAGACCTCCCCAAGCGTGTCCATAACCTAGGACGAGGCTATTCGAATAGTTTTATCCCTGCAGGGGTGTACCAATGTACCCACACGCTAGACCGCCTTTTTGCCAAGCTATTAAGCACACTTCCTTAGGTATGCCGGCACGGCTAAGTCCTACGGGATATTTCCAATATTGTGCATTACCCCTCGAGCCGCCCGTATGGATAGAAACCCATACGTTGTGTCAGAGTCATTGTAAAGTCTCGGTCAACTACCCGTCTCAGGTAAAGCCTTGGACAACTACAATGCTCCTCGAGGTGGAGAGCCTACCCGGAATCTCCACCACCGCACACCCAACACAAGAACACATATCATGTTTCACACAACACACACAACCCCCTCGTGCGACTCGGAGATAACCCACACCAAAGTACTAAGTCAAGAGAGGTCCCATATCCCTCTCGCGTGGTTAGCACGCATAAATGCTTGGTTTAGTGTAACAAGATGTTCGGTCCTTGTTGACTTAGGCAAGACATCCACAAACCCAATAACCCACCATCCGACCACTTGCCCAAGTCCAAATCAATTTTCCATTTTCAGATTTTGACTTTACAAAATAACAAAGCACAAGTGCTGGTCGTAATGGCATAATACATAAGTGTGTGATCAAGATCATCGACTAAAAATCGATGATCGCCCAGTACTACCAAAACTAAGCATTTCTAAGCAATTTCAAATCGAAAGCTACTAAGTGACAGGAGTCCATCCATCGAACTCCGACCACAGCCAATAACCTAAGCTCATGGTAGTAGAGGATAAACGAGTCCTACAGATTATGCAACTATAGGATACTAACCATAATTTGACAACAAAATAGCAATGCATACATACAAGTTGAAATCAATATAATATACTTGAAAAATAATGGGATTAACATGATCAAACTGCTTGCCTGCTTGCTGTGGGTCAAGATGTTGCTGAGGATCGATTAGGTGGTCAATGTGCTCTTCGGATCCTAACGAGAAGGTGAAAAGCAACCAATAAGAACGAATAAAACACAAAGACTCAACAGCAAACTTTCTCCAAAATTTCTGAAAATTTTACAGTAGCAAGAGAATAATTTATAAAGAATTTAGCAACAAGAACCAATTGATTTGGATTCTTAATGCCAAAGATACGACCAAAAGAAGGTCTTACGACCAGGTACAGGTCGTAGAAGAACCTACGACTGAACAATAGTCGTAGAAGGATTTACGACCGGGTAGTGGTCGTAGAAGAACTCATGACCATGACATAGTCGTAGAAAGACTTACGACTAGGTACAAGTCGTAGTAGAACTTACGACTGGGTACTAGTCGTAGACGGACTTACGACTAGGTGCAGGCCGCGACAGAACTTACGACTGGGTAAAGGTCGTAGGAGGACTTATGACCACGCCACAGTCGTAGTACGACTTACGACTATGGGGGTGATTGTAGGAGAACTTACAATCACTCGGTAGGACTCTCCCTTACAAATATAAGGGGTACTTCTGAGGACTACAGGACATCATATTTACCCATCACAATTCTGCATCTGGTCGAAACGATCAAGCTACAGTGACTGGTCGAAATTCCGACCACGAGGCAGCGCCTCCCGCACACTTTGCCAGTGGCTCGGCGGCTTCTCCGACCATAGCGGCGCCAGCCAAAGGCAGGCATGAGTTGCTAAAAGTTTAACGGTCCGACTGGCGGCCAGTACAGGTCGGAGAATGGCCGAAGCGGCGGTACAACCACGGAGTGCGGCTGAGTAGGTATGGCTCGGGAGAACTCTGCGAACGGATCATACCAAAGGAACCACGAAAACACACCTAAGCTCCTGTAGGTCAATGCGAAAGTACCTGAGCTGAAGAACGACCAGAGACCCACGGAGTGGATCCGGCGACGAGTGACCGAACGGCGGCGGTAAGGTCCTCACTAGGCCATAGCGACCTGAGCAAAGATAGAACCAAACCGAGTGAGGGTTACGCTCCAGAGAGTAAAGGGGGAGCAGAGGGGCCGAAGACTTGAAGAAGAAAACCCCTGCTGCACCGCCTCCACCGAACTCCACACTCAACAATGGCGGTCGAGGGGATTGCGAGGAACTGCAGCTCAAGCAAGCTGGTGAGTGCTAGCTGGAGTTGCGAAAGTGCTAAAGGAAGCTAAGGGTGAAGCAATGGAGTTTAAATAGAGCAATGGCAGAGAGCAACGGCCGGGTTTTCCAGTCGGGTCAACACTGCCATGAGAGCACTTGAGAGCGATGGGAGCAGTCGAATCATGACCTTCTGAGGGAGGGGCGCGACAGGCATTTAATGCGCGCAGAGATAGCCGTTTAAAGGCGACCGTGGAGTGGACAGGACGCTGCGGCTTTTCTGCTCTGCGCATGCCATGGCTGCTTGCTCGCGCGCTCACGGAGGAAGGAGACGACTCGTCGATCGTCGGATTGAAATTGACAGGCTTAGCTAGATCGAGTGGTTTAAAACGATTTGATCGTTCGACTGATCGAAGACCGTTCGATGCCGATCCAACGGCCGAGTTAGATCAGGTGGATTAAACGATTCCACCGTTTGGCTGGTCGGGGGCCGTTCGATGCCGATCCAACGGCTCACGACCAGCACACCCAAACGACCGGGTCGGTACAGTTAGTGGACTGGACCGAGTCAAGTGGCTCGAGCCCGAGTCCGATTCGAACCTACAGAACAGTGCAAACCAGTTAGGGTTTGAATCCTAACATCTGATCCTGGAGGAGTTATTTGAGGTAGCAAACAAACTCCAAAATTTATGAAATTTTAACTGGAGCTTGCCGACTGCAGGAGGAACCTCTCATAAAATTTTCAGGGATTTTCTGGCACTGAAACTTTCTCCCAAATTTCCAGAAAAGGGGAAATAGGGTTTGACCAAATTTGACTTGCCTCCAGACATTATCAAATAATTTCTAAAAATCATGAGATAATTCAGGGGTGTTGCCAAGCCTCCCTAGAATATAGGAGAAATATCTCCAAGGGTTTGGCACAAGATCTATGATAAGGAGGTTTTTGATTGTAGTCAATTGAGGATTCTGATTGTGATTTCCATAATTCCTTAATCAAGAATTACAGAATTGATCAATGACTTCAAAATGCAAGAAAAGTTTTAATTTCTCCTGATTTTCTTACATTTGAAACACAAATCCACTTTTGGGATGTTACATTAGGTTTAGCCATTGTGCAAACTTATGTTCTTCAGTTGTGTCAACCGACCACCTGTCAAGACAACCTTCGGGATCCCACTTTTGTTTCAATACCATATGCACTTCAATCATATTCGCAATATCAGATTGCCTACATCTTATTCTTGCTAGTTCTTCGGTTGCTCGCAGGAATTGAACTTCGTGTTCAGGTTGATCACGCTTCCAGCAAGGTCAATAACATCTCGGAGTTAGTTCAATGATTGCTAAGGCGCAAGCATCGTCGTACGGTTGTAGTCAGATCGTGAGAGTTACCTCCACCAAAATCGATAGTTATCAGTCTCATCGAAAGATCGGGCACCCCGCCTTCATCACATAGTATCCACTAGTGTAGCCCGGTGGCTGTTGGTGGCACTGCAAAAATAGAATTGGTTATTTCGAGAGGCATTAATACAAAATGTTATATAGGATTAATGTGTACTAGCGAATACTAGGAAATTTAGATCATGTCGCAGGGCGTTGATCCCTCCCTTGGTCCTCCCTCCAGTAGCAACGTACACTGCAAATGACCTACGTGATTCCAAAAAGTTAGCCTTAGCCATTGCAAAGGAAGAAAAGACTACAATAGAGTTATCTATGGAGGAAATGTATTTATCTATTTATTAATTGTCGAACAACTGTGAAGTCGTGTTTGGCCCTCTTTAGGGAATCAAGGTATATTACCTTATTCCATTTTGGTATAATTACAGGTGTGTCGCCATGGTAATTAAACCTAAGTTCATGTTGCTTATAAAGTAAAAATGCACAAGTATAGTCACTAGTGTAGCACTTACCCCTGGTTGGAGGGCAAAAGTATGAATTCCTTGTTGCAGTGAGCCAGTAATGACGTCGTCATGTAACCCTCGACGAAGGATGCATCCTCCTGGATTCTTTGCATGGAGACCAAGTGTGGGTCGAGGAAACCTACTAGTGATTTCCTTAATCTGTCATCAGAAATCATGTATATATATACACACACACAAAAGAAAGGAGTTATATATGACATTTATAAGTATTACATGAACGTAGACAGTGATTGTACACATTTACAGTGTCCAGCATCGCATGAGTGAGGCATCGAGGGCGTCGTGGTTGAAGAGTAAGAACAAGTCCTCGAAGGTCACCTTGAAGACACAGTCTTGAGCCTCGTGGTGAACATGATGCGGCATGAAATTGATGTTGACACCCGAGCGTTGTTGTTCATCTGTCTTGTTGGCATGTTCCATGTACCATGCATGCAATCTCTGGCAAGCCAATCCTAGGGTTTGGAGGCGTTCTACCAGGACGACCAACAGCTCGCCTAGCATGAATTTCTGGGCCAACATCAAGAAGGGGATATCATCGGGCTTCTTCGATTTGCCCTTGCCACCTTGCTTTTTAGAGGTCGACTTCACATGAGTCGATCGGGCACAAGGTGTGGATGCATCTGATGCATCGGGCCCTTACCGCATCAGTGCATGTAACTCTAGTGCAGGTAGCTCGGGTGTAGATAGCTCCCGTGGAGGACTTTTTCGTGAGGTTGACATCGGTGCATGTAGCTCCAGGCAGATGTACCTCTTGGACTACTACAATAGAGTCACGACCTCGTTATTTGGGGGCATCTGAAGTGGGACAACCTCAAAATTGGCATGAACGCTGTCCACATTCACTTTTGCGAAACATGGTGCTAGATTTACATCGTGAACCAAGGCCCCGGCACCGGATGGATACACCTAGCCCCAAGCAGTGATGAGAACGTTGTGTCCTGATCTTCCAATAGGATGATAACTTCGACTTGGAGGAGAATGACTTTGACGTTGTAGGCTTCTAACCAGTCATGACCAGAACACCAAACAATTTCTAAACCACACTCCGGAGTCGTTATCAACCGTGCCAAGACAAGGTTGACCTGAACACGAGTTTCAATTCCTGCGAGCAATCGAAGAACAAGCAAGAACAAGATACACAAGCAATCTGAAATTGCAAATACGAATATGAATTGTATTGATAAGTAGGGTTCTGAAGAACAATGTCGTTGTTGAACTCATCGAACAAGAGGATAAAGTATAAAGTAGCAAAGCTAAACTTCAATATAACAAAACATGCGAAACCCTAGGGGTGGTGGCCACTATGTAAAGGAGGGAGAGGAGAAGGAAGGGGGGGGAGGGTAATGTTCACACATGAACAATGCCGCATAAACAGTAGCAACCCTTAGGTGGCTGGCCCCCATATGGGCTATATGGGCCAAGTAAGCCCATTCATTACATAGCCCATGGGCCAACAATAGGTAACGCAATACCATGGTATGTAGACGTAGTACGACCCAATGAAGTAGAAGTAGCTCGGTTCGTATGGGTAGAGGTGGCTCGATTGAGTTTCAATCGGAAAATATGGAGCTGAAGTAGCCAAAAGTCCAATAGGAGAAGATGCGGTTGAAGTAGAGGATGTAGTGCAGCGTATCGAAGTAGTGGTTACATCCTTAGGGTTGATGTCTCCATCAAGCAGCGTCCAGGGCAACGGAGGCATATCTTACTTGGAGCTTGCACTTCGTAGCCACCTACATAACAATACAAAATTTGCAACTCCAATAGGCCTATCAATGGATCGAGCATTCCAGAGATAATAATTATTACCAGGATGTCATCGACAAGAAATTTGTCGTGGCTTTATGAGGTAGGGCTGGACGAGCAGCTACTCCGACAGTTGGGGGGCTAGCTAGCATAGTAGCGGCGGGGGTTTGCAACTGATTTCCCCTAAGACTTTCCTTAATGCTCTCTATCTGCCGTCGCATCTCATCTCTGACGGCATCAGTGATCTCCTCTCTGAGGGATTCATGAATCTCCTCTTATAGCCGTGCATCGCACTCGGCTTTTGCTCTCTTCCTACTCTGGAATGCTTCGAAGTCCTCTGAGAATCCCTGTTTCCATGGAATGTAAAGACCAAAGCCTCTCGTGCAACTCAGGTGCTCCTTATTTCCCAGGGCCGCGGAGAGTATATCTCTCCCCCTGACTGCCTGGAATGAGCCTTGGGAAGATTATGTACTCAGCGCTTCCTGCAAGAACCCGACATGTTATTTCACTTCTTATGAAGTTATGGAGTAATTACAAACTAGGTAGTTCGATATCTTACCAAGCGCTGGGACACTTCCTCGTTTGCAATTTTTGGAAAGGAGATGCCCCCCGAAGACACGGTAGATGACCTCACTCTTATCCAGTTTCGGGCCCGCTCATCAGGGATCCCAACAAATGGCGGGGAGACCTCCACAGATTTGCATGCTCGTTCTTCTTCCTCCATTGCGGGATTCTACCCGCATACCCAGCTGTGTCGAGTCTGTGGGGGTGCATGTTTTTTTTCCTGGAGGGCCTTGTGTGCCGTACTTTTACTCCTAAAATCATATGTCGTCTTTTTCACCACAAAGTCTTGCCAATACGGTTCTACGAACGAATACTTCTGGAAGGGCATCAGATTCTTGTCCATGTATTGTTTGATAAGTGTGCTCTTGAAGTTCTTCCACGCTTTGCACGCCGCTAGCAATGCTTGTCGTCGCACGGAGGCCTGGTGTTCTTCCGGGATCTTGAACGATCGGAAAATTTCTATCACCAACACATCTTTCTGAACTTTGGTCAACGCCTTCCACGAATCGTAGGTGATCTTGACATGTTCCCGTGCAACTATTCCGACCGTTCTCTAGAATGCGGACGTTGCTCAATGAGGATTTAGAGGGCTCCTAGACACATCGACATCTGTGATGATAATTTGGCCCTCGGACCTTTACGATATTCCTCTACTATCGCGTTTGGATTTTCCAGGGGATGACGCATGAGGCAACGATGATGGAGAATGAGCGGACGACATATTCAAAAGAAATAGAAGTTCTGACACGCATGAACATATTATCATAAGTTTCTCTATGTGTATGGGTATACATACCAATTAATAAATAATTAGGATATAATTAGGATATGTAGGTAAGAAATCGGACTATCCTTTTCAAGCATGCTTGGTAGTAATGTACACTACTACAGTAAAGTTGACTGATGGTACAATCAGTAATGAAATGTGGATTGCATGTCCTATGCAAATACAATAGTAATTGGTTTTAGCATAAATCTAGAATTAATTCCAGCAAAATTAATTATGAATAAAGCATATTTCCAACAGTAATGACATAATTGACATATAAGCATGTGACATAATTGACAATAAAAACCAGCATAAAGCTATGATTTAGAAGATTGATTATTGCTCCCAGAATGCTAGTTGCACAAGATTTAAACTTGGCCATCACAACACTCATGCTAAATGTAATCACAAATTGAATATGATACTTTTATAGATTAGTCCTTGAGCTAAAAAAAACTTGCTAATCTATTCAGGCTAGTTCAAGGAAATCATCCAAAATTAACTTTGTTGTACACAGGAACAAAATCTATCAAGATACTATTAATTGTGATGTTGATAAGTAATTGTAAATAATCACATAAAAACAGACTAGAAGACGGAAACTTCTACAGGACACCAAGTATTAGTTGACTGAAAAAGCTCAAAGGATAGCAGGTATACCAGAATGTAAAAATTGCTCGAAACAATAGATAACAACAGGTAATCTAACAGCTCAAGGCACAATCTATACATACACAATCTATACATAATATCACATCCAATTGCATTTTTTGACATCGATTCATCATAAAGCAATTCACCGAGCTCACAAAAATCACTTTGCAACATCTCCCAGTGCTAGGCACATACAAATCACACAGATTGAATATATCCAATATCACAACATATAAGCAAGGTGATACGTAAAAAATGGGATGGCCGGGGGGTGTAACACCCTGACCCAAAATCGGCTCAATATCCAGCCCACCGTGGGGCGGACCCACGCACACATAGCACTTCCCTTACACTTTCGTCCTCGCTTCGTGTAAAAGGGTTAACCCGGAGGTGCTACGTTTGGATCCAATAGGCATTATATACTACTACAACTCACTTGAGACAAGCAATGTGGGACTAATCCCACCACACAACTCCTCATGGGCCATATGGGCCACACTACGAGCAGGCCAGGGTATTACATTCACCCCCCTTAAGGGCTGACGCCCTCGGCAGCATACCGTATATGCGGCAAATGCCCAGAACCACCCCTCGATACGTCCGGCCGTCGGTCGACACATATGCCATGCCATGTGTCCACTCCGGGCCCACATGTGCCATGCGCCATATGCCCGCACCCCTGTCCCGCACGCGCCCGTGTAACGAAGATTGATGCTCTGATACCATCTGTAACACCCTGACCCAAAATTGGCTCAATGTCCAGCCCACCGTGGGGCGGACCCACGCACACATAGCACCTCACTTACACTTTCGTCCTCACTTCGTGTAAAAGGGTTAACCCGGAGGTGTTACGTTTGGATCCAATAGGCATTATATACTACTACAACTCCCTTGAGACAAGCAATGGGGGACAAATCCCACCAAACAACTCCTCATGGGCCACATGGGCCATACTACAAGCAGGTCGGGGTATTACAGGGGGGTGGCCGGCTTACCTTGGTGGTGCTTGGGAGGTGCTCGAGGGAGGAGGCGCACCAGGATCGAGGGGGAGGCAACACGTGCTTGGGGCTGTAACATCCCAATTTAGGTTTGTATTTCAAATGTATAAAAATGTGAACTTCTTAAAAATTTTGAGCATGCATAATATTTTTGGAACGTTTGCACAAAATGTTGCACTTGAAAATTTTCAAAATAAAGTAAAACTTGTAACTCAATTCGAAGCTACAAACCAATTTAGAAATAAATGCTTGGGGATACCTTTGGGAAATAATTTATTTAAACATTAAAAAATTATCATGAATAAATATAAATATTCCCAAATTTTTAGAAACCACATCCACATTGCGAAAATTCAAATCCCAATTCTAAAAGCCCTGTGGTAAATGAATTAAAAGCAAGCAATTAAAACATGAACAGTGGGTGTATAAAATTTATGTGTGTACTAGGTCACCTCAGGATCACCTCTGCAAAATTTCAAAATTTATAAATTTATTTGCTATTTTTAATGGTTGTTCAAAGTGGGTAGTTTGATTTTAAAATAAGTCAACACTGTTGGTTGGACTCGAACCCAAACCCTGTTGAACCGGTGCGACCGAACCAAACCAGAGCTGAGTCGACTCAACCGCCTAAACAAACCGACCGCACCCGAGCCCGACCGAGCCTCACTTGTGCCACTGACGCCTCGACCCCACCTGTCGGCTTCATACTCCTCCTAGTGTCGATCAAGCAGAACTTCGGCACCACGTGGCTACGAAGCTCAGAACGCGCTATAATACTCCGAAATTTATTCGAACAACTAGAAGAGTACTCGGGAGAAAATATTAAATAGGAAAAAATGAAGTTTCCAGTTTTTCGAGGGGATTCCTGTGAATTTCCGATAACCTGAGCTCTGGGCCGCTGCCCAAGAGGCCCAAGAGGGGGGCCGCCCAAGGGGGGGTGCCCTCCCACCAAATCCTAGCCGCCCCCTCTCCCCCACTCCCCCACTCGGCCGCCCCTCCCCTCCTTGCTGGCCGCCGCCTCCTCCTCCCCTCTCCCACCTGGCCACCTGGCCACCGCCTCCTCTCCTCCCTGGTCCGGCACCTCGCTGACAACTCAACGGGTTAGCACATCTTCAAAGGTACTCCTCCTAATCCCGTTAGATTGGTGTCTAATTTTCTTGATTAGGCGATACTGGTAGTAGATTGATTCTGGCAGTCTGTAGAGATCGTGTGTTTTGGGGTAGTTAACGGTGGATTCTGACCAGGATGTCTCCTAGAGAGTTGTAGGTATCGTCGCTAGCTCTCCATAGAGTCTTGAATCACTTACTTTTGAGTTGGGGATCTCGAGTTATTATTTTTTCAATGTTTCTATTCTAGGTTTATGTCGGGATTCTAACAGATCGTAACAATTATTTAATAGCAAAAAGATAATGAGTTTTTTAGGGGATTGAATCAACACAAAAGTTGTAGGTATTGTCGTAATCTTTACCGAGAGCTAAATATCACATTTTTTGGATGTCTGTACTGGAAGTTACGTAGGTTTTACTCTCGCTGTCCAGAACCTCTGACGAGATTTAATGGGCTGATTGATCTGCTCAGTAGGGGTAGAAGAAGGCAGAAGTTGGGGACCATGCCAAATATGTTTTTGTGAAATTTTTTGTAAGATATCCAGGGGATTAAATAACATTAAATTTGGTTAATCCTACAGGGAGTTATGAATTTTAGAAGGGGACTGTCTCGTTCTGGGACAGTTTGCTGTTTATGGGAGTTGAAGTTTTAGGTCGCATTTGGAAGCATAGCTTGTCAAATATTGTTTCTAGTAATGTTATGTTCCGAAGTATATTTTTATTAAGATTTTTGCAAAATGTTCAGGCGCTGGTGTGGTTGCGGGGGCAGCACCCTCTTCACGTCATTAAACTTCACATGGTTTAGGCAAGTGAAAATTAGTCGGTAACATTATGGCGATGAATGCTTGAACATCTGCTTTATGATTATGTTTTTGTGCTCATGAATGTCACCAATGGATTGCTACATGTTTATGTTAATTCTTTACTCAAGAATGTCACCACTGAGTTGTTACATGTTTACATTGAATAATTGAGATGTCTCGTATGCATCATGTTGATATCCTTGAGCCTTGGCCTTGCGGAGGCCAAGTATTAATTTTTGAGGTCCCCATACGGACAACTTGTGGCCTTCCCGACCACACTGACGGCATGTCCCTTTGAAAGAACACTCTGAAGCCCAATGCCCCTCACCACACCTAAAGCATTTTATACCTTGACCTGGAGCAGGACGCATCTGGGGTGTGGATGACGAAGAATGTGGCGCCGATGAAGAAGACTGCCACTGCTGAACAGGACGCGAGTGATGACCTCCCTGGAACCACTTGGGAGCAGGTCGCTGAGAAGACCCACCTCCCCCACCAAAACTCTGCTTCTGGCCAACACCAGCACCACCAGCAGGGGCAGGGCCACTAGCAGCCTGCCTCTGCGAAGAAGGATCCCTCTCCAGCTCCATCCCCTAGCCTGTTCGACCACAGAGCTGAAGTCATGCAGACCGGTCGCCCCCAAAATCTGGCGATACTCCTGATTGAGGCCCCGACGGAACCTCTTGGCCTTCTCCCGGTCATCATTAGCCACCGCTGGTATAAAGCGTACCAGATTGTTCAATCCAGTCTCATACTCAGACACTAACATCTTCCCTTGAACAAATATCAGCAGTGATTGCTCCATCTTCTCAGGGAAGGAATCCGGATAGAACTTTGTCCTGAATTGCTCTACGAATACCTCCCAAGTAACTGATCCCTGCACTGGGGTCCTAGCAGAAGAACCCCTTCCCACAAGATATCAGCTTGACCCTTCAACTGAAAGGCCACAAATCGCACCTTCTGCACAGAAGTCAGTTCTAACGCCCCAAACTGTCTTTCCATGTACCTTAACGAATCTGCAGCCTGAACCGGAGTACCTGCTCCGTCAAAGGTGTCCAGGCGAAGTGACATCCACTCCCGGAGACTCATCCTAGCCTCGGGTGGGCGCTCATGACAAGCGGTTCCTTGGCGAGTGCGTGAGTGCAGAAATCTTGATCGCAATTGCTAGCGAAGTTGCTGGTTCTCCCTCTGAAGATTCTGAATGATATCTGCTAACGCGGCCTGAGCCTCTGCGGCCGGAGGAGCAGCTGAGGCAATCTCCTTAGTAGCAGCACCAGCAGATCCCTCAGACGAAGATGAAGTCACAGCCGGACCGCGTCCACGACCACGGCCACGGACCGGTGGATGACCACGGCCACGGCCTCTACCTCTTGCCATCTAAGAACACCACAGCAAATAAAACTAAACACTTAGCTTAATAGCATTATAAGCACAAAACAATTCAACAACTGCTCATCAAATTAGACACATCAATGAAAATGTCGAAGTAATGAATTACCCAACCCCTCCTACTGTCGGACCCCGGGTGAGACACAACCCCGAGACCCTCTGTGTATACCAAGCTAGTCCCATGATCAGTAGCTAGCTCGCACAGTTGCAACAATGATGCTATCATAACCATTCATGACGAACTAATGAAACAGACAAAGTAATATTAGTTAACAGCAAAGGACCTTATGGTCAAGTTCTTACAAAAGTCGCCACGCAGGGCTTAGCAACAGCAGAGTATCTGGCAGCGGAAATCTCAAAATACGTGGAGCCCAATCGACATGCCCACATGCAATCGAGTGAAGGATGTGACCTAGTTCGCGAAGTCTTCAAAGTAGCCTCCCTCAAAGAACTCGACGTTCCCCGTTTCTTCTACTGAGACTGATCAACAATGGGCATAAAGCCGTGAGTACTTAAAGTACTCAGCAAGTCGTAGAGAAATGTATGCACATAGTATTTATGCCAGGCTTGAACAAAGGTGGCTTTATGGTTATTTTGTAGAAAGCAAGTTTAACAGTAAATACAATAATTAGATTGCAAAGTAGGATTTTAAAAGATTAATACATAATTAATCAAGTTCTTTGAAACAAATAGTGAACCTCCCGTTCACTTCCCAACCATTCCAACCAAACCTTTTCATCGAACCAATTACCACATTTTTGAAAATTCTACCCCTTGCGTGAAAGACCCGGGCATGTCCATAACTGGGGACACGGCTATTCGAATAGATTTTGACACTCTGCAGAGGTTGTACAGCTTTACCCACAAGAGATAAATCACTCGTACTGTCAGCGCACACACTTCCGAGGTGTGCGACTAAGTGATTATCACAAGGCCTTTACAAAGGTCCATTTTGCCTCGGTTCTGCTCGCTAAGGTTTCGCCCTCACGGCCCCTCTTGCGCCTTTTCCATCCAAAACAGAATCGACTCAAAACTTCCCTAATTAGTTGGTCAGATCCGTTCCATACTGGACTTGTGGATGCACGGTGTGACCCATATCAATGGCGTACAAGGTTAAGTCCTTAGTTGGCTGCTCAGACGAGACTTTCCCTATCCCAATGTGCCTCACGCACCCACCTTCACCACCGCCCACAAGCCCGAGCATAAATCATTTTTGGGTTCATTCCCAACCAAATGGCAATCCCTGCCATGGTTCCACATATTTTAATAAAAGTGGCCTCACACCACAGTTCCATAATATCATTAGTCATGTTCATTCATTCTTTAAGCATGTGATCGTAAAACCCACGGGTAACTAAAGCAAGGCTAAGCAATAACACGTGCCCATGTTGGTAGTACAATCATGTCCAACTAGTAATAACCATCCTATGGTGTCCATGGATTTATGTAGTTCAAAGGGACATTTCATTCTTAGTTTATCAAGGAGGAATAATGGCAATTTGGTAATTATCTACTCCCAAAAATATTTTCTTATAAAACTAGCCATGCATGATAATTCAAAACAATATACATTTGTAAAATGGGTTCAACTTGGTCAAAGGCCTACGACTTGCCTTCGTTGACGAGGAGCGGGTCTTCGGTCGTCGGGTCGAAGAAATCTTCCGAAACGCCGGAATCTACACGTATGAGAAGAGCAACAATAAATAAACCAGCACCAAATGAACTCCAAAAATTACAAAACCAGAACCAAATGAAAGGGGCTGATTTAAGATGAATATAGAAATTTGGATCACCCAAATCAGAGTTCGGATGAGAAAGTTATGGCCGATTGAAGTTTCAAATAACATAAAATGATAGAATTTAGATTTTCTGATTTTTTCTGGATTTATTTTTCTACTGAAAAACCGGTGAAACCCGTCAGCGACACGCAAGCGCACACGCGGCTGCCACGCAGGCGAAAGGTGCTGACGTGGCGCCACGCGGGCGAACCGAAGGGGAGGAAGAAAAAGCAGTGGTGGCGATGGAGGTCGACGGGGGCGACGGCGCTCGGGAGGAGGACCGGCGAAGGGAGGCGCACCGAGAGGGGCGGCACTGGGAAAGCGATGGTGGGGTCTCGACCTTTGGAGGGAGCTCGGCGGCGGCGCAAATGGCGGCGGAGGGCAGCTCTGGTGCCGGCGGAAGGAGGGGAAATGCGAGGAGCCAGGGGCGAGAGGGAGGGAGAGAACCGGAGGAATGGGGAGAGGAGAGGGAGGCAGAGGTGATGCGCGCTTAAGTAGGGCGGAGGAGGTCACGGCGAGAGCGCGAGGGGGGCGCGGCGACGCGGAGAGGGCGCGGCAGGGCTTCGGGCAGCACGCCGTGCTCGGGGCAGAGAGAAAGGGGGCGGAGTGAAGGCCGAGGCACTGACCAACGGGGTGCGGCCAGGTGGCCGGACCAAGGCGGGCGGCGGGAGCTCACGGGCGGAGAGAAGGAGATGGAGGAGGAGGCGTGAGGAAGGAGGAATAGGGGTGGGCGACGGATGCACCATTCGATTTTTGATCGAACGGTTGGGGAAGAAGGGAGGCGCGAGTGATCGGGGCGGCCGGATGGCGATCCGACGGCCAGCGCGAAGGAGCGACACGGCCGAACGGGAGACGCCGGATGCCTATCGAACGGAGGCGAGGAGGGCGGGTAAGGAAAAAGTAGGCCGGCCAGCGCGCGGGCCGGGCGTGGCTGAGAGTGGGTGATGCGGGGTGCCCGATCTTCTCGACGTAGGACCTGTCGATAACTTGTGTACCCTGACGAACCACCAGCTGATCCCCCGCGCCAATGCACGGACTTGCAACTCTATGGAAAATTCGCCCAAACACACACTTGATTGGATCCTCGCCGACCACAAGCGAAGATCGTCGAACCCTCAATTTCCAACGGAAAAGCAAGAACGACCCCTTGTTCTCAATGCCCAATTCCCTCTGTTTTGGCTATAAGCACAACAGGAGAATCAAGCAAAAGCTTTGAAAATATATTAAACGTGGTCTGAGGTTACAATGGGGGTCTACCCCTCTATATATAGTGCCCCTACTCCTCCTCATGGCTGGCCAAGAGGCCCTACTCCTATTCTAATTCAGATTTGGAGTCCTACTCCAATTCCGACACATTCCAAAATAGAAAAGGAAACTCTGATTTTACAACCGTCACATTGATTCGATCATATCTTTTGATCCAGAAGGAATTTCGGAGTGAGGGAGGATCCGTTGGATCGGGCTTGACGTTAGCTTTCCAACAAGCCCAAGAACACTCGAATCGGACTCCGTTTGTAAAAGTTATGGCCGTTTTAATCCGGACTGTCCTGCTGATTCCGAATCCGAATTTGAGGCTGATTCCGAATCCGAATTGAATTATGAGTTGATTCCGAATTTGAATTTGGTTGGGCTTGTGGAAGTTTCGAATTTGACTTGGATTCTTGGACTTCTCTTCCCTTGCTTGTCTCCCACGAGCTTCTCCTCCATTGTGATGACCTTTCTTCAAGAACAACCTCATATCCTTCATCTCCGTTCATTATTGAATCTTCCAATCTGAGCACAAGCAAAACACTAGTTTTAGGTAGTATGAAATTCTCAACTAATTTAAAAGTAAATTCGGTGAACAGATTCACTGTTGGATAAGCTTCTCTTGTTTTCAACTCTCTTACTAAGCTCATGTTGTTACGAGGTATTTAATGAATTGAAAACATTATATGAAACAACGTAGCTAAGGATGTCCGCATCATCCTCCCTTTCTTCAAAAAAGCCGTCCTCGGCTTTTGATAACTGAAAATGTGCTAGGCAGAAGAAAACAACGTATATGCATGGTATATGTATGAATCAATTATTGTATTCTTCTTGTTGTTCTGCACATTCGATAGCTCAAAATCATATTTCAAATTGCCCAACTGACTAATATGATAAAATTTAACCTTCACAACATCAAAATCAACTAAAGTCGGTGAAAACCAATTGATACCATTCCATGATTTAACTGCGTTACCTGATTAGTTATACATTTAAGAGATAAACAAGTAGGCATCATGTTGCATTCTAAACAATAGACACTTGTTTTAAACCCATCTTAAAGATATCATGACATTGCTCAATAAATGGTTTGCATAAAACATGTGATTGCAAATCAACAAGATTATCATAGGTAATGTATATTTGATAAACTTGAAACATGTTGTCTACACCAACATCACCAATCAAATTGAATTTATATGTGTGTATGTAGCTATTTACTAGTGATCTTAAGTGTGAAATTTCAAGAACCTTCTTAATCACACTAGATACATGTTTAGGACTATCGAATATGATATAACACAAAGAATTATTAATGTGTATTCTACTAAGAACTTCTTTTTGAGTAATCAATTTCACATTATGCAAATTAAGCATATCAAATTTAGAACGTGGAATCATCAAATGAATAATGGAGTTCTCAGTTTCGCACCTTGTTTTGATAAGCGACCAATTCAGTACAAATAGTGTTACCTTGATCTTCAGGTATTCCCTCTCCATCCATGGTTAGCTCTTTATCTTTCTCTTCCAATGGTGAGGGCTCTTGAATCTCCAACTCCTTATTTGCTTGGTCCACCTGCAGAATGTGGGATACAACACTAGAAATAGAGGGTAAGTTGTTAGGTTCAAAAATAATCTCATTTATCCTATCATCTATCTCTCCTTTTCTTTTGGTGTATCTCTCACACTCTCAATTGGGATGCTCTCAACCTCGCGTATGGTGGACTCACACACTCACTCTTTTATTACTCTCACTCAATTTGGCTATGTGGCTCTTATTCTCACATGGGTTTTGATACATCTCATCCTTGTAAGACCGTAGGCGGCAAGGGCACAACTACCACCAACCACGACCTCCTCACGTGTTGCGGGTTGTGACGGGGCAGCACTACTTATCACCTCGGTCGAAGAAAAATTCCGATGCTCGATCTTCTTCTCAAGTGACACACCAGTGGATGAATTAGAACTAAAGAGCGTAGCAGATTTAATTGATGTGCTTGAATGTGTTTAAGTCTCTTTTACGCCTTCATAGCAAATTTCACAAGATCTTGCGGACTACGAAAATATTCATCTTGAAGTGCGACAACGATCGATAATTCAAGCTTTGCTTTGAAGTATGTCTTTTCTTGATATGGACTAGTGATATTGGCACGACGCATTGCATGATTCAACTCAATATAGTAATCTTTGACAACTTTGCATCCTTGTTTAATGCTCTCCACGTGTCGTAGTAGTTCCGCTCATAATAGGATGGAACAAATTCTCTTCTCATGATGCTTTTAAGCAGACCCAAGATGTAATAAATCGTTTTCCACCTAGTTGTTGCCACCAACTAAAGGCATAGTCCGTAAAAACAAAGTGGCCACTCTCACTTCCTTGGCTTCTGATTCGAACTTATGGGATTCAAGCTCGAACTCCATGTCTTGTACCCACTCAAGATACTCCTCGGATCATTACTACCATAGAAGGGAAGATCATTATACTCGCGATCTGCCATTGTTAGCGACAAAGCAAAGAATATGTATGTAGGTGTATGTGTATATGTAGAGGTCACTCAACTCACAATCCTAACAAGGTGATGTTTCTTTACCGTTCAGAAAGAATTAAGATCAACAATACTTACACTTGAGAGCGGCAAGAACCACAAGGTGATGTGTGAGCGAATTTCAAGAGCAAGTCAAAGCACGACAACGGGTGTTTTGTGGAGCTTGGTATGGATACCTACTTAATTTGAAAATTCTAGGTATTGTAAGGCTAAGTAAATATCCAAACTAGAATTCAATGCCTAGTTGCCGATCACAAAGATATAAGTGAAAATCAAAGCAACTCACACGCAAAGATATTGGAACTTAGTGCAATCAAGGAATGAGCTATGTAAGATATAAGTGAAGAACAAAATAGCTCGTATTGCACAAGTTATAGAAAGACGCTAGCTAGTTGCAAATAATGAAACTAGGGCACAAGATTGCACAAAATATTAATATTCTAACAATTGAATCAAGAATGAGTGGGGATTTTTGCTCAAGTTTATGGTTCGGCTATGCATTTTCTTTTTCCTTTTCTCTTTTCTCTTTTCTTTTTCTAATCCTTTTTTTTCTTCTCTTTTTTTTTCTTTTTCCTTCTTTTTTTTGAACTATTGCCAAAATTCTTGTTCTACCAAAAATGAGCAAAAATTCTTTCCCACCTTTTGATCTTTGAACAATTGCAAGAACACAAATATTAATATGCAGCCCTAAGCAACGATTTAGCTAGTCTTCAATAGGTTCAAAGTATTCGCAAAGGATTGAAAGGTTCACAAAGGATAAATTGGTTACTCACTTTTTTTTTGGTGTTTTTTTTATAAACACGACAAAAAAATAAAACTAGGCTCAAATAAAAGCAACGCAAAAGAATTCAAGATCAGCAAACTAAACTTGATTCTAATGGATAAAAACTTAACAAAACTCACTAGAATAACAAATTAAATACTACGGCTGGTTTTTTTTTGTATGGCTTTTTCGTGTATGGGAAAAAAAAGATAACTGGATAAAAATCCTACCGAGTCAACGGAGCTCGATACCACGATGCGGGTGCCCGATCTTCTCGACGTAGGACACATCGATAACTTGTGTACCTCGACGAACCACGGTGATCCCCGCGCCAATGCACGGACTTGCAACTCTATGGAAAATTCGCCCAAACACACACTTGATTGGATCCTCGCTGACCACAAGCGAAGATCGTCGAACCCTCAATTCCCAGCGGAAAAGCAAGAACGACCCCTTGTTCTCAATGCCCAATTCCCTCTGTTTTGGCTATAAGCACAACAGGAGAATCAAGCAAAAGCTTTGAAAATATATTAAACGTGGTCTGAGGTTACAATGGGGGTCTACCCCTCTATATATAGTGCCCCTACTCCTCCTCATGGCTGGCCAAGAGGCCCTACTCCTATTCTAATTCAGATTTGGAGTCCTACTCCAATTCCGACACATTCCAAAATAGAAAAGGAAACTCTGATTTTACAACCGTCACATTGATTCGATCATATCTTTTGATCCAGAAGGAATTTCGGAGTGAGGGAGGATCCGTTGGATCGGGCGTGACGTTAGCTTTCCAACAAGCCTAAGAACACTCGAATCGGACTCCGTTTGTAAAAGTTATGGCCGTTTTAATCCGGATTGTCCTGCTGATTCCGAATCCGAATTTGAGGCTGATTCCGAATCCGAATTGAATTATGAGTTGATTCCGAATTTGAATTTGGTTGGGCTTGTGGAAGTTTCGAATTTGACTTGGATTCTTGGACTTCTCTTCCCTTGCTTGTCTCCCACGAGCTTCTCCTCCATTGTGATGACCTTTCTTCAAGAACAACCTCATATCCTTCATCTCCGTTCATTATTGAATCTTCCAATCTGAGCACAAGCAAAACACTAGTTTTAGGTAGTATGAAATTCTCAACTAATTTAAAAGTAAATTCAGTGAACAGATTCACCTGTTGGATAAGCTTCTCTTGTTTTTCAACTCTCTTATTAAGCTCATGTTGTTCTGAGGTATTTAATGAATTGAAAACATTATATGAAACAACGTAGCTAAGGATGTCCGCATCAGAGTAGAAAAAGGATTGCGTCAGATTTATTGAAGATCATCGAGGTCCCCAGACCAACCAAAGTCAGTCAGCACTGTCTCACTCAGTAGGTTTCATCACCCCCGCAGTTATAGAAATCCAGCACTCACATATGCCAACTTACCTCAACCGTGGAAAAATCCGACAATGCCTTATGGACAAATGGTCCCTTCCTTTTTCCTAGCCCAACGCCCACTTTCTGTATTACTGGCTTATCATCCGTAATAGAAAAGCCCAAAAATAGTGCAAAGAGCTCCATGGACCAAAGGTCCTTAAGCAAACCGCCCCATGTGAGAGCCAAGGAGATAAGGGAGGGGGCGATATTGGTATGCACAAGTCAAGGGAAATAGAGCACAACAGAGAGCACCTCCCTCACATAACCTATTACCAGCTGAAGGAAACACCATATGAGCAACCCACCAGAGCAAGTCAAAGCCAACAAGCCTCACAAGCCCTCATTTCTTCCCACAACCGAGAGCAATTGAAGGCAGCCAAGCAAAACCAACCCAATCCCTCACAAGCTTCAGTTCACAACCAAACAAGACAACAAAGCACAAGCATTCCCACAACTCCATCCCAAACCCCAGTTCCTTCCCTCAACCAAAGGCACCCAAAGCAAAACATCAAGCAAGTGCCCTGCAAAGCCAAGAATAGAGCATAAGCCACACCATCCACAACAAACCCACAAAGAAATAGTAAAGGAGAAGAGGAGCAAAGGAGATGGGGAAGACCGACGGAGTGGGAATGACAAGTGGTGACTAGAACCGACAACAACCAACAGAGACCACACCAAGCCGACAAGAGCAAGGAGGACCAGGAGCGACCAACACGAACAACTCAAGAGCACTATCACTACCACGACCACCATCACCCACCACTGCCATTCCATCCACAAATCAACTAATACGACTAGAAATCTTCATTTTCCCTAGTGAGTAATATACTAGGGAACATGCAAAAAATTGTAGGGAATTGGTTTCCCTAGTGGCATACGTAGGGAACAGCTACTAGGGGAAAGAATGTGGGGGGGGGGGCAAGAAAACGTTCCCTGTGGTTTTTTTGGGAAAACCTAGGGAAAGAATCGTTCCCTAGGATTTTAAACGGTAGGAAAATCTCGTCCACATGGCATAGTCATTTGACGTGGAAAGTTTATTTCCCTACGTTACCTTTCTGCCAGCCTAGGGAAAGAATCCAACAAATTCCTACATTATTTATTGTATACCCTAGGGAACATTTTTATATAAACATTATTTTCCTATTGCTAATTCGAAATTCATCCCCTATTGTTTAGCATGAACACTAGGGGTACTGAACCCTAGGCAACCCTTACATGTTAGTCATGCCATAAAAGAAGGCAACATGCACCACTTGCAACAAAAGTATGCTTCCACATGTAATTGGACCATGTCTGACATTAAAATAGTGCAAGACATCATCCAGCGAAGAAGAGTAGTACCCATCAGCACTGACAGATGCGTTAACATAACCTCCAAACATTCCTCAAGCAATTCTATTCAATGTATCATCCGGGTTCTCCACTCCAACAGTTGAACCGTTGGTATGAGGCTATACAACAAAAAAATAGTTCGAAGATCAATAAAAAAAATCAGAAAAACAGCGTCGTATCTAATTCTTAGTATTTTTTTTCCGCAATACTCTGCCGGCAGTGACATTGCTCAGTACTTGATGGGCAGGCATGATGATACACCTATGATTGACAAGGATACTCACAGGATTGCTGTTGTTAATATGGACTGGGATCATATTAAGGAGTGTGCTGATTCAAAAATTAATATGATCTTGAGAAGTACACAAAATCACATATCTTAATCAAATGTTGTAATTGAGGATTAACTGCTGAAGTGCAAAGTCTATTGTAATACCCCGAATATCGATTTGAGAGTTTATTAATCGGGAGAGGGAAATTAATTGAAATTCAAGGTGTTTGTGGGGATTTTGGAACCCGGGCCTCCGGCCCAGGCTAGGCCAGCTTGTTGGCCATCCAAGTGTGGGCCAAGAAGGGGGAAGGCGCATAAGGCCCAAGCCCATGCGCCCCCACACCCCCCTTAACCCTAGGCCGGTTGCATTCCCCCCTTGAGCCGCCACCTCCCCTTGCCCCCCCCTTCCAACCGGCCGCCTCCACCTTACCCCTCCTGGGCGCCGCCCCTACCTCCTGCTGCCCCTCCCTGGTTGTGGTGCTCCTTCTCCCCCGAAGTCGAGTGCTCCTGCCGCTCCTTCCTGCTGTTGTCCCCGGGCATCGGTTTTGCGTGTGGTGGCCGGCCAGGAGAAGGAAGAAGGGAGGAGAAGAAGGGTCTTCTTCGAGGATAGATCATCGTCTCCCTAAGGTTCTACAAGGGTAACGAGGTGATTTCCCCGCTATTTGATGTTGTTTAGTTGTGAATTCGATTAGTTTGATTGGATTGAATTGGTGCTGTTAGAAATTCAGATTCTGTCCAGTAGGTTGCGCGGCTGATTTTGGGTCCTTAGAGGCCGAATTGGAGATTTCCACCTCCTAGAGATTTGTAGCCACTGTTCTTAGATTTCCATAGCCACCAAGAACACAAGATTCCAACTTACGTTTCAAAAGTTATAATATAATCTTTCCACGCTGTCCTAACTGCCTGACGAGAATGAACTGTCTAGTTGTCTTTTGAAATATGAATACGTTAGTGGCAGATTCACGGTTTTCACCCAACTAGGTTATTGTATAAAATTTTATAGCCTTTCCAGATTGATAAAAGAACACCCCAATCGGAGCTGTAGATTAAAAGTTGTGGTATATTCTTCAATGCTATTTCTTTCATCTAGACAGAATCCGTCTTGTAGTTTCATCTACTGTTTAGCATTTTAGTTTGGCCGAATTAGGTGATCTTGTCAACTAGAATTTTGTAGATTTGTTCATTAAGCTTCCACAGGATCTGGCTTCACCTCGTTCGGAGTCCCAGATTAATAAATATGAATTTTTCCGTGTTGCTGTCCAGACTCGTTCCGGCGATTGAGTTGCCCTTTTTCAGATTAAGACTGCTAGTTAACTCTAGGGTTTTTGGGAATGTGTTGTAGAGCATTACCGGTAGCATTTTATACCATGTCGTTTTTATTTCAAGTACATACTTGTGTGGGTTGTGATGCGTCGAATTTAGGAGCACATTCGTTGCCTCCTAGCGCGTCACAACGCGGAAGACAAGTACCTTGTAGTTCTTTATAGTTGAATGATGAGTGTTTATGTTTATACTGTTATTTGTATGAACAATGATTACATTTCATATTTATGTTCCCTTAAAATGTGTTATTTCCATAATTAGAGATGTTCTCATTCATTATTCATATTTCATAACATGCACCTCTTGTCATGTTCCATCCACGGGGGTGGATTATAAAGACCCATCAATTCCAGTATGGGCACGTAAGACCCACCATTGCATTGTGGGCAGAGTTGGACACCCGTATGAAACGTTCTTCTTATTCCATTCATTTATATATTCATTCGGTGTTATGTTCATATTCTTTAATGATGTGGCCTTGTTCATATGTGTTGTATGTCAAGTACTTGCTGAGTTTTGGACTCATTCTTGCTTTGTTTATTTATTTTAGGTGATCATTGATGATGGCTCTGTTGGGACGGAGTAGCACGCACTATTCACTCAGTTCACCATACTTCATTTTCAATAATAAGTCTTGATTATGTCTTCCATTCGTCAATTGATGAAATGTAATAAATAAAGTCAGAAGTGGTTGATATTTCTGTCCATGATATGTTTACTTAAGTATTGCTTGTGGTCCTTGATCACCCCTTTAATGTAATCATTTGGATTTAGTCTTTATTCCTGCATTTGTTCTATTGTTTGTTGATCCCTTTATGCCTTTAAATGAGTTATTGTTTAAAATACTTCTGAATTATGGTCATATGTTAGATCTTTTATGTAACATTTTGGCTTCTGAATAGTTAGGGTGTTACAGTTTTAGGTCCGTGGTTAATATAAAAATCTTAAAATTGACACACTGTGCACAGTAGGTGTAGCATCCCGCATTTTCGGAGTTTTCGAATTTTCAAAATTTTAAAAGAGAACCATTTGCTTTTAATTGCCAAAAGTTTAATTGGGAATTTCAGAGTCAAAAGTAGTTTAATATGAATTAATTAAACTTCAATTAAATTAAAGTTGGTTTAATTGGGTTTTCTGGTATTTAAAATCAAAAATATTATTTTAAGTATTTTCTTGGACTTATTGGATTTTAGAAATGGTTTTTTCTTTTTTACAAATTTAAAATTAATTTGTTTGCAAAATAAAAAGAAAAATTAAAGTTGAAACTATTTTTATTATGTCCAGAATGATTCAAGGAATTTCTGTGAATTTTTCTAGAATTTTTGGACTCTATTTGCTATTTTCTAATTTACCTTGTCATTTGTTGGATTTTCTGAAAATCAAAAATCAAATAAAATCCCTTTACGGTGCGTGGGCCGAATCCTTCCGGCCCACGACTATTCCTCAGCGCCCGGCCCACTGATGCGGACATCCTTAGCTACGTTGTTTCATATAATGTTTTCAATTCATTAAATACCTCAGAACAACATGAGCTTAGTAAGAGAGTTGAAAAACAAGAGAAGCTTATCCAACAGGTGAATCTGTTCACTGAATTTACTTTTAAATTAGTTGAGAATTTCATACTACCTAAAACTAGTGTTTTCTTGTGCTCAGTTGGAAGATTCAATAATGAGCGGAGATGAAGGATATGAGGTTGTTCTTGAAGAAGGTCATCACAATGGAGAGAAGCTCGTGGGAGACAAGCAAGGAAGAAGTCAAGAATCCAAGTCAAATTCGAAACTTCCACAAGCCCAACCAAATTCAAATTCGGAATCAACTCATAATTCAATTCGGATTCGGAATCAGCCTCAAATTCGGATTCGGAATCAGCAGGACAGTCGGATTAAAACGGCCATAACTTTTACAAGCGAGTCCGATTCAGTGTTCTTGGGCTTGTTGGAAAGCTAACGTCAAGCCCGATCCAACGGATCCTCCCTCACTCGAAATTCCTTCTGGATCAAAGATATGATCGAATCAATGTGACGGTTGTAAAATCAGAGTTTCCTTTTCTATTTTGGAATGTGTCGGAATTGGAGTAGGACTCAAATCTGAATTAGAATAGGAGTAGGGACTCTTGGCCAGCCATGAGGAGGAGTAGGGCACTATATATAGAGGTAGACCCCATTGTAACCTCGGACCACGTTTAATATATTTTCAAAGCTTTTGCTTGATTCTCTGTTGTGCTTATAGTCAAAGCGGAGGAATTGGGCATTGAGAACAAAGTCGTTCTTGCTTTTCGTTGGGAATTGAGGTTCGGCGATCTTAAGCTTGTAGTCGCGAGGATCCAATCAAGTGTGTGTGGTGAATTTTCCATAGAGTTGCAAGTCAGTGCATTGGCGGGGATCGGTGGTGGTTAGTCGAGTACACAAGTTATCGGCAGGTCTCGTCGAGAAGATCGGGCACCGCATCGGTGGTCGATCTTCTCGACGTAAGTTTGTCGATAACTTATGTACTGACGAACCACCGTGATCCCGGCCAATGCTGCGGACTTGCAACTCTATGGAAAATTCGCCAAACACACACTTGATTGGATCTCGTGACCTGCCAAGATCGTCGAACCTCAATTCCCAGCGAAAAGCAAAACGACCTTGTTCTCAATGCCCAATTCCTGTTTTGGCTATAAGCACAACAGAGAATCAGCAAGCTTTAATATATTAAGCGTGATGCGAGGTACAATGGGGGTCTACCTCTATATATAGTGCCCCTCTCCTCATGGCTGGCGAAGAGGCCCTACTCTATTCTAATTCAGATTTGAGTCTACTCAATTCGACACATTCCAAAATGAAAAGGAAAACGATTTTACAACTATCACATTGATTCGATCATATCTTTGATCCAGAAGAATTTCGAGTGAGGGAGGATCCGTTGGATCGGGCTTGACGTTAGCTTTCAACAAGCCTAAGAACACTCGAATCGGACTCGTTGTAAAAGTTATGGCGTTTTTCGGACTGTCCTGCTGATTCGAATCGAGTGAGGCTGATTCGAATCGAATTGAATTATGAGTTGATTCGAATTTGAATTGGTTGGGCTTGTGAAGTTTCGAAATTGACTTGGATTCTTGGACTTCTCTTCCTTGCTTGTCTCCCACGAGCTTCTCCTCCATTGTGATGACCTTTCTTCAAGAACAACCTCATATCCTTCATCTCCGTTCATTATTGAATCTTCCAATCGGCACAAAGAAACACTAGTTTTAGGTAGTATGAAATTCTCAACTAATTTAAAAGTAAATTCGATGATGATTCACTGCTGATAAGCTTCTCTTGTTTTTCAACTCTCTTACTAAGCTCATGTTGTTCGAGGTATTTAATGAATGAAAACATTATATAAACAACGTAATGTAAGATGTCATCATCTCTCTAACCTCCTTTTATAGTTTTTGTTTTGCTACTGGTCTTTTGGTTTTTGGCGATCGATGAAAATGTGAGCAGGGTTTCAGATTGGCCAAGGAATAGGTTCGATTGGCTGGCGATATACGAATAAGGATGCAAGGAAGGCTTTGGTGATATGCATGCAAGATTTTATTTTTACTTTTGTACTGTACTCAAGTTGTAATTTATATATTGATCTGATGTAATTAATTCTTGTAATTTATTTGAGAGTGTAACAATGTTTTATTATTACTTTAAAGTTCATTTGTAATGAATTCTTGTATATTGATCCGATGTAAATAATTATTGTAATTTAATTATGTGTTTGTTTTTACTGCTTTACCTGTGATTGTAAAGGATTCTTGTAATTGACTCTGATATTTGTATCGATGATTTATATCTTACGGTAATAATTCAAATTGTAAATTATGTTGATGAACTATGGATGATCTATCTTGTATGAATTTGTTTTGCTATGTGTTTGATATTAATCTGAGTTTATGTTTTGTTCTTGTTTAGATGAATTTTTATTTACTGCTAATTATCGATTATCAATATTTAGATTAATTTGATTTTTAGGGCCTCACATCTGCTTTTGAAAATCTTGCAAAATCGAGCGAAGTGCTGAAAATCAGGGACGTGGGCAGCCCGAACAAAACCGGACAATAGACCCGAACAGTCAAACAAAAGTGGGGTTTTTGAGCTTAAATTCATTTGTACAACGGTCCTGTTTCAAATGCAGAAATTTCACAGGAAAAAAATCAATGCCAGCAGGAATCATGAACAAATCTCACAATCCAAAGATTTGTAGAAAAGCAAGTTGAAGCAAGAACCACCTTTTCCACGGTTTGAGATGATTGTTGTTTGGTCGAAACTACATGTTTTCTCTATACTTCAGAAAAATGTAAGATACATAAGCGCTCTGATGAAAAAAAGAAAGACATAGCATTTGATGAGACAGTTCGGGTTACCAATCTGAGACATTCAACTACTTCATCTGTCACAATTACACTTTAGGATCGAGTAACAACTAGCACATCCAACATACAGTTTGAACACAGAAGTTGTAAGAATTCAACAAGAAATTGTAGTTGATCATTTGAGCAGAGATCTTGCAAAGTGCTCCCTAGCTGTGGCTAGAGCTTGAGTTATTGTCTGCGGAGAACAGAAGGCCATGGGAATTATAATATGTAAGAAAACTAATAAAGGAATGTGCTAGGATGGATAAATAAATTACCTGCTCGGAGAAGGGGACAGAACCGTCAACAGCATTAGTTGCAACCTTCCCAGCGATGGTGTTTGCATCTGTTTCGAGAATTATGCTGCAAAAGTACCAAAAAAAAAAGCCCAACTTGTTCCAGTTTGTCCTTTATATAAAATAGTTTGGCATGTGTAACACTGTAACTACAACTTAACAAGAAAGTTTAGTACTCTAATGAACTGAGGTCTTAATTGCTTTAAATCAGTAGTGTTTCTCAACACTACTGATTACTAGTCGCTACCTGCTAAGTATCTTACAATGATGCTCACACCCACATTTAGTACTGATTACTAGTCGCTACCTGATCGGTAGCAACTATGCTGAAAAGTTATCTTCCAGAGGGAAATA
The DNA here is from genome assembly GCA_036346395.1 of Hsuehochloa calcarea. Classification (NCBI taxonomy): domain Eukaryota; kingdom Viridiplantae; phylum Streptophyta; class Magnoliopsida; order Poales; family Poaceae; genus Hsuehochloa; species Hsuehochloa calcarea. The sequence goes on from CM070610.1 coordinate 32,685,519, forward strand.
ACGACATGATAACAGCTACCAAAAACCTTTGGCACCCTCTGAGCTGCCAAATGAACTACATTTGTCAAGTGTCACAGTTTCAAGGGTTATTTTGATCTAACTCCTGCAAACTGTTCGACTGGTAATGACATGTTAATGCTAAAGACTCAAATACAGACAATCCATGCTGCTGTTCCTGTCATGCATTTACGATAAGCACAGTGAATAGCTCCATCCTTCTTTTCCAATTTCCATGTTTAAGAATAGTAACTTGTAAGAATACATACCATTAAATAAGCAGTACACCTTATAACCATAACAGATCTAAGGTCTGATGTATTCATATAGATTCCCAAAAATGAGTGCAAAAAAAAAAATGACATCAATAATGATCTAACAAAAACAATGTTAACAAAAAAGTACAATATGCAGCAGCATGTGTTAAATGGCACAAAAAAGTACGATATACATCTTTGCAATATTACTGGGTAAATTTTCACAAAGTAACAATACCCAACAACACCTTCATTTAAGCAGAGTATAAGACAACACATGATCCAAATCTAGCATGATCAAAAGGAATATTTACCCTCCATCTATAATTTCATCAATGCAGAGAAGTATCAAGTCCAAGTTCTCGAGTGCTGTCCTCTTCTCAACATCACCCCTAAAGCACAGTAAGTTGCACTTTAAACCAGCTGCCTTACGAATAACAGTAACAAAATACCAGTTCATGCAGTAATATTAGAACTACCTGAGTAGAAGACCAACAGAATCAGAAAAACCCTGTAGTACACTTGCTATGATGAGCTCATTCTCATCATCTCCGGCAGTGACGAAAAAGTGAAGGTCATGTACAAACTTGTAAACGACAATATAACCATCAAACAATGTTATCTCAACTGCAGAGAATCAAAAGTAGGTATCAAAAGACAAATCTAAATTCAAATTAGACATCAAACTAGTGGATATTACCGGGCATAATTATAATAATGAACATAAATATGAAGCTTTTCACTCATTTAAAAACTAGCATTTCCGGTAACTGGACTGTTGTGGGCTAACTTCAAGCGGCGAAGGTTACAGGAATGGTGAACAGGGGGTCGCGGCTTGAACTCCTGGCGGCGAGGAGGCACCAGCCGTCATTCGGGAAGGGAGCAGCGCCGCAGGTGCAAGAGAGAGGGGGGGTATCCCTTTAATAGGATGCCTTCCTAACAAGATATTCTAGAAATGGAAAGAAACCAACTAAATGATAAGATAACTAATTGACTCCTTAATCTTCTCCTTGGATCGCGCCAACTGCTGTTGTGCCCTCAGCGGCTGCCGCTACTATGGACGTGCCCTGGCACTGGCCCCGCCGACTGTAGTTTAGCACGACCATGACATCTCTCCCTCCCTAGGAAACAGCTCGTCCTCGAGCTGGAATGTCGGGTAGAGATGCTTGAATTCGTCAACACCCTCCCACGTGGCCTCCAACTTCGGCAAACCACGCTAGGCAATAAGGACTTGCTAGGAGCAGCGGTGAAGATGTCCTTTCATTGCTTTGGCCCACGTGGGAAGAGCATGCCCGTGATCCATCTCGAGTAGAACGGATGGCGTGGCTAGCGGGGCAACATGAAACTCCTTCAGCAACCCCACATGGAAAGCATCATCTATGCGGGCACCTGGAGGAAGCAGGAGACGATAAGCAACATCGCCAATGCACTCGAGCACTTGATATGGCCCAAAGAAGCAAGGACTGAGCTTGTTACACATTTGAGGGGAAATGGACAGCGCCTGTTGGTGGGCTAAGCGCAACCATACCCCAACTTCCCACCTGAAAGTGTACCTCCCTGTGATGTCCATCATAGTAGCGCTTGGCGTACTCTTGAGACTGAAGTAGGCATTCCTAAATATCCGCAAGGAACTTGTCAAGATCTGCCAGAGCTTGGTCGATCGCCAGAACACATGAGTCGCCACGCACATAGGAGCAAAGGGTTGGTGGCAAGCGCCCACATACTACCCAGAACGACATATCCTAGAGGACCGTGTGGAACAAAGTATTGTCGCAATACTTAGCCCAAGGAAGCCAAGCCATTATCGTGGACGATCCCTAGTAAGACAGCGGAGGTACATGGTAATCACGTTGTTTACTACTTCAGATTATCCATCCAACTGTGGATGATAGGTCGTGCTCATGTTAAGCAGCACCCTAGCCAATCGGAATAGCACCTGCCAGAATGTGCTGGTAAAGACCACGTCCAGGTCGTTGACAATGGTCGATGGAATACCATGAAGGCGATCCACCTCTGCAAAACATGACGGCTCACACTCACCACCGTATAGGGGTGAGCCAACGGTATGAAGTGTGCGTATTTAGAGAAATAATCAACCATTCTAAGAATGACCACTTGCCACCGGCCCGAGGAAGACATTCAACAAAATCCATGGAGATGTCGGTCCAAACTGATGGGATATCTCCAGCAGCTGAAGCATACCGGCAGGGTGAAGGTGTTGAGTCTTGTTCCGCTAACAGACCACAGTCGCGAACAAATTCTTGCACCACATGCCGAGCACGGGGAACGTGAAAATCGGCGCGGAGACGCTGTAGGGTCTATTGTACCCCCTCATGGCTCTCCTCGTGCATGGCCGCTAGGATGGATGGCCATAGGGCGACATCACCGGCAAGTACACGCGGTGATTGAACAGGTGTATACCATCCACCACAGACCACAATTCTCCTCACTGCTCGGAAGTGACCTTCTCCCGTAATGCCATCAAGGTCGGGTCGAACTTAGCCTCCTTACGCTAGGTGCCATCAGTTATGCCATCATGTCGAAACTGTGTGTTTGCCACAGTCTTGGGGTGTCCTGGCTTGTATTCCACGATGAAGTCATATACTAATGTTGCAGAATCATGGAAAGGCGTTGGTCTGGGAGAAACTTGAGACTTTCATGGTCCGTGCGCACCAGGAAGGAGATCCCCAAAGGTATGGGACTGTTGTGGGTTAACTTCAAGTGGCGAAGGTTACGGGAATCACGAACAGGAGGCCGTGGCTTGAACTCCTGGCGGCGAGGAGGCTCTAGTCGGGAAGGCAGGAGCACCGCATGCACAAGAGAGGGGGGAGAAGACTTTGTTATTGTTTAAGGAATGAGATAAGTGGTTATCCCTTTAATATGATGCCTTCCTAACAAGATAATCTAGAATTTGAAACAAATGAACTAAATGATAAGATAACTAATTGACTCTGTGGTGTTAGATATGTCTCTTGTATAGGGAGTTCTTTACATATTTACCTACACCTGTAACCCGTATATTTTGGCCTTTGGCCTATTGGAATAGATTAAGGGTTCATTCTAACATGGTATCAGAGCCTCTCCTCACACAAAAACCGTAGCTCTGGCCTCTCCTCTTCTTCCTACATGACCGCCACCACCATCCGGATCCGCCCTTGCATCGTCGTCGCTTCCCTGCATCGCTCGGCCAATCCTCTGCTTCGCTCAGATCCTCCCTGGATCTACCTCCTCGCCGGATCCCACTCGAGCACCACTGCCTCAACCCCCTTGCCGTCGTTGCCTCGGGTTAACTCCAGCTGACGTTGCTGCCTCGGGCTCCTTCTGCTTCGCCCAAATCCTCTCTAGATCTGCTTCCTCCTCTCCGGATCCCACTTAAGCGCCACTGCCTCGGACTGCGTCCAGCCGACGCCTTGGCTCCCCTGCTAACGTCGCCCTGAGGTCCTCTACTATGGATCGCCTCCACCCCGAGTTGTCTCCACTGAGCCGCCTCCGCTCGTGCTCTGCTCATCAATGAGCTGAGCAGCCCCTGCAATGAGCTCGCGCCGCAAGCCACAGGTGCTGCTACCCCGCCGCCGTTACCGGTCCCTCCCTATCCTGGGCAGCCGGAGCATCAGGTCTCCACTAATGGCCACCGGCGGTGGCTTCTTTGCCATCCCGCTCCCTCATGTCCGATTCAATGGGACGAATCTCTAGGAGTAGGTTGTTCTCCTGAGGATTCACCTTAACCGCCAGCGCAACTAGGGTCACCTCACTAGCAAACAACCGTATCCACCTCGCCCTACGTTGCCAGTTCTGCCTACTCTTCCTACTGGTGCGGATCAGACTGCTCAGGAGGCCGCCACTGCTACTCTGGAGGCCTTGGAGCTCTACTAGTCTGAGCTGCATGCCTATGAGAGATGGTAGGATGCCTAAGCTCGTGCTACTGCCATCCTGGTGGATAGCATGCCCCTAGCCATCTCCAAGGATGTGGCGGAGCAGCTGACGACTCAGCTATTGTGAGACCGCCTCCGATCTCACTACCAGGCGCACTCCCTTCAGCAGCTTGATGCCATCGTGGATGACTTCTACCAACAGATGTCTGCGGTGTGGCGTCAGCTCGACTATCTAGGATCAGATGTCTGTCGGACCTGTCCTTACTATGTGCGGCTCCATTCTCACCAGGAGACTCACTGTCTCTACGACTTCCTGATGCGTCTTCGGCCTGAGTTTGAGACCGTGCGTGCTCAGCTCCTGACTCACCACCCGCGCTCGACCTTGGTGTTGGCCCTCAGGGGTGTTCGTGCAGAGGAAACTCATCTTCGTGGTGTAGCTCAAATATAGACTGTCTTGTCTACTTAAACGCATGTTCCTTCAGCACCGACCATGGTCCCTCCAGCTCCCCCGGCACCAGTGGTTGCTATCTCTACTACTAGTCTCCATTGCACCAACTGCCAGCGTGATAACCACAGGTACCAGGACTGCTACAAGTGGAGGGACCGGGCTCGTAAGGCTGGACATCCACCGAAAGGCTCTGGAGGTTCTTCCCACTTAGGAGTTGGCGACACGAGCTAGGGCTCCTTCGGTGAAGCCACACATCAGCACTTCTCCCTACTCTAGCGCCTCGATGTCGGCTCGTCCTCAAACACCTCGGACTCGGCTCGTCTGGCTCTTGTTTCTCAGCAGTCTTCCTCGCCTCCGCCACCTCCCTCGTCAGGTATCTTGTCTCTGTGGATCTTGGACTCTGGTGATTATTTTCACATGACATCAGATTCTACTCCTTACTTTTGTGAGTCCCACATCTCTTCCTTCTGCTGTTCAGACTGTAGATGGGACCTCTTCCTGTTGCAGGGCGAGGCACCCTTTCACTTCTTTCTTTCATGTTCCTGCAGTCTCATGCTCTCCCAGCTTATTATACAGCTTATGTCGGCCGGCCAGATCACTGATCACGACTGTCATGTTGTTCTTGAGTCTGACTCTTGTTGTGTCCAGAACCGTCGTATAGGCTCTGCTTGGTACTAACCCTCGACATCGTCATTTGTAGCCATAGTTACCGGATTCGCTATAAAACCCCGCGAACCAGTTTAGGGTACGGGGTTCGTCTTCGCAGTGGAAATTGGAAGAAAAAGTGGCAAACTACAAACCTGAATCCCGTACCGCGATTCGGACAAACCGCGTTTCTGGTAACTAAGTTTGCAGCGTCTTTAGGAGCTCGACTGGTTGTACCTTTCTTCCACTATCTCCACCATCCATCAGCCCTACTACCACTGCCTTTTCTTTTGCTGCGTCCTCTACTGTTTCCTTCGCTTAGTGGCACCATCGTTTGGGTTATCCCTATGGATCGTGTATGTCGTCACTTGTAGGTCGTGGTTTTCTTAGATCTGTTTCTGGTGACACCTCTTTACATTGTATGGGTTGCAAGCTTAGGAAGCAACTGCAGCTCCCCTATCCCTCTACTAATTATGTTTATGCTCGTCCTTTTGATCTTGTTCACTTTGATGTTTGGACTCTAACTCCATTCGTCTCGAAAGGGCGTCATCGATATTATGTGATCTTTATTGATGATTATTCTCGTTTTGGATCTAATTCATGTCCTCTAGCAGTCAGGTTCTCTCTATTTACCAGATGTTTGCCACCATGGTTCGCACTCAGTTTGATTCGTCCATTCGTGTTTTCGTGCTTATTCTGCTGGCGAATACCTATCTACTACTTTGCGTCGCTTTCTCGCTGAGCAAAATACTCTTCCCGAGTACTCTTGTCCTGGTGCTCACACTCAGAACGGTGTTTGAACGTAAGCGTAATCACTTGCTTATGACAGCTCACGCTCTCATGTTTGCGCATCATCACTTGCTAGTGACAGCTCGAGCTCTCATATTTGCCTCTTCTGTTCCACCTCACTTCTGGACTAAGGTTGTCTCCACTTCTACTTTCCTCATCAACATGAGACTTTCAACTACTGTTCAGGGCTCTACTCCTATTGAATGTCTCTATGGTCAGACTCCAGAGTACAGTCACCTTTGCTGCTTCGGTTGTGTCTGCTTCACCCTTCCACCTCGTTAGCGCACCAAGCTAACTGCTCAGTCAGTTGATTGTGTTTTTCTTGGCTACAGTTTGGAGCATAAGAGTTATTGCTGATACAACCTTGTTGCTCGTCAGGTGAGGATCTCTCGGAATGTCACCTTTGATGATTCCCGAACCCTACTGTCTGCTTAGATTCTCTTGTCGAGTCGATCTCCTTTCTGACTTTTCCTGACCCTCTGCTTACCTTCTTCGCCTCCCTCTCCTCCAGCTCTACTTGCTCCCTCTCCTCTTGAGGTTCCTTCCAGCTCTCCTATTGAAATTCCCCCCTTTCTCTACACTACTCTCGTCATCCTCGACCTACTCCAGTTGAGCCTCTGTCTTTGCTGGACCCTGTTCCCAGATCTTCTTTGTCCTTGTTGGATCCTGCTCCACCTCCTAGAGACAACCTTCATGATTGTCGCACCGTCAGGCTTCCTAAGCACCACGGCTTCGCAACCATTGCTCTTTCTGAGCTAACGACCTATCGTGAGGCTATTGCTCACCCTAAGTGGCAACTTGCACTTTGGAGCGTACTAGCACTTGGGATCTTATGCCCTTACCTGCGTGTCACTCCTATCACGTGCAAGTGAGTATACAAGATCAAGACCCGCTCGGATGGCTCTCTTGAGCGTTACAGGGCTCGTCTTGTAGCACGTGGTTTTCAGTAGAAGCATAGTCGTGACTACGTTAAGACCTTCGCTCTTGTCGCCCACATAACCACTGTTCGCACTCTCCTTGTTGTGGCCTCTGTTATACACTGGTCTATCTCTCAGCCGGACGTCAAGAATATCTTTCTCAATGGCGAGCTGCGTGAGGAGTTTTACATGCAACCGCCTCTAGGTATTCTGTCCCTAATGGTATGGTTTGTAGTCTTCGTCGCTCTCTTTATGGGCTCAAGCAAACCCCTCGTGCTTGGTTTGACCACTTCTCTATTGTTACTGTTGTCGGCTTCTCTATCACAACCCAGCCCTCTTTGTTCGCAGCTCTCCTCAGGGTCGGACGCTCATCCTTCTTTATGTGGATGATATGATCATTATTGGAGTTGACACTCAATATATTGGTTTTGTGAAAGAGCGTCTCAGTGAGCAGTTTTTGCGTCTGATTTGGGTCTTCTTCGTTATTTCCTTAAGATTGAGGTCACCTCTACGCCTGCGAGCTACTATCTCTACCAGGAGAATTACATTTAGGATATTCTTACTCGCGCTTCTCTAATCAGCGCATGGTGGATACTCCTATGGAGCTTAGTATACACCTTCGGCCCACTTATGGGGAGCCTCTTGAGGATTTTACTCGCAACCGCCATCTTGTCGGGAGCCTAGTCTCGACCTGACATTTCTAACCCAGTTCACATTGAGTGAGTTCGTTTCTGCTCCCACTCAGCTCCACTATAGTCACATTCTTTGTGTTCTACGATATCTTCGTGAGACCATCAGTCGTCACCTTTTCTTTCCTCGCTCCAGCTCTCTACAGTTTCAGGCGTACTCTAATGCGACCTGGGTTAACGATCCTTCTGATCGCCGGTCTCTTTATGCCTATTGTGTTTTCTTTAGTTTCTCTCTGATTGCCTAGAAGACCAAGAAGCAAGCTGTCGTTTCCCGTTCGAGTGTTGAGGCTGAGTTGTGAGCCATGACAGCGTTGACGGCTGAGATTACTTGGCTTCGGTGGCTACTTGAGGATTTTGATGTTTCAGTTTCTGCACCGACTCCTCTCTTATCAGACGGTACTGGTACAATCAGCATTGCTCAAGATCCAAAGAAGCACGAGTTCACAAAGCACATCGGAGTAGATGCTTCGTGCATGAGATCGCAGGTGCAAGACCAAATCATTGCTCTTCAGTGTGTGCCTTCGGAGCTTCAGTTATCATATTTCTTTACCAAGGTACAGACTAGAGCTTAGCACAACTTATACGTCTCCAAACTCAGTATTGTTGATTCACCATGAGTTTGAGGAGGTGTTAGATATATCTCTTATGTAGGATGTTCTTTGCATATTTACTCATACCTGTAGCATGTATATTTTGGCCTTTGGCCTATTGGAATAGATAAGGATTCATTCCAACACTTGGATTGCGCCAGCTGCTGCTGTGCTCTCGGCGGTTGCTAGCCTGCCGCTGCGGTGGACGTACCCTCACGCTAGCCCTACCGACGGTAGTACAGCCCGAGCATCCCAAGCATGACAGGACAGTCAGGCTTCCTCAATGCACTCATACTATGTGCTAGCAACAGTAAACTAAAATGATTTGTCTATGTTATATCTTCTGGTCAGCTCATAGCTCATATTTGGTTAACCTGAGCTGTCAATTACATAGCCTAAAGCAGTGAAGTTATTGAGTACTTGATTAAAAAAAAGAGGTTCCTACCACCATTCAGTTTCAATGAACATTTAAGGAAAACCAAGCATCTTACAGAGTAGCATGAGTGCATTATAATAAGTAGGCATCAACTTAGAGAAAGTATAGATAGATACATATGCAATTGCAATTAAGATATCAAATATGAATCCATAATGACACATTAGAGTAACTTTGTGAATCAGAATTTGTGCCTAATGGTAAAAGCGGCACAAGGCAACTACATGAATTGCATTATAATCCATAGCACATAGCATGCTACGGTATGGAGGTATTACACATGGAACACACTAAGAACGAAATACCTTCTGTGCGTGCATTTGTCTTCAGAGTTTTAGTAAAGGCAGACTTTTCAAAGGTCAACTTTGATGTATTATTCGGCCAATCATCAGAGAAGTACTTCACAGCAACACGCTTCCCTTCAGAATCCAGAAGCAAAATGTTCTTCACAGAAGGGCAAGATTCCTGTGTAACAGTAATAGACAATTATTTCATGAGCTTCTTCAGAGGACTAAGCGAGTTAATGCTGCACTTTATATTCGTCAACAAAAAAACATCATTTTCATCAAAAACAAAGTTAGCCATTGTGAAAAGGGAACAAATAAGAATGTTACTAAATCAATGAAGAGTAGAAAATATTGGAATACATGATATGTCAACAGTCAATATTTTAATTGTCTTATTACAAACTTAGTATGCCGTTAGCTTAACCATGACTGGGCATTTTTTTTACATTTAACATCAACTATAAATCTGCTTTCCAATATGCCATTCTTAAAATTATGAAACAGGAACTAGGATGGATCAATTGGTTTTCTAAGGACCACCCCAGCTCTATGTGGAATGGACTGAATATATTACATTTATAGCATTATTCTGGATGCCTTTTCTGATATAATAGAGTGTTGCTTCACAGAAAGAATTGTGTTAATCAAAAATCATATTATAGTTTCAGATTCAGTTTGCAAAACAGGATTGACGGGCGAGCTTCCAGAGCCATCTTGTAAAGGACGTTAACAGCCAATTAGCATTAGTGAATCATTAGTTCATGATGACATCAGGGTAAGCTTTCATATATTTCTATTCACTATTGAGGTTTATCTTGCCAGAAACCATTACACCGGATTCAGGCACACTTGATGTCACAATAACAATAGTTTCAGCTCATTTGCTCTCATTTGTCATGATCAGAGTTTCACTGCCAGTATATGATAAATCAAAATTTATCTGTTTCATTTCATCTTCTTCCTCTTTTTAACGTTAACGTGGAGCTGAGTCCACAGTTTTTTTAAAAAAAAATGAAAATCAAGTAATCCGGTCTTTGGGGTTGCGTAACCAAATTTAGTCTCACAAGATCAAATCTAAACCGGCACACCCCCGTGGATACACAACGCATGTAATTCTCATCAGGTAAAAACGCAAGCATCTCGTATGGTAATAAGTAGTAACAACAACAACACAAGAATCTACTGACCTTGGAAAATTCCCCCATGGCCTCCTCTCCTCCTCCCCTGTTCCTTCCTTCCTGCGAACAAAACACACCAAAAGTGATAAGATCAACAGCTCAGGATGACCGCAAAAACCCGAAACGCGAATTAACATCCCGGATCCGAACGCTCCGTTCTTGGCAGATGTGGGCTCCAAACAAGAGGGAAAGAAACCGAGCAAAAGATCAGCGCGAGCCGGCCAGGGTCGAGGAAACCCGCGCGGATCGCACGTAGGAGACGCGCGCGTGGGCTCAATCCCTAAGAATTCCCAAGATGGTGCGAGAGATCTAGAGGAGGAATTTACCCGAGAGAGAGAGGAAGAGGTTTTTGGTTCTTGGTGCCCGCGAGATCTGAGATGCAGTCGAGAGTGTAGAGAGAGAAGTGAATGGGCGAAGGGAAATGAACTAACGAAGCAATATTGAGCCCGACGAGGTCGTTGCCCGCAGAGCTGGCAAATTGGCGGCACGGTCGGGTACTGGTCCGTACTGTGTCGATCCACGTATTCGGAGTTGTGTCGCGCCAGTCCGTTTAGTCTAATAGACCAATTTTGATATACTTAACTTGTTAGGTCTAAAAATTCAAAAAAAACAAAAAAAATTTAAAAAAAATTAGAAAAATATGTAGAATTTAAAAATACATATAAAAATTGTTAAAAAAAATGAGATAAGAATATTGAAAATGCAATAGAATTTCATTAATATTTAAATAGCTCGCTTGTTAAAATATTTGTCATTTAGCTCATATGATATGAAAAACATGTAAAACAATCCAAGAACATGCGAGAGCGCGCGCGCACACACACACACATATATATATATATATATATGAAAAATACTATCTATTCTCAGGTGTAGTTACTCCCTCTCTATCCACCTTTTAATTCTCAACGAGATCTGTGCATCTTTCCGAGCCTAATGGGCCTGAAAATCTGAAATATTGTCTTATTCAAGGCAATAAATTATGTTGCATGTTACCGGGTTGTTACTGACTGTTATGGAGTGGTATCCAAAAACTACGTTGCATATTACTGGGTTCTAGTGACTATTATGGAGTGGTATCCGACCCAATGATCCAATCAAGTATGTGGTATCCGAGAAAGATGGACGGTAGATACAATGGGGGTAACTATACCTGAGAGTAGCAAATAGGCACATTAATGAATAAGACCATTGGATCTGAATTGAACAACCAAGATTAATGTGGGCTCCCACCTCTAAACCATTTAATCATTTTGCATGCTCCCACCTTCATTGCACATTCATTAATGCGTCTTCATTAAACACCATGCATGCTCCCACCTCCAACGGTTAAGATCCAGAATATTAAAAAAACCAAAATAAATTTATATGTACTTATCAAATGAACTATATAAAATTTTAAAACTACAAAATAAAGCCATATAAGTATTTAAAAATAGAAAGAAAATCATATAAATATTAATAAATAAAAATAAAAATATATATGTATATGTATATTAAAACAATGTCATGCCTAACGGGCCGTGCCGTGTCTGGGTCGTGTCGTGTTGGCTCGTCGTGCCGGGGTGGCGGCCCAGGCATGGCCCGGGCTATCGTGTCAGCCCAGCCCAGCCTGTGAATAGTGTAGGCCGTGCTGTGGTTAGGCCGAGCCAGCAATGTCGTGCCTCAGGCGCAAATAGGGCAACCGGCCAAATGACAAGATAAATAACTAAAGTTGTGTGGAAGCAAAAGCTATAAGATGGCGATAAACAAAAGCCAACTAACTGCCCTTACCCACAAGGCAACCGACCGAAAACCCGCTGAGCTAGTCGTTCTTCACGAAGTCGGTCTCACAATAGTTAATCCCTTGTAGATCAACCTCCTCTAAAATTGCAGCAAGCGGGTTGAGTACAAAATTGTACTCGCAAGTCTTACAAGGAAAAGAATATATAGATGCATTCATGTATCAAAGGAAATGCTACTACACTAAGCAGTTTTCAGCATAAAGCAGTTTGCTTTGCAATAGAGTAATAGATGAAGAATTATGGGTAGGCTACGAGAGTACAAAACAAAAATTCTACCACGCAACCAAGGAACCTCCGCTAATAATAGATCATGAGATTACCACTAGACGCGTCAACTCGTAGCGGAAGTAGAGTCGATGTAGTGAGTTGATGCAGTAGTAGTCGTACTCGCTGCACGTCTTCTCCTACTCTTGAGATCGTTACGAGTTACGGATTGTCCTAGTTCTAATGCTTCACAACAACACCTCTAAGATATCCACATATACGGGGCAGGGACACCACACGCTAGAGTGCTAGCGCCGACGATGTGGTATTGGATGAGGAAGGCGCGACTGTTAGGGTTTCAGGAGTTCTTCAAAAGAGGATCTCTACACCTCATGCCGCCAACCCTCTATATATAGACATCTATGATGGGTCTCGAACTTGAGGCCCATTAGGAACTCGTGGCCTACAAGATTCGGATCACCATCCAAATCAAATCTTAGCCCTTTAAGTCTGCGACCCTATAGGTTCATGTGACTCAGAAACTCTTTTCCGACCACTAGTCGTTAGCAGCACCTAGCGGGACATAGCGATTCCCAAACACACAAGAATATATCGGACGAATCTTAATGTAATATGATCTACGACCAGGTCCTTATCACATACGACCAGCCCGTATCTAGTCACGACCAGTCCAATTTAGTTACCAATTCGTAACTCCTTATGACCGGTTAATACTTAATTACGACCAGTTCGTAATGCCTTACGACCAGTTAGCGATTATGTTCGAGCAGTCTACGACAGGCTCGTATCTCCATATGACCAGTTCGTGACTATGTTCGAGTAGCCTATGACCAGCTCGTATCTTCATACGACCAGTTCATGACTATTTTTGAGCAGTCTACGACCAGCTCGTATCTTCATACGACCAGTTCATGACTATGTTCGACCAATCTATAACCAACTCGTATCTCCATACGACCAGTTCGTATCTGGTCGAACTGAACGACCTTCTTGTGTATTATCCCTTTGCCTCACGACATCTGGTTGAACTTTAGGTGAGATAATTTTACATCCATAGACTGTTCAATACTTTCTTGATCAAGTGTCGAATAACTTCATGTTGTCGATACTTCGACCACTAGTGGTATGGTCATGCACTTTTTTATCTAACCACAACGAGGAGCCTAGAGATATCTCTCCTACTATGATAGGAGGGGCAAATCCCATATCCGACCAATCATAATCCTCCGCATGTTTCATAGTGTACCCGAAAGCTACCTTTATAACTACCTAGTTACGGAGTAGCATTTGACAACCCCTAAGAGTACTATTACATATGTAGGAAACCATGCTGATCTCAGATCTAAGGTTATCCATCATCATTGTTTGAGACCAACTGATGACACATGAAATTATAACAATTTCAACAGTGTCTCACGATGGGTCGAACCAACACCATGTTCAATAACAGTGTCCATATTATTGGTTTGATATCTCTATATCTATGACTCATGAAACATAGTCATCAACCAATATATATGCTAGTCTATACATATGTGTTCTCATATGTTTCCGACTAGAGAATGTTTAAGAATAATCATCGTAGAAATACAAAGTTTCACAATCAAGTCATATACTTGATAATAAATATTAATGATATTATTATAGGAACAAGATAACATATTATCCAATGGTATGAACATAACAAAATATAATCATCTCTATGATTGCCTCTAGGGTATATTTCCAACAATAGATTGTAAAGTAATTTAGCAAATCTATTTTTAAGTTTAAATAATAGTGAAACAACATTTAAGAACATAAATAACATCCTAGAGGTGACTTCCTAACAGCCACCACAAGATAGCACCAATTAATCATTCGTACCACCCTATTTCAAGTTTTATTGAAAATATTATAGTCTAATTCTCACGGGGTGTATCCAAGCGTGTTCATAACCTAGGATGAGGCTATTCGAATAGTTTATACCCTGTAGGGATGTACACTTTACCCACATATCAGATCGCTCATTTGCCATGCAATAGAGCATACTTCCAAAGGTATGCTGGCAGAGCTAAGTCCTACGGTATTAACTATGAGTCGCCTGTATGGATGGAAATTCATACGTTGTGTTGGAGTCATCAGTAAAGCCTAGGTCAACTACCCTCTTGGAGTAAAACCTAGAAAACTAAGGATGCCCCTCGGTGTGGAGAACCTAGACAGGAATCCACTCTCGCATACCCAACACACACATAACATTTTTAACACAACACACACAACCTCATACGACTCGGAGCTAACACACATCAAAGTACTAAGTCAAGAGAGGTCACATATTCCTCTCATATGGTTGCATGCAAAAATGCTCAGTACGACATCACAAGTAATTCGGTCCTTATTGAGTTAGGCATCATCCACACACCCGATAACCACACCATCAGCCATGTGCCTAAGTCTAAATCTTTTTATTTTCAGTTTTAGTTTTTCCAAATATAATTATATACATGAGTACCTTGACCCAAGTATTTAAAGTGATGATATAACGACCATCGCCGAAGCGATGATCCCCATGTTGTCATTCTAAGCATTGCTAAACAAACCGACTCACATACTGTACATATACATGACTAGAGCCCATCCATCGGACACCAAATCATTATCAATAATCTAACTGTAATACTCCGGAATAGAATTCGGTTAATAGAATGAAGCTGGAGGGGTAAAAGAAAATTGCAAATTCAGAATTTCGATTCGTGGGGTTTTCTGTTTTCTTCGCCAACTTTGGGCATGGCATACCCAGAGGCCCAAGAGGGGGAGGCCGGCCCAAGGGGGGCCGGCCAAGGGAAGGGGGGAGGCGCCCCCAACCCTAGCCACCTCCCCCACTCCCTCCTCTCCCTCCCCCCCTTGAGCCGCCACCTCCCCATCCCATGGCCGGCTCCTTGCTGCTCCCTGGAGTCCTCGCTGCGATGTGGTGTTGTCTCCGGTGATCCCCGGTGCTTCTCCCCAAGATCCCCTCCGACATCTCCTTTCCCCGCCGTCGTCACCGGCCATCCTTCGCTTCCTTGTGGCCGGCCCTTTGGAGAGGGAGGAGAGGAGAAGGGAGGGAGGCCTTAGGGAACCAGATCATCGTCGTTCTACGGGTCTTCAAGGGTAACGAAAGTCCCGATTCGTTGTTTGATTCCATTAGAGTTGAGAATCCGATTGGATTTGTAGTTTCGTTTTGATTCTGTCAATAGATTGATTCTGTCCAGTATGTTGTACATCCGTTTTGGGCGTCGTAGAAGCCGAATTGGACATTTGTGTCTTCTGCAGAATTGTTCCTGGTTTCATTAGCTTTCTTTTGGCACCTGGATCATGAATTTTCACCCAGTAGTTTAAAAGTTATGACTGTTTTACCACGTACTGCTCTGTCTGTCAGAAATTCTGGGTATAGTCGGTTGCACCTAGGTTTTGATCTAGTTAGAGTCAGAATCAGGTCGGCCACCCAACTAGGTTTATGAAGATAATTTCACCATGTTTCCAGGCTGATAAAGATCACTTTATTTGGATCCGTGGTTTAAAAGTTAGAGCCTTTTCTTTAGGGCTGTTCTGAATTCTGGGCAGACTGCAGTTATAGTTTTTCATTGGATGGTTAGACCTCTGTTTTGGCCGAATTAGAGTTTACCATCAACTAGAGTTTCGTAGCCCATTACGTTAAGAGAAGTTGAGCACTAGTTTCAGGTCTTTTGGACTTACGGTTATTTATTGGTGAATTTGCTAGTAAAACTGCCAGTTTAGGGGTATTTGGAATGTTTGGGCGAATGGATCAAATTGAACCTTTTGGTTGGTTAGTTTGGTTAGAGGTTGTGGGAGGGCACGTGTAGCAATGTCTTGCTCGTTTGTCCTTATTTCGATTATTTTACATTGTAGGCGGTGAAACGGTGAGTGGAGGGGTATCTCAATTACCTCCCAACCCGTCGCAGCGCGGCAGGCAAGTAACTTGTATACTATGATTGATGCATTATGTGATGTGTGAATGAATAATTATAATTATTCGTATTTGTATATGAATGCCATGTGTACCTTTTCATTTATGAGTACTATTCAATCTTGCCATGGAATCACATCATGACATGCATAAATTATCTTTGTAAGACCCATCAATTCCAGTATGGGCACTTGAAAATCCCATCAATTCCAGAATGGGTACGTGAGTCCACCATTCCAATGTGGGCCACGTTGGATGGCCGTATGAAACGTTCTTCATACGGTTACTTTAAGTGAACACCGACGGGTGTTTCACTCGCTATACCGGTATATGCTGCAATATGTCCAATTCCTTCAATGCATCATTCCATTCCATCCATTCATAAAGTTGTTTCCAATTAATGTTCAAGTTATGATTGTGATATTTTGTTCATGGTATGTTTGATTGTCACATACAAGTACTTGCTGAGCCTTTGGCTCATTCTTGTTTTGTTGTTTTATTTAGGTAAATGACAAGGAAGAACGATCTCGTGGAGGGTAGTTCAACACGATGCACTCACTACCATAATCCAAACATTTTGAGAAGTTTTACTGTCGTTATTTATGTCTTGTGTTGAATTGTAATAAGCCATTTTGGTCATAACTACCATATCTCTCTGAATTGTTTATTTCCATTCCGTTGATTAAACCTGATGATAAATTCTTGTTTCTGTATATCCTTATTACTTGCTTCACCTTGTCATGCGTTTTGATGTTATTCTTCTAAAGAGTAGTGGTTGTAGGTGACATCTTGACTTCCTTATAGTCAGGGTGTTACAGTTGGTATCAGAGCGGGCTTTAGGTCCGTGGTAATTAAGTTATTAAAATGACACTTTTGTGCCTGATGGGTGGGGTTTGGGAAATCCATTGTTTCCGCATTTCTAGTGATGTTGTTCATTATGTTGTATGGTATAGAATTGCTTCTGTACTATCTTTCTTGTTATTAATCTATGACGTGATGCGATATCCTATATATCTATGAATTATTCTATGATTGTCATGAGATGATCCTATATATTCATAATTGATTGCATTAGTTATACGTATCGGTAGCGGACGTCGAGCAGCTGAGTTCGTGGTTGTAAATCCGGTTTTGCGGGCTACACCACCGCTCGTCTTTGTAATAGTAGAGAAGTTCTTACCCCTGTTCTATAATTCTGTGTTGAGCCCGAGCTCATTGATGAAGTTGTTGTTCTTCTCAAGTTTGTATCTGGTTTTCTGGTTGTAGTTTCTGATAGTTCGTGAATTTCTTTTGAATTGAGGGTTATAATGAAGTGGGCAATCTCTAGTAGATTTCTGATCGTTCTTTGAAACAATTATTGTTCTTTCTACTATTGTGATATTTCTGCTCCACGTGAGCGTAGTTAAATTGCAAGATTTACCTTTTCACGAAAGTTCTGTTTTACCCCTGTTGGAAAATTCAACCCGTGTGTTCGCTTGGGGTTTCGGGCATTGGCAGATTTCTTTTGCAAGTTCTTTATCAAGTGCACAATGATCTTGCATATTTCTTTTTGGGATGCTTTAGACAGTGGTTCTCTTCCTTGATTTCTGATTTTGACAAATTCTTGTCCGGTGGTAGTTGATGAATTTCTCTTAGGTTCATGATTCATGGTAGTTGATGAGATCCAATAAGTCTTTAATGGTTATCTAAAAATATTATTGTTTTTCAGTTGTTGAATTTCTTTTATTTTAAAAGATCTTCGACAGTTGGCAATATTGATATTTCCATGTTTGTTCCTTCCTTCTCATTGGAAAATAGCGACTCGTTTACTCGTTTAATAGTTTGTATAATGAGAGTTTTACATTTGCAAGTTCGTTAACACGAGGAAGCATTGGCACCATGTATTTCTTTTGGATCATTCCGTCTTGAAGTTTAACGATCTCTTTTACGAGGATTAGTGTTAAAACCCTTTTTGGGGTGCCTTGTGGTGATTAAGTCGGAGATGGTAATCAAACAAATTGGTTGGCTACGGGTTCCTATTGGTCCCTAGATGTTTTTCAAAACAATTCTTGTCTTCCTGATTGCTGAGCTCTCTTTGCTACTTGTACACGATATTATTGACAAGATCATTCTTTTTGTAAGGGTCCTATCTCAATTGTTGATTAAGGGGACCTGGTTAACCGTTTGGTATTTTGGGGAACGGGAATTAGCTTTTACAAAGTTTGTCGAAGAAAGTCTTGACTCTACTCGTTTCTTTTGGAGTAGTTGGAATGTTGTAGTTTAGAACCTCTCTTGAAAAAAAAAGGTGTCGAAACCCTTTTCTAATGTTATGGTGGAGTTGTGTGAGAGGTTTGTTTCAGCTTTGTGGTTTTCGTACTAAGTTTCCTTTCTAGAATAAGTTGTTATTACAATTCCATTTGATGCTGAAAAATTTATATTACACGATTTGCCATGTTTCTTTAGAAGGTTTATTGACATGATCAGTAATGGGATGGCAATGTTGATTCCTTTATAAAGAAAGAAAGTTGTCCGCCTTTCGTAATATTTCTAAAATGATCAAATTTGCAGTTTTGTGTTCATGCTCTTTTGGGGAATTCAAGTTCTTTGTGGTAAATATAGTTTGTCGAGTAAAGCGATATGTTGAAAAATTATAATAGTTCTTCCATGATGCGGGTGTTTTGATCTTGAATACCCGTTTGTTCCTAACGGTTAAGGTCGGATATTCTATTTTTGTGAGGCCTATGTTTTCAACTGTGGACTTCTGATATGTTTTCTGAGTTCGTTGCCTAATTGGTTTTCCCCTGAGTTCTGTATTCCTTGCGAGTGGTAAGTGATTTTTCAGTTGGTGAAGATCGTTTCTATTTGCCTCTTCTTTCGAGAAGGAATCAACCCATTCATTCCACGTGGGTCTTCCGAAATGTTTTCTAAGTGTTGTTATGGGCTTGATGTTAATACCTGTAGTAAATTGATCGCCTTTGGTGACATCGTTCAAATAAGAATATTTCAAGTTTAGCTTTCACGGTACCTTGGAGCTCGTGAATCAACTGGTAACTGAAATTATTTTGGGTAACTTGAGGAATTGGATTAACCTATTGTTTCTTAAAGATTTCGTGTGATTTAGTCCGAAAGGCTCCTTGGTTTGAGTTCGCAAAGTGAGGTTGCAATAAAAGAATATTTTCGTTGATCTCTTCGAGATGAAGTTAATCCGTTTACTTTCCGTGAAATCCTGTAAAGGGAAATGTTTCGAGTTTTGTGGCTGAGAACATTTGGATCTCGTGTTTCCCAAGTAGATGAACTGTTTCGAGCCAGTTGGCCTGTTGAAGGATCTTATCGATTCTTAATTAAATCTTGTGGTTATTTGAAGCGTCCCTAAATTTGTTGCTCTTTCCGCTCAAGAGATGGCGAATTTCAAACGTAATATCTTTCTTTCGTGTCTATTTGTTATTTGCTATTCTCTTTTGAGGATGTGTGCCTCAATTATGAACTCGTTTTCGTTTTCCAAGATCACCTTTATCGAATATTTCTTTTGGTTTTCGTTTCGCCGTGATGAGCAACGTCTTTTCGTGTGAATAAACTTATCTTTGTTCGCCTCTTCCTTTTGAGAAAGGATCACAGTTTTGGGTTGCAAAGTGTTTGCAAGGGGTAAGTTTGACAATTGTTTGGTGGTGGATGAGTAATCGTAGCGATGATATTTTGCTACTGTGAGGACCCCGGAATATTGGAGTTTTATACCAAATTAATAATCATACCAAAAGCAAAATTTTTAATCAAGAACAATCAAGTCTCAATTAAAAATAATACTAGAAGTATAATCATTAACAAGGTATAATTCCAATATTCAGGTTCCCGGATATGCCTCTCATGTTAGCTCCCAGGATGAGCTGCTAACATAGACATATCCTTGCAACATGATATCACAAGCATACACGATTGAAATACATTAATAAAAATTTACAGCGGAAACATTAAGTAAACCAGAAATGAAAACATAAATAATAAAATACAATCTCAAGTGGGCGCCACAACCCAAGGGCAACTTGAGTGGGATTAAAGCGAAGTACCAACGTAATCTGCGTCAACTTGAAATATTACCTAGGGCGTTCTTTACGCAACAAGTGGAAAATTCCACTTTGTACGGAAGGTACTAAACAAGACTTACACAAACTATTTAAAATAAAGTGTCCGAGAGGTCCTATACAAAGGATTAGAATTTTTAGATGCATAAGGTTAACAACGGGAAGGTTATAATGGTTAAATTTTGCGAAAGCAATACATCTTAACCTACACTTGCTAGGTTTTAGTAAAGCAATTTAATAAATCAATTTAGATTAAAACAGTAATAAAATAAAAGTATGATCATAATTCGTATCAAAATCAAGTGGCTACAACCACTAACAATAAATTGCATGACTCACTATCATGCCGAAATTAATAATTCCCAAAACCCAAATTAGAGCAAATTCTATACAGTGACATCAATCCAAGCGTTGTCCGTGAATCGTGGACACGGCTATTCGAATAGTTTTAATCCTGCGGGTGTACATCTTTACCCACACGACTTAGTTAGCCCGTGAGCCTCGAATAATAGCACACCGCCTTTGGTATGGTAACGTAAACTAAGATTTGGTATTTTCAACAAGTTGACACTATTGAGTTGGATGACCCATGTGTGGCGATCCCGCTTAAACAACGATCGATAGCATATATTCAACCGAGGTTCACATGTTGTGCGAGGAATGCCGACCAGTCAATTAAATGCAAACTCGTGTTAGCCACACATATTACACATGATCGGGCCTCAAGGTACGTACATGCGATGTAACACATCTACGCCTTACCCTTCTAAGAACATCCGATATCGATATAAGCTCCACATGGCATACGACACGGCCCAAGACTTAAGCATCTATGCCATATGAAATCAATACACATGTCCTTACTCTCTGTATCCAACTCAATAATATTAACCCTTTACTTAACCAACAAGCGCCCATATACTGCGTGTGGAAATACTGTTGGGCTTGAATTGGGCCGTCGAGTTGGTCCTTAATCAACCTGGACAAGACATCCACAGCTTCCCATTCTCGCACTAGGCACCATCACTAGCATCCACTTGTCCAGATTTGAATTAAGTTTAACAACAAGATTTAGATTCATTTGATTTAAATAAACCGAACAAAGAATCAACAAAAATAAAAATGTATTTGTTGTTCCCGTGTTTGACAAGATAAGCACGCGCAAACACTACCGTTCTATGGATGCATGGCTAAGCAAAATTGAAAATTAAGTATTATATTACCACAAACTACCTTAGGTTGAGTGTATGATCAATTCAAGGTAAGCCACAATTATCAAAGTTATAACTACCTATTGATGGATCACAATTAATTTTAAGAAAATTAGCATGCAACAAGATCACCGTGTTTTGTAAATCTGATTCAAAATTGGGATCAACATGGTGCGAGAGGATGCTTGCCTTATGGAATGTCCACTTGTTCACTCTCGGATGCGTTATTGTTTCAGTCGCACAATTAAGTAATCTAGAGAGAAAATACAAAAGCAAATAAATACCAACAAAATCGAGAAATCCAAAATGCTCAAAAATGCATGATAATTACATATTAATGAGAGTTTGATTCTAGATGCACTTAGGTATAAATTGTAGTTTAAGAAAAATTCAATTTCTTAAGGATAGGTTAAAGTTAATTCAATTTACGTGTAATTATAATGGTGACGATACCTAGAGTTTAGGTGATGTTGTTTTCCTTAACAGGACACCTAGTACTCACAAACACTCTCTCCGGGTATTCTAGGTATACAACCACGACGGGCGACTTAAACTTAGATCGATTGCAATATTTATATGGTATTAATAGTCCTTACTGATTAACATCAATTTAAACAGCTAAAACTATAGCCATTACTATATATTGAAATTTATTTACACTAATCCTTTAATTCTAATTTTTATTCAACCCTTAATCCCTAATTTATAACCCTAACCCTAATTACATCTCTCTCTCCCTTCCTCTTTCTCTCTCTAATCCCCTCTCGGCCGAAGCCTCCCTCTCATCTTATCTCTTTGCCTCCCTCTCGGCCGACGCTTCTTCTATCTCTCGGTCTCTCTCTCTCGGCCGACGCTCTCCCTTCGTCATTTCTCTGCCTCTCCGCCTCTCGCTCTCTCGCTTCCTCACAGCGGCGCCGCCACAGGCTCCTGCGCCCCGGCTCATTGCTCTCTCCACCTCGGCGCCCTGCGCCTCGGTCCCCACCTCCTCCTCCTCCTCCGCCGCGGCCGAGGCTAAGCGCGCTTAAGGCCCTCTGCGCTCTCCTCCTCCCTTGGTGGCTTGCGCGTTGCGCGCCTGGCTGAAGTTCTCCCTGGCGTCCCGGTCCGGCCGGATCTGGTTCTTCCTCGAGGATCGGGTCCCCTACTGGTTCGGTCCAAAGCTCACCACGGCGGCCTACTCGATCTTCTTGGTGGCACTGGCTCTTGGACTCGACTTCCCCCGTTCTATTTGATTTCAGCTAAGATGATTTTGATTTGGGTTGTTTTCGATGTTGCTTATGGTTGATGCATGCATATGATCTTTGGGAGGTGGGCTTACTCTTGGTGAGCAGGGGTTAGGTTGAAGCCTACCCCCGGTGGCGCTTTGGGGTGGTTGCCGGTGGTGGTGTCCCCGGTAGTGTTCTTTGGGTGGTCGACCGACGTAAGACTACCCTTTCCTTACTCCCTATCTCTACTCCCTACCCCACTATGCTCGTGATGAAGATGAACCGAGAGCACCTTGATGCTCTTGAGATCCGGGGTTGATTCTATTGAAATCGATGATTGATGATGTGCAAGTGATATGCTTGCCGATGGGTACCGGGTTACCTCTGGATGATTTTAGAAATTTGGAAGAAGAGGGTGGCGATCTTGGCTTTATCTTTGGTGCTCCCCTCCGTGCCCTTCTGCGGTGCTCCCCTCCTCCGTGCTTCTGGCCCCTGATGCTTCTTTCCTCCTCTTGCTCCAGCCTCTGCTGCTCACTGGCTTGCCTTGGTGGTTCTGAGATCGATTGATGATGGTGATCTTGGCTTGGCTTGGCATGGTGATTTGCTCGACCTTTGCTTCGATTGTCTTGATCTTGATCCCTTCGGTGGTGCACTAAATGATGTTGGGTTTGTGTGTGTTGGCTTTACTGGTTTGGCCTTCGGTTCTTGCTTCTGAGAAGAGAAAGAAATGAGGTGCGGCTTGAGGAGAATTGGCTGCTGAGAATGAAATGGGTTGCTTCTGCTGGTTTTGCAGTGGGTTGGGAAATCTCTGGAAGGGTGTCTTGCCCTCGGTGCTTTCTTGGCTCTGCTCTGCCGCTTGCCTTGGTGGCTACCAGGCTGATGCTTTGACTGGTGCCTGGCTTGATGAGGTGAATGAGTTGTCATTGCAAATTGCTAATGATGCTCATGCTTTGGTGCTTATCCAGATGGCTCCAGATATTTTTGGCTGGGCATTTTTGGTCCATTGGCTAGCAATTCCTTATGCAATGGATTTGCGACAATTGAGGCAATTCAGTATACGTAGGTTTTGGATTTCTCTAAATGCCGAATGATGAGAACCTACGGAAATAAGAC
Organism: Hsuehochloa calcarea; assembly: GCA_036346395.1. NCBI lineage: Eukaryota > Viridiplantae > Streptophyta > Magnoliopsida > Poales > Poaceae > Hsuehochloa > Hsuehochloa calcarea. The sequence goes on from CM070610.1 coordinate 32,709,160, forward strand.
GGTGCCGATTTACTTAGTTTAGTCTAGGTATCTTGGGTATCCCGGTGCCGACTAATCTGGGTTAGCCTAGGTGACTTGAAAAGCCAAGATGCTTGGGTTAACCTAGGTTGGCGTGGGTAGTCGCGATACTCAAGGTGCCGACTAATCTAGGTAGATCAGGGAACCGCGATGATTCCTATGGTATACTGACGGCAATTTATTTTATTCTAACTCTATTATACTGCTTTTTGAATAACTAATGGTCTTTTGATTGGTTTGCGAACTATGGAGCTGCAAATGGTGTTTCGGATTGGTTCAAAGAAGATGGTTTGGCTGGACAACGATGGACGGGCAAGATTTCAAGGAAGGCTTTAGGAGACATGCAATGCAAGTTTTATTTTAATATTTTTGTAAATTATTCAAAGTTGTAAAACATAATATGATCTGATGTAAATAAATTCTTGTGTTACTTGTATTGAGAAGATTGTTATTTATGATAAACATTGTAAGTTTTTAATTAAATTATTTCCCAGAGAATTTCATAAGTATTTATTGTTGTCTCTCTTTGGAGTTGTGATTGGAGTTACCTATTAGACTTTGATTAGGATATTTACAAATGCAAAAATTATGCAATTGCTTAAGAAATAACAAATATAATATAAAATGCATATAATTACTGTTTATTAAAATTGGGGCTGTTACAGCTACCAAGTTATCGGAGGAGTAGTAGAATGTGAAATGGTTTTGATCTGTATCCCTTGGAGGGAAATTGATTCACCTGAAATGTTTGACTTCGAAGTAAGTCTGAATAGTGTTACAGCTGAATAACACCTGGTATAGTGAAATTCTAGAACTTCAATTCAGGATTGAAAAGTTAGTGATTATCGGAGGTATGGAAACCTTCATTGAATTTTTAGAGTAACGCAATTGGATAGCATTGCGAGATGGTGTGGGTGATTTCTGATGATGTCATTGAGTGAGTATGTTAGAATGGTGGTACTATTGGAGATTTAATTCGATGATTTCACTATCAGTTATAAGAGCAATCTGTTGTAGAGGTTTTGGAAGTTAAATCTGGGCTTTGCATTCGTTTATGCTAGACTTTGGTCACGTATTGATTGTGTGTATAGAGGGTGGAATAAATGACTTTCCCGAGCATGTTGATGCTAGGACCCTTTTGAAGCAGTACATTTGCATGTGTACTGACGATTCTGAGTTGTTCTTGAAAATTTGAGGTAATGTGATTATGTGGGACCTATTCTCAGGTGCTTTGAGCGCCGTCGATCAAATCGATTTTGGGTTAGTAGAAAGAGTTACCTAGAGTATTCGGTGGATTAAATAGAGCCTCTCCACAATGGTGTGGATGATGTACTTCAATTTGAACATAATTTGAGGATGAACAGCTAAGGGGTTTAAGCTCATGTGGTATGCGATGAATTCAAATTTCAAGGATTCGAGAGAAATTTTATTCCTAGAAGAGAGAAACTGTGGAAAGGTATGTTCCTCGGATAATGAAGTGTTTTCTTGATTCTCGTTTGAGTTTGGTGTTGTTGACCGGTGTTTTCTGCAATTTGAGTTGGGGCTGTGTTGGCATGTAGATTCTTTCCAATTCAGACAAACTGCAAGTGTTTGGTTTGGGCGTTCCAGTAATTTCTCCTTTGGTTGTAGTGGTGTTCATTTGTAAACTGCCTATTTAGAAAATGGATTTGTTTTGAGATGAATTGTCAAATTTGGAATTTAATCTTTTGGTGGAGAGTTAACATTGAGTGGACGCGATGAGGACTCGCTATTTTCAATTGTATTCTCTTCGTTTCCGAAAGTTGCAGAAATTGAAAAGTTGGTATTTCGTTTTGACCGTCTCAGGTACTCGCGAGAAGTACGCAACGTCGGGTGTGTTCTGGTGCTGAGTGGGCAGCTGAACCATTCAAGGCTCGAGTTATAGTTTAAGACGTTGACCATCGAGTATGGTCTTACCTTCGATCCTCTTCTGATGAGGGTACCTAGGAAGTTCAGGTTGAGTGTTAGGTCAGGCGTCGTTTTGGGTCTTTGGGTTGTGGTTTTCTCTAGTCCGAAAGAGATGCCGCTTGAGAGCTAGAATCCCTCGTGCGCGATAAGTATCCAGACCTGTTCGTTTTTGGTACGTATTTTTTGTTAATAAATTCCAGTCGCAGTTTTATTTTGAATAGATCTGTGTAGATTCGAGGTCGAATCCTGTTAAGAGGGGTAGAATGTAATACTCCGGAATAGAATTCGGTTAATAGAATGAAGCTGGAGGGGTAAAAGACAATTGCAAATTCAGAATTTCCAGTTCAGCGGGGGGGTTTTCTGTTTTTCTTCGCCAACCTGGGCCGCGGGCCGCCACCCAGGAGGCCCAAGAGGGGGAGGCCGGCCCAAGGGGGGCCGGCCAAGGGAAGGGGGGAGGCGCCCCCAACCCTAGCCGCCTCCCCCACTCCCTCCTCTCCCTCCCCCCTTGAGCCGCCACCTCCCCATCCCATGGCCGGCTCCTTGCTGCTCCCTGGAGTCCTCGCTGCTGTGGTGTTGTCTCCGGTGATCCCCGGTGCTTCTCCCCAAGATCCCCTCCGACATCTCCTTTCCCCGCCGTCGTCACCGGCCATCCTTCGCTTCCTTGTGGCCGGCCCTTTGGAGAGGGAGGAGAGGAGAAGGGAGGGAGGCCTTAGGGAACCAGATCATCGTCGTTCTACGGGTCTTCAAGGGTAACGAAAGTCCCGATTCGTTGTTTGATTCCATTAGAGTTGAGAATCCGATTGGATTTGTAGTTTCGTTTTGATTCTGTCAATAGATTGATTCTGTCCAGTACATTGTACCTCAGTTTTGGGCGTCGTAGAGGCCGAATTGGACATCTGTGTCTTCTGCAGAATTGTTCCTGGTTTCATTAGCTTTCTTTTGGCACCTGGATCATGAATTTTCACCCAGTAGTTTAAAAGTTATGACTGTTTTACCACGTACTGCTCTGTCTGTCAGAAATTCTGGGTATAGTCGGTTGCACCTAGGTTTTGATCTAGTTAGAGTCAGAATCAGGTCGGCCACCCAACTAGGTTTATGAAGATAATTTTACCATGTTTCCAGAAGGATAAAGATCACTTTATTTGGATCAGTGGTTTAAAAGTTAGAGCCTTTTCTTTAGGGCTGTTCTGAATTCTGGGCAGACTGCAGTTATAGTTTTTCATTGGATGGTTAGACCTCTGTTTTTGCCGAATTAGAGTTTACCATCAACTAGAGTTTCGTAGCCCGTTGCGTTAAGAGAAGTTGAGCACTGGTTTCAGGTCTTTTGGACTTACGGTTATTTATTGGTGAATTTTCTAGTAAAACTGCCAGTTTAGGGGTATTTGGAATGTTTGGGCGAATGGATCAAATTGAACCTTTTGGTTGGTTAGTTTGGTTAGAGGTTGTGGGAGGGCACGTGTAGCAATGTCTTGCTCATTTGTCCTTATTTTGATTATTTTACATTGTAGGCGGTGAAACGGTGAGTGGAGGGGTATCTCAATTACCTCCCAACCCGTCGCAGCGCGGCAGGCAAGTAACTTGTATACTATGATTGATGCATTATGTGATGTGTGAATGAATGATTATAATTGTTCGTATTTGTATATGAATGCTATGTGTACCTTTTCATTTATGAGTACTATTCAATCTTGCCATGGAATCACATCATGACATGCATAAATTATCTTTGTAAGACCCATCAATTCCAGTATGGGCACTTGAAAATCCCATCAATTCCAGAATGGGTACGTGAGTCCACCATTCCAATGTGGGCCACGTTACGTGAGTCCACCATTCCAATGTGGGCCACGTTGGACGGCCGTATGAAACGTTCTTCATACGGTTACTTTAAGTGAACACCGACGGGTGTTTCACTCGCTATACCGGTATATGCTGCAATATGTCCAATTTCTTCAATGCATCATTCCATTCCATCCATTCATAAAGTTGTTTCCAATTAATGTTCAAGTTATGATTGTGATATTTTGTTCATGGTATGTTTGATTGTCACATACAAGTACTTGCTGAGCCTTTGGCTCATTCTTGCTTTGTTGTTTTATTTAGGTAAATGACAAGGAAGAACGATCTCGTGGAGGGTAGTTCAACACGATGCACTCACTACCATAATCCAAACATTTTGAGAAGTTTTACTGTCGTTATTTATGTCTTGTGTTGAATTGTAATAAGCCATTTTGGTCATAACTACCGTATCTCTCTGAATTATTTATTTCCATTCCGTTGATTAAACCTGATGATAAATTCTTGTTTCTGTATATCCTTATTACTTGCTTCACCTTGTCATGCGTTTTGATGTTATTCTTCTAAAGAGTAGTGGTTGTAGGTGACATCTTGACTTCCTTATAGTCAGGGTGTTACACTAACCTAGGCTCAGTAGCAATGGTAAATATTTATCTACAGCTCATGCATCTATTCAGATTAACTACTCCTAACAAAAATTAACATCAAAATAACACATGCATATACATTTGCAATCAAGAATCAAGATAATTTTACCAAAGGAATAAGTCCAGTTTACTCCCTCCAACTATCATAAAAGTATGGTTTCCCCCTGAACTTCAAAACTAGTTATTTAACCCCTAAATTTGCGCAATTCGATCACTTAACCCCTCACGCCGGTTTGAATGGGTGGTTTGCACACGTGGCCGGATTTGTCCAAGTCAACATGTGTTTGTCATGCTGTGTGGTGGACTAGTGTGAGCTTTCATCTTCTCCATCTCTCTTTCTCTCTTTTTCTCCACCATATCTTCTTTCCTACGAATCCTCCACTGGCTCTTATCTTTCCTTCTTTCTTCTTCATTCTTCTCCCACTTCCCTCATGCCTCCTAATGCTTCTCTCCTATCCCCAATCCCCCATGGCTCTCTCTCTCTCTTGGCTGGTGCATGGCGCCGCCACCCCCTGCGCCCGGTCGGCCCAGTTCCATGGTGCTGCCACCACCGGCTCACTGGCCCACTGCCACTTCCTAGTGGCTGCCCTGTGCCCGCGTGCGTGCGCCCTTGGCTCCCTACGGTTCGGCCCCGGCTCGGGTCCGGCCGACGTGTGGCCCGCACTCCTCCCTCGGGTCGCTCCTGCGCTGCCCCCGGCCTATGCGTCGCTCCTCTTCTGCTCGGACTCACGTCTTCTGCTCCGGCTCGCCCAGTGCGCGCTCGGCCTAATGGGACATCCAGACGAGGGCACACGTCTCCGCCCTCTTAGTCCATGACTACACCGTCTGCTTGGTGCTCGCTCATCCACTGATCCGTAGGCCATCACCAGCTCGCACGACGCAACCATCAAGCTCTGGGCACCCTCTCAGGCCACGACGACATCGTCAGGCACCCACGGCTGAGCGCAACCAACATGGTGTTGAATGCGACCGTGTCCTGTGCTGCATTTCATCGAACAGCCTCTGGGCGGGAGCCAGGAGGCCCCGCTTGGTGTACCGGGTGAGCAACGCGGTGGCCAGGACCACGTCAGGAGGCAAGCAACACAGGATGACAAATACATGCTGACTTGGATCAGATTAGGCCACATGTGCAAAACCACCCATTCAAACTGGCATGAGGGGTTAAGTGACTAGATTGCACAAATTTAGGAGGTTAAAAAACTGGTTTTGAAGTTCAGGGGGAAACCAGACTTTTCTGATAGTTGGGGGGTAAACTGGACTTATTCCTTTAACAAAAGTAAAAGAAGCAATATGATCAAAGGGGGGTTGCTTGCCTTGATAGAGATATTCAACTTGCTATAGAGGATCACTCTGGTATACAATAGAATCGTTGAAACCTAGCGAAAGAATTGAAAAAAAAACCAATAAGAACGGATATGTCGAATAAACTCAAGAATTCAAAATCATTCAAAAATCACAAAATTTGCAGATAAGGTAGAGAAATATTTTATATGAATTAAGCAACAAAAATTTCTTGATCTAGATTCCGCATGCAAAACTTATTGCCTAAGCAATTTTGCTCAAAAAGATAAATAAAAAATTCAAGTTTTGGTTACTGTTCATGCAAAATTTTCTAAAGAATTTGTGATCTTCAAAATTTAATGGTAGATATATCATGATATTATAATAACAACAAAATTTGATTCACCTCATTTGGAGTGAAAATGAATTTCCTACGTATTTTCAAAGTTGCGACATCAGTGAGCAAATAATTTAAAAACCAAATTTTTTAGTGATAGATACCTACTAAAAACCTATTCTACATTAAATTACACTAACATAGGAATCCCACAAATTTTATTTCACTCCAATTGGAGTTACAAAGAAATTCTTATGCATTTTTGAAGTTTAAAAGCATTTTTAGTTCAATAATAATACTAAACCGAAAGTAATTTTTCTAAAAATATTTTTTGGAATAGAAACATGCTTCAACCAAATTTTAGATAAAAGTACATTTAAAAAGGAAGCCAACAAAATTTGAATCATCAAATTTGGAGTTAAAATGAATTACTTATGAAATTTTGAAGTTTACGCAATTTTTAGTACACAAATAAAGCATTTCCAAAAATATAAAAGTATTTAATAATTTTTATACCTTGACTTACCTAGCTGCGGTCACTGACCAGTGGGGTCCACGATTTTCTTTTCTTTTACCAATTAAAATCCTAAAGAAAATTTATTTCTCCTGGTGAGACCCACATGTCATACACTCGACTCATACGAATAGTACGTGGACAATCCTTGAGGACCAACCAAATTAGGTTAGGGGATTTGATACTTATGCCCCAGAACACAACATGACGCAGGTAGAGAAAAGAAAACGGCACTGGTTCGGCCGCGATGAGGAGGTGGCGCGTCAGCTGTGAACCGGACTTCGGCTTCTCCTCGGTTTGGAGCTCAATAGAGAATTGCGGATGGTAGGGAGAGGACTGGTGAGTCTCGGGGTGGCGAAAAGAAAGGAGAGAAGGAGGTCTAGTGGCTTTTATAGTCGGGCCAACAGAGAATACGAGAGAGAAACCGATAGAGGTGAGCTTGGTCCATGGACGAGCCGAGGTGACCGGGAGGTGATGGTGAGGCGACGGAGGCACGGGCGAGCGCGGGAGAAGCGGTCAAACCACAGGAGCACAGTCAGAAATGGTGGGGGTGAAAGTTGGCACTGACGCATGGGTGGAGCGCACTGGCGAGGGTGCTCGAGCTTTGGTGAGGGCATGGCGTCCGAGTGGAGATGAAGAACAACAACGAGGGCCCCACAGGTCAGTGGATCAAGGTAAGAGGTTCTCGTCGGTCTGGTAGGTGGCTGGGTTGGACATGGTCGGGGGTCTTGTCGGATCCGAGTGGGCCTGGTCAAAACCGAGTAGACTGGTCGAAATCTAGTAGGTGGTCAAAATCGAGTGGGCTGGTCAACATCGAGTGGGTGGTCGAAATCGAGTAGGTGGTTGAAATCAAGTGGGTCGTCAAAATCGAGTAGCCTCGTCCAAATCAAGTAGGTGGTCGAAACCTGGCCTAAACTTGGTCGAAACCTGGTCAAAATCCTGGTCGAGTTAACTCGATACTTTTGACGGAGAACATTTCAAAAGGCTGAGAGAGTTATGAATTTTAGATAGAGTTTTAAAGCTTGAAAAATTCTAAAATTTTTATGGGAGGCTTCCGACAAAGTTTATACCTTTGTGTAAGTTTTTGAGGGTTTTTAGAGAAATAATTTTTCTGTAAAAATATTTTAAGTCTCTGGTTTAGGTGTTTCACCAAGGACTAACTCGTTTGACCAGCCAGTTTAAAATAGTAAATAAATTCTAATGATTATGAAATTTTTCAGAGGAGTTACTAAGATGATCCAAAACCTAGAAAAAATTATTTTTAAGGACTGTTCACAAGATTTGTTTTAAAAGTCTTAAAGGATTATGTTTCTAGTAATTAATGCATTAGGTTTTCAAACTACACAAAATCTTTGGAAGAATTTCTAGAAAAATCAAATGACAACAAGATGCATCAAATGTTTTAAATTCTTCTCATTTTTATACATTTGAAATACAAATCCGAGTTTGGGATGTTACAAATCCCCCCCCCCCCAAGAATCTCGTCCAGAGATTCCATTCACAAAAAAAAGACGGGTAGTCCGCACGACGGTGATCCTCCTATTCCCAAGTTGCTTCATCCTCGATCTGATTTGTCCATTGAACTTTAAGGAATTTGATGGCACGATTCCCTGTCCTCCGTTCAGCTTCTTCGAGGATGCGAAACGGACGCTCTCAGTAGGTCAGATCTTCTTGTACATCAATACCTTCCAATGGAGCTTTCTCGTTTGGGATACGAAAGTACTTCTTTAACTAGGACATGTGGAAAACATCGTGTACCTTTGAAAGTACAATAGGCAATTTGAACTTGCAGGCAATAACTCCTTTATTCTCGGTAATGCGGTAAGGTCTGACATATCATGGAGCTAACTTGCATTTGACGCCAAATCGTTGATGTTCCTTCAGAGGAGAGACTTTGAGATAAAAAAAATCATTAGGCTCAAAGCTTAACTCGTGACGATGATGATCAGCATAGCTCTTTTGCCTTGATTGAGCTGTGCATAACCGGTCTTGAATCAACCGAACTTGACTTTCAACCTCATTGATTGAGTCTGGGCCGAAGAATGGTCTTTTGCCGATCTCCAACCAATTCAACGGGGTTCTACATTTTCTCCCGTATAAGGCCTCAAATGGTGTCATGCCGATACTAGCTTGAAATCTATTGTTGTAGGAGAACTTAGCGAACGACTTGCATTTCTCCCCATTCATCCCGTGGGAGAGAACAGAAGCACAGAAGCATGTCTTCCAAGATTTGATTGACTCTTTCCGTTTGGCCATCGGTTTGTGGATGGTATGAGGTGCTGAAGGAAAGACGAGTTCCTATAGTCTCTTGCAAACTATGCCAAAACCAGGGAGGTAAAAAGTGAACCACGATCTGAAACAATCGTCTTTAGCACAACATGCAAACTCATAATGCGGGATATGTAGAGGTCCGCCAAGTGACCTACACAAATCTTAGCCCGCACTGGCAGAAAATGTGCTATTTTCATCAACTGATCAATGACAACCCAGATGGCATCTTTCCCTTTTGACGTACGGGGCAGACCGGTGATAAAATCCATGCCGATAAAATACCACTTACATTCAGGCACTTGCAAGGGTTGTAGCAAACCCGCTGGACGTTCATGTTCAGCCTTTACATGATGACATACGTCGCACTCAGCAACGAACCTTGCGATCTCTTTTTTCATTTGGGTCCACCAGAACCTCTAACGGAATCTTGATACATCTTTATGGCTCTGGGATGAATGGATAAGGGAGAATCAAGGGCTTCGTGGAGGATTAAATTCCGCAATTCTATGTCCTTTGGAACCACCAGGGACTGTCCGAACCACACAATGCCATGATCACCTTCCGAGAAGCACTTGGTAGCAAGGTAGTCAGAGTCGAGATACTAAGTTGGATCGATTTGCCTCCGGTAGGATCGAATCGTAGAATCGGCGATTCTATGACATTGTAAAAATACACATATTTAACATCTATACTATAAGTTTGTATGATTCTTGTATGGTTTACCACTTACTTATAACTGAAAAAGGGACAAATCAATTTTTATCGCACAACAGAAAAGCATAATAGTACTGACATGATAGATGATATAGTTCTGAACTACAGGAGAACAACCAATGACTATGACCACTTTACTACAATTACATGATAAATTTTTACAAATTTTGTAAATCAATACCTAATTGCAACACTTGCATGTTAGCAGCTAGACTTACTCTAGGAATAAAAATAGCTTGTCATTATCAAGCTCAAGATTCCTCATGTCATAGTATAGATATTTGTACTAGTATTACCACACTGATATAATATTTTTTATGCTTCTTGTTTATTTATAGTTTCATTCTCAAAAATTAATATCAACAAATTTTACTCTAAAACAAAAATATCAACAAACCTTGACCTCTAAAAAAATAAAAAATAGCAAAAACATTATAGTTTTTTTTGCCCAAACGACTCTACCACGACTCTACTCTACGATTCTACACGATTCTACTGTTTGGATCGCGACTCAACCATAATTCTACCTGATTTCGATTCATAGTACGATTTGGATCGACAGGCTGTCATGGGTTCATAGATTCGTAAGACTCTAAGAGTAGGATCGCGATTCTAACTACCTTGCTTGGTAGTCCTGTTCTTGACATTTTGCTTGATTTGGTTCACCCCAACGTCGGTTTGTTGCGCAGCCTTGAGCTGATCTTCCAAGGTGGGTTGCATCTCCATGGCAGCTAGGAAACCATTCTCAACTACTCCCAAGTTGAGCCGTTGAAATTCCTCGTGAAGGATGGGTTGTTGCTCCTTGAGCATCAAGGTATTGCAATAAACCTTTTCGACTGAGTGCATATGCAATAACATTTTCCTTGCCCAGATGATAATAGAGACCCATATCATAATATTTGATAAACTCCAACCACCTTCTTTTCCTAGCCATCTAATATCACATCTTACCCTTTTAGTTCCCATGAGTTTTAGTTGAATTATCCTCTCATTTTTAGCCCTAACGACAAACTAAATGATTGTTGAAAAACTTGTGCTCGCTGTCTACATTTTGTATCCGAGCTCCGAGATGAATTTTCCAACTCCAAATGCTCCTAATCTTCACCAATGGACAGCCAACACTCTATATTTTCAACCGTCATTGAATCCCTAAACCGAATTTAAATGATAATCAACTAATCTTTGAAATGAGATGAGAGAAAAACAACCTTTTGAAGCTCAAACAAGAACAAGGTAAGATGAGCAATGTAAGATAGGTAAAGAGTAAAATCTGATAAATTACTTAAGTTTTCATCAAATATTTGATATTTTGAAGATAAGTTTTTCAAAACATGCTACTGAAGACCAAGCTAGGGGTTTCTATAGTCAGTATGGCATTGATACCAACTTTGTGAGAACCCGGTGTATTTAACTTATAATATTTAACCATCCAATTGGTCCTAGTATTACAAATCAAATATCTCACTCTCGATGTATTGTATACCTCCTAGGAGCGGCACAAATACAACTTTATACAATTTAAAGCATTAATTTTATACACAAATTATTACAAATACCGAGTCTTCATAACTTACAACACATAAGTCATTCAAAGTTCATATTACACAAATAGGGCCGACGAGCCAAATGCCAAGATAGATAACTAAAGTTGCAGCGAAAGAAAAATCTATAATATGGCGATAAACAAAAGCCAACTGGGTGCCCTTACCCACAAGGCAACCGACCGGAAACCCACCGAGCTAGTCGTCCAGCACGAAGTCGATCTCACAATAGTTGATCCCTTGAGGATCAACCTCATCTGAAATTGCAGAAAGTGGGTTGAGTACAAAGTTGTACTCGCAAGTCTTACAAGCAAAAGAATATATATAAATGCATTCATATATCAAAGGAAAGGCTACTACACTAAGCAGTTTTCAACATAAAGTAGTTTTCTTTGCAATAGGGGAATAAATTGTAAAGAAATATAGAAAATCTATTTTTAATTTTTAAATAATAGCGAGACAACATTTTTAAACATAAGTAACATCCTAGAGGTGACTTTCTAACAATCACCACAACATAGCATGAATTACCCATTCGTACTACCCGTTTTTCCGTTTTAATGAAAATATTGTAGTCTAATTCTTGCACGACCTAACCAAGCATTGTCATAACCAAGAACGTGACTACTCGAGTACATTAAACCCTGCAGGGGTGTACAACTTTACCCACATGTCAGACCGCTCCTCTTGCTAAGCTATATGGCACACTTCCTTAGGTATGCCGGCACAACTAAGTCCTACGAGACGTTTTCCAATATAATGCATTAACTATGAGTCACCCGTATAAATAGAAACCCATACGTTGTGTCGAATTCATCAGTAAAGCCTAGGTAAACTACCCCCCTTGGGGTAAAGCCTAGACAACTAGGGATGCCCTTCGGTGTGGAGAACCTAGACGGGAACCCGACCACTCCCGCACACCCAACACACACATAACATTTTAAACACAACACACACAACCTCCTGCGACTCGGAGCTAACACACGCCAAAGTACTAAGTCAAGAGAGGTCCCATATACCCCTCATGTGGTTGCACACAAAAGTGCTTTGATCAGTGACACAAGTAATTCGGTCCTTGTTGACTCGGCCACGAGCCACACACCCAATAACCACACCGACAACCATTTGCCTGAGTCCAAATTATTTTATTTTTAGTTTTAGTTTTTCAAATACATTATACACATGAGTACACTGACCCAAGTATTTAAAGTATTGATATAAGGATCATCACCGAAGCGATGATCCCCATGATACCATTCTAAGCATTGCTAAGCAAACCGACTCGTGTACTATATACATATAAATGACCATAGCCCATCCATTGGACTCCAAATCATTAACAATAATCTAACCTAAGCTCAGTAGCAATGGTAAATATTCACCTACAGCTCGTGCATCTATTCGAATTAACTACTCCTAACAAAAATTAACATCAAAATAGCATATGCATATATTGTAATACTCCGAAAAATAAATAAATATTAATTATCGCGTCTTAAGGGTCGGAGAGTAATTAATTAAATAGTAGCATTGATTAATTAATTATTAACCTCTTAAGGGCCTGGGTGTAATTAAATAAAAGGAATTTGTGAAAATAGAATATTTCAGAATATTTTTAAGGCTATATAAATATATTTTGGGCTTTCCAAAAACCCTAGCTTTTTCTCTTGTTTTTCCAGTCCGTAGCCGCCTCCATTTTTTCCCTGCCGCCGCCGTTTTTTTTTCTCAAGCCGATTTTCCTCTTTGTTTTCTCGTGCCTTGACTTTCTTTCTTTGATCTGCTGTCTTCTTCAGATCTTGCATTGCGGCTGCCGCATGGGATTTCGCTGGCGCTGGAGTTTCCTGCTGTGGCGTGCCTGCTGCGTCTTTGGTCTTTTGCTTGCTTCTGCGTTCTGCCGTTTTACCCTTTGCTCGTCCTGCGCGTGGAGGCCAAGCTGCCGCTTCTTGACGGTGAGTCCAAGATCGCTATCGCGTGAGAATCGCCGCCATTGGAAGTTGCCGCCGGCTATTCTTTGTCGCGGTTGTGCTATTCCGCCGGCGTTCTTTGCGCGTGTGTGCTGCACATTGTGTGTGCGTCCTCCGCCGGCGTGACATCCAAGAGGTATCGCCTTGCTTGCTAGTTGGTTGCTACTGGAAGATTTTAGTGCTTCATATATAGCACTTGTCTATCAATCGTGAACAGAAGGGGAGAAAATTAGAAGAAAAGAGGCCAAGATTTGGATTCAAATGGGTAACGATATGTGATTTTGTTTCATCCCTGCTTTGCTGAATTAATTAGAGATTTGAATCGAGTTTAATTAGAGATTTATAACTGAGATTATTTAGGGAGGTCGATTATTAGATCCGTTAGTCTGCTGTTTTGTTGTATGATTTATTCGGATGTCTTAATGACAAATTTTGAAAATGCCATCTACTAGTTAATTGTAGATAATTTCGATATCTTTCTATAGCATGATTAAACTTGTCAATCGGACAATTAGATTTCGAGATATGATTTTGAGAAGGCCGCTGTTTTTAGGGTTATCGTCTTTAGGCGCTGTTTTGGTAGACTGTAAACTAAAAATAGTAAATAGCTTAATTAGAGTTTTTGATCTACATGAAAGTTGTAGATAATTGTCCAATGGTTCTGTAGAATCTGAGAACGCGCATTTTGGTTGAGTAAAACAAAAGTTATGAAATTTGGAAGACCTGCTGTTCCGAAGCGGACAGATCGACTTTCTGGGCTAAATACGGAGGGGTAGATGATTTAATTAGAAGTCTTCGTAATCTAAGAAAAGGTAGATAATTTTATGAAGAATCCAGAATGGGGTGGTTTGTGGTGATCGGACTTTCGAGTCAAAAGTTACGCTCTTTTTAGTAACCGGACAGCAATGGGTAGCTTTTCGATACCGGCGTAATGTGGTGTATTTGGGGACGTGTAGGGGCGAAGCATTTTAATTGCTATTCTTGTTGCTGTGATTTGTATTGAAGTTGGCGTATTTAATAAAGGAGAGGCGTCGTGCTTGTTGCCGTCTTCTAATCAAATCGTGCGTCGCAACTAGTAAAGGCAAGTGCATGGTAGACAGCGATCAATGATCGATCACTGTTTTCTTTATCTTCTATTACCATTATTGTTGTGCTTTTATTTGGTTTAATTGCAAACAATGAATTGGTATGTTTATATCTTTGTTGTTGAGCATGATGAAAAGTTGGATATGATGTTTATGATGGAGTTTGCATGTTTGCATTCATAAGCATCTTTGCATAAGAGAAGGTGATCTTGATTGATCACAACTCCACGGGAGTGGAGGAGGTCCCCGATCCTTATGGAGGAACGGGCTTGAGAGTGAATGTTGTCGCGAGCATTCACTCACGCTATACCGGTATACGCGAAAGAAGTGCATGTGGACATATAGAATAGAGTTGCATTGATATTTGAGATTAATGAATGAGAATGATAATAGAAGTGCATGTGATGATAATGAATTTATTGAATGCTGTTGATTTATTGTTGTTCGTTGTATATCGATGTATTTGCTGAGTCGTGGACTCACCCTTGCTCTACTGTTGTTTTTAGGTGATCTTCGAGGATGCCGTAATTGAGAGCGAGTAGAGCACATGGACATCACATGATCATTCGCCATGATAATCTTTTCATTCAATATTGGTTTACACTTGGACATGTTAGTTATTGAATTATGTTTAGGATATCATTTGGACTAGACTAGTTGCTTTATTAATTTGGATTCATTGGTTGATGCTGCTTTAGAATATTTACCTGGTCTTATTCTACTTGATTATTCATTATCGTTTGATCCATTGATATGATTATTGATGATTTCTTGATGTAATTTTATAGTGTGTCATTAATTATTAGTTTAAAGTGTAGTGTGGTGGCATTCTAGGCTCAGTGTTGAAATTTGGGGTTTCTGATTGGTATCAGAGCGGGCTTTAGGTCCGTGGTGAATAGATTAACAACATAGGCAAACTAAAATTGTTAAAAATTTGTTTTAGTTTAGTAAAACAACTAAAATCTGTTTATGGTTAACTAACCTAAAATTTGACACACTAGTGCACAGTAGGTTAGAGAGAGGTACGATCATCGTTTTACGCTTCCGTTATGTTGTTTATTGATGGATGAGTTTATTTTGAGCTTTGAGCTCATTATATAATGTTGATTGTGATTGATAGCTATGACGAGGGATAGATGGCGTGGTCGTGGTGGCCACTGGCCGTGGAGGTCGGGGCGCGGGCGTGGTTCGTGGGGCCCCCTCCCGAGGCGATTGGGATCGTGGTTGTGGCCCCGGTTTTACTACAGTTACACCACCATTCGTGGTATGGGAATAGAGAGGTAGCTACTTTGATTACAGTAGTTATAGGTATTGTGTGTGAGTTTCTTTATAAAAGTTGTTCTCTTCCTTGAGCTTGAATTTTGGGCAATTCTGGTTATAGTTGCGGTTGATGAATTTTCCTTGAGATAGTGTTTACCATACAGCGGGTGATATTTCATTGGTCTCCTTTGGTTCCATAAAGCCATTACTTGTTCTCATATTTGTTGATCTATTGTTGCTTTGTGTGAACATCGGTTATGACAAGATTGATCTTTTCGTGGGAGTTCCGCCCTTCCTATTGGAAAATATGACTTATTTATTCACTTGGTATTCTGGATACTGAAAGTTTTCTATTGCAAGTTCTTTAACATGTGAAAACTTTGGCTTTATGTATTTCTTTTGAATTATTTAGTCTTTGAAGTTTAATGCCTATTTTTTTCTGAAAGGAGTTAAAATCCTTTTGTGTTGACTTGTTATGTTTAAGCTAGAGGTGGTAAACATAGAAGTTCATTGATAAGGTATGAGTATCAGGTCGGATCTGTAGCGTGATGCATGATTGGTCTTAACCCAAATTATTGTCATAGAGTAATTACGAGTTGAGTAGTGACTAAGAGTATGTCCATACCTAATTGGAGTCATAAGGGTTATTAAGAAGTATGGAACGTTGATGGACTGGCTTGGACAATAAAATTGGTTAGTTTGTTGAATTTATTGGATTTGGTACCAATGGATTAATCTAATTGTGTGTAAAGGGAAACTTGAGGAGATGCTAGGTTATTGCCTTAATAGATATTATTTGTGGTGTTATCTTTACTGTAGACACTTGGTGATCATATTTGGTTGATAGCTTTACATATACCTTAGTATGATTAATTATTGGAATTGTGTACAAAAGGTTGAAGGGATTGAATACCAGTGGATCTAGAATTTACAGGAGGAGTTCTGGATAGTTCTTCTTTATAGAATGACACGATGAATTTGATTATAGTGTTGTTGTGACTTTGGATCGAGAGAAGATTTTGACTTTTGAAGTTTTAGGGTGATTTTGTTGAAAACTAAAAGTGAGGAGGAACAACTGAATATGTGTTGGTAAATATTCAAGTGATTCGCAAATGAAAATAGGTAGCAGCTAGACATCATAAGAAAGCTAGTTGATGACAACAATGGTTGGAGTGCAATTCACGAGTGTTCTGAGTTTGGTGTTGAGCATCACTAAGAGTTGGTGGTGTGATTTAATAGGTGGCCTATACCTAGACAATTGTGGAATAGTCAGTCAATAGCATATCCGTGATGAAAGGGTTTTGATAAAACCTTTTAATTTGTGTAGTGGATCCCTTCTAATATAAAGTAGTTGTTGTAGTGAGGTTGTATGGTTTTGGTATAATCTCATTTTGATGATGTGATGGTAAAGTAGTACGGAACAATTTGGTGAACTTTTCGGGGCTTATTAATGGAAGAGTTGACGATATTGAATCATGTGAAGAGTGTATTATTCTTAATGTTAGTAAGTATGCATGTAAGGGATTGTGGCCGTGTGGTGATGATTCTTTTAGAAAAAGAGTAATTTGATCGCCTTTCGTAATATCGTTTAAATGAAAGGTTTGGAGTTTTGAATTCATGAACTTTTGGAGTTCATGATTTATTTGGTAGATGAAATTGGTTTGAGCAAGTGACGAGTCGGAAAGCTTTATTGGTTCTTAAGTGATTAATGTGATTTGGTCTTTTAAAAAAAAAAAAAAAAAACTTTTATTTGTCTCTTCTTTTGAGAAAGGAATAGTCGATTTGTTTTACAAAACCTTAAAGAGTGTATATTGGGAACTGGTTAATAGTGGTCAAGTACATGATGTTGTGAGACCCTGAGTTGCAAGTTAATTGAGGAACATTAGAGGATGAATTCATTTCATGATATAAATCTCATAGAGAATTGGATCTAAAAGGAATTATGGTCGTTGGGACAAAACTGATTATATTGTTACAATTAGTAGAACCTATAGTGAATAGTGATCCAAGAATATTTGTTCATGATGGTGGAGTATTGGAATTATCGAATAGTTGAGATATTGTGATGGTATACTTTGCAAGGTTATGTAGGTGAAATTGAATGGTGTGGTTCATTGAGGTCCCAGTTAGTGAAGTAAATCGTTTGGGCGATCAATTGATTAGTGATGATGGTTGATATTAATGATTGAGGATATTGTTTGGATTGTGGGAATTCTAGGCAATGAATATGCGATTTCTATCAAGTATACGAAGTCACTTTAGGAGTCTGGTGTTGAAATTGAGCATGTGTTTTATGCTAGAACCTTGGTTGCCCAATGATCTTGTGTAGAAGTAGTAGAACAAAAGTGGATTCCAAATAGTATGATGATCATTGATAGAATCCTTTGGTTTTAAATCAGTGTGTGTGTGTAGAGAATTTCAAGTTGATTATCCTTAAAAGATTGAGGTGATGTGATTGTGGGTGTAGATTTTATTTGAGGTGTTGGGAATCATTTGTCAAAATAGTTTCTTTGGTAGAGGAGGGGACTATAGTATCTTTTATGGGTTAGTAGAGTCTCTCTAAATGGGCGCGGTTGTTGCTCTCAGGTTGAGCATCGCTTTGAGATTACCAGTTAAGAGGAATGAGTTAGTGTGATGATTTGAAATCCTATGATTTGAGAGAGTTTATTCCTAAAAGAAAAAAAAAATTGAAAAAAAAATTGATTCCTCGGGTAGTGAAATGCCCTTTTGATTCTTGTTTGAGCCGTGTGTTTATGACCGAGGTCATTTACAATTTGAGTTGGCTTTACGTTGGCATGTGATTCTTTCTAATTTAGGGAAAAAAAAGTGATTGATTTTGGCATTCGAATGTTTTCTCTTTTGGCTTACGTGGTGTTTATTTGCAAACAGCCTATTTGGAAAATGGAAAGGTTTTTGTGATGAATCTTTGATTTTGGATTTGACTATTCTGATGGGGAGTTGGTAACGCGTGATTGCGATGAGAATCCTTTGTTTTCAGTTGGGTTCTATTTATAAAAGAGTTTGTTTGAAACTAGTTTGGTTGTGCGTTCCTGGTTAAAGGAGGTACTCCTTGCAAATGTGAAGTGGTTGATTGGGAGACAGGACAGGAGTTCAGTGTGTTAGGTACAGGTTGTGTGGTTTGGTACCAAAACGGAGTTTGGCCCAAGTTACATTAGTTTGTTTTTTTCTGGAAGTTGTGGAGATTTTTGGAAGAAAGTGTATCGTTAGGACACACAACATTGTGTATGACCCGATGTCAAGGTAGTATTTGAGAGATCAGGATTACAAGGTTTTCTTAGAGCCGTTGACCACCAAGTAAGACCGTACCTTCGACTTCTGTCAGTTGAGTGTACCGAAAATTGACGAGATGAGTCTTGAGGCACAAGGCGTTGGTATCGTCAAGGTCTTTGTGGGACGATCATCCGAGAGAGAAGCGACTTGGGAGTTGGAGTCTCGCATGCGCGGCGATTCGGAGTTGTTCACGTCGGGTACGTGTTGTTTTGTTGTTTAATTTCAGCAGTGTAGTTTTTATTTGAGTAGAACGGCGATTAGAATTCGGGGTCGAATTCCGTTAAGGGGGGTAGAATGTAATACTCCGAAAAATAAATAAATATTAATTATCGCGTCTTAAGGGTCGGAGAGTAATTAATTAAATAGTAGCATTGATTAATTAATTATTAACCTCTTAAGGGCCTGGGTGTAATTAAATAAAAGGAATTTGTGAAAATAGAATATTTCAGAATATTTTTAAGGCTATATAAATATATTTTGGGCTTTCCAAAACCCTAGCTTTTCTCTTGTTTTTCGGTCGTAGCGCCTCCATTTTTTCCCTGCCGCCGTTTTTTTTTTCTCAAGCCGATTTTCCTCTTTGTTTTTCTCACCTTGACTTTCCTTTCTTTGATCTGTCTGTGCTTCTTTGCCATCTCGCATTGCTTGGCCGCCGCATGGGATTTTCTTTGGCGCTGGAGTTTCCTGCTGTGCGTGCTGCCGTCGCTTTGGTCTTCCTGCCGCTTCTGCTCTAGTTCGCCGCTTTGCTCGTCTCTGCGCGTGGAGGCCAACTGCTGCTGCTGATCGGCTGAGTCCGAAGACTGCTATCGCGTGAGCTCGCCGCTTTGGAAGTTCTTGCTTTGGCTATTCTTTGTCGCGGTTGTGCTATTCTTTGCCGTGCGTTCTTTGCGGCGTGTGTGCTGCCATTGTGTGATCTCCGGCCGGCGCGTGACATCCAAGAGGTACTGCCACTGCTAGTTGGTTGCTACTGGAAGATTTTAGTGCTTCATATATAGCACTTGTCTATCAATCGTGAACAGAAGGGGAGAAAATTAGAAGAAAAGAGGCCAAGATTTGGATTCAAATGGGTAACGATATGTGATTTTGTTTCATCCCTGCTTTGCTGAATTAATTAGAGATTTGAATCGAGTTTAATTAGAGATTTATAACTGAGATTATTTAGGGAGGTCGATTATTAGATCCGTTAGTCTGCTGTTTTGTTGTATGATTTATTCGGATGTCTTAATGACAAATTTTGAAAATGCCATCTACTAGTTAATTGTAGATAATTTCGATATCTTTCTATAGCATGATTAAACTTGTCAATCGGACAATTAGATTTCGAGATATGATTTTGAGAAGGCCGCTGTTTTTAGGGTTATCGTCTTTAGGCGCTGTTTTGGTAGACTGTAAACTAAAAATAGTAAATAGCTTAATTAGAGTTTTTGATCTACATGAAAGTTGTAGATAATTGTCCAATGGTTCTGTAGAATCTGAGAACGCGCATTTTGGTTGAGTAAAACAAAAGTTATGAAATTTGGAAGACCTGCTGTTCCGAAGCGGACAGATCGACTTTCTGGGCTAAATACGGAGGGGTAGATGATTTAATTAGAAGTCTTCGTAATCTAAGAAAAGGTAGATAATTTTATGAAGAATCCAGAATGGGGTGGTTTGTGGTGATCGGACTTTCGAGTCAAAAGTTACGCTCTTTTTAGTAACCGGACAGCAATGGGTAGCTTTTCGATACCGGCGTAATGTGGTGTATTTGGGGACGTGTAGGGGCGAAGCATTTTAATTGCTATTGTAATACTCTGAAAAATAATATTAATAATCGCGTCGTAAGGGTCGGAGAGTAATTAATTAAATAGTAGCAATAATTAATTATTTATTAACCTCTTAAGGGCCTGGGTGTAATTAAATAAAAAAAAAAGAATTCATGAAAAATAGTATTTTCGGAATTTTTCTATGAGCTATAAATAGTTTTGGGCTTTCTTGAAACCCTAGTCTCTTTCTTTCTTTTGGTTCAATCCGCCGCCTCCAGCAATTTTCCAAGCTGCACCGCGCCGCCAATTCTCCTGAGCGGTTTTCTTTTCTCTCTCGCCGATCGCTTTGTTCCTGCGCCAAACCACCTGACCAGTGCTCTGTTGTTCTTGCGCCGTTGTCCTCGCAGCGTGGAGGCGGCGCCGCTGCTGCTGCCGTTTTTCACCGATGCGTTGCGCTGCCAAGCCGAGCCAGCGTGACCGGGGCTATTCTTTTTGCATGCATTGTCTCGCCGCCTGTGCCTCTGCTGCCGCCGCAGTGGACGCCGAGCCGCTCTGCGTTGATCTCTTTGGATTCTTTGTCTACTACCGCTGCGATCAAGGCTGTCATGGCCGCTGCGCCACCTCGCTTTCTCGCTGTTGCGGAGCCAATCGCCGCATTGTCGCTTTGGCTTTGCACGGCCGGTGCCGATCTCGCTGATCTGCTTGATTTGGGGCTGCGGCAGCGCGATCATTGCAGCGTCGCTTGAAAGCCGTAGGCAACGCCGAAAGTGGCGTTATTGCCGCTGTTTCTGCGCAAGGCTGCGCCGCCTTTCCTTCTTGTTCCACGTGACGCGTGGATCGCAACCGAGGCTCCGCCGCGCTGCCGCTGGCTTAGAAGAATTTCTGTGCGCGCGCCAAGCCGAAGAAGATTTGTTGTCTTCTTTGCATGGACCCTTTGACGAGGCCGATCGCGATTTTCTTTCTTAGGTTACACTCGCCTACAACGTCGGCTGTAAATCGCGTGTGAGGTTTGCTAGCATTAAGTACATATTTTCCTCTGGTTTGCTAGACACCGTTAATTAGAGTTTATAGTTGAGTTTATTTGGAGAGGTTTAGAATTGCTAATCGAAGAGTCGATTAATAGATCCGTTAGCGTGCCGTTTTGTTGTACAATTTATTCGGTATTTTAATGGCGAATTTTGGAAATCTCGTTTACTAGTTAATTGTAGATAATTTCGATATCTTTCTATAGCATATTTTATCAGGTCGATCGGACAAGTAGATTTTGAGTTATGATTTTCGGAAGACCGCTGTTTTTACGGTTGTCGTCTTTCGCGCGGTTTGGTAGACTGTAGATTAAAAATAGTAAATAGCTTAATTAGTGTTTTGATCTACATGAAAGTTGTAGGTAATTGTCCAATGATTCTGTAGGATCTGAGAACGCGCATTTTGGTTGAGTAAAACAAAAGTTATGAATTTATTAAGTCTGCTGTTCCGAAGCGGACAGATCGGCTTTCGGAGCTAAATACGGAGGGTTAGATGATTTAATTAGAAGTCTTTGTAATCTAAGAAAAGGTAGATAATCTTATAAAGAATCCAGAATGGGGTGGTTTGTGGTGATCGGACTTTCGAGTCAAAAGTTACGCTCTTTTTAGTAACCGGACAACAATGGGTAGTTTTTCGATACCGGCGTAACGTGGTATATTTGGGGACGTGTAGGGGCGTTGTATATTGATTGTTATTCGTATGATGCTGTAGTCTGTATTGAGAATTGGTGTATTTAATGTAGGAGAGGCGTCGTGTTTGTTGCCGTCTTCTAGCCAAATCGTGCGTCGCTGCTAGTAAAGGCAAGTGCATGGTAGACAGCGATCAATGATCGATCACTGTTTTCTTTAACTTTCAGTACCATTATTGTTGTGCTTTTATTCTGTTTAATTGCAAACAAATAATTGGTATGTTTATATCTTTGTTGATGAGCATGATGGAAAGTTGGATATGATGTTTATGATGGAGTTTGCATGTTTGCATTCATAAGCATCTTTGCATAAGAGAAGGTGATCTTGATTGATCACAACTCCACGGGAGTGGAGGAGGTCCCCGATCTTTGAGGAGGAACGGGCTTGAGAGTGAATGTTGTCGCGAGCATTCACTCCCGCTATACCGGTATACGCGAAAAGAAGTGCATGTGGACATGTAGAATAGAGTTGCATTGATTTTTGAGATTAATGAATGAGAATGATAATAGAAGTGCATGTGATGATAATGAAGCTATTGAATGCTGTTGATTTATTATTATCGTTGTATATCAATGTGTTTGCTGAGTCGTGGACTCACCCTTGCTCTATTGTTGTTTTTAGGTGATCTTCGAGGATGCCGTAGCTGAGAGCGATTAGAGCACATGGACATCACATGATCATTCGCCATGATAATCTTTTCACTCAATATTGGTTTACACTTGGACATGTTAGAAGTTGAATAATGTTTAGGATATCATTTGGACTAGACTATTTGCTTTATTAATTTGGGTTCATTGGTTGATGCTGCTTTGGATTATTTGCCTGGTTATATTTCCCTTTGATTACTATTTATCTCTTGATCCATAATTATGCATTGCTCTTTTGTGGTCCATTGTTATGATTATTGCTGATTTCTTGATGTAATTTTATAGTGTGTCATTAATTATTAGTGTAAAGTGTAGTGTGGTGGCATTCTAGGCTCAGTGTTGGGCTGGGGTGTTTCAGTTGGTATCAGAGCGGGCTTTAGGTCCGTGGTGAATAGATTAACAACTTAGGCAAACTAAAATTGTTAAAATCTGTTTAGTATTAGTAAATCAACTAAAATTTGCTAATGGTTAACTAACCTAAAATTTGACACACTAGTGCACAGTAGGTTAGGGAGAGGTACGATCATCGTTTTACGCTTAGTTGCTCGTTGTTTATTGATGGATGAGTTTATTTTGAGCTTTGAACTCATTATATAATGTTGATTGTGATTGATAGCTATGTCGAGGATAGATGGCGTGGTCGTGGTGGCCACGATGCGTGGAGGTCGGGCCGCGGGCGTGGTTACGTGGGGCCCCTCTGAGGCGATTGAGATCGTGGTTGTGGTACAGGTTTTACTGAGTTACACCACCATTCGTGGTATGGGAATAGAGAGGTAGCTACTTTGATTACAGATGAGTTATAGGTATTGTGTGTGAGTTTCTTTATAAAAGTTGTTCTCTTCCTTGAGCTTGAATTTTGGGCAATTCTGGTTATAGTTGCGGTTGATGAATTTTCCTTGAGATAGTGTTTACAATACAGCGGGTGATATTTCCTTGGTCTCCTTTGGTTCCATAAAGCCATTACTTGTTCTCATGACTGTTGATCTATTGTTGCTTTGTGTGAACATCGGTTAACAGCAAGATTGATCTTTTCGTGGGAGTTCCGCCCTTCCTATTGGAAAATATGACTTATTTATTCACTTGGTATTCTGGATACTGAAAGTTTTCTATTGCAAGTTCTTTAACATGTGAAAACTTTGGCTTTATGTGTTTCTTTTGGATTATTTCGAGTGCTGAAGTTTAATGCCTATTTTTTCTGAAAAGAGTTAAAATCCTTTTGTGTTGACTTGTTATGTTTAAGCTAGAGGTGGTAAACATAGAAGTTCATTGATAAGGTATGAGTATCAGGTCGGATCTGTAGCGTGATGCATGATTGGTCTTAACCCAAATCCTTAGAATTGAACTTGATTAATTTGATATTGTCATAGAGTAATTACGAGTTGAGTAGTGACTAAGAGTATGTCCATACCTAATTGGAGTCATAAGAGTTATTAAGAAGTATGGAACATTGATGAACTGGCTTGGACATTAAAATTGATTAGATTGTTGGATTTATTGGATTTGGTACCAATGGATTAATTTAATTGTGTGTAAAGGGAAACTTGAGGAGATGCTAGGTTATTGCCTTAATAGATATTATTTGTGGTGTTATCTTTACTGTAGACACTTGGTGATCATATTTGGTTGATGGCTTTACATATACCTTAGTATGATTAAATTATTGGAATTGTGTACAAAAGGTTGAATGGATTGAATACCAGTGGATCTAGAATTTACAGGAGGAGTTCTGGATAGTTCTTCTTTATAGAATGACACGATGAATTTGATTATAGTGTTGTTGAGACTTTTGATCAAGA
Source organism: Hsuehochloa calcarea (assembly GCA_036346395.1). Taxonomy (NCBI): domain Eukaryota; kingdom Viridiplantae; phylum Streptophyta; class Magnoliopsida; order Poales; family Poaceae; genus Hsuehochloa; species Hsuehochloa calcarea. The sequence goes on from CM070610.1 coordinate 32,733,703, forward strand.
GAAGATTTTGACTTTTGAAGTTTTAGGGTGATTTTGTTGAAAACTAAATGTGAGGAGGAACAACTGAATATGTGTTGGTAAATATTCAAGTGATTCGCAAATGAAAATAGGTAGCGACTAGACATCATAAGAAAGCTAGTTGATAACAACAATGGTTGGAGTGCAATTGCTGAGTGTTAAAGTTTGGTGTTGAACATCACTAAGAGTTGAGCTGGTGTGATTTAATAGGTGGCTTATACCTAGACAATTGTGGAATAGTCAGACAATAGCATACCCGTGATGAAAGGGTTTTGATAAAACCTTTTAATTTGTGTAGTGGATTCCTTCTGATATAAAGTAGTTGTTGTAGTGAGGTTGTATGGTTTTGGAATAATCTCATTTTGAAGATGTGGTGGTAAAGTAGTACGGAACAATTTGGTGAACTTTTCGGGGCTTATTAATGGAAGAGTTGTCGACAATAAATCATGTTAAGAGTGTATTATTCTTAATGTTAGTAAGACTGTCTGTAAGGGATTGTGGCTTCGTGTGGTGATGATTCTTTTAGAAAGAATGTAATTTGATCGTCTTTCGTAATATCGTTTAAATGAAAGGTTTGGAGTTTTGAATTCATGAATTTTTGGAGTTCATGATTTATTTGGTAGATGAAATTGGTTTGAGCAATTGACGAGTCGGAAAGCTTTATTGGTTCTTAAGTGATTAATTTGATTTGGTCTTAAAAAAAAAAAAAAATCTTTTTATTTGTCTCTTCTTTTGAGAAAGGAATAGTCGATTTGTTTTACAAAACCTTAAAGAGTGTATATTGGGAACTGGTTATTAGTGGTCAAGTATATGATGTGGTGAGACCCTGGGTTGCAAGTTAATTGAGGAACATTAGAGGGTGAATTCATTTCATGATATAAATCTCATAGAGAATTGGATCTAAAAGGAATTATGGTCGTTGGGACAAAACTGATTATATTGTTACAATTAGTAGAACCTATAGTGAATAGTGATCCAAGAATATTTGTTCATGATGGTGGAGTATTGGATTTATCGAATAGTTGGGATATTGTGATGGTATACTTTGCAAGGTTATGTAGGTGAAATAGAATGGTGTGGTTTATTGAGGGTTCAAGATTAGTGAAGTAAATCGTTTTGGGCAGTCAATTGATTAGTGATGATGGTTGATATTAATAATTGAGGATATTGTTTGGATTGTGGGAATTCTAGACAGCGAATAGGCGGATTTCTATCAAGTATTCCAGAAGTCACTTTAGGAGTCCTGGCTGTTGAAATTGAGCATGTGTTTTATGCTAGAACCTTGGTTGCCCAATGATCATGTGTAGAGGTAGTAGAACAAAAGTGGATTCCAAATAGTATGATGATCATTGATAGAATCCTTTGGTTTTAAATCAGTGTGTGTGGGTAGAGAATTTCAAGTTGATTATCCTTAAGAGATGGAGGTGATGTGATTGTGGGTGTAGATTTTATTTGAGGTGTTGGGAATCATTTGTCAAGATAGTTTCTTTGGTAGAGGAGGGGACTATAGTATCTTTTTATGGGTTAGTAGAGTCTCTCTAAATGGGCGCGGTTGTTGCTCTCAGGTTGAGCATCGCTTTGAGATTACCAGTTAAGAGGAATGAGTTAGTGTGTTGATTTGAAATCCTATGATTTGAGAGAGTTTATTCCTAGAAGAAAAAAATTGAGAAAAAAAAAAATTTTGATTCCTCGGGTAGTGAAATGCCCTTTTGATTCTTGTTTGAGCCGTGTGTTCATGACAGAGGTCATTTACAATTTGAGTTGGCTTTACGTTGGCATGTGATTCTTTCTAATTTAGGGAAAAAAAAAGTGATTGATTTTGGCATTCGAATGTTTTCTCTTTTGGCTTACGTGGTGGTTATTTGCAAATAGCCTATTTAGAAAATGGAAAGGTTTTTGTGATGAATCTTTGATTTTGGATTTGACTATTCTGATGGGGAGTTAGTAACGCGTGATTGCGATGAGAATCCTTTGTTTTCAGTTGGGTTTTATTTATAAAAGAGTTTGTTTGAAACTAGTTTGGTTGTGCGTTCCTGGTTAAAGGAGGTACTCCTTGCAAATGTGAAGTGGTTGATTGGGAGACAGGACAGGAGTTCAGTGTGTTATGTACAGATTGTGTGGTTTGGTACCAAAACGAAGTTTGGCCCAAGTTACATTAGATGGTTTCTGGAAGTTGTGGAGATTGTTGGAAGAAAGTGTATCGTTAGGACCGTCTCGTGTCCATGCGCAGGGCACACAACATTTTGTATAACCCGATGTCAAGGTAGTATTTGAGAGATCAGGATTACAAGGTTTTCTTAGAGCCGTTGACCACCAAGTAAGACCGTACCTTCGACTACATCGGTTGAGTGTACCGAAAAATTGACGAGATGAGTGCTGAGGCACAAGACGTTGGTATACGTCAAGGTGCTGTGGACGGATCAGTCTGAGAGAGAGGCGACTTAGGAGTTGGAGTCTCGCATTCGCGAGCAATACCCGGAGTTGTTCACGTCGGGTATGTGTTATTTTGTTGTTTAATTTCAGCAGTGTAGTTTTATTTGAGTAGAACGGCGAGTAGAATTCGGTCGAATTCATTAAGAGAGGTAGAATGTAATACTCGAAAAATAATATTAATAATCGCGTCGTAAGGGCCTGAGAGTAATTAATTAAATAGTAGCAATAATTAATTATTTATTAACCTCTTAAGGGCCTGGGTGTAATTAAATAAAAAAAAAAGAATTCATGAAAAATAGTATTTTCGGAATTTTTCTATGAGCTATAAATAGTTTTGGGCTTTCTTGAAACCCTAGTCTCTTTCTTTCTTTTGGTTCAATCCGCGCCAAAGCAATTTTCCAAGCCGCACTGCTGCGCCAATTCTCCCGGTTTTCTTTTCTCTCTCTGCCGATCATTCTTTGTTCCCTCCTGTGGCCGAACCGACCGACCAGTGCTCTGTTTATTCTTGTGTTGTCCCGCTGGCGTGGAGGCGGCGCCGCTTCTTCTTGATTTTTTTCACCGATCGCGTTGCGCCGCTAAGCCGAGCCGGCCGACGGGGCTATTGCTGCTGCTCGTTGTCCGCTGCCGTGCCTCCTGCGTCTTCCGCTGCCGTGGACGCCGAGCCGCTCTGCGTTGATCTATTTGGATTCTTTGTCTACTACTGCTGCGACCAACCGTCTGCGGCCGCGCGCGCCACCTCGCTTTCTCGCTGTGCGAGCCAAGCGCATTTGATACTTTGTCTTCTGCGCTTGGTGGTGCGATCTGTGGGCTGGAGGCTGCTGCTGCCGGCGATCGGCTGCGTCTTCCGCCGAGCCGTAGGCAACGCCGAGCTGAGCGTTGTTGCTGCCGTTTCCTGCGCAAGGCTGCTTCTTTGTTCCTTCTTTGTTCCTCGTGACGCGTGGATCGCAACCGAGGCCGCTGCTACGCTGCGCGCTTGCCGAAGAATTTCTGCGCTGCGCCAAGCCGAACCGAAGATTTGTTGTGCTGCTGCATGGACCCCTTTGACGAGGCCGACTGCTGATTTTCTTTCTTCCGGTTACACTCGCCTACAACGTCGGCCTGTCGTCGCGTGTGAGGTTTGCTAGCATTAAGTACATATTTTTCCTCTGGTTTGCTAGACACTGTTAATTAGAGTTTATAGTTGAGTTTATTTGGAGAGGTTTAGAATTGCTAATCGAAGAGTCGATTAATAGATCCGTTAGCGTGCCGTTTTGTTGTACAATTTATTCGGGTATTTTAATGGCGAATTTTGGAAATCTCGTTTACTAGTTAATTGTAGATAATTTCGATATCTTTCTATAGCATATTTTATCAGGTCGATCGGACAAGTAGATTTTGAGTTATGATTTTCGGAAGACCGCTGTTTTTACGGTTGTCGTCTTTCGGCGCGGTTTCGGTAGACTGTAGATTAAAAATAGTAAATAGCTTAATTAGTGTTTTTGATCTACATGAAAGTTGTAGGTAATTGTCCAATGATTCTGTAGGATCTGAGAACGCGCATTTTGGTTGAGTAAAACAAAAGTTATGAATTTATTAAGTCTGCTGTTCCGAAGCGGACAGATCGGCTTTCGGAGCTAAATACGGAGGGTTAGATGATTTAATTAGAAGTCTTTGTAATCTAAGAAAAGGTAGATAATCTTATAAAGAATCCAGAATGGGGTGGTTTGTGGTGATCGGACTTTCGAGTCAAAAGTTACGCTCTTTTTAGTAACCGGACAACAATGGGTAGTTTTTCGATACCGGCGTAACGTGGTATATTTGGGGACGTGTAGGGGCGTTGTATATTGATTGTTATTCGTATGATGCTGTAGTCTGTATTGAGAATTGGTGTATTTAATGTAGGAGAGGCGTCGTGTTTGTTGCCGTCTTCTAGCCAAATCGTGCGTCGCTGCTAGTAAAGGCAAGTGCATGGTAGACAGCGATCAATGATCGATCACTGTTTTCTTTAACTTTCAGTACCATTATTGTTGTGCTTTTATTCTGTTTAATTGCAAACAAATAATTGGTATGTTTATATCTTTGTTGATGAGCATGATGGAAAGTTGGATATGATGTTTATGATGGAGTTTGCATGTTTGCATTCATAAGCATCTTTGCATAAGAGAAGGTGATCTTGATTGATCACAACTCCACGGGAGTGGAGGAGGTCCCCGATCCTTGAGGAGGAACGGGCTTGAGAGTGAATGTTGTCGCGAGCATTCACTCCCGCTATACCGGTATACGCGAAAAGAAGTGCATGTGGACATGTAGAATAGAGTTGCATTGATTTTTGAGATTAATGAATGAGAATGATAATAGAAGTGCATGTGATGATAATGAAGCTATTGAATGCTGTTGATTTATTATTATCGTTGTATATCAATGTGTTTGCTGAGTCGTGGACTCACCCTTGCTCTATTGTTGTTTTTAGGTGATCTTCGAGGATGCCGTAGCTGAGAGCGATTAGAGCACATGGACATCACATGATCATTCGCCATGATAATCTTTTCACTCAATATTGGTTTACACTTGGACATGTTAGAAGTTGAATAATGTTTAGGATATCATTTGGACTAGACTATTTGCTTTATTAATTTGGGTTCATTGGTTGATGCTGCTTTGGATTATTTGCCTGGTTATATTTCCCTTTGATTACTATTTATCTCTTGATCCATAATTATGCATTGCTCTTTTGTGGTCCATTGTTATGATTATTGCTGATTTCTTGATGTAATTTTATAGTGTGTCATTAATTATTAGTGTAAAGTGTAGTGTGGTGGCATTCTAGGCTCAGTGTTGGGCTGGGGTGTTTCAGCTATTCTTGTTGCTGTGATTTGTATTGAAGTTGGCGTATTTAATAAAGGAGAGGCGTCGTGCTTTTTGCCGTCTTCTAATCAAATCGTGCGTCGCAACTAGTAAAGGCAAGTGCATGGTAGACAGCGATCAATGATCGATCACTGTTTTCTTTATCTTCTATTACCATTATTGTTGTGCTTTTATTTGGTTTAATTGCAAACAATGAATTGGTATGTTTATATCTTTGTTGTTGAGCATGATGAAAAGTTGGATATGATGTTTATGATGGAGTTTGCATGTTTGCATTCATAAGCATCTTTGCATAAGAGAAGGTGATCTTGATTGATCACAACTCCACGGGAGTGGAGGAGGTCCCCGATCCTTATGGAGGAACGGGCTTGAGAGTGAATGTTGTCGCGAGCATTCACTCACGCTATCCAGATATCTGTGAAAGAAGTGCATGTGGACATATAGAATAGAGTTGCATTGATATTTGAGATTAATGAATGAGAATGATAATAGAAGTGCATGTGATGATAATGAATTTATTGAATGCTGTTGATTTATTGTTGTTCGTTGTATATCGATGTATTTGCTGAGTCGTGGACTCACCCTTGCTCTACTGTTGTTTTTAGGTGATCTTCGAGGATGCCGTAATTGAGAGCGAGTAGAGCACATGGACATCACATGATCATTCGCCATGATAATCTTTTCATTCAATATTGGTTTACACTTGGACATGTTAGTTATTGAATTATGTTTAGGATATCATTTGGACTAGACTAGTTGCTTTATTAATTTGGATTCATTGGTTGATGCTGCTTTAGAATATTTACCTGGTCTTATTCTACTTGATTATTCATTATCGTTTGATCCATTGATATGATTATTGATGATTTCTTGATGTAATTTTATAGTGTGTCATTAATTATTAGTTTAAAGTGTAGTGTGGTGGCATTCTAGGCTCAGTGTTGGGCTGGGGTGTTACATATATACATTTGCAATCAAGATAATTGTATAAAAAGTAATAGGAGCAATATGATTGTAACACCCTGACTATAAGGAAGTCAAGATGTCACCTACAACCACTACACTTCAATTGAATAACATCAAAACGCATGATAAGGTGAAGCAAATATTAAGATTATACGGAAACAAGTATTCATCATCAAGTTTTAATCAACGAAATGGAAGTAAACAATTCAGAAAGATATGGTAAACAAGGCCATGATGGCTTATTACAATGCACACAAGTCATAATTAACGACAGTAAAAGTCCTCAAATTGTTTGATATAAGGTAGTGAGTGCATCGTGATGAACTACCCTCCACAAGATCATTCTTCCTTGTCATTTACCTAAATAAGACAATAAAGCAAGAATGAGCCAAAGACTCAGCAAGCAACTGTATGTAACAATCAAACATACTATGAACAATATATCACAATCATAATTGGAACATTTACTGGAAACAAATTTATGAATGGATGAAGTGGAATGGTGCATTGAAGGAAATGGACATATTGCAGCATATACCGGTATAGCGAGTGAATCACCCGTCGGTGTTCACTTAAAGTAATCGTATGAAGAACATTTCATACGACCGTCCAACGTGGCCCACATTGGAATGGTGGACTCACGTACCCATCCTGGAATTGATTGGATTTCAAGTGCCCATACTGGAATTGATGGGTCTTACAAAAGTAATGTATGCATGTCATGATGTGATCCCATGTCAATATTGAATAGTACTCATAAATGAAAAGAACACATGACATTCATCTACAAATACGAACAAATGTAATCATTCATTCACACATCATACATGGCATCAATCATAGAATACAAATTATTTGCCTGCCGCGCTGCAACGGGTTGGGAGGTAATTGAGATACCCCTCCACTCACCGCTTCACCGCCTACAATATAAAATAATCGAATTGAGGGCAAACGAATATGGCAATGCTACACATGTCCTCCCTCAATCTCTAGCCAAACTAACCATATAAAAGTTCAATTTGATCAATTTACCCAAACATTTCAATTATCCCTAATCTGGCAGTTTTACTAGAAAATTCACCAATAAAAAACCGTAAGTCCAAAAGACCTTAAACCAGTGCTCAAATTTTCTTAACTTAACTGGCTACAAAACTCTAGTTGATGGTAAACTCTAATTCGGCCAATACAGAGGTCTAACCATCCAATGAAAAACTTTAACTGCAGTCTGCCCAGAATTCAGAATAGCCCTAAAGAAAAGGCTCTAACTTTTAAACCACTGATCCAAATAAAGTTATTTTTATCAGCCTGGAAAGATGGTGAAATTATCTTCAAAAACTTAGTTGGGTGGCCGACCTGATTCTGACTCTAACTAGATCAAAACCTAGGTGCAACCGACTATACCCAACATTTCTGACAGACAGACCAGTACGTAGTAAAACAGTCATAACTTTTAATCTACTGGGTGAAAATTCGTGATCCAGGTTCCAAAAGAAAGCTAATGAAATAAGGAACAAATATCTAGAAGTCGAAGACATCCAATTCAGCCTCTAAGACACCCAAAACCGAGTTACAACATTCTGTACCGAATCAATCTACTGATAGAGATTAAGCGATACTACCAAAATCATTGAATCGACAACTCTAACGCAATCAAACAGCGATGGGGTCTCTCGTTACCCTTGTAGACCCGAAGAACGACGAGGATCAACTTCCCGAAGACTTCTCCTCTCCTTCTTTGGCCGGCCCCAACTCCACGAACCCGAGTGGATTGTAAACGCCCGGCGGAGGAAGAAACGAAGGTGTACACGTGGAAGACCGGGTGTGCAACTCCGGGGATCACCACCAATGGAGGGGGAGGCGCCTAGGAGGAGGGGAGATGCCGAGTGGAGGAGGAGATGGGGGCGGCTCCAAGGGGAGGAGGGGCGGCTCAAGGGGAGGAAGGGGAGGCACTAGGGTTTGGGGGGGGGGAAGTGGTGCCCCCTTTGGCCGGCCCCTACATGGGCCGGCCGGCCCACTCTTGGGCCACCTGGGTCGCGAACTGCGGCCCAGGTTGCCTGGCAATAACGTATACCCCGACGATTGGAATTTTCCGACGAAAACACTTTCTTTTACTCTCTCCGACCTCTTTCTTTTTACCGAACCATTTCCGGAGTATTACAGTCTACCCCCCTTAACAGGATTCGACCTCGAATCTATTCAACGATCCAACAGAAAGAAATAAATACCAGAAATTACAACTTAAACAATTTACCTTAATCGAACAAGTCAGGGTAATGTTCTCGCATGCGGGACTTCAACTCCCAAGTGGCCTCTCTCTCAGTCTGATGAGACCAAAGAACTTTGACATATTTCAGGGTCTTATTCCTCAGAACCCATTCTGATTCTTCTAAAATCTTTACTGGCCGGGACTCAAAGGTAAGGTCTTGCTTGACAATCAAAGGCTCCAAAGGAATGACATGATCTGGGTCTCTCTGAAACTTTGTCAGCATCGAAACATGAAACACGTTGTGAACCCCACTCATAGAATCGGGAAGGTCCAAACGGTACGCTAGCTTTCTAATTCGTGCCACGATTGGGAAGGGTCCAACATACCTTGGACTAAGCTTCCCTTTGGTGCCGAAACGCACTACGCCTTTAGATGGCGATACTCTCAACAGAACTTCATTTCCCACCTCGAATTCCAAATCTCGTCTTCTGACATCAGCGTAGCTCTTCTGTCGGCTCTGGGCAGCCAACAAATTCTGCCTAACCTCTGCCACTCTAGCCACTGTCTGCTGAACCCAATCGGGACCCAAGACTGCCCGCTCTCCAACCTCATCCCAGCACAACGGGGACCTGCACTTACGCCCATAAAGAACCTCGTATGGTGCAGCTCGAATACTGGAATGATAACTGTTGTTATAAGCAAACTCTGCCAAGGCTAAATGCTCTTCCCAATTCCCTTTCCAGGATAAAACACAACACCTGAGCATGTCTTCTAATGTCTGAATGGTGCGCTCAGACTGTCCATCTGTTTGGGGATGAAAGGCTGTGCTAAGACGGAGTTGTGTGCCCAATGCACTCTGCAAACTTTCCCAGAATTTGGAAACGAACTTGGCATCTCGATCAGAAACAATGGTCTTTGGCACTCCGTGCAAACGCACAATTTCTCGTACATAAAGAGGAGCCAAATCGCTTGCCGAATTGGTTGTACGAATAGGAATGAAATGTGCAGACTTACTGAACCGGTCCACAATTACCCAAATAGCATCCTTTCCTCCTTTGCGTGCGAGGTAAACCAACCACAAAATCCATAGATATATCGTCCCATGGCCAAACCGGTACCTCTAAGGGTTGCAACAGTCCTGCTGGTCGCTTGTGCTCAGCCTTGACCCGCTGGCACACCCCACATGAAGCCACATACTGTGCGATATCAATTTTCATCCGTTTCCACCAGAAACTTTTCTTTAAATCTTTGTACATCTTGGTCTCACCAGGATGTACGGTATAAGGAGTACGATGGGCCTCTTTCAAAATCTCCAATTTAACCTGAGACTCCTGTGGCACACAAAGGCGTCCTTTAAATCGCAAGGAATCAAACTTATCCACACTTGAAGTGACCTTGCTTGCCCTCAAGACGCTTCCTCACTCATTGGAGCATCCGATCTTCTTCTTTGTGCCACTGCTTTCGATCCGGAAGGGTCGACTCTAAAATCAAGCGAGTCTCGATGCATGCGGTACCCATAAGCGAAGGAAATATCCATACGCTCAAAGTCAGCAATAAGACAACTGAGGATAGGAGGTGTCGCCTTGCGACTAAAGGCATCAGCTACCACGTTAGCCTTGGGATGGTGCTTGAATAGTAAGATCATAGTCCTTGATCAACTCTAGCCATCTCCTCTGTCTCAAGTTCAAGTCCTTCTGGGTAAAGATGTATTTCAGGCTCTTGTGGTCAGTGAATACATCACAAGATTCGCCGTACAAATAATGACGCCAGATTTTCAAAGCATGAATCACTGCAGCAAGCTCTAGATCATGGGTGGGATAATTCTGTTCATGCTTCTTCAGCTGTCTCGATGCATAGGCAATCACTTTACCATCCTGCATGAGTACACAACCAAGTCCAACTATGGGACGATCCGAATAGATAGTGAATCTCTTCCCGTGCTCGGGAAGAGTAAGAATTGGAGCAGTCACTAATCTATCTTTCAAAGTGCAAAAACTGCGCTCACAAGCATCAGACCACTGGAACCTAGCACCTTTCTGTGTCAACTGGGACATCGGTTTAGCAATGGTTGAAAAACCCTCCACAAACCGCCGGTAATAGCCAGCTAAACCCGAAAACTCCTTACTTCTTTAACATTGGTTGGTCTCTTCCACTCTACCCTTTGTCGAAATCTTGCTAGGATCAATGAAATACCCTTACGATTAATAACGTGACCCAAAAATCCAACTTCAGAAATCCAGAACTCACACTTCTTCAGCTTGGCATAGAATTGATTCTCTCTTAAAGTTTCAAGTACCAACCGCAAATGGTGGGTGTGATCCTCCTCTGTCTTGGAATAAATCAAGATATCATCTATGAATACCACAATGAAATCATCAAGGTATTGATGCAAACATCTCATTCATGGCTTCCATGAAAAGCGCAGAGCATTCGTTAGTCCAAAAGACATAACTTTATACTCATAATGACCATACCTCGTAGAAAGCCGTTTTCTCAATATCACGCTCACGAACTCGAATCGATTATAACCCGACTGGAGATCAATCTTGGAAAATATCTTAGCTCCTTTCAACTGGTCGAAAAGGTCCTCAATGCGAGGCAAAGGATACTTGTTCTTCACAGTCGCCTGATTAAGCGCCCGATAATATATGCACATACGCCGGTGCCATCTTTCTTCTTAATAAAAGAACAGCACTCCCCAAGGCGTACGCTCTGTTGAATCATACCTTTGGACAAAGAGTCGTCAATTGTTTCTTCAATTCTTCTGAAATGGCCGAGCCAAGCGGTAAGGAGACTTGGACAAAGGCCGAGTTCCCGGAACAAGATCAATCCGGAACTCCACTTTCCTCACCGGAGGCATTCAGGAAGTTCTATAGGAAAGACATCGGAAAACTCCTTCACAACTGGAATCTCCTCAATACGCCGCGAAGAATCAGTCTTTTCATTGAGGAACAAAGTATTCGATGGTGAAGCACGGCGGCTAGGGAATAGGTTAGCGGCACAAATCTTGAATCGACGGTGCCGCCTCGAATACCAGTTCTTCACCGGAAGGAGCTCGCAAGGTCACCGTCTTCCAGAAACAACAAATCTTGGCACGGTATTGGAATAACCAGTCCATACCCAGAATAACATCGAATGGTGCCAATTGAATAACCATAAGATTCGCACTAAAAACCTCCTCATCATCAATAAGTATAGAACAACCGGGACAGACGGTAGAGCTAGAAATAAGTCCTCCTGGGGAGCTGACTACCACTGACTCAGAAATAAGCTGAAAACTCAAACCCACTTTTCTAACAAACTCCAAAGACACGAACGAGTAAGTAGCCCCCGAATCAAACAGTACAAAGGCATCATGCGAATCCACAAGTAAAGTACCTGTCACCACATCAGGACGTCCCAAGGTCTCAGGGGTGGGCATGGCGTAGACCCCCTGATGCACCGGTGCAGAAGACGCACCGACACTCTGCGACGGAAAGCTGGAAACAGCTGCTGGAGGAACAAACGACGGAGGTGCAGATGGTGCGGGATTCCAATAGAACCCTGCAGGAGGTGCCGGAGTAAAAGCTGCAGGTGGAACCCAAGCTGGAGGATACTGTGGTGCAGGAACTGCTGTCAGAGTCTGAACTGAACCTCTGTGGAAGCTGGAGGAAGAAGCTGCTGGGACGGTCTCCCATTTGATGATACTAGCTGGATTACGCTTGCACTGCGAGGACTTGTGGCCCTCCCGACCACCGCCTTGGCATGTTCCCTTGAAGGAACATTCTGAAGCTCGATGCCCGTCACCACACCGAAAACACTTCATGCCCTGACCTGGGACAGGACGCAACTGTGGGGCGAAAGATGAAGAACGTGGCGCCGAAGAAGAAGACTGCCACTGCTGAACCGGACGGGAGTGTTGGTTCTTTTGAAACCTCTTAGCAGCGGGTCGCTGAAAAGACCCACCACCTCCACCGAAACTCCGCTTCGCCCTTTGCGGATCCACGATAGCAACAGAACCACTAGCAACATGCCCTTGCGGCGAAGGAGCTCTTTCCAACTCCATCCTCTAGCTCGCTCAACCACCGAGCTAAAGTCACGTAGACTGTTGCTCCCAGAATCTGGCGATACTCCTGATTGAGGCCCCGCCGAACCTCTTAGCCTTCTCTTTATCATCACTTGCCACGGTTGGGACAAAGCGCACCAGATTGTTAAATCCGGCCTCATACTCGAGATCTGACATTTTTCCTTGCACAAAGGTCAGGAGTGATTGCTCCATCTTCTCGATGAAGGAGTCAGGATAAAACTGTGACCTGAACCTCTCCACAAATACCTCCCAAGTAACAAGACCCCGTCTTTGGAGTCACGGAAGGCGGACTCCTTCCCACGAGATGTCGGCTGGCCCTTGGTGAAAGGCCACAAATCGCGCCTTCTGCGCGGATGCGACTCTAAGGCTCCAAACCGACGCTCCATGTACCTCAACCGATCCGCGGCTGAACGGTGTACCGCTCTGTCAAAAGTATCGAGACGGCGACATCCACTCACGGAGGCTCATCCTAGCCTCGGGTGGAGCGAAGAGCGACAACGAGTTCCGCCACAGTGCGGCGGCCGCAGGAATGGCCGCTGCAATTGTTGGCGGAGTTGTTGATTCTCCTTAATAGGTTACGAATGAGATCATTTGTTGCGGCGGTGGCTCGACAAGCGGAGGCGCGGTGAGGCAATCTCCTCGATCACCGGCACCACCAACCCTTACGAGAGACCATGTGAGAGGTCCTCCACTCGAGTGATGAGTATTTGACATCGTGGTTGAATAGGTTGAGAGTTGAGTTTTTGGTATGGGTGTTTATGTCTTGAATCGGAAATCGGAACTACTGTTGTGTATGGAGCGGAAGTTCCGATAATCGAAACTCTGGCGTTGGAAATAGGAACTTCCGATTTACGGGGTTTTGAGTTGGTGAAGGAAATCGGAACTTCCGCACCTAGGGTGGCGGAGTATCCGATAATACTGACGTTGTGTGTTCCTCTGAGATGATAATCGGTTTTGAAAAACTGGAAAAGCGGATGTTCCGAAGATCGGAAGTTCCGCAGTGTTAAGCGCGGAACTTCCGATAATCCTGACAAGTGCGGACGTTCCGGAAATCGGAACTTCCGCTGTGGTAAGTGCGGAACTTCCGATTGTATCCAGAACTGTGCAGAGAAGTTTAATTTGTGATTTTGATTTTGTATGAGTTTGAGTCTTATACAAATGTTGATGCTATGATGTTGTGCAATGCTATGTGATGTGTTTTTATGCGTGTTGGTGCGGGACATCGAGAAGAAGTCGTGGTGGGACACGAGGTGATCGGACTAAGCGCAGCGGCGTTGAGGTCGAAGCGGTCGGATGTGTCGAAGACGGCGTGAATCTTGAGGTGGTTGCGTGTCAAGGACAGTAAGGTGTACGGGAGGCTTCCAGAAGGTGCGCAAGGGGCGAAAGGGTCTTTTCGCAAAGCGGCAAAAGTGGAGGCGGTTCCGTTCGGGTAGCGGGCTTAATGGGTTGGAGGCCCATTAGCAAAGGCTATAAATAGGGGAGAACCCTGGAGTTAGGGTTGGCACTTATGGAGATAATATTAGGGTTTGCTTTGGAGAGTTTGTTTTGTTTTTTGGAGAGTGTTTGAGTTGGAATGTACGAACTGAAATCTATTGTAATCATTCCTCTTTGCTTTACCTCTGTAATCCTTGTTTCAATCCAATGAAATCTGAGGTTTTGATTATTTGATTTTGCAACTCTTCCTCTCACTGTTTTTACGTTGAATATCTAGGGTTCGGTGTATCTTTTGATTTATCTTATGAGAGTGCATGAAACTTGAGAGATAGAGTCGTTTTGATATTGCTAATATATCCTCAATGTTTCATGAGCTAAGAATCTAAGAATCTCTCGATTCACGGGTTTTGGTCTTTCTTTCGTATTCCTCAAGAAACCCGATTTTGCTTTGTTTGTTGAACCTTTGCTAGCAACTTCTTCTCAATATGGTCAAGATGTTGTTTAGGATGATATCCTGTGAAACTTGACCAGAGAAGAACAACAGATCAAAAGTAGTTTGGATTTTTGGGCAAAACCCGAGCGTTACATTCTTGGTCGGGATAATCGGAGCTTCGATTTTATCAATGGAAATACCGCTAAGCGGAACTTCCGCGCCATACACTGCGGAACTACCGCAAGCGGAACTTCCGCACCTTACTGGCTGGAGCTTTCGATTTCCAAAAGAACAGCCCGAGGCTTGTTTTTGTTAATTGATCTTGCTTCATTTACCTTCTTTAGATCTCCAGAGATCTTTGTAGGCTTGTTTAAATACAGTAAAGGGGAGTATTAATTTTTAGGCACCATTCAACCCCCCCCCCTCTGTTGCCATTTCGGTCCTTCACCTTCAGACGAAGACGATGTAGCTGCCGAACCGCGGCCACGACCACGACTACGGGTCGGTGGACGACCACGACCACGGCCTCTACCTCTTGCCATCTATGAACAACGCAATAGAAAGAAAACCAAACACTTAGCTCAACGAACTGAAGAACATAATAATTGGAGCATAACCAAGCAATTGCGGAAAACAATGGTTTACCCAACCCTTCCTATTGTGCACAGTGTGTCATTTTAATATTATTATTACCACGGACCTGAAGCCCGCTCTGATACCAACTGTAACACCCTGACTATAAGGAAGTCAAGATGTCACCTACAACCACTACACTTCAATTGAATAACATCAAAACGCATGATAAGGTGAAGCAAATATTAAGATTATACGGAAACAAGTATTCATCATCAAGTTTTAATCAACGAAATGGAAGTAAACAATTCAGAAAGATATGGTAAACAAGGCCATGATGGCTTATTACAATGCACATAAGTCATAATTAACGACAGTAAAAGTCCTCAAATTGTTTGATATAAGGTAGTGAGTGCATCGTGATGAACTACCCTCCACAAGATCATTCTTCCTTGTCATTTACCTAAATAAGACAATAAAGCAAGAATGAGCCAAAGACTCAGCAAGCAACTGTATGTAACAATCAAACATACTATGAACAATATATCACAATCATAATTGGAACATTTACTGGAAACGAATTTATGAATGGATGAAGTGGAATGGTGCATTGAAGGAAATGGACATATTGCGATATATCTGGGGATAACGAGTGAATCACACGTCGGTGTTCACTTAAAGTAATCGTATGAAGAACATTTCATACGACCGTCCAACGTGGCCCACATTGGAATGGTGGACTCACGTAACGTGGCCCACATTGGAATGGTGGACTCACGTACCCATCCTGGAATTGATGGGATTTCAAGTGCCCATACTGGAATTGATGGGTCTTACAAAAGTAATGTATGCATGTCATGATGTGATCCCATGTCAATATTGAATAGTACTCATAAATGAAAAGAACACATGGCATTCATCTACAAATACGAACAAATATAATCATTCATTCACACATCATACATGGCATCAATCATAGAATACAAATTACTTATTGCCACACAGAACGGGTTGGGAGGTAATTGAGATACCCCTCCACTCACCGCTTCACCGCCTACAATATAAAATAATCAAAATAAGGGCAAACGAATATGGCAATGCTACACGTGTCCTCCCTCAATTTCTAGCCAAACTAACCATATAAAAGTTCAATTTGATCAATTTACCCAAACATTTCAATTATCCCTAATCTGACAGTTTTACTAGAAAATTAACCAATAAAAAACCGTAAGTCCAAAAGACCTGAAACCAGTGCTCAAATTTTCTTAACTTAACTGGCTACAAAACTCTAGTTGATGGTAAACTCTAATTCAGCCAATACAGAGGTCTAACCATCCAATGAAAAACTTTAACTGCAGTCTGCCCAGAATTCAGAACAGCCCTAAAGAAAAGGCTCTAACTTTTAAACCACTGATCCAAATAAAGTGATTTTTATCAGCCTGGAAAGATGGTGAAATTATCTTCAAAAACTTATTTGGGTGGCCGACCTGATTCTGACTCTAACTAGATCCAAACCTAGGTGCAACCGACTATACCCAACATTTCTGACAGACAGACCAGTACGTAGTTAAACAGTCATAACTTTTAATCTACTGGGTGAAAATTCATGATCCAGGTGCCAAAAGAAAGCTAATGAAATAAGGAACAAATCTCTAGAAGTCGAAGACATCCAATTCAGCCTCTAAGACACCCAAAACCGAGTTACAACATTCTGTACCGAATCAATCTACTGACAGAGATTAAGCGATACTACCAAAATCATTGAATCGACAACTCTAACGCAATCAAACAGCGATGGGGTCTCGTTACCCTTGTAGACCAAGAACGACGAGGATCAACTTCCGAAGACTTCTCCTCTCCTTCTTTGGCCGGCCCCAACTCCACGAACCCGAGTGGATTGCAAACGCCCGGCGGAGGAAGAAACGAAGGTGTACACGTGGAAGACCGGGTGTGCAACTCCGGGGATCACCACCAATGGAGGGGGAGGCGCCTAGGAGGAGGGGAGATGCCGATTGGAGGAGGAGATGGGGGCGGCTCCAAGGGGGAGGAGCGGCGGCTCAAGGGAGGAAGGGAGGCACTAGGGTTTGGGGAAGTGGTGCCCCCTTTGGTCGGCCCCTACATGGGCGGCGGCCACTTGGGCCACTGGTCGCGAATCATGGCCCAGGTTGCCAGCAATAACGTATACCCCCCCCCCCCGACGATTGGAATTTTCCGACGAAAACACTTTCTTTTACTCTCTCCGACCTCTTTCTTTTTACCGAACCATTTCCGGAGTATTACAATGATCAAAGGGGGGCTACTTACGTTGCTAGAGTGAAGGACTGAAATGGCAACAGAGGGGGGGGGGTGAATGGTGCCTTAAAATTAATAACTCCACTTTACTGTATTTAAACAAGCCTACAAAGATCTCTGGAGATCTAAAGAAGGTAAATGAAGCAAGATCAAATAACAAAAACAAGCCTCGAAACGTTTCTTCAGAAATCGGATGCTCGGCCGAAGAAGGTGCGGAAGTTCCGCTATGTAGTTCATTGTGTATGGCGTGTAGTTCCGCTTACGGTACTTCCGCTTTGTAAAATCGGAAGCTCCGATTATCCTGACCGAAGAACAGAACGCTCAGGTTTTTGTCCAAAAATCCAAACTACTTTTAATTTGTTGATCTTCTCTGGTCAAGTTTCACAGGACATCATCCTAAGCAACATCTTGACCTCATGGAGAAGAATCGTAGACAAAGATTCAACAATCAAGCCAAAATTGGATTTCTTGAAGAAGGGGCAAGAAAGACCAAAAACCGAAATAGACTCGATTCTCAGAATCTTAGCTCATGAAATTTTGAGTATGTAATAGCAATATCAAAACGACTCTAGATATCAAGTTTCATGCTATTTCATAAGACGAATCAAAAGATATGCCAAAACCCTAGATATTCAACATGAACAGAGAGGGAATAAAGAGAGGCATAAACATGTAATCAAAGACTCAGAGTTTCATTGATAGAAGTCAAGAAATCACAGAGGAAACACAGAGGAATGATTACAAGTATTTTCAGTTCATTCTCTCAAAAAGCAAAACAAACCCTTTTGGACGAGCTAACCCTAATTTCCTCTCTCAAGGTCTAACCCTAACAACAGGGGTTGAGCTCTATTTATAGCCTTTGCTTAATGGGCCTCCAACCCATTAAGCCCGCTACACCCGAACGGAACCGCCTCCACTTGTGCCGCTTTGCAAAATCCCCGTTTCGCCCCTTGCGCACCTTCTGGAAGCCTCCCGTACGCCTTGCTGTCCTTGACACGCAACCACCACAAGATTCACGCCGTCTTCGACACATCCGACCGTTCTGACCTCAACGCTGCCTGCGCCTAGTCCGATCACCTCGTGTCTCGCCACGACTTCGTCTCGATGTCCTGCAGTCAACACAGACAAAAACACATCACATAGCATTGCACAATATCATAGCATCAACATTTGTATAAGACTCAAACTCATACAGAATCAAAATCACAAAATATCCTTCTCGCGCGATTCGGACACAATCGGAAGTTCGCGACTTTACCTTGCGGAAGTTCCGATTTCGAAACGTCGCGCTGTCGTCAGATTATCGGAAGTTCCGCGCTTAACACTGTGGAACTTCCGATCTTCGGAACATCCGCCTTTCCAGATTTTCAAATCCGATTACCATCTCAGAGGAACACTCAATGTCAGTATTATCGGACACTCCGCTACCCCTTGTGCGGAAGTTCCGATTTCCAACGCCGGTAGTTCCGATTATCGGAACTTCCGCTCCATACACAGCGGTAGTTCGATTTCCTGATTGAAGATGAGAAGCAGTCCATACCGAAAAACTCAACTCTCAACCTATTCAACCACGATGTCAAATACTCATCACTCAAAGTGGAGGACCTCTCACATGGTCTCTCAATCTCCCCCTTGATGAGTATATTGACAAACACCGAAAAAGCATAAGATGAGTTTGAGTTTAAAGTCAACCAAGGTCTAAACAAGAGTAGTTAAGCTCAAGACCATGTTGACAAAAGAGAAAGACTTGAGATGAGATGAAAGAGCAATTTTCGCACAAAACTCAAGGCTTTTCTCCAGAAGGCTTTTTCTCTCCAAAATTCTCCCCCTTTGGCAATAAAATCATCAAGATGTAGAAAAGGGAGGAAAAAGCTATATGATGTTCATTTTAAGCATTAGGAGCCATGTAGATTATCCAAAATGATTATTAGAGAATTACACCAAGCCATAACACAGAAGAATGCTATCAAGATCATGACAATTGATGTATAGAAAAGCTAAGTCAGAAAGTCCATAATTCTGATTAATGATCCAATTCTTTAGCAAGTCAAATAAACCAAGATTGAAGTCTAGCTAAAGATATCCAAGGATGATACAAGCCATGTCAAATAATCTAAGTTGAACCAAGAAGACTCATATCGAGCAGTTTAGAGTGCTACAGTTGAAGAAAGACTCATTTTATCCGAACTTGGTCCTTTTAATGATAAGCAATTTTAGCACATTTTCTTTTTTAAAGCTCTTTATGGTTTTATCTTAGTAAAGCAAGCTCTGGACTAGGTGCCATCCACAAGCGCCTCCTAAGCTTCAACCAATTTTTCAAATCTTAGCCATGTGCTAGATCCCAAGCCTTATCGACCACTCCAAGCAAGAGACTTAAGGAGGTGATCTTAGGTCATCCAAGGCTCCCCCTGAGTTCATGCCTAGTGCAATGGCAAGCAATCTCATGAGAAAGATTTGGTGAGATCAGTTTTTTCGCACAAAAGAGATCATTTTTGCTTTTGAAATTTTTAGACCAGCGATTAAAGAGAAGTCAAGTTTCTTAACAAACTGACATAGCTTACTCAACAGTTCAATGGAGATTCAAGACTCAACTCAGCCTACTTGACATGGCGAAAAACATAAAAGGATAGCTTCAACCAGATTAGTCTCAAGAGCTATTATGACAAGATTTTAATTCAAGTTTAGCATTTTTAATCACTTTAGCATGGCAAAGACTAAACTACACATAAAAAGTCATGATAGATCTAGCAGTTTTAGCATAAATCATGGCAAGAAGTAAAACAGTGAAAACAAATCATAAAGGATAATAAGCAAGGCTCCATTTGATTATAATGCAATGCAGGATGAAATGCACGAAAATCTAGATTCCCTTCAGAATGAGATGCATCTTTTAATTCAGGTTGAGTTATGACAAATTTAAGAACTGGAATAACCAAGATGAACTCCCCCTGAACCAAAGGAACAAAAACGAGAATCTGATAAGAGAAACAGAAAAGGCAGTCCTTTAGAGCATAGAAAAGATATAGAGAAAACTATCGCTCAGACAGGTTCTTATCTACCCCATATGATTCTAGGACTATCAGCTGAACAACTCATACACTAAGGAGCAAACACTGTCCCTGTCTACCCAAGGGTGGCCCGACCCCTGCTAGAACCTATAAGAAGTGAGTAAGCTCTACTTAGAGAAGAAAGAGAGCGACTAATAAGCGACATCCTAGAAGCACAAGATAAGAAATAGCAGTCAAAGCAATTTGGCAAGAGAACCACTCTAACCTATCTTTGGAAGGACTTGACTCAAAATATAAAAGAAATGCAACGAGAAAGGAGTAATAGTATAAATATAATATAATATTATCTGAGAGTAGCACATAGCTCCCCCTCACAGTGATCCGTAAGGACAAACCACTAAGCTCTCCTGCAGAGTGAAAGCGAGAGTGTCCGGAGGCTTAGTGAAGATATCACCAAGCGGTGCTCGCTCTCCTGGCTGGAGCACAATGCCACCCTTCTCTACATGGTCTCGAAGAAAGTGATATCGATGTCAATATGCTTGGTCCGTGAATGTTGCTTTGGGTTCTTGGCAATGCAAATCGCAGGCGTGTTATCACAAAAGAGTGGAACACGATCGATAGATAACCCAAAATCTGCAGGTCGAGACCATCAAAGCACCAGCTCAAACAATCGGCTGCGACAACGCATTTGGCCTCTGCGGTGGGTATGCAACACCGGATTGCTTCCTTGATGACCGAGACAAGAGAAGTGCCAATGAATTGGCAAGTGCGGAAGTGCTCTTCCTATCTATCCTCTGACCCGGTGAAATCGCATCGGAGAAGGCTCTAAGAGATAGACAAGAAGAGGAAGAGTACGGATACCATAGTCAATGGTAGCTCGAAGGTACCGAAGATGCGCTTCACCGCTTTGACGGTGAGATCGCGAGGAGAAGCTGAAACCGAGCACAAAGACACGAGAGAAATGTATGTACGGTCTCGAGGTGTGAGGTACAAGAGAGAGCCAATCATGCTCCTGAACTCCTTTTGGTCAATAGGTTCGCCGTCTTCATCTGGATCCAGAGCAGCTGTAGATGCCATCGGAGTTGATACTGGCTTTCCATCATTCATGTCGAAGCGCTTCAGGAGGTCTCGAGTGTATTTGCCTTGATGAAGAAAAGTACCCTCCAGTCATTTGATTTGGAAGCCAAGGAAGAAGCTCAACTCGCCCATCATGCTCATCTCGAATTCCGAGCTCATAACATCAGAAAACTAAGACACGAGAGTATGTGAGGAGCCGCCAAAGATGATGTCGTCCACATAGATCTGGACGAGCAAAAGATCAGTGCCAAGACGGCGGACGAACAAGGTCTTGTCAATTTTACCCATCTCAAAACCATGACTCAGCAGATAGGACTTAAGTCTTTCATACCAAGCTCTGGGAGCCTGCTTGAGCCCATACAAGGCTTTGGAAAGCCTGTAGACATGGTTAGGGTATTTGGGGTTCTCGAAACCTGGAGGCTGTCTGACATAGACTTCTTCCTCAATGAGGCCATTGAGGAAGGCACTCTTGACATCCATCTGGTAAAGCTTGAAACCCTTAGAAGCTGCAAAGGCAAGCAGGATTCGAATGGCTTCAAGTCTAGCTACAGGTGCAAAAGTCTCTTCGAAATCTAGACCCTCAACTGGAGAATACCCCTGAGCTACCAGCCTAGCCTTGTTTCGAATAACTAACCCATCTTCACTTTGCTTGTTCTTGAACACCCATTTGGTCCCAATGATATTGTGACCTTGAGGGGGCTCAACAAGGGACCAGACCTTGTTTCTTTCAAAGTTTTCCAACTCCTCATGCATAGCGTTTGTCCAAGACTCGTCGGATAGAGCATGACAAGCGTCTTTGGGCTCAAATGAGGCGACGAAGCGAGAATGGAGCGAGAAAGAGACAAGCCGGCTTTGGAGCGTGTGACACGCTCGAAGAGGTCTCAATGATCTGCTCTGAAGGATGGTCCTTTTGAATGTGTCTTGGAGGTCGAGGTGAGATGAAGAAGTGGCCTCTACCTCATTAGCAGATGAGATAGGAACAGAGCTACTAGCTTCAAAAGAAGTAGAAGGTAAGGGCTGATCTCCTCGAGGTACTGTGGAAGAAGGCACCTCAAGAGGAAGAGGAAGAACTGGATCAGGTAGACAACCCTCATCTCCGTCTTCCTCTTTGTCCACAAAGATGGACTCAGAATGCTCTAGAGAACACGAGATATCGAGGCCTAGTCCCGGTGGCCTCATCAAAGGTCACTTCACAGGTTTCTATCATTTTACTAGACTCGCAGTTCCAGACTCTATAGGCACGAGAAGAAGTCGAGTAACCCAGAAAGATCCCATCACAAGATCGTGACTCGAACTTATCTAGGTTCCCGGACTTGAGAATAAAACACTTGCAACCAAACACACGAAAATGCGAGGCCTGGTTTTCGCCCATATCTCAACTCATAAGAAGTGCGATGCAAGAGTGCAGAAGAAAAACTCTGTTAGAAACATGACAAGCGGTAGCAATTGCCTCATTAAAACTTCCTAGGTGTAGAGTACTCATCAAGCATCGTCTGGCCATCTCGACCAAGGTGCGGTTCTTCCTCTCCACCACGCCATTTTGTTGGGGGCGTATGGAGGCGAGGCGGTGCTCTACACTGTCTCACCACAAAAACTCTCAAAGTAGGAATTCTTGAACTCGGTGCCATTATCGGTCGAATTGCTCGTAATGCACACAGGAGCTCAACAGAAAGCCTACTAAAAGACCACGAAAAGAGTAAGCGTCTCATCCTTGAGGCTAAGAAAAACACCCAAGAGTACCTCGAGAAGTCATCGACCACTACAAGAATATACCACTTCCCTCCTGCTTGATTGCACTCGAAATTTGGACCAAGCTGTATCCATATGGGCGATTGTCACAGTGCATCGATCATTATCACTTTATATTTGGAGAGTGAGAAGCGGCAACCATCTTGCCGTCTTGGCATGGAGAGCAAGCGGATCCTTGACCATCTTGAGTTTTGGCAAACCACGAATGAGATCGTGGCACGACTCGTGTCGGATGATCAAAGCCTATATGACCTAGTCTCCTATGCGAGAAAATCAAGTCACGGGATTGAAGCAATTAAACAGGAGAGGATCACGGAAGACTCGGAAAAATCAGCACGAAAGATCCTCCCATATCGAAATCCATAAACTAGACTACAGAAGAATCAAGAATTTTGCAATTGTTTTCTTAAAGCTCACCTCGAAACCGTCATCGGTGGTGAGAGGCGAAAGCGATTATCTGCAGCTTACTTACTAAGGCAACATCTTTTAAAATAAAAGAATCATTAATGCTCACTTTGTACCTTTAGCGATGGCGCGTCCAAAGAAGCATCTCGAAGGTGATCGTCTCATCACCTCGAGCACGGACTAGGAAGAAAACCAACGAGTCTCGGTCATATGGCGAGAACACCGAGTCTACAATCCAAACCTTTGCCTTCCCGGCCCGGCGACCACGAGTCAAGAGAGTAAAGTCTCGATCTTGGGGTGAATCAGCGATGATTTGGGCACCCAATCTTGAGTAACACGTCGAACAGATGAAGTAGTCAAGCAAGACTAACCTCTATCTACCCTACGCTTCCTTTCACTCAACAACCCAAAAGGTCTGCGTGCAGACCCTAAGCCTTTGCTGAATCCGACTGCTATGGAAGAGCGAGTCGAAATGCAGCAACATCTTTGGTCACGCCGTGAGTAGCCATCTCGAAAGGAAACCGAGATCTACCCTCAAGCGGCGGAAGTCACGATCAAAGGGAGCATGAGGGCGAAAATCGAAAACTCGGAAAAACCAAGTCCTCGATCTTGCCTAAATCACGGTTGTATCAAACCTAGACCTCATGTTGGTCTTAGGTGCACTCATGGTCTGGAGCTGACCATGAATGCGCCTAAAAGAATCAACATGGTCTCTACGCGCGATCTTGGCGCGCCTGAAGCAATGATTAACCAAATGTCCATCCTTCTGACAGAAGGTGCAGTGATACTTCGCCTTCAGAGAGGCCGAAGCTCAGTGGAATCACCTTGCTGTCAGAGATCCTTTGAACAAAACCCGCTGATTTAAAATTGACTTTCTCAGTCCTGGGCTTAGTTTTGATCACACCTGGTGCTATGGTTCTGAGCACGACAGGTGGATGCTTCCTCATATCCTCATGAAAATCATATCCTAGACCTTGATTAAATTTACAAATCTTGGATTTGTCTAGAATAAGATTTAGCTTCTTCTTGCCTCCTACAAATTTCTCAAGAGTGTTCATAAGATCACGACACTCTGGAAAAAGCGGTGCAAGAAGAGCGAGGGGAAGAAGGAACGAGAAGATAAGGGAGTAGAGGAAGAAGAACCAACAAAGCATAGGAAAGATTGGCTTGTGCATGCACGGTAGACTTTTGGGGACGATCCTATTGCTAGCAGATTGGCTCACGTTGCTAGGCGTCTCTACCAAACCCTTAGACTTCTTCCCAGCACACACAATACAAGCAGAAGATTGTGTTTCTAGAAAGTCCTTAGTTAGCTTCACACATTTTTCATCCAAGGCAACCAAATCACATTTTAGTTTATTACATTGATTGCATGGTGAGCTAACAAGGTCCTTAGAAGCATCTTGAGCCGGTTTGTTATTGTGATCAATCATTTCTTGGGCTGCTTGAATCTGATTCTAGTTCGTGATTAACTTAGGACGATTTAAGCAAGAAACAATAGGCTCTAGTAGCGCAGACTTGAAATTGACAAGTTTGTGATCCGCCTGCTTTAGGTTCATCTTGAGTTTATTACAATTTTCACAAGTCTCGAGCGGATCGAGCAACATGGTATAAAGACCTCTAAACGAATTGTCCTTAACCTCACATGAGGTGCAAGCAGTAGCCTCAACAGTAGTAGATGAAGGAGGTGCTACTCTACTCATCTCTAATTCAGCAAGAAGGCTAATGTTCTCTACTTTAATCATGTCAAGTTCAGAGGACACACTATCATGCAAGGTCCTTAGTTTTCCATGTCATCAAGCAAAGCCTGACATGTGTCACAATCATCACGGGAGGGAGCAGATGTAAGTAAAGAAAGCTCCCGTGATAGTCTAGCTACTTCCTTCTCCAACTCAGCACACTTAGCCCTAGACTTAGCATGAAATCTACCTAGCTTAAGAAAAGCATCATTAAGCTGGTCATAAGTGGGACTAACCTCATCGAGTCGAGTCTGACTCATTGTCGCTCGATTCGCCCGAGGGCCATGAAGCACATCTTAGGAGAAGTTGCCGTCGTCCTTGGGATCATGATCGTCCTTCCCATCATCGTCCTCCACCCCTCCACCTCGCTGGTGTCCGGTTCGTCGAGGCGGTGAGGGCGCGATGGAGCAACTTCTTTGCCTTCCCAAAGTTGCGGAACTTCTTCTTGCCTTGGTCAGTCTTTGAGGGCTTCGTGTTGCGGTTCTTGTCGATGTAGTCGTTCTTGCTCGGACCGCCATAGTCACCTTTGCCCTTCCCAAGCTTGGGACAGTTTGCTCGGATGTGGTTGGGGCCACCACACTCGAAACAAATCAAAGGACCTCCTCTTTTTCCATCCCTCCTCCTCTTGTAAGCATGAGAAAACTTCCGAGCTAGGAGGGCTAGCTGTTCATCCTCAAGTTGCTCTAAGCGATCATCGTTATGTCACGAGAGCGACTAGGGAGAACCAGCGTGTCGACTCGAAGAAGATCAGAGGTGGGATCGGTGACTAAAGCCATCATTGTGACTTCGACCTTGAGAGACAATGTCAATCTCGTGAGTCTTGAGGCGAGTAAAGCGCATCAAGAGTCGTGGTCGAGAGGTCCGTGCTATCTTTGATGGTAGTCACTTTCATCTCCCAAACACGAAGATCAAGTCGAAGCATCATCGTCGGCGTTATCCGAGTCGGGTATGTAAGACCGACCGCTCGGAGGTTGCTCAAAATCTTGTGCGCAAAAGCACTCGTCAAGAGATTCACCGACAAGCATCTCAAATTTCTTGTATTCACGCTTGAACTGGTCTTGTCGATCCGTCTTAATCGGGTGGTGCCCTCATGGTATGCATCGAGGTCACCCGGATGTAAAGCGTAAGTCAAATGAGAAATGCGATCAAACTCACTTCTACTCAAACCACGAATGATGATGTTCCTAGCCTTAGCATTGGCCTCAACATCGGGCATGTTTCCACATTGATGTTTTCATCGGCGAGGCGCAAATCTCACCTTCACCTTTCTCGGATGGCATACCCCTGAGCCTGGATGTATGTTTCCATTCGGCTCTCCCAGAAGGGGTAATCCATGCCATCAAAGACTGGAGGCTTGGTGGAATACTTGTCCGTTGCCATGGCTCAACTGACCGATTAAGATCTATAAGGAAGAGCTAACCGGCTCTGATACCAATTGAAGGACCGAAATGGCAACAGAGGGGGGGTGAATGGTGCCTTAAAATTAAGAACTCCCCTTTACTGTATTTAAACAAGCCTACAAAGATCTCTGGAGATCTAAAGAAGGTAAATGAAGCAAGATCAAATAACAAAAACAAGCATCGGGCTGTTCTTCAGGAAATCGGAAGCTCCGGCCAGTAAGGTGCGGAAGTTCCGCTTGCGGTAGTTCCGCTGTGTATGGCGCGGTAGTTCCGCTTGCGGTACTTCCGCTTTGTAAAATCGGAAGCTCAGATTATCGATCAAGAACGAGCGCTCGGGTTTTTGTCAAAAATCAAACTACTTTTAATTTGTTGATCTTCTCGGTCAAGTTTCACAGGACATCATCCTAAGCAACATCTTGACCTCATGGAGAAGAATCGCAGACAAAGATTCAATAATCAAGCCAAAATTGGATTTCTTGAAGAAGGGGCAAGAAAGACCAAAAACCGAAATAGACTCGATTCTCAGAATCTTAGCTCATGAAACTTTGAGTATGTAATAGCAATATCAAAACGACTCTAGATATCAAGTTTCATGCTATTTCATAAGACGAATCAAAAGATATGCCAAAACCCTAGATATTCAACATGAACACAGAGGGAATAAAGAGAGGCATAAACATGTAATCAAAGACTCAGAGTTTCATTGATAGAAGTCAAGAAATCACAGAGGAAACACAGAGGAATGATTACAAGTATTTTCAGTTCATTCTCTCAAAAAGCAAAATAAACCCTTTTGGTGGAGCTAACCCTAATTTCCTAACCCTAACAACAAGGGTTGAGCTCTATTTATAGCCTTTGCTTAATGGACCTCCAACCCATTAAGCCCGCTACACCCGAACGGAACCGCCTCCACTTGGGCGCTGCGAAATCCCGTTCGCCCCTTGCGCACCTTCGGAAGCCTCCCGTGCGCCTTCTTTGTCCTTGACACGCAACCACCTCAAGATTCACGCCGTCTTGACACATCAGGCCGTTCGACCTCAACGCTGCCTGCGCCTAGTCCGATCACCTCGTGTCTCGCCACGACTTCGTCTCGATGTCCTGCAGTCAACACAGACAAAAACACATCACATAGCATTGCACAATATCATAGCATCAACATTTGTATAAGACTCAAACTCATACAGAATCAAAATCACAAAATATCCTTCTACGCGATTACGGACACAATCGGAAGTTCCGCACTTTACCTTGCGGAAGTTCCGATTTCTGAAACGTCGCGCTTGTCGAGATTATCGGAAGTTCCGCGCTTAACACTGCGGAACTTCCGATCTTCGGAACATCCGCCTTTCTAGATTTTCAAATCCGATTACCATCTCAGAGGAACACTCAATGTCAGTATTATCGGACACTCCGCTACCCCTTGTGCGGAAGTTCTGATTTCCTTCAGCCGAACTCAAAACCCTGGTAAATCGGAAGTTCCTATTTCCAACGCCGGTAGTTCCGATTATCGGAACTTCCGCTCCATACACAGCGGTAGTTCCGATTTCCCTGATTCAGCACAGAAACAGTCCATACCGAAAAACTCAACTCTCAACCTATTCAACCACGATGTCAAATACTCATCACTCAGAGTGGAGGACCTCTCACATGGTCTCTCATAGAGATATTCACCTTGCCACAGAGGATCACTCTCGTATAGAATAGAATCGTCGAAACCTAGTGAAAGAATCGAAAAAACCCAATAAGAACAAGTAACGTCGAATAAACTAAAAAATTCAAATTCATCCAAAAATCATGAAATTTACACAGAAGGTAGATCATGATTTTATATTAATTTATCAACTAAAATTTCTTGATTTGGATTTCGCATGCAAAAGTTATATCCTAAACAATCTTGCCAAAGAGAAAATAAAAAATGGCACTTTTGGTTACTGTTCATGTGAAAATTTCCAGAGAGTTGGTGATCATGAAAATTTAATGGTAGATAGAGCATGGCATTCTAAGAACAACAAATTTTGATTCACTTTAGTTGGAGTTAAAATGAATTACTTATGAAAATTTGAAGTTTACACAATCTTCAGTTCACAAATAATGCATTACCGAAATTATAAAATCATTTAATACTTTTCTTACTGAGGTTTGCCTAGCCGCGGTCACTGACAAGTGGGGCCAATGATTTTATTTTCCATTTTAATTAAAATCCTAAGGGAAATCGCTACTGACAACTGGGGGCCACTTGTTAGTCTCTCGGTCTAAGGGAATAGCACGTGGACCGACGGTCCACGGTACAGTCGTTCACGATCCACGGACCAAGGGGTTCACTATGCACTAATGACTGTAACACCCCAGCCCAACACTGAGCCTAGAATGCCACCACACTACTCTCTAAACTAATAATTATCGACACACTATAAAATTACAGCAGGAAAACAACAATAAACATATCCATGGATCACAAAAGAACATGCATAATTATGGATCAAACGATAATAAATAATCAAGGGGAATATAACCAGGTAAATAGTCCAAAATAGCACCAACCAATGAATCCAAATCATTAAAACAAATAGCCTAGTCCAAAACGTTGTCCTAAACTTTATTCAACCCCTAACATGTCCAAGAGTAATCCAATTTTGAATGAAAAGATTCTTATGGCAAATGATCATGTGTTGTCCATGTGCTCTACTCGCACTCAGTTACGGCGCCCTCGAAGATCACCTAAAGACAACAAAAGAGCAAGGGTGAGTCCACGACTCAGCAAACACATCCATAAACAACGAACAATAATAAATCAACAGCATTCAATAACTTCATTATCATCACAGGTACTTCTATTAATATTCTCATGCAGTTATCTTCTCTTTGATTCACATCCATTAATCTCATGTATCAATGCAAATCTAATCTACATGTCCACATGCACTTCTTTCGCGTATACCGGTATAGCATGAGTGAATGTTCGCGACAACATTCACTCTCAAGCCCGTTCCTCCATAAGGATCGGGGACCTCCTCCACTCCAGTGGAGTTGTGATCATTCATGATCACCTGCTCATATGCAAAGATGCTTATGTATGAAAAATGCAAACTCCATCATAAACATCATATCCAACTTTTCATCATGATTGTCAACAAATATATAAACATACCAATCCCTTGTTTGCAATTAAACAAAATAAAAGCACAACAATAATGGTAATAGAAGATAAAGAATCACAGTGATCATCATTGATCGCTGTCTACCATGCACTTGCCTTTACTAGTTGCGACGCACGATTTGGCTAGAAGATGGCAACAAGCACGACGCCTCTCCTATATTAAATACACAAACTTCAATACAAGCTACAGCAACAAGAATAGCAATCAATATACTTCGCTCCTACCCGTCCCCAAATATACCCCGCTACTCCGGTACCGAATAGTTACCCATTGCTGTCTTAGTACTAAAACGAATTTAACTTTTGACTCAAAAGTCCGATCACGATAAACCACCCAGTTCTGGATTCTACACAAAATTCCCCTCATTTTCTTAGATTACAAGGTCTTCTAATTAAATCATCTAACCCTCCGTTTTTAGCCCAGAAAACCGATCTGTCCGCTTCGGAACAGCAGGTCTTACTAAATTCATAACTTTTGTTCTATCCAACCAAAATTCGAGTTCTCAGATTCTACAGAACCCTTAGACAATTATCTACATCTTTCATGTAGATAAAAAACTCTAATTAGTCTATTTACTATTTTTAATCTGCAGTCTACCAAAACAGCGCCGAAAGACGACACCTGCAAAGACAGCAGTCTTCCGAAAATCATAACTCGAATTATACTTGTCCGATTGACATGTTTAAATATTCTATAGAAAGATATCGAAATTATATACAATTAACTAGTAGATGATATATCCAAAATTTGCCATTAAGGTACCCGAATAAATCGTTCAACAGAGCAGAGCTATGAGACTCATTAATCGGCCCCTCGACTAAAAATTCTACAATCCTCTCTAATCTCTAATTAAATTAACAAAAAGAGGGAGAAAACCAGATCGTTACCACACGACGGAAACCCGGATCCCACCTTATTTCTCCTAATTATTCCTCTTTTCTTTCCGGCTTCTTCCTTGGTCTTTACCCCTTAGCATGCCTCCTGGTTTTTTTCTTTCCTTGGATTCACTTCGTTGCATGCAGAGAGCTAGTGAAGCACATCATGCATGCTTACAGCCGATAGCATGCAAGGCTAGATTACTAGCGTTGGCCTAGCCGAATGGCAGCAAGTGGCCAAGCGGCGGGCGCGCTGCGATTGGCTTGGCGTCTCGTGGGCTGGCCGGCAGAAGAAAAACGAAAAGGGGGTGGCGGCGCACAGAAACAAAGGAAGAAAACTAATAGGGTTTCTAGATCCCTTAATCCCCACGATCCTTTTATACCACGGCCCAAAAAAACAACTTCTCGTTTTTTATGTTTTTTCTGTTTAATTACGCATAGGCCCTTACGAGGTTATTATTATTAATTAATTATTTATTTATTATTACTATTTATTTTCAGAATATTACATTCTACCCCCCTTAACAGAATTCGACCCCGAATTCTACTCGCCGTACTACAAAAAAACAACTACACTGTTGAAATTAAACAACAAAATAATACATACCAGACATGAACAACTCCGGATACTGCTCGCGCATGCGAGACTCCAACTCCCAAGTCGCCTCTCTCTCAGACTGATGCGTCCACAGCACCTTGACGTATACCAACGTCTTGTGCCTCAGCACTCGCTCCGACCTCTCTAAAATGCGCACTGGATGCGACTCAACTGTGAGGTCTTGCTCAATAGTCAGCGGCTCCAATGAAATCTTATGCTCTGGGTCTCTCAAAAATTTTCTCAGCATCGAGACGTGAAACACATTGTGAACCCCACGCATGGACTCAGGAAGGTCCAGGCGGTAGGCTAACTTACCAATTCTTGCAATAATCGAGAACGGTCCAACGTACCTCGGACTAAGCTTCCCTTTGGTACCGAACCGAACAATACATTTAGTGGGAGACACTCTCAAGAGCACCTGGTCACCCACCGCAAACTCCAAGTCACGTCTCCTCACATCAGCATAGCTTTTCTGTCTGCTCTGAGCTGCTAACAGATTCTGCCTCACCATGGCCACACGCTCAACGGTCTTCTGGATCCAATCCGGACCCAAAATTGCCTTCTCTCCAACTGCATCCCAACAAAGTGGCGATCTGCACTTCCGCCCATAGAGAACCTCGAATGGCGCGGCTCTAATACTGGAATAGTAACTGTTATTATAAGCAAACTCTGCAAGTGGCAACTGGTCCTCCCAACTACCCTTCCAAGACAAAGCATACGATCGCGGCATGTCCTCCAAAGTCTGAATAGTACGCTCTGACTGCCCATCTGTCTGTGGGTGAAACGCTGTACTAAGGCGGAGCTGTGTGCCCAATGCACTCTGCAGACTCTCCCAGAACTTGGAGACAAACTTCGCGTCCCTGTCAGAAATGATGGTCTTTGGCACACCATGCAGTCTCACTATTTCACGCACATAAATAGGAGCTAGATCACTCGCTGAATTTGTCGTGCGAATAGGAATGAAGTCTTGTGAGACTTCTTTGAATCGATCCACCACTACCCAAAGCGCATCCTTCCCTCGCGGCGTCGAGTAGCGCCACCACAAAGTCCATAGAGATATCATCCCAAGGCCACTGGGGAACCTCCAAAGGCTGCAACAACCCTGTAGGACACTTGTGCTCAGCTTTCATGTGAGGACCCCCGGGTTATTTCCGTAAGACCGAGGTTTACCTGGTCTTAAGGAAATAACTCTGGACCTCAAGTAAATGAATTCCACCTTAACTCCATCCAAGTGAGGACCCCGACCGAAACTAGAGCCCCGGTGATCATGCGCGTTGCTCCTCTACAAGCACTACATGATTATCGGTTCTCCAAACGGTCAAAGCCAACACTTAGACAAGTTAAGGTGAGATTCATCACAGCGAGTATGAGGCCGTGTTGGCTCCCAGGATCAGCGACCAACACGCTCATACTCTCATTCAACGTTGATCACATCCATACAACAACGTACATTCACAATCCAAAAGACATACAACATAATAGTTAAGTCTACACTATTACATAACGGCCGACCGGCCAAATTCAAATAAGAGTGATAAATAACAGCGGAAGCAAAATAAATAAACCAAAAGTCCAGCAAGGTATGCCCATAACCCAAGGCAACCGATGGGGTTAAATGATAGCACTACTCGTCGATTGTCGCCTAAATCGGCAGCGAGCGAGCTCATCGAGCTCAAATCGTCCTCACCGAAAAGAAAACAAAAGGCCAGCCAACATCCGGTGAGTACAAGTGCACTCGCAAGTCTTACACAAAGAAAAGTAGTTATGCATATTGGGCAATCAAGGGATAGCATTAGTGGTTCTAGTTTTGCATAAGCGCAACATCTTACATTCCTAGACCATCTAGTTTTGAAAGCCAAGTTATAAATCATTTATTCAAGAGAGGGTTTCACAAGACATATGTAATAATATGGATCAATCAATATCAAGGTGGCTGTCCACTTTGATAAACTAAAGTACATGAACATCCCATTCATGCGAAACCAATTGTAACCATGTCAACTTTTAATTTTTGAAGTCTAACGATGAAGCATACTTAAACCAAGTGTTGTCCATAACAGTGGACACGGCTATTCGAATAGATTATCTCTGCAGAGGTGTACTACTTTACCCACATGACCCGACTAGCAGTAAGCCTCCGGATGCCTCGGAAAATAGCACACTTCCTTAGGTATGCCGTAGGGAGAATCGAGATCTGATCATTTTTAGCAAGAAAATCTTATTGGGATGTACCACCCATATGTGGGAATCCCAACTTAGACATAAGCATATAGCAAATGCTAAGCGGGCACACATGTTGTGCTGGAGTGGCCAGTGTGAGGTAGTTAGTATGTTGCATCCCACAACATAGGTAATCGTGCTCATTAAGCATAGTATATATCACACTGGGTTCCAAAGGAACATAGGATTTCACGGTCTCTATGTCCCCACACCGCTGCGGTCTTACCCAATAAAACCTTCCCCTTACTTAACCGTACGGTACCCATATCCCGCATGTGATAGTACGCTCGGTACTTGGAGTGTAACGTCCATGGCTCGGTCCTTAATGGTCCAGACAAGACAACCACAAACCCGAATCTCGTGCATAACAAGCACCCACACTAACAACCACTTGTCCGGACCCAAAACCATTTAACAACAACAAGTTTTGAACCAAAATAACCGGATATAACAATCTGGACAAAAATTAATAACAGAATAAGAGTTGTTATGTGTCTCCCACAATTGACGAGCTAGTCCCGCCAATTGATCTACTGCGTTATCTAGACCCGCAATGGCTAAGCAATAGACACACAACAATCATATCATCACAAACCTATCTTAAGCATATGTGTATGTGAAATATCAGGATAACCATCAAGCATAGGATATAACTAATCTACTCAAACATAAAGGTATACAGAAAATAGCATGCGAGCAATATCATTGCATTTCAAATACTAATGTAAGAAAAGCGGGATCAATATGATGCAAAAAAATTTCAAAGGATGCTTGCCTTGCTGGGAGTTCACTTGCTCACTCTCGGTTACGTAGTCGTTCATTAGCGACAACTTGGACTCTATAGAAATAGCGATACCGAATGAACACCGAGAAAAGCGAAAAATTCAAA
This sequence comes from Hsuehochloa calcarea, assembly GCA_036346395.1. Taxonomy (NCBI): domain Eukaryota; kingdom Viridiplantae; phylum Streptophyta; class Magnoliopsida; order Poales; family Poaceae; genus Hsuehochloa; species Hsuehochloa calcarea. The sequence goes on from CM070610.1 coordinate 32,768,086, forward strand.
GTTCTCCAAAATGAATGAAATTTTCACAGTAGCTATATTATGATTTTAGATGAATTTAGGTGAAATAATTATTTCATTTGGATTTTGTATGTGAAAGTTATGACAGTTTGAAAATTGGTTTTGGAAAAATCTGAAAATGGGCTTGATTCATTGTTCATTCGAAATCCAATTTTTAGCACAAATTTGTAGAACAGTGGTGAAGAAAATGATTACATATATAAATAGATAATAAAATTATAAGACCAAAATAAATTGGTTCAAAACATTTAGAGTTCAAATGAATTAGTTATGAATTTTCAAAGTTAAAAGCATTCTGTAGTGTAAAAGTAATTCTTTTCTGAAATTTCTACCACATAAAAATACTTTTAAACTCAATCTAACCTCGCCTCGTCATAATCAAAGTAACCAATCCAACCACACAATGCCCTTTATTAATGATCTTCCAACTATACAACATATTCGATAATTGTACAAAATCCACCGACTTGTGGGCATAAGACCATGCCTAAATCCATCAATCATTCTCTGATAAATTATTTAAGCTAATACTAGCTATCTAGCTCTACTAGTCTCACCTCGGAAATTCATATTTGCATCCATCCAAAATTTCCACAGACCGAGGTTTATTTTACCAACCGACTCCTAATGGACTTAACAATCTAATAACACACCCATCATCCAATCGCTCACTTACCGATCAACTCATATTCATACCACCGAACTTAGTCGTGCACCACCTCTACCAATCCAATCATATATGTGCCACTACGATCAACTAATAATCCTTTATCTAGTAATCTAATTAAGGGTACAAATATATCAACTCGACACATAGGACTTAACTACTACATACACGGTAATCCAAATATTTATCCGAAATCAAAGAATCCAATCATACCTTCTCCCAATTGTAGCATGTATAACTCACATAGATATTAATTAAGCCATCCAACCAACTTGCTCACGATTAAATAAATTGTCCGATTCAACATTCATATTTCCTTAATCATCATCACAAGACCTATCCCTCAAGTAATAATTCATAAATTCCTTATGCATCCTATCTCCTAAAAATGCTAATCCAACGTGAGGGAAACCTCCAATTAATTTATCCTCTAATATCACCACAAGCTTGCGTGCGACTTTATATTAATATCGGCCGATTAAAATAATCAACTCATAAATTTAATCTAGCATCCACCGATCAATAATACTCATATTCCGCTACGACGATAAAATTATTTGTATCCACCGATATACATCACATGAACACGCCTACGCACAAATACAACCTAACCGGATAATTATGCCGACCCTAATATATCAAATCATTTTTATAAATATACATGTAAAAATAGATGCAATGCTCATGACTAATATGCAACATGCACAACTAATATAAACGTGATTAAACACTAAAGATTTTAACCGCGGCACTAGGCGTGCGAAATATCACCGGACGTCTTCTCGGCTACGCATCCACGTCCACCGTAGTCGTCGTCGCTCATCCGCGTCCACGTCCGGCTCCTCGTCCATGTCGGTCGTCCTAGTGCCGCCGCACGCGCCACGTCGTCTCGTCGATACCGCCTCACCTTGCTCCCTTGGCTGTCTCCGTCTCGGTGCCGTCGCATACGGCGTGCCAATACTGGTCATGCACCGCACCGGCCTCCGTCTCGGCTCCTTCCTCGACGCCGCATCCTGAGCTGCTACCGAGCCTCGCCGGATCGTCCAGGGGCTGCCGTGTCGCATGCATGCGCCGTCCTTGCCGACATCGTCGAGGCCGATTGCATGCATGTACCCGCCGAGCCACCTTGACGCCAGGTCGCGTCACCGTCACGCCGCGACTTCGCCTAGGCGCCGCTGGCCACCTCCGACCGCGGCACCATGCGCCCGGCGCCGTTGCCTTCGCGCCGCTGCCGCGCCTCGCCTTCACGCCGGGCTGCCGCTGCCGTCTCGACCCTTGGACCACTCCGGGCTGCTGCTGCTCGCTCCCGGGCCGCTGCCTGCTTGGAGCTGCTGCCGCCACTTGCTTCACTGCCGAACGCTGCTGCTCCAGGCTGCCGCATGAAGCCCCGGCCAAAGCTGCTGCTTGCCGACTGGACTGCCGATGTGCAAGCTTGTACTGCTGAGCAAACGGCCAAACACTCAAATGCAGCTTGCTGCCCCAGCCGACTGCACAGCCGAACTGCTGCTAGTGCATGGCCGGCTGCTGCTACTGCAACCGAACAAGCCTAGCCCAGCTACAGTTCATCTTACTTTCTCTCCTTCTTGTAAAATACTCAAACACCAATGCATGTGTGAACTAATTACATGAATGGAATCCTCTCGAGGCAAGGAACGCTACCATATAACATGCATTGGGCGATTTTTGGTTTTGATGGAGATTGGAAGGAGAGAAGGTTGGATGATGAACTAGTGTAGTTTCATTACTAGAGATGAGTTGGGGAGCTCTCGGCTGTGTTCTGCTCGGGAGGCATAGAAAAATGAATGACATGCATGTGGTTGCTTTGGCTAGTGGGAGGAAACGAGAGAGAGAGAGAGAGAGAGAGCTCGGTTGTGCATGGCAGTGTGTGATGAGGCCTCTCGGCTGGGAAAAGCAAAAGGATGACAGTGTGGATGGGAAATGGTGGCAGTGGAGAGCTAAGATGGCAGAGTAGGGGAGGATGGACCTGCTGTGCCATGGCAGTGAAATGATGGGGTTTCGGCTGGGACGAAGGAAAGACAGTGGTGGTTTTGGCTGTACAGTTTTCGGATGAACAGTAATTCCAGAATTTGCAAAATGGCTGAGTTGTTCAGGTAATTTTTAGACATTGTTGATTAGCTCTAAAAATCACGAAATTTTTAGGAGAGGTTCCTGACATAATGTAGATGCTTAGGTAAAATTTTCAGAAATTTATCCAGAGTGTAATGCTCTCTAAAAATTTTTAAACCTTCTGCTTGTTTAGGAGATGAGTAGCAGTATAGTTTTTCATCTCTTTTTCTTTTATGTCTCCCAAACGACCTTGCATGTGTAAACCGATTATCGAAACGGAATGTCCTCGAGACAACGATCACGATGACATAACATGCGTTGTCAAATTCTTGATTTTTGTTAGTGATTGCGAGGAGAGAAGTTAGAAAAATAAAGAACGGACACGCAGGTAGTTCATCTGCTAATCCTTTTCTCCATTTTGTGAATTCACTCAAACTGCTATGCATGCGACAACAAATTATAGAAACGGGTTGCTCGTGCGATGACGATCGCGGTGGTATGACATGCATAGCTTGGTTTTGAAGTTTCGACTGAGATTTGAAGGGGAGAAACGACAAGAGTTAGCATGGTCGGAAAATAGAAGAGATGACCGGAAAAGAAGGGACACACGGTCGTTTCGCCCGTGGTCGATCGAATTCGAAAATAAGAACGGTGATACTAATGTGTGCATCATGATTTTTGAAATGCATGCGGAAACGAGAAACAAAATATTTAATTTAATTGCAGTTGCTCAAACAATTTGATTAAATATTGGTTATGATTATTATTGTTTTTTTAATGCAGCTTTTAAACAAATTTGATTTGACTTGGAAATGCAACCTTTTAATTATCTCAATTTGATTTTAGAAACAATCTTTTTACTTAAACACGGGAAAATTTTAAAACACTGCCAAATATTTATTAGACCGCCTAGTTAAATATTAACATCCCGATTTTGAAAATCAGGATGTTACAAACCTCCCCCCTTAGAAAAAATCTCGTCCCCGAGATTGGACGGAAAAGGATAGGGGTAGAAAGACTTAGTCGCTTTATTGAAATCCAATCTTCTTCCCAGAAAGACTTAGTCGCTTTATTGAAATCCAATCTTCTTCCCAGAGACTAATCGACTCGATCTTCACCAATACCACTGCTATAGTACTATCCCAATAATATTGGTTCGGCAACCACTGATTGTTGCTCATCCAATCAAAATCCACCAATCATATTTAGTCTATAGCAAGCACACTCCAATCTATTGCTCCACCATTTTTACATTAACCACTGAAATCGCTTGCTCTGATGTAACCTTCGAAACAACCATAAATTCATAGGTTTAGTTTGATTTCCAAAAAGGACACTGACTTACTTCTCAATTTTAATAATCCATCAGAGAGCGTAAACATCTATTAATCCATTCTCACTGTATAAATTATGGTTTAACTCTGATCTCGATCACATTATCGGTAATACCAATAATCCTAATTGAAATCATCAGATTGCTCACAAATTCAAGCACACTTGCTTTATAATTTCTATCATAGGGTATCTCCAATATAACTCCCAATTTATGAGCACTAAAGAACTGTATTTAAAGGTCTACAATCCACTGAGTGATATATGTTATCAACCACCCATAAATAATTTATTCGTTTCCATAATTTTTTTTTCTCACGGCAATTTAAATTCCTAAAATAGGGTACATCTATGCAAGATCAATTGCGTCCTCAGCAATGTCTCCATATCTCTGCTGCTCAATCCTTTAGTTAGCATGATCAATCCACTTGCGATAATCAATCCATTAAATACACCCAATTATCTTTTACGGTCGAATCCACTCATACCTACTCTAGGATCAAATTAACCTCCAAAATCAACACAATTATCCTAGGTTATCGATATACTTCTTTATCCACAGTCAACTCCGACCTAAGTAAATCAAATCATCAAAAAGGTCATCCATCCAAGGTGATTTTGTAATCCGACTATAATCCGAATAATCTGAATCAACACTTTGGTCTAAATCAAGTTATTCACGATAATTATCTAAGCTCAATTCAATGATATTAACTCAATGTCTTCCATAGTCTATTTATCCTCAAGCATTATCTAAATCCAACCACCACCTTTAATCATCCCGAATTACGCGAATTATATCATCCTTGGAACAACTATTCCCATAAAGAATAATCTCATATTCAATCCTCATAGTCACCCACTATATGACCATTTAATCACATAATCATTCTTCATCTCTAGAAGTATTACGATCCCGTTATATCCTCAATTACAACTTCACAAATCTCAAATTATCATCATGTGTATCCATCAAAATATCATAATATCATCACGTTCTCAATCTCAACTTTATCACACTAGACCTGAATCTGACTCACAATCTTATCGACATATCAACTAAGACATACCTAACATCTAATATCCCCAATTGAATCACAAAGTTATTAATCCAATCCTCTACATGTATGCCATGAGTTCCACCTGCATATCTTCCAAAATAAATCCGATATCACCAATAGACAAGATTAAATCTCACTACAATAATTCCATTTATACTCATATCATAACCTCTGATGGTAACACCTACGATAATCCACAATTGATCTCACAAAGGTGAATATCTCATGGTACAAAAATCAAATTAGTTATTCTAAATTCATATTCGATGCCCATGAGTAATAATCCAATTTCTCAATTATCAAATATCACTTTGACAATGCACAACCACCAACATCAACCAACCATAAAAGATCTAATTAAAGATAAACAAGCAGTTATTCAATCATATCATTCTCTTTACCGATTCTGCTATCAATCTTTTAATCAACGTGCGACTTCCATTTAAGAGATGAGAGGGAAAGCATAAGGTAGGGGAAAAAACAGGGGTAAGGTCCTTAATTTAATTTAGAGATTTTAAGCTTCAAAACACAAGAGCCAAATCGAAATAAACGAAAAAGAAAGTAGTGTGGATAGCACATAATTCATTTTTAACATAAGGCCATGTTTTGGTATGTTTATAAATACAACGCCCGAAGGCAAACCGGTAAACACACCATACCTAAATAGCAACTACTTGGAACAAATGAGAGGAAATAATCATATTGCACAAACCAACGTCTACAAGCTAGTGAATATAATTAGAGGGTATATAATCTAAGAATGATTCCTAACTTGAACCTAATATCGCAGCAAGGCATCGTCTTCTCCTCCTTTCGCCAATGCTCTTTAAGGGTGACAACTTAGTGTTTCTAGTATTGGAAAAGAGAGACGAGCAATGGAGAAAATGATTTTTGCACAATTCAAATGAATAGTGAGGTAAGAATTAGAGACTAGGATAGGTAAGTAATAAAAAGATTCATAACTTAAACTTCTGAAATTATTTTGCTAATTTAAAATAATTTGATCAAAAGACTTGCTAACACTAACGCCGATGCTATCTCGTAACCTCTGACCAAGTATAGCTCTGATACCAACGCTGTGAGGACCCCCGGGTTATTTCCGTAAGACCGAGGTTTACCTGGTCTTAAGGAAATAACTCTGGACCTCAAGTAAATGAATTCCACCTTAACTCCATCCAAGTGAGGAGCCCGACCGAAACTAGAGCCCCGGTGATCATGCGCGCTGCTCCTCTGCAAGCACTACATGATTATCGGTTCTCCAAACGGTCAAAGCCAACACTTAGACAAGTTAAGGTGAGATTCATCACAGCGAGTATGAGGCCGTGTTGGCTCCCAGGATCAGCGACCAACACGCTCATACTCTCATTCAACGTTGATCACATCCATACAACAACGTACATTCACAATCCAAAAGACATACAACATAATAGTTAAGTCTACACTATTACATAACGGCCGACCGGCCAAATTCAAATAAGAGTGATAAATAACAGCGGAAGCAAAATAAATAAACCAAAAGTCCAGCAAGGTATGCCCATAACCCAAGGCAACCGACTGGGGGTTAAATGATAGCACTACTCGTCAGTGTCGCCTAAATCGGCACTGACGAGCTCATCGAGCTCAAATCGTCCTCACGAAAAGAAAACAAAAGGCCACCAACATCCGGTGAGTACAAGTGCACTCGCAAGTCTTACACAAAGAAAAGTAGTTATGCATATTGGGCAATCAAGGGATAGCATTAGTGGTTCTAGTTTTGCATAAGCGCAACATCTTACATTCCTAGACCATCTAGTTTTGAAAGCCAAGTTATAAATCATTTATTCAAGAGAGGGTTTCACAAGACATATGTAATAATATGGATCAATCAATATCAAGGTGGCTGTCCACTTTGATAAACTAAAATACATGAACATCCCATTCATGCGAAACCAATTGTAACCATGTCAACTTTTAATTTTTGAAGTCTAACGATGAAGCATACTTAAACCAAGTGTTGTCCATAACAGTGGACACGGCTATTCGAATAGATTATCTCTGCAGAGGTGTACTACTTTACCCACATGACCCGACTAGCCCGTAAGCCTCCGGATGCCTCGGAAAATAGCACACTTCCTTAGGTATGCCGTAGGGAGAATCGAGATCTGATCATTTTAGCAAGAAAATCTTATTGGGATGTACCACCCATATGTGGGAATCCCAACTTAGACATAAGCATATAGCAAATGCTAAGCGGGCACACATGTTGTCTTGGAGTGGCGGTGTGAGGTAGTTAGTATGTTGCATCCCACAACATAGGTAATCGTGCTCATTAAGCACAAGTATATATCACATGGGGTTCCAAAGGAACATAGGATTTCACGGTCTCTATGTCCCCACACGCTGCGGTCTTACCCAATAAAACATTCCCTTACTTAACCGTCACGGTACCCATATCCGCATGTGATAGTACGCTCGGTACTTGGAGTGTAACGTCCATGGCTCGGTCCTTAATGGTCCGACAAGACAACCACAAACCGAATCTCGTGCATAACAAAGCACCCACACTAACAACCACTTGTCCGGACCCAAAACCATTTAACAACAACAAGTTTTGAACCAAAATAACCAGATATAACAATCTGGACAAAATTAATAACAGAATAAGAGTTGTTATGTGTCTCCCACAATTGACGAGCTAGTCCCGCCAATTAATCTACTGCGTTATCTAGACCCGCAATGGCTAAGCAATAGACACACAACAATCATATCATCACAAACCTATCTTAAGCATATGTGTATGTGAAATATCAGGGATAACCATCAAGCATAGGATATAACTAATCTACTCAAACATAAAGGTATACCGAAAATAGCATGCAGGCAATATCATTGCATTTCAAATACTAATGTAAGAAAACTGGGATCAATATGATGCAAAAGAAATTTCAAAGGATGCTTGCCTTGCTGGGAGTTCACTTGCTCACTCTCGGTTACGTAGTCGTTCATTAGCGACAACTTGGACTCTATAGAAATAGCGATACCGAATGAACACCGAGAAAAGCAAAAAATTCAAAGTTCTCCAAAATGAATGAAATTTTCACAGTAGCTAGATTATGATTTTAGATGAATTTAGGTGAAAGAATTATTTCATTTGGATTTTGTATGTGAAAGTTATGACAGTTTGAAAATTGGTTTTGGAAAAAATGCTGAAAATGGGCTTGATTCTTGTTCATTCGAAATCCAATTTTAGCACAAATTTGTAGAACAGTGGTGAAGAAAATGATTACATATATAAATAGATAATAAAATTATAAGACCAAAATAAATTGGTTCAAAATATTTAGAGTTCAAATGAATTAGTTATGAATTTTCAAAGTTAAAAGCACTTTGTAGTGTAAAAGTAATTCTTTTTCTGAAATTTCTACAACATAAAAATACTTTTTAACTCAATCTAACCTCGCCTCGTCATAATCAAAGTAACCAATCCAACCACACAATGCCCTTTATTAATGATCTTCCAACTATACAACATATTCGATAATTGTACAAAATCCACCGACTTGTGGGCATAAGACCATGCCTAAATCCATCAATCATTCTCTGATAAATTATTTAAGCTAATACTAGCTATCTAGCTCTACTAGTCTCACCTCGGAAATTCATATTTGCATCCATCCAAAATTTCCACAGACCGAGGTTTATTTTACCAACCGACTCCTAATGGACTTAACAATCTAATAACACACCCATCATCCAATCGCTCACTTACCGATCAACTCATATTCATACCACGAACTTAGTCGGTGCACCACCTCTACCAATCCAATCATATATGTGCCACTACGATCAACTAATAATCCTTTATCTAGTAATCTAATTAAGGGTACAAATATATCAACTCGACACATAGGACTTAACTACTACATACACGGTAATCCAAATATTTATCCGAAATCAAAGAATCCAATCATACCTTCTCCCAATTGTAGCATGTATAACTCACATAGATATTAATTAAGCCATCCAACCAACTTGCTCACGATTAAATAAATTGTCCGATTCAACATTCATATTTCCTTAATCATCATCACAAGACCTATCCCTCAAGTAATAATTCATAAATTCCTTATGCATCCTATCTCCTAAAAATGCTAATCCAACGTGAGGGAAACCTCCAATTAATTTATCCTCTAATATCACCACAAGCTTGCGTGCGACTTTATATTAATATCGGCCGATTAAAATAATCAACTCATAAATTTAATCTAGCATCCACCGATCAATAATACTCATATTCCGCTACGACGATAAAATTATTTGTATCCACCGATATACATCACATGAACACGCCTACGCACAAAATACAACCTAACCGGATAATTATGCCGACCCTAATATATCAAATCATTTTTATAAATATACATGTAAAAATAGATGCAATGCTCATGACTAATATGCAACATGCACAACTAATATCGTAAACGTGATTAAACACTAAAGATTTTAACCGCGGCATTAGGCGTGCGAAATATCACCGGACGTCTTCTCGGCTACGCATCCACGTCCACCGTAGTCGTCGTCGCTCATCCGCGTCCACGTCCGGCTCCTCGTCCATGTCGGTCGTCCTAGTGCCGCCGCACGCGCCACGTCGTCTCGTCGATACCGCCTCACCTTGCTCCCTTGGCTCGACTGTCTCCGTCTCGGTGCCGTCTCATACGGCGTGCCAATACTGGTCATGCACCGCACCGGCCTCCGTCTCGGCTCCTTCCTCGACGCCGCGTCCTGAGCTGCTACCGAGCCTCGCCGGATCGTCCAGGGGCTGCCGTGTCGCATGCATGCGCCGTCCTTGCCGACATCGTCGAGGCCGACTGCATGCATGTACCCGCCGAGCCACCTTGACGCCAGGTCGCGTCACCGTCACGCCGCGACTTCGCCTAGGCGCCGCTGGCCACCTCCGACCGCGGCACCATGCGCCCGGCGCCGTTGCCTTCGCGCCGCTGCCGCGCCTCGCCTTCACGCCGGGCTGCCGCTGCCGTCTCGACCCTTGGACCACTCCGGGCTGCTGCTGCTCGCTCCCGGGCCGCTGCCTGCTTGGAGCTGCTGCCGCCACTTGCTTCACTGCCGAACGCTGCTGCTCCAGGCTGCCGCATGAAGCCCCGGCCAAAGCTGCTGCTTGCCGACTGGACTGCCGATGTGCAAGCTTGTACTGCTGAGCAAACGGCCAAACACTCAAATGCAGCTTGCTGCCCCAGCCGACTGCACAGCCGAACTGCTGCTAGTGCATGGCCGGCTGCTGCTACTGCAACCGAACAAGCCTAGCCCAGCTACAGTTCATCTTACTTTCTCTCCTTCTTGTAAAATACTCAAACACCAATGCATGTGTGAACTAATTACATGAATGGAATCCTCTCGAGGCAAGGAACGCTACCATATAACATGCATTGGGCGATTTTTGGTTTTTGATGGAGATTGGAAGGAGAGAAGGTTGGATGATGAACTAGTGTAGTTTCATTACTAGAGATGAGTTGGGAGCTCTCGGCTGTGTTCTGCTCGGGAGGCATAGAAAAATGAATGACATGCATGTGGTTGCTTTGGCTAGTGGGAGGAAACGAGAGAGAGAGAGAGAGAGAGAGAGAGAGCTCGGTTGTGCATGGCAGTGTGTGATGAGGCCTCTCGGCTGGGAAAAGCAAAAGGATGACAGTGTGGATGGGAAATGGTGGCAGTGGAGAGCTAAGATGGCAGAGTAGGGAGGATGGACCTGCTGTGCCATGGCAGTGAAATGATGGGGTTTCGGCTGGGACGAAGGAAAGACAGTGGTGGTTTTGGCTGTACAGTTTTCGGATGAACAGTAATTCCAGAATTTGCAAAATGGCTGAGTTGTTCAGGTAATTTTTAGACATTGTTGATTAGCTCTAAAAATCACGAAATTTTTAGGAGAGGTTCCTGACATAATGTAGATGCTTAGGTAAAATTTTCAGAAATTTATCCAGAGTGTAATGCTCTCTAAAAATTTTTAAACCTTCTGCTTGTTTGGGAGATGAGTAGCAGTATAGTTTTTCATCTCTTTTTCTTTTACGTCTCCCAAACGACCTTGCATGTGTAAACCGATTATCGAAACGGAATGTCCTCGAGACAACGATCACGATGACATAACATGCGTTGTCAAATTCTTGATTTTTGTTAGTGATTGCGAGGAGAGAAGTTAGAAAAATAAAGAGCGGACACGAGGTAGTTCATCTGCTAATCCTTTTCTCCATTTTGTGAATTCACTCAAAGCGCTATGCATGCGACAACAAATTATAGAAACGGGTTGCTCGTGCGATGACGATCGCGGTGGTATGACATGCATAGCTTGGTTTTGAAGTTTCGACTGAGATTTGAAGGGGAGAAACGACAAGAGTTAGCAGGGTCGGAAAATAGAAGAGATGACCGGAAAAGAAGGGACACACGGTCGTTTCGCCCGTGGTCGATCGAATTCGAAAATAAGAACGGTGATACTAATGTGTGCATCATGATTTTTGAAATGCATGCGGAAACGAGAAACAAAATATTTAATTTAATTGCAGTTGCTCAAACAATTTGATTAAATATTGGTTATGATTATTATTGTTTTTTTAATGCAGCTTTTAAACAAATTTGATTTGACTTGGAAATGCAACCTTTTAATTATCTCAATTTGATTTTAGAAACAATCTTTTTACTTAAACACGGGAAAATTTTAAAACACTGCCAAATATTTATTAGACCGCCTAGTTAAATATTAACATCCCGATTTTGAAAATCAGGATGTTACATTTCACTTGCTGACAAACACCACAAGAAGCCACATAATTAGCAATGTCCACCTTCATTCTTTTCCACCAAAAATTCTGTTTCAGATCTCGATACATCTTAGTCTCACGGGATGAGCGATTATGGAGTGCGATGTGCCTCCCTCAGGATGTCATCTTTGACCTCCGCCTTTTGCGGTACGCAAAGGCGGCCTTTAAACCTCAAAGCACCAGAATCGTCCATGCTAAAATCACCCTCTTTACCCTCATCCAGACGCTTCCTAACCTCCTGTAATAACCGGTCACTCTGTTGTGCTTTCCGCACACGGTCTGGAATAGCTGACTCAAGAATCAACTGAGTCTCAACATGTGATGTGCCCGCATAACAATAGGATATACCCATGCGATCAAAATCAGCAATAAGACAATCTAGAGTAGCGGGAGTCGCCTTGCGACTAAGAGCATCTGCAACAACATTGGCCTTGCCTGGATGATACTGAATAGTAAGATCATAGTCCTTGATCAACTCCAACCACCTCCTTTGCCTCAAATTAAGATCCTTCTGAGTGAAGATATATTTGAGACTCTTGTGATCTGTGAAAATATCACAAGGCTCGCCGTATAGATAATGCCTCCAAATCTTGAGAGCAAAGACAACCGCAGCCAACTCCAAATCATGAGTGGGATAATTCTGCTCGTGCTTCTTTAACTGCCTTGACGAATAAGCAATCACCTTACCGTCTTGCATGAGAACACAACCAAGACCTACTCGAGACGCATCTGAAAAGACTGTGAACCGTTTTCCTGGCTCGGGAAGAGTGAGAATAGGAGAGGTCACCAACCTCTCTTTCAAAATCTAAAGCTAGCTCACACTCATCGATCCACTGAAATTTCACCCCTTTACGAGTAAGTGAGACATCGGTTTGGCGATGATAGAAATCTGCACAAACGCCGATAATAACCACCAAGCCCAAGAAACTCCTCACCTCCTTCACATTAGTCGGCCTCTTCCAATCCACCACTGTGGAGACCTTACGGGATCATGGCAATGCCTTGAGGTTAATCACATGACCCGAAAACTCACTTCAAATCCGAACTCACACTTCTTCAACTTAGCATAGAACTTGTGCTCTCTCAAAGTATCTAAAACCAGCCTCAAATGACGCTCATGATGCTCATTAGTCTTGGAATAGATAAGAATATCATCAATGAACACCACCACGAAGTCATCTAGATACTCGTGCAACATGTTGTTCATGGTCTCCATAAAAACGGCAGGTGCATTACTCAATCCAAAAGACATAACTTTGAATTCATAATGCCCATACCTGGTGGAGAAAGCAGTCTTCTCTACATCCTGTTCACGCACACGGATTTGATTATACCCTGACTGGAGATCGATCTTGGAGAATACTTGAGCTCCATTCAACCGATCAAACAAGTCCTCAATGCGAGGCAATGGATATTTATTCTTGATTGTGACTGTATTAAGCGCACGATAATCAATACACATACGCCAACTCCCATCCTTCTTTTCTGTGAATAGAACAGGAGCTCCCCACGGCGATACGCTACGCCTGATCAAACCTTTAGCCAACAAATCATCAAATTGCTTCTTCAACTCGTCACGAAGCGGACGTGCTAGTCGATATGGAACATCGAGATGGGGCGAGTACGGAACAAGATCAATCTGAAACTCCACGTCTCGCACGGTGGCAAGCCGGAAGCTCGGTAGGAAACACATCCGGATAATCACTAACCACTAGAATCTCCTCAATCTGCGAAGCCACACTCGGTTTCTCGGCCAAGAGCTAAAGAAGCCCGATTTTCCATTGCTGTGACCGGCAGGGAGCGATCCGGCCAACATTGAAAGAGAGCGCGGGCGCACTCCTGAAAAGTCAAAGTCTCCCAGACGAAGTGCGCATGCAGGTATTCTCTGAAAGCGAGGATATCACGGCTCGATAAGAGTGCAACCAATCCATACCCAAGATAACGTCGAGCGGCTCCATTTGTATAACTATCAAATTCGCGTGAACTTCTCTCCATCAATGACAATAGAACACCGGGACAACAAGTAGAACTCGCAATAATTCCCCGGAGAGCTAACTAACAACGGTGAGAAACCCACTGCGCATACTCAAGTTCGCTCTCCTAGCAAGCGCCGTCGAGACAAGCGAAAAGGTAGCCTGAATCAAAAGGACTAAAGCATCAAGCGAATCCACAAGCAAGGTACACTGTCACCACGTCGGGGCGACCGCGGACTCCATCGTGGGCATGGCGTACACTCGGTGGCGCCATGGCGAAGAAGACGACGCCAAGGCGCGAGAGCCCCAACAATCTCTTTGTGGCGGTGCGGTAAAGCCGGTCGTGCAACTGAAGCGGTCGAAGGTGGCGGTGCGATAGTACCCTACGAGGCGCCCAAGTGAAGGAAATGGCGTGCTGGAGGCGATCATCATCTGGAAAGATCCTCGGCGGGACCCGAAGAAGAAGATGGCCTGAGCTCCCACTTGATCACGCTAAGCGGGTTACGGCGACACACCCGCTCCTTGTGACTGTCGGCCACACCGCGGCAATCTCCGTCCAAGAGCACTCGGCGTAGCATGTGTCCATCACCGCACTTAAAGCAAAGCATGCCCTGGCCTGGGACAGGACGAAGAGCCGGAGTACCTACAAAAGGACGAGGCGCCGAAGAAGAGAACGGCCTCGACTGCTTAGACTTGAAGGACTGCGGTCCTCCCTTGAATTTCTTGGCGGTGTTGAGCAGGCCCACTTCCTCACTAGAGCTCCTCTTCGGTCACCACGAAGCAAACGATCCACTGAGGCTTGCGCCTTTGTGAGTGCATCTCCAACTCCATGCCTGTAACATCCCAATTTTTGAGAGTTTTTGAAAAATTTTCAAAAATAAAAATAACCATTTGCTTTTATCGCTAAAAGCTTAAATGGGGCTTTCAGAAAATCAAAAGCATTTCAATTTGAATTAATCAAACCTCAATTAAATAAAAATCGTCTTATTTGATTTTCTGTTTTTATCTGGTTTTCCTTTTTCCCTTCGTCCGGTTGTTTTCCCGTGGAGTTCCTTTTTATTCCTTTTCAGTTTGCTTTTGTTTCAGAGTTATTTTAAAGCTTTTAAAACAAAATAAACTATTTTCATTTCCTTGATTAAATGTGGAGCTTAAAATTTAATTTCCAAAGCAAAAGCATTTTAAACGATTAAATCAAACTTTACTCAAATTTAAAATGACTTTATTGGATTTTCTGTGTTTTTGGATTTTATTCTTGTCGGTGTTGTTTCTTGCAACCTGGCCTGTTTTATTTCATTTCTATCAACCTAAAAATTATTTTATTTGTTGTAAAATTTAATTTAAAGTATTTAATTTAAATTGGTGGTCTATTTTGAAGCTTTTAAAATAAAAATAAACGTTTGGATTTTCTCGGTTTAAATTTAAGTTTAAATTGAATTTTTGAAGAAAAAAACATTTTAAATGGCTAAAATAATTTCCAAGAAAATGCAAAACTATTTTATTTGGTCTATTCAAGTCCCAAGTTATTTTCTAAAATATTCTTGAATTTTTGGATTTTCGGTTTTCCCGGATCTTCTTTTTCCTTTTTTTTTTTTCTTTTCCCTTCTCTCTCCAGCCACTGTTTTCTTCCCGTGAGCCCCATGCCCTGGCGCTGCTGCCTCCTCGAGCCACGAGCGTCCTCACCAGTGCCTTGAGCCGTGTGCCGTGCCTCCTCGCCCATGCCCTGACGCTGCGCCCTCGCCCATGCCCTGTCGCCTGCGTTGTCCTTCTCCTCCCGTGAGTCCCTTCCTCCAGCAGCCCCTCTCTCTCTCTCTCCTCCCTCTCTTTGCAAAACCGAGCAGCTCTCCCTTCTTTGTTTCCCCAGCCCTTTGCCGTGCGACTCCGGCGACCAATGACTCCCACCTCCATTCCCTTCTTGCCATTGCACAGGCCTTGCTCCCCGTCTTTGCTCTTCTCTCCCTTGTCTTGCTCCTTCTCGCTTCCACTCCAAAAGCAAGAAGACGGCACCTCTCCCTCCCCGCGAAGCTCCGGTCTGGCCGGTCTCCCGTCTTGCCTCACCTCCTCCCCCCGGTGAAGTTCAGTAGAGCCAAGCTCCAGGCCGAGCGCCTCTGCTAGCTCCAGAGCATGGCACCCCAGCCCCATGCCATTCTTGCTCCCCATTGCTTGGCCAGTAGCCACAGTTCCTTCTTGCGCCGCCTTCAAATGGCGGCCGGCGCTACATCCGGCCGACCTCGGCAGCTCCTGTGGCAGTCATCCTATTTGGTGGCCATGCGGCCCGCCAGAGCTCCTGCTCCATTTCTCTCCCTCGGTAAAGCTCCCAGCAGCTCTTCCATCCCCTTCCTCTCCTCCCTCCAGCCGAAGCTCTCTCCTGCTGCTCCTCCCTCCAGCGCTTTCCCCTCCAAAAACCAGTCGGCAGCTCCCTCCTGCATGTGCGTGTGTGGCTAATGCATGCAGCATGCATGCACTCATGCACCTCACGCCACCTCCATTCCCTCCCAGTCGAGCTCTCTCTCCTCCAGCGCAAACCAGCAGTAGCCCCCACCGAAGAAAGCAGCTAGCTCCTCCATCCCTCCCCACTGCCGATCTCAAGCCTTCCCTGGTGCTGCTGCTACTGCCGGCCTTGCTCCCCTGCTGCTGCTGCCCTGTCGAAGCTCCCTTGCGTGCTCCCTCCCCCTCTGCAAAATCAGCAGCAGCAAGCTCCATTTCTGTTCTCCAGTCCAACCGTGAGCTTCTTTGTCTTCCTCCAAACCGTCACCAAGCTGCATCGAGCTCCAACCGAAGCCCCAAGCTGTTGGACTAGACCTTGTCTTCTTCGTGCACTAGTGGACGTTGGCCTGCACTTGGTTGTTTGAGTCTAGAAGTGCATGTGCATGAGACTCGTAGAAGCTAGTCCAGCCGATGTCTTTACTTGCATGCACTCATCACCTCCCAACCGGAGCCTCCCCTCTGCCAAGCTTCCTTGCTGCTCCCTCCCTCTCTCTTCAAAACCAGTAGCATTACCTCCATGCATTATGTGTATGAAGCACATGCAAACTCATGCACGTCAAAAAAAAAAAGAGAAACAACAAAACTTCTCTACTTCGGTTCTCTCACTCCGGTCGCCCATTCTCACTTGACCATTGCGTCATCGCGTGCCCCTCGGCATCCTCTTCTTATCCCTAGAATTCGCGGTCTCTTTTTACCGCGACTCAAAATGTTCCGCCGTGGCCGAACCGCATATACATCGTCGTTTCGGTGTCGTCTTTGATCCCCCGGCGATGTCATCACTGCCGTTAGCTTCGCCTCGCGATGCTCTACGTTGTGCTACCTTCTTTTGCCCCGAAACATCATCGGGTCATCGGTGCCACTATTCCCTATGCACTGTTTTGCGCACCGCCGCCACACCGGACCTCCGCCGGCGACACGACCACTACCATTGGGTCCGCCTCGCTCCCGGGATTCCATTTTGCTAGTTCGCGGCCGTCCTCTCTTCCCTCATTGGCGGCATCATTTTAACTCATCGCACTATTCATCTATGAGGATTTTCTATATTTCATGTGAAGGAAACTTTCGGATATTCGTTCTCCTTCATACGAAATCCAATTCCATCGATTCTTGGCTCTAAATTCATCTAAATTTAGCCCCTTCTGTTCGCTTCTAATTTTGTAATTTTTGGATTTTATTGGATCTATTGTATTTATTTGGCTCTTTTCGCGCGTGTAGATTCCGGCGTCTTGGAAGATTTCTTCGACCCGACGGCCGAAGACCCGCTCCTCGTCAACGAAGGCAAGTCGTAGGCCTTTGACCATGTTGGACCCATTTTACAAATGTATATTGTATTAAATTATCATGCATGGCTAGTTTTATTAAAAATGGTTTTGGGAGTAGATAATTACCAAATTGCCATTATGCCTCCTTGATGAATTGAAAATGAAATGTCTCCTTAAATGACATATATCCTTGGACACCTTAGGATGGTTAATACTAGTTGGACATAATTGTATACCAACTTGGGAGCGTAATATTGCTTAGACATGCTTTAGTTACCCGCGAGACTTTCGATCACATGTTCAATGATTAATTAATTTTGACTAATGGAACTATGGAACAGTGGTGTGAGGCCACTTTTATTAAAAGATGTTGTGCCATGGCAGGGATTGCCATTTGGTCGGGAATGAACAAAAATGATTTATGCTCGGGCTTGAGGTAGGAAGCTAGAGTGGGTGTGTGATGCACATTGGGTTGTGGTAGACTTGTCTGAGCAGCCAACTAAGGACTTAACTTTGCAAGTCATTGATCTGGGTCACCTCGTGCAACCATAAGTCCGGTATGGGACGGACCTGGCCAATTAATTAGGAAAGTTTTAGTCGGTTCTGTTGTGGTGTTTATTAGGCGCAAGAATTTGTGATGGCGAAACCTTAGCGGGCAGAACCGAGGCAAAATGGAACTTTGTAAAGGCCTTGTGATAACCACTTAGTCGCACACCCTCGGAAGTGTGTCAGACGGACATTACAAGTGAATTATCTCTTGTGGGTAAAGCTGTACAACCTCTGCAGAGTGTTAAAATCTATTCGAATAGCCGTGTCCCCGGTTACGGACATGCACAGTGATTTCGCGCAAGGTAGTATTTTCAAAAATGTGGTTTGGTTCGATGGAAGCGTTTGGTTGGAATGGTTGGGAAGTGAGCGGGATGTTCCTTTGTTGGATTCAAAAGAACTTGGTTATCTATGTATTATTCTTTTGAAATCACGCTTTGCCATCTAATTATTGTATTCTTTGTTAAACTTGCTTTACGCAAATTAACCATAAAGCCATCCTTGTTTAAGCCTGGCATGAATACTATGTGCATACATTTCTCTACGACTTGCTGAGTACTTTATGTACTCACGGCTTTATGCCCTTTGTTGATCAGTCCCAGCAGAAGGACCAGGAAATGTTGAGTACTATGAAGAAGGCTACTTTGAAGACTTTGCGATCTAGGTCACGTCCTCCACTCGATTGCCTGTGGGCATGTCGATTGGGCTCCACGTATTTTGAGATTTCCGCTGCCAGATACTCTATTGTTGCTAAGCCCTGTGAGGCTACTTTTGTAAGAACCTTGACCATAAGGTCTTTGTTGTTTTAAATAATATTACTTTGTCTGCTTTATTAGTTCGTTATTGAATGGTCATGATTACATCATTGTTGCAACTGTGCGAGCTAGCTACTGATCATGGGACTAGCTTGGTATGCACAGAGGGTCTCGGGGTTGTGTGAATCCCCGGGGTCCGACAATGCCCCTAGCTTGCTCCACAACAGAGCTGTAGTCACGTAGTGGAGTAGCTCCCAACACATCGGTACTCGAGGTGAGACCCGACGGAACCTCTTGGCTTTACGAAGATCATCGTTAGCTCACAGAAGGGACAAAGCGAACAAGTTGTTGGCCAGGCCTCATACTCGGCAATAGACCTCTTCCCCTGAGCAAGCGTCGTCAAGGCAACCTCCATCTTCTCAACAAAGAGTAGGGGTAGAACTTTCCCTTGGCTGATCAACAAAGTCCTCCCAAGTGGTCGGCCTTTGGTGGCGGTCCTCGAAGACAACACGCCCTCCCACCAAATATCGCTTGCCCTTTGGTGAAAGGCTACAAAGCGGACCCTCGATGTGAAGACATCTCTAAAGCTCCAAAGCGCCTCTCCATGTAGCGCAACCCGATCCATTTGCTTGGACCGGTGTGCCCAACCCATCAAACGGATCCAACCTCAACCCCATCCACTCTCGAAGTGACATCCGCGCCTCAGGAACCGGTGGATGTGCGATAGGAGCAACAACAGATGCGCGACAGCAGAGTGCCGGCGCTGTTGACGAAGAGCACGGATCTTTCCCACCAACTCTCTCGAAGAAAGCGGGGTCTCATCACGGACCCCAACCGAGGCGGGTCAACAAAGAACCCCTCACCATCGACTCATACGCTCAGGAGGTGGCTCCACGGAACCTCGCCCGCGGCCCCGACCTCCACGACCGCGGCCACCACGACCACGTCCTCTACCCCTCGGCATAGCTATCAACCACAATCAACAATACACAATGAGTTCAAAGGTCAAAATAAAATCATGCATCAATGAACAACATAACGGAAGCGTAAAACTATATTCGTACCTCTCTCTAACCTACTGTGCACTAGTGTGTTAAATTTTAGGTTAATTAACCATTAGCATATTTTAGTTGATTTACTAAAACTAAAACAAATTTTAACAATTTTAGTTTGCCCAAGTTGTTAATCTATTCACCACGGACCTAAAGCCCGCTCTGATACCAACTGTAACACCCTGACTCAAATTCGGCTCAATGCCCAGCCCACCGTGGGGCGGACCCGCCCACACATAGCACCCCACTTACACTTTCGTCCTCGCTTCGTGTAAAAGGGTTAACCCGGAGGTGCTACGTTTGGATCCAACAGGCATTATATACTACTACAACTCACTTGAGACAAGCAATGTGAGACTAATCCCACCACACAACTCCTTATGGGCCACATGGGCCACACTACGAGCAGGCCGGGGTATTACATTCACCCCCCCTTAAGGGCTAACGCCCTCGACAGCATACCGCATATGCGGCAAATGCCCAGAACCACCCCTCGGTACACGCGTCCGTGCGTCCAGTGCCGGCACATGTGCCATGTCATGTGTCCACTCTGGGCCCACATGTGCCATGCGCCATATGCCCGCGCCCCTGTCCCGCACGCGCCCGTGCAGCGAAGGTTGATGCTCTGATACCAACTGTAACACCCCAGCCCAACACTGAGCCTAGAATGCCACCACACTACTCTCTAAACTAATAATTATCGACACACTATAAAATTACAGCAGGAAAACAACAATAAACATATCCATGGATCACAAAAGAACATGCATAATTATGGATCAAACGATAATAAATAATCAAGGGGAATATAACCAGGTAAATAGTCCAAAATAGCACCAACCAATGAATCCAAATCATTAAAACAAATAGTCTAGTCCAAAACGTTGTCCTAAACTTTATTCAACCCCTAACATGTCCAAGAGTAATCCAATTTTGAATGAAAAGATTCTTATGGCAAATAATCATGTGTTGTCCATGTGCTCTACTCGCTCTCAATTAACGGCGCCCTCGAAGATCACCTAAAGACAACAAAGAGCAAGGGTGAGTCCACGACTCAGCAAACACATCCATAAACAACGAACAATAATAAATCAACAGCATTCAATAACTTCATTATCATCACAGGTACTTCTATTAATATTCTCATGCAGTTATCTTCTCTTTGATTCACATCCATTAATCTCATGTATCAATGCAAATCTAATCTACATGTCCACATGCACTTCTTTCGCGTATACCGGTATAGCATGAGTGAATGCTCGCGACAACATTCACTCTCAAGCCCGTTCCTCCATAAGGATCGGGGACCTCCTCCACTCCCGTGGAGTTGTGATCATTCATGATCACCTGCTCATATGCAAAGATGCTTATGTATGAAAATGCAAACTCCATCATAAACATCATATCCAACTTTTCATCATGATTGTCAACAAATATATAAACATACCAATCCCTTGTTTGCAATTAAACAAAATAAAAGCACAACAATAATGGTAATAGAAGATAAAGAATCACAGTGATCATCATTGATCGCTGTCTACCATGCACTTGCCTTTACTAGTTGCGACGCACGATTTGGCTAGAAGATGGCAACAAGCACGACGCCTCTCCTATATTAAATACACAAACTTCAATACAAGCTACAGCAACAAGAATAGCAATCAATATACTTCGCTCCTACCCGTCCCCAAATATACCCCGCTACTCCGGTACCGAATAGTTACCCATTGCTGTCTTGGTACTAAAACGAACGTAACTTTTGACTCAAAAGTCCGATCACGACAAACCACCCAGTTCTGGATTCTACACAAAATTCCCCTCATTTTCTTAGATTACAAGGTCTTCTAATTAAATCATCTAACCCTCCGTGTTTAGCCCAGAAAACCGATCTGTCCGCTTCGGAACAGCAGGTCTTACTAAATTCATAACTTTTGTTCTATCCAACCAAAATTCGAGTTCTCAGATTCTACAGAACCCTTAGACAATTATCTACATCTTTCATGTAGATCAAAAACTCTAATTAGTCGATTTACTATTTTTAATCTGCAGTCTACCAAAACAGCGCCGAAAGACGACACCCGCAAAGACAGCAGTCTTCCGAAAATCATAACTCGAATTATACTTGTCCGATTGACATGTTTAAATATTCTATAGAAAGATATCGAAATTATCTACAATTAACTAGTAGATGATATATCCAAAATTTGCCATTAAGGTACCCGAATAAATCGTTCAACAGAACAGCAGGCTAACAGACTCATTAATCGGCCCCTCGACTAAAAATTCTACAATCTTCTCTAATCTCTAATTAAATTAACAAAAAGAGGGCGAAAACCAGATCGTTACCACATGACGGAAACCCGGATCCCACCTTATTTCTCCTAATTATTCCTCTTTTCTTTCCGGCTTCTTCCTTGGTCTTTACCCCTTAGCATGCCTCCTGGTTTTTTTCTTTCCTTGGATTCACTTCGTTGCATGCAGAGAGCTAGTGAAGCACATCATGCATGCTTACAGCCGATAGCATGCAAGGCTAGATTACTAGCGTTGGCCTAGCCGAATGGCAGCAAGTGGCCAAGCGGCTGGCGTTGGACTTGCCGAAGCGTAAGCTGCGATTGGCGCACCGCGATGGCTTTCTCGTCGGGTGGCCTGTAAGAAGAAAAACGAAAAGGGGGTGGCGGCGCACAGAAACAAAGGAAGAAAACTAATAGGGTTTCTAGATCCCTTAATCCCCACGATCCTTTTATACCACGGCCCAAAAAAACAACTTCTCGTTTTTTACGTTTTTTTCTGTTTAATTACGCATAGGCCCTTACGAGGTTATTATTATTAATTATTTATTTATTTATTATTACTATTTATTTTCAGAATATTACATTCTACCCCTTATGAATTCGACCCGAATTCTACTCGCTGCACTACTAAAAAAACAACTACACTTGTTGAAATTAAACAACAAAATAATACATACCAGACATGAACAACTCCGGATACTGCTCGCGCATGCGAGACTCCAACTCCCAAGTCGCCTCTCTCTCGATCGATCGCCCACAAAGACCTTGACGTATACCAACGTCTTGTGCCTCAACACTCGCTCCGACCTCTCTAAAATGCGCACTGGATGCGACTCAACTGTGAAGTCTTGCTCAATAGTCAGCGGCTCCAATGAAATCTTATGCTCTGGGTCTCTCAAAAATTTCTCAAAGATCGAGACGTGAAACACATTGAGAACCCCACGCATGGACTCAGGAAGGTCCAGGCGGTAGGCTAACTTACCAATTCTTGCAATAATCGAGAACGGTCCAACGTACCTCGGACTAAGCTTCCCTTTGGTACCGAACCGAACAATACCTTTAGTGGGAGACTCTCTCAAGAGCACCTGGTCACCCACCGCAAACTCCAAGTCACGTCTCCTCACATCAAGATAGCTTTTCATGCGCTCGAGCCGCTAATGATTCTCGCCTCACCATGGCCACACGCTCAACGGTCTTCGGATCCAATCCGACCCAAAATTGCCTTCTCTCCAATCGCATCCCAACAAAGTGGCGATCCGCACTTCCGCCATAGAGAACCTCGAATGGCGCGGCTCTAATCTTCGAATGGTAATCGTTATTATAAGCAAACTCGCAAGTGGCAATCGGTCCTCCCAACTACCCTTCCAAGACAAAACGCACGATCGCAAAGATGTCCTCCAAAGTCCGAATAGTACGCTCGATCGCCCATCTGCTGCATGGGTGAAACGCAGACTAAGGCGGAGTGTGTGCCCAATGCACTCGCAGACTCTCCCGTAACTTGGAGACAAACTTGGCGTCCTCGTCGAAATGATGGTCTTTGGCACACCATGCGCCTCACTATTTCACGCACATAAATAGGAGCTAGATCACTCATTTGAATTTGTCGTGCGAATAGGAATGAAGTGCGCAGACTTGCTGAATCGATCCACCACTACCCAAATCGCATCCTTCCTTGCGGCGTGCGAGGTAACGCCACCACAAAGTCCATAGAGATATCATCCCAAGGCCACTGGGAACCTCCAAAGGTCGCAACAACCTGCGGGACGCTTGTGCTCGGCTTTCACTTGGCGACAAACACCACAAGAAGCCACATAATTAGCAATGTCCACCTTCATTCTTTTCCACCAAAAATTTCATTTCAGATCTCGATACATCTTAGTCTCACCAGATGAAGCGAGGTATGCGGAGTGCGATGTGCCTCCTCAGATGTCATCTTTGACCTCCGCCTTTGCGACGCAAAGGCGGCCTTTAAACCTCAAAGCACTAGAATCGTCCATGCTAAAATCACCCTCTTTACCCTCATCCAGACGCTTCCTAACCTCCTGTAATAACCGGTCACTCTGTTGTGCTTTCCGCACACGGTCTGGAATAGCTGACTCAAGAATCAACTGAGTCTCAACATGTGATGTGCCCGCATAACAATAGGATATACCCATGCGATCAAAATCAGCAATAAGACAATCTAGAGTAGCGGGAGTCGCCTTGCGACTAAGAGCATCTGCAACAACATTGGCCTTGCCTGGATGATACTGAATAGTAAGATCATAGTCCTTGATCAACTCCAACCACCTCCTTTGCCTCAAATTAAGATCCTTCTGAGTGAAGATATATTTGAGACTCTTGTGATCTGTTAAAATATCACAAGGCTCGCCGTATAGATAATGCCTCCAAATCTTGAGAGCAAAGACAACCGCAGCCAACTCCAAATCATGAGTGGGATAATTCTGCTCATGCTTCTTTAACTGCCTTGACGAATAAGCAATCACCTTACCGTCTTGCATGAGAACACAACCAAGACCTACTCGAGACGCATCTGAAAAGACTGTGAACCGTTTTCCTAGCTCGGGAAGAGTGAGAATAGGAGAGGTCACCAACCTCTCTTTCAAAGTGCGTAAAGCTCGCCACACTCATCACCCATCGAAATTTCACCCCTTTCTGAGTAAGCTGAGACATCGGTTTGGCGATGATAGAGAAATCCTACACAAAACGCCGATAATAACCAGCCAAGCCCAAGAAACTCCTCACCTCCTTCACATTAGTCGGCCTCTTCCAATCCACCACTGTGGAGACCTTACCAGGATCAACAGCAATGCCTTGAGGGTTAATCACATGACCCAGAAAACTCACTTCTAAAATCCAAGACTCAGCAAATACATAATAAAGCCATAGACAATAGTTTATTAACCATAATCAAAGTTATCATCATCATCCATTTAGTTAATGCCATTGTCATTCTCAAACAAACAAGCCATATTCCATATAGGTAAAGTTGCACAATTTAACAATTTACTTAGATATGCGAATGCACCAACATGCTCATGCTCATATGCATCTCATCACCGATACCAGATAGCGGAGTGTTCACCCGTCGATGACACACTCTATCCTTCACTCCCGTGAAGTCCCCACCAAAGTAGGATTTTATCTAGAGCTCTCCGGACTAGTCATGTATCTTTCTCACCGAACTCAACGGAATAGTTACATGACTTTCTCACCGACCTGGCTCATGCAACCCTTGTCACGATGAATGTAAATGGTGCGACATCTTTATTTATTCATCAACATAGTCCATCTCATTAACTCAATATCTCCTCCTCAGTATCTTAATATCATAATCTCATTCACTCAAGGTCATCAATATCATGTATAAGAATAAGCTGAATGAAAGCATAATAAATAGCATGATAAGTAACAACAATGATCATGGTGAACAACCCATTGTTAACCACTCTACCATGTACTTGCCTTCCGCATGTTGGACGAGTTAGGAGGCAACGACGAATTTCTCCACTCCCCGCCCCACCGCCTACACAAATATTTATTCAAATAAGAATAACAAGACATGATGTGGCTACAAGCGTTTTACCATAACCTCTATCTAATCAACATAACCAAAAACTCAAAATGACGAATTAACTAATCACCAATATCGCCCTTCCGATCAGCAATACGAGAAAAATCATAATTAAATATCTATAGCTCGAATGACTTGAAACTAGTGCTCAAATACTCTTAACGTAACAGGCTACGAAACTCTAGTTGGTGGGGTTCTTTGATTCGGCCAAACCAGTGGTCTAAACAACCGTTGAAAACAACTGACAGACATCTGTCCAGAATACAGCACAGCAGTAAAGAACACGGCATAACTTTTACTCTACAGATCCAATTGAGATGATATTTATCAACTCAGAAAGATATATTCAAGGGCTACAAAAACCTAGTTGGGTGGAAGTTCTGAATCTGACTCTAACTAGATCAAAACCGAGGGGAAAACCGACAGTTCCAACTTCTCAGGCAGACAGGACAGTGCGCGATTAAAAATTCATATCTCCTAACCCGTAAGGTGGAATCAAGTGATCTTAGTGCCAAAAGAAATATAACGACATCAGGAACAAAACTCTAGAAGACTAAAATACCAGATTCAGCATCTAAGTAAATCATAATGGCCCGACAAGAAAATCTGCCAAATCACGTCAGCTCCCTAGACAGTCGCGGTAAAACTTCCATATCTCCTAAACCGTAACTCCAAATCAGATGATATCGGTGCCAAAAGAAAGCTAACACCAAGGGCTACAACTTTCTAAGAGGTGAGAAGATCAGAAAACATACGGAACTTACCCAAATCTGATGAACAAAAGGGCTGGCGCAGGGGAAGGTGGAAGTGGCGGCTCCAAGTGGGGGAAAGGGGAAAAGAGGAGTGGGGCTAGGGTTTTGGGGGTGGGGTTCCCCCCCTTATGGCCGCCAAACACATGGGCTTCCCCACAGGCATGCCCGCGCCCAAAGTTGTCGAATAAAAGTGAAAAACCCCCTATTTTTCTCAGAATTTCTATTCCTTTCTTTGCATTTTTCTCCTCCGACTGAATCTCTAATTACCGATCCATTTCCGGGGTATTACATTCGACCCCGAATTCTACCAATGAAACGAATACACGATTAAAAATATCACGGAATTGCAATCAACGAATTAGCACATATCAGAAACGAACAGGTCTAAATACTACTCGCACATGCGAGACTCTCTCGGACTAGAGAAACCACAACACAAAAATGTAAAACGATGACTGACCTAACGCTCAACCTGAACTTTCTAGGTTCACTCATTAGAAGAGGATCGAAGGTAAGACCTTAATTCACGGTCAACGTCTTTTACTAAATTTCAAACTTTGAATGGCTCAGCTGCTCACTCAGCCCAGAATACAACAGACGTTGTGTACTTCGCGAATGAACCCAAGACGGACAAAACGATATGCTAACTTCCCAATTTCTGCAAGTTTCGGGAACGAAGAGAATCCAATTGGAAATAGAGAGTCCTCATCGCATCCACGCAATGCTAACTCTCCACCAAAAAAGGTAAAATCCCAAAATTTGACATTTCAACACGAAAACAAATCTATTTTCTAAATAGGCAGTTTACGAATGAACACCACGACAGCTAAAGAAGAAACCACTCGAATGCCCAAATTAAATACTTCTTTTGGTTTGTCTGAATTAAAATGAATCATACATGCCAACACAACGCCAACTCAGATTGCGGAAACAACAGTCAACAACACATAACTCAAACGAAATCAGGAAAACGCTTCACTAACCGAGGAAACATCCTTTTCCTCAGTTTCCCTTTTAGGAGTAAAACTTCTCTCGAACCTTGGAATTAGAATTCATCGCATACCACATGAGCTTAAACCTTTTAATTGAACATCCTCAAATTATGCTCAAACTGAAATACATCATTAACACCATTGTGAAGAGGCTCCATTGAATCCTCTAATTACTCTAGGCATGTCATTCTACTAATCAACATTAATTTGATTGAAGGCATCCAAAGCGCCACAAAATAGATCCCACACAGTCACATTACCTCTACTTTTCAAGAACAACTCAGAATCCTCAGTACACACGCTCATGTACTACATCAGAAAGATTCTATCAATGATCATTCCACTGCTCAGGAAACTCTATTATTCCACTTTCTTTACACACACTCATTGTGTGACCAAAGGTCTAGCATAAAAATGTAAAGCCCAGATTCAACCTCTAAGAATCTTACAATGAACTTCTGGTATACTTGATAGGAAATTCTTTGATCGGATAACTAAAATTCCTGGAATCCAAACAATATCCTCAATTATTAATATCAACATTCCTCACTAATCAAGTAACTGCCTAATGTGATTAGCTTCACCAAACTTGAACCCACTAAACCACACTATTCCATTTCACCCACACGATCTTAACATACACATTCGTAAGACTCTAACTAATTGACCAAGTTCTAAACTTTTGAATATTTCAATATTCCACCGACATGAACAAGGGTTCTTGAATTATAATTCACTACTGGTTTTACTAGTTGTAACAACATAATCAGTTTTACCTCAACGACCATCATTCCTTTTGGATCCAATTCTTTACAAGATTTATATCACAAAAAACAATTCTTCCTCCAATGCTCTTGAAATAACTTACAACATCAGTCTCACATCAACATATACTTGACCACTACTAACCGGATGCCATCAGATACCCTATAAGGTTTTGTAAAACAAATTGATGAAGTGGCAAATAAAATGTTTTTTTTCAGCACCCGGAAAAGAAATGTTTTCTTTTCGCAACAAACATAAGACCGGGAGAATGTTTTCTTTTCGCAACAAACATAAGACCGGGAGAAATAGACAAATAACAAGGATCTCGGAAAAGCAAAAGCGAAGACCACAATTGAGGGCACAAGTCCCACAAAAAGAGAATATGAAATCTCAAATAAAACAAAGCACCACTTTTGAAAATCGAGAAACTCCTATGGGGCAAAAATAGAAAGTTTAGGCACACTTCAAGTAAACTGCGAGTTACAAAACTTGACTTCGATCTCAAATACTTCTACTTCACTCTTTCTTTAACAAAGAAAGTAATTTTTTTTATAACGTCACGTTGCCCACTCAAACAAGAAAAGTTGTAAGACCAAATCACGTGAATCACTTAAGAACCAATAAAGCTTTCCAACAAGCCGCTTGCTCAATCCAATCCCGGCTACTACATAAACCATGAACTACAAAAGATCATGGATGCAAAACTTGAAAATTTTCATTTGAGCGATACCACGAGTGACGATCAAATTACCTTCTTTCTATAAGAATCGACAACACACTACCAATCTATTGCTGATAATCTTACTAACATCCGAATAATACATCGTTAACTAAAATTCATCATAGTCTACCCTTCCATTTATACAACTCTCTAAAACTCACCAAATTGTTTCATACTACTTTATCATCTCGTCCTCAAATCGAGAGTCCAAAGAAAAGCTTACAAACTACTACAACAACAACTTTATTTTAGCAGAGATCTACTACATAAATCAAAATGTTATACCAAAACCCTTTCATTATGGACATGCTATCGTCGACAATTCTACTATCCCGAAAGCATAGGCCACCAATTAAATCCACAGTTCAACTCTTATAGATGATCAACACCAAACGTCAACACACAATTGTTGCACTCCAACCACTGTTGTTATCAACTGGCTTCATCAAGAAATCTAGATGCTAACTACTTTCCTTTTCAAATCACATGAACAATCACAAATACATGTTCAACTGTCCATCCTCATATTCATATTTGATTGCAAAATCCCGACAAAACTTCCAAAATCATAGCCTTCCATCGATCAAAAAGTCTCAACAACTCGCAACCAAATTCGTCCAATTATTCTAGTTAAAATAACTATCTAGAAACTCCTTCCATAATATAAAATCATCTAGTATCTACAGATAAGATAACTCCAATACTAATATCCACTATGGTAATAATCTAGCATCTCCCCAACTTTTCCTTCCCACACAGTAAGATTAATCCACTGAGACCAACTAATCCAACAAGTTTAGCAAAACTAAATAATTTTAATGATCATACCAGTCATCAATGTTCTACAATTCTTAATAACTCCTTTTAATCCAATTAGGTATAGCCATACTATTAATCATAGTTCATCAAGAACTACCAGATGACACCATCAAGTTAATCAACTTTCCTTCCAAGGTTCTTGGTTAAGATTGATTATACACCACACTACAGACCCAACTTGATAACCCATACCACATCCATTAATTTATTTAATTACAACCTTTAACTTAACCACAACAAGACATCGCTAAAGGGTTTTAATATTTTCTTTTATAACAGAGAAGCATTCAACTTCAATACTCAAAATACCCAAAAGAAATACATTGGGTCAAAGCTTCCACATGTTAAAGGACTTGAAAAAGAAAACTTTCGTTATCCAAAATACCAAGCTAACAAATGAGTCATTTTTTTCCCAACAAGAAAGGCAGATCTCTCGTGAAAAGATCAACATAGCAAATTAACGGCTTTCACAAGAAACAACAACAGATCAACAGTCAGGAGAACAAATAATAACTTAATAGAACCAACAAAGACCAATGAAAATACATCAACTGCATTGTAAATACTAACCAAGAAAATTCATCAACCGCAACTATAACATGAATAATCAAATTCAAACTCAAGGAAGAAAACAACTTTTCTAAAGAAACATAACCTCAACACCTGTAACTAAGTTACCTGATGTAAACACTTCACCACTATCATACAACCAACAGTGATATAACTTGGCCATGCCTATGGCCACAACCACAATCTCTACCTCTCGACTATCATGACCCATAGCAATCACATAATCAAATCATAAGTAGTCAGAACCAATTCATAACATAAATCATCAATACAACATAACGGAAGCGTAAATGCGATACTCATCCCATTCCCATCCCATCATGCACCAAAGGTGTCAAAATTTTAAGTTAATTAACCATTATCAAATTTTGGTATATTTTGCAAGTCCTAAAACAAGTTTTAGCAATTTTAGGTTAAGCGAGTTATTAATCTATTCACCACGGACCAAGCCCGCTCGATACTAATCAGTAACACCTCAAAACCCAACATTGAGCCGGAATGCCACTAAACTACTATAACCATCTAATTTACATCAACTTACTATAAAATTTCAGCAAGCATAACAACATTAAAACCCATCCACGGTCGCATTAACACAAGCATAACACTATGACAATCATAGATAAATTAGACCTAGGAGCATAGCAAAATAATTAACCAAGATTAACATAAACCAAGCATCTATGGTTATTCAATACCATCATGTCCTAGACATAAATATTCATGTTATTCTAAAAGTTTCTCATGTCCAATGAATCAAATAATTGGGTGAAGTGCATGATTCCAAGTGTGCTAGCCCTTCCGAGTAAAACATCATCACTTTGGTCACCTAAAAACAACAATAGAGCAAGAATGAGTCCAAGACTCAGCAAATACATAATAAAGCCATAAACAATAGTTTATTAACCATAATTAAAGTTATCATCATCATCCATTTAGTTAATGCCATTGTCATTCTCAAACAAACAAGCCATATTCCATATAGGTAAAGTTGCACAATTTAACAATTTACTTAGATATGCGAATGCACCAACATGCTCATGCTCATATGCATCTCATCACCGATACTGGGTATAGCGGAGTGTTCACCCGTCGATGACACACTCTATCCTTCACTCCGTGAAGTCCCTACCAAAGTAGGATTTTATCTAGAGCTCTCGGACTAGTCATGTATCTTTCTCACCGACCTCACAGGAATAGTTACATGACTTTCTCACCGACTGGCTCATGCAATCCTCGTCATGATGAATGTAAATGATGCGACATCTTTATTTATTCATCAACATAGTCCATCTCATTAACTCAATATCTCCTCCTCATTATCTCAATATCATAATCTCATTCACTCAAGGTCATCAATATCATGTATAAGAATAAGCTGAACAAAAGCATAATAAATAGCATGATAAGTAACAACAATGATCATGGTGAACAACCCATTGTTCACCACTCTACCATGTACTTGCCTCCGCATTTGTGGACGAGTTAGGAGGCAACGACGAATTTCTCCACTCCGCCCCACCGCCTACAAAAATATTTATTCAAATAAGAATAACAAGACATGATGTGGCTACAAGGGTTTTACCATAACCCTCTATCTAATCAACATAACCAAAAACTCAAAATGACGAATTAACTAATCACCAATATCGCCCTTCGATCAGCAGTACGAGAAAAATCATAATTAAATATCTATAGCTCCGAATGACTTGAAACTAGTGCTCAAATACTCTTAACGTAACAGGCTACGAAACTCTAGTTGGTGGGGTTCTTTGATTCGGCCAAACCAGTGGTCTAAACAACCGTTGAAAACAACTGACAGACATCTGTCCAGAATACAGCACAGCAGTAAAGAACACGGCATAACTTTTACTCTACAGATCCAATTGAGATGATCTTTATCAACTCAGAAAGATATATTCAAGGGCTACAAAAACCTAGTTGGGTGGAAGTTCTGAATCTGACTCTAACTAGATCAAAACCGAGGGGAAAACCGACAGTTCCAACTTCTCAGGCAGACAGGACAGTGCGCGATTAAAAATTCATATCTCCTAACCCGTAAGGTGGAATCAAGTGATCTCAGTGCCAAAAGAAAGATAACGACATCAGGAACAAAACTCTAGAGGACGAAAATACCAGATTCAGCCTCTAAGTAAATCATAATGGCCCGACAAGAAAATCTGCCAAATCACGTCAGCTCCCCTAGACAGTCGCGGTAAAACTACCATATCTCCTAAACCGTAACTCCAAATCAGATGATATCGGTGCCAAAAGAAAGCTAAGACCAAGGGCTACAACTTTCTAAGAGCTGAGAAGATCAGAAAACATACGGAACTTACCCAAATCTGATGAACAAAAGCGGCGCGCAGGGAAGGTGGAAGTGGCGGCTCCAAGTGGGGAAAGGGGAAAAGAGAGTGGGGCTAGGGTTTTGGGGTGGGGTTCCCCTTATGGCCGGCCAAACACATGGGCTTCCCCTGGCATGCCCGCGCCCAAAGTTGTCGAATAAAAGTGAAAAACCCCCTATTTTTCTCAGAATTTCTATTCCTTTCTTTGCATTTTTCTCCTCCGACTGAATCTCTAATTACCGATCCATTTCCGGGGTATTACACATCACCAGCGAGGAAAGTGATGGCGACGTGAGCTAAGGGCTAAAATGGGACCTACAAGCTATTGCGCACTCAATGGCACCTCGGCGATGGCTGGGATAGTCGGTAGCGGCAGCGTGACAGGGAATAGCGAAGAAGAAGCTACGGTGAAAACGGCAATGTCGATATGCAACGCCTTTGGCAAAATAGCGAGCGCACTAGCTACTGGAGGTGACTAGCGCCATACCAGAGTGGAGAGAGGTCAAGGGGCTAGTCGGTGATGGTCCAACGATGAAGACCCAATGCGACTGTAACACCCTGGGTATTCGGAAGCCAAGATGTCACGCGAAACTAGCAAAAACTAAGAATATACAACAATACTAGGGTAATCAGGCTCACGCAACAATATTCCATCAGGGAACGACGATAAACGAATAACATTTTCATGGGAAGGAATGGAAAAAACTCATAAAACGACGTACAATAAACAAATCCAAAATTTGATTATTACAATCTGAAAAATTTATCAATTAGTTGACAAGACTGAAAGATAACAGTAATTATTCTGGTTTGATAAATGTAATGTGCAGCGTGCTGGACTACCCCACAAAAGGTCTGGCCTTCTTCCTCATTTACCTAAATAAAACATACAAAGCAAGGATGAGCCAAAGACTCAGCAAGTACATTAAACAAATAACCGAAACAAGAGATCAAGGTAATCAAAATACACATGTAAACACTTCTCTGAACATTTATGGAAATGCATGGAATGGGGTAATGCAATGAAGGAATGGACTGCTCACAACTTATACCGGTATAGTGAGTGACACACCCGTCGGTGTTCACTTAAGCCCGTACTTAACAAAGTCCGGAGACCCAAATGTCAGTATGAAGAACGTTTCACACGGTGTCCAAATCGCCCACATTGAAATGGTGGGTCTTACATGCCCATACTGGAGTTGATGGGTCTTAGCAAAATTCCACTCCCGTGGAATACCCACCGTAGTAGGATTTTGTCTAGAGCACTCCGGAATAGTCATGTATCTTTCTCACTGACCTCACCGGAATAGTTACATGACTTACTCACCGACCTAGCTCGTGCAACTCTTATCATGATGAATGTAAATGATGCAACACCTTTAAGTACTCATCAACATAATTCATTTCATTAACTCAGTATCTCGTTCGCATTAACTCAATATCAAAGTCTCAATCACTCAAGGTCATCAATATCATGTATAAGAATAAGCTGAACGAAACTATAATAAATAGCATGAACACAAACATACATCATTCATCAATGTAAAGGATTCAATGTACTTGTCTTTCGTGTTGCGACGTGTTATTAAGCAACGAAGGTGTTCCCACACGCGATGCCTCGCCGCCTACACAAGTATGTTCCCGAAATAAGAACAACGTGATAATACATTGCTACTGGTGTTCTACAATATCCCCTGACTTCCCAATATAACGTACAGACCCGTATTGAACGTAAACGTTTCAGCCAGATTACAGCTCTACCGGGAAGCAGTACGAGAAAAATCATAATTAAATACCCGTAACTCATAATTACTTGAAACCAGCACTCAAATAATCTTAACACACCAGGCTACAAAACTCTAGTTGGTGAGATCCTTCGATTCGGCCAAAACAGTGGCCTAAACAACAGTTGAAAATACTAACAGATATCTGCCCAGAATTCAGAACAGTGGTAAAGAAAATGATGTAGCTTTTATTATACTGATCCAATGGAGGTGATCTTTATCAACATGAAAATATTATTAAAAGGGCTACAATAACCTATTTGGGTGGAAGTTCTGAATCTGACTCTAACTAGATCAAAACCGAGGGGCAAACCGACAGTCCTCAAATCTCAGGCAAACAGGACAGCGCGCGATTAAAAATTCGTATCTCCTAAACCGTAAGGCGGAATCTCGTGATCTCGGTGCCCATGGAAAGATAACAACCAGGGCTACAAGACGCTAAGAGGGATGAACCTCCAGATCGGCCTCTAAGGTTCTCAAACTGGGTGTCCAATATACTGGACAGAATAGATCTATTACTGACAGATTTCGATTGAAACAAATTCAATCAAATTCGCATCTACCAGATTGACCAATGACCAAGAACGGCGATTGTTACCCTTGATGATCCCAGAGAGGCGATGAACGAGCACTTGGCGAAGATCATTCCCCTTCTCCTCTTTCTTCCTCCTCCCTTTCGTCCTCTTCTTTTTCCTTCCTCTCCTTCCTTTCTCCTCTTCTCCTCATCTTGGTAGAGCAACATGGAGGGGGGGGTGCTACAGTGCCATGCTACAGTGGCGGTGTGTACTGTAGCTATAGTATTTTAGGGTTTTCCCCCTCCATTTATACGTGGCCGGCCCCTCATGGGCCGCCTGGGCCAAGGCCCAAGGCCCAGGTTGCCGAAAAACTACAGAAATCCCTTTTTTCTTATGTCTAATTTCTCTTTTGAGTGCTTTGGTCCTTGTAATAAATCGGAGTATTACATTCTACCCCTTTAACAGGATTCGACCTCGAATCTACATACTGATCTACTCGAAAGTCCATGGTTGTTGTTATATGTGGATATCGTGAGGATATGTGCACGATCTCAGGATGATGAGTCAATTGGCAATGGCGTTGTTGGTTTGCAAAATCTCACGTTTTCGGGTTTGCTCCAAGGTTGTCAGACCACAGGCGGTCTGACCGGTGGTGTCGGGCGGTCAGACCGCCCGTGGAGGAGTCCGACCGGCCTTGGTGGCCGGTCCGACCGCAAAAAATGAAAATGGGTTTTTGGGGCTGAGCCAAAAATAGGTTGTGTAGGCAAGTTAGGGGAGTCTCCTGGATGTGGTCCCATAATTTTTGGAGCTCCCAGTCAAAAGTTCTATTCGTTTGAAAATTCCGGAAGGTTTTGGAATTTTGGGTTGAAATTTTGGCTAAGTCCTTTGGACCGGTCCGACCGCCGTTGTGGGAGCGGTCCGACCGGCATGAAATCGGTCGGACCGGCCCTGAGGGGCGGTCAGACCGGCAATGGCTTGAAGGTGAGCCAAGTGTTGCATTGAGTTGGTTTTGATTGTGTTATTATATGAACTTCAATGCTTTATTGTTGTATATTGCATTGCGGAACTGACGTGGGTCAAGTTGTGAAGAACTTGTTCCTAAACGGTTTGTTTGTCTATTGTTGTGTGTGGCTTGCGTGTCAACGACGTCAACGGTGAGTGGATCGACTACGCTGGAGAGCCGAGGTCCGTAACGATCGTGGGATACGTGAGGTCGTGTGACACAAGCATGGTGCAGATGGACAAGATGGATCGAACGGTGGTTCGATGCATACCGTTGGATCAAAGCGGTGCGGATATCGATCGTAGTCTCGGGAGGTTCCGATGGGATTCGGACAAGAGAGGCTTGGCGACGCGATGAGAACCCGTGATCAACCTACACGTGGTGAAGCGGCGATTGCTTCAAGAGTTATTTGTGTGTGTGGGTCCCATGTGTAAGTGACCCAAAAAGGAAACCCTAGCTCTCTAGTATAAATAGGAAGGGGGAGATGGAAAACTAAGCCAAGCATTCATTTTAGCCCCTTCTTCCTTTTCTAGGGTTTGGAGGGCGAGGAGAGGAGAACTAGGGTTTGGAGTGTGCTCCTTGTTGAGCTCTTGCCCTCCTTGGTGGAGAGGCTTTGTAAGCATCCTGTGAACTCGAACAATCTTGTGATGCTTAATTGAAAGATCGTTTGCTCCCTTTTGTGTTCTTCTCCCTTTTTGGATGATTTTGGTGCTTCCTTGATTCAAAGGTTCATACTTGGTCTCTTGGCCTATTTTATCTTGCTTTGATGTGTGGGATTACTCCTAGAGTCATCTAGATCATCAAACCCCCACATGCAAGTCTTGAATCAAGATTTTCATATTTCTAGGGTTTGTGCACTCCTTTGGTAAAATCTCGAGAGATCGATTCTCGAAGTGGATCCGACGGATCGTCGCTAGAAATAGGTCTCTAATATCATTAGGAGGTGTGCTCAAATTTGGTCAAGTTTTATTGGTTGAATCAAAAGTTGGATCAAATTTCGTTTTGGATTTGGGTGAAGTTTTTCAATACTCGACTCTACCGGTCCGACCGGTCCTTCAATGGCGGTCTGACCGCCCGTGTATTCAGACCGCTGGTTTGCCGGTCGAATCGTTGCCCACCGGCCGACCGCTAGTTAGTTGCCGGTCGATCATTGGTTGACCGTCGGTCCGACCGCCGTGGTAGCCGGTCGACCGCCACGATCCTCAAGAAGGAACAAGTGAGTTCTTTTCTCCGTTGTGTCGTGGTTGAGGGGTTTATCAAATCCAACACAAGGCTTCCGTTGTGTGCTTACTGATCTTCTTAGCTTTCATAGCTAAAGGAGTAAAGTTCGTGTTGGTTTTTGATTTAGGCGAGAAAGTTTTGAAAGCGCCTATTCACCCCCTAGTCACCTTTAGGTCCTACAAGTGGTATCGAGCCGGCTAGCTCTTCTCATAGATCTTAACCGGTCTTTGGAGCCATGGCGATCGACAAGTACTCAACCAAGCCACACATTTTTGAAGGAGTTGCCTTGCATACTTGGAAAGGCTCGTATGCAAGCATATATCGAGGCTCAAGGGCACGCTATTTGGCTAAAGGTGAAAAATCCTTATGTCGTGCCAGCCGATGACGATACGATCACTCCAGATGTGGAGGCCAACAGCAAGGCTCGGAATTATTTGATCCAAGGCCTTAGTCGATCTGAGTTTGAGCGTGTTGCTCACTTGCGGTTCGCTTCACGAGATCCGCGAACTCTTTGTGACTATCATAAAGGGTCCATCGCGATCAAGGAAGTGAGACAGAACCACTCAAGAAAGTATACTCAAAGATCGAACAAAGGCCCGTGAGTCTTTGGATGAGTTGTGGGAAGATTCTCTAAGATTCTTCATGATCTCCGCGCTGTTGACACGGTATTTCGAGTCGAGAATGCACGCCACCACGGGTGCTCTTGATGTGAAGGTCAGGGAATGAAGATCACTTCCATCAATGACAACATCACATGAGTGAGCTTACCATGGATAAGCTTTACTCGAGGTTGAAGATGCATGAGATTGACTTTATCTCGCGTCTCCCAAGACAGAGTCGATGGCATTAGTGGTCGACAAATCCAAGGGTTGTTCTTCGAGTCTCTTGATTGTAGCTCATCCGGTTTTTCATTATCCGCTTTACATTCTTTAAGTGATGAGCAACTAGAGAAACCGCCTGAGGATGACTTAGCCCTCCTTTCCACCAAATTCACAAGAGCGTATAACAAGGTGAGGAATAGGAGGAGAAGTGGACCTATCACATGCTTGAATGTGTTGAGCCAAACCACATTCGCTCCAGTGCCCCAAGCTAAAGGGCAAGGAGGAGAAGGAGACACGAAGACATCCCGTGAGAGGGATGCTAAACCCAAGAAGACAAACTATCAAAGTTTGTCACCGGTCCTTGCCGCTCTTGAGAATGTAAATATGAGCGATGTGGACTCGGAACGGAGGACGACGAGAGTGACTCGTGGCAAGAAGAAGGCGCATGACTTCACCGGCATGTGTTTCATGGCCAAGAACGACCACGACAAATGACTCCTCCAACAATGAGGATCCTTTAGTGATCCCGATGAGGTATGCCCTTCTATTGTCGACATGAAAAGGGCGTTAGTGCTTTTAATGTAAATTGCATAAGCAAGTGAAAATGATTAAGAAGGTGACATTATGATTGATAATTTGAACCTAAATGTTGTTAGGCTAAAATCATTAATCCCGATGATTTTTGTGAATCTGCACTAGCTTGCTTAATGACTTGACAAGCTTGAAATCTGCTCATTCCTCCGTCACTAATCAACTTAAGGATGCTCTCGATGAACTAGAATCTCTCAAGTCTAGTTACGCTTGCTTAGATGCCATTTCACTTGATGTGACCGCCATGGAAGCTATCCTTTAACTTGCTCAAATTGTGCTTTGCTTGAATTAAAACCGATAGCTCCTTAAAAGAATTGCAAAAATTTGATGCTAGTCACATGCTCTTATTGTAAGAATAATAAGATTAAGATGCAAGAGATGAAAGAAATGCTAGTTTACTCTAGAGTTGCATCTTATGAAAATTGTCCCAAGCTTACAATTGAGATTGAAGCCTTAAACAAGACCCTTGAAGAAAAGACTAAAATTAAAAGATCCATGTCTTTTACTGCTTCTAAGAAAGTTATTGATTCTAACTCTTGTGCTTTAAATGCTGAAGTTGAAACCATGATTAATCGATTCAAGAGGCATTTAGAGTCAAATTTAAGGAGCAGGTTGAATAGGATTAGAGAATCCTATTGTGTGTCTTGTGAGGCCTTCAAAGTGGAAGTGGCCCTTCTTAAGAGTAAGAACAATGAGGTAATCAAGTCTAGCAAGTGCACTAGATGTGAGGGTTTAATGAAACAAAATGATTACCTCAAGGTGACTCTTGAGAAGTTTTCAAGTGGGAAAAAGAAACTCAACATGATTCTTGATCAATCCAAGGTGAGCGTGAAAATAGTGGTCTAGGTTTCAATCCCTAGAGCATTCCAAGAAAAACCCACCTAGGATTGCTAGAGTTGTGAAGAATGGTTTGTTTGAGCTAGAACCTCCTAAGCCATCCGGGGTTGTTTTCAAATCCGCTGGTTTTGCTCAAACTCTTTCTGGCAAGAAAGGTGCTTTCACTCATGCTGTACAGGCCTCTCAAAAGGTTCAGTACCATTGCACTTTACGCAAGAAAGAAGGCCATCTTGTTGAGTTACGCTCCGAGAGCAAAACTTGAGAGAAAAGAGAGGATGAGCGTCCTAAGATCCATTAGAGGAGTCCCTTCTCCAGCTGTAGTCTCTAGAGCTAGGCAGCCTGTTTATCGCACCACACATAGGCCTAGATTTGTAGAGAACTTTGTAGACTCTTTTGGTGGGTCTAGGCAGCATGTTGGATTAGGACATCGTGAGGAGAGACCACGGGTAGCACCTAGACAGGGGAGTATCGATTTTTGGTAGATCGTTTTGAGAGGTCTAGGTGGTCCTCATGTGCATTCTTGTGATTTTATTCCTGATCATGTTTCTGCTACTTCTACTGCTGCTCCTAGACATCGTGCTTCTCAGTACTGGATCCCTCGATCATTTATCACTAACCCCAGTACTGAGGCACGGATGTTTTCTGATTGTGCTTTTTAGGTCCGTCGTGCGAGGAAGGAGGACATATGGCTTGTTGACTCGTGTGTTCTCGACATATATTGGAGATTCTAGATGGTTCTCCTCCTCACACGTGCATCCGCAATGAATTGATTACATTTGGGGATGCTTCTACCGAACCGGATCGCAAAGGGCACCGTGGCGTCAACGACAAGTTCATGCTAAAAGGCGTCGCTTTGGTAAGTAAGTCGAGGTTTAATCTTCTATCTGTTTCTCAGCTGCTTGATGAGGGTCTAGAAGTGAGGTTTAAGAGAGGTGAGTGAAGAGTTCTAGATTCCTCAGGTGAGCTTGTTTTTGAGATCTCCAGATTTGAGAAGATCTTACGTGCAAATTTCAGATGTCTTGATTTCACCCTAGGTGTCTTGTAGCCTCCGATTCTCATGACCTTGTTTTGTGGCATCGTAGACTTGGGCATATAGGTTTTGATCATTTGTCTAGAGTCGGTTGCAAGGACTTGATTAGAGGTTTACCTAGGTCAAGGTCATTAGAGATCTTGTTTGCTCACCTCAGTAGACATGGTAAGATGGTGTCCGCTTCCCACCCACCTCTTACTTTGGTAATGACTGATGGACTGGACGACTTCTTCACTTAGATACTGATTGGTCCTTCTAGAGTTCATCATTTGGTGGGAAATGGTATGTCTTTGGTGGTTGTGGATGATTACTCCGGTATTCATGGGTTTATTTTCTTGCTTCTAAGGATGAAGCATTTGTATTCTTTAGAGATTTGGTCCTTAGAATTGTTGTTGATATACCCGAGCTTTGAGAGCCATTAGGAGTGACAATGGGATGAGTTCAAGAATTCTTCTTTTCTACCTTTCGCTCCGATAGGGAATTGAGCATCGTTTTCTTCTCCTAGAGTTCCTCGTGAGAATGGTGTTGTAGAAAGGAAGAACAGAACCCTTGTAGAGATGGCTCGGACCATGCTAGATGAGCATTCTACTCCTAGGAGATTTTAATGAGGCGATCTCTATTGCTTGTTATATTTCCAACGGGGTTTTCTTGAGATCGTGGTTGGAAAGACTTCTTATGAGCTTAGATTTGGTCATTCTCCCAAAGTCTCTCATTTCAAGATTTTTGGTTGCAAGTGCTTCATTCTTAAACATGGCAATCTTGATAAATTTGAGTCTAGATGTTTTGATGGCATATTTCTTGGTTATCCTGCTCATTCTCGTGGCTATCGTGTTTTTAATGTTGACACTAACAAAATTGTTGAGACTTGCGAAGTCACTTTTGATGAGGCTAGTCCAGTACTAGACCCGATGCTTGGTACAGGTTCCCGAAATTCAAGGAAGCATTTTAAATCGATGATGATTACGAGGATGAAGAACCAAATCATCCTCCACCGCTTCGAGAGGGTGGAGAGCACTGCACTACTACGTCGGTTTCAATTGAGCGACCTCCTCCTATCCCCACCGACGATCCGAGTGGCTCTGCTCCTACCTCCACAACTCATGAGGTAGAGGCCACGTCGCATCAGAGCACCACTTAGCACAAATGGCGACAACATCCACTGAGCGGATGATTGGGGATCTTCAAGAGCGAGTCACTCGCTCTGTGTTTATGTCTCCCGATTCTCATGCACATTCTCGCTTTTGTCGCTTCTTTGAACCCGAGATATCACCCATGCTTTATCCGATGCCTCTTGGGTCAATGCCATGCATGAAGAGCTTGAAAATTTCGAAAGAAACAAAGTCCTGTTTTTAGTTGAGCGACCTTTCGATTCTCATGTTATTGGAACAAAATGGGTTTTTAAAAATAAGCAAAGTGAGGATGGTTTGGTTGTTCGCAATAAGGCTAGACTTGTAGCTCAAGGTTATTCCTGTAGAGGGCTTAGACTTTGAGGAGACCTTTGCTCCAAAGAGCTAGATTGGAGGCCATTCGCATTCTTTTAGCATTTGCAACATCCAAAGGTTTCAAGCTTTTTCAAATGGATGTTAAAAGTGCTTTCTTGAATGGTTTCATAGAAGAAGAGGTCTTTGTCAAGCAACCTCCCGGTTTTGAAAATCAAAATTTCGAATCATGTTTTTAAACTCTCTAAAGTCCTGATGGATTGAAACAAGCTCCTAGAGCTTGGTATGACAGCTTAAGAGTTTCTTGCTTGAAAATGATTTCAAAATGGGAATGGTTGATAAAACCTTGTTTACTCTCGTGCATGGCGGTGATTTCTTGTTGGTTGATTTATGTGGATGATATTATTTTGGTGGTTCCTCTCATGCTTTGGTGTCTAGATTTTCAGATTCAATGAGCGGTGAGTTTGAGATGAGCATGATGGGAGAGCCGACATTCTTCCTTGGCCTACAAATCAAGCAAGCGAAAGAAGGCACCTTCGCTCACCGAGTAAGTATACAAAGGACCTTCTTGGCGCTTCAATATGGGAAGCAGAGGCCAATGTCTACTCCCATTGCTACGACCACCGTCTTTGGACCACGATGAGGATGGAGAGTCCGTGGACCGTAAGAGTACCGAGATGATTGGCTCCTCCTCTATCTTACAAATACGAGGTAGGACATACAATTCGCCGATGTCCGTGCGCTCGATTTCGAGCTTCCTCGTGCTTCTCATCGTCAAGCGAGACGCCGCATCTTCAAGTATCTTCAAGATACACTTGACTTTGGACTCGTATTCTTCTTCTTGGCTCTTTCAATTCGAGCATTTTCGATGCCGATTTACTGGGTGTAGAGTTGATAGGAAGAGTACTTACGGCACTTGTCATTTCTTGGGCACATCTCTTGTTTCTTGGTCTTCTAGAAAAGCAGTCTTACATTGCCTGATCTGGAGGCCGAGTATGTAGCCGCCGATGGTCGCTCTCGTGTTCTCTAGATTTTGTCCACGCTGCGAGACTATGGGTTATCTTTGGGAAGTGTTCCTCTTTTCGTGACAACACTACGCAATTAATATTGCCAAAACCCAATGCAACATTCCAGGACTAAACACATTGACATTCGATTTCATTTTACGAGAGACCATGTTGAGAAAGGTGATGTTGTGCTTCACTTTGTAGAGTCCGAGCAACAACTTGCGATATTTTCACTAAGGCTCTTGACTCTTGGCGTTTCTTTGCTTATGGGAGAGTTAGGGTTATTAGTCCTATTGGGCTGTTTTGAGGGGGAAGTTGCTCTTTTTGCACTCATTGTATCATAATGCATGTTTCAATTTATTTCTCTTGCATTGTATAGTAAAATTAGTGGAGCTTTGATTATTATCCTTGTATGACTTAATTTCATCTTCTATACCTTGTCATATCAAGTGATAGTCTGCTAGACTTCTTTTATGGCTCTTCGTGTTTGTCTTAGCCTTTGCCTTGCTAGCTTTGTATCTGTGAGAAATTTGAATCAAATCATGTCCTGTTGGATCTTGTGACTAGTTTTGCTCTAGTGATCCTCTTATGATTCTCGCCATGTCTTACAAAGTTGAATTGAGTCTTGAACTTATTACGAGTTGAAAAATGAGCTTTTTATCTTATTAAGTCAAGCATATGAAAAATGAGATTTTACGTGCGAAAAAGCGATCTCACCAATCCTTTCTCATGAGACGGCTTGCCATTGCACTAGGCATGAACTCGGGGAGTTTTGGATGACCTAGATCATTCTCTTAAGCTTATCGCTTGAGATGGTCGCGGCAAGGCTTGAGATCTAGCACA
Source organism: Hsuehochloa calcarea (assembly GCA_036346395.1). Taxonomy (NCBI): domain Eukaryota; kingdom Viridiplantae; phylum Streptophyta; class Magnoliopsida; order Poales; family Poaceae; genus Hsuehochloa; species Hsuehochloa calcarea. Next base: position 32,812,023 of record CM070610.1, read on the forward strand.
GCAAAAAAAAGGAAAAATGATTTGCCCAAAAAGGGGCTAAGTGCTTGAGTTTTGCTTCAAAAGAATTCTCTTAATGCTCAAAATGCCTCAATTCTTGTTTTGAGTCTCTTTCTACTTATTTTTGGTTGCTTGGAGTGAATCTATGATATTGAGCAACCTTTCATGATTTTAATTTGTTAATCTCGATTGTTGCTATCTTGGTTTTAGCTTTATAAAGACATGTTTTGCCATGATTGAATATAGCGTCTACTCTTTATATGGCTTGGTATATTACTTGTCTTGTCTCCATGTATAATGGTCATGGCTCCTTTTACTAAAGTTCAAAATAAAGTCATTCCTTCATGCTCTTTCTTTTTCATGCATCTTGATGAATTCATTGTCAAAGGGGGAGAAAGATTGTGAAGAAAATGATGTTGGAGCTTTTGGTTTCATGTTTCATACTCAAGGTTAAATATAAAAGAACTTCATAAAATAAAATTTTGAACCTTTTGAAAATTTGTGATCATAGTGAGTTAAGTCTTGTGGTTCTATTGCCTTTTCCTGATTTCATTTGCAATTGAAAAATACTCACAATGATCAAAGGTCAAATAGAAAAATTGCCTTTCATTTGGACCTAAGTGAGATTTTTGGCTACTTTCTGGAAATTGAATCCTTTGGTGCCTTCATTGCCTTATCTCACTTGCCTATACTATTCTGAAGCTAGCTTGGTCGGTTCCTAAGCTTTTTCTTGCTTATGGACCAAGTTGTGCCTTTATGCGAAAACGGCGAATTTTTACTTTTCATTTCGAAAAACCATATTTTCTTGAAAATTGCCAATGTGTTCATCAAGGGGGAGATTGTGGATATCGTGAGGATATGTGCACGATCTCAGGATGATGAGTCAATTGGCAATGGCGTTGTTGGTTTGCAAAATCTCGCGTTTTCGGGTTTGCTCCAAGGCTGTCAGACCACAGGCGGTCTGACCGGTGGTGTCGGGCGGTCAGACCGCCTGTGGAGGAGTCCGACCGGCCTTGGTGGCGGTCCGACCATAAAAAATGAAAATGGGTTTTTGAAATTTGAGCCAAAAATAGGTTGTGTAGGCAAGTTAGGGAGTCTCTGGATGTGGTCCCATAATTTTGGAGCTCCGGTCAAAAGTTCTATTCGCTTGAAAATTCCGTAAGGAAGGTTTGAATTTTGGGTTGAAATTTTGGCTAAGTCCTTTGGACCGGTCCGACCGCCGTTGTGGGAGCGGTCCGACCGGCATGAAATCGGTCGGACCGGCCCGAGGGGCGTCGACCGGCAATGGCTTGAAGGTGAGCCAAGTGTTGCATTGAGTTAGTTTTGATTGTGTTATTATATGAACTTCAATGCTTTATTGTTGTATATTGCATTCATGGGGCGGCGTGGGTCAAGTTGTGAAGAACTTGTTCGGAAACGGTTTGTTTGTCTATTGTTGTGCGGTGGCTTGCGTGTCAACGACGTCAACGGTGAGTGGATCGACTACGCTTGGAGAGCCGAGGTCCGAACGATCGGGATACGGGTGAGGTCGTGTGACACAAGCATGGTGCAGATGGACAAGATGGATCGAACGGGTGGTTGATGCAATTTGGTTGGATCAGCGGTGCGGATATCGATGCGAGTCTCGGGAGGTTCCGATGGGATTGGACAAGAGAGGCTTGGCGACGCGATGAGAACCGTGATCAACCTACACGTGGTGAAGCGTGCGATTGCTTCAAGAGTTATTTGTGTGTGGGTCCCATGTGTAAGTGACCCCAAAAAGGAAACCCTAACTCTCTAGTATAAATAGGAAGGGGGGAGATGGAAAACTAAGCCAAGCATTCATTTTAGCCCCTTCTTCCTTTTCTAGGGTTTGGAGGAGAGGAGAGGAAACTAGGGTTTGGAGTGTGCTCCTTGTTGAGCTCTTGCCCTCCTTGGTGGAGAGGCTTTGTAAGCATCCTGTGAACTCGAACAATCTTGTGATGCTTAATTGAAAGATCGTTTGCTCCCTTTTGTGTTCTTCTCCCTTTTTGGATGATTTTGGTGCTTCCTTGATTCAAAGGTTCATACTTGGTCTCTTGGCCTATTTTATCTTGCTTTGATGTGTGGGATTACTCCTAGAGTCATCTAGATCATCAAACCCCCACAAGCAAGTCTTGAATCAAGATTTTCATATTTCTAGGATTTGTGCACTCCTTTGGTAAAATCTCGAGAGATCGATTCTGAAGTGGATCGATCGATCGTCGCTAGAAATAGGTCTCTAATATCATTAGGGAGGTGTGCTCGAAATTTGGTCAAGTTTTATTGGTTGAATCAAAAGTTGGATCAAATTTCATTTTGGATTTGGGTGGAGTTTTTCAAGATCGACTCTACCGGTCCGACCGTCCTTCAACGGCGGTCCGACCGCCGTGTATTCGATCATTGGTTTTGCGGTCGAACCATTGTCCACCGGTCGACCGCTTGATTAGTTGCGGTCGGATCATTGGTTGACCGTCGGTCCGACCGCCCCGTGGTAGCTTGGTCGAGACCCGATCCTCGATGAGGAACAGTGAGTTCTTTTCTCGGTTGTGTCGTGTGGTTGAGGGTTTATCAAATCCAACACAAGGCTTCCGTGTGTGCTTACCGATCTTCTTAGCTTTCATAGCTAAAGGAGTAAAGTTCGTGTTGGTTTTTGATTTAGGCGAGAAAGTTTTGAAAGCGCCTATTCACCCCCCCTAGTCGCCTTTCCGGTCCTACATTATATAGTTTGTTCTGGTCCGCTGCTGTGTCTTAGCGTGTGTTATAATTATTATTCAGGTGGTGGACTGGTACCGGAGCACCACCTTCTGTACATCCCTTGTTCTCTCGTGGTTAAGGCAAGTATAATGATGACTATAATATGTATTATTGAATGGCAATGTTTGGTATATATTATGAGTACTTGTGTTTTCATGTTTGTGATGATGATGGCATAATTGGTATTGTTCATGGTTGCTAGAGATATGAATCACGTGTTATTCATGGTTGTTGGTCTATGGTTATGCGATTTTGGAGTAAGAATAGGTTAGTCATATGCAATGTTGTTGTGGATGCATAATTGTATTACTTTGAGAATTCATACATATGCATTAAGTTGGCTTACTGAAGTATTGGTCATGTGAGGACCAAGCAACTCTTGAGGTCCCCGTTATGTTAATGACGGGCTAAAGGTTCCCATGCTTGAAGAGCATGGGCTCAGGTCCCCATACACGTGGAGTATGGGCAAAGGTCCCTGTACCAGATGTTACAGGCATGGGTGTGCATCGACGGATGCGCACTTTGCATTACCGGTAAAATGCAAAAGGGAAAGGGAAAGAGAAAGACCATGTTGAGCATATTGCATAGCATACATGTGTAAAGTGATTGATATGTGGTTTTGTGAAGTATGTTGATGAGTTACATGCTTGTATGTTGTTGATGCCATTTATTATATTTGCTGAGTCTTTGGACTCACCTCTTGCTTTTGTTGTGGTTTTAGGTACCACTTGCAAGAACGGGATGCATGGGAGGGAGTAGTGTTGCTTTGGATGCATTCACTACCACACATTCTTTTAAAGATGATTATCATTTAGATCGTACCTTAATAATAAGCAATCTGTTTAAGGATTAATTTTGGCTATGCTTGAATGCATTGGAATATTGGTAATAATGAGAGTAGTAAATTTTAATTATGCTTGCTTATGCATTAGCTCAATAGATTATTTAAGAATGCATTGATGAACTTTGGATGTTGAGATATTGATAACAGTATATGCATCTGTTGGAACCTCTGGTATACTTAATTATACAAAGGAGGTACTGCCGAAATTTAGAACTATGCCTTACATTTATTGTTAATCATGTTTATTTAGTAGCATTCCAGGCCCCTGATGGGTTGGGGTGTTACAGTTGGTATCAGAGCGGGGTTTAGGTCCGTGGTAAATAGGTTAGTAACTTAAATAACTTGATTTGCTAAAATCTGTTAATGGTTTATTAACTTAAAACTTGACACACAGTGCACAGTAGATGGGAATGCCAAAATATTGCATTTACGTTTCTGTGATATTGTATTGATGATTACTAGTATGAATTTAGCATGATTGCTAATTAATTGATTATCCTGGGTTATGTGTAAGGATGGCTGATGTTGAAAGGTTGAGGTCATGGTTGTGACCCCGGGCTTTACCAGGTTACACCACCGTTTGTAGTAAGAGAATAGTGAAGTGGTTACCTCGGATATCTTAGTACAAGCGTTGAAAGTTATTATCTGTAGAAAAGTTGCTCTCTTCGTTGAATTTGAAATTTGATCAACGCTAGCCCAATGGTGGCTGATGAATTTCCATTGGGTTATTAGTTCATTGCGGTTGATGTTCGATTTGAGAAAGGTTGATGTGTTTCCATTGGTTTAACTTGTCTCTTAAAGCCACTATTGTTTCACCAATTGTTGAATTACCCTTACGAATGGTGAAGTTGGTTAATTGTCAAGGTTGACCTTTGTATTGGAGTTTTGTCTTTCTTATTGGTAAACATGACCCATTTATTTCGCTTGATGATTTGGATAATGAAGGTTTGCTTTTCAAGTCTTTTAGTATGTGGAAGCCTTGATTCAATGTAACCCTTTTGGGTATTCTGAGTGTTGAAGTTGAATGGTTCCCTTTTATGAAAGAAAATGTTAAATCCTTTAGCGATGTATTCTCGTGGTTAAGTGAGAGATTACAATCAAAGAAATTAATGGATATGTTATGGTTATCAGCCTGGGTTTGCAATGTGGTGCATAATAAATCCTAAAGAGTACCCTTGGAAGTGAAATTGAATAAGTCGATATTGTCTTCTAGTAGTTATTGATGAGCTGTGAATATGAGTGTGACCATACTTGGTTGGAATCAATGGAGTTATTAAAAGTGTGGAACATTGATGAAATGGTTGATTATTAGAATTGTGTAGTTTGCTAAACTTGTTGGATTATTTGATCTAGATAGGCTAATCTAACCGTGTAGAATGAGAGACATAAGGATTTATTCGGCTGTTGTCTCAGTAGATAATGATATGGAATTTTCTTTGATTGGCTACTTGAAGATCTTATGTATGCCCGAGGGAATACAAATAGAGAAAGGACCATAAATTCGTCTATGATTGGGTAATCATCAATGAATTATGATAACCTCCAGATTGGAATTAGTGTGTACTAAATTGGTATGAGTATTCCTATTAGGTGAAGGGTTGAAATTTAAAAGTGATTTATTCGGGTGTGAGGATGACTTGTGGCTGCATGCCCTTGTTAAAAGAGGTTTACTTTGATAGTGTGATTGGTGTATCATATAATCTCTAGGACAAGTTGACCACTGGAATCTTATTGAGATAACAGAAATATGATGAAATAATCTATTGAGTTCCTTTAGAAGGGTCTATGATAGGATTCAATAGGTGACCTGTGTTTGTATGATGATGAAATTATCGGATTAAAACCTAACAAAACTCACAAGAAAATAACAGATTGAAACTAGGGTTTGGGATTTTTTGTGTTGTAATTTTCGGTTTAATGGACTATAGGACAGAAAAATGAAACTAAACTAAGGGTAAAAAAAACTCTCACCGAGTAAACCTAGAATCTGATACCATATGATACGGGGGATGCCCGATCTTCTCAGTGAGTAACCGTGGATAACTGATGCGAAGTAGACGATGTCGCTAGCTGAACACTCGCGCTAATGCACGAACCCTCAACTCTTTGGAATACGCCCAAAACACACCGGATAGTTGATCGTCGCGAGACCACAAACGACGATCGCCAAGTCCCCAATTCCCAATGGAACGACGGCTTGACCTTGAATTGCAGAACGAATCAATGGATCGCCTAGTCCTCTCTCAAAGTCGTCGCATGAACTCTGGTTTCGAAAGAACAAGCAATAGCTATGTTTCTATTCTTATGCATAAACTGGTCTGAGGTTACAATGGGGGTCTAACCCTCAATATATAGTACCCCTTCACCTCCTCATGGCTGGCCAAGAGGCCCTACTCCCACTCTAATTCGGAATTAGAACTCGTACTCCAATTCCGACTCAATCTAAAACAAAAAGGAAACTCGAGTTTTACAACCGTCATATTGTTTCGGTCATATCTTTTGACTCCGAAGGAATTTCATAGTGCGTGAGCATCCGTTGGATCGGGCTTGAAGTTAGCTTTCCAACAAGTCTGAAAACACCCCAATCGGACTTCGTATGAGAAAGTTATGACCTTTTTACTCCGGACTGTCCTGCTGATTCCGAATCCGAATTTGAGGCTGATTCCGAATCCGAATTGAATTCTGAGTTGATTCCGAGTTTGAATTTGGTTGGGCTTGTGGAAGTTTCGAATTTGACTTGGATACTTGGGCTTCTCCCCCTTGCTTGTCCCCCACGAGCTTTTCCTCCTTTACTTTGGCTCCGGCGTCCCTCTTGGTTCCGAAGGCTTCAAAATGTTCAAACCTTAGAATGCACAAAACATTTGCATGAGGTAGAATCCAATTATGATCAATGACAACAGAAGATTCATTAAGAAACAAAAGCACCTGTTGATTTAGAAGTTTAGCTTTAGCTCTTGTTAGTGGACCAGCAAGCACTTCTGCACTTGTATTACTTGTAGCCTCACTTATGGCTTGGAGATCAATATGTGTATCGCCACGAATAGGAGGAAATGTATAAGTGTTAGAGATGCCCTCATCAGGGAGGGCACTCTGGAAGTCCACTATGGCTGTTTGTTATGCGTTTTCTTTCCGTGCCTCGATTTCACAAAATGGAGCTGATGGAACCCGCCATAATGGAAATTTTCACACCTGCTCGGAACGATTCCAGATGCACGCCGAAATGAGGGAGGGCACTCTGGAAGTCCACTATGGCTGTTTGTTATGCGTTTTCTTACCGTGCCTCGATTTCACAACATTGAGCTGATGGAACCCGCCATAATAGAAAGTTTCACACCAGCTCGTAATGATTCCAGATGCACGCCGAAATGAGGGAGGGCACTCTGGAAGTCCACTAAGGCTGTTTGTTATGTGTTTCTTTCCGTGCCTTGATTTCACAAAATAGAGCTGATGGAACCCGCCATAATGGGAAGTTTCACACCTGCTCGGAACGATTCCAGATGCACACCGAAATGAGGGAGTGATGGAAACGAGGTGTCCGATCTTTCGATGAGATTGATAACTATCGATTTTGGTAGAGGTGACTCTCACGATCCGACTACAACCGTACGACGACGCTTGCGCCTTAGCAATCGCTGAACCAACTCCGAAGTGTTATTGACCTCGCTGGAGGCGTGATCAACCTGAACACGAAGTTCAATCCCTGCGAGCAATCGAAGAACTAGCAAGAATAAGACATAGGCAATCTGATATTACGAATATGAAGGAAGCATAAATTGTATTGCGAATAGCAAAGATGGGATCCTGAAGCTGTCTTGACAGGTGGTCGTTCGACACAACTGAAGAATAAAGTTTGCACAATGGCTAAACCTAAACTCAACGAAATCCGAGTTCAAGCGAGGGAGACGGCGGCTCCTATATAGGGGAAATGACCAGGGGTGCCGGCCAGCGAGGTGGACTCACGCCCTAGGGTTACAAGGCCCGTGGGCCAAAGTAGAGGTGGCGCAGCACCCTTCGACTCGGACTCTGATACGGATACGGACTCCTTTGATAATTTCGGCCGGTTCGGATAGAATTTGATGATGAGGTTGGATCCGTTAGAAAGTAGACTTGATAAGCTTTCCACGAAGTCCAGAAACGCCCGAAACGGAGTCCGTATGAAGAAGTTACGCCAGTTTAAAGTTAGTGCTGACGCCGTAGTCCGAATCTGACTCCAGAACGAGCCCAGCTCGAACTCTTGCTTGTCTTGGACCCAAAGTGACGTGATCATCTCCATTATGCCTTCCATACATCTCCACCACTCCGCATGCCTCTCCATGGTCCTTTCCCATATTCCTAAGCATAATTAAATCACTTGCATTAGGTAGCGGTCTATTCTCAGTAGTATATAATCCTAGGAACGAATTCACCTGATAATTAAGTTGGCGAGCACGAGCTCGGCTAAGAGGTCCTTGTACTGGTTGTGGTTGAGTTGTGTGTGTAGGCACGGTTATATCCATGGTAGGGATGTCCTCGTCATCCTCCCCTTCTTGCATTTGAGTCGTCCTCGACTCAAGCTCATCCTCTTCCCCCAAGTATGGCTTCAAATCTGCAATATTAAATGTGGGACTAACCCCAAAATCTGCAGGCAGTTCAAGCTTGTATGCATTATCATTAATCTTTTCTAACACTTTGAAAGGACCATCAGCTCTAGGCATCAATTTTGACTTTCTAAATTCGAGGAACCTATCTTTTCTCAAGTGCAACCAAACAAGATCTCCTGGTTTAAAAGTTATGTGTTTTCTCCCCTGACTACCAGTAAGTTTATATTTAGTATTCATGCGCTCTATATTCTCCTTGGTTGTCTCGTGTATTTTTAAAATCAGTTCAGCACGTTGTTTTGCATCAAAGTTCAATTTCTCTGAAGGTGGGAGAAGCATTAAATCAATAGGAGCACGAGGCACAAAACCATAAACAACTTCAAAAGGGCACATCTTTGTAGTAGAATGCAATGACCGATTATAAGAAAACTCAATATGAGGCAAGCATTCTTCCCATATTTTTAAATTCTTTTTCAACACAGCCCTAAGCATGGTAGACAAAGTTCTATTCACAACCTCAGTTTGTCCATCAGTTTGGGGATGACAAGTAGTAGAAAATAACAGCTTAGTCCCCAATTTAGCCTATATAAGTTCTCCAAAAATGGCTAAGGAATTTAGCATCACGATCTGAAACTATAGTATTAGGCACACCATGCAAGCGAATAACTTCACGAAAGAATAAATCAACAATATTGGTAGCGTCATCGCTCTTATGATAAGGTATAAAATGGGTCATCTTAGAAAATCTATCAACAACCACAAATATGCTATCCTTTCCCTTTGTCCTAGGCAATCCTAAAATAAAGTCCATCGAAATATCTTCCCACAGAATGCTAGGAACGGGTAAAGGCATATATAAACCATGAGGATTAAGTCGTGACTTAGCTTTTTGACATGTAGTGCAGCGAGCAACGTAGCGCTCGACGTCCCGTCTCATCTTTGGCCAAAAGAAATGATCAGCAAGTATGTCCTCTGTTTTCTTCACACCAAAATGTCCCATTAACCCACCTCCATGTGCTTCCTGTAACAACAGCAGATGAACGGAACTAGCAGGAATGCACAACTTGTTAGCTCTAAACACAAATCCATCATTAATGACAAATTTATTCCACATTTTCCCTTCTTCACAATTCAACAATATTTCTGCAAAATCAGCATCGTGCACATATTGCTCTTTAATAGTCTCTAATCCAAAAATTTTGAAGTCAAGTTGTGATAACATGGCATATCTCTTAGACAAAGCATCAGCAATAACATTCTCCTTTCCCTTCTTGTGTTTTATGACATAGGGAAAAGACTCAATAAATTCAACCCACTTTGCATGTCTACGGTTCAATTTACCTTGACTTCGAATATGCTTTAGAGATTCATGATCAGAATGTATAACAAATTCTTTGGGCCATAAATAATGTTGCCAAGTTTCTAAGGTTCGAAAGAGGGCATATAACTCTTTATCATAAGTAGAATAGTTCAAACTAGGCCCACTCAATTTCTCACTGAAGTATGCTATAGGTTTGCCTTCTTGTAACAACACACCACCTAAACCAATTCCGCTTGCATCACATTCTAGCTCAAAAGTCTTATTGAAATCAGGGAGTTGGAGTAGAGGTGCATGTGTTAACTTATCTTTCAATGTGGTGAAGGCATTCTCCTGTGCGGTGCCCCAAACAAATGGCACGCCCTTCTTGGTAAGCTCATTCAATGGTGCGGCGATAGTGCTGAAATCCTTCACAAAGCGGCGGTAGAACCCAGCAAGTCCTAAAAAGCTCCGCACCCGTGTGACCGTGTTAGGAGTCGGCCAACTCTGTATTGCTTCAACCTTGGCTTGATCAACTTCAATTCCCTGTGGAGTAACAACATAGCCAAGAAACGCGACTCGATCGGTGCAAAAGGTGCACTTCTCAAGGTTACCAAATAGGCGTGCATCACGTAAAACCTTAAAAACAGCACGTAAATGGTCCAGATGTTCCTCTAATGATTTGCTATATATCAATATATCATCAAAATAAACCACCACAAATCTACCAATGAAAGCACGCAAAACCTCATTCATTAGTCTCATGAAAGTACTAGGAGCATTAGTTAAACCAAAAGGCATTACTAACCAGTCATATAACCCGAACTTAGTTTTAAAAGCCGTTTTCCATTCATCGCCTAATTTCATGCGGATTTGATGATAACCACTACGCAAATCAACCTTGGAAAAGACAAGAGAGCCACTCAATTCATCAAGCATATCATCTAACCTAGGAATAGGATGACGATACCTAATGGTGATATTATTAATTGCTCTACAATCCACACACATACGCCATGATCCATCTTTCTTTGGTACCAAAATGACCGGAACAGCACAAGGGCTAAGAGATTCGCGCACATACCCTTTATCAAGCAACTCTTGAACTTGGCGCTGAATTTCTTTAGTTTCTTCTGGATTGGTCCTATATGGTGCTCGGTTGGGCAATGATGCACCGGGGATTAAATCAATTTGATGCTCAATCCCACGAAGCGGTGGCAGCCCCGGCGGGATGTCCTTTGGAAAGACATCTTTGTACTCCTGCAAAATGTTAGTGACAGCAGGTGGCAAAGAAGAAGGTATATCCTCAAATGAAAACAATGCTTCTTTGCAAATTAATGCATAGCAAACAGAATTACTAGCATGCAGTTGAGTCATATCAGATTTGGTAGCAAGAAAACAAGCACCTTTCAATTTAATTTCTTTATTTTTGTCATGAACAGATTTAGGTTCTTTCTTTTTATGTTGCTCAAGCTCTTTTGCTACAATCTGATTTTCGCTCTTAGTATTCTCCTTCTCTCTTCTAGCTCTAGCAAGGTCATCTTTAACAATTTGTTCAGGAGTCATAGGATGCAGCACAATTTTCTTTCCCTTGAACATGAGAGAGTATTGATTATTCTTACCATGATGTATACAATCAGTATCGTATTGCCAAGGTCTTTCTAATAATAATGAATAAGCTTGCATAGGAACAACGTCGCAATCAACATAATCATGGTATGAACCCATAGAAAAATGTATTCTCACCATCCGTGTTACCTTCAACTTACCATTGCTGTTGAACCATTGAATATGGTATGGGTGGGGATGAGGTTTAGTCGACAACGCAAGCTTCTCCACCATATCCATACTCGCCAAATTGTTGCAACTCCCACCATCAACAACTATGCGAATGGAACGTTCCCCTGACAACGCCCTTGATTTGCAATAAATTATGGGGCTGATTCTGCTCGGCAGGAGACACTTGAGCACTTAGTACGCGTTGCACTATAATGCTCAAATACTTGTCGGCATCTTCGGCGTCAACATGTTCCTCCTCATGGTTAGATTTATCATCATGTCTGCGCAGGTCATTTGCAAGCATAGCATATGTTTCATCATCTAAATCACTAGCAGAGGAATACCCACCATCATCACGTATAATCAATACACGCTTGCTTGGACGGTCCGCATCATGTGTCCATAGCCTTTGCAACGATGGCATTGAACGTCCCTCGTTAGATCTGTCAAGCAACCAAGAGGAAGTTTTTGCCGAAGTTGTGGTGTTGTTTTGGGTGCTTCAAAACTCTTGTCGCTGAATTTGATGTAGTAGGCGCCGCTTGTTGTTGGCGATTCTTGGTGGGGCCGCCATAGTGGATGAGGAAAAAGGTGTACGCGTCCATGAATTTGTGCGACCTGTAGAAGAGTTAGATCGCGTTCTCGTCTGGCGTCCCTGCAATTCTCGTTCAGCTTTGCAAGCAAGATGAAACAATCTAGTCATGGAGTTATAATCTTTATAATCAAGAATGTCCTGAATTTCACGATTCAATCCTCCCAAAAACCTAGCCATTGATGCCTCCTCATTCTCAACTAACCCACAACGCAACATACCAATTTGTAATTCATGATAGTATTTTTCCACAGACTTTGCACCTTGTTGTAAGCGTTGCAATTTATTTAACAAATCACGAGCATAATATGAGGGAACAAATCGATGACGCATAAGCAATTTTAAAGCCTCCCAAGTGTTAGGTATGTTATTGGGATGTTGACGGCAATGTTCTTTCCACCAAATAGAAGCAAAGTCGGTAAATTCACTAGTAGCAGCTCTAACTCGTCTATTCTCGGAAAATCATGACAAGCAAATTTTTGATCAACAGCTAGTTCCCAATCTAAATAACTATCAGGGTCATATTTACCATTAAAAGAGGGCATATTGAATTTAACCTTAGCAAAAGCATCTTCGTGGTCACGTACCTCACGTCGTGGGGGTTCTCTTCGCATACCTTGTCGGTTGAAACGCAATTGGCGACGAGCTCGATCGTTGTTGTGGTTAGCTCTGCCATCTGCCTCAGAATCACCCACATATTCATCTTGTCCCTCATCACACAAATAGGGGAACGATGAGTCAAGCTTGGACAATCTCCTCAAGTCGCGCCATAATATCCGCCAAAGAATTATTAGTAATACCTTGTGCTCTCTCCATCGCTTGAAGCGTTGCGTTTGTCTCAATCTGGTGCTCTCTAGTTGAGCAAGTCGCTCATTTGTAACTCTGACGTCCTCCTCAAGGCCCTCCGTACGATGATTCATTTCGCGAAATGTTGTATGATTCCCTTCGTACGGGGACTGTGAGATGTATCTTGATCAGTAAACTCTCCAGAACCTGCCATTGTTAGCAAAAATACAAGAATATGTCCCTAACAGAACTAGGGTATGGTGGTTCAAAGTCGCCGCACTCAAGCCTTCTATCAATTCTTACCAATTCTTACCAAGCACACAGGCGATCGGCAACCGATGGTGACAATATATCTTCAAGATTGGATGGAGCGATTGCGTGTAAAGCTCACCAGCGGTGTAGAAAAGGTGTAGTGGGAGGGCTCAAGTTTAGTAGCAAGGAGTAGCAATAATCAATTCGAAAATGCAAGCTGAAAAATCGTTCAACGCCGGTGGGTGCTGGCCCTAGGCTAGACCGTACTACAGACGCGAGCCTAGAACACAAACGAAAACACCGCGCAGAAAGAAAATAGATGACGTTGCACACGGAGTTCAGGAGCTCGGAAAAGGATGCCGTCTGCACGGGGAACCTTAGAATCACGTGTAGCAACTTGATTTTGAGCGAATTCTGAGCAACTTGATTTTTTCGCGGTTCGCGGGCCCGTTTTGAGGCCCTAAACGACCTTTTTTGGGGTCAGAGCTGCTGCGCGTGTGCCTGATGGCTTATGCGGATCTGAACACCCCAGATTTACGCGGATCTTAAAACCCCAGATTTCCTGAACTTCTGTTTTGTTTCGCTCTATCTTCTCGTTTCCTTTCCAACGGATCAAGAATCGCCTCAATCGGAGGTCGTATGCAAAAGTTGGCTGTTTCTCTCTTCTCCTCTTTTTTTTAAATTATGCCGCGGCTCTTTTAATGCGGCTGCCTTTTTTTTCACACACGATGCGGCCGAAACCTACTCCGAAACCAAACCAACTCGAGATCGTGTCCTACTCCAAAACCAACTCCGAAATCGTGTCCTACTCCGAAACCAACTAGGGCAAAGCCTCCCTAGAGATCGAGTCCTCCTCCTTTTCTACCCCTGTGGTAGTTCGAATCTAACTGAACAGTGAGACCAAAACGTGAATGTAACTCAAACTCTAGAGGAACTAGACACTAGGACCAGCAAAGAACACGACGATGTAACCGAAAGTTCAACAATGCAATGTACTGAAAAGAAAAATTGCGAGGCTAAGACTGGTTTGGACAGATTGAACTTCTGCTAAAATTTTTTTTGTTTTGTTTTTCTGTACTCCAGGTAAGGAAAAGCAATCTAATCTATGGTAAACTGGAAATTCTCACCGAGCAACCTTGAGCTCTGATACCACTTGATGGAAACGAGGTGTCCGATCTTTCGATGAGATTGATAACTATCGATTTTGGTAGCGGTGACTCTCACGATCCGACTACAACCGTACGACGACGCTTGCGCCATAGTAATCGCTGAACCAACTCCGAAGTGTTATTGACCTCGCTGGAGGCGTGATCAACCTGAACACGAAGTTCAATCCCTGCGAGCAATCGAAGAACTAATAAGAATAAGACATAGGCAATCTGATATTGCGAATATGAAGGAAGCATAAATTGTATTGCGAATAGCAAAGATGGGATCCCGGTCGTCTTGACGGTGGTCGTTCGACACAACTGAAGAACAAAGTTTGCACAATGGCTAAACCTAAACTCAACGAAATCCGAGTTCAAGCGAGGGAGACGGTGGCTCCTATATAGGGGAAACGACCAGGGGTGCCGGCCAGCGAGGTGGACTCATGCCCTAGGGTTACAAGGCCCGTGGGCCAAAGTAGAGGTGGCGCAGCACCCTTCGACTCGGACTCTGATACGGATACAGACTCCTTTGATAATTTTGGCCGGTTTGGATAAAATTTGATGATGAGGTTGGATCCGTTAGAAAGTAGACTTGATAAGCTTTCCACGAAGTCCAGAAACGCCTGAAACGGAGTCCGTATGAAGAAGTTACGCCAGTTTAAAGTTAGTGCTGACGCCGTAGTCCGAATCTGACTCCAGAACGAGCCCAACTCGAACTCTTACTTGTCTTGGACCCAAAGTGACGTGATGATCTCCATTATGCCTTCCATACAACTCCACCACTCCGCATGCCTCTCCATGGTCCTTTCCCATAATCCTAAGCACAATTAAATCACTTGCATTAGGTAGCGGTCTATTCTCAGTAGTATATAATCCTAGGAACGAATTCACATGATAATTAAGTTGGCGAGCACGAGCTCGGGTAAGAGGTCCTTGTACTGGTTGTGCTTGAGTTGTGTGTGTAGGCACGGTTATATCCATGGTAGGGATTTCCTCATCAGGTAGGGCACTCTGGAAGTCCACTATGGCTGTTTGTTATGCGTTTTCTTTCCGTGCCTCGATTTCACAAAATGGAGCTGATGGAACTCGCCGTAATGGAAAGTTTCACACCTGCTCGGAACGATTCCAGATGCACGAAGAAATTAGGGAGGGCATTCTGGTAGTCCACTATGGCTGTTTGTTATGCATTTTCTTTCCGAGCCTCGATTTCAGAAAATGGAGCTGATGGAACCCGCCATAATGGAAAGTTTCACACCAGCTCGGAACGATTCAGATGCACGCCGAAATGAATGAGGGCACTCTGGAAGTCCACTATGGCTGTTTGTTATGCGTTTTCTTTCCGTGCCTCTATTTCACAAAATGGAGCTGATGGAACCTGTCATAATAGAAAGTTTCACGCCACCTCGGAATGTATCCAGATGCATGCCGATATGAGGGAGGGCACTCTGCATGTCCACTATGGGTGTTTGTTATTGGTTTTCGTTCCGTGCCTCGATTTCACAAAATAGAGTTGATGGAACTCGTCATAATGGAAAGTTTCACACCGGCTCGGAACGAGTCCAGATGCACCCCGAAAAGAGGGAGGGCACTCTACATGTCCATTATGGGTGTTTGTTATTGGTTTTCTATCCGTGCCTCAATTTCAGAGAATGGAGCTGATGGAACCTGCCATAATGGGAAGTTTCACACCGGCTCGGAACGGTTCAAGATGCACGCCGAAATGAGGGAGGGCACTCTGGAAGTCGACTATGGCTATTTGTTATGCGTTTTCTTTCTGTGCCTCGATTTCACAAAATGGAGTTGATGGAACTCGTCATAATGGAAAGTTTCACACCTGCTTGGAACGATTCCAGATGCACGCCGAAATGAGGCAGGGCAGTCTGGAAGTCCACTATGGCTGTTTGTTATGCATTTTCTTTCCGTGCCGGTAAATCACAGATTTAGCCGAGAGGAGAAAAGGGAATAAGAGGAATAGTAAAACATGAAACGACAGGGGGTCATCTGATATTTTTCGCCAACCTGGGCCTGGGCCGCGGCCCAGGAGAGGCCTGCTTGTGCCCACCCCCCCAAAACCCTAGTGCCCCACCCCTTTCCCCCTTTTCCCTGTTTCCTCCCCCTAGCAGCCGCCGGCTCTCCCCACCCTTCCCCTGCGCCAGATTGGTTCATCAGATTTGGGTAAGTTCCGTACATTTTTTGATATGTCCACCTTTTAAAAAGTTGTAGCCCTTGATCTTAGCTTTCTTTTGGCACCGAGATCACCTAGTTTAGAGTTACGGTTTAGGAGATATGTCCGTTTTTGTGCGACTGGTGAGGAGAGCTGACGAGATTTGGCAGGCTGCATGTCTAGTCAGATTGTATTTTTTTGAGCCTAAATCTGAAGAACCACCCAAAACGAAAGTTGTAGCCATTCTAGTAAGCTTTCAGGATTAATAAAGAACATATTTGTTAGACGTGTGAAACGAATGTTATTGAATTTTTACAGTCGCTGTTGTCTGATTGTCAGACTGAGGGAACAACAAACTTCATCAGAACATTAGGATTATGAGAATGCTGAATGAGGAGTCTTACCCAACTAGGTTATTGTAGCCTGTTTAATAATATTTCCAAATTGATAAAGATCATCTCAATTGGATCTGTAGAGTAAAAGTAATGCCATGTTGTTTACTGCTGTGCTGTATTCTGGACAGATGTTTGTCAATGGTTTTCAACGGTTATTTAGACCACTAGTTTTGCCGAATCAAAGAACCCCACCAACTAGGGTTTCGTAGCTTGTTACGTTAAGAATATTTGAGCACTAGTTTCAAGTCATTCGGAGTTACAGATATTTAATTACGATTTTTCTCGTACTGCTGTCCCGGGAAGCATTATGCTAGCTCGCGGAAATTTGGGTAGAACCTCTCTTTGAGTCATAGGTCTTGAGGAGTTGGATTAAGGGGTATAAACGGAGTCCAGCATTCATCGTATTTATTGTTACCGCTATGCTTGTGTAGGAGGCGGAGTTCCAGAGTAGAGACACCAATTTTGCTTCCTTGTGTGCCGTAGCGGGAAGGAAAGAAACAGGCAAGTGCATCTATATTGTGGTTGATATACGATTGTTCCATATGATGACTCATGGTAACTTGTGCTTGTTCGAAGCGCTGATTTATGGTGATATGTACTTGTTCATGATGGCATGATTTACCAAGATTCGATTATTGTTATTTTATTGTTCATCATGTGCACTCATGAACGCAAGTTGTGAACTTGCGACACCCACGGGAGTGGGTAGTGATTGTAAGACCCACCATTCCAAAGTGGGCAATATAGATCCCCGGTTGACTTGATGATGAGGCCCTAAGTGCATCTACTACGGTAGTCAATATCCCTAAGCGGTAAGTGTGTATTAAGCCTCAAGTTGAGCCTATTATGCATCAATGGAGAAAAAAACAAGAACCAGGTTCGGCAAAGAGCAAGGATAGGGAGGAATGCCGACCGGGGAGCTTTAGCGGACATGGGAAGACACAAGAACAAAGAACATTGCATGTTGCAAAGTATACAAGAGAATTTCGCCAAGAAAAGACAGAAGAACCAAATTCAAACACTATTCCGAAATCAATACATTTTCAGCCTAAGAATCCAAAATGGGCTTGGATTGGTGCAATTCCAATTCGGATCATTCTTTAAAAGAAGTTAATTATAAATTACTTTTAATAGGATAGTTTAATCTATTTTCAGCAATTAGAGTAGTTTAAATTTCGAATAAAGGAGTTTGGAATAAAAAAAACTGTTTGGGTACTGTTCATGAACAGTAACCGAGTCAGTTACTATTTAATGCTACAATACCGACTTGGATTACTGTTCATGACCGGTTCGGAACGATTGCAGATGCGCGCCGAAATGAGGGAGGGCACTCTGGAAGTCCACTGTGGCTGTTTGTTATGCGTTTTCTTTCCGTGCCTCGATTTCACAAAATGGAGCTGATGGAACCCGTCATAATGGAAAGTTTCACACCGGTTCGGAACGATTCCTGATGCACGCCGAAATGAGGTAAGGCGCTCTGGAAGTCCACTATGGGTGTTTGTTATGGGTTTTCTTTCTGTGCCTCGATTTCACAAAGTGGAGCTGATGGAACCCGTCATAATGGAAAGTTTCACACTGGTTCGGAATGATTCCAGATGCACGCCGAAATGAGGTAGTTCATTCTGGATGTCCACTATGGGTGTTTGTTATGGGTTTACATTCCGTGCCTCGATTTCACAAAGTGGAGCTGATGGAACCCGTTATAATGGAAAATTTCACGCTGGTTCGGAATGATTCCAGATGCACGCCGAAATGAGGTTGGGCACTCTGGAAGTCCACTATGGGTGTTTGTTATGTGTTTTCTTTCCGTGCCACGATTTCACAAAATGGAGCTGATGGAACCGGTCATAATGGAAAGTTTCACGCCGGTTCGGAACGATTGCAGATGCACGCCGAAAAGAGGGAGGGCACTCTGGAAGTCCACTGGGGCTGTTAGTTATGCGTTTGTTTCCGTGCCTCGATTTCACAAAATGTTGCTGATGGAACTCGTCATAATGGAAAGTTTCACATCGGTTCGGAAAGATTCCTGATGCACGCCGAAATGAGGTAGGGCGCTCTGGAAGTCCACTATGGGTGTTTGTTATGGGTTTTCTTTCTGTGCCTCGATTTCACAAAGTGGAGCTGATGGAACCCGTCATAATGGAAAGTTTCACGCTGGTTCGGAATGATTCCAGATGCACGCCGAATGAGGTAGGGCACTCTGGAAGTCCACTATGGGTGTTTGTTATGGGTTTTCTTTCCGTGCCTCAAATTCACAAAATGGAGCTGATGGAACCGGTCATAACGGAAAGTTTCACGCCGGTTCGGAACGATTGCAGATGCACGCCGAAATGAGGGAGGGCACTCTGGAAGTCCACTGTGGCTGTTTGTTATGCGTTTCTTTCCGTGCCTCGATTTCACAAAATAGAGCTGATGGAACCCGTCATAATGGAAAGTTTCACACCGGTTCGGAACGATTCCGATGCACTTGAAATGAGGTAGGGCGCCTCGGAAGTCCACTATGGGTGTTTGTTATGGGTTTTCTTTCTGTGCCTCGATTTCACAAAGTGGAGCTGATGGAACCCGTCATAATGGAAAGTTTCACGCTGGTTCGGAATGATTCCAGATGCACGCCGAAATGAGGTAGTTCACTCTGGATGTCCACTATGGGTGTTTGTTATGGGTTTACATTCCGTGCCTCTATTTCACAAAGTGGAGCTGATGGAACCCGTCATAATGGAAAGTTTCACGCTGGTTCGGAATGATTCCAGATGCACGCCAAAATGAGGTTGGGCACTCTGGAAGTCCACTATGGGTGTTTGTTATGGGTTTTCTTTCCGTGCCATGATTTCACAAAATGGAGCTGATGGAATCGGTCATAATGGAAAGTTTCACGCCGGTTCGGAACGATTGCAGATGCACGCCGAAATGAGGGAGGGCACTCTGGAAGTCCACTGGGGCTGTTTGTTATGTGTTTCTTTCCGTGCCTCGATTTCACAAAATGGAGCTGATGGAACCCGTCATAATGGAAAGTTTCACGCTGGTTCGGAATGATTCCAGATGCACGCCGAAATGAGGTAGGTCACTCTCGAAGTCCACTATGGGTGTTTGTTATGGATTTACTTTCCGTGCCTCGATTTCACAAAATGGAGCTGATGGAACCGGTCATAATGGAAAGTTTCACGCCGGTTCGGAACGATTGCAGATGCACGCCGAAATGAGAGAGGGCACTTTGGAAGTCCAATATGGCTGTTTGTTATGCGTTTTCTTTTCGTGCCTCGATTTCACAAAATGGAGCTGATGGAACCCATCATAATGGAAAGTTTCACACCGGTTCGGAACGATTCCTGATGCACGCCGAAATGACGTAGGGCGCTCTGCAAGTCCACTGTGGGTGTTTGTTATGGGTTTTCTTTCTGTGCCTCGATTTCACAAAGTGGAGCTGATGGAACCCGTCATAATGGAAAGTTTCACACTGGTTCTGAATGATTCCAGATGCACGCCGAAATGAGGTAGGTCACTCTGGAAGTCCACTAGGTGTGTTTGTTATGGTTTCACTCTCCGTGCCTCGATTTCACAAAATGGAGCTGATGGAACCGGTCACAATGGAAAGTTTCACGCCGGTTCGGAACGATTGCAGATGCACGCCGAAATGAGGGAGGGCACTCTGGAAGTCCACTGTGGCTGTTTGTTATGGGTTTACATTCCGTGCCTCGATTTCACAAAATGGAGCTGATGGAACCCGTCATAATGGAAAGTTTCACGCTGGTTCGGAATGATTCCAGATGCACGCCGAAATGAGGTTGGGCACTCTGGAAGTCCACTATGGGTGTTTGTTATGGGTTTTCTTTCCGTGCCACGATTTCACAAAATGGAGCTGATGGAACCGGTCATAATGGAAAGTTTCACGCCGGTTCGGAACGATTGCAGATGCACGCCGAAATGAGGGAGGGCACTCTGGAAGTCCACTGGGGCTGTTTGTTATGCGTTTCTTTCCGTGCCTCGATTTCATAAAATGGAGCTGATGGAACCCGTCATAATGGAAATTTTCACGCTGGTTCGGAATGATTCCAGATGCACGCCGAAATGAGGTAGGTCACTCTGGAAGTCCACTATGGGTGTTTGTTATGGGTTTACTTTCCGTGCCTCGGTTTCACAAAATGGAGCTGATGGAACCGGTCATAATGGAAAGTTTCACGCCGGTTCGGAACGATTGCAGATGCACGCCGAAATGAGGGAGGGCACTTTGGAAGTCCACTGTGGCTGTTTGTTATGCGTTTTCTTTCCGTGCCTCGATTTCACAAAATGGAGCTGATGGAACCCGTCATAATGGAAAGTTTCACACCGGTTCGGAACATTCCTGATGCACGCCGAAATGATGTAGGGCGCTCTCCAAGTCCACTGTGGGTGTTTGTTATTGGTTTTCTTTCTATGCCTCGATTTCACAAAGTGGAGCTGATGGAACCCGTCATGATGGAAAGTTTCACACTGGTTCTGAATGATTCCAGATGCACGCCGAAATGAGGTAGGTCACTCTGGAAGTCCACTATGGGTGTTTGTTATGGGTTTACTTTCCGTGCCTCGATTTCACAAAATGGAGCTGATGGAACCGGTCATATGGAAAGTTTCACGCCGGTTCGGAACGATTGCAGATGCACGCCGAAATGAGGGAGGGCACTCTGGAAGTCCACTGTGGCTGTTTGTTATGCGTTTTCTTTCTGTGCCTCGATTTCACAAAATGGAGCTGATGGAACCCGTCATAATGGAAAGTTTCACACCGGTTCGGAATGATTCCTGATGCACGCCGAAATGAGGTAGGGCGCTCTAGAAGTCCACTGTGGGTGTTTGTTATGGGTTTTCTTTCTGTGCCTCGATTTCACAAAGTGGAGCTGATGGAACCCGTCATAATAGAAAGTTTCACGCTGGTTCGTAATGATTCCAGATGCACGCCGAAACGTGGTTGGGCACTCTGGAAGTTCACTATGGGTGTTTGTTATGGGTTTTCTTTCCGTGCCACTATTTCACAAAATGGAGCTGATAGAACCGGTCATAATGGAAAGTTTCACACCGGTTCGGAACGATTGCAGATGCACGCCGAAATGAGGGAGGGCACTCTGGAAGTCCACTGGGGCTGTTTGTTATGCGTTTCTTTCCGTGCCTCGATTTCACAAAATGGAGCTGATGGAACTCGTCATAATGGAAAGTTTCACACCGGTTCGGAACGATTCCTGATGCACGCCGAAATGAGGTAGGGCGCTCTGGAAGTCCACTATGGGTGTTTGTTATGGGTTTTCTTTCTGTGCCTCGATTTCACAAAGTGGAGCTGATGGAACCCGTCATAATGGAAAGTTTCACGCTGGTTCGGAATAATTCCAGATGCACGCCGAAATGAGGTAGGGCACTCTGGAAGTCCACTATGGGTGTTTGTTATGGGTTTTCTTTCCGTGCCTCAATTTCACAAAATGGAGCTGATAGAACCGGTCATAATGGAAAGTTTCACGCCGGTTCGGAACGATTGCAGATGCACGCCGAAATGAGGGAGGGCACTCTGGAAGTCCACTGTGGCTGTTTGTTATGCGTTTTCTTTTCGTGCCTCAATTTCACAAAATTGAGTTGATGGAACCCGTCATAATGGAAAGTTTCACACCGGTTCGGAACGATTCCAGATGCACGCCGAAATGAGGTAGCGTACTCTGATTCCAGATGCACGCCGAAATATGCAAGGTCGATGCACACTAAATACAGAACTTACAAAAGAAATCTTCTAATGCCCGAAATTCCAAGCAAACAAATGAGTTAAATTCTCCAACAGGGTAAAACAGAACTTTCGTGAAATGATAAGTCTTGCAATTTAGCTATGCTCACGTAGAGCAGAACTATCACAATAATCAAAAGAACAATAATTGTTTCAAAGAATGATCAGAGACCCACTGGAGCTTGCCCACTTCATTATAACCCTCCAGTTAAAAGAAGTTCATGAACTGCAAGAAACTACAACCAGAAACCAGATACAAGCTCAAGAAAGATAACAAATTCATCAACGAGCTCATGCTCAACACAGAGCTTACATAACAGGGGTAAGAACTTCTCTAATTTCATACCACGAACAACTATCAAACGAGTAAGTGAGTTGCTCTTTCCCGATGAGAAAGAAGGAACAACCATGAAGATAGCAATATTACGAATTGACAAAAATCACCAGTAGTAAAAGCAACTCAACAATCGAAAACAACAATGGTTTCAGAGAACCATTAAAGACCCATTGAATCTAATCAACTACCACGAATTATGAACCCAAGAGAAATTTACCAACACCACCGGACAAGATTTTGTCAAATTCAGAAATCAAATAAGAGAACAACTTTCTAAATCATTCCAAAAGAAATATGCAAGGTCGATGCACACTAAATACAGAACTTACAAAAGAAATCTTCTAATGCCCGAAATTCTAAGCAAACAAATGAGTTAAATTCTCCAACAGGGTAAAGCAGAACTTTCGTGAAAAGATAAGTCTTGCAATTTAGCTATGCTCACGTAGAGCAGAACTATCATAATAATCAAAAGAACAATAATTATTTCAAAAAACGATCAGAGACCCACTGGAGCTTGCCCACTTCATTATAACCCTCCATTTAAAAGAAGTTCATGAACTGCAAGAAACTACAACCAGGAAACCAGATACAAGCTCAAGAAAGATAACAAATTCATCAACGAGCTCATGCTCAACACAGAGCTTACATAACAGGGGTAAGAACTTCTCTAATTTCATACCACAAACAACTATCAAACGAGTAAGTGAGTTGCTCTTTCCCGATGAGAAAGAAGGAACAACCATGAAGATAGCAATATTACCAATTGACGAAAATCACCAGTAGTAAAAGCAACTCAACAATCGAAAACAACAATGGTTTCAGAGAACCATTAAAGACCCATTGAATCTCATCAACTACCACGAATAATGAACCCAAGAGAAATTTACCAACACATTTACCATTTTGTGAAATCGAGGCACGGAAAAAAAAACCAAAACATACAGCTGTAGTGGACATCCAGAGTGCCCTCCCTCATTTCGGCGCGCATCTGGATACATTCCAAGCTGGTGTGAAACTTTCCATTATGACGGGTTCCATCAGCTCCATTTTGTGAAATCGAGGCACGGAAAGAAAACCAATAACAAACACCCATAGTGGTCTTCCAGAGTGCCCTCCCTCATTTCGGCGTGCATCCGGAATCGTTCCGAGGTGGTGTGAAACTTTCCATTATGGCGGGTTCCATCAGCTCCATTTTGTGAAATGGAGGCACAGAAAGAAAACCCATAACAAACACCCATAGTGTACTTCCAAAGTGACCTCCCTCATTGCAGCGTGCATCTGGAATCGTTTCGAGCCGGTGTGAAACTTTCCATTATGGCAGGTTCCATTAGCTCTGTTTTGCGAAATCGAGGCATCCCATAACAAACACCCATAGTGGACTTCCAGAGTGCCCTCCCTCATTTCGGGGTGCATCTGGATTCATTCGGAGCCGGTGTGAAACATTCCATTATGACGAGTTCCATAAGCTCCATCAACTTCCAGAGTGTCCTCTCTCATTTCGGCGTGCATCTGGAATCATTCCGAACCGGTACGAAACTTTACATTATGGTGGGTTCCATTAGCTCCATTTTGTGAAATCGAGGCAAGGAAAGAAAACGCATAACAAACGGCCATAGTGGACTTCCAGAGTGACCTCCCTCAATTCGGCGTGCATCTGGAATTGTTTGGAGGTGGTGTGAAACTTTCAATTGTGGCGGGTTCCATCAGCTCCATTTTGTGAAATCGAGGCACGGAAAGAAAACACATAACAAACACCCATATGGACTTCCAGAGTGCCCTCCGTGTTTTCGGGGTGCATCTGGACTCGTTCCGAGACGGTATGAAACTTTCCATTATGGTGGGTTCCATCTGCTCCATTTTGTGAAATCAAAGCACATAAAGAAAACCCATAACAAACACCCATAGTGGACATGCATAGTGCGCTCCGTCATTTCAGTGCGCATCTGGATACGTTCCGAGCTGGTGTGAAACTTTCTATTATGACGGGTTCCATCAGCTCCATTTTGTGAAATCGAGGCACGGATAGAAAACCCATAACAAACACCCATAGTGGACTTCCAGAGTGCCGTCCCTCATTTCGGCGTGCTTCCGGAATCGTTCCGAGGTGCTGTGAAACTTTCCATTATGGCGGATTCCATTAGCACCATTTTGTGAAATGGAGGCACGGAAGGAAAACCCATAACAAACACCCATAGTGGACTTCCAGAGTGTCCTCCCTCATTGCAGCGTGCATCTGGAATCGTTCCGAACCGGTGTGAAACTTTCCATTATGCCGGGTTCCATCAGCCCCATTTTGCGAAATCGAGGCATCCCATAACAAACACCCATAGTGGACATCCAGAGTGCCCTCCCTCATTTCGGGGTGCATCTGGATTCATTCCGAGCCGGCTTGAAACTTTCCATCATGATGAGTTCCATCAGCTCCATCAAGTTCCAAAGTGCCCTCCCTCATTTCGGCGTGCATCTGGAATCGTTCCGAACCGGTGTGAAACTTTCCATTATTGCGGGTTCCATCAGCTCCATTTTTTGAATTCGAGGCACGGAAAGTAAACCCATAACAAACACCCCTAGCGGACTTCCAGAGTGCCCTCGCTCATTGCGGTGTGCATCTGGAATCATTCCGAGCCGGTGTGAAACTTTCCATTATGGCGGGTTCCATCAGCTCCATTTTGTGAAATAGAGGGACAGAAAGAAAACCATAACAAGCACCCGTAGTGGACTTCTAGAGTGCCCTCCCTCATTGCGCCGTGCATATGGAATCGTTCCGAGCCGGTGTGAAACTTTCCATTACGGCGGGTTCTATCAGCTCCATTTTGTGAAATAGAGGAACAGAAATAAAACACATAACAAACAGGCATAGTTGACTTCCAGAGTGACCTCCCTCATTTCGGCGTGCATCTGGAATCGTTCCGAGCTGGTGTGGAACTTTCCATTATGGCGGGTTCCATCAGCTCCATTTTGTGATATCGAGGCACAGATAGAAAATACAAAACAAACACCCATAGTGGACTTCCAGAGTGCCATCCCTCTTTTCGGGGTGCATATGGAATCGTTCCGAGCTAGTGTGATACTTTCCATTATGACGAGTGCATTAGCTCCATTTTGTGAAATCGAGGCACGGAAAGAAAACCCATAACAAACACCCATGGTGGACATGCAGAGTGCCCTCCCTCATTTCGGCGCGCATCTGGATACGTTCCAAGCTGGTGTGAAACTTTCCATTATGACGGGTTCCATCAGCTCAATTTTGTGAAATCGAGGCACGGAAAGAAAACCCATAACAAACAGCCAGAGTGGACTTCCAGAGTGCCTTTCCTCATTTCGGCGTGCGTCTAGATTCGTTCCGAGCTGGTGTGAAACTTTCCATTATGACGGGTTCCATCAGCTCCATTTTGTGAAATCGAGGCACGGAAAGAAAACCCATAACAAACACGCATAGTGGACTTCTAGAGTGCCCTCCCTCATTTCGGTGTGCATCTGGAATCGTTCCGAACCAGCGTGAAACTTTCCATTATGACGGGTTCTATCAGCTCCATTTTGTAAAATTGAGGCACGGAAAGAAAACCCATAACAAACACCCATAGTGGACTTCCAGAGTGTCCTACCTCATTTCGGCGTGCATCTGGAATCGTTCTGAACCGGTGTGAAACTTTCCATTATGGCGGGTTCATCAGCTCTATTTTGTGAAATCGAGGCGTGGAAAGAAAACGCATAACAAACAGCCATAGTGGAGTGGGTGTTTGTTATGGGTTTTCTTTCCGTGCCTCTATTTCACAAAATGGAGCTGATGGAACTCGTCTTAATGGAAAGTTTCACACCCGCTCGGAACGAGTCCAGATGCACCCCGAAAAGACGGAGGCCACTCTGGAAGTCCACTATGGGTCTTTGTTATGTGTTTTCTTTCTGTGCCTCGATTTCACAAAATGGAGCTGATGGAACCCACCATAATGGAAAGTTTTATACCAGCTCGGAATGATTCTAGATGCACGCCGAAATGAGGGAGGGCACTCTGGAAGTCCACTAGGGGTATTTGTTATGGGTTTTCTTTCCGTGCCTCGATTTCACAAAATGGAGCTGATGGAACCCATCATAATTGAAAGTTTCACACCGGTTCGGAACGAATCCTGATGCACGCCTAAATGAGGGAGGGCACTCTGGAAGTCCACTCGGTGTGTTTGTTATAGGTATTCTTTTCGTGCCTCAATTTCACAAAATGGAGCTGATGGAACCCGTCCTATTGGAAAGTTTCACACCACCTCGAAACGTAACCAGATGCACGGCTAAATGAGAGAGGGCACTCTGGAAGTCCACTATGGGTGTTTGTTATGGGTTTTCTTTCCGTGCCTCAATTTCACAAAATGGAGCTGATGGAACTCGTCATAATGGAAAGTTTCACACCGGCTCGGAACAAATCCAGATGCACCCCGAAATGAGGGAGGGCACTCTGGAAGTCCACTATGAGTGTTTGTTATGTGTTTTTCTTTCCGTGCCTCGATTTCACAAAATGGAGCTGATGGAGCCCGTCATAATGGAAAATTTCACACCTGCTCGGAACGATTCCAGAAGCACGCCGAAATGAGCGAGGGCACTCTGGAGTCCCATATAGGTGTTTGGTATAGGTTTTCTTTTCGTGCCTCGATTTCACAAAATTGAGCTGACAGAACTCGTCATAATGGAAAGTCTCACACCACCTCGGAACGTATCCAGATGCATGCCGAAAAGAGGGAGGGCACTCTGGAAGTCCAGTATGAGTGTTTGTTATGGGTTTTTCTTTCTGTGCCTCGATTTCACAAAATAGAGCTGACGGAACTTGTCATAATGGAAAGTTTCACACCTGTTCGGAATGAATCCAGATGCAAAAGGGGAGGAAGCTCAAGAACATAAGCTCAATTTTTGGATAAGATTTTCAATCCCAAATTAGATCTCTCATAACCCCAACCAAAATCAAATTCGAAATCAACTCAGAATCAAATTCGGATTCGGAATCAGGAGGACAATCCGGAATAAAAAGGTCATAACTTTCACAAACAGAGTCCGGTTTGAGTGTTCTTGGACTTGTTAGAAAGATAACTTCAAGCCCGATCCAATGGATCATCCCTCACTCTGAAATTCCTCCTGTGTCAAAGATATGACCGAAACAATATGACAGTTGTAAAATTAGAGTTTCCTTTTTGTTTTGGATTGAGTCGGAATTGGAGTAGGAGTTCTAATTCCGAGTTAAAGTGGGAGTTGGGCCTTTGGCCAGCCATGAGGAGGAGAAGGGGCACTATTTGTTGAGGGGTAGACCCCCATTGTAACCTCAGACCATGTTTAATTTATTTTCAAAGCTTTTGCTTGATTATCCTATTATGCTTATAGCCAAAACAAAGGGAATTGGGCGTTGAGAATAAGGGGTCATTCTTGCTTTTTCGCTGGGAATTAAGGGTTCGATGATCCTCGCTTGTGGTCAGCGAGGATCCAATCAAGTGTGTGTTTGGGCGAATTTTGCATAGAGTTGCAAGTCCGTGCATTGGCGTGGGGGATCAGCTGATGGTTCGTGAGGATACAAAAGTTATCGAGAGGTTCTACGTCGAGAAGATCGGGCACCCCGCATCTGGTGGTATCAGAACTCCGTTGACTCGGTAGGATCTTTATCCAGTTATCTAATTTTTTTTCCTATACACGAAAAAGCCATACAAAAAATTTTCTTTCCGCCGTAGTATTTAATTTGTTATTCTAGTGAGTTTTGTTAAGTTTTTGTCCATTAGAATAGTGTTTAGTTTGCTGATCTTGAATTCTTGATTTTTAGAAATTATTTGATAATTTTTGGAGGCAAGTCAAGTTTGGTCAAACCCTATTTTTCCCTTCTGGAATTTCTGGAGAAAAATTCAATGCATGAAAATCTATGATAATTTTATGAGAGGTTCCTCCTGCTGTCAGCAACCTCCAGTTAAAATTTCATAATTTTTGGAGTTTGTTTGATACCTTAAATAATTCCTCAAAAATCATATGTTTAAAATTCAAACCATAAATAGTTTTCACTGTTCATCGGGTTCGAATCAGACTCGGGCTCGAGCCACTTGACTCGGTCCAGTCCACTAACTGTACCGACTTGGTCACTTTGGCGCGAGCGCTGTAAGCCGTTGGATCGGCATCAAACGGCCCACGCTCGTGTGAACGTTTGGACCGTCCGAGCGCGTCGATCCATTTGAACCGTTGGATTCTAAATCGAGGGTCCACGATCGCGTGAACGTTTGAAAAATCCGAACGCCTTGCGCGATGTGAACCGTAGGATCCAAATCAACGGCCCAAGATCAAGTGAGCGATCGAATCGTTATAATCCACCCATTCTAACACAACCATTCGATTTCAATCCAACGGCTGATATATCGTCTCCTTCCTCCGGTCAGCGCGCGCGTGAGCTCAGCCATGGCGTGCGCAGAGAAGAAAAGCAGTGGCGTGCAGTCCACTCCGTGATCGACTTTAAACGGCTACTTCTGTGCGCATTTAATGCCCGTCATGCTCCTCCCTCAGGCGTCCTTTCTCCAACTGCTCCCGTCGCTCTCTCGTCCTCTAATGGCCGTGTTGACCGAAGAGAGATATCGCCGTTGCCCTCTGCCATCCTCAGCTATTTAAACTCCATTGCTTCACCCTTGGCTTCCTTTAGCACCTCCGCAACTCCAGCTAGCACTCACAAGCTTGTTTGAGCTGCAGTTCCTCGAAAATCCTTCGGCCGCCATTGATGAGAATTGAGCTTCGATGGAGGCGGTACAGCAGGGGTTCCCTCCTTCCATTTTTCGCTCCCTCGGCTCCCCCTCTACTCTCTGAAGCTTAGCCCTCACTCAATTTTGTTCCTTTTGCTCAGGGCTTGACTGAATTTGGATTTCCCCCTTTTCGGCCGAAATCCGCATTCTTCTTCACCCGAGCTGAATCGACTCCTCTCTGTGCGTTCTCTGGGCTTAGGTATCTCCTTATTAGTCCCTAGCTGCTTGGCACCCGCTCCCTTGAACCGCAGCTAAGCTCATTGCCGTTTTTCGTTTTGGTCATTTTTGGCATTCTCGGTTATCTCCGGCTTGCCGGCGTTCTGGGCCACCGCAGCCAAATCGGTTGGTACCATTGGGTGCGCAATGTTGTTTGGAACCCATTTTGGGCACTTGCTCGCACCGCCGCTGCCAGAGATGCCGGCGGTGAGCCGTTCTTCCCGTCGTTTTTGCCGGACGAAAACAGGGACGGGCGTTTGAACGTGAATCGATGTGGACCGTCGATCCTAAGATCTACGGCCTAGGATCGCGCGGAAGTTTGAATTTATCGCATGCCTTGATCTGTGGACCGTTGGATCCAAGATCAACGGCCCCGATTCGAGTCCGCATGGGTCGTTGGATCCAAGATCAACGGCTCGTGTGCGTGTGAACGTTCGGACCGCCCGAACGCTCTGATCCACGTGGACCGTTGGATCCAGATCCAACGGCTGATGTTTAGGGTTTATGGGTCGCGCGCGCGCGTGTTATTCCAGGAACTTGGACCGTTGGATCCAAGATCAACGCTCCAAGTTCGGCCACGTCGATTCAATTTCTGATTTTCCCGAAAGGATTTATTTATCAACTCAAAAATATAGTAACTTGTAAAATGCGTAACTATTTCATTTTAATTCCTTTTCGGTGATTCAAATTTTGTTAGTTATGTTTTTGACTAAAATTTAATCTAAAAATGTTTCCAACCTCAGTTTAGCTCCAGAAAATTTCGCTAATGAATAGTAGCATTTTTTTATTTATAAAGCTGAGCAAAATTGATTTGTCATATCTTTCGCATTAAGAATAAATCATGCTCTTGCTACTGTAAAATTTTTAGAATTTTTGGAGAAAGTTTGCTATTGGGTCTTTCCGTTTTCTTCGTTCTTATCGGTTGTTTTTCGCTTTCTCGTTAGGATCCGAAGAGCACGTTGACAATATAATTGATCCTCAGCAACATCTTCACCCACAACAAACAGGCAAGCAGTTTGATCATGTTAATCCCATTATTTTGTATGTATGCATTGCTATTTTGTTGTTAAATTATGGTTAGTATCCTATAGTTGCATAATCTGTAGGAATTGATTTTCCTCAATTACCATGAGCCTAGGTTATTTGCTGTGATTTGAGTTCGATGGATGAGCTCTTGTCACTTAGTAGATTGCGAATTGAAATTGGTTAGAAATACTTAGCCGGTAGTAATGGACGATCATCGATTTTAGTCGATGATCTCGATCACACATCTAAATATTATTCCATTATGGCTAGCACTTGTGCTTTGTTATTTTGTAAAGTCAAAATCTGAAAATGAAACATTGTTTTAGACTTGGGCAAGTGGTTGGATATCGGGTTATTGGGTTTGTGGATGTCTTGCCTAAGTCAACAAGGACCGAACATCTTGTGTCACACTCTCCAAGTATTTTTGCGTGCTAACCACGCGAGAGGGATATGGGACCTCTCTTGACTTAGTACTTTGGCGTGTGTTATCTCCGAGTCGCAGGAGGGGGTTGTGTGTGTTGTGTGAAAAATGATATGTGTTCTTGTGTTGGGTGTGCGGTGGTGGAGAATCCGGGTAGGCTCTCCACCTCGAGGAGCATTGTAGTTGTCCAAGGCTTTACCTGAGACGGGTAGTTGACCGAGGCTTTACAATGACTCCGACACAACGTATGGGTTTCTATCCATACGGGCGGCTAGCGATTGATACACAATATTGGAAATGTCTCAGAGGACTTAGCCGTGCTTGGCATACCTAAGGAAGTGTGCTTGATAGCTTGGCAAAAAGGCGGTCTGGCGTGTGGGTACATTGGTACACCCCTGCAGGGTATAAAACTATTCGAATAGCCTCGTCCTAGGTTATGGACACGCTTGGTTAGGTCTTGCAATAGTTAGACTACAACCTTTTAAATTAAAATTTGACATGGTTGGTATGAATGGGTAATTCATGCTATTGTTGTGGTGGCTAATGGTTTAGTCACTTCCAGGATTGTTGTTGTCATCTATTTACTGTTATATTGTTGTCTTTCGGTTATTTGAACATTAAAAACAGATTTGTTAACTTGCTTTTAAATGTACTACATTATTGCAAATAAAGATTGCTTTGTGCTGAAAATGAAACATACAGCCTCCACTTAAATAAGCTTGCATGTAGCATATGTATAGGTCTGTTACTCTACACGTAAGTCTTGCGGAGTACAATTTTTGTACTCATTTGCTTTGCTTAACTATTTGTTGCAGAGGAGGAAGGTGAGCCCCAAGGGCCTCAGTTTTGTGAAATGTGTTGTGGATTCGACGACTAGCTTGGCGGTCCGGTCGGTTGCCTTGTGGGTTAAAGGCACACTGATTGGGTCTTTTGGTTTATGGCCATCTTATGGCACTTTTGCTTCCGCTGTTAAATTTCTATATGTATATGTCATTTGGCCGGTCGGCCTCTCTTTTGTAATAACTATCCTTTATGTATTTTAACTTCTGGTGTGTATACTGCATTTCAGGGAAGTATACAAGTCTCGAAGACACGGGTTATATTGTTTGTGATGCTAGGGTCAATTGGTGACTAAGCATTACAACCCCAATAATCCGGGGTCCTCACAAAGTTTGGTATCCGAGCCATACTGACCGTAGTAACCCGAGCTTGGTCGTTTTTAGGATATTTTGAAAAATCTTATCTTCAAAGTATCAAATGATTTATGAAAGCTTAAGGAATTCTCTGATTTTACTACTTACCTATCTTAGCTTTCTCCTCTCATCTTACTCTAATTTGAGTTTTAAAAATGGTTTACCTCTCCTTCCTTCAAAGATAGTTGTTATCGTTAATTGGGTTTTGGGCACTAATGAGTTTGGCAAATTGAAGTGTTGGCTGCCCTCTACAAGGTTTTGAAGTTTCTCGAATGGATAGATTCGACTAGAAGCTTGGATGCAAAACACCGACAGCGATCTTTCAATTTCGGAAAGCAAGCTCAAAGGTTCTAAATGGGGTAGAGAATGATAGTTTAATCAACTAAAACTTGTGGGAATAGAAGGGTAAGAGGTGATACTAGTTAGCTATGTATCTAACACTAATTTCGCTGGTTTAACCTTGCTCTTTAGTGGTATTAGATCTTACGTAATATTCTGATTTTTATCTTCTCAATCGATTACTCGTTCATTCAATACGGGTTAGTTGCATTGAGAAGTTGAGCTTTGGTTTGGTGAATCATTGCTGTTTTTGTAGTCTTTTTTTTATAAGCCTATTTAAGTTTATATACTTGCTGTTTTTGGCATTCGATTAGGGTGATATTCCATTTCCCTAGTCGTTAGCTTTTCGCTTCCTTTCGGCTTTGATTTTCGGGTCTAGTTTTTAACCCAAGTTTCTTGTAACAGATGGCGGACGCCTTTCGTAGCGGCCAAGGCGATCGGTGGTCGGACGAGGATCTTCCTCCTCCTCCGACCATGGCCGAGGTCCTCCTTCAGATCGAGCACAACCGTGCAGAAGACAGGAGGGTTCTTCTGGACATCATCGCGCGCAACACTTCCGCCCTTACCGGTGCTTCAGGATCCGGGCAAGGGAGTGGACACCAGCCGCGTGGGGGACTCGTGGAGTTTTTTGCACCCAACCCCACGCTCTCGTGTCCGAGGACCGCTTGATGCGCAGCGATTGGCCGCCTCGTTGAGCGGAAGCCAGATAGCCGATGCGGGAGCACGAGAAGGCGCTGTTCAGATCGCGCACCGGTGGGGTGCAGCTTTGTCTTGGTGGGAGAGCTTTCTCGCCATGCAGCCTGACGGCCACACCATCACCTGGGAGGAGTTCCGCACTGCTATATGTCGGAGTCACATTCCTTCCGGCCTGATGAGGCTGAAGAAGAAGGAATTCTTGTCGCTCAGACAAGGTCGTTTCTCAGTTACGGAGTATCTTTACGAGTTCAACCATCTAGCTCGTTATGCTCCAGAAGAGGTGGCCACTGATGAGGCCAAGCAGGAGAAGTTCAAGGATGGTTTGTCCGAGGAGCTGCAGGACAAGCTATCCATCGTCGACTTCCCGGATTTGCAGGCCTTGGTGGGCACGGCCATCGTCGCCGAGCACTCAGGGAGAGCGCTTGTGGATTCCCGCAAACGTAAGTGGGAGGCCCACAAGTCATCTAGGGCCAGCTACCCCGCTTGGTCGGCCTCGTGGGTCGCGTCTGCAGCTTCAAGACTTCGAGGCCGTCAAGACTGCCTCGCCCTTCGCAGCCGTGCCCCAATCACGCACCAACGAGTCGAGAGGGTGGCCCCCGAACCCACCGCCGAGTCACTTGCTTCACCGCAACCGAAGGGTCATTATGCGAACCAATGCCCTAAGAAGACAGAGCGCCCTCGTCCTAATGGAGGACGCGGGCAAGGAGGTGGTTCTTCTCAGGACCTGAAGATAGTCCCTGCTACCCAAGGTGTGGGTAGTGGTCGCGTCAACCTCATCTCAGCAGAGGAGGCACAGGAGGCACCCGACGTCGAGCTGGGTACACTTTCTGTTAACTCTCATTTTGCTACTGTTTTGTTTGATTCAGAGCATCTCATTTTTATTTCGAGACTTTGTCTGCTATTGGTGAGCTCCCTTTTACTCCATTGTTGGTCCCGTTGCTTATTCACTCTCCTGGTTCGGAGTTGAGAGCTGAATCTAAGTGTAGGGATGTTCCAATTGAGATTGAAGGGGTAGGATTTTTAGCAAATCTTATCCTGCTCCATTCAGCAAGTCTGGATGTAATCCTTGGCATGGATTGGTTGTCTCAGCACAAGGGACAAATCGATTGCGCCAAGAAGTGTGTCTCTCTATCTAGTCCTTCCGGCGAAAGGTGTTCGCTTACCAAGCCGCTAGGTCCGCATCTTTTTGCGCTTGAAGCGAAGCCCTCTCTAGATATTAGTGAAGTCCCAACAGTTCGTGACTTCGTTGATGTCTTTCCTGAAGATCTTCCAGGGATGCCACCGGTTCGAGACCTCGATTTTGTTATTGAGTTGGCTCCCGGTACGGCCCCAATTTCAAAGAGGCCTTATCGGATGCCACCGAACGAGTTGGTGGTGTTGAAGAAGCAACTTAGTGAGCTGCAAGAGAAAGGTTTCATCCGCCCTAGCTCATCTCCGTGGGGTTGTCCTGCAATCTTCGTAAAGAAGAAGGACAATACTTTGCGCATGTGCGTTGATTACCGTCTGCTTAATGAGGTAACGGTAAAGAACAAGTATCCATTGCCCCGCATTGATGATCTCTTTGATCAATTAACCGGAGCTCGAGTATTCTCCAAGATTGATTTGAGGGTGGGATATCATCAAGTTCGGATACGACCTGAGGATATTCCAAAGACGGCTTTCTCTACTCGCTACGGCTTGTATGAGTACACCGTCATGTCATTTGGCTTGACCAATGCGCCTGCCTTGTTCATGAACGTCATGAATTTGGTATTCATGGAGTATTTGGATAAGTTTGTCGTGGTCTTCATCGACAATATTCTCATCTATTCCAAGAGCGATGAGGAACATGATGAGCATCTGAGGCTTGTGTTAGGCAAGCCGTGAGCACCACCAGTATCGCGGTTCAATGAGTCGCGATTCAGTTGAAGGAAGTGGCCTTCTTGGGTCATGTTCTTTCGG
Organism: Hsuehochloa calcarea; assembly: GCA_036346395.1. NCBI lineage: Eukaryota > Viridiplantae > Streptophyta > Magnoliopsida > Poales > Poaceae > Hsuehochloa > Hsuehochloa calcarea. The sequence goes on from CM070610.1 coordinate 32,847,251, forward strand.
TAGGAGGCGTAGCCGTTGATCCTAGTAATGTCAGCGATGTTCTTTCTTGGTGTCAGCCTACTTCCGTAACCGAAGTGCGGAGTTTTCTTGGTTTAGCGGGATATTATCGCCGTTTTATCGAGAACTTCTCCAAGATCGCGAAGCCGATGACGGAGTTGCTCAAGAAGGACAAGAAGTTCTTGTGGTCAGATGCTTGTGAGGAAAGCTTTCAAGTACTTAAGAAGCATTTGACCACCGCTCCCGTCCTCGTTCTTCCAGATATTCATCAAAGCTTCGATATCTTTTGCGATGCTTCTCGTCGAGGAATCGGTTGTGTCCTTATGCAAGAAGGCAAGGTAGTGGTCTATGCATCAAGGCAATTGAGACCTCATGAACTCAACTATCCTACCCATGACTTGGAATTGGCTGCTGTGGTTTATGCACTTAAGATTTGGCGACATTACCTAATCGGTAATCGCTGCGGTGTATTCGGATCACAAAAGCCTAAAGTATTTGTTCACCCAACCAGATCCGAACCTCGTGCAAAAGAGATGGTTGGAGTTAATCAAAGATTATGACATGGGTATTCACTATCATCCGGGCAAGGCTAATGTAGTTGCTGTAATACCCCGGCCTGCTCGTAGCGTGGCCTGTTGGATCCAAACGTAGCACCTCCGGGTTAACCCTTTTACACGGCGAGGACAAAAGTGTAAGTGAGGTGCTATGTGTGGCGGGTCCGCCCACGGTGGCCGGGCATTGAGCCAATTTTGGGTCAGGGTGTTACAGATGGTATCAGAGCATCAACCTTCGCTGCATGGGCGCGTGCGGGACAGGGGCGCGGGCATATGGTGCATGGCACATGTGGGCCCGGAGTGGACACATGGCATGACATATGTGCTTGCACCGACGACGGACGTACCGAGGGGTGGTTCGGGCATTTGCCGCAGATGCGGTATCTTCGAGGCGTCGCCCCTTAAGGGGGTGAATGTAATACCCTACCGCAGAAGCGTGGCCCATGTGGCCCATGAGGAGTTGTGTGGTTGGATTAGTCCCACATTGCTTGTCTCAAGTGAGTTGTAGTGGTATATAATGCATGTTGGATCCAAACGTAGCACCTCCGGGTTAACCCTTTTACGCGAAGCGAGGACGAAAGTGTAAGTGAGGTGCTATGTGTGGGCGGGTCCGCCCCACGGTGGGCTGGGCATTGAGACGATTTTGGGTCAGGGTGTTACAGTTACCGATGCGCTCAGTCGCAAAGCGCATTGCAATGTCTTGTTGCTCCAGGAACGTTAACCCACCCTTCTGGAGGAATTTCAGCGTCTCAACTTGGAATTGGTTGAGCATGGTTCCCTCACTGCCTTGGTTGTGCAACCAACATTGGCGGATCGGATTAAGATCGCCAAAGAATCGGATGTCAGAGTGAGCCGCATCAAGGAAAATGTTAAGAACGGAACAACCAAGTGCTTCTCTGAGGATGAACATGGTGTTGTAAGGTTCGGGCAACGCCTTGTGGTTCCAAAGGATATGGAATTGCGGAATTTGATCCTCCGCGAAGCCCATGATTCGCCTTTGTCTATTCATCCCAGGGCCACAAAGATGTATCAAGATCTCCGTCAGGGATTTTGGTGGACCCGAATGAAGAGGGAGATTGCGAAGTTCGTTGCCGAGTGCGACGTGTGTCATCGTGTCAAGGTCGAGCATCGCCCGATGGGGATCGCTTGACCTCTCCGCCTATTCCTGATTGGAAGTGGGATTCGATCAGGATGGATTTTATCACCGGTCTGCCCCGAACATCCAAGGGCAAGGACTCCATCTGGGTTGTCATCGACCGATTGACGAAAGTAGCCCATTTTCTGCCAGTACGGACAAACCTTAGTGTGAGTCTACTAGCGGAGCTCTATATTTCCTGCATCGTCTGCTTGCATGGTGTGCCGAAGACGATCGTTTCAGATCGCGGTGCACTTTTCACTGCCAGATTTTGGAAGTGTTTGCAAGAGGCTATGAGAACCCGTCTTACCTTTAGCACATCATATCACCCCCAAACTGATGGTCAGACCGAAAGGATCAACCAAGTGTTGGAGGACATGCTTCGTGCTTGTGTCCTCTCCTATGAAAAGAATTGGGAGATATGCTTGCCTTTTGCCGAGTTTTCCTACAACAATAATTTTCAGGCCAGTCTCAGCATGGCACCTTTTGAGGCCTTATACGGGAGAAAGTGCAGGACCTCGTTGAATTGGTCTGAGACCGGCGAAAGACCTTTCTTTGGTCCGGATTCGATCAATGAGGCCAAGAGCCAAGTCCAGCTTATTCGTGATCGCTTACGCACAGCTCAATCCAGGCAAAAGAGCTATGCGGATTGCCATCGTCGTGAATTGAGCTTTGTGCCTAATAACTTTGTTTATCTCAAAGTCTCTCCATTGAAGGGCCATCAACGTTTTGGCGCCAAGGGCAGTTAGCTCCTCGATATGTCGGTCCCTACCTTATTATCGAGAAGAAAGGAGCCGTTGCCTATAAGTTGGAATTGCCACCGCACTTGAGGGAGTACATGATGTTTTCCATGTGTCCCAATCGAGGAAGTTCCGCTGGAAACTCTTGATGTTCAAGAGGATTTGACCTATCACGAGCACCATGTTCACATACTCGATGAAGTCGAACGAAGAACAAGGAATAAAACCTTTAGATTCCTCAAAGTTCAAATGGTTGAACAACACCGAGGATGAGGCTACTTGCGAAAGGGAAGATTGTCTCCGTCGCGGACTATCCATCTTTCTTTATCGAGTGAGCCAAATCTCGTGACTAGATTTTTGTAAGGGGGAGGTTTTGTAACATCCTAAAAATGGATTTGTGTTTCAAATGTAAGAAAATGAGAAGAAATTAAAACTTTTCTTGCATCCGAAGCCCTTGGTCATTTCTGTAATTTTGTAAAGGAATTATGGAAATCAAAATCAAAATCTTTAATTCACTCCAATCAAAACCTCCTTGCCAAAGATCTTGTGCCAAACCCATGGAAATATTTTTCCTGCATACTAGAAAGGCTTGGTAATGTCTCTGAATTATCTCATGATTTTTAGAAATTATTTGATAATTTTTGGAGGCAAGTCAAGTTTGGTCAAACCCTATTTTTCCCTTCTGGAATTTCTGGAGAAAAATTCAGAGCATAAAAATCTCTGAAAATTTTATGAGAGGTTCCTCCGGCTGTCAGCAGCCTCCAGTTAAAATTTCATAATTTTTGGAGCTTGTTTCGTACCTTAAATAATTCCTCAAAAATTAGATGTTTAAAATTCAAACCCTAAGCGGTTTTCACTGCTCATCGGGCTCGACTGGCTCGAGCCACTTGACTCGGTCCATCCACTAAGCTATGCACTTCGGTCACTTCGCGCGAAAGGCCGTGTGAGCCGTTGGATCGGCATCAAACGGCCCACGCTCGTGTGAACGTTCGTACTGTCCGAGCGCGCCGATCCATTTGAACCGTTGGATTCTAAATCGAGGGTCCACGATCGCGTGAACGTTCGAACAATCCGAACGCCTCGCGCGATGTGAACCGTAGGATCCAAATCAACGGCCCAAGATCAACTGAGCGATCGAATCGTTATAATCCACCCGTTCTAACTCAACCGTTCGATTTCAATCCAACGGCTGATATATCGTCTCCTTCCTCCGGTCAGCGCGCGCGTGAGCTCAGCCATGGCGTGCGCAGAGAAGAAAAGCAGCGGCGTGTAGTCCACTCCGTGATCGACTTTAAACGGCTACTTCTGTGCGCATTTAATGCCCGTCGTGCTCCTCCCTCAGGCGTCCCTTCTCCAACTGCTCCCGTCGCTCTCTCGTCCTCTAATGGCCGTGTTGAACGAAGGGAGATATCGCCGTTGCCCTCTGCCATCCTCAGCTATTTAAACTCCATTGCTTCACCCTTGGCTTCCTTTAGCACCTCCGCAACTCCAGCTAGCACTCACAAGCTTGCTTGAGCTGCAGTTCCTCGAAAATCCTTCGGCCGCCATTGATGAGAATTGAGCTTCGGTGGAGGCGGTACAGCAGGGGTTCCCTCCTTCCATTTTTTGCTCCTCGGCTCCCCTCTACTCTCAAGCTTAGCCTCACTCAATTTTGTTCCTTTGCTCGTGGCTTGATGAATTTGATTTCCTTTTCGCCGAACCGCATTCTTCTTCACACGAGCTGAATCGACTCCTCTCTGTGCGTTCTCTGGGCGCAGTAACTCCTTATTAGTCCCTAGTTGCTTGGCACCCGCTCCCTTGAACCGCAGCTGAGCTCATTGCCGCTGCTTTGGTCATTTTCGCATTCTCGGTTATCTCCGCTTGTCGGCATTACGGGCCACCGCAACCAAATCGGTTGGTACCATTGGGTGCGTAATATTGTTTGGAACCCATTTTGGGCAATTGCTCGCACCACCGTGGCCAGAGCCGCCGGCGGCGAGCCGTTCTTCCCCGTCGTTTTTGCCGGACGAAAACAGGGACGGGCGTTTGAACGTGAATCGATGTGGACCGTCGATCCTAAGATCTACGGCCCAGGATCGCGCGGAAGTTTGAATTTATCGCACGCCTTGATCTGTGGACCGTTGGATCCAAGATCAACGGCCCCGATTAGAGTCCGCATGGGTCGTTGGATCCAAGATCAACGGCTCGTGTGCGTGTGAACGTTCGGACCGCCCGAACGCTGTGATCCACGTGGACCGTTGGATCCAAATCCAACGGCTGACGTTTAGGGTTTAGGGGTCACGCGCGCGTGTCATTCCAGGAACTTGGACCATTGGATCCAAGATCAACGTTCCAAGTTCGGCCACGTCGATTCAATTTCTGATTTTCCCGAAAGGATTTATTTATCAACTGAAAAATGTAGTAACTTGTAAAATGCGTAACTATTTCATTTTAATTCCTTTTCGGGTGATTCAAATTTTGTTAGTTATGTTTTTGACTAAAATTTAATCTAAAAATGTTTCCAACCTCAGTTTAGCTCCAGAAAATTTTGCTAATGAATAGTAGTATTTTTTATTTATAAAGCTGAGCAAAATTGATTTGTCATATCTTTCGCATTAAGAATCCAAATCAATTGTTTCTTGTTGCTAAATTCTTTATAAATCATGCTCTTGCTACTATAAAATTTTCAGAATTTTTGGAGAAAGTTTGCTATTGGGTCCTTGCGTTTTCTTCATTCTTATCGGTTGTTTTTCGCTTTCTCGTTAGGATCCGAAGAGCACGTTGACAATATAACTGATCCTAAGCAAAATCTTCACCCACAGCAAACATGCAAGCAATTTGATCATGTTAATCTCATTATTTTTTAAGTCTAATATATTGATTTCAACTTGTATGTATGCATTGCTATTTTGTTGTTAAATTATGGTTACTATCCTATAGTTGCATAATCTATAGGAATTGATTATCCTCTATTACCATGAGCCTAGGTTATTTGCTGGGATTTGAGTTCGATGGTTGAGCTCGTCACTTAGTAGATTGCGAATTGAAATTGCTTAGAATTACTTAGCCGGTAGTAATGGGCGATCATCGATTTTAGTCGATGATCTCGATCACACATCTAAATATTATTCCATTATGGCTAGCACTTGTGTTTTGTTATTTTGTAAAGTCAAAATCTGAAAATGAAACATTGTTTTAGACTTGGGCAAGTGGTTGGATGGTGGGTTATTAGGTTTGTGGATGTCTTGCCTAAGTCAACAAGGACCGAACATCTTGTGTCACACTCTCCAAGCATTTTAGGTGCTAACCACGCGAGAGGGATATGGGACCTCTCTTGACTTAGTACTTTGGCGTGTGTTATCTCCGAGTCGCAGGAGGGGGTTGTGTGTGTTGTGTGAAAAATGATATGTGTTCTTGTGTTGGGTGTGCGGTGGTGGAGAATCCGGGTAGGCTCTCCACCTCGAGGAGCATTGTAGTTGTCCAAGGCTTTACCTGAGACGGGTAGTTGACCGAGGCTTTACAATGACTCCGACACAACGTATGGGTTTCTATCCATACGGGCGGCTCGCAGTTGATACACAATATTGGAAATGTCTCGTAGGACTTAGCCGTGCCGGCATACCTAAGGAAGTGTGCTTGATAGCTTGGCAAAAGGCGATGCAGCGTGTGGGTACATTAGTACACCCCTGCAGGTATAAAACTATTCGAATAGCCTCGTCCTAGGTTATGGACACGCTTGGTTAGGTCTTGCAAGAGTTAGACTACAACCTTTTAAATTAAAATTTAACATGGTTGGTATGAATGGGTAATTCATGCTATTTTTGTGGTGGCTAATGGTTTAGTCACTTCCAGGATTGTTGTTGTCATCTATTTACTGTTATATTGTTGTCTTTCGGTTATTTGAACATTAAAAACAGATTTGTTAACTTGCTTTTAAATGTACTACATTATTGCAAATAAAGATTGCTTTGTGCTGAAAATGAAACATACATCCTCCACTTAAATAAGCTTGCATGTAGCATATGTATAGGTCTGTTACTCTACACGTAAGTCTTACGGAGTACAATTTTTGTACTCATTTGCTTTGCTTAACTATTTGTTGCAGAGGAGGAAGGTGAGCCCCAAGGGCCTCACTTTTGTGAAATGTGTTGTGGATTCGACGACTAGCTTGGCGGTCCGGTCGGTTGCCTTGTGGGTTAAAGGCACACTGATTGGCTCTTTTGGTTTATGGCCATCTTATGGCACTTTTGCTTCCGCTGTTAAATTTATATATATATATATATATATATATATGTCATTTGGCCGGTCGGCCTCTCTTTTGTAATAACTATCCTTTATGTATTTTAACTTCTGGTGTGTATACTGCATTTCTGGGAAGTATACATGTCTCGAAGACACGGGTTATATTGTTTGTGATGCTAGGGTCAATTGGTGACTAAGCATTACAAGTCCAATAATCCGGGGTCCTCACAAAGTTTGGTATCAGAGCCATACTGACCGTAGTAACCCGAGCTTGGTCGTTTTTAGGATATTTTGAAAAATCTTATCTTCAAAGTATCAAATGATTTATGAAAGCTTAAGGAATTCTCCGATTTTACTCCTTACCTATCTTAGCTTTCTCCTCTCATCTTACTCTAATTTGAGTTTTAAAAATGGTTTACCTCTCCTTCCTTCAAAGATAGTTGTTATCGTTAATTGGGTTTTGGGAACTAATGAGTTTGGCAAATTGAAGTGTTGGCTGCCCTCTACAAGGTTTTGAAGTTTCTCGAATGGATAGATTCGACTAGAAGCTTGGATGCAAAACCTGGACAGCGATCTTTCAATTTCCGGACAGCAAGCTCAAAGGTTCTAAATGGGGTAGAGAATGATAGTTTAATCAACTAAAACTTGTGGGAATAGAAGGGTAAGAGGTGATACTAGTTAGCTATGTATCTAACACTAATTTCGCTGGTTTAACCTTGCTCTTTAGTGGTATTAGATCTTACGTAATATTCTGATTTTTATCTTCTCAATCGATTACTCGTTCATTCATACGGGTTAGTTGCATTGAGAAGTTGAGCTTTGGTTTGGTGAATCATTGCTGTTTTTGTAGTCTTTTTTATAAGCCTGCTTAAGTTTATATACTTGCTGTTTTTGGCCTTCGATTAGGTGATATTCCATTTCCTAGTCGTTAGCTTTTCGCTTCCTTTCGGCTTTGATTTTCAGGTCTAGTTTTTAACACAAGTTTCTTGTAACAGGATGGTCGGACGCACTCGTAGCGGCCAAGGCCAGTTAGCTGGTCCGGACGAGGATCTTCCTCCTCCTCTGACCATGGCCGAGGTCCTCCTTCAGATCGAGCGCAACCGCGTAAGACAGGTGAGGGTTCTTCCGACGTTATCGCGCAACACTTCCGCCCTTACCGGTGCTTCAGATCCGGCAAGGAAGTGGACACCAGCCGCTTTCACGTTTTGTACCTTACCACTACAAGCGTTCCCTAGTGGAAAAGTTGACAGGGCTACGACAAGATTTAAAGTCCACTTGTGTGACACAAGAGAAGGAGACCGAGCATGGGATTTGCCCTTCGGTCCTAGCTTCATGTAGTATTGCTCCATTTCTTCATGAAGAGATTGTGATTACTCGTGATTGCTCCGTTGCCGACCCACAATCTTTGGTGGATGTGATGTATCCAAACCCATGTGAGAATGAGAGCCAAGTAGCCAAAGCCAAATTGAGTGAGAATGATAAAGAGAGTGAGTTGTGTGATTCCACCATATGTGAGGTTGAGAGCATCTCCATTGAGTGTGAGAGAGATAGCCAAAGTGATGTTACTGTTGAAATTAACAATTTACTCGCTACTTCTAGTGTTGTTTCTCACATTGTGCAGGTTGATATTAAAGAAGATGAGTTGAATGTTCAACAACCAGCACCGTTGGAAGTAAAAGACGCGGAGATAACCACGGTTGTGGATGGAATGCTTGCTGGCCCGTGATTTCACGATGACAATTTGATACCTACAACACCTGCAATAATAGAGGAGGACGTTAAAGTTAACAATAATGGTGTTGAATTGAATATTCATCACACCGAGGTACGTAAGAGTGATAACTCTAGTGTTCCTTTGAATATTCTATGTTTTAAAATTTCTTCGCTCAATTTACATAATGTGCAATTGATTACTCATAAGGATGTTCCTACTAGCATATCTCTTAATGATTCTTTATACTATATCATGTTCGATGATCCTAGAGAGCTATCTAGTGTGATTGAAAACCTTGTTGATATTTCATGTTTAAAATCACTAGTTAGTCCTTCTACCTACACATATACGTTCAATTTGATTGGAGATTATGGTGTAAATGACAAGTTATATATTTATCGAATGTGCATTGCTTGTGATAATTTTGCTGATTTTAAATTACATGTTTTGCACAAGACATCTATTGAGCAATGTCATGGTCACTTTGAGATGGAGTTGAATACAAGTGCCTATTGTTCAGAACGCAACATGATGCCTACTTGTTTATCCTGTACCAGTAAACAGAGTAGTGTAGTTGAAGCATGAAAGGCACTAAGAATTTTCTCCCCCAAAATTGAACAACTTGATCTAGCTCGTCCCTTTTATATTTTGTCCATGTTCTTAGAAAAGTCCAGTATGACTTTTTCTCATGGGTGGGAGAATGATGTGAATGAAGGTACCGCAATGTATATATCAAATACATCCTACGGTTGTAGTTGTGTTACTTATTTTGTGCAAAACAACGTGAATGGCACAACAATTGATTCATACATATATCACGATATACGTTGTTCTCTTTGTTTAGTACATGTTCAAGAAATCATCATGCGCTACACGGAAGTTGTTTCGATGATAAATACATATACCATGCATATACGTTGTTTTCTTTATGTAGAAAATTTTCAGGCTATCAAAAGCCGAGGACGGCTTTTTTTGAAGAAAGGGAGGATGATAAGGATATCCCGACTACTTATGAGGTTGTTTATGAAGCAAAAGCTACACTTCAAACAACAGTTCGACAATGCTTAAAATCTTTGGAACAGAGGAGGCTAGCGCCAAAGCAATAGAGGAGCACAAGGAGGAGGGTAACCATATTTGTTGCAGTGATGAAGAACAAGAAGGTCAAAGTGGTTGGGAAGGAGAAAGTCAAGCTGGGCAGATCAAGGTGGAAAGAAGCCTATGTGATGGGAGAGCAAAAGGGGAAGAAGCCCAAGAACTTAAAGCTCAAGTTTTGGATAAAATTTCCAAGCCCAATTCAGATCTCCCAAAACCCCAACCGAAATCAAATTCGGATTCGGAATCAGCATCAAATTTGATTCGAATCAGCAGGATACAGTTCGGAGTAAAACAGTCATAACTTTCACAAACGGAGTCCGATTTTGGTGTTCTTGGGCTTGTTGGAAAATAACTTCAAGCCCGATCTAATGGATCCTACTCACTCTGAAATTCATCTGTGTAAAAAGATATGACCGAAAAAATGACGAGTAAAATTAGAGTTTCTTTTGTTTTAGGTTGCGTTGAATTGGAGTAGGAGTTCTAATTCTCGGCGAGGAAGCTCGAGATGCACCCGGCGTCGTGTTGGGTACACTTTTCGTTAACTCTCGGCCCTCACGGTTTTATTTGATTCAGGGCTTCTCTTTCGTTTATATCGAGTCTTTTGCTGCACTTAGTGATCTTTCACCGATGAATTAGAGTAGTAGTACTTAAGTGGCGCACTTCCTTCCGGTCAAGGCGGATCTCCGTGTAGGCGGTTGGCGGATCTCTACATTTGATCGTGGTTCTCTTTTCACCTCTAGCTGGCATAGTTTGCAAGAAGCTAATGCTTCGTGCTTGTGTTCTCTAGAGACCTACAAGGAGCACCTGTTCGCATCCTTGAAGAGGCCGAGCGAAGAGCGAGGAATCGTGCCATCAAGTTCCTTAAAGTTCGATGGTCAAATCATTACTCAAGATGAAGCCACTTGGGAAAGGGAAGATCGCCTCTGCGTCTGAACTCACCCTCTTTCTTTCTTAGAGTGAGTCAAATCTCAGGCGTAGATTTACGTAAGGGGGAGGTTTTGTAACATCCCAAATTGGGTTTGTGTTTCAAATGTAATAAAGATGAGGATAAATTAAAACTTTTGTTGCCTCATGTGTTGTTACGTTGTTTGAAACCTCTTTCCTTTAATTGGTGGAAATTAAAACTCAAAATTTCCCCAATTAAATTCAGTCATAAATCTCCTCAATGAAAATCGGTGCCCAACCCCTCAAATAATTTTCATTGACCTAGGAGTGATGTTTAACCCTCGAATTATTTCATAATTTTGAGAAATTATTTGATAATTTTGAGACAAGTCAAACATTAGTCAAACTCTAAAATCGCCTTACGGAATTTTAGAGAAACATGCGATTGCATAACAGTCTCGAAAATTTTATATAAGGTTCCTCTGCTTATCGACAAGAATTCTCGATTAAAATTTCATGAATTTTGGAGCTTGTTTGCTATTCCAAATAATTCTCTAAAGTCGCTCGACCAATTAAGTCAAAAATCAGTTTCACTTTGTTGCCGGTCGAGTCCGACTTTGGTTCGAGCTCAAGGGTGCTGACGGATCAACTAATAGCACCTTAGGGCGGTCTCTGAGTGCGCTGATCCGTAGCCGTTTGATCTCAATCCGGTGAGTCGACGCGCGGTGAGCGTTCGGACGAGCGAACTCACTTAAGCGTGTTAGTCGTTTGATCTTCGATCAGCGGCGCGATGGAAGGGGATGTTCGGACCGTCCGAGAAGTGCGGCTAAGAACCAGCGTTGGATCTTGATCGTGCGATGCGACAGCGATGGAACGTTTCGGACCGGTGAATAATAGCCGAATGGAATCCTATGTGATCGAACGGCCGTCCTCTTTCGTCTTCCTCCTCTCGCTCCGCGTCGTCGGCGAAGTCACAGAGACCGTGGTACAAACAACCACGGTGCATTGTCACCTCCATCGTTCGCCAGCGTCTTTGAGCATTAAATGCTAGTCTTTGCCGACTGTTGAGTCTTCTTCATCTCTCGCGTACTCCGCCCCATCCCTTCGGCGGTTTGGACTGAGCAAGCTTTTGACCGAAAGTTGCATTGCTCCATCCTTTGCCCTCTCGCCTATATAAGCTTCTTCATTGCTTCATTAGCATTCTTTGAACACCTTTGAGCTTCAAACATCACTTCTAGTGCAATCGAGTGAGCTCCTTGGTGATATATTGCTCTCGTAGCCATTGTTGAAGCTTCAAGTTCTTGGTGAAAGTGGTGTTCTTGGCCCTCTCATCCGAACATCGCTGCTTCTCGGTTGCTTAGCCTCGAAGAGTATTAACCCTCTGTCGGTTTTGCTTTTGGCGTGACGAGAGCAATTAATTTATGTTTTCCCCTTTCAAATTGAAAGGGTGATCTTCTTCTTTAGCTGGTAAGTGCACCATTTTCAAATTCCTTGCTCCTCAACTTACTCATCATCTCATGCGCATTAGCCCTCAATCAATTTCACATTTGGCGCGCAGAATCTTATCAATTTGGTTTTCCCTCTTTCGGTAGAAAATGGTTATTGTCATCTCCGACTCGGTAAGTCCATATCTGTCCAATTCCTTGCTTGATGAGGTACTCCATGCTATTGCGATCATCGTAGTAGCTTTAGATTTCGCTATTTTTGCTTGAGTCACCGGCGCATCGTCGCCGCTTTGCCTGTTCTTTTGTCTGATCTTCGTTGTCGGACGAAAAGCGAGCTTTTCGATTATCGTTGAGTTTGGTAGCCAGGATTTTAGATCAAGCCTTCGGATTCTTGTGGTCGCGTGATCGGACGGCGGCGCTAGGTCATCAGCGCTGCGCGTCACGACTTTCGATCAACGGTCGGATCGGATGAGCGTTCGGACCGTCCGAGCGGTTCGATCCGTGGACCCGTTGGATCCAAGATCAGCGGTTCACGTACGTGTGAGCGTTCGGACGCCGGACATCCTTGGCATCCGGTTCGTTCATCTTTCATCCAGCGATCGATGCTTAGGGTGGCGTTAGCTCATGTTGCTGCTGCAGTGGGCTGTATTGGATCGATGATCTTGACCCATGATCTTCCAATCACAGGTTATATTTTCGGGTAGAGTTATTTATCAAGTGAAAAATAGTTTTATCTTCCAAAATTCATAAGTATTTTTACGTAGCTTCAAAAATGATAAAACCGTGCCATTATTTTTCATTCTTAGTAAACTTATTTCGATATAGGTTGCTCATTTATCTCGATGGCGTAAAAGATTTATTTTGAAAGTAAGCATTAAGCTGATTATCTTTGCAATAGAAAAATAGTGAATCTTAGAAAACTCATAAATAATTATTGCAAGCTCCAAATGAGATGAATCGGTGGGGCTGTTCATCTTATAAGATGCTTGATTTATCATAAAAGTTTCAGTAGCTGTATCATTCTAGAAAATTTCGCTAAAATCATTGCTTAGGTGAATAGTGCTGTTTTTCATTTTTTGGCCGACTGAAAATGTTTTGGCCATAACTTTTGCATTGAGAATCCAAATCAATTGGTTCTTGTTGCTTTAGTTCATAAAAATTATGTTCTTTCTCTGTAAAAATTTGAGAACTTTTGCTGAGTTTTGCTGTTGCATCTTTGGATGTTTCTCGCTTTATTGGGTACTTGTTGGTTCTTTCGATGGGAGTTGCGACAATATTGATAATATCGAGAGTGATCCTCTGCAGACAAGCAATGATGACAAGGCAAGATATTTGATCATAAATGTCCCATTACTTTCAAAGTCTAATATCTTGTTTACAAATTATATGTATGCATTGCTTTGTGTCCAAGTATTTTTGTCTGTTTAGAGGTAGCTATTCCTAATGCATTGTTGCCATTAAAATGTTATCCCACAACCATAAGCATCAATGGTGAATTAGAGCGGTGATTTAATTATGCTCTTATCAGCACCTTATGCTTTTGTTTTGTAAAAACAAATGAAACAAAATGATTTGACTTAAACACAATGGCATGTTGGTGTGATTGTTGGGTGTGACAAGGAAAGGTGCCTGTGTCCCTAAGGACCGAAAATGTTGCTTGCGCCATGCTGATCCAAGTACTTTTGCGTACTCAACCACATGAGGGTTATATGGGACCCCTCTTGACCTAGTACTTTGGAGTGTGTTATCTCCGAGTCGCGGGAGGCGTTGTGTGTGTTGTGTGAAAAAGGAATTGTGTTCTTGTGTTTGGGTGTGCGGTGGTGGAGTTTAGGGATGGACTCTCCACCTCGAGGCGTCATGATTGTCAGAGGCTTTACCCGTGAGGGGTAGTTGTCAGTGGGCCCACGACCCGACACAGCGTATGGGTTTCTCGCGACATTGGGAATTGGGGACTTGGCAATCGTCGTTCGTGGTCTCGCGACGATCAACTATCCAGTATGTTTTGGGCGTATTCCAAAGAGTTGAGGGTTCGTGCATTGGCACGAGTGTTCAGCTAGCAACATCGTCTACTTCGCATCAGTTATCCACGGTTCCTCACCGAGAAGATCGGGGATCCCCCGTATCACCGTCGTAATAGAAAGTTTCACACCGGCTCAGAACGATTCCAGATGCACACCGAAATGAGGGAGGGCACTCTGGAAGTCCACTATGGGGGTTTGTTATGGGTTTTCTTTATGTGCCTCGATTTGACAAAATGGAGTTGATGGAACCCGCCATAATGGAAAGTTTCACACCTGCTCGGAACGATTCCAGATGCACACCGAAATGAGAAAGGACACTCTGGAAGCCACTATGAGTGTTTGTTATGTGTTTTTTTATGTGCCTCGATTTCAGAAAATGGAGCTGATGGAGCCCGTTATAATGGAAAGTTTCATACCAGCTCGGAACGAATCCATATGCACGCCCAAATGAGGGAGGGTACACTGGAAGTCCACTATGGGTGTTGGTATAGGTTTTCTTTCTGTGCCTCGATTTCACAAAACGGAGCTGATGGAACCCACCATAATGGAAAGTTTCACATCGGCTCGGAACGATTCTAGGTTATTGGTTTTCTTTCCGTGCCTTCTTTTTAGAAAATGGAGCTGATGGAACCGGCCATAATAGAAAGTTTCACACCGGCTCGGAACGATTCCAGATGCACACCGAAATGAAGGAGGGCACTCTGCAAGTCCACTATGGGTGTTGGTCATGGCTTTCCTTTCCGTGCATCGATTTCATAAAGGAAAGTTTCACACCGGCTTAGAACGATTCCAGTGCATGCAGAAACGAGGGAGGACACTCTGGAAGTCCACTATAGCCGTTTGTTATGGGTTTTCTTTCTGTGCCCCGAATTCACAAAATGGAGCTGATAGAGCCTATCATAATGGAAAGTTTCACACCAACTCAGAACATATCCGATGCACGCTGAAATAAGAGAGGGCACTCTAGAAGTCCACTATGGGTATTTGTTATGGGTTTTCTTTCCGTGCCTCGATTTCTCAAAATGGAGCTGATGGAACCCGTCATAATGGAAAGTTTCACACCAGCTCGGAACGTATCCAGATGCACGCCGAAATGAGGGAAGGCACTTTGGATGTCCACTATGGGTGTTTGGTATAGGTTTCCTTTCGTGCCTCGATTTCACAAAATGGAGCTGATGGAACCCGTCATAATGGAAAGTTTCACACCGGCTCGGAACGAGTCCAGATGCACCCCGAAAGGAGGGAGGGCATGCTGGAAGTCCACTATGGGTGTTTGTTATGTGTTTTCTTTCCGTGCCTCGATTTCACAAAATGGAGCTGATGGAACCCGCCATAATGGAAAGTTTCACACCGGCTCGGAACGATTCCAGATGCACGCTGAAATGAGGGAGGGCACTCTGGAAGTCGACTATGGGTGTTTGTTATGGGTTTTCTTTCCGTGCCTCTATTTCACAAAATAGAGCTGATGGAACCCGTCATAATGGAAAGTTTCACACCGGCTCGGAACGATCCCATATGCACCGCGAAAAGAAGGAGGGCCCACTGGAAGTCCACTATGGCTGTTTGTTATGCGTTTTCTTTCCGTGCCTCGATTTCACAAAATGGAGCTGATGGAACCCGCCATAATGGAAAGTTTCACACCAGCTCGGAACGATTCCAGATGCACGCCGAAATGAGGGAGGACACTCTGGAAGTCCACTATGGCTGTTTGTTATGCGTTTTCTTTCCGTGCCTCGATTTCACAAAATGGAGCTGATGGAACTCGTCATAATGGAAAGTTTCACAACAGCTCGGAACGTATCCAGATGCACTTGAAATGAGGAGGGCACTGGATTTCTAGTATTGTATCTCATATTGTGCAGGTGGACCAAGCAAATAAGGAGTTGGAGATTCAAGAGCCCTCACCATTGGAAGAGAAAGATAAAGAGCTAACCATGGATGGAAAGGGAACACTGGAAGATCAAGGTAACTCTATTGGTACTGAATTGATCGTTTATGAAAACAAGGTCTAATTACACGATTCCAGATGTCGGGAGAGGCGGCGCCACTAGGGGGAATAGGGGGAGGAGGGGAGGGGTTTTAGTGTTTTAGGGAGTGGGATCCCCCCTCATGGCCGGCCCCCTCTTGGGCCCCTCTGAGGCTGCGACCAGGGCCCAGTTGTCGAAATAATGTGAAAAACCCTTCTTGTTTCAGAATTTGTACTCCTTTCTTTGTCCTTTCTTCTCGGTGATAGTATAATTACCCGATTCGATTCCGAGGTATTACACCTCCACGCCCCTCCAACAACAAGCGTCTTGCTACTTCAAATTCAAGACCACGAGTTTCTGAAGTAACCAAATCAGCACCACCTGCTTTGGCAAAAACATCATCTTCGGTTGCTTCGACAGGACGAACTAAAGATGTTCAATGCCATCGTTGCAAAGGCTATGGACACATGATGCGAGACTGTCCAAACAAGCGCGTATTGATTATTCGCGATGATAGTGGGTATTCCTCTGCTAGAGATTTGGATGATGAAACATATGCTATGCTTGCAACTGATCCCGTAGGACATGATGATGAATCTAATCATGAGGAGGAACATGTTGGCGCCGAAGACGCCGACAAGTATTTGAGCATTATAGTGCAACGCGTACTAAGTGCTCAAGTTTCTCGTACCGAGCAAAATCAACGCCATAATTTATTCCAAAGCAAGGGCGTTGTAACACCCCAGCCCAACATGAGCCTGGGATGCTACTAAAATAACAATATCACAAATACAAATGCAAGACACTACAAAAAATTTGGCAGAACCTCCTTTGTATAACTAAGTTTACCGGAGATTCCAATAGATGCTTATAAAATTATCACTATTTCAACATCCAAAGTTCATCCAAGCATTCATAAATAATCTACTCAGCTAAAACATAAGCAAGCATAATTAAAATTTACCACTCTCATTATTACAAATAAACCAATGCATTCAAGTATAGCCAAAGTTAATCCTTAAGCAGTTTGCTTGTTATAAAGGTACGGTCTAAATGATAATTATCTTTTCAAGAGTATGTGGTAGTGAGTGCAACCAAAGCAACCCTACTCCCTCCCATGCATGCCGTCCGCAAACGAGATACCTAAAAACACAACATCAGCAAGAGTGAGTCCAAAACTCAGCAAAGTACAAATAGCAAGACAATAGCAACACAACTGTAATTAACAACATCCATCCACGTAACCCAATAAGAAATATGTCTCATGCTTATGCGATGCAAACTGTTCAAATGCACTTTTCTTTCTCTCTTTTGCATATACCGGTATTGCAGAGTGTGCATCCGTCGATGCACACCCATGCCTTACTGAATTCTCCAACTAAGTCTATTTGGTGAGCCTTACTGAATCGGCGAAGTAATACCCCTACCAGGCCAATTAAAAAAACATCAACTTCACGTTGGGTTTTTTGGACAGAGTACTAAAACTACCATAACTTTTGCTACGCAACTCGGAATGGGGTGATCTTGGACTCTCTGGAATTATGACAAAACCAGCTACAATAGTCTAGTTGGACAAGTCTCCTGATTCGGCCTCATAATAATTCTTATATTCAGGTAAAGTTTTTCTATGTTTTTTGTCTCTGCAATCTGACAGTTAGCAAAACAGCGACGGTAAAAATTTCATAACTTTTGATTGCCAACTCTAAAAATTGTGTTTTTTATCAGCTTGGAAAGATTTCGGACTCCTCTACAATATTAATTTTGGGTGGCTTTCCTAATTCGGCGTATAAAAAATTCACAATTACCAGACAATGCAATCTGCCATAACTCGTCAGCAATCCTGGTCAGTATAAAACTACCATAACTCCTAAACTGTTGGTCCAAATCAGGTGATCTCAGTGCCCAAAGAAAGCTAAAATCGAGATCTACAACTTTCTAAGAGGTGATCAGGTCAGAAAATTAACATAACATACCCAAATCTGACGAGACGGCGCACAGCCGGGAGAGGTGGGGAGAGGCGGCGGCTCAAAGTGGGAGGAGGAGGAGAGTGGGAGTTTAGGGTTTGGGGGGTGGGAACCCCCCCCCTTTTTGGCCGGCCACCACATGGGCCCCTCCTGGGCTGCGGCCCAGGCCCAGGTTGTCGAGGATTTATGAAAAACCCCTTCTCTTTTCAGGAATTTCTACTCATTTAATTGTCTTTTCTCCTCCTGGCTATTTTCTAATTTCCCGATTCAATTCCGGTATTACATTCTACCCCTTAAGCAATTCGACCGAATTCTTTCTCGTCATTCTACTCAAAGGACATTTACACCTAGCATGCATGGCTCCAGGCCCTGTGTCACTCTCCACTCGGTTTGATTCGACCACCGCACCTTGATGGATCGCAACATCCTACACCACAACGCTCGTCCTAATCTTATCCGTACACTCCACGGACGGGACTCGAACATAAGGTTTTACTTGTGGTTCCTCGTCCCGAGATGAATCTCATACTCGGACTCTCAAGTACTCTCTCGACATCGGGTCAGACGAAACGTTGTGTACCCCGCTCATGGACCCGAGATGGTTCTAGTGAAATGCTAACAACCAAAAATCAAACCGATGTACCTTGGGCCAACCTTCCCTGTGGTACCAAACCAGACACTCTACACATGACGCATGGAATTCTGGTTCCAACTCTCGATCGACCTTTTCATCTTAACAATGAGCACATCCCAAACCGAAAGAGAAACCACTTGAATACCCAATCCAGTTACTTTCTTTATTCTTTCTTAACTGATAAGATCCACGCATGCCAATCATAAGGTCAAACTCCATTTGCGAAAAATATTCGTCATAAACACATAGCTCAAACAAGAATCAAAGAGCGTTTCACTACTCGAGGAAACTTTTTTTTTCAATTTCTCTGTTAGAAATAGAATTTCTCTGAAATCATGGAACCCCATTTCATCCATATCACACTAACTCATTTCTCTTAAATTGGCAATCTCATCACTATGCTCAAACCGAATTCACCATTCACACCTTTGTAGAAAGACCCTAATGACTTCCACCCAAAAACATACCCTAGCCAACCTCTGAACTGACGGAATTACTTTGATAGATGACTTCCAAATGCACCTCATCGTGGTTTTCACCCACAATCACTTCACCTCAATCCTTCAAGGATAATCAACCCGAAATGCTTAGCACACACACTCAATTGCTACACCCAAGGGATTCTATCAATGAACATCGTACTATTCGGAATCCACTTTGTTTCTCCATCTCAACACAACATCAATAGTCTCCAAGGTTCTAGCATAGAACGTTGGGCCAAATTTTCAATCTTCAAGGACCCTATAGATGTATTCGATGTAACTGATATGGAAACTCTCGAATCCGCTGACTAAAATCCCCATAATCTAATCATACTCAATCGTTAACAACCACTTAAAAACATATTCTCAACCAAATTATCTTTAAGGAAATTCTAACTTCTAGAGGGTTACTCACTGAAGCCAAGTCGTACCTGGTGATAGTTCAATTGTCCCTACTATCCCATCAATTGACATTACAATCAGATTACTTCGCTAATCCTACTCTCATTGAATTATACCTTCATAAACCACCTACACAACCTCGCAAGGTTAATTCCCCATCTGTGATACTCTAATAAATCGATCAAGATTCCCATACTTCCGATAATCCCAACATTCCAGCATGAACGAGGGTTCCTTGATTATATTTCGCTATGAGTTCCACTGGTTGTAACACTAATCAATTTTATTCCAACGATAAACATTCCATGGAATTCTCTCCAAAAGTTATAGGTCAAAACTAATTCATCCTCTACTGTTCTTTACATAGATTGGTTCATAAAATCTCATCACTGCCTTATACTTGTCCACCACCAACCAGTCACGAAACGACACTTTATAAAACTTGGCAACATAAGTTTGTTAAATCCTTTCTCAAAAGGGAAGAGATAATCAGACACAAATTCCAACACACAAGAAAATGTTGCTCCTTGGAGTGAGCACGAGACAAAGAGAAACAGTCAAATAGTAATAATCTGAGAAAACAAAATACGTGCCCACGGTTGAGGGCATATGTCCCACAAGATTTTCAAAGCTCCATAAATCATAATAGAACAGTGCTATGAAAGCTGAAGAAACTCTTAAACTGTAATGATAGAAAAGTTGCAGATTACAATTCTCAACTCCGACCTCAAATACTTATGGTAACCGATTTCTATTAACAAATAAAACAATTTTCTTTGAGTACATCATTACCTGCCAACCCAACCAAGAAGTACATCTGAAACCAAATCACATTACTCACTTAAGAACCGAATAGAGCCTTCCAATACGTCATGTTGCCCAAACTAATTTTATCTACTACATAGATCATGAACTCCCAAAAGACCATGAATGCTAAACTCCAAACATTTCATTTAGTCGATATAACGGAAGGTAATTAACTTACTTTCTCTCTAGAAGAATCATCACTGATCCGACGAGTCAGGATCTGGTCCTTACTAACCTCAAGGTTAAAACTCCCTTTTCAATAATCATTAACATCATTTCCTTCATTACAAAGGGCCAAGGGCTCACTAAATCTCTATCATCAAAGGCATAATATTACCGACTATCTCACCATTATGCAAACATAGGCCACCTCTTAAATTCCAATATAAACCTTTCCAAAAGAAACACAGTAGATTATTCCATAATATTTCTATTATCTCAATAAGATTCCAGCGGTCAACTTGTCCTATAGATTGTCTGATACACAAACCTCACTATCAAAACAAATCACTTTTATCAAGGGCATGCAGCCACAATTCATCCTCATGAAACACACATGAGTAAATCACTTTCAAGTGTCAACCCTTCATCTATTAGGAATGCTCACACCAATTTAGTACACACTAATTCCAATCTAGAGGTTATCATAAACCATTGACGATTATCCAATCATAGACGAATTCATGGTCATTTCTCTATTTATATTCCCATGGGCATACATAAGATAATCAAATAGCCAATCAAAGAAAATTCTATTTCATTATCTACTGAGACATCAGTCAAACAAATCCGTATGTTCCTCATTCTACACAGTTAGATTAGCCCATCGAGACCAATTAATCCAACAAGTTTAACAAACTACACAATTTGAACGATCAACCATCTCATCAATCCAAATAATATGTTCTTAAACTTTCTGGAAAGATAATTAAATTCTCCAACTAAGTCTAGTTGGTGAGCCTTGCTGAATCGGCGAAGTAATATCCCTACCAGGCCAATTAAAAAAACATCAACTTCACGTTGGGTTTTCAGGACAGAGTACTAAAACCACCATACCTTTTGCCACGCAACTCGGAATGGGGTGATCTTGGACTCTCTGGAATCATGACAAAACCAGCTACAATAGTCTAGTTGGACAAGTCTCCTGATTCGGCCTCCTACTAATTCTTATATTCAGGTAAAGTTTTTCTAAGTTTTATGTCTCTGCAATCTGACAGTTAGCAAAACAGCGACGGTAAAAATTTCATAACTTTTGATTTCCAACTCTAAAAATTGTGTTCTTTATCTTCTTGGAAAGTTTAGATGAGAATGAGGAGGCATCAGTGGCTAGGTTTTTAGGAGGGTTGAATAGAGAAATTCAAGACATCCTTGATTATAAAGAGTGCAACTCTATTACTAGATTGTTTCATCTTGCTTGGAAGCTGAACGTGAAGTGCAGGGACGCCAGACGAGGACATGTTCTAACTTTTCTGCATGTCGCACAAACTCATGGACGCCATGAACCTCTACGGCTCCAACCACCAGTGCACCTCCTGTAACACCCCAGCCCAACATTGAGGTTAGAATGCCACTCATCTACTATAACCATCTAATTTACATCAACATACTATAAAATTTCAGCAAGCATAACAACATTAAAACCCATCCACGGGTCGCATTAACACAAGCATAACACTATGATAATCATAGATAAATTAGACCTAGGAGCATAGCAAAATAATAAACCAAGATTAAAATAAACCAAGCATCTATGGTTATTCAATGCCATCATGTCCTAGATATAAATATTCATGTTATTCTAAAAGTTTCTCATGTCCAATGAATCAAATAATTGGATGAAGTGCATGATTCCAAGTGCGCTAGCCCTTCCCGAGTAAAACGTCATCACTAGTCACCTAAAAATAACAATAGAGCAAGAATGAGTCCAAGACTCAGCAAATACATAATAAAGCCATAAACAATAGTTTATTAACCATAATCAAAATTATCATCATCATCCATTTAGTTAATGCCATTGTCATTCTCAAACAACCAAGCCATATTCCACATAGGTAAAGTTGCACAATTTAACAATTTACTTAGATATGCGAATGCACTAACATGCTCATGCTCATATGCATCTCATCACCGATCTGGGGTATAGCGGAGTGTTCACCGTCGATGACACACTCTATCCTTCACTCCCGTGAAGTCCCCACCAAAGTAGGATTTTATCTAGAGCTCTCCGGACTAGTCATGTATCTTTCTCACCGACCTCACCGGAATAGTTACATGACTTTCTCACCGACCTGGCTCATGCAACCCCTGTCATGATGAATGTAAATGATGCGATATCTTTATTTCTTCATCAACATAGTCCATCTCATTAACTCAATATCTCCTCCTCACTATCTCAATATCATAATCTTATTCACTCAAAGTCATCAATATCATGTATAAGAATAAGCTGAACGAAAGCATAATAAATAGCATGATAAGTAACAACAATGATCATGGTGAACAACTCATTGTTCACCACTCTACCATGTACTTGCCTTCCGCGCTGTGACGAGTTAGGAGGCAACGACGGAATTTCTCCACTCCCTGCCCCACCGCCTACACAAATATTCATTCGAAATAAGAATAACAAGACAGGACGTGGCTACAAGCATTTTACCATAACCCTCTATCTAATCAACAAAACCAAAAACTCAAAATGACGAATTAACTAATCAGCCAATATCAGCCCTTCTGAACAGCAGTATGAGAAAAATCGTAATTAAATATCTGTAACTCCGAATGACTTGAAACCAGTGCTCAAATACTCTTAACGCATAACACTACGAAACTCTAGTTGACTGGATCTTTTGATTCGGCCAAAAAAGTGGCCTAAACAACAGATGAAAACACAAACAGATAACTATCCAGATTACAGAACAGTAGCAAAGAAAATGATGTAACTTTCAATATACTGATCCAATTGAGGTTATCTTTATCAACTCGGAAAGATAATTTCAAGGGCTACAAAAACCTAGTTGGGTGGAAGTTCTGAATCGGACTCTAACTAGATCAAAACCGAGGGGCAAACCAGCAGTTCCAAATTCTCAGGCAGACAGGACAGTGCACGATTAAAAATTCATATCTCCTAAACCGTAAGGCGGAATCTATTGCTCTCGGCGCCAAAAGAAAGATAAAGACATCAGGAACAAAACTGTAGAAGACGAAAATAACAGATTCGGCCTCTCAGTAAATCATAATGGCCCGACAAGAAAATCTACCAAATCACGTCAGCTCTCCTGGACAGTCGCGGTAAAACTACCATATCTCCTAAACCGTAACTCCAAATTAGATGATCTCGGTGCCAAAAGAAAGCTAAGACAAAGGGCTACAACTTTCTAAGAGGTGAGAAGATCAGAAAACGTAAAGAACTTACCCAAAACTGACGATCAACAGTGGCGCAGGGAAGAGGTCGGGAGAGGCGACGGCCACTAGGGGGAATTGGGGGAGGAGGGGAGGGGTTTTAGGGTTTTGGGGAGTGGGATCCCCCCTCATGGCCGGCCCCCTCTTGGGCCCCTCCTGGGCTGCAGCCCAGGGCCCAGGTTGTCGAAATAATGTGAAAAACCCCTTCTTGTTTCAGAATTTGTACTCCTTTCTTTGTCCTTTGTTCTCCCGGCTGATAGTCTAATTACCCGATTCGATTCCGAGTTATTACACCTCCGCTGCCCCCTCCAACAGCAAGCAGCGTCTTGCTACTTCAAATTCAGCACCACGAGTTTCTGAAGTAACCAAATCAGCACCACCATTTTCGCAAAAACATCATCTTGGTTGCTTGACAGATCGAACTAAAGATGTTCAATGCCATCGTTGCAAAGGCTATGGACACATGATGCGAGACTGTCCAAACAAGCGCGTATTGATTATTCGCGATGATGGTGGGTATTCCTCTGCTAGAGATTTGGATGATGAAACATATGCTATGCTTGCAACTGATCCCGTAGGACATGATGATGAATCTAATCATGAGGAGGAACATGTTGGCGCCGAAGATGCCGACAAGTATTTGAGCATTATAGTGCAACGCGTACTAAGTGCTCAAGTTTCTCGTACCGAGCAAAATCAACGCCATAATTTGTTCCAAAGCAAGGGCGTTCTCAAGGAACGCTCGATTCGCATAATTATTGATGGTGGGAGTTGCAACAATTTGGCAAGTGTCGATATGGTGGAGAAACTTGCTTTGCCAACCAACCCTCATCCCCACCCATACCATATTCAATGGTTCAACAACAGCGGTAAGTTGAAGGTAACACGAAGGGTGAGAATAAATTTTCTATGGGTTCATACCATGATTATGTTGATTGCGATGTTGTTCCTATGCAAGCCTGCTCATTGTTATTAGGAAGACCTTGGCAATACGATACTGATTGTGTTCATCATGGTAGGAATAATCAATACTCTCTCATGTTCAAGGGTAAGAAAATTGTGATGCACCCTATGACTCCTGAACAAATTATTAAAGATGACCTTGCTAAATCCAGTAGAGAGAAGAATCAGGAGAATGCTAAGAGTGAAAATCAGATTGTAGCAAAAGAGCTTGAGCAACATTAGAAGAAAGAACCTAAATATGCTCATATGAAGAATAAAGCAATTAAATTGAAAGGGCTAGTTTTCTTGCTACCAAATCTGATATGACTGAATTGGATGCTAATAATTCTATTTGCTATGCTCTAGTTTGCAAAGAAGCTTTGTTTTCATTTGAGGATATGCCTTCTTCTTTGCCTCCTGCTGTCACGAACAATTTGCAGGAGTACAAAGACATCTTTCCAAAGGACATACCGTCGGGGTTGCCACCACTTCGAGGGATTGAGCATCAAATTGATTTAATTCCCGGCGCATCATTGCCCAACCGCGCACCATACAGGACCAATCCGGAAGAAACTAAAGAAATTCAGCGCCAAGTTCAAGAATTGCTTGATAAAGGGTATGTGCGCGAATCTCTTAGTCCTTGTGCAGTTCCAGTCATTTTAGTGCATAAGAAAGATGGATCATGGCGCATGTGTGTGGATTGTAGGGCAATTAATAATATCACCATTAGGTACCGTCATCCTATTCCTAGGTTAGATGATATGCTTGATGAGTTGAGCGGCTCTGTTGTCTTCTCCAAGGTTGATTTGCGTAGTGGATATCATCAAATTCGCATGAAATTAGGTGATGAATGGAAAATAGCATTTAAAACTAAGTTCGGCTTATATGAATGGTTAGTAATGCCTTTTGGTTTAACGAATGCACCAAGCACCTTCATGCGACTAATAAACGAAGTCTTGCGTGCTTTCATTGGTAGATTTGTGGTGGTTTATTTTGATGATATACTAATATATAGCAAATCATTGGAGCAACATCTTGACCATTTACGTGCTGTTTTTAATGCTTTACGTGATGCACGTTTATTTGGTAACCTTGAGAAGTGCACCTTTTGCACCGATCGAGTCGCGTTTCTTGGCTATGTTGTTACTCCACAGGGAATTGAAGTTGATCAAGCCAAGGTTGAAGCAATACAGAGTTGGCCGACTCCTAACACGGTCACACAAAGCGAAGCTTTTAGGACTTGCTGGGTTTTATCGTCGCTTCGTGAAGGATTTCAGCACGATCGCCGCACCATTGAATGAGCTCACCAAGAAGGGCGTGCCATTTGTTTGGAGCGTCGCACAAGAGAACGCATTCACCACGCTGAAAGATAAGTTAACACATGCACCCCTACTCCAACTCCCTGTTTTAATAAGACTTTTGAACTAGAATGTTGTCCAGTGGAATTGGTTTAGGTGGCGTGTTGTTACAAGAAGGTAAACCTATAGCATATTTCAGTGAGAAATTGAGTAGGCCTAGTTTGAACTATTGTACTTATGATAAGGAATTATATACACTATTTCAAACTTTAGAAACTTGGCAACATTACTTATAGCCCAAAGAATTTGTTATACATTCTGATCATGAATCTTTAAAGCATATTCGAAGTCAAAGTAAACTTAATCGTAGACATGCAAAGTGGGTTGAATTTATTGAGTCTTTTCCTTATGTCATAAAACACAAGAAGGGAAAGAAGAATGTTATTGCCGATGCTTTGTCTAGGAGGTATACCATGCTTTCACAACTTAACTTCAAAATTTTTGGATTAGAGACTATTAAAGAGCAATATGTGCATGATGCTGATTTTCTGAGATGTATTATTGAATTGTAAAGAAGGAAAACATGGAACAAATTTGTCATTAATGATGGGTTTGTGTTTAGAGCTAACAAGCTATGCATTCCGGCTAGCTCCGTTCGTTTGTTGTTATTCTGAGAAGCGCATGGAGGCGGTGATGGGACACTTTGGCGTGAAGAAAATGGAGGATATACTTGCTGATCATTTCTTTTGGCCAAAGATGAGACGGGACATCGAGCGCTACGTTGCTCGATGTACTACATGTCAAAAAGCTAAGTCACGACTTAATCCTCATGGTTTGTACATGCCTCTACCTATTCCTAGCGTTCCGTGGGAAGATATTTTGATGGATTTTGTTTTAGGATTGCCTACAACACAGAAGGGGAGGGATAGTATATTCGTGGTTGTTGATCAATTTTCTAAGATGGCTCACTTTATACTATGTCATAAGAGCAATGATGCTGCCCATATTGCTGATTTATTCTTTCGTGAAGTTGTTCGCTTACATGGCGTGCCTAATACTATAGTTTCAGATCGTGATGCCAAATTTCTTAGTCACTTTTGGCGAACTTTATGGGCTAAATTAGGGACCAAGCTGTTATTTTCTACTACTTGTCATCCTCAAACTGATGGACAAACAGAAGTTGTGAATAGAACTTTATCTACAATGCTTAGGGCTGTGTTGAAAAAGAATTTAAAAATGTGGGAAGAATGCTTGCCTCATATTGAGTTTGCTTATAATCGTTCTTTGCATTCTGCTGAACACGTCATCACAGACGGTTTCCGAACCGTCTATATTTATTCGTCTGTGATAACAAGCAGTTACCACAGACGGTTCAAAACCGTCTGTGATAACACTTATCACAGACGGTTTTTAACGTAAACCGTCTGTGATAACCACTTATCACGGACGGTTTACTTTAAAAACCGTCTGTGATAACCACTTATCACAGACGGTTTTTAAAGTAAACCGTCCGTGATAGTGGTTATCACAGACGGTTTACGTTAAAACCGTCTGTGATAATCACTTATCACGCAGGCGGTGTACTTTAAAAAGCGATGCAGTGATAAGTAGTTATCACGACGGTTTTTACGATAAATCGTCGTGATATGTCTAGTATCACGACGGTTTACTTTAAAATCGTCGTGAAGGCTATTACCACGCACGGTTTTATGTTGAAACCGTCGTGGTAATAGCCTTTCTGCACGGTTTCAACATAAAACCGCTCGTGGTACCGAGCTTGGCGACCTAGCTACATTGTTTCTTTGTTTTTGGCCACCTCGGGAATTGCTAGCCATGCCCTCTCGAAAACAAGCATGTACAAAAAGCAGATACATCGCGAGAGAATCAATTGTTGACAACTCAAATTGACCATTACTCAAAATAAATTAATAAAGATCGAATTTGTTGAAGTATTTTTGCTATAGTTGTACAATTGGATTACAATTAAGTCAATTGTTTGCGTGAATCTACGGGTCGCGATGGAGTGAAACTCTCCTTTGTTAACTATTTACGTCATGATAAAGGTGCATAGCGCCTCGAACTTCCACGAGCTCTTGCAACGAGTCCATGTAAATCTATTATCAAACCCCGCCGCTAGGTCAAGAAAAATGGTAAGGATATATATTTGAATTTACAATTACAAAAAATTATTTGAGATTGACAAACCTCCTGATTCTTCATCTTAGCACTAATGATTTGTTGCATATGATGGCAAGCGTAGAATGCACATAGCTCATCATTTTTTTTTGGGCAGATTGCAAAAATAGAATTACATATGTACGTATAGTCGATTGAAGACACATTTTTATGAAGTATGATATATATAGGATTATTGTGTTGTAGCGCTGCAGGAAATTTCGTCTGTGTGTTAGTTGGATTTGGATCCATTGTATCTTCCTTGTTGGCTAACATAGGAGATGAGCGAACTACATAATTGAAAAAGTTATCCTCGGGCATTTCAAGCGAAGGAAGACTACAATAGAGTTATGTATGGAGGAAATGATCATACTTGTCGAGTATTCCTTGCGAGAATCTTTGAAGTCGTGATCGTTTCGACTAGGAATCTAGATATATCACGTTGTTCCTCTTGGGTATAATGACTAAAAGGATCGATGGTACCTACTCATGTATGTCGCTATAACTATTAAACCTAAGTACAAATGAAATTTGAATAGCAAATAGTGAAGCACTTACCCACGGTTGTAGGGCACCGATGTAGTCCTTGCGATTACGAAGAAGCAATGCCGTCGTTATATAGTTCTCGGCGAAGGTCGCGTCGCTTGGATGGTTTGCATAGATACCACGTGTGGGTCGAGGAAACCCACGGTTCTCGCCCTTCGGGCATTTTCATCATGTATCTATACATAAGCAATGAGTTGCGATATTTATCGGTATTACATGAATGTAGAACTTGATTGTACACACTTACAGTGTCTAACATCGTAGAAGCGAGGCGTCGAGGGCTTCGAGATTGAATAGGTTGAATAAGTCGTTGAAGCCCACCACGAAGTTGCCCGGCCCGTTGAAGAAATGCTCATCCTTGTATGCGACGGTGATTCTAGTATCGCACCCCTTCTTTGCGGTATTCTGCAAGTACCAGGCATGCAAAGCCTGACAAGCAAATCCAGCGTGGGCTAATTGTGCGTTAGGGCACAACGGTTTTCCGATGGAGTACTGTGATACCCTGAAAATAATATTAATTTTAATATTCGCGTCTTAATGTTCGGAGAGTAATTAATTTAATGGTATTAGTAAATAATTAATTAAAATCGTCTTAAGGGCTTTTTCGTAATTAAATAAAAAGAATTTATGAAAATAGATTTTCGGAATTTTTGTGGGCTGTATAAATAGTGTGGATTTTCTTAAAAACCTAGCTCTTCTTTTCTTTTTCCCTAGTCAGCCGCCGCCTTGCGCCGCCAGATTTTTTCTTCTGCCAGCCGCTCCTGTGCGCTGCATCCAAGCTGCACCGCGCAAAAGCTGCTGCTGCCGTGCTCCCTGCGTGGACTGCTGCTTTTTTCCCCCCGCGTGTGCTGTTGCGTTGGAGTCTGCGCAAGCCGAAGAACATTGCGGCCGTCGCAAGCGAAGCGATGCTGCGTGGCGTGCGCGCGTCTCGCCGACTTCTCGGTGCGTCGTCCGCGTCGTCTTGATCCTTGGCGCCCGCCTTGTCCGTCGTCATCTCGTTCGTGCATCGGTTTTTCCCCACGCAACCCGGCGACAACGCGCGTGCCACTCGCCAATCTTCTCAGTCCAAGCATCCGCCAGTCGACAGTCAAAAGGCGCACGTCTTTCACTTCCTAGTGATTTGGATTGGAATCACATGAGGACCTCAGAAGCTCCAGTTCACGTGAGACCAAGCATTGTGCTAGCTTTTGGCAATCGATAGTACAGTAGGAGGTTTAATTCAAGGAAGAGAGAAGAAGCAGAAGAAAGACGCCAGGATCCGGGTTTCCGTCGTGTGGTAACGATCTGATTTTCTCCTCTTCTTGTTAATTTAATTAGAGATTAGAGAGGATTGTAGAATTTTTTAGTCGAGGGCGATTAATGAGTCATTAGCTTTGCTATTACGTACGATTTATTCGGGTACCTTAATGGCAAATTTTGAAAATGTCATCTACTAGTTAATTGTAGATAATTTCGAGATCTTTCTATAGAATTTTTATTATGTCAATCGGACTAGTAGATTTAGAGATATGATTTTCGGAAGGCCGCTGTTTTTTGGGTTATCGTCTTTAGGCGCTGTTTTGGTAGACTGTAAACTAAAAATAGTAAATAGCCTAATTAGAGTTTTTGATCTACATGAAAGTTGTAGATAATTGTCCAATGGTTCTGTAGGATCTGAGAACGCGCATATTGGTTGAGTAAAACAAAAGTTATGAATTTAGTAAGACCGCTGTTCCGGAGCGGACAGATCGGTTTTCTGGGCTAAATACGGAGGGTTAGATGATTTAATTAGAAGTCTTCGTAATCTAAGAAAATGTGGATAATTTTATAAAGAATCCAGAATGGGGTGGTTTGTGGTGATCGGACTTTCGAGTCAAAAGTTACGCTCTTTTTAGTAACCGGACAGTTATGGGTAACTATTCGGTACCGGCGTAACGTGGTATATTTGGGGACGTGTAGGAGCGATGTATAATGATTGTTATTCGTATGATGCTGTAGCTTGTATTGAGATGTGTGTATTTAATGTAGGAGAAGCGTCGTACTTGTTACCATCTTCGAGTCAAATCGTGCGTCGCAACTAGTAAAGGCAAGTGCATGGTAGACAGCGATCAATGATCGATCACTGTTTTCTTTATCTTCTATTACCATTATTGTTGTGCTTTTATTTGATTTAATTGCAAACAATGAATTGGTATGTTTATATCTTTGTTGATGGACATGATGAAAAGTTGGATATGATGTTTATGATGGAGTTTGCATGTTTGCATACATAAGCATCTTTGCATATGAGAAGGTGATCATGATTGATCACAACTCCACGGAGTGGAGGAGGTCCCGATCCTTATGGAGGAGCGGGCTTGAGAGTGAATGTTGTCGCGAGCATTCACTCACGCTATACCGGTATACGCGAAAAGAAGTGCATGTGGACATATAGATTAGAGTTGCATTGGTATTTGAGATTGATAAATGAGAATGTGAATAGAAGTGCATGTGATGATAATGAAGTTATTGAATCTTTGTTGATATATTATTGTTCGTTGTATATGATGTGTTTCTTTGAGTCGTGGACTCACCCTTGCTCTATTGTTGTTTTTAGGTGATCTTGAGGATGCCGTAGTTGAGAGCAAGTAGAGCACATGGACATCACATGATCATTCGCCATAATAATCTTTTCATTCAATAATGGTTTACACTTGGACATGTTAGTTTGAATAATGTTTAGGATATTATTTGGACTAGACTATTTGCTTTATTAAGTTGGATTCATTGGTTGATGCTGTTTTGGATTATATACCTGGTTATTCTTTTCCTTGCGTATTCACTATCGTTTGATCCATAGTTATGCATGTTTTTTTGTGGTCCATTGATATGATTATCATTGTTTCCTTGCTGTAATTTTATAGTGTGTCGATAATTATTAGTGTAAAGTGCAGTGTGGTGGCATTCTAGGCTCAGTGTTGGGCTGGGGTGTTACAGTTGGTATCAGAGCGGGCTTTAGGTCCGTGGTGACTAGATTAACAACATAGGCAAACTAAAATTGTTAAAATTTGCTTTAGTTTAGTAAATCAACTAAAATTTGCTAATGGTTAACTAACCTAAAATTTGACACACTAGTGCATGATGAGGTTAGAGAGAGGTACGAATATAGTTTTACGCTTCCGTTATGTTGCTTATTGATGGATGAGTTTATTTTGAGCTTTGAGCTCATTGTGTACTGTTGATTGTGGTTGATAGCTATGCCGAGGGGTAGAGGACGTGGTCGTGGTGGTCGCGGTCGTGGAGGTCGTGGTCGCGGGCGAGGTTAGTGGAGCCACCTCCTGTGTGAGAGGAGTCGATGGTGAGGGGGTTTGTTGACCCGCCTCCGGTTGGGGTCCAGGATGAAACCCCCGCTTTGTTGAGAGAGTTGGTGGAGAGATCCGTGCTCTTCGTCAGCAAAGCGGATATTTGGTGGGAGGGCGTGTTGTCTTGAGGACCGCCACTCAAGGGCGATCACTTGGGAGGACTTTGTTGATCAGTTCAAGGGGAAGTTCTACCCCTACTCTTTTGTAGAGAAGATGGAGGTTGCCTTGACGGCCTTTGCTCAGGGGAAGAGGTCTATTGCTGAGTATGAGGCTGAGTTCAACAACTTGGTTCGCTTCGTCCCTTCAGTAGCGAATGATGATCTTCAGAAAGCCAAGAGGTTCCGTCGGGGTCTCAATTCTGAGTACCGGCATATGTTGGGAGCTACTCCACTCCGTGATTACAGCTCTGTTGTGGAGCAAGCCAGGGGCATGGAGTTGGAGATCTGACTCACAAAGGCGACAAGCCTCGGTGGATGGTTGCTTACGGTGGTGACCAAGAGGAGCTCTAGTGAGGAAGTGGGTGCGCCCGACAATGACTTTCAAGAAATTCAAGGAGGACGCGATCTTTCGTGTCTAGCGATCGAGGCCGTTCTCTTCTTCGGCGCCTCGTCCTTTTGCAGGTACTCCAGCTCTTCGTCCTGTCCCAGGGCAGGGCATGCTTTGCTTTAAGTGCGGTGATGGACACCGCGCTGCTGAGTGCACTTGGACGGGTGATTGCCGTCAGTGTGGCCGATCGGGTCACAAGGGCGGTGTGTCGCCGAAACCGCGCTTAGCGTGATCAAGTGGGAGCCTGTGCCATCTTCTTCTTCTTCAGTGGGTCCTGCTCGAGGATCTTTCCAGATGATGACTGCTCCTCCAGCGATGCCGTTTCCTTGACTTGGCGCCTCGGCGGTACTCTTGGCCGCCACCTTCGCGCACCGCTTCAGTTGCACGACCGGCTTTACCGCACCGCCACGCAGATTGTTGGGGCTCGCCGCCCGGCGTCGTCTTCTTCGCCATGGCGCCACAGAGTGTACGCCATGCCTCTGCAGAGTCCGCGGGTCGCCCCGGCGTGGTGGCAGTACTTTGCTTGTGGATTCGTTTGATGCTTTAGTCCTTTTGATTCGGGGCTACCTTTTCGTTTGTCTCGTCGGCGTTTGCTAGGAGAGCGAACTTGAGTATCTGATGGATTTCTCGGTCGGTGTTGGTTAGTTCTCACGGGGTATTATTGCGAGTTCTCTTGTTTGTCCCGGTGTTCTATTGTCATTGATGGAGAGAAGTTCACGGCGAATTTGATAGTTATTCAAATGGAGCCGTTCGATGTTATCTTGGGTATGGATTGGTTGCACTCTTATCGAGTGGTGATATCTTGTTTACGTAGAACGATCTCGTGCGGACCCGTCTGGGAGACGTTGACCTTTCAGGAGTGCGCCTCGCGCTCTTTCGATGTTATTTGGATTATTTCGGTCGTGCAATGATGGCGGACTTCTTTTAGCTCTTCGAGAAACCGAGCGTGGCCGCAGATTGAGAGATTCGGTGGTTAGTGATTACCGGATGTGTTCGGTGAGCTTAGGGTTTGCCACCGCGAGGCGTGGAGTTTCGCATTGATCTTGTTCCGGTACTCGTCCCATCTCGATGTCTCCATATCGACCGCACGTCCGTTTGTGACGAGTTGAAGAAGCGATTGGATGATTTGTTGGCTAAAGGTTTGATCAAGCGTAGTGTAACGCCATGGGGAGCTCCTGTTCTATTCACAGAGAAGAAGGATGGGAGTTGGCGTATGTGTATTGATTATCGTGCGCTTAATGCAGTCACAATCAAGAACAAATATCCATTGCCCCGCATTGAGGATTTGTTTGATCGGTTGAATGGAGCTCAAGTGTTCTCCAAGATTGATCTCGATCGGTATAATCAAATCCGGGTGCGTGGCGAGGATGTTGAGAAGACTGCTTTCTCCACCAGGTATGGGCATTATGAGTATAAAGTTATGTCTTTTGGATTGACTAATGCACCTGCCATTTTTATGGAGACCATGAACAACATGTTGCACGAGTATCTAGATGACTTCGTGGTGGTGTTCATTGATGATATTCTTATCTATTCCAAGACCAATGAGGATCATGGCGTCATTTGAGGTGGTTTTAGATACTTTGAGAGAGCACAAGTTCTATGCTAAGTTGAAGAAGTGTGAGTTCGGATTTGAAGTGGGTTTTCGGGTCATGTGATTAACCCTCGGGGTATTCTTTGTTGATCCTAGTAAGGTCTCTCTGGTGGTGGATTGGAAGAGGCCGACTAGTGTGAAGGAGGTGAGGAGTTTCTTGGTTTGGTGGATATTATCGGCGTTTTGTGCAGATTTCTCTATCCTTGCCAAGCCGATGTCTCGGCTACTCAAAAGGTGTGAGATTCAGTGGGTGATGAGTGTGGCGCGGTTTACGCATTTTGAAGGACAAAGTTGGTGACCTCTCCTATTCTCACTCTTCCCGAGCTGGGAAGCGGTTCACTGATCTTTTCGAGATCGTCACGAGTGGGTCTTGGCTGTGTTCTCATGCAAGACGGTAAGGTGATTGCTTATGCGTCGAGGCAGTTAAAGAAACACGAGCAGCATTATCCCACTCATGACTTAGAGTTGGCTGCGGTTGTTTTTGCTCTCAAGATTTGGAGGCATTATCTATACGGCGAGCCTTGTGATATATTCACAGATCACAAGAGTCTCAAGTATATCTTCACTCAGAAGGATCTGAATTTGAGGCAAAGGAGGTGGTTAGAGTTGATCAAGGATTATGATCTTACTATTCAGTATCATCCAGGCAAGGCCAATGTAGTTGCGGATGCTCTTAGTCGCAAGGCGACTCCTGCTACTCTAGATTGCCTCATTGCTGATTTTGATCGCATGGGTATATCCTATTGTTATGCGGGCACATCACATGTTGAGACACGATTGATTCTTGAGTCGGCTATTCTGCACCGTGTCTGGGAAGCACTGTGAGTGACCGGTTACTACAGGAGGTTAGGAAGCGTGCGGATGAGGGTAAGAGTGTGATTTTAGTATGGGCGATTACGGTACTTTGAGGTTTAAAGGGCGCCTGCGTGCCACAAAAGGCGGAGGTCAAGGATGATATTTTGAGGGAGGCACATCGACTCCATAATTATTCATCTGGTGAGACTAAGATGTATCGAGATTTGAAGCAGAATTTTTGGTGGAAAAGAATGAAGGTGGATATTGCTAACTATGTGGCTTCTTGTGGTGTTTGTCGCAAGTGAAAGTGAGCACAAGCGTCCGCAGGTTATTGCGACCTTTGGAGGTACCCGTGGCCTTGGGATGATATCTCTATGGACTTTGTGGTGGCGTTGCCTCGTTCGCCGCGAGGAAGGATGCGATTTGGGTAGTGGTGGATCGTTTGACAAGTCTGCGCACTTCATTCCTATTCGCACGACAAATTCGTGAGTGACCTAGCTCCTATTTATGTGCGTGAGATAGTAAGACGCATGGTGTGCCAAAGACCATCATTTACGAGCAGGACGCCAAGTTTGTCTCAAGTTCGGGAGAGTCTGCGAGTGTATTGGGCACAGCCCGCCTTAGTACTGACATTTCACCCACGCAGCGGATGGGCAATCAGGCGTACTATTGGACTTTGGAGGATATGTTGCGATCTTGCGTTTTGTCTTGGAAGGGTAGTTGGGAGGACCAGTTGCCACTTGCGAGTTTGCTTATAATAATAGTTACCATTCGATATTAGAATGCGCCATTTGAGGTTCTCTATGGGCGAAAGTGCGATCGCCGCTTTGTTGGGATGCGATTGGAGAGAAGGCAATTTTGGGTCCGGTGGATTGAAGACCGTTGAGCGTGTGGCCATGGTGAGGCGTAATCATTAGCATTTCGAGTAGACGAGAAAAGTTATCTTGATTTGAGGAGGCGTGACTTGAGTTTGCGGTGGGTGACCAGTGCTCTTGAGTGTCTCCCACTAAAGGTATTGTTCGGTTTGGTACCAAAGGAAAGCTTAGCCCGAGGTATGTTGGACCGTTCTCGATTATTGCAAGAATTGGAAAGTTAGCCTACCGCCTGGACCTTCCTGAGTCCATGCGTGGAGTTCATAATGTGTTTCACGTCTCGATCTTTGAGAAAGTTTTGAGAGATCGAGCATAAGATTTCATTAGAGCCACGACTATTGAGCAAGACCTCACGGTTGAGTCGCGTCCGTACGCGCGATACGGAGAGGTCGGAGCGAGTCTTTGAGGCACAAGACGTTGGTATCGTCAAGGTCTTTGTGGGACGTCGATCGAGAGAGATGCGACTTGGGAGTTGGAGTCTCGCATGCGCGAGCAATACCCGGAGTTGTTCACGTCGGGTACGTGTTGTTTTGTTGTTAATTTCAGTTGTGCAGTTTTTATTTGAGTAGAACGGCGATTAGAATTCGGGGTCGAATTCCGTTAAGGGGGGTAGAATGTGATACCCTGAAAATAATATTAATTTTAATATTCGCGTCTTAATGTTCGGAGAGTAATTAATTTAATGGTATTAGTAAATAATTAATTAAAATCGTCTTAAGGGCTTTTTCGTAATTAAATAAAAAGAATTTATGAAAATAGATTTTCGGAATTTTTGTGGGCTGTATAAATAGTGTGGATTTTCTTAAAAACCTAGCTCTTCTTTTCTTTTTCCCTAGTCAGCCGCCGCCTTGCGCCGCCAGATTTTTTCTTCGCGGTACCGCTCATCTTGTTGCATCCAAGCCGCACCGCGCCGCTAAAGTCTTCTTCGCTGTGCTCCTGCGTGGATCGCCGCTTTTTCCCCGCGTGTCTTTATTGCGTTGAGTCTGCGAAGTCAAGACAGTGCGTGCTGCGCGCAAGCCGAAGCGATGCACTGCACAGCCGTGCGGCGTCTCCGCCGACTTCTCGGTGCGTCGCCCGCGTCGTCTTGATCCTTGGCGCCCGCCTTGTCGTCGTCATCTCGTTCGGTGCATCGGTTTTTTCCCCACGCAACCGAGCGACAACGCGCCGTGCCACTACGCCAATCTTCTCAGTCCAAGCATCCGCCAGTCGACAGTCAAAAGGCGCACGTCTTTCACTTCCTAGTGATTTGGATTGGAATCACATGAGGACCTCAGAAGCTCCAGTTCACGTGAGACCAAGCATTGTGCTAGCTTTTGGCAATCGATAGTACAGTAGGAGGTTTAATTCAAGGAAGAGAGAAGAAGCAGAAGAAAGACGCCAGGATCCGGGTTTCCGTCGTGTGGTAACGATCTGATTTTCTCCCTCTTCTTGTTAATTTAATTAGAGATTAGAGAGGATTGTAGAATTTTTTAGTCGAGGGGCCGATTAATGAGTCTGTTAGCCTGCTGTTCTGTGTACGATTTATTCGGGTACCTTAATGGCAAATTTTGAAAATGTCATCTACTAGTTAATTGTAGATAATTTCGAGATCTTTCTATAGAATTTTTATTATGTCAATCGGACTAGTAGATTTAGAGATATGATTTTCGGAAGGCCGCTGTTTTTTGGGTTATCGTCTTTAGGCGCTGTTTTGGTAGACTGTAAACTAAAAATAGTAAATAGCCTAATTAGAGTTTTTGATCTACATGAAAGTTGTAGATAATTGTCCAATGGTTCTGTAGGATCTGAGAACGCGCATATTGGTTGAGTAAAACAAAAGTTATGAATTTAGTAAGACCGCTGTTCCGAAGCGGACAGATCGGTTTTCTGGGCTAAATACGGAGGGTTAGATGATTTAATTAGAAGTCTTCGTAATCTAAGAAAATGTGGATAATTTTATAAAGAATCCAGAATGGGGTGGTTTGTGGTGATCGGACTTTCGAGTCAAAAGTTACGCTCTTTTTAGTAACCGGACAGTTATGGGTAACTATTCGGTACCGGCGTAACGTGGTATATTTGGGGACGTGTAGGAGCGATGTATAATGATTGTTATTCGTATGATGCTGTAGCTTGTATTGAGATGTGTGTATTTAATGTAGGAGAAGCGTCGTACTTGTTACCATCTTCGAGTCAAATCGTGCGTCGCAACTAGTAAAGGCAAGTGCATGGTAGACAGCGATCAATGATCGATCACTGTTTTCTTTATCTTCTATTACCATTATTGTTGTGCTTTTATTTGATTTAATTGCAAACAATGAATTGGTATGTTTATATCTTTGTTGATGGACATGATGAAAAGTTGGATATGATGTTTATGATGGAGTTTGCATGTTTGCATACATAAGCATCTTTGCATATGAGAAGGTGATCATGATTGATCACAACTCCACGGGAGTGGAGGAGGTCCCCGATCCTTATGGAGGAACGGGCTTGAGAGTGAATGTTGTCGCGAGCATTCACTCACGCTATACCGGTATACGCGAAAAGAAGTGCATGTGGACATATAGATTAGAGTTGCATTGGTATTTGAGATTGATAAATGAGAATGTGAATAGAAGTGCATGTGATGATAATGAAGTTATTGAATGCTGTTGATATATTATTGTTCGTTGTATATGATGTGTTTGCTGAGTCGTGGACTCACCCTTGCTCTATTGTTGTTTTTAGGTGATCTTCGAGGATGCCGTAGTTGAGAGCAAGTAGAGCACATGGACATCACATGATCATTCGCCATAATAATCTTTTCATTCAATAATGGTTTACACTTGGACATGTTAGTTTGAATAATGTTTAGGATATTATTTGGACTAGACTATTTGCTTTATTAAGTTGGATTCATTGGTTGATGCTGTTTTGGATTATATACCTGGTTATTCTTTTCCTTGCGTATTCACTATCGTTTGATCCATAGTTATGCATGTTTTTTTGTGGTCCATTGATATGATTATCATTGTTTCCTTGCTGTAATTTTATAGTGTGTCGATAATTATTAGTGTAAAGTGCAGTGTGGTGGCATTCTAGGCTCAGTGTTGGGCTGGGGTGTTACAAGTACTTCCCGTGCTTCTGGGACTTGGGAGGCGGCTTAATGTTCGTCGATTTCGATTTGGCCTTAACGATTGGCAGCGTCTTCCTGCGAGATGACTCGAGAACCGATACGGTAGCACGCTTTTGTTGTTCCTTCGGCGTCTTCTCCACGGGAACCGATGAGGTGGCCTTCTGAGGCGAAATATGAGGTGGAGTCATGGAGGGTTCCGTTGGAGAGGAATGGTCTGTCGAGATTGCGGCCTTCTTTGGGTCGGGGCGATGTCCGTCTTGGGCCATCAGATAAAAGCGTACGGCATCCCTAGTGTTGTGATCTCTTCGTTCGGGCGAATGTCGGCGGGACGGCCATGAAATGTTGATGTACCATGTCCACCTCCACCCTTGCGTAACCATGCGCCACCGGACACCGTCTTTGCCGCTGCTCCTTCCGGTATGGATGCACCATCCCCCTTGACCTCAATAGGAATGGACCCAACTAACCTCGCTTGGAGCTTGCGGCCGTCGGCTCGACAAAACGATACGCAATTAGCTAAGGCGTCCTATAGGTCTATCTTTGGTGCATTCCATAGATGTACATTACCTTGATGCGGTCTATCGGTAATTGGTCGTCGTCATGTTCAAAATTATGCGTGGACGCGACACTACTCCGATGTTGAGGACTTGTTCCGCAATAACGGGCGGCTTGCGCATCGTTGCGGAGTACTTGATTCGATTGATCCCGCAAACTTGCTATCATCCTTGAAATTACGCTTAAGCGGTTCAAGCGATTGTCGTACTCGGCCTTGGATCTCTTCCTACTTCTATACATGAAGTAGTCGTCTGCGAATCCATGTACCCAAGGTACGTTAACCCCCTTGCCTCGCGTGCGACCCGGGTGCTCCTTGTTTCCTAGGGCCGTAGATAGTATATCCTTCTCCTGTGTTCTTGGAAGGAGCCTTGGAAGTTTGGGCAATCAATTCACGCCGCAAGAGGTCATCATGTTATTATAGTCACTATGAAGTTATGGACTTATAAACAAGTAGGTAGTTCGACATATTTACCACTGCGTTGGGACACTTCACAGTCCGCGGGTTTGGGAAAGTGACGCCATCGAGCGAGACTTTGCCTCGCTTTTAACCGTGCACGGAACGGGTGTGTGATATCAGAAATAGATTCTCCTCCTCCGCCTCCCATTGCGCGGATTTAGCCGCGCACCAGCCGTGCCGAAGTGCGTGGGGTGAGTGTTTCGTGCTGGATTGCTTTGTGCGCCGCACTTTGCTCCTTAAATTCATCCGTCGTCTTCATAGCCACAAAGGCGTTCCATGTTTCAGCGTCAAGAATGGAAACTTCGTGAAGGCGCCTCACTCTTGTTCACGCATCTTTGCGTGACAAGAACGCTCTTGAAGGTCCTCCACGCGTGACACATGGAGAGCAAGGCATGCCGCTCGACGCGTTTCATGTCATTTCTTGGATAGTGAACCCGCTTGAAAGGTCTTCCACAAAGACGCGTCTCGATCTTTTGTCGAGACTTCCACTTTGGTGTGGTGATAGGGACCTTTTCCTTGCAAGTATCCGCAGATGGTCAGGAATCGCCACGATGCGGGGACTCATAGGGACCCTAACGTCACCGACCTCCGTGATGGTCGATCGGCCCGTGAGCAATTTCGATATTCCTCTACCATCTCTCTTATGTATCTGCTGGCGTCGGTGGCGTGGCGAAGACGGCGCCCACTGCCATGTCGGCGTCGGTGTGCGGGCGAAGACGGTGCCTCGCCATCTCGCTTACTTCCTATCTATATAAGTTACGTGCACGCAATTATTACATAGTATATAATATATGGGAAATTGCACAAAAATATAAACAAATATAATCAACGTTTGCCATCTCGAGTAAAATAAAATAAATTGTCGCCGATGTACCATAAGAATCATCACGGTTCCTGTGTTTACCAGCATTAGTCGGCACCCTAAGTATCGAGACTACCCACACCAACCTAGGTTAACTGGCATCTTGGTTTTTCATGTCACCTAGGCTAACCCATATTAGTCAAGCACCGGATACCCATGATACCTAGGCCAACCTAGTAAATCGGCACCGCCTTACTTCCATAGGTTTTCATCATTCGCACTATACCTCAAGTTTCAGATCGAAAATGTTGATCAAGAACCCATAACTACAAGAGAGATTTTTCTTAATAAATGCAGAAAAGTGAATGAAATGAAATACAACAGTTATAAACTAAAATTGTAAATACACGGGAAACAAACTCATAGTTTCCAGCATTTTGTATTTTAACATACACTTTTTATGAAATGTCATTTGACAATTTGGCTTTTTTGTTTGGCTGACTGGCTGCTTCAGTCGCGGAAGAAGGATGAAATGTCGGAAATATCCTTAAGGGTTCTGAAGACATGTTTGTGTGCTGATTTAGTGTAAATAATTGAGGAACATTTTGCAACAACAAAAATCACATATGTGTTTGCTTGTATTCGTATAGTTCATGTTGAGATCATGTTCATGTTCTTTTTTCGGATTTGTAACACACCAACACACAAATTGTAACATTTCGGATCCAACCAAAAAGAAAAGTGCGATTAATCAAACACAAACACAAACACAAACACTGAAAAAAAACTGTGATTAGCCAAATTGTAACGACTTGTTGTACTAAGTTTCAAACAATTGAGCAACATTTTGCACCATCCAAACACTACATATATGAAGAAATTCTTTTGTCAGTCAATGAGTCTTGAATTACTTTTTTCCTTTAGCATACCATTTATGAGGATGATCTACACAAGAACAGTACTTGGATGATCAATTCCCCATGTACAAAAAGACTCATGGACATGTACAAGGATGAATATCTCTACAGATTATACTATAATTTGCATTACATCTATTTTCTTGATAATTATCCATAAGAAAATGAATTAATCCAACAACTAGTAGTACCCTAAGTCCTGTTAAATTCTTAGCAATGTGAGATGGTTTTGCACACAAAATACATATGATTTCTTAGCAAACTATGCACTAAGGATATCTTGAACCCCTTGCAAATAGAACTGAACACCTAGCTCCCAAAATAGGAATTTATCACAAGATGTGGCTTTCCATTCCTATCATCATAAATAATACAAAATGTCAACACAGACAACCACAAAAAGCGAAACAAACTAAGCACAACCACCAATTTTGTCATTCTCATGGCAGACATTTAACAATAATACGACATAAATGCTATTAAATTTCAAGCTGGATTATTCTACACTAAAATACCAACAGGATGAAAAGGTCATCCAACTCTATCCTGGATTCCTGATTACATATGGCAATGTC
This sequence comes from Hsuehochloa calcarea, assembly GCA_036346395.1. Lineage (NCBI taxonomy): Eukaryota > Viridiplantae > Streptophyta > Magnoliopsida > Poales > Poaceae > Hsuehochloa > Hsuehochloa calcarea. Next base: position 32,889,201 of record CM070610.1, read on the forward strand.
CACCGTGTCCACAATCAAAAAGCTTGCGGACAATCCTTCTTGAAAATTAAAGCCATTGTCAGATCCTAATGTTTATCCGAGTATTTCCAGTTAGGGATGTTCAGGAAACTCAGAGGAAAAATGATTAGAAGGGACGAAGGTTTCACTGAAGAGTGGAAGTCGGAGCTGATGATAACGCCCTGGCGACTTCACTCAACAGGCAATGAACGGCGTGGAGTTTTCATCTAGCGTGGTAGAAAAGATCAAGGGTTGTCTTTAATTCTTGAAGTCTAAATTTACTATTTACCATTCGTTTTTGTCGCTGGTTGTAATTCGAACTTTCACCAATGTCCTGTCAGAACTTGTGAACAACTCACGGGCTTAAGACCTGGTCCACCGAAAGGAAAGACACAAGAGAAAAAGCATATTCGATGTTCCTAGTTAGGCTATGTAGAACTATCTCTCTCTCTTTACAGAAAACTTTCCCCAAGGTCCGATCAATCCTCAAAGTTAAATCGATCTAGTTCAATTTTGGTCTTGAGATATTGAGGGACTGACACCATCCAAAGATGATCAACAGTGTTTATCAAAATTGCAACAACATCGATTTAATTCACGCGAACTATAAAAATATCGAATCTAACTACCCTAAACGGAAAACATCAATCCAACATTTTCACAATATATCACCTCCTTAGCAACTTCCACTGCCCTATCCATGGGAATCGAGCTTACAGGCGGTGGCGGTGGCGCGAGGTGGGCTGGCTCGAGGCGCCGGGGTGGGGAGGAGGGGGCCGGGTCTGGGAGGCGTCGGAGACGAGGCGGCCGGGCTCGGGAGGCGCCGGGTCGGGAGGAGGCGCCGGGTCTGGGAGGAGGCGCCGGGTCGGGAGGCGGCGCAGGGCGTTCGAGACGATAGGGTTAGATCAAAACCCTATCGTCTCGAACCTTATATAGTCAACACGCATCACGCACGGTTCTAGAGGGAACTGCTCGTGATGTGGAAACATCACTGCACGGTTTTTGAAGAGCCGTCGTGATGTTTACCTGTAACCTACATTCTATCCTAAGGAAGATAGACCTATCGGTAACTTTCTTTGCGGTGCAATTCCTCCTAAAATAGACTCCTTACCAATCTATAATATTTGGACCTTGCCAGTAATAATCTCACTGGCATCATCCCGGCAACCGTTCCAAACCTCACCCAATATGCTAGGCAACGATTGCCACCGAACTTTGGCGATGCCCTCCTAATCTCCAACGACTATCTTTGTATTCTAACAAGTTTGAAGGTCACATCCCAACTTCCCTAGGCAATGCAAGGGACAACCAAAGTGGGAATTCCTATATGAGTTAAGCGTAGATCTATACCACATTCAATTAGTAATATATCCATCACTCTTAAAGTTTTATAAAAGAACTGTCAGTGATTCATTATCACAGCACGGCTCTATTCTAGATCCGTCTGTGATATCCCCACAACAAAGATGTATGAACTGTTGGATAAGCGAGATGATGACAAATTTGAGTTCAAAAGTTCATATCTAATTCAACTCAACATTACCATGAATATCCACATTGACATCAATATTAAAGATCACAAGTCCATAACACATTAACACATGACAATGGAATAAATAAATTAATTACAATGGTGTAATTAAATTCTTAATTAAAATACACCCTTCATGATGATCGACGCATATAGCTAGCTTCCTCTTTGGGTTCTTCCTCGAGGCGATGCCGTCTCCGAAAGGTGGCAACTCGTCAAATTGATTGTATTCTTCCTCGTCCACTACATTCTCAACTCCGACAATCCTCCTTTTCCATGAAGAACTACGTGGCGCTTCTTATTTGCGGGTCGGTTACATAGAAGACTTGAACAACTTGGTTAGCCAAGACGTAATGGTTCGTCTTTGTATCCGACACGTTCGAGGTCCACGGTAGTGACGCCGTGCTTGTCGACCTTCACTGTGGGAGATGGACCCAACGGCACCGAAATAGGGGATCTTGAAAAGCACGTAGTCGATCTCCCATATCTCCTCTATTTGCCCATAGTACGAGCTCCTCGGCCCATCGATGCATGAATGCATCTATGCGGACACGCTGCTACGACTTGTGCTCTTCCTATCCCGAGTGCCAGTATAAAATGTGTACCCATTTATGTCGTATCCTTGCCATGTGACAATTGTAAAATGTGGCCCTCTTGCCAACCATAGCAACAGATCATCACTTGATGACCTCCGAGTGATTCGCACCTTTAACCATTCGTTGAACAAGCGGTTGTGCTCTCGTGATCCAAACCTCCGACCGGTGCGGATTACTTGGCGTACCATGTCTTTGTGCTCGTCGATGTACGGGACACTTGGGTCATGTGTTGCAAGACCGTGAAATGGGCTTGAGCGCACGTATCCGGATCGGGAGTGATTGATTTCCTTCCGATGGTCCCGATACCATCCGGTCTCCCCTCATGACGAGATAGAGGCACACCAATCGGATCCACGAGCCATGTAGTCGACGCAGAACTCAATGACCTCTTCCGTTGCATAACCTTCGATGATGCCGCCTCCGGTCGAGATCGATTCGTCGTAGGACTTCGAATTCCCATGTACCTCTCGAACGGGTACATATGACGAGAAACACAGGGCGCATATCTTTATCTCTTTCACAAGGTGAACAATGAGATGGACCATGATATCGAAAAATGACGGAGGGAAATACATCTCAAGATGACACGAGTCGTCACTACCTCCGCAGAGCATCTAGTCCTTGGGGATCGATGACCTTACGAGCAATTGAGTTGAAGAAATAACACGACCTCAAGATTGCCACTCGGACCTTGTTGGCAAGATACTCCTAATTGCAACAGAAGCATTTGTGTCATCAAAGACACGACAATCATGCGACTTCATACCAATTAATTTCAAATCTTGCATAGAAACAAGTTTCTTAATGTTAGCGGAGTAACAGACGGGACTTTCACACGTGCAAGCTCGCACGCTTCATTTCTCTCGGCCTTGGACATAGTGTAGCAAGTCGGGGAAGGTACGCTCGTCTCCAGATCGGTCTCTTTCGGTGCTAACTCGGTCCTTATGTTCATATCGACCAAGTCACGCCGTGCGTTAACACCATCCTTTGTTTTGCCACTAATGTTCAAAGAAGAGACCAATCAAGCTATCACATACATTCTTCTCACGCATAACGCCGATGCATGGCGAACTTCTAAGTACTCCCAATAAGGCAAGTCCCAAAAATTGACCGCTTCTTCCGGATGTTCTTCTCACGGGTTCTTAATTTACGTCCCTTCCCAAGCACAACATCGATATCCTTAACCATATCATAGACCTCTTTCCCACTAAAAGCCCTTGAAGTCGAACCGTCTTCCTTATTTCCGTCGAATTGTTTCTTCATCTTGCGGTATGGGTGACTCCTCGGAAGGAACCTACGGTGACGATATACACGATTTTGCTCTAGTTGTTCGACCATACACTCTCCGTAGCATCTAAGCGGTGCGGATGAGCTTTGGCTCCTTTTGTACTCAAGCCCGACAGTTACCAAGGGCGGGAAAATCATTGATGGTGCGAGAACAACATGGCGCGTAAAGTGAAGTTCTCTCGCTTGTACGCATCCCATACCTGCACCCCTTCGCTCCACAAAGGTCACAAGATCTTCCAAAGAATGGTGCTAGGTACACATCAATATCATTCCTGTGTTGCTTCGCCCTTGGATAAGTAGTGACATCAAAATGTACTTCCGCTTCATCTGAGCCAAGGAGGAAGGTTGTACATACATAGATTCACGGCCAGTGCTATGTCGGCTTCTCATGTTACCGAAAGGATTCATTCCATCCGTACTCAACCCTAACCTTATGTTCCTCTGTTCCGACCGAACTCTTCAAGCTCCGATCAAGTTTCTCCTTTGGCGAGAATCAGCAGGTGTCTTAGCTTTCCATCTCTCTTACGCTCCTCTCGAGTGCCAACGCAGCAATCTTGCCTCCTTTGGGTTCGCAAATAAACGCTTCAAGCGTGGGATTACAGTGAGATACCACAACATCTTAGCAGGAGGTCCTTGCTTCACCTTAGCGATATTTTGACGCTTGTATCGGGATGCTTTGCACACGGACAATAATGCATGTCTGCATACTCTTTACGGTAGAGGATACAATCGCTCGGACATGCATGTATTCTTTCTACTTCCATTCCCAATGGGCAAATAACCTTCTTTGCTTGATAGGTGGTTTGGGCAACACGTTTCTCGGAAGGATGTCCGCTAGGAGACCTAACAACGCCGTGAAACTCTTATCGGACCAACTATTGCTTGCCTTCAATTTCAGCAGTTCAAGCACGGTTGACAACCTTGTGTATTCCGCTTGCGGCCGGGGAACAAAGGTCTCACCGAGTCCTCCCTTAAGCCCTCGAATTTACAAAACTCTCTCTCATCTTTGTAGTTCTCTTACGCATCGCGTAGCATCCGATCCAGATTGTCATCGTGCCCCTATCCTCATCAAAAGCACACCACATCCGCAAATCGTTGACTTCCTCGGCGATGTCGCCATTATTAACTTCGTATAATCGCTCTTCACCGTGGATCGTCCAACATGTATACCCTTTTTGAAACCCCTTCAATCAAGTGCGCTCGATCTGCGCGCGTTGTTAAACATCTTGATTACGCAATCAATGCACCTGACAAGACATAAAATTTATCCCTTCTTTAACATATCCCGCTCGTGGCTCTTCTAAAAGCAACCACGCCATTAATGTAATCTTGACTCACACGGTTCACACCGCACATCCATTCGATCCATCTACACTACGCATGTAACAAATTAGTGTCAAATTGATTAGCGATTAATTTATAGCAAACGAAAATGTGCAATATAAACTCATTCTCCAACATTTGTATCTAAGGTTATTGAAAGAAAACTCTTCACTAGTTATGTACCACACGCGGTGGCATAGCGTAGCCATGCCTACGGCCACAACCATGATCCCTACCTCTCGACACCGATATCTATCTAAATTGAACAATCATGCAACCCAAATATAGGCATCACCTCATACAACACTTATTAACCTAAAATACCGGAACCGTAAATGCAATATTGCTTGACCCAAACCCCACCGCATTGTGAACCTGTGTAAATTTTATTTTTAAGCCAATTAATTATCCTAACTCAAATTTTAGTGATTATTAGACCTAATTCAATTTTATTAAGTTACCACTCCTATGTCAAATTTTAGTTCATTAGTTATAAGGTTTCAAAACTAAGATTTGCAGGGCTAATATTATTTATTCCAACATTGACGGTGCAAGATCATGTGCTCATACCAGTATTAGAGGAGGAGCCGCAGGTTGGAGGAGCTAGGGCAGGGAAGTGGCGCCTGGAGCGGTAGACAAAGCGCAGTGAGGCGCTAGGGCAGGGAAGTGGCGCAGGTTGGAGGAGCTAGGGCAGGGAAGTGGCGCCTGGAGCGGTATACACTGCAGTTGAGGAGCTAGGGCAGGAAGGGAAGTGGTAGACACAAAAGCAGGGCGGCCGAGGATGTCTCGGCCAATTTATATGAAGCACAGAAATCACTGCACGGTTCTATTTCGTAACCGTCGTGATAGGCATTATCACGAGCGGTTGCGAAATAGAACCGCTGCGTGATAGGCCATGCGCCAAAACATAGCTTCAAACAGACCCAATACGCACGGTTCCAAAGGAACCGTCTGTGATGGGCCGTCTGCTATAGCCTCTTTTGTAGTAGTGTGAGAGTCACCTCCACCAAATCGATAGTTATCAATCTCATCGAAAGATCGGGCACCGCCTTCATTACTCTCAATCTCACATGGGTTTTGATACATCTAATCCTTGTAAGACCGTGGGCCAGCAATGGCACAACTACCACCAACCACGACCTCTTCACGTGCTGCGGGTTGTGACGAGGCAGCACTACTCATCACCTCGGTCGAAGAAAAATTCCATGCTCAATCTTCTTCTCAAGTGACACCCCAGTGGATGAATAAGAACTAAAGAGCCGGCGCAGATTTAATTGATATACTTGCATGTATTTAAGTCTCTTTTCTACCTTCATAGCATATTTCACAAGATCTTGCAGACTACGAAAATATTCTGTAACACCCCAGCCCAACACTGAGCCTAGAATGCCACCACACTACTCTACATACTAATAATTATCGACACACTATAAAATTACAGCAAGGAAATAACGATAATCATAACAATGGATCACAAAAAAAGGGCAATGCATAATTATGGATCAAGTGATAATAAATAATCAATGGGAATTATAACCAGGTAAATAATCCAAAGTAGCAACACCCAATGAATCCAAATTAATAAAGCAAATAGTCTAGTCCAAATGATGTCCTAAACTTTATTCAACCTCTAACATGTCCATGTGTAAACCAATATTGAATGAAAAGATTATCATGGCGAATGATCATGTGATGTCCATGTGCTCTACTCGCTCTCAGTTACGGCATCCTCGAAGATCACCTAAAGACAACAATAGAGCAAGGGTGAGTCCACGACTCAGCAAACACATCCATAAACAACGATAATAATAAATCAACAGCAATCAATAACTTCATTATCATCACAGGCACTTTCATTAATATTCTCATGCAGTTATATTCTCTTTGATTCACAACCATTAATCTCATGTACCAATGCAAATCTATTCTACATGTCCACATGCACTTCTTTCGCGTATACCGGTATAGCATGAGTGAATGCTCGCGACAACATTCACTCTCAAGCTCGTTCCTCCATAAGGATCGGGGACCTCCTCCACTCCCGTGGAGTTGTGAACATAATGATCACCTTCTCTTATGCAAAGATGCTTATGAATGCAAACATGCAAACTCCATCATAAACATCATATCCAACTTTTCATCATGCTAGTCAACAAAGATATAAACATACCAATTCATTGTTTGCAATTAAACCAAATAAAAGCACAACAATAATGGTAATAGAAGATAAAGAAAACAGTGATCGATCATTGATCGCTGTCTACCATGCACTTGCCTTTACTAGTTGCGACGCACGATTTGGCTAGAAGATGGCAACAAGCACGACGCCTCTCCTATATTAAATACACAAACTTCAATACAATTTACAGCAACAAGAATAGCAATCAATATACTTCGCTCCTACCCGTCCCCAAATATACCACGTTACGCCGGTACCGACTAGTTACCCATAGCTGACCGGTTACTAAAAAGAGCGTAACTTTTGACTCAAAAGTCCGATCACCACAAACCACCCCATTCTGTATTCTTTATAAAATTATCCACATTTTCTTAGATTACAAAGACTTCTAATTGAATCATCTAACCCTCCGTATTTAGCCCAGAAAACCGATCTGTCCGCTTCGGAACAGCGGTCTTACTAAATTCATAACTTTTGTTTTACTCAACCAAAATTCGCGTTCTCAGATTCTACTGAACCATTGGACAATTATCTACAGCTTTCATGTAGATCAAAAACTCTAATTAGGCTATTTACTATTTTTAATCTACAGTCTACCAAAATAGCGTCGAAAGACGACAACCGTAAAAACAGCAGTCTTCCGAAAAACATAACTCAAATTCTACTTGTCCGATTGACATATTGAAATATGCTATAGAAAGATATCGAAATTATCTACAATTAACTAGTAGATGAGATTTCCAAAATTCGCCATTACGATATCCGAATAAATCGTACAACGGACAGCAGGTTAACCAAATACATTAATCGGCATCTCGTCTACAAATTAAAGAATCCTCTCTAATTGATCTCAATTATAACCTCTAATTGCTGCATGCATACAAAATACATTGTATCACTAGATAATCCACCGGCTAGCAACGTGTGCACTAAACAATGTTTAATTCCAGCACAAACAACAAACCTCAATGACTCAGCAAAACAACCGGCCGAACCTTTTAATTACCTAATCAATCGACCGGGCAGGCGCGCTGCAGGCGGTTGCTATCGGTTTGGCAAGAAGAAGTCGAAGCGGCTCCACGCAAAGAAAATTCGGTGCGATTGGCTTTATTGAAATCGAGCAAAGAAGACACCGCAGAAATCGGCCGTGGCGCTGGCGCCAGAGCTTCGGCTCAAAGCAGAGATCGCCAAGCGAGCAAAGCAACAAGACGCGACAAAGAATAAGAACAAGAAGTCGGCGCAAAGAGAGCTTCGGTAAGAAGAAACAGCAAGCTTGCAAAGACAAAGAAATCTCCACGCGGCCTGGCAAAGAAGTCGCTTCTACCGGATCAAGAACCAACGCCACAGGATCTAGCACCGACTCTACCGAAAGGAATTCAGCGCAAGCAAGCAAAGACAAACTTCCAGGAAAGAAAGCGGCGCCCGCAGAGATAGATAAATTGGTCAAGGCTCGTGGAATAAAAAAGCTAGGGTTTCTAAAGAATCCAAGATCTATTTATATAGCTCAGAAAAATTCCGAAAATTCTATTTTTATATACTAATTAATTTAATTGCACACAGGCCCTTAAAACGTTTTTATGAATACTATTCGATTAATTACGCTCCGACCCTTAATACGCGATTATTAATATTATTATTATTTTCAGAGTATTACATTCTAGCCCCCTTAACGGAATTCGACCCCGAATTCTACTCGCCGTGCTACTCAAATAAAAACTACACTGCTGAAATTAAACAACAAAATAACACGTACCCAACGTGAACAACTCCGGGTATTGCTCGCGCATGCGAGACTCCAACTCCCAAGTCGCCTCTCTCTCGATCGTGTCGCCCACAAAGACCTTGACGATACCAACGTCTTGTGCCTCAAAGACTCGCTCCGACCTCTCCGAATCGCGCACGGACGCGACTCAACCGTGAGATCTTGCTCAATAGTCGTGGCTCTAATGAAATCTTATGCTCGAGTCTCTCAAAACTTTCTCAAAGATCGAGACGTGAAATACATTGTGAACTCCACGCATGGACTCGTGAAGGTCCAGCGGTAAGCTAACTTCCCACTCGCAATAATCGAGAACGGTCCAACGTACCTCGGGCTAAGCTTCCCTCCGTACCAAACCGAACAACACCTTTAGTGGAGACACTCTCAAGAGCACTGGTCCCCACCGCAAACTCCAAGTCACGCCTCCTCAAATCAAGATAACTTTTCTCATGCGCTCGAGTCGCTAATGATTCTCGCCTCACCATGGCCACACGCTCAACGGTCTTCAATCCATCCGACCCAAAATTGCCTTCTCTCCAATCGCATCCCAACAAAGTGGCGACCGCACTTCCGCCCATAGAGAACTTCAAATGGCGCGCTCTAATATCGAATGGTAACTATTGTTATAAGCAAACTCTACAAGTGGCAATCTGGTCCTCCCAACTACCCTTCCAAGACAAAACACAAGATCGCAACATATCCTCCAAAGTCCGAATGGTACGCCTGACCGCCCATCTGCTCATGGGTGAAGCGTCAGACTAAAGCGGAGCTGTGCCCAATGCACCTCGCAGACTCTCCCGTAACTTGGAGACAAACTTGGCGTCTCATCGTAAACGATGGTCTTTGGCACACCATGCGCCTTACTATTTCACGCACATATATAGGAGCTAGATCACTCATTTGAATTTGTCGTGCGAATAGGAATGAAGTGTCTTGATTTGTGAATCGATCCACAACTACCCAAATCGCATCCTTCCTCACGCGAACGAGGCAACGCCACTACAAAGTCCATAGAGATATCATCCCAAGGCCACTAGGGTACCTCCAAAGGTCGCAACAACCTCGCGGACGCTTGTGCTCACTTTCACTTGTCGACAAACACCACAAGAAGCCACATAATTAGCAATGTCCACTTTCATTCTTTTCCACCAAAATTACATTTCAAATCTCGATACATCTTAGTCTCACCAGATGAGCGAGTATGCAGTGCGATGTGCCTCCTCAAGATATCATCTTTGACCTCGCCTTTTGTGGCACGCAAAGCGGCCTTTAAACCTCAAAGTACCAAAATCATCCATGCTAAAATCACCCTCTTTGCCTTCATCCGCACGCTTCCTAACCTCTGTAATAACCGGTCACTCACAGCTGCTTCCCACACGGTCCGGAATAGCCGACTCAAGAATCAAGCGAGTCTCAACATGTGTCGTGCCGCATAACAATAAGATATACCCATGCGATCAAAATCAGCAATGAGACAATCTAGAGTAGCGAGAGTCGCCTTGCGACTAAGGGCATCAAGAACTACATTGGCCTTGCTCGGATGATCTTGAATAGTAAGATCGTAATCCTTGATCAACTCCAACCACCTCCTTTGCCTCAAATTCAGATCCTTCGAGTGAAGATATATTTGAGACTCTTGTGATCCGTGAAAATATCACAAGGCTCGCCAGATAGATAATGCCTCCAAATCTTGAGAGCAAAGACAACCGCACCAACTCCAAGTCATGAGTGGGATAATTCGCTCGTGCTTCTTTAATCGCCTCGACGCATAAGCAATCACCTTACCGCCTTGCATGAGAACACAGCCAAGACCCACTCGAGACGATCCGAAAAGATCGTGAACCGCTTCACGGCTCGGGAAGAGTGAGAATAGGAGAGGTCACCAACCTGTCCTTCAAAATGCAGAAACTGCGCTCACACTCATCAGTCCACTGGAATCTCACACCTTTCTGAGTAAGCTGAGACATTGGTTTGGCGAGGATAGAGAAATCCTGCACAAAACGCCGATAATATCCAGCCAAACCCAAGAAACTCCTCACCTCCTTCACATTAGTTGGCCTCTTCCAATCCACCACTGTGGAGACCTTACTAGGATCAACAGCAATGCCCTGAGGATTTATCACATGACCCGTAAAACCCACTTCAAATCCGAACTCACACTTCTTCAATTTAGCATAGAACTTGTGCTCTCTCAAAGTATCTAAAACCAGCCTCAAATGACGCTCATGATCCTCATTGGTCTTGGAATAGATAAGAATATCATCAATGAACACCACCACGAAGTCATCTAGATACTCGTGTAACATGTTGTTCATGGTCTCCATAAAAATGGCAGGTGCATTAGTCAATCCAAAAGACATAACTTTATACTCATAATGCCCATACCGTGGAGAAAGGTCTTCTCTACATCTCGCTCACGCACACGGATTTGATTATACCGATCGAGATCGATCTTGGAGAATACTTGAGCTCCATTCAACCGATCAAACAAGTCCTCAATGCGGGCAATGGATATTTGTTCTTGATTGTGACCGCATTAAGCGCACGATAATCAATACACATGCGCCAACTCCCATCCTTCTTCTCGTGAATGTAGCAGAGCTCCCACGGTGATACACTACGCCGATCAAACCTTTAGCCAACAAATCATCCAACCGCTTCTTCAACTCGTCCCAAACGGATGTGCTAATCGATATGGAGACATCGAGATGGGACGAGTACGAACAAGATCAATGCGAAACTCCACGTCTCGCGCAGTGGCAATCCCTAAGCTCGGTGGGAACACATCCGGTAATCACTAACCACTGGAATCTCCTCAATCTGCGAAGCCACACTCGGTTTCTCGGCAAAGAAGAGCTAAAGAAGCCCGCCATCGCACGACCCGGAACAAATCCGACCAACATTGAAAAGAGCGCGAGGCGCACTCCTGAAAAGTCAAAGTCTCCCTGCACGAGGTCCGCATGCAGATTGTTCTACGTAAACAGGATATCACGGCTCGATAAGAGTGCAACCAATCCATACCCAAGATAACGCCGAACGGCTCCATTTGAATAACTATCAAATTCGCCGTGAACTTCTATCCATCAATAATAATAGAACACCCGGGACAAACAAGAGAACTAGCAATAATACCCCGGAGAACTAACTAACACCGATCGAGAAATCCATCAGATACTCAAGTTCGCTCTCCTAGCAAACGCCGTCGAAACAAACGAAAAGGTAGCCCCGAATCAAAAAGGACTAAAGCATCAAACGAATCCACAAGCAAAGTACCATCACCACGTCAGACGACTGCGGACTCATTGTGGGCATGGCGTACACTCGGTGGCGCCATGGCGAAAGAAGACGACGGGCGGCGGCGAGCCCCAACAATCTGCGTGGCGGTGCAGCAAAGCCGGTCGTGCAACCTCAAGCGGTGCGAAGGTGGTGGCCGCGAGAGTACCCACCGAGGCGCCTAAGTCAAGGAAATTGCGGTGCAGGAGGAGCGATCATCATCCGAAAGATCCTCGAGCATGACCCATCAAGAAGAAGATGGCACAGAGCTCCCACTTGATCACGCTTAGCGGGTTCTCGCGACACACCCGCTCCTTGTGACCCGGTCGGCCACACCGACGGCAATCACCCGCCAAGTGCACTTCAAGCAAGTGGTGTCCATCACCGCACTTAAAGCAAAGCATGCCACCTACAGGGACAGACGAAGAGCCGAGTACCGCAAAGAACGAGGCGCCAAGAAGAGAACGGCCTCGATCGCTTAGACTGAAAGATCGCGGTCCTCCTTGAATTTCTTGAAAGGTGTCGAATGCACCCACTTCCCTCACTAGAGCTCCTCTTCGTCACCACCGAAGCTACCATCCACCAGAGGCTTGCGCCTTTGTGAGTCATGATCTCCAACTCCATGCCCCGGCTTGCTCCACCACAGAGTCAGTAATCACGGAGTGGAGTAGCTCCCAACACATGCCTGCGGTACTTAGGTGAGACCCCGACGGAACCTCTTGGCTTTACGAGATCATCATTCGCTAGTGAAGGGACAAGCGAACCAAGTTGTTGAACTCACCATACTCAATAATAGACCTCTTCCCCGAGCAAAGGTCGTCAAGGCAACCTCCATCTTCTCAACAAAGAGTAGGGTAGAACTTCCCTTGACCCGATCAACGAAGTCCTCCCAAGTGATGGCCCTTGAGTGGCGGTCCTCAAGACAACACGCCTCCCACCAACTATCTCTTGCCCTTTGGTGAAAGGCTACAAACGGACCCTCGAGGTGAAGACATCTCCAAAGCTCCAAACCGCCTCTCCATGTAGCGCAACGGTCCATTGCGCTCGACGGTGTGCCCACCAGTCAAACGAATCAAACCTCAACCCCATCCACTCTCAAGTGACATCCGCGCCAGAACCGGTGGATGTGCGACAGAGCAACAACAGATGCCGCAAAGAAGTAGTGCGGCGCTGCTGACGAAGAGCACGGATCTCTCCCACTAACTCTCTCAACAAAGCGGGGTCTCATCTTGGGCCCCAACCGAGGCGGGTCAACAAGAACCCCTCACCATCGACTCATCGCTACGGAGGTGGCTCCACGGACCCTCGTCCGCTGCCCCGACCTCCACGCATCGCGGCCACCACGACCACGTCCTCTACCCCTCGGCATAGCTATCAACCACAATCAACAATACACAATGAGTTCAGAGCTCAAAATAAACTCATCCATCAATGAACAACATAACAAGCGTAAAAACTATATTCGCACCTCTCTCTAACCCTCATGCACTAGTGTGTCAAATTTTAGGTTAGTTAACCATTAGCAAACTTTAGTTGATTTACTAATACTAAAACAAATTTTAACAATTTTAGTTTGCCTAAGTTGTTAATCTATTCACCACGGACCTAAAGCCCGCTCTGATACCAAGCAGAATAACCCAAATTTCAACACCGAGCCTAGAATGCCACCACACTACTCTACATACTAATAATTATCGACACACTATAAAATTACAGCAAGGAAATAACGATAATCATAACAATGGATCACAAAAAAAGGGCAATGCATAATTATGGATCAAGTGATAATAAATAATCAATGGGAATTATAACCAGGTAAATAATCCAAAGTAGCAACACCCAATGAATCCAAATTAATAAAGCAAATAGTCTAGTCCAAATGATGTCCTAAACTTTATTCAACCTCTAACATGTCCATGTGTAAACCAATATTGAATGAAAAGATTATCATGGCGAATGATCATGTGATGTCCATGTGCTCTACTCGCTCGCCATTCGGCATCCTCGAAGATCACCTAAAGACAACAATAGAGCAAGGGTGAGTCCACGACTCAGCAAACACATCCATAAACAACGATAATAATAAATCAACAGCAATCAATAACTTCATTATCATCACAGGCACTTTCATTAATATTCTCATGCAGTTATATTCTCTTTGATTCACAACCATTAATCTCATGTACCAATGCAAATCTATTCTACATGTCCACATGCACTTCTTTCACAGATATCGGATAGCATGAGTGAATGCTCGCGACAACATTCACTCTCAAGCCCGTTCCTCCATAAGGATCGGGACCTCCTCCACTCCGTGGAGTTGTGATCATAATGATCACCTTCTCTTATGCAAAGATGCTTATGAATGCAAACATGCAAACTCCATCATAAACATCATATCCAACTTTTCATCATGCTAGTCAACAAAGATATAAACATACCAATTCATTGTTTGCAATTAAACCAAATAAAAGCACAACAATAATGGTAATAGAAGATAAAGAAAGCAAATGATCGATCATTGATCACTGTCTACCATGCACTTGCCTTTACTAGTTGCGACGCACGATTTGGCTAAAAGATGGCAACAAGCACGACGCCTCTCCTATATTAAATACACAAACTTCAATACAATTTATAGCAACAAGAATAGCAATCAATATACTTCGCTCCTACCCGTCCCCAAATATACCACGTTACGCCGGTACCGACTAGTTACCCATAGCTGACCGGTTACTAAAAAGAGCGTAACTTTTGACTCAAAAGTCAGATCACCACAAACCACCCCATTCTGGATTCTTTATAAAATTATCCACATTTTCTTAGATTACAAAGACTTCTAATTAAATCATCTAACCCTCCGTATTTAGCCCAGAAAACCGATCTGTCCGCTTCGGAACAGCGGTCTTACTAAATTCATAACTTTTGTTTTACTCAACCAAAATTCGCGTTCTCAGATTCTACAGAACCATTGGACAATTATCTACAGCTTTCATGTAGATCAAAAACTCTAATTAGGCTATTTACTATTTTTAATCTACAGTCTACCAAAACAGCGCCGAAAGACGACAACCGTAAAAACAGCAGTCTTCCGAAAAACATAACTCAAATTCTACTTGTCCGATTGACATAATGAAATATGCTATAGAAAGATATCGAAATTATCTACAATTAACTAGTAGATGAGATTTCCAAAATTCGCCATTACGATATCCGAATAAATCGTACAACGGACAGCAGGTTAACCAAATACATTAATCGGCATCTCGTCTACAAATTAAAGAATCCTCTCTAATTGATCTCAATTATAACCTCTAATTGCTGCATGCATACAAAATACATTGTATCACTAGATAATCCACCGGCTAGCAACGTGTGCACTAAACAATGTTTAATTCCAGCACAAATAGCAAACCTCAATGACTCAGCAAAACAACCGGCCGAACCTTTTAATTACCTAATCAATTGACCGGCGGTAGTGCTGCGCAGCGGTTGCTATCGGTTTAGCGAAGAGAAGAAGTCGGGCGGCTCCACGCAAGCAGACGGCGCTTCAGCTTGATTAACCAGTGAAATCGAGCAAGAAGACACCGCAGAAATCGGCCGTGGTATTTGGCGCCGCAAGCTTCGGCCCAGCAGAGAGGAGATCAAGCGAATGACCAAGCAAAAGACGCGACAAGCAATAAGAATAAGCCAGTCGGCGCAGCAGATCTTCCAATGGCGACAAAGCAGTAGCAGTGCAGCAAAGACAAAAATCTCCACACGGCCGGCAAGAAAGTCGCTTCTATTGGATCAACAACCAACGCCACGAGGATCTAGCAACAGACTTTCATTTGAAAGGAATTCAAAGCGCAAGCGATCAAAGACAAACTTCGAGGAAAGAAAATCAAGCGCGCAGGAGATAGATAAATTGGCTGGCGGCTCGTGGAATAGAAAAGCTAGGGTTTCTAAAGAATCCAAGATCTATTTATATAGCTCAGAAAAATTCCAAAAATTCTATTTTTATATACTAATTAATTTAATTGCACACAGGCCCTTAAAACGTTTTTATGAATACTATTCGATTAATTACGCTCCGACCCTTAATACGCGATTATTAATATTATTATTATTTTCAGAGTATTACATATTCATCTTGAAGTGCAGCAACGATCTGATAATTCAAGCCTGCTTTGAAGTATGTCTTTTCTTGATATGCACTAGTGATATTGGCATGACGCATTGCATGATTCAACTCAATATAGTAATCTTGGACAACTTTGCAAACTTGTGTAATGCTCTCCACGTAGCGTAGTAGTTGTAACACCCCAGCCCAACATTGAGCTTAGAATGCCACTAAACTACTATAACCATCTAATTTACGTCAACTTACTATAAAATTTCAGCAAGCATAACAACATTAAAACCCATCCACGGGTCACATTAACACAAGCATAACACTATGACAATCATAGATAAATTAGACCTAGGAGCATAGCAAAATAATAAACCAAGATTAACATAAACCAAGCATCTATGGTTATTCAATACCATCATGTCCTAGATATAAATATTCGTGTTATTCTAAAAGTTTCTCATGTCCAATGAATCAAATAATTGGGTGAAATGCATGATTCCAAGTGCGCTAGCCCTTCCCGAGTAAAACGTCATCACTGGTCACCTAAAAACAACAATAGAGCAAGAATGAGTCCAAGACTCAGCAAATACATAATAAAGCCATAGACAATAGTTTATTAACCATAATCAAAGTTATCATCATCATCCATTTAGTTAATGCCATTGTCATTCTCAAACAAACAAAAGCCATATTCCATATAGGTAAAGTTGCACAATTTAATAATTTACTTAGATATGCGAATGCACCAACATGCTCATGCTCATGCTCATATGCATCTCATCAGCTGATACCGGTATAGCGGATGTTATTCTAAAAGTTTCTCATGTCCAATGAATCAAATAATTGGGTGAAGTGCATGATTCCAAGTGAGATAGCCCTTCCTGAGTAAAACGTCACCACTGGTCACCTAAAAACAACAATAGAGCAAGAATGAGTCCAAGACTCAGCAAATACATAATAAAGCCATAGACAATAGTTTATTAACCATAATCAAAGTTATCATCATCATCCATTTAGTTAATGCCATTGTCATTCTCAAACAAACAAGCCATATTCCATATAGGTAAAGTTGCACAATTTAACAATTTACTTAGATATGCGAATGCACCAACATGCTCATGCTCATGCTCATATGCATCTCATTAGCTGATACCGGAATAGCGGAGTGTTCACCCGTCGATGACACACTCTATCCTTCACTCCCGTGAAGTCCCCACCAAAGTAGGATTTTATCTAGAGCTCTCCGGACTAGTCATGTATCTTTCTCACCGACCTCACCGGAATACTTACATGACTTTCTCACCGACCTGGCTCATGCAACCCCTGTCTTGATGAATGTAAATGATGCGACATCTTTATTTATTCATCAACATAGTCCATCTCATTAACTCAATATCTCCTCCTCATTATCTTAATATCATAATCTCATTCACTCAAGGTCATCAATATCATGTATAAGAATGAGCTGAACCATTGTGGAGAGGCTCCATTGAATCCTTCAATTACTCTAGGCATCTCATTCTACTAATCAACATTAATTTGATTGAAGGCACCCAAAGCGCCACAAAATAGATCCCACACAACCATATTACCTCTAATTTTCAAGAACAACTCAGAATCCTCAGTACACAAGCTCATGTACTACATCAGAAATGTTCTATCAATGATCATTCCACTGCTCAGGAAACTCTATTATTCCACTTTCTTTACACACACTCATTGTGTGACCAAAGGTCTACCATAAAAATGTAAAGCCCAGATTCAACCTCTAAGACTCTTACAATGAACTTCTGGTATACTTGATAGGAAATTCTTTGATTGGATAACTAAAATTCCTGGAATCCAAACAATATCCTCAATTATTAATATCAACATTCCTCACTAATCAAGTAACTGCCTAATGTGATTAGCTTCACCAAACTTGAACCCACTAAACCACACTATTCCATTTCACCCACACGACCGCAACATACACATTCCCAAGACTCTAACTAATTGACCAAGTTCTAAACTTTTGAATATTTCAATATTCCACCGACATGAACAAGGGTTCTTGAATTACAATTCACTATTGGTTTTACTAGTTGTAACAACATAATCAGTTTTACCTCAACGACCATCATTCCTTTTGGATCCAATTCTCTATAAGATTTATATGACAAAATGAATTCTTCCTCCAATGCTCTTGAAATAACTTACAACATCAGGTCTCACATCAACATATACTTGACCACTACTAACCGGATGCCACTGTATACCCCATAAGGTTTTGTAAAACAAATTGATGAAGTGGCAAATAAAATATTTTTTTTTTTTAGGAAAAAAATGTTTTCTTCGCAACAAACATAAGACCGGAGAAATAGAAAATAACAAGGATCTCGGAAAAGCAAAAGCGGAGACCACAATTGAGGGCACAAGTCCCACAAAAAGAGAATATGAAATCTCAAATAAAACAAAGAACCACTTTTGAAAATCGAGAAACTCCTGTGGGGCAAAAATAGAAAGTTTAGGCACACTTCAAGTAAACTGCGAGTTACAAAACTTGACTTCGATCTCGAATACTTCTACTTCACTCTTTCTTTAACAAAGAAAGTAGTTCTTTTTTATTATAACGTCACGTTGCCCACTCAAACAAGAAAAGTTGTAAGACCAAATCACATGAATCTCTTAAGAACCAATAAAGCTTTCCAACAAGCCACTTGCTCAATCCAATCCCAGCTACTACATAAACCATGAACTACGAAAGATCACGGATGCAAAACTTGAAAATTTTCATTTGAGCGATACCACGAGTGACGATCAAATTACCTTCTTTCTATAAGAATCGACAACACACTACCAATCTATTGCTGATAATCTTACTAACATCCAGAATAATACACTGTTAACGAAAATTCATCATAGTCTACACTTCCATTGTACAGCTCTCTAAAAACTCACCAAATTGTTTCATACTACTTTATCATCTCGTCCTCAAATCGAGAGTCCACCAAAAGCTTACAAACTACTACAACAACAACTTTATTTTAGCAGAGATCTACTACACAAATCAAAATGTTATACCAAAACACTTTCATTATGGACATGCTATCGTCTGACAATTCCAGTATCATGAAAGCATAAGCCACCAATTAAATCCCACAGTTCAACTCTTATAGATGCTCAACACCAAACGTCAACACACAATTGTTGCACTCCAACCACTATTGCCATCAACTGGCTTCATCAAGAAATCTAGATGCTACCTACTTTCCTTTTCAAATCACATGAACAATCACAAATACATGTTCAACTGTCCATCCTCATATTCTTATTTCGGTGCAAAATCCCGACAAAACTTCCAAAATCATAGCCTTCAATCGATCAAATAGTCTCAACAACTTTGCAACCAAATTCGTCCAATTATTCTAGTTAAAATAACTATCTAGAAACTCATTCCATAATATAAAATCATCTAGTATCTACAGATAAGATAACTCCAAGATTAATATCCACTATGGTAATAATCTAGCATCTCCCCAACTTTTCCTTCCCACACAGTAAGATTAATCCACTGAGACCAACTAATCCAACAAGTTTAGCAAAACTAAATAATTTTAATGATCATACCAGTCATCAATGTTCTACAATTCTTAATAACTCCTTTTAATCCAATTAGGTATAGCCATACTATTAATCATAGTTCATCAAGAACTACCACATGACACCATCAAGTTAATCAACTTTCCTTCCAAGGTTCTTGGTTAAGATTGATTATACACCACACTACAGACCCAACTTGATAACCCATACCATATCCATTAATTTATATAATTACAACCTTTAACTTAACCACAACAAGACATCGCTAAAGGGTTTTAATATTTTCTTTTATAACAGAGAAGCATTCAACTTTAATACTCAAAATACCCAAAAGAAATACATTGGGTCAAAGCTTCCACATGTTAAAGGACTTGAAAAAGAAAACTTTCGTTATCCAAAATACTAAGCTAACAAATGAGTCATTTTTTTCCCAACAAAAAGGGCAGATCTCTCGTGAAAAGATCAACCTTGCAAATTAACGACGTTCACAAGAAACAACAACAGATCAACAATCATGAGAACAAATAATAACTTAATAGAACCAACAAAGACCAATGAAAATACATCAATTGCATTGTAAATACTAACCCAAGAAAATTCATCAACCACAACTATAACAGGAATAATCAAATTCAAACTCAAGGAAGAAAACAACTTTTCTAAAGAAACATATCCTCAACACCTGTAACTAAGTTACCCGATGTAAACACTTCACCACTATCATACAACAAACGGTGATATAACTTGGCCATGTGATGAGGATATCCTGACTAATTATGAGGCTGTTTATGAAGCAAGAGCTACATTTCTCACACAACAGATGCAATTCTTTCTTAGCAGGTTTCTTTGTGTTTTTCGTGAGAATTGAACACTACGTAAAAGCAATACTTTGTGCATTCTCAAGTTCGACAAGCTTAAAGTCTTTGGAACTGAGAGGGAGGCTGGAGCCAAAGCAATAGAGGAGCACAAGAAGGAGGGTAACCATATTTGTTGTCTACTGATGAAGAACAAGAAGGTCAAAGCGGTTGGGAAGGAGAAAGTCAAGCAGCCCATGCGGCTGATCAAGGAGGAAAGAAGCCCGTGTGATGGGAGAGCAAAAGGGGACTTAAAAATCAAGTTTTGGATAAGATTTTGAAGCCCAATTCAGATCTCCCACAACCCCAACCGAAATTAAATTCGGAGTTAACCCAGAATAAAATTCGGATTCGGAATCAGCATCAAATTCGGATTCGGAATCAGCAGAACAGCCCGAAGTAAAACGGTCATAACTTTCTCATACGAAGTCCGATTTGGGTGTTTTTGGGCTTGTTGGAAAGCTAACTTCAAGCCCGATCCGACGGATCCTCCCTCACTCCAAAATTCGTCCTGACTCAAAAGATATGACCGAAACAATATGATGGTTGTAAAACTAGAGTTTCCTTTTTGTTTTAGATTGAGTCGGAATTGGAGTAGGAGTGCTAATTCCGAATTAGAGTAGGAGTAGGGCCTCTTGGCCAGCCATGAGGAGAAGAAGGGGCACTATATTTTGAGGGTTAGACCCCCATTGTAACCTCAGACCAGTTTATGCATAAGAATAGAAACATAGCTATTGCTTGTTCTTTCGAAACCAGAGTTCATGCGAGGACTTTGAGAGAGGACTAGGCGATCCATTGGTTCGTTCTGCAATTCAAGGTCAAGCCGTCATTCCATTGGGAATTGGGGACTTGGCGATCGTCGTTTGTGGTCTCGCGACGATCAACTATCCGGTGTGTTTTGGGCGTTTTCCAAAGAGTTGAGGGTTCGTGCATTGGCGTGAGTGTTCAGCTAGCGACATCGTCTACTTCGCATCAGTTATCCACGGTTACTCACTGAGAAGATCGGGCATCCCCCGTATCATATGGTATCAGATTCTAGGTTTACTCGGTGAGAGCTTTTTACCCTTAGTTTAGTTTCGTTTTTCTGTCCTATAGTCCACTAAACCGAAAATTGCAACACAAAAAAATTCCAAACCCTAGTTTCAATCTGTTACTTCTTGTGAGTTTTGTTAGGTTTTAGTCCATTAGAACTTTTTGTTTAGTGCTGCTCTAAGTGTTTTCTTTGCGTACCTTGTTCCTTGTTTCCTTCCAAAAAACCAAAAAAAAAATCCAAAATTCAAATTCAGTCCCTGACTCAATTTTCGTTAAATCCGAGTTCAATTGGTACACTGTTTGTAATTCGGTCGTAAGTTTTGCGTCCGAACTCCGCTTCACTTATATCCTTTCATCTTGTGAGAGTAGCTTTTGATATTGTATTAGGGCTGCTTATTGAATATTGTTTACACATTGCTGAATTTTTGGGCTTATGCACCCACGAGGGTAGCAAAACACTTTCGGCCATTGAGAAAAGCAAAAAAAAAAGGCAGCCGCACAATAGCAAGAGCCACGGCATTAAAAAAAAGTATAAAAAAACTAAGAGCAAAAACATAATTTTTGCGAAAGAAAAGAGAGGAAAAAATTTGGCCGATTGCTACAGTATTATACATTTTATTCGTTGCTACAAGATCATTTCATCATTATTTCAGATTGTGTAGTCATTTTTTTGAGCAATCTTGTGCCCTACTATTTTCAATTGCAATTGGCTAGCGTCTCTCTTAGTACTTGGTGCAAAACGAGCTAGCTTAATCTCATTTTCAGATCCCGTCTCGCTAGCTCATTCCTTTGTTTGCATTGAGTCACATTTGTCTTTGCGTGTGCGTTCATCCTTTTCACTTAAACCCATTGGATTAGCACATAGGCAAAAGAATCTAGCTTGGATCATTACTTAGCATTACAACAACTTGAATATCAGTTTGCATAGGTTATACACATACCATACCAAACTCCACCTACACCCGTTCGTGTACTACCTTTGCTCTTGGTTACGCTCATACATTACCGGGTTGAGGTCATTCGCTATCACAAGTGTCGTTTTGCAGTCCTTGATTCACTCTGGAACGGTAAGCTTATCTTGTTTTCAGGACAGTGAGTTGCGAGCGTAGAGAGAGAGTTGTTTTGTTTTACTAACCTGGATATAATCGTGTTTGCTATTTGTGAGTTGTTGCCATGTCAGGTCATCATGAGGATCTATCAGTTACATGGATGGAGTACACTCGCTTGCGCAGGATGCTACAAAAGCAACTTCTTGATCGTGATAATGGTGTGCGCGATGAGCTTGGGGCCGTTCGGTATAAATTGAACAACCTCGGGGAGGAGGTTACGCAGCTACGTACGGACATCAACAACAACTTCTTAGAGCTGCGCACCATGTTCAACCACCCCAACGTGCATCGTAAGGATATTTTCGCTAAGCCCAAATTTCCTATCCCTATATTTTCAGGTCGTGCAGATGTGGAAGAATACCTTAATTGGGAGCTTGAAATTGATACAATATTTCGGATGCACAACTATTCCAATGAGAGGAAGCTCTTACTTGCGTCCAATGGTTTCGTTGATTATGCCACACATTGGTGGGAGCAATTTGTTAAATAGTTTATGGAGCGCCATGAATTGCCGATTATCACTTGGGAGCAGATGAAACAGCATTTGCGTGCACGTTTTGTACCTTAACACTACAAGTGTTCCCTAGTGGAAAAGTTGACAGGGCTGCGACAAGGTTTGAAGTCCACTTGTGTGACACAAGAGAAGGAGACCGAGCATGGGATTTTCCCTTCGGTCCTGGCTTCATGTAGTATTGCTCCATTGCTTCATGAAGAGATTGTGGTTACTCATGATTGCTCCGTTGCTGACCCACAATCTTTGGTGGATGCGATGTATCCAAACCCATGTGAGAATGAGAGCCACATAGCCAAAGCCAAATTGAGTGAGAATGATAAAGAGAGTGAGCTGTGTGATTCCACCATATGTGAGGTTGAGAGCATCTCCATTGAGTGTGAGAGAGATACACCAACAGAAAGAGGGAAGTAGATGATAGGCAAAGTGACGTTACTGCTGAAATTAACAATTTACTCGCTACTTCTAGTGTTGTTTCTCACATTGTGCAGGTTGATATTAAAGAAGATGAGTTGACTGTTCAACAACCAGCACCGTTGGAAGTAAAAGACGCGGAGATAACCACGGTTGTGAATGGAGTGCTTGCTGCCCCGTGGTTTTGTCATGATGATTTGATACCTACAACACCTACAATAACCGAGAAGGACGCTAAAGGTAACAATAATGGTGTTGAATTCAATATTCATCACACAAAGGTACGTAAGTGTGAGAACTCTAGTGTTCCTTTGAATATCATATGTTCTGAATTTAATACGCTCAATTTACATAATGTGCAATTGACTACTCATAAGGATATTCCTACTAGCATATCTCTTAATGAAACTTTATACTATATCATGTTCGATGATCCTAGAGAGCTATCTAGTGTGATTGAAAACCTTGTTGACTCTTCATGTTTAAAATCACTAGTTGGTCCTTCTGTCTACACATATACGTTCAATTTGATTAGAGATTATGGTGTAGATGACAAGTTCTATGTTTATCGAATGTGCATTGCTTGTGATAATTTTGCTGATTTTAAATTGCATGTTTTGCGCAAACCATCTATTGAGCAATGTCATGGTCACTTTGAGATGGATTTGAATACAAGTGCCTATTGTTTAGAATGCAACATGATGCCTACTTGTTTATCCTATACCAGTAAACAGAGTAGTGTAGTTCAAGCATGGAAGTCACTAAGAATTTTCTCCCCCAAATTTGAACAACTTGATCTAGCTCGTCCCTTTTATATTTTGTCCATGTGCTTAGAAAAGTCGAGTATGACTTTTTATCATGGGAGGGAGAATGATGTGAATGAAGGTACCACAATGTATATATCAAATACATCCTACGGTTGCAGTTGTGTTACTTATTTTGTACCAAACAACGCAAATGGCACAACAATTAATTCATACATATATCACGTATATACGTTGTTCTCTATTTTTAGTACATGTTCAGCAAATCATCATGCGCTACACAGAAGTTGTTTGGATGATAAATACATATACCATGCATATACGTTGTTTTCTTTGTGTAGCACATTTTCAACCTATCAAAAGCCGAGGACGGCTTTTTTTGAAGAAAGGGAGGATGATGAGGATATCCTGACTAATTATGAGGCTGTTTATGAAGCAAGAGCTACATTTCTCACACAACAGATGCAATTCTTTCTTAGCAGGTTTCTTTATGTTTTCCGTGAGAATTGGACACTACGTAAAAGCAATACTTTGTGCATTCTCAGGTTCGACAAACTTAAAGTCTTTGGAACTGAGAGGGAGGCTGGAGCCAAAGCAATAGAGGAGCACAAGAAGGAGGGTAACCATATTTGTTGTCTACTGATGAAGAACAAGAAGGTCAAAGCGGTTGGGAAGGAGAAAGTCAAGCAGCCCATGCGGCTGATCAAGGAGGAAAGAAGCCCATTGTGATGGAAGTGCAAAAGGGGACTTAAAAATCAAGTTTTGGATAAGATTTTGAAGCCCAATTCAGATCTCCCACAACCCCAACCGAAATTAAATTCGGAGTCAACCCAGAATCAAATTCGGATTCGGAATCAGCATCAAATTCGGATTCGGAATCAGCAGAACAGCCCGAAGTAAAACGGTCATAACTTTCTCATACGAAGTCCGATTTGAGTGTTTTTGGGCTTGTTGGAAAGATAACTTCAAGCCCGATCCGACAGATCCTCCCTCACTCCAAAATTCGTTTTGAGTCAAAAGATATGACCGAAACAATATGATGGTTGTAAAACTAGAGTTTCCTTTTTGTTTTAGATTGAGTCGGAATTGGAGTAGGAGTGCTAATTCCGAATTAGAGTAGGAGTAGGGCCTCTTGGCTAGCCATGAGGAGAAGAAGGGGTACTATATATTGAGGGTTAGACCCCCATTGTAACCTCAGACCAGTTTATGCATACGAATAGAAACATAGCTATTGCTTGTTCTTTCGAAACCAGAGTTCATGCGAGGACTTTGAGAGAGGACTAGGCGATCCATTGGTTCGTTCTGCAATTCAAGGTCAAGCCGTCGTTCCATTGGGAATTGGGGACTTGGCGATCGTCGTTTGTGGTCTCGCGACGATCAACTATCCGGTGTGTTTTGGGCGTTTTCCAAAGAGTTGAGGGTTCGTGCATTGGCGCGAGTGTTCAGCTAGCGACATCGTCTACTTCGCATCAGTTATCCACGGTTACTCACTGAGAAGATCGGGCATCCCCCGTATCACCATGCCTATGGCCACAACCACAATCTCTACCTCTCGACTATCATGACCCATAGCAATCACATAATCAAATCATAAGTAGTCAGAACCAATTCATAACATAAATCATCAATACAACATAACGGAAGCGTAAATGCGATACACATCCTATTCCCATCCTACTGTGCACCAGTGTGTCAAAATTTTATGTTACTTAACCATTATCAAATTTTGGTTTATTATACAAGTCCTAAAACAAGTTTTAGCAATTTTAGGTTAACCAAGTTATTAATCTATTCACCACGGACCTGAAGTCCGCTCTGATACGAACTGTAACACCCCAGCCCAACATTGAGATTAGAATGCCACTAAACTACTATAACCATCTAATTTACATCAACTTACTGTAAAATTTCAGCAAGCATAACAACATTAAAACCCATCCACGGGTTGCATTAACACAAGCATAACACTATGACAATCATAGATAAATTAGACCTAGGAGCATAGCAAAATAATAAACCAAGATTAACATAAACCAAGCATCTATGGTTATTCAATACCATCATATTCTAGATATAAATATTCCTGTTATTCTAAAAGTTTCTCATGCCCAATGAATCAAATAATTGCGTGAAGTGCATGATTCCAAGTGCGCTAGCCCTTCCCGGGTAAAACGTCATCACTGGTCACCTAAAAACAACAATAGAGCAAGAATGAGTCCAAGACTCAGCAAATACATAATAACGCCATAGACAATAGTTTATTAACCATAATCAAAGTTATCATCATCATCCATTTAGTTAATGCCATTGTCATTCTCAAGCAAACAAGTCATATTCTATATAGGTAAAGTTGCACAATTTAACAATTTACTTAGATATGCGAATGCACCAACATGCTCATGCTCATGCTCATATGCATCTCATCAGCTGATACCGGTATAGTGGAGTGTTCACCCGTCGATGACACACTGTATCCTTCACTCCCGTGAAGTCCCCACCAAAGTAGGATTTTATCTAGAGCTCTCCGGACTAGTCATGTATCTTTCTCACCGACCTCACCGGAATAGTTACATGACTTTCTCACCAACCTGGCTCATGCAACCCCTGTCATGATGAATGTAAAGGATGCGACATCTTTATTTATTCATCAACATAGTCCATCTCATTAACTCAATATCTCCTCCTCATTATCTTAATATCATAATCTCATTCACTCAAGGTCATCAATATCATGTATAAGAATAAGCTGAACGAAAGCGTAATAAATAGCATGATAAGTAACAACAATGATCATGGTGAAGATCCCATTGTTTACCACTCTACCATGTACTTGCCTTCCGCGCTGTGACGAGTTAGGAGGCAACGACGGAATTTCTCCACTCCCTGCCCCACCGCCTACACAAATATTTATTCGAAATAAGAATAACAAGACATGACGTGGCTATAAGCATTTTACCATAACCCTCTATCTAATCAACATAACCAAAAACTCAAAATGACGAATTAACTAATCAGCCAATATCGCCCGATCGATCGCAGACGAGAAAATCGTAATTAAATATCTGTAACTCGAATGACTTGAAACCAGTTCTTAAATACTCTTAACGTAACGGACTACGAAACTCTAGTTGGTGGGGTTCTTTGATTCGCCAAACCAAAGGGTCTAAACAACAGTTGAAAAAAGCGATGGACATCCGTCTGCAATACAAAGACAACAAAGAAAGAACATGGCATAACGTTCACTCTATAGATCCAATTGAGATTATCTTTATCAATTTGGAAAGATTATTAAACAGGCTACAATAACCTAGTTGGTTAAGACTCCTGATTCAGCCTTCTATTAACCCTAACATACAGGTGAAGTTCTCTGTCCTTTCAATCGACAATCGTAACACAATGACGGTAAAATTGCATAACTTTTGATTGCCTACTCTAAAATTGTGTTCTTTGTAAACTTGGAAATATTACTTAATTCTCTACAATATACATTTTGGGTGGCCTTTACGATTCGGCCTCTAAACAATTCATAATGGCCAGACAAGAAAACTAATAAATCCCGTCAACTCTCCTGACCAGTCGCACAAAAATGGACATATCTCCTAAACCGTAACTCCAAATCAGATGATCTCAGTGCCAAAAGAAAGCTAAGATCAAGGACTACAACTTTCTAAAAGGTGGATAGATCAGAAAACGTGCGGAACTTACCCTCCGACGAACAAATCGCACAGAGGGAAGGAGAAGGTGGCAGGG
Organism: Hsuehochloa calcarea; assembly: GCA_036346395.1. Classification (NCBI taxonomy): domain Eukaryota; kingdom Viridiplantae; phylum Streptophyta; class Magnoliopsida; order Poales; family Poaceae; genus Hsuehochloa; species Hsuehochloa calcarea. Next base: position 32,917,276 of record CM070610.1, read on the forward strand.
GAAGGAGAGTGACGGCTCCAAGCGGGGGAAAAGGAGAAGGGGTTTTAGGATTTAGGGGGGAGATACCCCCCCTTTGGCTGGCCCCCTCATGGGCCACCCTGGGCTGAGGCCCAGAGCCCAGGTTGCTGAAAAACGCAAAAACCCTCAAGAAAAAACAATTCAGATTTTCCCATTAGCTCTTTTCTTCTGAAACTTCTTCTAGTACGCCGATTTACTTTTGGAGTATTACATTCTACCCCCTTAAGCAGATTCGACCCGAATCTACTCACCGATCTTCCCGAAAGAAACTGCAACTGGAATGAAATAATGATATCCCAAGCTTGGAATTGCTCAGGTACTTACTTAACACTCGAGCACACCAAACGATGCGTACTTCGCATAAGGACCCGAGACGGTCAACGCGATATGACAACTTCCAAATTTCTGAAATTTTCGGAAACCAAGAGAATCCAACTGGAACTAGAGAGTCCTCATCGCATCCACGTAATGCTAACTCTCCACCAAAAAGGTTAAATCCCAAAATTTGACATTTCAACACGAAAACAAATCCATTTTCTAAATAGGCAGTTTAAGAATGAACACCACGACAGCCAAAGAAGAAACCACTCGAATGCCCAAATCAAATACTTCTTTTGGTTTGTCTGAATTAAAATGAATCAGACATGCCAACACAACGCCAACTCAGATTGCGGAAAACAACAAGCAACAACACATAACTCAAACGAAATCAGGAAAACACTTCACTAACCGAGGAAACATCCGTTTCCTCAGTTTCTCTTTTAGGAGTAAAGCTTCTCTCGAACCTTGGAATTCGAATTCATCGCATACCACATGAGCTTAAAACTTTCAATTGAGCATCCTCAAATTATGCTCAAACTGGAATACATCATTAACACCATTGTGGAGAGGCTCCATTGAATCCTCCAATTACTCTAGGCATCTCATTCTACTAATCAACATTAATTTGATTGAAGGCACCCAAAGCGCCACAAAATAGATCCCACACAATCACATTACCTCTAATTTTCAAGAACAACTCAGAATCCTCAGTACACACGCTCATGTACTACATCAGAAAGGTTCTATCAATGATCATTCCACTGCTCAGGAAACTCTCTTATTCCACTTTCTTTACACACACTCATTGTGTGACCAAAGATGTGGATATCGTGAGGATATGTGCACGATCTTCGAATGATGAGTCAATTGGCAATGGCATTGTTGGTTTGCAAAATCTCGCATTTTCGGTTTTGCTTCAAGGCTGTCACACCACAGGCGGTCTGACCGGTGACTCGGGCGGTCCGACCGCCCGTGGAGAGGTCCGACCGGCCGTGGTAGCCGGTCCGACCGATATGTTTAAAAGTGGATTTTGGAGCTGAGCCAAAAATAGGTTGTGTAGGCAAGTGAGGGGAGTCTCCTGGATGTGGTCACATCATTTTTGGAGCTCCAGTCAAAAGTTCTATTGAGTTGAAAATTCCAGAAGGTTTCGGATTTTCGAGCTGAAAATTTGGCTAAGTCTTTTCGGGCGGTCCGACCGCCGTTGTGGAATCGGTCGGACCGGCCGTGTGGGGCGGTCAGACCGGCGATCACTTGAAGATGAGCCTTCTTTGCATTGATGTGTTTTAATTGTGGTTATTGTATGGATGTCAATGCTTTATTACTGCATATTGCATTGTGGAACTAACGTGGGTCAAGTTGTGAAGAACTTATTCCTGGAAACGATTTGTTTGTCTATTGTCATGCGGTGGCTTGCGTGTCAACGACGCCAAGCGGTGAGGTGGATCGACTACGCTGGAGAGCCGAGGTCCGAGCGATCATGGATGCGGGTGAGGTCGTGTGACTCAAGCATGGTGCGAATGGGCAAGATGGATCGAACGGATAGTTCGATGCAGCTAGTTGGATCAGGCGGTGCGGAAGTCGGTGCAAGTCTCTAGGAGTTTCCGATGGGATTCGGATGGGAGAGTCTTGCCGACATGACGAGAGCCACTGATCAACCTACACGTGGTGAAGAAGGCGATTGCTTCAATAGTTATGTGTGTGTGGGTCCCATGTGTAAGTGGGTCCCAAAAGTGAAACCCTAGGCCTCTCCTATAAATAGAATGGGGGGAGATGTAAAACCCCCAAGCACTCATTTGGCCCTCTTCATCTTTTTCTAGGGTTTGGAGGAGAGGAGAGGAGAAGCTAGGGTTTGGAGAGATTGTGTGTGTGCTCCTTGTGTGAGCTCTTGTCCTCCTTGTTGGAGTGGCTTTGTAAGCATCTTGTGAGATCAATCAATCTTGTGATGCTTGCTTGAGAGATCTTTTGTCTTCCTTTGTGTTCTTCTCTCTTTTGGATGATTTTGGTGCTTTCTTGATTCAAGGGTTTATGCTTGGTCTCTTCACCTATTTTGTCTTGCTTTGATGTGTGGGAATACTCCTAGAATCATCTAGATCATCAACCCCCACAAGCAAGTCTTGAATCAAAGATTTTCATATTTCTATGGTTTGTGCACTTCTTTGGTAAAACCTTGACAGATCGATTCTACGAAGTGGATCTGAAGGATCGTAGCTAGAAATAGGTCTCTAATATCCTTAGGGAGGTGTGCTCGAAATTTGATCAAGTTTCATTGGTTGAATCAAAAGTTGGATCAAATTTCATTTTGGTTTTGGGCATTGTTTTTCAGTACTGGACTAAATCGGTCTGACCGGTTTTGTAACAGCGGTCCGACCGCTTTTCAGACCGCCCGGTAGTGGCAGGTCGAACCGATTTCCAACGGTCTGACCGCCAGCTAGTAGCCGGTCCGACCGCTCGTTAACCGTCGGTCCGATCGCTGATCTACAAATGGTCGACCGCTAGTGCCTGCACTGCACTAGTGAGATCATTTCTCCACTTTTGTGTCTTGTGGTTGACGGGTTATCGAAAAGACAAGGCTTCCATCGTCGGCGCCATCGATCTTCTTAGCTTTCTAGCTAAAGAAGTAAAGTTCGTATTGAATTTGATTAAGGCGAGAAAGTTGAGAAAGCGCCTATTCACCCCCCCTAGTCGTCGTTACGGTCCCACAAGTGGTATCAGAGCCGGTTAGCTCTTCTCATAGATCTTAACCGGTCTTTGGAGCCATGGCGACTGACAAGTACTCAACCAAGCCACATATTTTTGATGGAATTGATTTTGCATATTGGAAGGCCCGAATGCAGGCCTATATCGAGGCTCAAGGGCACGCTATTTGGCTTAAGGTAAAGAACCCTTATGTCGTGCCAGCCGATGACGATATGATCACTCCAGATGTGGAGGCCAACAGCAAGGCTCAAAATTTCTTGATCCAAGGCCTTAGTCGATATGAGTTTGAGCGTGTTGCTCACTTGCGGTCTGCTCATGAGATCTGGCCGACTCTTTGTGACTATCACGAAGGGTCCACTGCGATCAAGGAGGTGAGACAGAACCAGCTAAAGAAAGTTTACTCTAAGATCGAGCAAAGGCCTGGGGAGTCTTTAGACGAGCTGTGGGGAAGATTTTCTAAGATTCTTCATGATCTTCGCGCTGTTGACCTGGTCTTTTCTGAGTTAGAAAATGCACGCCAACTTTTGGGTGCTCTTGATGTGAAGGTCTGGGGAATGAAGATCACTTCCATCAATGACAACACTGTCATGAGTGAGCTTACCATGGATAAGCTATACTCGAGGTTGAAGACGCATGAGATTGACTTTATCTCGCGTCTCCCCAAGACAGAGTCGATGGCATTAGTGGTCGACAAATCCAAGGGTTGTTCTTCTGATTCTTTCGATTGTAGCTCATCTGGTTTTTCATTATCTGCTTTGCATTCTTTGAGCGATGAGCAACTTGAGAAACTGTCCGAGGATGACTTAGCCCTTCTATCCACCAAAGGGCAAGGAGGAGAAGGAGACACGAAGACATCCCCAGGAGAGGGATGCAAAACACAAGAAGACAAACTATCGCAAGTTTGTCAGCCGGGTCCTTGCCGCTCTAGAGAATGTGAACATGAGCGATGTGGACTCAGAAACGGAGGACGACGAGAGTGACTCCCGTGGCAAGAAGAAGGCTCATGACTTCACAGGCATGTGTTTCATGGCCAAGAACAGCCACGACAGCGACTCCTCCAACGATGAGGATTCTTTTAGTGATCCTGATGAGGTATGCCCTTCAATTGCTGACATGAAAAGGGCTTTGGTGCTTGCTGAACAGAAATTGCATAAGCAAGTAAAAATGATTAAGAAGCAAGGTTATATGATTGATAATTTGAACCTAGAAGTTGTTAGGCTTAAATCTATTAATCCTGATGATATTTGTGATTCCTGCACTAGCTTGCTTAAAGAACTGACAAGCTTGAAATCTGCTCATTCCTCTGTTGCTAATCAATTAAAAGATGCTCTTGATGAACTAGAATCTCTCAAGTCTAGTTTTGTTTGCTTAGATGCCATTTCTCTTGATGTAACTGCCATGGAAGCTATTCCTTTAACATGCTCTAACTGTGCGTTACTTGAATTAAAATTGGATAGCTCCTTGAAAGAATTATAAAAATTTGATGCTAGTCACACATGCTCTCATTGTAAGAATAATAGGATTAAGATGCAAGAGATGACTGAAATGGTTGTTTACTCTAGAGCTGCCTCTTGTGAAAATTATCCCAAGCTTACAATTGAGATTGAAGCTTTAAACAAGACTCTTGAAGAAAAAGCTAAAATTGAAAAATCCATGTCTCTTACTACTTCTAAGAAAGTCATTGATTATAACTCTTGTGTTTTGAATGCTGAAGTTGAAACCATGATTGGTCAGATTCAAGAGGCATTTAGAGTTAAGTTTAAGGAGCAGTTGAATAGGATTAAGGAATCCTATTGTGTGTCTTGTGAGGCCTTCAAAGTGGAAGTGGCTCTTCTTAAGAGTAAACGTGATGAGGTAATCAAGTCTAGAAAGTGCACTAGATGTGAGGGTCTAATTAAAGAGAATGATTACCTCAAGGTGACTCTTGAGAAATTTTCGAGTGGGAAAAAGAAACTCAACATGATTCTCGGTCAATCCAAGGTGAGCGTGAAAAATAGTGGTCTAGGTTTCAATCCCCTAGAGCATTCCAAGAAAAACCCACCTAGGATTGCTAGAGTTGTGAAGAATGGTCTGTTTGAGCTAGAATCTCCTAAGCCATCCAGGGTTGTTTTCAAATCCGCTAGTTTTGCTCAAACTCTTTCTGTCAAGAAAGGTGCTTTTGCTCCTTCAAGATCTGAGCCCTCTCAAAAGGTCAAGTACCATTGCACTTTCGCAAGAAAGAGGGCCACCTGTTGAGTTTACCTCGAGAGCAAAACTTGAGAGAAAAGAGAGGATGAGCGCCTTGAGATCTATTAGAGGAGTCTCTTCTCCAGCTGTAGTCTCTAGAGCTAGGCAACCTGATACGGGGTGGCCCGATCTTCTCGAGTAGAACCGTTGATAAATAGCGCTTGATGACGAATAATGCTCAGCTGTACACCACACGCCAGTGCACGGACTTGCAGCTCTATGGATATTCGCCAACACGCACCTGGTTGATCGCCGCTAGACCACGAGCGGAGATCGTCAAGCCCTCAATTCCCAGCGGAAAAGCAAACTTGACCTTAAAAAAAGCAGAACGAACAATTGATCACCTAATTCTCTCTCAGAAGTCCTCGCATGAACTCTGTTTTGAAAGAACAAGCAATAACTTGTGTTCTATTCTTATGCATAAATATGGTCTGGTTTACAATGCGGGTCTACCCCTCAATATATAGTCTCACCCCAAGACTATTCAACACTAAATTTTCCATATGGTACTATTCATACGCGCGCACGGTTCATGGGCGAGCATCGCTCATGGGCCGACATCGCTCACGGGCCGTCATCGTTTCCTTTCGACACTGTAGTAATACTGTTCACTAGTAATATGCCTTTTCAATGGGTGATATCTCGGGGTTCAAAAAAAGCTGTCCTCGGCTTTTGATAGCCTGAAAATGTGCTAGATGAAGAAAACAACGTATATGCATGGTATATGTATTTATCATCCAAACAAGTTCCGTGTAGCGCATGATGATTTGTCGAACATGTATTAAATAAAGAGAACAACGTATATACGTGATATATGTATGAATCAATTGTTGTGTTATTCGCGTTGTTTTGTACAATCGATAGCTCGGAATCACATTTCAAATTGCACAACTGACTCATATGATAAATGTAACACCCTGACCCAAATTCGGCTCAATGCCCAGCCCACCGTGGGGCGGACCCGCCTACACATAGCACCTCACTTACACTTTCGTCCCGCCGTGTAAAAGGGTTAACCCGAGGTGCTACGTTTGGATCAACAGGCATTATATACCACTACAACTCACTTGAGATAAGCAATGTGGGACTAATCCCCATCACACCACTCCTCATGGGCCACATGGGCCACGCCACTGGCAAGCGGGGTATTACATTCACCCCCTTAAGGGTCGACGACCTCAAAGATATACATACTGTGACAAATGCCAGAACCACCCCTCGGTACACGTCCGTGCGTCGGTCTCAGCGCACATATGCCATGCCATGTGTCCACTCCGGGCCCACATGTGCCATCGCCATATGCACGCGCCCCTCCCGCACGCGCCCGTGCCAAGGTTGATGCTCGATACCATCTGTAACACACGACCCAAATTCGGCTCAATGCCCGGCCAGTAGGCGGACCGCCTACACATAGCACCTCACTTACACTTTCGTCCTCGCCGTGTAAAAGGGTTAACCCGAGGTGCTACGTTTGATCCAACAGGCATTATATACCACTACAACTCACTTGAGATAAGCAATGTGGGACTAATCCCCATCACACCACTCCTCATGGGCCACATGGGCCACGCCACTGAGCAGCCCCACGGTGGCCGGGCATTGAGCCGATTTTGGATCGTGGTGTTACAGATGGTATCGAGCATCAACTCACAGCACGGCGCGGCGGGACAGGGCGCGGCATATGGCGATGGCACATGTGGGCCCGGAGGGACACATGGCATGGCATATGTGCCAAGACCGACGCACGGACGTACCGAGGGGTGGTTCTGGGCATTTGCCGCAGATATGTCGCCGAGGGCGCCACCAAGGGGGGGGTGAATGTAATACCCGGCCGCCAGAGTGTGGCCCATGTGGCCCATGAGGAGTTGTGGTGGGATTAGTCCCACATTGCTTGTCTCAAGTGAGTTGTAGTGGTATATAATGCCTGTTGATCCAAACGTAGCACCTCCGGTTAACCTTTTACACGGCGAGGACGAAAGTGTAAGTGAGGTGCTATGTGTGTGCGGGTCCGCCCCACGGTGGGCTGGGCATTGAGCCGATTTTGGGTCAGGGTGTTACAATAAAATTTCACCTTCCCAATACCAAAGTCAAGTAAAGTGGGTGAAAACCAATTGATACTAGTCCATGATTCAACTGCGCTACTCTGATTAGTTATACATTTAAGAGATAAACAAGTAGGCATCATGTTGCATTCACACTTGTATTTAAACCCATCTTAAAGAGACCGTGACATTGCTCAATAGAAGGTTTGCGCAAAACATGTAATTTCAAATTAACAAGATTATCAATAGTAATGCATATTCGATAAACTTGAAACATGTTATATGTGTGTACGTAGCTATTTACTAGTGATTTTAAATGTGAAATTTCAAGAACCTTCTTAATTACACTAACTATCTCTTTTGGTTTATCGAATATGATATGACACAAAGAATCATTAAGGGATATTCTAGTAATAACTTCTGTATGAGTAGTCAATTCCATATTATGCAAATTAAGCATATCAAATTTAGAACTTGGAATCATCAAAGGAATAATGGAGTTCTCAGTTTTACGCACCTTGTCTTGATGATATATCGATTTAGTACCAATAGTGTTACCTTTGTCGTCCTCCTCAGTTGATGTAGGTGCCGCGGGTATCGTAATGTCATCATGTAACGACGGGGTATCATGTGTTCCCTCTCCAACCATGGTTATATCTTCATCTTTCTCTTCTAATGGTGAGGGCTCTTGAATGTCCAACTCCTTATTTGCTTGGTCCACCTGCACAATGTGTGATACAACACTAGAAATAGAGGGTAAGTTGTTAGGTTCAAAAATAATCTTACTTGTCCTATCATCTATCTCTCCATTTTCTTTTGGTGTATCTCTCACACTCTCAATTGGGATGCTCTCAACCTCGCACATGGTGGACTCACACAGCTCACTCTTTTTATCACTCTCACTCAATTTGGCTATGTGGCTCTCATTCTCACATGGTTTTTGATACCTCTCATCCTTGTAAGATCGTGGGCCAGCAAGGGCACAACTACCACCAACCACGACCTCCTCACGTGTTGCGGGTTGTGACGGGGCAGCACTACTCATCACCTCGGTCGAAGAAAAATTCTCATGCTCGATCCTCTTCTCAAGTGACACACCAGTGGATGAATTAGAACTAAAGAGCCGGCGCAGATTTAATTGATGTGCTTGAATGTGTTTAAGTCTCTTTTCTGCCTTCATAGCAAATTTCACAAGATCTTGCAGACTACGAAAATATTCATCTTGAAGTGCAGCAACGATCTGATAATTCAAGCCTGCTTTGAAATATGCCTTTTCTTGATATGCACTAGTGATATTGGCACGGCGCATTGCATGGTTCAACTCAATATAGTAATCTTTGACAAATTTGCATCCTTGTTTAATGCTCTCCACGTGTCGTAGTAGTTCCCGCTCATAATAGGATGGAACAAATTCTCTTCTCATGATGCTTTTAAATGCGGACCAAGATGTAATGAATCGTTTTCCACCTAGTTGTTGCCACCAACTAGAGGCATAGTCCGTAAAAAACAAAGTGGCCACTCTCACTTCCTTGGCTTCTGATTCGAACTTATGGGATTCAAGCTCGAACTCCATGTCTTGTACCCACTCAAGATACTCCTCTGGATCATTACTACCATAGAAGGGAAGATACGTATACTCACGATGTAACACCCCAGCCCAACACTGAGCCTGGAATGCCACTAAACTACTCTTCCAAACTAATAATTATCGACACACTATAAAATTACAGCAAGGAAAACAACGATAAACATATCCATGGACCACAGAAGAACATGCATAATTATGGATCAAGCGATAATAAATAAGCAAGGGGAAATATAACCAGGTAAATAATCCAAAATAGCATCAACCAATGAATCCAAATAATTGAAACAAATAGTCTAGTCCAAAACGTTGTCCTAAACTTTATTCAACCTCTAACATGTCCTAGAGTAATCCTGCATTGAATGAAAAGATTCTTATGGCAAATGATCATGTGATTGAAGTATGGATCTAATCCATGTGCTCTACTCGCTCTCAATCACGTCGTCTTCGAAGATCACCTAAAGACAACAAAAGAGCAAGGGTGAGTCCACGACTCAGCAAACACATCAATATACAACGAACAATAATAAATCAACAGCATTCAATAATTTCATTATCATCACAGGTACCTCTATTAATATTCTCATGCTGTTATCTTCTCTTTGTTTCACACCCATTAATCTCATATATCAATGCAACTCTAATCTACATGTCCACATGCACTTCTTTCGCGTATACCGGTATAGCATGAGTGAATGCTCGCGACAACATTCACTCTCAAGCCCGTTTCTCCACAAGGATCGGGGACCTCCTCCACACCCGTGGAGTTGCGATCATTCATGATCACCTGCTCATATGCAAAGATGCTTATGAATGCAAACATGCATAATTTCATAATACTCATCATATCCAATTTTTCATCATGTCCATTAACAATATAAATCCATACCATTCCATTGCTTGCAATTAAATAAAATAAAAGCACAACAATAATGGTAATGGAAGATAAAGAAAACAGTGATCAATCATTGATCGATGTCTACCATGCACTTGCCTTTACTAGTTGCGACGCACGATTTGACTAGAAGATGGCAACAAGCACGACGCCTCTCCTACATTAAATACTCAAATTTCAATACAAGCTACAGCATCATAAGAACAGCAATCAATCGACATCGCTCCTACCCGTCCCCAAATATACCATGTTACTCCGGTACCGAATAGTCACCCCTAGCTGTCTTGCTACTAAAACGAATGTAACTTTTGACTCAAAAGTTCAATCACGACAAACCACCCAGTTCTGGATTCTACACAAAATTCTCCACATTTTCTTAGATTACCCAGTCTTCTAATTAAATCATCTAACCCTCCGTTTTTAGCCCAGAAAACCGATCTGTTATCTTCGGGACAGCAGGTCTTTCTAAATTCATAACTTTTGTTTTACCCAACCAAAATTCATGTTCTTGGATTCTACAGAACCCTTAGACAATTATCTACATCTTTCATGTAGATCAAAAACTCTAATTATTCTATTTACTATTTTTAATCTATAGTATACCAAAACAGCGCCGAAAGACGACAACCACAAAGACAGCAGTCTTCCAAAATTCATATCTCGAATTCTACTTGTCCGCTCGACAGGATTAAATATGCTATAGAAATATATCGAAATTATCTACAATTAACTAGTAGATAACATTTTCAAAATTCGCCATTAATGTACCCGAATAAATCGTTCAACAGAACAGCAGGTTAAACAGACTCATTATTCGGCCCCTCTATTAGAAAATTATAAAACCTCTCTAATTAATCTCGATTATAATCTCTAATTAACCTAGAAAAACAGAGAGAATACAAAATTACAGATCGTTACCCACTCGAATCCGGATCTTGTCTTCTTTTCTTCTAATTTTTCCTCTTCTTTTTCTTTCTTAGCTTCTTCTTTTCTCTACTATGCCTTCCTGTTTTTCCTTGCCTCACGATGGCATGCAGATAGCTAGCAAACAAAGATTGCCATGCATGCGGTGCTTTGGACCATTTGGCGAAAGGTGGCGAGTGACTTCACCTGCGCACGGGAAACGATAGGAAAGACCGCGTGGCCAGCTGCACTCACGAAGTCGGCCGGTCCTCCCGAGGTGATTGGGCAGCTTCTAATCCTCCAAGCGCCGCGACCTACGCCTCGCCTTCACGCGCGACGCAGTAGCTCCCAAGCACCCACGCAAAGATCGATCCTCGATGCACGCACGACAAAGCGACTATGCGCGGCGAAGCGAGCGAAGGTCTCTCCACGCCGGCGGTCACAAGAGTAAAACGCTTCTTTGGCGGCGCTGACGGAAAACAAAAGAATATGACTAGGGTTTCTAGAACTCCACTCCCACGATTTATATAGCTCTTAAAAAAAACTCTGAAATATCCTATTTTCACGTATCCTCTTTATTTAATTACGCACAGATCCTTTAAGAGGTTATTATAATAATTATTATTATTTCAGAATATTACATTCTACCCCCCTTAACAGAATTCGACCCCGAATTCTAATCGTCGTTCTATTAAAAAAACAACCACAACTGAAATTAAACAACAACAAAAAATAACACGTACCCGACGTGAACAACTGCGGGTATAGCTCACGCATGTGAGACTCCAACTCCCACGTCGCTTCTCTCTCAGACTGATGAGTCCATAGCACCTTGACGTATACCAATGTCTTGTGCCTCAGCACTCGCTCTGACTTTTCTAGAATACGCACCGGACGCGACTCGACTGTGAGATATTGCTCAATAGTCAGCGGCTCTAATGAAATCTTATGCTCTGGGTCTCTCAAAAACTTTCTCAGCAACGAGACGTGAAACACATTGTGAACTCCACGCATGGACTCAGGAAGGTCCAGGCGGTAAGCTAACTTCCCAATTCTTGCAATAATCGGGAATGGTCCAACGTACCTCGGGCTAAGCTTCCCTTTGGTACCGAACCGAACAATACCTTTAGTGGGAGACACTCTTAAGAGCACCTGGTCACCCACCGCAAACTCCAAGTCACGCCTCCTCACATCAGCATAGCTTTTACATGCGCTCGAAGCCGCTAATGATTCGCCTCACTATGGCCACACGTTCAACGGTCTTACAATCGGTCAGGACCTAAAATTGCCTTCTCTCCAACTGCATCCCAACAAAGTGGCGATCTGCACTTCCGCCCATAGAGAACCTCAAATGGCGCGGTTCTAATACTGGAATGGTAACTATTATTATAGGCAAACTCTGCAAATGGCAACTAGTCCTCCCAACTACCCTTCCAAGACAAAACGCAAGACCGCAACATATCCTCCAAAGTCCGAATAATGCGCTCGACCGCCATCATGTCTGTGGGTGAAATCTTTGTACTAAGGCGGGTGTGTGCCCAATGCACTCTGCAGACTCTCCCAGAACTTGGAGACAAATTTCGCGTCCCTGTCAGAAATGATGGTCTTGGGCACACCATGCAGTCTTACTATTTCACGCACATAAATAGGAGCTAGATCACTCCCGAATTTGTCGTGCGAATAGGAATGAAGTCTTGTGAGACTTGTTGAATCGATCCACCACTACCCAAATCGCATCCTTCCCTCGCGGCGTACGAGTTAACGCCACCACAAAGTCCATAGAGATATCATCCCAAGGCCACTGGGGAACCTCCAAAGGTTGCAACAACCCTGCAGGACGCTTTTGCTCAGCTTTCACTTGCTGACAAACACCGCAAGAAGCCACATAATTAGCAATATCCACCTTCATTCTTTTCCACCAAAATTACATTTCAAATCTCGATACATCTTAGTCTCACCGGGATGAGCGATTAGTACAGTGCGATGTGCCTCCCTCAAGATATCATCTTTGACCTCCGCCTTTTGCGGTACGCAAAGACGGCCTTTAAACCTCAAAGCACCAAAATCATCCATGCTAAAATCACCCTCTTTGCCCTCATCCAGACGCTTCCTAACCTCCTGTAGTAACCGGTCACTCTGTTGTGCTTTCCGCACACGGTATGGAATAGCTGACTCAATAATCAACTGTGTCTCAACATGTGATGTGCCCGCATAACAATAAGATATTCCCATACGATCAAAATCAGCAATAAGGCAATCTAGAGTAGCGGGAGTCGCCTTGCGACTAAGAGCATCAGCAACTACATTGGCCTTGCCTGGATGATACTGAATAGTAAGATCATAGTCCTTGATCAATTCCAACCACCTCCTTTGCCTTAAATTCAGATCCTTCTGGGTGAAGATATACTTGAGACTCTTGTGATCTGTGAAAATATCACAAGGCTCGCCGTATAGATAATGCCTCCAAATCATAAGAGCAAAGACAACCGCAGCCAACTCCAAATCATGAGTGGGATAATTTCGCCGTGCTTCTTTAAGCTGTCTCGGCGCATAAGCAATCACCTTACCGTCTTGCATGAGAACACAGCCAAGACCCACTCGAGACGATCCAAAAAGGCGTGAACCGTTTTCCTGGCTCGGGAAGAGTGAGAATAGGAGAGGTCACCAACCTCTCTTTCAAAGTGCAGAAACTACGCTCACACTCATCAGTCCACTGGAATCTCACACCTTTCTGAGTAAGTTGAGACATCGGTTTGGCGATGATAGAGAAGTTCTGCACGAAACGCCGATAATAACCAGCCAAGCCCAAGAAACTTCTCACCTCCTTCACATTAGTCGGCCTATTCCAATCCACCACTGTAGAGACCTTACTAGGATCAACAGCAATACCCTGCGGATTTATCACATGACCCAGAAAACTCACTTCTGAAATCCAGAACTCACATTTCTTCAACTTAGCATAGAACTTGTGCTCTCTCAAAGTCTCTAAGACTAGCCTCAAGTGACGCTCATGATCCTCATTAGTCTTGGAATAGATAAGAATATCATCAATGAACACCACCACGAAGTCATCTAGATACTCGTGTAACATGTTATTCATGGTCTCCATAAAAATGGCAGGTGCATTAGTCAATCCAAAAGACATAACTTTATACTCATAATGCCCATACCTGGTGGAGAAAGCTGTCTTCTCTACATCCTGCTCACGCACACGGATTTGATTATACCCTGACTGGAGATCAATCTTGGAGAACACTTGAGCTCCATTCAACCGATCAAACAAGTCCTCAATGCGGGGCAATGGATATTTGTTCTTGATTGTGACATCATTAAGCGCACGGTAATCAACACACATGCGCCAACTCCCATCCTTCTTCTCACGAGAAGCAACCGAGCTCCCCATGGCGATACACTATGCACGATCAAACCTTTAGCCAACAAATCGTCCAGCTGCTTCTTCAACTCGTCACGAAAGCGGACGTGCGGTCGATATGGAACATCGAGATGGGCCGTAAGTACGGAACAAGATCAATGCGAAACTCCACGTCTCGCGCGGTGGCAAGCCCTAAGCTCGGTAGGAAACACATCCGGTAATCACTAACCACTGGAATTTCCTCAATCTGCGAAGCCACACTCGGTTTTCGGAAGAGCTAAGAGAAGCCCGATTTTCTGCTTGTGACGACGAGAACAATCAGACCAACATCGAAAGAGAGCGCGAGGCGCACTCCTGAAAGATCAAAGTCTCCCGGGCGAAGTGCGCACGAGACAACATTCTCTGTAAACGAGGATATCACGGCTTGATAAGAGTGCAACCAATCGATACCCAAGATAACGTCGAGCGGCTCCATTTGAATAACTATCAAATTCGCCGTGAACTTCTCTCCATCAATGACAATAGAACACCCGGGACAAGCAGTGAGAGCTGCAATAATTCCTCCGGAGAGCTAACTAACACCGACCGAGAAATCATTGCATACTCAAGTTCGCTCTCTAGCAAACGCCGTCGAGACAAGCGAAAAGGTAGCCCCGAATCAAAAGGACTAAAGCATCAAGCGAATCCACAAGCAAAGTACTGTCACCACGTCGGGACGACCGCGGACTCATTGTGGGCATGGCGTACCTCTGTGGCGCCATGGCGAAAAGAAGACGACGGGGTGGCGAGCCCCAACAATCTCTTTGTGGCGGTGCGGTAAAGCGGTCGTGCAACTCAAGCGGTGCAGAAGGTGGCGGTGCGCTAGTAGTACCCTCTTGGGCGCCCAAGCTAAAGGAAATGGTAGCGCTGGAGGAGCAGTCATCATCTCGAAAGATCCTCGAGCAGGACCCACTGAAGAAGAAGATGGCACAGCTCCACTTGATCACGCTAAGCGGGTTACGGCGACACACCGCTCCTTGTGACCCGATCGGCCACCGCGGCGGCAATCTCCCGTCCAAGAGCACTCAGCAACGTGGTGTCCATCACCGCACTTAAAGCAAAGCATGCCCTGTCCTGGGACAGGACGAAGAGCCGGAGTACCTGCAAAAGGACGAGGCGCCGAAGAATAGAACGGCCTCGACTGCTTAGACTTGAAGGACTGCGGTCCTCCCTTGAATTTCTTCAAAGTAGGTCGCTGAACAGACCCACTTCCCTCACTGGAGCTCCTCTTCTGGTCACCACCAGAAGCAACCAGTCCACCAGAGGCTTGCTGCCCCTTTGTGAGCTGCATCTCCAACTCTATGCCCCTAGCTTGCTCCACAACAGAGCTGTAGTCACGGAGTGGAGTAGCTCCCAACACATGTCGGTACTCAGAATTGAGGCCCCGACGGAACCTCTTGGCTTTCTGAAGATCATCGTTCGCTACTGAAGGGACAAAGCGAACCAAGTTGTTGAACTCAGCCTCATACTCAGCATAGACCTCTTCCCTTGAGCATAGGTCGTCAATGCAACCTCCATCTTCTCAACAAAAGAGTAGGGGTAGAACTTTCCCTTGAACTGATCAACAAAGTCCTCCCAAGTAACTGGCCCTTGAGTGGCGGTCCTCCAAGACAACACGCCCTCCCACCAAATATCTGCTTGCCCCTTCAGCTGAAAGGACACAAAGCGGACCCTCTGATGCGAGGACATCTCTAAAGCTCCAAACTGCTTCTCCATATAGCGCAACCGATCCCACGCACGGACGGTGTACCCGGCGTCAAGCGGATACAACCTCAACCCCATCCACTCTCGAAGTGTCATCGCGCCTCGAGGCCGGAGGAGGTGCGGCAGAGCAACAACAGATGCGCGAGAAGAAGGCTGCTGGCGCTGTTGACGAAAGCACGGATCTCGCCACCAACTCTCTCAAGAAAGCGGGGTCTCATCACGGACCCCAACGGAGGCGGGTCAGCAGCAACCCCTCGCCATCGACTCATACACTCTGAGGAGGTGGCTCCACGGACCCTCGCCCGCGGCCCCGACCTCCACGACCGCGACCACCACGACCACGTCCTCTACCCCTCGGCATAGCTATCAACCACAATCAACAATACACAATGAGTTCAAAGGTCAAAATAAAATCATGCATCAATAAACAACATAACGGAAGAGTAAAACTATATTCGTACCTCTCTCTAACCTACTGTGCACTAGTGTGTCAAATTTTAGGTTAGTTAACCATTAGCAAATTTTAGTTGATTTACTAAAACAAAAACAAATTTTAACAATTTTAGTTTGCCTATGTTGTTAATCTATTCACCACGGACCTAAAGCCCGCTCTGATACCAACTGTAACGCCCTAGCCCAACACTGAGCCTGGAATGCCACTAAACTACTCTTCCAAACTAATAATTATCGACACACTATAAAATTACAGCAAGGAAAACAACGATAAACATATCCATGGACCACAGAAGAACATGCATAATTATGGATCAAGCGATAATAAATAAGTAAGGGGAAATATAACCAGGTAAATAATCCAAAATAGCATCAACCAAAGAATGCAAATAATTGAAACAAATAGTCTAGTCCAAAACGTTGTCCTATACTTTATTCAACCTCTAACATGTCCTAGAGTAATCCTGCATTGAATGAAAAGATTCTTATGGCAAATGATCATGTGATTGAAGTATGGATCTAATCCATGTGCTCTACTCGCTCTCAATCACGGTGTCCTCGAAGATCACCTAAAGACAACAAAAGAGCAAGGGTGAGACCACGACTCAGCAAACACATCAATATACAACGAACAATAATAAATCAACAGCATTCAATAACTTCATTATCATCACAGGTACCTCTATTAATATTCTCATGCTGTTATCTTCTCTTTGTTTCACACCCATTAATCTCATATATCAATGCAACTCTAATCTACATGTCCACATGCACTTCTTTCGCGTATACCGGTATAGCATGAGTGAATGCTCGCGACAACATTCACTCTCAAGCCCGTTTCTCCACAAGGATCGGGGACCTCCTCCACTCCCGTGGAGTTGTGATCATTCATGATCACCTGCTCATATGCAAAGATGCTTATGAATGCAAACATGCATAATTTCATAATACTCATCATATCCAATTTTTCATCATGTCCATTAACAATATAAATCCATACCATTCCATTGCTTGCAATTAAATAAAATAAAAGCACAACAATAATGGTAATGGAAGATAAAGAAAGCGATGATCAATCATTGATCGATGTCTACCATGCACTTGCCTTTACTAGTTGCGGCCTTACGATTTGACTAGAAGATGGCAACAAGCACGACGCCTCTTCTACATTAAATACTCAAATTTCAATACAAGCTACAGCATCATAAGAACAGCAATCAATCGACATCGCTCCTACCCGTCCCCAAATATACCATGTTACTCCGTGCGAATAGTCACCCCTAGCTGTCTTGCTACTAAAACGAATGTAACTTTTGACTCAAAAGTTCAATCACGACAAACCACCCAGTTCTGGATTCTACACAAAATTCTCCACATTTTCTTAGATTACCAAGTCTTCTAATTAAATAATCTAACCCTCCGTTTTTAGCCCAGAAAACCGATCTGTTAACTTCGGGACAGCGGGTCTTTCTAAATTCATAACTTTTGTTTTACCCAACCAAAATTTATGTTCTTGGATTCTACAGAACCCTTAGACAATTATCTACATCTTTCATGTAGATCAAAAACTCTAATTATTCTATTTACTATTTTTAATCTATAGTCTACCAAAACAGCGCCGAAAGACGACAACCACAAAGACAGCAGTCTTCCAAAATTCATATCTCGAATTCTACTTGTCCGCTCGACAGGATTAAATATGCTATAGAAAGATATCGAAATTATCTACAATTAACTAGTAGATAACATTTTCAAAATTCGCGATTAAGGTACCCGAATAAATCGTTCAACAGAACAGCAGGTTAAACAGACTCATTATTCGGCCCCTCTATTAGAAAATTATAAAACCTCTTTAATTAATCTCGATTATAATCTCTAATTAACCTAGAAAAACAGAGAGAATACAAAATTACAGATCGTTACCCACTCGAATCCGGATCTTGTCTTCTTTTCTTCTAATTTTTCCTCTTCTTTTTCTTTCTTAGCTTCTTCTTTTCTCTACTATGCCTTGCTGTTTTTCCTTGCCTCACGATGGCATGCAGATAGCTAGCAAACAAAGATTGCCATGCATGCGGGTGCACTGGACCATTTGGCAGAAGGCTGGCGAGTGACTTCACCTGCGCACGGGAAACGATAGGAAAGACCGCGTGGCCAGCTGCACTCACGAAGTCGGCCGGTCCTCCCGAGGTGATTGGGTAGCTTCTAATCCTCCAAGCACACGCGACTACGCCCTGGCCTTCACGCGCACGCGGTAGCTCCCAAGCACCCACGCAGCATCGATCCCCTGATGCGCGCACGACAGGCGACTATGCGCGGGCGAGCGAGCGAACCGAAGGTCTCTACACGCCGGCGGTCACAAGAGTAAAACGCCTGCTGGCGGCGCACGGGAAAACAAAAGAATATGACTAGGGTTTTTAGAACTCCACTCCCACGATTTATATAGCTCTTAAAAAAAAACTCTGAAATATCCTATTTTCACGTATCCTCTTTATTTAATTACGCACAGATCCTTTGAGAGGTTATTATAATAATTATTATTTTTTCAGAATATTACACACGATCTGCCATTGTTAGCAGCAAAGCAAAGAATATGTATGTAGGTGTATGTGTATATGTAGAGGTCACTCAACTCACAATCCTAACAAGGTGAAGTTTCTTTACCATTCCGAAAGGAATTAAGATCAACAATACTTACACTTGAGCGGTAGGAACCTAAAGGTGATGTGTGGCCAATTTCAAGAGCAAGTCAAAGCACAACAACGGGTGTTTTGTGGAGCTTGGTATGGATACCTACTTAATTTGAAATTTATAGGTATTGTAAGGCTAAGTAAATATCCAAACTAGAATTCAATGCCTAGTTGCCGATCACAAAGATATAAATGAAAATCAAAACAACTCACACGCAAAGATATTGGAACTTAGTGCAATCAAGGAATGAGTTATGTAAGATATAAGTGAAGAACAAAATAGCTCGTATTGCACAAGTTATAGAAATACGCTAGCTAGTTGCGAATAATGAAACTAGGGCACAAGATTGCACAAAATATTGATATTCTAACAATTGAATCAAGAATGAGTGGGGATTTTCGCTCAAGTTTATGGTTCGGCTATGCGCTTTCTTTTTCTCTTTTCTCCTTTCTCTTTTCTCTTTTCTTTTTCTCTTCCTTTTTTTCTCTTCTCTTTTTCCTTCCTTCTTTTTTTTGAACTATTGCCAAAATTCTTGTTCTACCAAAAATGAGCAAAAATTCTTTTCCACCTTTTGATCTTTGAACAATTGCAAGAACACAAATATTAATATGCAGCCCTAAGCAACGATTTAGCTAGTCTTAAATAGGTTGAAAGTATTCGCAAAAGATTGAAAGGTTCACAAAGGATAAATTGATGTCTCACTTTTTTTTGTTTTTTTTATAGACACGACTAAAAAAAAATCAAACTAGGCTCAAATAAAACAACGCAAAAGAATTCAAGATCAGCAAACTAAACTTGATTCTAATGGACAAAAACTTAACAAAACTCACTAGAATAACAAATTAAATACTACGGCTAAATTTTTTTTGTATGGCTTTTTCGTGTATGGGAAAAAAAATAACTGGATAAAGATCCTACCGAGTCAACGGAGCTCTGATACCACCTGATACGGGGTGCCCGATCTTCTCGACGTAGAACCTTTTGATAACTTGTGTGTCCTGACGAACCACCTGCTGATCCCCCGCGTCAATGCACGGACTTGCAACTCTATGGAAAATTCGCCCAAACACACACTTGATTGGATCCTCGCTGACCACAAGCGAAGATCGTCGAACCCTCAATTCCCAGCGGAAAAGCAAGAACGACCCCTTGTTCTCAATGCCCAACTCCCTCTGTTTTGGCTATAAGCACAACAGGAGAATCAAGCAAAAGCTTTGAAAATATATTAAAGGTGGTCTGAGGTTACAATGGGTGTCTACCCCTCAATATATAGTGCCCCTACTCCTCCTCATGGCTGGCCAAGAGGCCCTACACCTATTCTAATTTGGATTTGGAGTCCTACTCCAATTCCGACACATTCCAAAACAGAAAAGGAAACTCTGATTTTACAACCGTCACATTGATTCGATCATATCTTTTTATCCAGAAATAATTTCGGAGTGAGGAAGGATCCGTTGGATCGGGCTTGAAGTTATCTTTCCAACAAGTCCGAGAACACTCGAATCGGACTCCGTTTGTGAAAGTTATGACCGTTTTAATCCGGACTGTCCTGCTGATTCCGAATCCGAATTTGATGCTGATTCCGAATCCGAATTTGATTCTGAGTTGATTCCGAATTTGAATTTGGTTGGGCTTGTGGAAGTTTCGAATTTGACTTGGATTCTTGGGCTTCTCTCCCCTTGTCTCCCACGAGCTTCTCCTCCATTGTGCCGGTCTTTCTTCAAGAATAGCCTAATATCCTTCATCTCTGTACATTATTGAATCTTCCAATCTGTTGGATAAGCTTCTCTTGTTTTTCAACTCTATTAGTAAGCTCATGTTGTTCTGAGGTATTTAATGAATTGAAAATATTATATGAAACAACATAGCTAAGGATGTCTGCATCATATATCTTTTGATACAGGACGAATTTCTGAGTGAGGGAGGATCCATTGGATCGGGCTTGAAGTTATCTTTCCAACAAGTCCGAGAAAACTCGAATCGGACTCCGTTTGTGAAAGTTATGACCGTTTTAATCCGGACTGTCTTGCTGATTCCGAATCCGAATTTGATGCTGATTCCGAATCCGAATTTGATTCTGAGTTGATTCGAATTTGAATTTGGTTGGGCTTGTGGAAGTTTGAATTTGACTTGGATTCTTGGGCTTCTCTCCTTGCTTGTCTCCCACGCTTCTCCTCCATTGTGCCGGTCTTTCTTTAAGAACGACCTCATATCCTTCATCTCTGTACATTATTGAATCTTCAATCATTGGATAAGCTTCTCTTGTTTTTCAACTCTATTAGTAAGCTCATGTTGTTCGAGGTATTTAATGAATTGAAAATATTATATGAAACAACATAGCTAAGGATGTCCGCATCACCCATGCTTTATCTGATGCCTCTTGGGTCAATGCCATGCATGAAGAGCTTGAAAATTTCGAAAGAAACAAAGTCTGGACTTTAGTTGAGCGTCCTTCTGATTCTCATGTTATTGGAACAAAATGGATTTTTAAAAATAAGCAAAGTGAGGATGGGTTGGTTGTTACATAATAAGGCTAGACTAAGTAGCTCAAGGTTATTCCTGTAGAAGGCTTAGACTTTGAAGAGACCTTTGCTCCAGTAGCTAGATTGGAAGTCATTCGCATTCTTTTAGCATTTGCAACATCCAAGGGTTTCAAGCTTTTTCAAATGGATGTTAAAAGTGCTTTCTTGAATGGTTTCATAGAAGAAGAGGTCTTTGTCAAGCAACCTCCTGGTTTTGAAAATCATAAATTCCCAAACCATGTTTTTAAACTCTCTAAAGCCATGTATGGATTGAAACAAGCTCCTAGAGCTTGGTATGACAGGCTTAAGAGTTTCTTGCTTGAAAATGATTTTAAAATGGGAATGGTTGATAAAACCTTGTTCACTCTCAGGCATGGCAGTGACTTTTTCTTTGGTTGATTTATGTGGATGATATTATATTCGGTGGTTCTTCTCATGCTTTGGTGTCAGTTTTGATTCTATGAGCGGTGAGTTCGAGATGAGCATGATGGGAGAGTTGACATTCTTCCTTGGTCTTCAAATCAAGCAACTGAAAGAAGGTACCTTCGTTCACCAGAGTAAGTATACAAAGGACCTTCTTCGGCGCTTCAATATAGGAAGCAGTAGGCCCATGTCTACTCCCATTGCTACAACCACCGTGCTGGCCCCTGATGAGGATGGAGAGCCCGTGGACCGGAAGGAGTACCGCTGATATGATTGGCTCCCTCCTCTATCTCACGTGTCGAGGTAGGACATACAATTTGCCGTATGCTCAGACGCTCGCTTCGAGCTTCCTCGTGCTTCTCATCGTCAAGCGAGACGTCGCATCTTGGTACCTTCAAGATACTCTGGACTTTGGACTCTGGTATTCTTCTTCTTCGGCTCTCTCAATTCGAGCATTTTCTGATGCTGATTTTGCGGGGTGTAGAGTGGATAGGAAGAGTACTTCTGGCACTTATCATTTCTTGAGCACATCTTGATGCGGCCCAGTTAGCCCCTACTAATTCAATTTCTTACTCTGATATTTTACATGAGCAACATGATTTACGAGAGAATGTCGCGTGGACGAGAGGAGCCCAAACATTGGCGGTCGTGCATGTGTTTCAACCAAAGCATGCATATGCGTATGTGCATTGTATGAGTTTGATTAGTAGGAAGCCAAGGAGACCATCTACAAGAGGAGCCACAAGTACATGCAAAATCTGATTTACTTATGGGCATGCATGGGTTCCAGAAGGGTAAAAAAAGCCATGAGATAATTTGGAGTAATTTATGCATGCGACAACAAATAGGAATTCTTTTCTATATACATGCACAAAGGAGTCCTTCTACCATACGTTTTGGAGCAATTTTAAGA
Organism: Hsuehochloa calcarea; assembly: GCA_036346395.1. NCBI lineage: Eukaryota > Viridiplantae > Streptophyta > Magnoliopsida > Poales > Poaceae > Hsuehochloa > Hsuehochloa calcarea. The sequence goes on from CM070610.1 coordinate 32,940,078, forward strand.
GATAAAGATGGAGATTATCGGTTTAAGCGGCAAGCAATCCGGAGGTAACATCCAACTTGGATTTTTTGCCATGCGAATTTGGTTATGGCCGATCGTCTTCGTTTCTATTTCTATCGGCGTGTTCCTTTCTTTCTCTTTGTGCACTTGGATGGGGCCCACCTGCATGTAATGTGTAGATGAGTCCTAGTTGTTTGTGATATGAACACATACCATGTTAGTTATTCACATATCACGTACGTGATAGCTTAGTCGGTTAGGCTAATTAGATGATTCTAAATTATTTAGTTAGCTTGTGCCAAACGGATGTAAGGCTATATATAGCCAGTAGATGTGCCATGCAAGGGGGAGAGAGGCTAGAGTTTAGATGAATTAAAACATGTGTGCGTGTTGGCCTTCGGCCGTTAGGGTTCATCCCTGTTCTATGAGTGTTATTGTGAATTCCAATCTTGGATTTCATCTTGGCGTGAGGGTTCCTAGCTGTGGCGCTAGGAGTTACTCGTTGGATCTTTGATCCCTATTTCTTGTTCGTGTACTGAGGTGTACGCGGGTGTGAGATTTATTTATCTAAGTGCGAATTGCATCCTGTAATTCGTGCTCCACATATTTGTTCGGGAATTTCCATCGTGAAAGATCGGGCAACCCACGGATTTAATCTCGTGTTGAGGTAGATCCGTATCAGGTGGTATCAGAGCGTCAAGTTGTTCACGGTGCTGAAATTTGCGACTTGGATCATCGAGGTCTTGTTGATCTTTTCCTATATTCGTGGTCTACGGCGTCCGTAGGTGGGAGAGTTCCACTACTGCTTGCCGGCTGAGAGAAGTCACGCTAGGACTTCAAAACCAAATTCTTAATTATTGATTGCATCTCCTTTGCATCCATCAATTCAAGGCAGGATTGCTGTGGTCTCTTGATTGCTGCTAATTTTGAGCCGTGAGAAAAGCGTGGTTCTTGTGGTCTCTTGATTGCTCACGAGTTGATTTGATCGTGAGAAAAGGCCGGCTCTTTGTGGTCTCTTGATCTACTAGAATTGACGTCCATTGTCATGATCTATCACTGCTTGCCGGCCGAAAATAGCCCTGGAGGTTTCAATGCTAGTTTTCGATTTGATTAGTGCATCCACAGTGAGTTCCTTCATTAGTTAATGCTTGACTAATTGGTGTTGGAAGCTACGAATTTTTTTTACTTGGTGTTGAATTGTTGCTGCACATACACCCTATACGACTTGTTTGCTGCTGTCGAATTGAGTGGTTTTGGTGCTGCCACGACGCTTTTGGAGGAGAGCTTCCGGAAGTTGAGTTACAACGTCCTGTATGAAGAGGAAGGTTATGGTGTAGATTGGGTATTCCACTCTCGCTGCAAAGTGAGAGAGAAAGTTTGTGCTATGTCGATTGACTGTGAGAGTTCGATTAATGCTGCTAGTATCGAACTAGTTGAGAAGTTAGAGTTGTCGATGATATTGCACCCGCAACCCTATGTCATGAAGTGGTATTCTAGTGTGCTCAAGATCACAAATCAAGTCAAGGTACTATTCTCATTAGGCAAATTTTCTTGTGAGGTTTTGTGCGATGTTATACCAGTCGCTATGGTTTCGTGTCATCTATTGTTGGGAGGACCATGGTGCCAGCAACAAGGCACGATTACTCATAATTGGTGCACCCAGGGTTGTACCTTTACATATAAGGGTACACCAATCTGTTTGCTTCCCATGGATGTCCAGTTGATTCAAGGTGATTGGAAGAAGAAGCTATTAGAAAGGAGGGCACGGGAAGAAGCGAAGAAGGATGTCAAAGCCGCTGAAATTATTTCGATTCCATTTCAATCATCCATGAAGACTTAAAGGCGAACTTCAAAGCGAGGGCGGTTTAAGCGAAGGAGGGGAGGATGATGCGGCCCAGTTAGCCCCTACTAATTCAATTTCTTACTCTGATATTTTACATGAGCAACATGATTTACTAGAGAATGTGCGCGTGGACCGGGAGTAGCCCAGCATTGAGCAGTGCGTGCATGTGTTTCAACCAAAGCATGCTGAAGGACCGAAATGGCAACAGAGGGGGGGTGAATGGTGCCTAAAAATTAATACTTCCCTTCACTGTATTTAAAACCAGCCTACAAAGATCTCTGAAGATCTAAAGAAAGTAAATGAAGCAAGATCAAATAACAAAAACAAGTTTCAGGCTGTTCTTCTGGAAATCGGAAGTTCCGGGCAGTAGATTGCGGAAGTTCCGCTGCGTAGTTCCTTGAGTGTATATCGCGAAGTGACGCTTATGTATTCCACGCATAAAATCGGAAGCTCCGATTATCCTGACCGAAGAACAGAACGCTCGGGTTTTTGCCCAAAAATTCAAACTACTTAATCTTGAATGCTCTTCTCAGGTCAAGTTTTACAGGACATCATCCTAAACACCATCTTGACCTTATGGAGAAGAATCGCAACCAAAGATTCAATAATCGAACCAAAAGCGGATTTCTTGAAGAAGGGGCAAGAAAGACGAAAACCAATGATAAGCGAGATTCTCGATTCTTAGAGCATGAAACTTTGAGGAAGTAATAGCAATACCAAAGCGATTCTAGATATGAAGTTTCATGCTATCTCATAAAACGAATCAAAAGATATGCCAAAACCCTAGATATTCAACATGAACAGAGAGAGAGAGAGTTGCAAAATCAAATAATCGAAACCTCAGATTTCATTGGATTGAAACATGGATTACAGAGATAACGCAAAGAGGAATGATTACAATAGGTTTGATTCATACTCTCCCTCTCAACAAGCTCTCAAAAAGCAAAACAAATCCTTTTCTAGAGCTAACCTAATTTTCTCTCCAAAAGTCTAACCCTAACTCGTGGTTCTCCCTATTTATAGCCTTTGCTAATGGGCCTCCAACCCATTAAGCCCGCTACATCGAACGGAACCGCCTCCACTTTTGCGCTTTGCGAAAAGACCCTTTCCCCTTGCGCTTTATTCCGAAGCCTCCGTACACCTTGTTGTCCAGCGACTCGCAACCGCTTCAAGATTCACGCCGTCTTCGACACATCCCGACCGTTCTGACCTCAACGCCTCCTGCGTCTAGTCCGGTCCACGTGTCTCGCCACGACTCCATCTTGATGCCCCTGTAGTCAACACAGCGTAAACACATCACATAGCATTGCACAATAACATAGCATCAACATTTGTATAAGACTCAAACTCATACAAGATCAAAATCACAATATAATCTTCTCTCGCGACAGCGGACACAATCGGAAGTTCGCAATTACCACAAATGAAGTTCCGATTTCGAACATCCAAGATTTGTCGGGAATATCGGAAGTTCGCGCTCAACAACTGCGGTACTTACGATATCCGAACAACCGACTTTCGGATATTTAATTCCGATTTGATATCTCGAGAGAACACTCAATGTCGGTATTATCGGACACTCGCTACCCTTGTGCGGAAGTTCCGATTTCCTTCAATAGAGCAAAACCGGATAAATCGGAAGTTCCTATTTCCAACACCGGTAGTTAGATTAATCGAACTTCCGCTCCATACAGCGGTAGTTCCGATTTCCGACTTCGACCGTAAACAGTCAAACCGAAAACCTCAACTCTCAATCTAATCAACACACTTGACAAATACTCATCACTCAGTGGAGGACCTCTCACATGGTCTCTCAATCTCCCCTTGATGAGTATATTGACAATTACCGAAAAAGCATAAGATGAGTTTGAGATTCCGGTCAACCAAGGTCTAAACAAGTGCAATTAAGCTCAAGACCAAGTTGACAAAAGAGAAAGACTTGAGATGAGATGAAAGAGCAATTTTCGCACAAAACTCAAGGCTTTTCTTCTGAAGGCTTTTTCTCACAATCATTCTCCCCCTTTGGCAATAAAATCATCAATATGTAGAAAAGGGAGGAAAAGACTATATGATGATCATTTTAAGCATTAGGAGCCATGTAGATTATCCAAAATGACTATTAGAGTATTACACCAAGCCATAACACAGAAGAATGCTATCAAGATCATGACAATCGATGTATAGAAGAGCTAAGACAGAAAGTCCATAATCTGATTAATGATCCAATTCTTTAGCAGGTCAAATAAGTCAAGTTTGAGGTCTAGCTAAAGATATCCAAAGATGATGCAAGCCATGTCAAATAATCTAAATTGAACCAAGAAGACTCATACTGAACAGTTTAGAGTGCTACCAGTTGAAGAAGGACTCGTTTTATCCAGAACTTGGTCTCTTTGATGATAAGCAATTTTAGCACATTTTTCTTTTTCTGAAGACTTTTTATGGTTTTATCTCAGTAAAGCAAGCTCTGGACTAGGTGCCATCCACAACTGCCTCCTAAGCTTCAACCATTTATCCTTTTTTTTTGGCCATGTGCTAGATCCCAAGCCTTATGCGACCACTCCAAGCAACAGACTTAAGGAGGTGATCTTAGGTCATCCAAGGCTCCCCTTGAGTTCATGCCTAGTGCAATGGCAAGCCGTCTCATGAGAAAGATTTGGTGAGATCAGTTTTTAGCACAAAAGAGATTATTTTTGCTTTTGAAGTTTTAGACCGTGATTAGAGATAAGTCATGTTTCTTAACAAGTGACATAGCTTACTCAAAAGTTCAAAGAGATTCATGACTCAACTCGACCTACTTGACATGGCGAAGATCATAAAAGGATAGTTTCAACGGACTAGTCTCAAGAGCTATCATGACAAGATTTTAATTCAAGTTTAGCATTTTAAATACCTTAGCATGGCAAAGACTAAACTACACATAAAAAGTCATGATAGATCTAGCAGTTTAGCATAAATCATGGCAAGATGTAAAAGCGGTGAAAACATATCATAAGGGATAATAAACAAGACTCCATTTGATTATAATGCAATGCGGAATGAAATGCACAAAATCCAGATTCCCTTGAATGAGATGCATCTTTTAATTCAAAGTTGAGTTATGACAAAATTAAGAGTATGGAATAACCAAGAATAACTCCCCACGAACCAAAGGAAAAAAATGAGAATCGATAAGTAAACGAGAAAAGCGGTCCTTTAGAGCATAGAAAAGATATAGAAAACTATTGCTCAGACGGGTTCTTATCTACCCCATATGATTCTAGGACTATCGGTGATCTACACATACACTAAGGAGCAAACACTGTCCTGTCTACCCAAGGGTGGCCGACCCTGCTAGAACCTATAAGAAGTGAGTAAGCTCTACTTAGAGAAGGAAGAGCGACTAATAAGCGACATCCTAGAACCACAAGATAAGAAGTAGTATCAAAACAATGTGGCAAGAGAACCACTCTAACCTATCTTTGGAAGGACTTGACCGAAATATTAAAAGAAATGTAACGAGAAAGGAGTAAGAGTATATATAATATAATATTATACAAGAGTAGCACAAAGCTCCCCCTCACAAAGATCCGTAAGGACAAACCACCACAAGCTCTCCTTGCAGTGATAAAACCGAGAGTCCGGAGGCTTAGTGAAGATATCCGCCAACCGGTGCTCACTCTCCTGGCTGGAGCACAATGTCACCCTTCTCTACATGGTCTCGAAGAAAGTGATATCGATATCAATATGCTTGGTCGAGAGTGTTGCATCGGGTTCTTGGCAATGCAAATCGCAGGCGTGTTATCACGAGAAGAGTGGAGCGCAATCGATAGATAACCCGAAATCTGCAGGTCGAGACCATCAAAGCACTTGGCTACAAAGACGATGGCTGCGACAGCGTGCTCGGCCTCTGCAGCGGATTGCGCAACACCGGATTGCTTCCTCGGCGACCGGAGGCGAGAGAAGTGCCAATGAAGTGGCAAGTGCGAAGTGCTCTTCCTATCTATCCTCTGACCAAAAAATCGCATCGGAGAAGGCTCTAAGAGATAGACAAGAGGAGGAGGAGTACGGATACCATAGTCAATGGTAGCTCGAAGGTACCGAAATATGCGCTTCACCGCCTGACGATGAGATACGCGAGGAGAAGCCTGAAACCGAGCACTCAGAAAAGTGTATGTCTGGTCTCGAGGCTGTGAGGTACAAGAGAGAGCCAATCATGCTCCTGAAATCCTTTTGGTCAACAGGTTCGCCGTCTTCATACGGATCGAGCGGTTGTAGATGCCATTGGAGTTGATCTTGGCTTTCCATCATTCATGTCGAAGCGGCAGGGAGGTCTCGAGTGTATTTGCCTTGATAAAGAAAGGTACCCTCCCGAGTCTGTTTGATTTGGAAGCCAAGGAAGAAGCTCAACTCGCCCATCATGCTCATTTCAAACTCCGAGCTCATGACATCGAAAAACTGGGAAACGAGAGCATGCGAGGAGCCGCCAAAGATAATGTCATCCACATAGATCGGGCGAAGCGGAAGATCGGTGCCAAGACGGCGAATGAACAAGGTCTTGTCAATTTTACCCATCTCAAAACCATGGCTCAGCAGATAGGACTTAAGCCTTTCATACCAAGCTCTGGGAGCCTGCTTGAGTCCATACAAAGCTTTGGAAAGCCTGTAGACATGGTTAGTGTAACAGCCCAGTTTTAATAAACAGTAATAAGATGTCTTCTGTAGCATCACTGTTTATTTTGAAACTTGGATATGTTGTTATAATCAAAAATCCTCTTTTTCTAGCCAACATCTTATCACAACCCTTCCTTTAGGGACAGTCTATTTTCCTTGAGTGCCGACTGCTTGCTGCTGTGATCTGTGCCATTGGATCTTTGGGTTCTTTGTTAGCAAAAGGCAATCTGAGGCACCTGCAATTGCTCTCTTTCCATCTCTCTTCTTTGGTGAGGCGGTCGACCACCCGGCCTGAGAGAGCGTGAGCTAGCAGGAGTGCGGCTATTTTCCCTTCCTTCTTTTCGGTTGGGGCGGTGCAGCGACCGGCGAGCAACTCTGAGCAAGCAGCTCTCTTTCCCTCTCTCTTCTTTCGGCTGGGTGGCAGAGTTGCCGGCTAGCACAAGTTAGTGAGCAATGAGCAAAGGTCTGGCCGGTCGTGATACCGGTAGAGCGCACACCGAGCAGGAGGTGCAGCGTGAGTGGTGAATAACTAGTGCTTTTAGCCTCAAGGCGCCACGTATCCTTTCTCTAGAACCTCTCCTGTGCTCTGAGGTTAACCTCCCTCAAGTCTTTAGGGTTGAGCTCACGCCATTCTTGGATTGGAAAATCTGCTCATGCTTTCTTCCTTATCGGTGGAAATAGGAGTAGCTCTCGGTTGAACCAAGGCGATGAGAGCATCAAGGGAATTTTACATTTTGGTGAAGTGAGAAGAGGACTTGGGAGTTTTCTGTTGTGGCCAAACCCTTAATTCCATTTTCTTCTACTCTAGCCGAACAAGTAAGTACTTGTGTATGTAAAGATTAGTAAGAATTCTTTTATACATTTGTCCTGAGCTCAGTTCAAAATCTGGAAACTGCAGTTCAGATTGAAACCACTTTTGATAATTATTGTTAGCTAAAGATTAAAGGAGTGTAAACCTGTGGCTTAAATTGTGTAACTACAACTTAAACATAAAACTTCTAATTTCTGCAACCTGCCAGATCAGCCGAGTGAACCCTGTTTCATTTTCGGTTATACTAGCAGTACACAGCAAAATTTGAATTACATAATCTGTTCAAATGATCGTGTTCTCTGTCCATTTTCGGTTGCTAGCAGTGTGTGCAGCAATTTCATTAATTCCTTTAACTTGGTGCTAGTAGTTGATGAGTTATCTTGCTAATCTTGTTAGGAATACTCTAAAATAAGGTATAGCACTTTGCTTCTGGATGTTTAACTCAGCATCTATCATTTGCCATCTTTCCAGTTTGGTTTCGGTTTTGAATCTGAAAGCTGTAATTAATTTGAGTGAAATTTGGTAGTTAGTGCTAACTAATGTTTGGTGAGGAGTTAGACTTTTAAGTATACTCATTTAGCTGTAGCTTAATCTGAAATATTATTTTCTATTAGTCAAATGAAGTAGCAAGTTTACTTTTATGAATCATCTTTGTTTCGGTTTTGAAAAATCAAAAGCTCTTTGTTTTAGTTGAACTGAAATTTGCTAATTAGTGTTAATGGATGTTAAGGGATAAGTTAATCTGGTAGTGTACTTATCTAGCTGTAGATCCATCATGTATGTCCTATTTGTTATAGTCTAATGGAGCATCAAGTTTTCATCCTTAAATCTGTCCAGATTTTGATTTCAAAATCGACATTTGCTATTCGAGTAAGCCTCAAATTTTGATGATTACTATTAGCGATGCTAAATAGTATGCTAGGCTTTAAGTTTTACTCATTAACAAGTAATCTAAGTAAAATCATTGCTTGGTTCAAAGCAAAAATCAGCAAAGCTTTATTTTGCAACCTATCCAAATTTGGTTTTGCTATACGAAGCGTAGTACGATCTAAGCGAAATTGAAGTTGGTTGATAAGCGATAGTAAGTGATGAACTAGACTTTGTATATTTCTCAATTAGTTGAGAATTAATCCGAATATCATTTTCTTCTAATGTCCTAGTTCATCAATATGATTCTTTGCTTTACCTTGATTTGGTTTTGCTAAAAATCAAACACAGTAGTCGATTTTATCTCTCTTGCTTGTGAATGTTAGGTGATGCTATGTGGTGAGTTAGGTTTTGAATATTACCCATTAGCTTTGGCTTAATCAAAATATCAATTGCTCATAATCTAATGAAGCATCAATTTCTTTCTTTGCAATCTATCCAGTTTTGGTTTTGCTAAAACACGAAACTATAATTCTTGAATTCCTATTTACGTGTTTCTTGCTCTTCTTTGGTCATGCCGACCACATGCAACTAAATGTTGGCCTCTACTTCTTCTAGTAAAGAGTATAAATGTTAAGTTAAACTTCTACCTTGTCCTGTTTTCAATATTGTTCCAAATCTGAAATTGTGGTTTTAGTTAAACTACTTGTGACAAATTGTATTAGCAGAAGCCGGCTATATGCTATTGACCTTATGTAAAATAGATATAACTTAAGCATGTTGTTAAATATGCATTGAGCTATTGATCATGCACTCTTTTCTGCATTTTGCTCTCTGCCATTTTCTTGCTATTCATTGGACTTTTGTGTTCTAGATTTGGTTCTTACGAGATTGTTGAATCTTTTGTTGAGCCACGAACACGAACAAGAGGTTATCTATTATTACCAAGGCAAGCTTCCTCTACGCACCATGTTGATCCTAATCTTTTGAGCGTAGATTTATAAAATACGGTAATCTTGTTGCATGCAATTTTCTAAAAACTATTTATGCTCTGTTCCTAGTTAGCTATGACCAGAACTTATGGCTTACCTTGAATTGATCATACACTCAACCTACGATAGTTTGTGGTGATATAATACTTAATTTCAATTTTGCTTAGCCATGCGAGTCCATAGAAGCGGTAATGTTTGACGGGCTTATCTTGTCAAACACAGGGAACAACAAATACATTTTATTTTTGTTGATTCTTTGTTCGGTTTATTTAAATCGATATGAATCTAAATCTTGTTGTTAAACTTAATTCAAAGCTGGACAAGTGGATGCTAGTGATGGTGCCTAGTGCGAGAATGGGAAGCTGTGGATGTCTTATGCAGGTTGATTAAGGACCGAACTCGACGGCCCAATTCAAGCACCAGCGTACTTCACACGCGGTGTATGGGTATTGTTTGGTTAAGTAAAGGGTTAATATTATTGAGTTGGATCTGAGGAGAGTAAGGACATGTGTATTGATTTCATATGGCATAGATGCTTAAGTCTTGGGCCGTGTCGTATGCCATGTGGAGCTTATATCGATATCGGATGTTCTTAGAAGGGTAAGCGTAGATGTGTTACATCGCATATGCGTACCTTGAGGCCCCGCTCATGTGTAATATGTGTGGCTAACACGAGTTTGCATTTAATTGGTAGGTCGGCATTCCCTGTACAACATGTGAACCTCGGTTGAATATATGCTATCGATCGTTGTTTAAGCGGGATCAGTTTCACATGGGTCATCCAACTCAATAGTGTTAACTTGTTGAAAAATACGAATCTTAGTTTACGGCCGGCATACCAAAGGCGGTGTGCTATTATCCTAGGGGCTACGGGCTAACTAAGTCGTGTGGGTAAAGATGTACACCTGCGAGGATTAAAACTATTGAATAGCCGTGTCCACGATTCACGGACAACGCTTGGATTGATGTCACTGTATAGAATTTGCTCTAATTTGGGCTTTGGAATTATTAATTTCGGCATGAGGAGTGTCATGCTCGGTTTGGTAATGATCGGTGACTATTATTGATCTTGTTTTTGCTTATGTTCAATTACTTCTTGTTTTTAGTCCAAATTGAATTATTAAAAGCTGCTTTGTCAAAATTTAGCAATTGTAGGTTAATATGTATCGCTTTATGCAAATTGAACCAATTAAGACTTACATTGATAACCTTATGCATATAAAATTCTATTCCTTTGTATAGGTTCTATCAAACACTTTCTTTTATTAGTTTGTGTAAGACTTCTTTGAGTACCTTTCGTACTCGGGGTTTTATGACCTCTTGTTGCGGTGAGGATGGATATCTTTATGAGATGCCCGTTAGCGCCGATTTGGGTGGCGCTAACGAGTAATGCTAGTTCTAGCCTCCACGCAATAGCTGCGAGATGATGGGGCCATTGGTGGTTTTGCTTTTATGTTTTTGTTTCATTGTTGCTCTTTTTGTTAATGACCCAAGGTCATCTGTTCTTATTCGGTACTATAGCAACTTTGATCTTGTAGCAACGAAATTGGAGATGTAATTATTGATGTATAATTATGTGAATGTATGACTTGTATGTGAATGATGCAATGTTGTTTAAGGATATATGTGCAATATTCAGCGATCTGGGAAATATTGCATGACATATATCAGAGAACACGAATGTTGAAATTGTTACTTGTTATCATTATGCTTTTAGTATGATTCTTAATAAAGATTTGCCTTTGTTCCTTAAATAAGAATTATGCTATCGATATAATTTTAATAAGGCACATTTGATAATGAGAGTCTCACAGTTAAGTATTTGGGGTTCTCGAAACCGGAGGTTTGTCGACATAGACTTCTTCCTCAATAAGGCCATTGAGGAAGGCACTCTTGACATCCATCTGGTAAATCTTGAAACCCTTAGAAGGCGCAAAGGCAAGCGAGATTCTAATGGCTTCAAGTCTAGCTACGAGGGCAAGGTCTCTTGAAATCTAGACCCTCAACTTGAGAGTACCCACGAGCTACCGACCTAGCCTTGTTTGAATGACTAACCCATCTTCACTTTGCTTGTTCTTGAACACCCATTTGGTCCCAATGATATTGTGACCTTGAGGGGGCTCAACAAGGGACCAGACCTTGTTTCTTTCAAAGTTTTCCAACTCCTCATGCATAGCGTTTGTCCAAGACTCATCAGATAGAGCATGACAAACATCTTTAGGCTCAAATGAGGCGACGAAGGCAGAATGGAGACAGAATAGAGACAAGCCAGCTTTGGCACGTGTGACACGCTCGAAGAGGTCTACCAGCCTAGCCTTGTTTCGAATGACTAACCCATCTTCACTTTGCTTGTTCTTGAACACCCATTTGGTCCCAATGATATTGTGACCTTGAGGGGCTCAACAAGGGACCGGACCTTGTTTCTTTCAAAGTTTTCCAACTCCTCATGCATAAGCGTTTGTCCAAGACTCATCGGATAGAGCATGACAAACATCTTTAGGCTCAAATGAGGCGGCGAAGCGAGAATGGAGCAGAATAGAGACAAGCCCGACTTTGGAGCGTGTGACACGCTCGAAGAGGTCTCCAATTATCTGCTCTAAAGGATGGTCCTTTTGAATGTGTCTTGGAGGTCCAGGGTGAGATGAAGAAGTGGCCTCTACCTCACGATCAGATGAGATAGGAACAGAGCCACTAGCTTTAGAAGAAGTAGAAGGTAAGGGCTGATCTCCTCGAGGTGCGGTGGAAGAAGGCACCTCAAGAGGAGGAGGAAGAACTGGATCAGGTAGACAACCTTCATCTCCGTCTTCCTCTTCGTCCACAAAGATGGACTCAGACTGCTCTAAAGAACCTGAGATATCAGGCCTAGTCCCCGGACTGGCCTCATCGAAAGTCACCTCACAGGTCTCTAACAATTTACTAGACTCGCAGTTCCAGACTCTATAGGCACGAGAAGAAGTCGAGTAACCCAGAAAGATCCCATCACAAGATCGTGACTCGAACTTATCTAGGTTCCCAGACTTCATAATAAAACACTTGCAACCAAACACACGAAAATGCGAGACGTCGGGTTTTCGCCCATATCTCAACTCATAAGAAGTGCGATGCAAGAGTGCAGAAGAAAAACTACTGTTAGAAACATGACAAGCGGTAGCAATTGCCTCATTAAAACTTCCTAGGTGTAGAGTACTCATCAAGCATCGTCTGGCCATCTCGACCAAGGTGCGGTTCTTCCTCTCCACAGCGCCATTTTGTTGGGGGCGTATGGAGCGAGGCGGTGCTCTACACTGTCTCACCACAAAAACTCTCAAAGTAGGAATTCTTGAACTCGGTGCAATTATCGGTCTGGTGCTCGTAATGCACAGGAGCTCAGCGAGAAAGCCTACTAAAAGACCACGAAAAGAGTAAGCGTCTCATCCTTGAGGTTAAGAAAAACACCCAAGAATACCTCGAGAAGTCATCGACCACGACAAGTACGTACCACTTCCTCCCTCTTGTTGCACTCTATTTGGTCCTCTGTGTCCATATGGGCGATTGACACAGTGCATCTGTCATAGTCCTTTATGGCGGAGGATGTGAAGCGGCAACCATTTTGCCGTGCGGCAAGGAGCACAAACAAGATCCTTGACCATTTTGAGTTTGGCAAACCACGAATGAGATCGTGGCGCTAACTCGGGTGGATGATCAAATCCTATATGACCAAGTCTCCTATACGAAAGTCAAATCACGGGATTGAAGCAATTAAATATCGGAGAGGATCACGGAAGATCGAGAAAAATCAGCACGAAAGATCCTCCCATATCGAAATCCATAAACTAGACTACAGAAGAATCAAGAATTTTGCAATTGTTTTTCTTAAAGCTCACCTCGAAACCGTCATCGGTGGTGAGAGGCGAAAGCGATTATCTGCGGCTTACTTACTAAGGCAACATCTTTTAAAATAAAAGAATCATTAATGCTCACAGTACCTTTAGCGATGGCGCCCAAATGAAGCATCTCGAAGGTGATCGTCTCATCACACAGGCGCGGGCTAGGGAAGAAAACCAGCGGGACTCACGGTCATATGATGTGAACAAGCGGAGTCTACAATCCGGACCTTTCCCTTCCCGGCCCGCGACCACGAGTCAAGCAGTAAAGTCTCGATCTTGTGGTGAATCAGCGGTGATTTTGGCACCCAATCTTGAGTAACACGGCGAGCAGATGAAGTAGTCAAGCAAGGCGACCTCTATCTACCCTCGCTCTCTGTCACTCAACAAGTCAAAAGATCTCGACTATTCTTTGGATCCATTGCTATGGGAGAAGCGAGTCGAAGTGCGATAACATCTTGATCTCGCCATGGTAGCTATCTCAAAAGGAAAACGAGATCTACCCTCGGGGGCGGCGGAGATTACGACCAGCAGGAGCATGAGGACTAAAATCGAAAACTTCGGAAAAACCAAGTCCTCGATCTTGCCCAAAATCATCGGATGGAACAAACCTAGACCTCATGTTGGTCTTAGGTGCACTCAAGATCCGGGCTGACCACGAATGTGCCTAAGAAACTCAACACGGTCTCTGCGCGATCTTGGCGCGCTGAAATAATGATCAACTAAATGTCCATCTTTACGGCGAAGGTGCAATGATACCGCCTTACGAGGGCGAAGCTGCGGGTGGAATCACCTTGTCGAGAAATTCTTTGAACAAAACCCGCGACTTAAAATTGACTTTCTCGATCCTGGGCTTAGTTTTGATCACACAGTGCTATGGTTTTGAGCACGACGGTGGATGCTTCCTCATATCCTCCACGGATATCATATCCTAGACCACGATTAAATCGCAAATTTTAGATTTGTCTAGAATGAGATTGAGCTTCTTCTTGCCTCCTACAAACCTCTCGAGAGTGTTCATAAGATCTTGACACTCCGAAAGAGAGTGCAAGAAGAAGCGAGGGAAGAAAGGGACAATGAGAAGGTAAGGGGCGGAAGAAGAACCAACAAGAGGAAAGATTGGCTTGTGCCGCACGGCCGACCTTGAGAACAGATCCTCTCGCTATGATTGGTTCACGTTGCTAGGCGTCTCTACCAAACCCTTAGACTTCTTCCCGGCACACACAATACAAGCGAGATGATTGTGTCTCTAGAAGGTCCTTAGTTAGCTTCACATTTTCATCCAAAACAATCAAATCACATTTTAGTTTATTACATTGCTTGGATGGTGAGCTAACAAGGTCCTTAGAAGCATCTTGAGCCAATTTGTTACTATGATCAATCATTTCTTGAAGCTGCTTGAATCTGATTCTAGTTCGTGATTAACTTAGGACAGTTTAAACAAGAAACAACGAGCTCTAGTAAGCGCGACTTGAAATTGACAATTTTGTGATCTGCCGTTTAGGTTCATCTTGAGATTATTACAATTTTCACAAGTTTCAGGCAGATCAAGCAACATGGTATAAAGACCTCTAAGCGAATTGTCCTTAACCTCACATGAGGTGCAAGCGATAGCCTCAACGATAGTGGATGAAGGAGGTGCTACCCTACTCATCTCTAATTCAAACAAGAAGGCTAATGTTCTCTACCTTAATCATGTCAAGTTCGGAGGACACACTATCATGTAAGGTCCTTAGTTTATCCATATCATCAATCAAAGCACGGCATGTGTCACATTCATCACGGGAGGGAGCGGATGTAAGTAAAGTAAGCTCCGTGATAGTCTAGCTACTTCCTTCTCCAACCCGGCACACTTAGCCTAGACTTAGCATGGAATCTACCTAGCTTAAGAAAAGCATCATTAAGCTGGTCATAAGTGGGACTAACCTCATCGGTCGAGTCTGACTCATTGTCGCTCGATTCGCCCGAGGGCCATGAAGCACATCTTGGGAGAAGTTGCCGTCGTCCTTGGGATCATGATCGTCCTTCCCATCATCGTCCTCCACCCCTCCACCTCGTTTGGTGTCCGGTTAAATCGAGGCGGTGAGGGCCAGCGATGGAGCAACTTCTTTACCTTCCCAAAGTTGCGGAACTTCTTCTTGCCTTGATCAGTCTTTGAGGGCTTCGTGTTGCGGTTCTTGTCGATGTAGTCGTTCTTGCTTGGACCGCCATAGTCACCTTTGCCCTTCCCAAGCTTGGGACAGTTTGCTCGGATGTGGTTGGGGCCACCACACTCGAAACAAATCACAGGACCTCCTCTTTTACCATCCCTCCTCCTCTTGTAAGCATGGGAAAACTTCCGAGCTAGGAGGGCTAGCTGTTCATCCTCAAGCTGCTCTAACTGATCATCAGTTATGTCATAGAGAGCAGCTAGGGAGAACCCACGTATCGACTCAGAAGAAGATCCAGAAGTGGGATCAGTGACTAAAGCCATCGACTGTGACTTCGACCTTGAGAGACAATGTCAATCTCGTGAGTCTTGAGGCGCGAGTAAAGCGCATCAAGAGTCGTGGTCGAGGTCCGTGCTATCTTTGATGGTAGTCACTTTCATCTCCCAAACCACGAAGATCAAGTCGAAAGCATCATCGGCGTTATCCGAGTCGGGTATGTAAGACCGACCGCTCGGAGGTTGCTCAAAATCTTGTGAAAGCGAAAAGCACTCGTCTAAAGATTCACCGGCAAGCATTTCAAATTTCTTGTATTCACGCTTGAAGCTGGTCTTGTCGAACCGTCTTAATCGAGTGGTGCCCTCATGGTATGCATCGAGAGTCACCCGGATGTCATAGCGAAATCAAATGAGAAATACGATCAAACTCATACGCTTAAACCACGAATGATTATGTTCCTTGCCTTAGCATTTGCCTCAACATCGGCCATGTTTCCGGCATTGATGTTCTCATCGGCGAGAGCAACAAATCTAACCTTCAACTTTCTCGGATGGCATACCCCGAGCACGGATGTAAGTTTCCATTCGGCTCTTCGAAAGGGTAATCGGACCATCAAAAGCGGAGGCTTGGTGGAATACTTGTCAGTTGCCATGGCTCAACCGACCGGTTAAGATCTATCAAGAAGAGCTAACCGGCTCGATACCAATTGAAGGACGAAATGGCAGCAGAGGGGGTGAATGGTGCCTAAAAATTAATACTCCCTTCTTTGTATTTAAAACCGACCTACAAAGATCTACGAAGATCTAAAGAAAGTAAATGAAGCAAGATCAAATAACAAAAACAAGTTTGGTTTGTTCTTACGGAAATCGGAAGTTCGAGGCGTTACCTGCGGAAGTTCCGCTTGCGATAGTTCGCGATGTATATCATGGAAGTTCCGCTTGCGGTACTTCATTGCATAAAATCGGAAGCTCCGATTATCGACGAAGAAACGAGCGCTCGGGTTTTGCCCAAAAATCCAAACTACTTAATCTTGAATGCTCTTCTCGGGTCAAGTTTTACTGAGGACATCATCCTAAACACCATCTTGACCTTATGGAAGAATCACAACCAAAGATTCAATAATCAGACCAAAAGCGGATTTCTTGAAGAAGGGGCAAGAAAGGCGAAAACCAATGATAAGCGAGATTCTCACATTCTTAGAGCATGAAACTTTGAGAAGTAATAGCAATACCAAAAGCGATTCTAGATATGAAGTTTCATGCTATCTCATAAAACGAATCAAAAGATATTCAACATGAATAGAGAGAGAGAGAGTTGCAAAATCAAATAATCGAAACCTCAGATTTCATTGGATTGAAACATGGATTACAGAGATAACGCAAAAAGGAATGATTACAATAGGTTTCAGTTCATACTCTCCCTCTCAACAAGCTCTCAAAAAGCAAAACAAATCCTTTTCTAGAGATAACCTAATTTTCTCTCCAAAGTCTAACCCTAACTCGGGGTTCTCCCTATTTATAGCCTTTGCTAATGGGCCTCCAACCCATTAAGCCCGCTACATCCGAACGGAACCGCCTCCACTTTTGCCGCTTTGCGAAAAGACCCTTCCGCCCCTTGCGCACCTTCTGGAAGCCTCCCGTACACCTTGTTGTCCAGCGACTCGCAACCGCTTCAAGATTCACGCCGTCTTCGACACATCCCGACCGTTTTGACCTCAACGCCTCCTGCGTCTAGTCCGGTCCACGTGTCTCGCCACGACTCCATCTTGATGCCTGCGATCAACACAGAGAAACACATCACATAGCATTGCACAATAACATAGCATCAACATTTGTATAAGACTCAAACTCATACAAGATCAAAATCACAATATAATCTTCTCTGCACAGTTCTGGACACAATCGGAAGTTCCGCAATTACCACAGCGGAAGTTCCGATTTCCGGAACATCCGCACTTGTCAGGAATATCGGAAGTTCCGCGCTCAACACTGCGGTACTTCCGATATCCGGAACAACCGACTTTCCAGATATTTAATTCCGATTTGATATCTCAGAGAACACTCAATGTCAGTATTATCGGACACTCCGCTACCCCTTGTGCGGAAGTTCCGATTTCCTTCAGCCGAGAGCAAAACCCAGATAAATCGGAAGTTCCTATTTCCAACACCGGTAGTTCCGATTAATCGGAACTTCCGCTCCATACACAGCGGTAGTTCCGATTTCCCTGACTCAGCCCAGAAACAGTCCAAACCGAAAACCTCAACTCTCAATCTAATCAACACACTTGACAAATACTCATCACTCAGAGTGGAGGACCTCTCACATGGTCTCTCACATGCATATGCGTATGTGCCGCTGTATGAGTTTGATTCAGTAGGAAGCCAAGGAGACCATCTACAAGAGGAGCCACAAGTACATGCAAAATCTGATTTACTTATGGGCATGCATGGGTTCCAGAAGGGTAAAAAAAGCCATGAGATAATTTGGAGTAATTTATGCATGCGACAACAAATAGGAATTCTTTTCTATATACATGCACAAAAGGAGTCCTTCTACCATACGTTTTCAGGAGCAATTTTAAGAGATAAAGATGGAGATTATCAATTTAAACGGCAAGCAATCCGGAGGGAACATCCAACTTGGATTTTTTTGCCATGCGAATTTGGTTATGGCCGATGCGTCTTCGTTTCTATTTCTATCAGCGTGTTCCTTTCTTTCTCTTTGTGCACTTGGATGAGGCCCACCTGCATGTAATGTGTAGATGAGTCCTAGTTGTTTGTCATATGAACACATACCATGTTAGTGTAATACCCCGAAGGTGATTCGGCTTATTAGAAAAAGTTTCGGAAGAGGGAGCTAATCGAAAAATCAGAATCATCTTTTCACGGGGTTTTCGTGATTTCACGGCAACTTTGGGCTGGGCCACGGCCCGGGAGGGCCCATGTGGTGGCTGGCCATAAGAGGGGTTCCCCCCCAAACCCTAAACTCCACATTTCTCTCCCCCTCCCCCCCTTTGGAGCCGCCGCCCCCCTTCCCCCTTGCTGTGCACCGCATTGTACGTCGATTTTGGGTAAGATGCGTTCGTTTTCTGTCCTGTCCATCTCTTAGAAAGTTGTAGGTATTGTTCTTAGCTTTCCATAGCCACCGAGATCACGTGATTCCGCCTTACGTTTTAGTAGATATGATTTTTTTAGTGCGTGCTGTTCTGTCTGTCTGACGAGAAAGATCTGACGGCTTGATCCTAGGTTTTGATTTAGTTAAATGCATTTCCAGAACCTCCACCCAAATAAGTTATTGTATCCCTTTAAAGTATCTTTCAAAGCTGATAAAGATCATCTCCATTGGATCTGTATAATGAAAGTTATGATATTTTCTTTACCACATTCTGAATTTTGGGCAGATAATTGTTAGTATTTTCATCTATTTTTAGACAACTGTAGAAGAAGAATCTGGGATTTTTCCCTTCTAGAGTTTTATTCCTGGGAACGTTAGCTTTCTTTTGGCACCAAGATCAGGCAAATACGATTTGTAGTTTGGGAGATATGAATTTTTGATTACGAACTTTCTGGTCTGTCTAAAAACTGAGGTCAGTAGGTTTGTCCATCGGTTTTGTTAAAATTAGGGGCCGAATCAGAACCTTCACCCAACTAAGTTATTTTAGCCCTTAAAATTATCTTTCCAAGCTGATAAGAATCATTCTCATTGGATCAATAGGTTGAAAGTTACGCCGTTTTCTTTATCTCTGATCTGTATTGCGGACAGGCGTAGATGGGTTGTGTTTAGCTGTTAATTAGCCCTCTGTTTTGGCGAATCAGGGATTCGCCAACTAATGTTTTGTAGCCTGATCTGTTAAGATTCAGTGAGCACTGGTTTCTGGTCTTTTGGAGTTACAGATAATTAATGGTGATTTTCTAGTATCGCTTCCAGTTTAGCGGTGTCGGGCTATTAGGTAAATTTGGTAAAATTGATCCCGTTGTTTGGTGGGAGAGATAGAGGATGGAAGGGCTCTTGTAGCAATGTCATACCTTGTTATTCTTATTTCGATTATACATTTGTGTGGCGGTGAGGCGGTGAGTGGAGGGCATCTTCGTGTCCTCCTTTTACGTCACATCGCGGAAGGCAAGTACCCTATGCTGTTTGGTGATGTTTCCAATTGTTTGCTTGATGTTGGGATAAATTGTGAATACCTTTTTCTATCCATCCTGATGTTTATTTCATTTCAAGAAGATGATTCTTGTGATTAAAGAATTAGCATTCATTTCAGTTGTTGCATTCCATTACATGCAACTAACTTGTGTGGCATCCTTGATATATTATGTTGTGTGGGAATGCATACTCATACTTGTTTACACATGTTGTTGAATGCCATGTGTCTTTTCCACTAATGTGTGTTATTCATTCATACCATGAGAAATTATCATATTCATTCATAAAATTCATTATGACCACGGGGTGGATTCTTTTGGTAAGTCCCATCAATTCCAGTATGGGCATTTGAAAGACCCATCAATTCCAGCATGGGCATTTGAAAACCCACCATTCCAATGTGGGTAGTGTTGACCACCATTCAATGTGGCAACTTGGACACCGTATAAACGTTCTTCATACGGTGATTGGGTCCCGTGCTTTGTGAAATACGGGCTTAAGTGAACACCGACGGGTGTATCACTCGCTATACTTGTATAAGTGTGATTAGTCCATTCCTTCAATGCATTCTTTCATTCCATCCATTCATGTATTCATTCCATTCAATCATATATGTGTTCCAAGATTTGTTAAGTAATTCAAGCTGGATTGTGTTGTCCACTCTATGTTTGATTATTCTTGTATGTACTTGCTTTGAGTCTTGACTCACCCTTGCTTTGTATGTTTTAATTAGGTAATTGAGGAGAAGACAAGATGATTTGGTGGGGTAGTTCGGCTGCTGCACTTCACTTTTATCCAACGAATAATTATTATTACCTTTCGGTCAAGCCAACTTGTTAAATAAATTTCAGTTGTAATAATCCAATTTTGGTATTGCTTGGTATTCGTGGTATTATATTTGTTTATCCATTCTTTTCCATGAATCGGTGATCGTTTATTGTCATTCTTTAGAAATTATTGTTGATTGAATCAGTATAATCCGACTTGAATGCTATTCTTAGTAGTTTGATAGTTTTGCGTGCCATCTTGGCTTCGAATAGCGAGGTGTTACGATTGGTATCGAGGCGGGCTTTAGGTCCGTGGTTCATTCAAACATATTAAATTGACACCTTGTGCACATTAGGAGGGTTGGGTAAGCTATTTGCTTCCGCATTTCAATTGTGGTGACTCGAGTATTGAGTCGTTGTTAAATTGTGTTATGCTATGATGTGTTAATCCATGATATGATGGGATAACCTCTATCTATGAAATTATTCTATGATCGTCATGAGATGATCCGATATAAATATATATATTCATAATTGATTGCATTAGTTATGCGTTTCGCTAGCGGCGTTGATCGATTGAGTTCGTGGTTGATGTCACAGGTTTTGCGGGCTACACCCTTGTTTGTAGTATGATATTAGAGAACTTCTTACCTCTGTTCCATAAGCTCTGTATTGAGCATGAGCTCATTGATGAACTTGTTGCTTTTCTCGGCGATATCTGGTTTCTGGTTGTGGTTCTGGCGGTTCGTGAATTCTTTTGAAATTGGGGTTTTAATGAAGAAGGCAAGCTCAGAGTTCTCTTGTAATATTCTGAAAAAATAAATAAATAAATAAATAATAATAACGTCTTTAAGGGCATGCGCAATTAAATAAAATAGTACATAAAAATAGAATTTGAGTTTTAAGAACTATATAAATAGATCGTGGGAACTCTAGAAACCTAGCCATTTTCTTTGTTTTCTTTCCATCCAAGCCGCGCCTCGCGTCATTGGCGTGCCCAGCGTGACACCCGGCCGGCCGGCGTCGCTGCGGCCGCCCTCTCTGGCGTGGGCCGCCATTGCTGCCGATTCTTCTTCTTTGCCGAGCCAAGTCTTGCTTCTTCTTTGCGTATTTTCTTTCTGGCCGTGTGAAGCCGGCCGAATCTCTGTAGCGTGGAGCCGCCGTGGAGGAAGTCAATTCTTGCGCCTTCTAACGTGCGTGTGAAAAGAATTTCCTGTGATGCATGCATGCAGTTGAGCGTCATCACAATTCCGAGTAAGTAATCACATCTTATAAACTAATTGCATGCTCAATTTGTTTGGTGGTTGTGACTAGAAAAGAAAATTGGTTGCTTCATAAAATGTAAACCAAGATCCGTATTCTTATCGGTAACAATCTGAAATTTTGTACTCTCTCTGTTTTCTAGATTAATTAGAGATTATAATCTAGATTAATTAGTGAGGTTTTATAATTTTCTAATAGAGGCGATTAATGAGTTTGTTTAACCTGCTGTCTGTTGAACGATTTATTCGGGTACCTTAATGGCGAATTTTGGAAATATCATCTACTAGTTAATTGTAGATAATTTCGATATCTTTCTATAGAATATTTAATCATGTCGATCGGACAAGTAGAATTCGAGTTATGATTTTCGGAAGGCTGCTGTCATTGTGGTTGTCGTCTTTCGGCGCTGTTTTGGTAGACTGCGGATTAAAAATAGTAAATAGACTAATTAGAGTTTTGATCTACATGAAAGATGTAGAGAATTGTCCAATGGTTCTGTAGAATCTAAGAACTCGCATTTTGGTTGGGTAAAACAAAAGTTATGAATTTAGTAAGACCTGCTGTTCCGAAGAGGACAGATCGGTTTTCCGGGTTAAAAACGGAGGGTTAGATGATTTAATTAGAAGTCTTCGTAATCTAAGAAAATGTGGCGAATTTTATGAAGAATCCAGAACAGGGCGGTTTGTCGTGATCGGACTTTTGAGTCAAAAGTTACGTTCGTTTTAGTACTAAGACAGCAATGGGTAACTTTTTGGTACCGGAATAGCGTGGTATATTTGGGGGCGTGTAGGAGCGATATCGATTGATTGTTGTTCTTATGATGCTGTAGCTTGTATTGAAATTTGTGTATTTAATGTAGGAGGCGTTGTACTTGTTGCCATCGCTAGCCAAATTGTGCATCGCAACTAGTAAAGGCAAGTGCATGGTAGCAGCGATCAATGATTGATCAACGTGATTCTTTATCTTTCGATACCGTTATTGTTGTGCTTTTATTTTATTTAATTGCAAACAATGGAATGACATGGTTATATCTTTGTTGATAAACATGATGAAAAGTTGGATATGATGTTTATGATGGAGTTTGCATGTTTGCATTCATAAGCATCTTTGCATATGAGCAGGTGATCATGAATGATCACAACTCCACGGGAGTGGAGGAGGTCCCGATCCTTATGGAGGAACCGGCTTGAGTGAATGTTGTCGCGAGCATTCACTCATGCTATACCGATATCTGTGAAAGAAGTGCATGTGAACATGTAGATTAGAGTTGCATTCATAAATGAGATCAATGTGTGTTAAACAAAGGGAAGGTAATGACATGAGAGTATTAATAGAAGTGCATGTAATGATAATGAGGTTATTGATTCTTGTTGACTTATTATTGCTCGTTGTATATCGATGTGTTTCTTTGAGTCGTGGACTCACCCTTGCTCTTTGTTGTCTTTAGGTGATCTTGAGGCGCAGTGGCGAGAGCGAGTAGAGCACATGGACAACACATGATCATTTGCCATAAGAATCTTTTCATTCAAAATTGGATTACTCTTGGACATGTTAGGGGCTTAATAAAGTTTAGTACAACGTTTTGGACTAGACTATTTGTTTTAATGATTTGGATTGATGGTGGTGCTATCTGGATTATTTACAGTTATATTTTCCCTTGCTTATTTACTATCGCTTGTTCCATAATTATGTATGTTCTTTTGTGATCCATGGATATGTTTATTGTTGATTTCTTGCTGTAATTTTATAGTGTGTCGATAATTATTAGTTTAGAGAGTAGTGTGGTGGCATTCTAGGCTCGGTGTTGAAATTTGGGGTGTTCTGAGTTGGTATCGAGGCGGGCTTTAGGTCCGTGGTGAATAGATTAACAACTTAGGCAAACTAAAATTATTAAAATTTGTTTTAGTTTGGTAAATCAACTAAAATTTGCTAATGGTTAACTAACCTAAAATTTGACACACTAGTGCATGATGGGTTAGAGAGAGTGCGAATATAGTTTTACGCTTAGTTATGTTGTTTATTGATGCATGAGTTATTTTGACCTTTGAACTCATTGTGTATTGTTGATTGTGGTTGATAGCTATGCCGAGGGGTAGAGGGCGTGGTCGTGGTGGCCATGATGCGTGGAGGTCGGGGCATGGCGAGGTTCAGTGGAGCCACCTCCTGTGAGATGAGTCGATGGTGAGGGGTTCTTTGTTGACCGCCTCGGTGAGGTCGAGATGAGACCCCGCTTTCTTGAGAGTTGGTGGGAGAGATTCGTGCTCTTCGTCCAGCGGCGCGCGCGCCCCATTCTTTGCGGCATCTGTTGTTGCTCTGTCGCACATCCACCGGTTCTGGCGCGGATGACACCGAGTGGATGGGGTTGAGGTTGGATCCGTTTGTGGGTCGGGCACACGGTCGAGCGTGGACTGGTTGCGCTATATGGAGAGCGGTTGGGAGCTTTGGAGATGTCTTCACATCGAGAGGTCCGTTTGTAGCCTTTCAATTTGAAAGACAGCGGATATTTGGTGGGAGGCGTGTTGTCTTGAGGACCGCGCTCAAGGTCGATCACTTGGGAGGATTTTGTTGATCAGTTCAAGGAAAGTTCTACCCTACTCTTTTGTTGAGAAGATGGAGGTTGCCTTGGCGACCTTTGCTCGGGGAAGAGGTCTATTCTTGAGTATGGTGAGTTCAACAACTTGGTTGGTTCGTCCCTTGATGTGACGATGATCTTGAAAGCCAAGAGGTTCCGTCGGGTCTCAATTAGAGTGCAGGCATGTGTTGGGAGCTACTCCACTCCGTGATTACTGCTCTGTTGTGGAGCAAGCTAGGGGCATGGAGTTGGAGATCACGACTCACAAAGGCGACAAGCCTCGGTGGGTGGTAGCCGGTGGTGACGGAAGAGGAGCTCTAATGAGGAAGTGGAGTGCGTTCGACACTGCTTTCAAGAAATTCAAGGAGGACGCGATCCTTCAAGTCTAGCGATCAAGGCCGTTCTCTTCTTGGCGCCTCGTCCTTTGCGGTACTCGGCTCTTCGTCTGTCGAGGCGGGGCATGCTTTGCTTTAAGTGCGGTGATGGACACTTGCTGCTGAGTGCTCTTGGGCGGAGATTGCCGTCGGTGTGGCCGACCAGGTCACAAGGAGCGGGTGTGTCGCGAGAACCCGCTAGTGTGATCAAGTGGGAGCTGTGTCATCTTCTTCTTGATGGGTCTGTTCGAGGATCTTTCGGATGATATTGCTCCTCGGCGCTGCCATTTCCTTGACTTGGCGCCTCGGTAGGGTACTCTGGCGGCCGCCACCTTCGGCACCGCTTGGTAGCACGACCGGCTTTACCGCACCGCCACGCAGATTATCGGGGCTCGCCGCCGCCGTCGACTTCTTCGCCATGGCGCCACAGAGTGTCGCCATGCCCACAGTGAGTCCGTGGGTTGTCTGGCGTGGTGGCAGTACTTTGCTTGTGGATTCGTTTGATGCTTTAGTCCTTTTGATTCGGGGCTACCTTTTCGTTTGTCTCAGCGGCGTTTGCTAGGAGAAGCGAACTTGAGTATCTGATGGATTTCTCGATCGGTGTTAGTTAGTTCTCTGGGGGTATTATTGCGAGCTCTCTTGTTTGTCTGGGTGTTCTATTATTATTGATGGAGAGAAGTTCACGGCGAATTTGATAGTTATTCAAATGGAGCCGTTCGGCGTTATCTTGGGTATGGATTGGTTGCACTCTTATCGAGCCGTGATATCACATTTACGTAGAAACGGTCTGCATGCGAACCCGTGCTGGGAGGCGTTGACCTTCGAAGTGCGCCTCGCGCTCTCTTCGATATTAGTTGGATTGTTTCCGGTCGTGTATGATGGCGGACTTCTTTTAGCTCTTCTTTGAAACCGAGTGTGGCCGCGATTGAGGAGATTCGGTGGTTAGTGATTACCCAAATGTGTTCCCGGTGAACTTAGGGCTTGCCACTGCGCGAGGCGTGGAGTTTCGCATTGATCTTGTTCGGGTTTTCGTCCCATCTCGATGTCTCCATATCGATTAGCACGTCCGTTTGGGACGAGTTGAAGAAAGCAATTGGATGATTTGTTGGCTAAAGGTTTGATCGGGCGTAGTGTATCGCCGTGGGAGCTCTTGTTACATTCACGAGAGAAGAAGGATGGGAGTTGGCGCATGTGTATTGATTACCGTGCGCTTAATGCGATCACAATCAAGAACAAATATCCATTGCCCGCATTGAGGACTTGTTTGATCGGTTGAATGGAGCTCAAGTATTCTCAAGATCGATCTCGATCGGTATAATCAAATCCGTGTGCGTGGCGAGGATGTAGAGAAGGCGCTTTCTCCACGGTATGGGCATTATGAGTATAAAGTTATGTCTTTTGGATTGACTAATGCACTGCCATTTTTATGGAGACCATGAACAACATGTTGCACAGTATTTGGATGACTTCGTGGTGGTGTTCATTGATGATATTCTTATCTATTCCAAGACCAATGAGGATCATGGCGTCATTTGAGGTGGTTTTAGATACTTTGAGAGAGCACAAGTTCTATGCTAAGTTGAAGAAGTGTGAGTTACGGATTTGAAGTGGGTTTTACGGGTCATGTGATTAACCCTCGGGGCATTCTTTGTTGATCTGGTAAGGTCTCCACAGTGGTGGATTGGAAGAGGCCGACTAATGTGAAAGAGGTGAGGAGTTTCTTGGGCTTGTTTGGATATTATCGGCGTTTTGTGCGAGATTTCTCTATCATCGCCAAACCGATGTCTCGACTTACTCGAAAGGTGTGAGATTCCGGTGGGTGATGAGTGTGGCGTAGTTTACGCACTTTGAAAGAGAGGTTGGTGACCTCTCCTATTCTCCTCTAGCCGAGGCAGAAGCGGTTCACGATCTTTTCGGATCGTCTCGAGTGGGTCTTGGCTGTGTTCTCATGCAAGGCGGTATGGTGATTGCTTATGCGTCGAGACAATTAAAAAGCACGGCGAATTATCCCACTCATGATTTGGAGTTATTGCGGTTGTTTTTGCTCTCAAGATTTGGAGGCATTATCTATCTGGCGAGCCTTGTGATATTTTCACGGATCACAAGAGTCTCAAATATATCTTCACTCGAAGGATCTGAATTTGAGGCAAAGGAGGTGGTTGGAGTTGATCAAGGATTATGATCTTACTATTGGTATCATCGAGCAAGGCCAATGTAGTTCTTGATGCTCTTAGTCGCAAGGCGACTCCGCTACTCTAGATTGCCTCATTGCTGATTTTGATCGCATGGGAATATCTTATTGTTATGCGGGCACATCACATGTTGAGACACGATTGATTCTTGAGTCGGCTATTCGGACCGTGTCTGGAAGCTGTGAGTGACCGGTTACTACGGGAGGTTAGGAAGCGTCGGATGAAAGCGAGAGAGGGTGATTTTAGCATGGATGATTTTGGTACTTTGAGGTTTAAAGGCCGCCTTTGCGTACCACAAAAGGCGGAGGTCAAAGATGATATCTTGAGGAGGCATATCGCACTCGTACCTTTATTCATCTGGTGAGACTAAGATGTATCGAGATCTGAAACATAAATTTTGGTGGAAAAGAATGAAGGTGGACATTGCTAATTATGTGGCTTCTTGTGGTGTTTGTCGACAAGTGAAAGGTGAGCACAAGCGTCTGCGAGGTTGTTGCGACCTTTGGAGGTTCCCAGTGGCCTTGGGATGATATCTCTATGGACTTTGTGGTGGCGTTACCTAAATGCGCGCTGAGGAAGGATGCGATTTGGGTAGTGGTGGATCGATTCAGCAAGTCTGCGCACTTCATTCCTATTCGCACGACAAATTCGTGAGTGATCTAGCTCCTATTTATGTGCGTGAAATAGTAAGGCGCATGGTGTGCAAAAGACCATCATTTACGACGGGGGCCAAGTTTGTCTCAAGTTACAGGAGAGTCTGCGAGTGCATTGGGCACAGCTCGCCTTAATCTGACGTTTCACCCGCAGACGGATGGGCGATCGAGCATACTATTCGGACTTTGGAGGACATGTTGCGATCGTGCGTTTTGTCTTGGAAGGGTAGTTGGGAGGACCGATTGCCACTTGCGAGTTTGCTTATAATAATAGTTACCATTCGATATTAGAGCGCGCCATTTGAGGTTCTCTATGGCGGAAGTGCGGATCGCCACTTTGTTGGGATGCGATAGGAGAGAAAGCGATTTTGGGTCGCTTGGATTGAGAAGACCGTTGAGCGTGGCCATGGTGAGGCGAGAATTTGTTGGCGGCTCGAGTAAAGCGAGAAAAGTTATCTTGATATGAGGCGTGACTTGGAGTTTGCGGTGGGTGACGAGTGCTCTTGAGTGTCTCCCACCAAAGGTATTGTTGATTCGGTACCAAAGGAAACTTAGCGAGTACGTTGGACCGTTCGATTATTGCAAGAATTGGGAAGTTAGCATACCGTTTGGATCTTCACGAGTCCATGCGTGGGGTTCACAATGTGTTTCACGTCTCGATCTTTGAAAGTTTTGAGAGACCCGAGCATAAGATTTCATTAGAGCGTGACTATTGAGCAAGACCTCACGGTTAGTCGCGTCCGTGGCGCGATACGGAGAGGTCGGAGCGAGTCTTGAGGCACAAGGCGTTGGTATCGTCAAGGTCTTTGTGGGCCTTGTCGATCGAGAGAGAAGCGACTTGGGAGTTGGAGTCGCATGCGCGAGAAATATCCGGAGTTGTTCACGTCAGATGCGTGTTATTTTGTTGTTTAATTTCAGCGATGTAGTTGTTCTTTGAGTAGATCGTGAGTAGAATTCGGGTTGAATTACATTAAGAGAGTAGAATGTAATATTCTGAAAAAATAAATAAATAAATAAATAATAATAACGTCTTTAAGGGCTTATGCGCAATTAAATAAAATAGTACATAAAAATAGAATTTGAGTTTTTAAGAACTATATAAATAGATCGTGGGAACTCTAGAAACCCTAGCCATTTTCTTTGTTTTTCTTTCCATCCAAGCCGCCGCCTCGCGTCATTTGGCGTGCCCAGCGTGACACCGACCGGTAGGCGTCGCCTGCAGCCGCCCCCTCCTGCAGCGTGGGCCTTGCTGCTGCTTGATTCTTCTTCTTCCGAGCCGAGTCTGCTGCGTATTTTCTTTCTGGCGCGTGAAGCCGGCCGAATCTCCTGCAGCGTGGAGCCGCCGTGGAGGAAGTCATTTCTTGCCCTTGCGTCGTGTGAAAAGAATTTCCTGTGATGCATGCATGCAGTTGAGCGTCATCACAATTCCGAGTAAGTAATCACATCTTATAAACTAATTGCATGCTCATTTGTTTGGTGGTTGTGACTAGAAAAGAAAATTGGTTGCTTCATAAAATGTAAACCAAGATCTGTATTCTTATCGGTAACAATCTGAAATTTTGTACTCTCTCTGTTTTTCTAGATTAATTAGAGATTATAATCTAGATTAATTAGTGAGTTTTATAATTTTCTAATAGAGAGGCCGATTAATGAGTTTGTTTAACTCTTTGTACTGTTGAGCGATTTATTCGGGTACCTTAATGGCGAATTTTGGAAATATCATCTACTAGTTAATTGTAGATAATTTCGATATATTTCTATAGAATATTTAATCATGTCGATCGGACAAGTAGAATTCGAGTTATGATTTTCGGAAGGCTGCTGTCATTGTGGTTGTCGTCTTTCGGCGCTGTTTTGGTAGACTGCGGATTAAAAATAGTAAATAGACTAATTAGAGTTTCTGATCTACATGAAAGATGTAGAGAATTGTCCAATGGTTCTGTAGAATCTAAGAACTCGCATTTTGGTTGGGTAAAACAAAAGTTATGAATTTAGTAAGACCTGCTATTCCGAAGCGGACAGATCGGTTTTCCGGGTTAAAAACGGAGGGTTAGATGATTTAATTAGAAGTCTTCGTAATCTAAGAAAATGTGGCGAATTTTATGAAGAATCCAGAACAGGGCGGTTTGTCGTGATCGGACTTTTGAGTCAAAAGTTACGTTCGTTTTAGTACTAAGACAACAATGGGTAACTTTTGATGCAGAATAGCGTGGTATATTTGGGGGCGTGTAGGAGCGATGTCGATTGATTGTTGTTCTTATGATGCTGTAGCTTGTATTGAAATTTGTGTATTTAATGTAGGAGAGGCGTCGTACTTGTTGCCATCTGCTAGCCAAATTGTGCATCGCAACTAGTAAAGGCAAGTGCATGGTAAGCAATGATCAATGATTGATCACTGTGATTCTTTATCTTTCGATTACCATTCTTGTTGTGCTTTTATTTTATTTAATTGCAAACAATGGAATGACATGGTTATATCTTTGTTGATAAACATGATGAAAAGTTGGATATGATGTTTATGATGGAGTTTGCATGTTTGCATTCATAAGCATCTTTGCATATGAGCGGTCATCATGAATGATCACAACTCCACGGGAGTGGAGGAGGTCCCGATCCTTATGGAGGAACCGGCTTGAGAGTGAATGTTGTCGTGAGCATTCACTCATGCTATCTGGTATCTGTGAAAGAAGTGCATGTGGACATGTAGATTAGAGTTGCATTCATAAATGAGATCAATGTGTGTTAAACAAAGGGAAGGTATGACATGAGAATATTAATAGAAGTGCATGTAATGATAATGAGGTTATTGATTCTTGTTGACTTATTATTGCTCGTTGTATATCGATGTGTTTCTTTGAGTCGTGGACTCACCCTTGCTCTTTGTTGTCTTTAGGTGATCTTGAGGGCACCGTAGTGAGAGCGAGTAGAGCACATGGACAACACATGATCATTTGCCATAAGAATCTTTTCATTCAAAATTGGATTACTCTTGGACATGTTAGAAATTGAATAAAGTTTAGTACAACGTTTTGGACTAGACTATTTGTTTTAATGATTTGGATTGATAATTGGTGCTATCTGGATTATTTACAGTTATATTTTCCCTTGCTTATTTACTATCGCTTGTTCCATAATTATGTATGTTCTTTTGTGATCCATGGATATGTTTATTGTTGATTTCTTCTGTAATTTTATAGTGTGTCGATAATTATTAGTTTAGAGAGTAGTGTGGTGGCATTCTAGGCTCGGTGTTGGGTGGGGTGTTACATCTACGATTAGTTCTTTGAAACAAATATTGCCCTTTCGACTATTGTGATATTTCTGCTCCACGTGAGCATAGTTCAAATGCAAGATTCCTCTTTTCACAAAAGACTTGTTTTACCCCTGTTGGGGAAATTTAACTCATTCGTTCGTTTGGAATCTCAGTATTGGAAGACTTCTTTTGCAAGTTCTTTATCAAGTGTGTATTGATCTTGCATATTTCTCTTGAAATTTCGCTTTAGTGCGTCGTTCTCTTCCTTGATTTTGAATTTGACAAATTCTTGTCCGGTGGCGATTGATGAATTTCTCTTAGGTTCATGATGTTGGTAGAAGAGTTTAAATAGGCCTTTAATGGTACTCCGAAAACATTATTGTTTTTCGATTGTCGAATTGTATTATAATGCATTTTCATTTCAAATGTCTTGCATTGTTTAATAAAACTTGTGGAGCTTTGAGTATTATCCTTGTATGGCTTGATTTCATACTCTATACCTTGTCATATCAAGTGACAGTCTGCTAGACTTCTTTTATGGCTCTTCGTGTTTTAGCTTAGCTTTCACCTTGCTAGCTTTATATCTGTGAGCAAATTGAATCAAATCATGTCTAGTTGGATGTTGTGACTAGTTTTGCTCTAGTGATCCTCTTATGATTCTTGCCATGTCATATAGGTTGAATTGAGTCTTGAACTTATTTTGAGATGAAAATGAGCTTTTTAACTTCTTAAGTCAAGCAAATGAAAAATGAGATTTTCTGTGCGAAAAAACTGATCTCACCAATCCTTTCCCATTAGACGGCTTGCCATTGCACAAGGCATGAACTCAGGTGGAGTTTTGGATGACCTAGACCACTCTTTTAAGCTTATCGCTTGAGATGGTCGCGGCAAGCTTTGAGATCTAGCACAGTGAAAAAAATCCTCTTTAGGAAAATGCTCAAAATGCTAAGTGCTTGAATATTGCTTCATATTTGAACTCTTAATGCTCAAAATGCCTCAGTTCTTGTTTTGAGTCTCTTTTTACTTATAGACATGGCTTGACTCATTTTTGGTTGCTTTTAGTGAAACTATGATATTGAGCAACTTTTCATGGTATTAATTCTTCTAATCTCAGATTACTGCTATTTTGGTTTTAGCTTTGCAGTACATGTTTTGTAACACCCCAGCCCAACCTGAGCCTGGAATACTACCACCGTAACAAGTCTACAAATGGAACTAAGACATTTCTTTCTAAATTTCGGCAGAGTCTCCTTTGTAAATCAAACTATCCGGACATTCGCGCAAATAACAACAATAATAAGCAAATATCCAAGCGCGTACTAAACATGTTCATGAAAGAAACAACCATAAAAGCGCTATCAATCTCCAATAGTGGTTGTCCACGACTTAGAGCGTAAGGAAGTAAACCTCACATAAAGCTATTCAAAGTCCAAGTTATCACTTAAATGTTTTATTCATTTTATTAGTGCGGTGTGCAACCGTGATAATTTCTACTCCGCCCATGCATGCCGACCACAACCGATGTACCTAAAAAACAACACGGCAAGGGTGAGTCAAGACTCGGCAAGTGCAATGATACAAAACATAACAACATCATTCATTATCCAACAGTGTATCAACATCATGAATCAAATCAACATATGAATGAATGAATGAATGCACATGCGCTTCTCTTTTGCTCATACTGGTATAGCGAGTGAACACCCGTCGATGTTCACTTATGCCCGCGTTCTACAACACGCGGGGATCCAAAGCCCGTTTGAGAACAAGTCAATCGGGGATCCACAATGCCCACTTTGGAATGGTGGGTCTTACAATCACCACCCACTCCCGTGGGTGTCGCAAGTCCACAACTTGCATTCATGAGTGCACATGATGAACAATAAAATGCGATGTCAATTTTAATAATCTAGCCATCATGAACAAATACATATCACCATAAATCAGTACATCGAAACAAGCATATGTTACCATGATTCATCATATAGAACAATCACATAACAACCACATTATAGGTGCACTTGCATGTTTCTTTCTTTCCGCTTCTGACTGCGAGGAAACAAAATTGGTGTCTCTACTCGGAACTCCGCCTCCTACACAAGCATAGCGGTAACAATAAATACGATGAATGCTAGACTCCGTTTACACCGCTTAATCCAACTCCTCAAGATCTATGACTCAAAGAGAGGTTCTACCCAAATTTCCCGGCAGTCTAGCATAATGCTTCCCGGGACAGCAATACGAGAAAAATTATAATTAAATATCTGTAACTCCGAATGACTTGAAACCAGTGCTCAAATACTCTTAACGTAACACGCTACGAAACTCGAGTTGGTGAGGTTCTTTGATTCGGTCAAACTTGTGGTCTAAACAACCGTTGAAAACCATTGACAGACATCTGTCCAGAATACAGCACATCAGTAGATAACATGGCATAACTTTCACTCTACAGATCCAATTGAGATGATCTTTATCAATTTGGAAAGACTATTAAACAGGCTACAATAACCTAGTTGGGTTAGACTGCTGATTCAACCTTCTTGTAATCCTAATGTTCTGATGAAGTTTGCTGTTCCCTCAGTCTGACAATCAGACAACAGCGACGGTAAAAATTCAATAACTTTTGATTCACACCTCTAAAAAATATGTTCTTTATCAATCCTGAAAGCTTACTAGAATCTATTCCACTTTCGTTTTGGGTGACTCTTCAGATTCGGGCTCAAAAAAATACAATCTGACTAGACATGCAGACTGCCAAATCTCGTCAGCTCTCCTGACCAGTTGCACAAAAACGGACATATCTCCTAAATCGTAACTCCAAACCAGGTGATCTCGATGCCAAAATAAAGCTAAGATCAAGGGCTACAACTTTTTAAAAGGTGGACAGATCAGAAAATGTACGAAACTTACCCAAATCTGACGAACCAATCTGGCGTAAGGGGAGGGTGGGGAGAGCCGGCGGCTGCTAGGGGGAGGAAAGGGAGAAAAGGGGGAAAGGGGTGGGGCACTAGGGTTTTGGGGGGGGTGGGCATCCCCCCTCTTGGCCGGCCACAAGGAGGCCTCTCCTGGGACGCGGCCCAGGCCCAGGTTGGGAAAAATATCAGATGACTCCCTGCCGTTTCATGTTTTACTATTCCTCTTATATCCTTTTCTCCTCTCGGCTAAATCTGTGATTTACCGATTCGATTTCCAGGGTATTACATTCTACCCCCCTTAAACAGAATTCGTCCCCGAATTCTACCAAGGTTAACATGCGAGAGCGAAGCTACTAAAACCATAGTATCACGTACCTGTGGTAAATAATTATAGAAATTGCTCACGCATACGAGATTCCAACTCCCAAGTGGCTTCCCTCTCCGTTTGGTGTGTCCACAATACTTTGACAAATACCAACGTTTTGTGCCTCAGCACTCGCTCGACCTTTCCAAAATACGCCCTGGTCGAGACTCAAACTGTGAGGTCTTGCTCAATTGTCAGTGGTTCTAATGAAATCTTATGCTCTGGGTCTTTCAAAAACTTCCTCAGCATCGAAACGTGAAACACGTTGTGGACTCCTCGCATGGACTCTGGAAGGTCCAGACGATAGGCTAACTTCCCAATCCTAGCCATAATCGGGAACGGTCCGACGTATCTTGGGCTAAGCTTCCCTGTGGTACCAAACCAGACACTCTACACATAACACATGGGACTCTGGCTCCAACTCTCGATCAACCTTTTCATCTTAACAATGAGCACATCCTTTAACCAGGATCACACAATAGAACTTGCTTTAAACAACTCTTTTATAACCAGAACACAATCGAAAATAGCGGATCCTCATCACAATCACAAAATAGCAACTTTATCCAAAAAGGATCGAACTCAAAAGCGAAGATTCATCATGAAATCTGTTCCACTTTTCCAGTAGGCAATTTACAAATAAACACCTCACAAGCCGAAAGAGAAACCACTCGAATACCCAAATCGATTACTTTCTTTATTCTTTCTGAACTGATAAGAACCACGCATGCCAGTCATAAGGTCAAACTCCATTTGCGAAAGACATCTGTCATAACCGCATGGTTCAAACAAGAATCAAGAGAGCGTTTCACTACTCGAGGAAAAAATATATATTTTTTTTTGTTTTAGAAATAGAATTTCTCTCAAAGTATGGAACTCCATTTCATCCATATCACACTAACTCATTTCTCTTAAATTGGCAACCTCAGCACTATGCTCAACCCGAATTCACCATTCACACCTCTGTAGAGAGATTGTAATGACTTCCACAAAAAATATACACTAGCCGACACCTCTACTAACGGATAAATTTTGGGCAGATGACTTGCAAATGCATTCCCAAAATGGACCTTCACACATAAACACGTCACTTCAATCCTTTAATAATGAATTACTTGGATATCACCTCACACATTCCCATGTGCTTCCTCAAATGAGTTATATCAATGATCATCCCACCATTCTGAATATGCTCTTTCTACTACTGTTACACATAATCATTGGCAACCCAGGTTCTAGCATAAAAATATAACCCAATTTCAACCTATAGAACTCCTACAACAACTTCTTATAAAGAGATCGAGGAATCCTCCGATTCTTTCAATAAAATTCCCACATTCCAAACATACTCAATCCTTATCGTCCACATGTGAATATTTTCTTGACCAACTTATATTTTAGAAGAATTCTATCTCCCGGAGGTTATTCACTAAAGCAGGGCATACTGCCGACATCTCAACGCTCCCTACTATCGATTAATTGACATCACGATTAGATTACTTCGCTAATCCTACTCTCATTAAATTACACCTTCATACTTTGCCTACACAACTTTGGTAAAGTACCCAATAAATCTCTAATAAACTAACCAAGGTTTCCATTCGTCCAACAATTCCAATGTTCCACTCAACTTGAACAACTAATCTTTAACCGCAAACCACTATAGGTTCTATTAGTTACAATATTACGATCGGTTTAGCCCCAAAGACAAAACTTCCTATTTAAGTCAAACCCTCTCCAGGGATTACTCCAAGAAATCAACTTATCACTCAATGCTTCTCAATCAAATTGACACCTAAAGTCTCACAAAATCTTTCACTTGACTACCACCAATCAGTTGCTCTACCCTCTATGAGGTTTTGTAAAACAATTCATTATTCCTTTCTCAAAAATAAAGGCAAATAACAATAATAATTCCAGCACTTAGAAAAATATTTTCCATTCACAGCAAATTCAAGATCAATAGAAAGAGTCATATAGCGATGAACTCAGAAAACAAAAGATGAGACCACAGATAAGGACATAAGTCCCACCAGAAGGGAATATCAAATTTCCGCCAACAAAATAAGCATTGCCATTGAAACTCAAGAAGCCTTTAAACGGCAATGAAAGAAAAGTTAAACGCACTTAAATAAGTTGCAAGTTACCAAACTTAACTCCAATCTCAAATACTTCTACTACACTTGTTTCTTTTAATCAAGGACATAATTTCTTTGATTACAAATCACATTGCCACCTCAACCAAAAGAGCCTTTAAGATCAAACCTCATGAATTACGCAAGGACCAAATAGAACTTTCCGACATGTCGCTTTGCCCAACAAATTTCAGTTTACCACATAATTCAGGAACTACCAAAGGCCATGAGTGCAAAACTCCAAACTTGCATTTAACTGATATTACAAAAGGCGATCAACTTGCATCCTTTCTAAAAGAATCGTCACCACACCCACAAGTCATAACCCCTTACAGATATTCTTACTAACATTAAGACTAACACACTCTCAACATAATTCCTTATCATCAACTCTTCCATTATAAAGCCCCCAAAAGTTCACCAAATTGTTACATACTACTTTACCATCCCATCTTCAAAATGAGAGTATAGCAAAACCATACAACCTTACTATCACAACTACTTTGTTTTAGAAGGCGTCCACTACACAAATTAAAAGGTTTTACCAACACCCTTTCATCAAGAACATGCTATTATCCGATGATTCCACAATTATGTAGGCATAAGCCACTTATTTAATCACATCCGTTCAACTCTTAGTGATGCCCCACACCAAAAGTTAACACACAACAATTACATCCCAACTATCGTTGTTCTGGTGGCTTCATTATAAAGTTTAATTGCTACCACCCTTTCTTTGCGAATCACATGAATACTTACAACCACATATTCAACCCTTCTTCTTCATGTTTAGATTTCACCTGAATCACACTAGAATTTCAAGAATCAAAAAATATTGCATCGATCAAATGTCTCACCAACACTACAACCAAATCCATCGCGTCATCTATGTAGACGAACTATCTAAAACTCCTCCTATAACCCGAGTTTCACGATATTCAATCCCTTCCACCTCTTGTACACAATTCCAATAATTAATCATACTAAAGAATATATAAGTCTAGCAACCATATATAATCATCAAATAGCCAATTTACAATATTCTCTGCATTAATGTCCTCTAATACAACGTTCAAACACCTCCTTACCGTAACCATCACCAATGGTTATATTAATCCATTGAAACCCAATACTCCAAATTATCTAAGAAATTTATCAAATCCCACAATCTTAATGATCAGACGAGTTCATCAATATCTCACACTTTTTAATAAATCTCGAGTTCCTAGTAGGTATAAACATACCTTTAGTCACAATTCATCAAGAACTACTAAACGACAACATCAACTTAATCAATTTCACTTCCAAAGATACTAGTTAAGATTAATCATGTACCATGCCATTGACCCAACTTGGTACTCATACCAAATCAATTATCTTCCATGCTTACGACTTCTTACCTTAATACAACAAAAGCGTTACAAAGGGTTTTGACACTTTCCTTCCTAAAGAAGAAGCATTAAACTCCATTTACCCTAAAAGAGAGTGCACGGACCGAAACTTCACATATTAAAGGACTTCTAAAATATTTTTTTTTCTACCCAAAATACCAAGCGAATAACTGAGTCGTGCTTCACAACAAGAAGACAAAACTCCCATGAAGGGAACAACCTTGCAGAACAACAACGTTCACAAGTAGCCAAAAGTATCTCAACAGTCGAAAGAACAATATTTATTTAAAAGAACCAATAGAGACCACTTGAATCCCGTCAACGGCATTGTAACCACCATCCAAGAAAAGTCCATAAACCACAAAAGCTACAACGAGAACACAGTGCGGACTCAAGGAAGACAAAAACTTCTCCAGAGATCATCTCAACCTTGGTAACTAAGTTACTCGAGGAAACCATTGCAAATCCCATACCACCAACGATGGCACACTTTGACTATGCCTATGACCACAACCAAACTTTACCTCTCGACAATGATGATTCCCTTACAGGACCATCATATAATCGATAAATAAGCAATCATACTCAATTAGTATCAGCAATCATCAATATGATATAACGAAGCGTGAATGCAATGCTTTGCCCATTCCCATCCTCATGCCGCGATGTGTCAATTTAAATTTTTCTTTCTTTTCTAGCTACCACGGACTGAAGCCGCTCGATACCAAGCTGTAACACCCATTAACTTTGAGCACGGAATGCTACCACCGTAACAAGTCTACAAATGGAACTAAGACATTTCTTTCTAAATTTGTGAGTCTCCTTTGTAAATCAAACTATCAGGACATTCGCGCAAATAACAACAATAATAAGCAAATATCAAGCAGCGTACTAAACATGTTCATGAAAGAAACAACCATAAGCGCTACCAATCTCCAATAGTGGTTGTCCACGACTTAGAACGTAAGGAAGTAAACCTCACATAAAGCTATTCAAAGTCCAAGTTATCACTTAAATGTTTTATTTATTTTATTAGTGCCGATGTGCAACCGTGATAATTTCTACTACCGCCCATGCATGTCGACCACAGCGGATGTCCCTAAAAAAACAACACGGCAAGGGTGAGTCAAGACTCGGCAAGTGCAATGATACAAAACATAACAACATCATTCATTATCCAACGATTGTATCAACATCATGAATCAAATCAACATATGAATGAATGAATGAATGCACATACGCTTCTCTTTTGCTCATAGGTATAGCAAGTGAACACCGTCGGTGTTCACTTATGCCGCGTTCTACAACAGCGGGGATCAAAGCCCGTTTGAGAACATGTCAGCAGGGATCCACAATGCCCACTTTGGAATGGTGGGTCTTACAATCACCACCCACTCCGTGGGTGTCGCAGAATCCACAACTTGCATTCATGAGTGCACATGATGAACAATAAAATGCGATGTCAATTTTAATAATCTAGCCATCATGAACAAATACATATCACCATAAATCAGTACATCAAAACAAGCATATGTTACCATGATTCATCATATAGAACAATCACATAACAACCACATTATAGGTGCACTTGCATTTCTTTCTTTCCTTCTACGGCACACGAGGAAGCAAAATTGGTGTCTCTACTCGGAACTCCGCCTCCTACACAAGCATAGTGGTAATAGTAAATCGATGAATCTGGACTCCGTTTACACCCCTTAATCCAAGCTGCTCAAGATCTATGACTCAAGAGAGGTTCTACCCAAATTTCCGCGATCTAGCATCTGCTTCCGGGACAGCGATGCGAGAAAAATCGTAATTAAATATCTGTAACTCGAATGACTTAAAACTAGTGCTCAAATACTCTTAACGTAACACGCTACGAAACTCTAGTTGGTGGGGTTCTTTGATTCGGCCAAACTAGTGGTCTAAACAACCGTTAAAAACCATTGATAGACATCATCGAGAATCTGACTGTGATAGATAACATGGCATAACTTTCACTCTACAGATCAATTGAGATTATCTTTATCAATTTGGAAATATTATTAAACAGGCTACAATAACCTAGTTGGGTAGGACTCTGATTCAGCCTTCTAGTAATCCTAATGTTACGATGAAGTTTCTTTGTTCCCTCGATCGACAATCGGATAACAATGACGGTAAAATTCAATAACTTTTGATTCACACCTCTAAAAATATGTTCTTTATCAATCCTGAAAGATTACTGGAATGGATTCCACTTTCGTTTTGGGTGACTCTTGATTCGGGCTCAACAAAATACAATCGACTAGACATGCGGATGCCAAATCGTCGACTCTCACGGCCATTCGCACAAAAACGGACATATCTCTTAAACCGTAACTCCAAACCAGGTGATCTCGGTGCCAACAGAAAGCTAAGATCAAGGGATACAACTTTCTAAAAGGTGGACAGATCAGAAAATGTACGGAACTTACCCAAATCTGACGAACCAATCTGGCGCGCGAAGTGTAACACCACAGCTATTCGGAAGCCAAAATGTCACGCAAACCTATCAAACTACTAAGCATAGCATTAAAACTAGATTATCAGATTCAATAAACATAAATTCCTAAGGAAAGAAAATGAGCGATCACTAGAATCATGGTAAAGAATGGATAAGCGGTCATAATACCATGAGCAGTCAAGCGATACTAACATAGGATTATTACAATGCGGAACTTATTTCAACATTTTGACTTGGTGAATGGCAAGAATAATTGTTTTGATTGGATAAAAGTGAAGTGTAGTGTGCCAAACTACCCACCAAATCATCTTGTCGTCCTCCTCAATTACCTAATTAAAACATACAAAGCAAGGGTGAGTCGAAGACTCGGCAAGTACCAAACAAGAATAATCAAGCATGGAGTGGACAACACAATTCGGTTGAATTACGAACAATTATTGGAACACATACATATGCGTATGGAATGAATACATGAATGGATGAAATGTAAGAATGCATTGAAGGTATGGACTTATCATTTGCATATCTGGGTATAGCGAGTGATACACCGTCGGTGTTCACTTAAGCCCGTACTTCACAAAATCGGGGACCCAATCACCGTATGAAGAGCGTTTCATCACGGTGTCCAAGATGCCACATTGGAATGGTGGTCAACACTACCCACATTGGAATGGTGGGTTTTCAAATGCCCATCTTTGGAATTGATGGGTCTTTCAAATGCCCATCTTGGAATTGATGGGACTTACCAAAAGAATCCACTTCCGTGGTCATAATGAATTTTATGAATGAATATGATGATTTCTCATGGTATGAATGAATAACACACATTAGTGGAAAAGACACATGGCATTCAACAACATGTGTAAACAAGTATAAGTATGTATTCACACTCAACATAATGTACCAATAAGGCCACACTAGTCACTTGCAGTATATCAACACCATGAACAAAGCACAAGAACATTCATGTAAATAACATATCATCATGCATTCCTTTGAATTCAACACCAGTTAACATAAAGTACTTGCCTTTCGCGTTGTGACTCGTTAGTAGGCAACGGAGGTGTTCCCACACATGATGCCTCGCCGCCTACACAAGCATGTTCCCAAAATAAGAACAACGATATAATCTGCTACGGTGTTCTACAATAACCCTGACTATCAATATACGCATAGACCCAAAATGAAAATAAACTATTGACCAGATTTCAGCCCTTACGAGCAGCGATGCGATAAAATTCACCATTAATTATCTGTAAATCTAAAGACCTGAAACCAGTGCTCACTGAATCTTAACAGATCAGGCTACAAAACATTAGTTGGCGGAATCCCTGATTCGGCCAAAACAGAAGGCTAATTATCAGCTAAACACAACCCATCTCGTTTGCCCGAATACGGATCGAGAGAAAGAAAAGCGGCGTAACTTTCAACCTATTGATCCAATGAGAATGATTCTTATCAGCTTGGAAAGATAATTTTAAGGGCTAAAATAACTTAGTTGGGTGAAGGTTCTGATTTGGCCCTAATCTGAACAAAACCGAGGACAAACCTCACGACCTCGGTTTTCACACAGTAGGACAGTTCGTAATCAAAATTCATATCTCCCAAACTACGGATCGGATTTTCTGATCTCGGTTGAAAACACATACCAACAGCCCAACTCAAATTGCAGAAAACACAGTGAACAACACAAATCTCAAGCGAGAATTAAGAAAATGCCTCATTATCCGATGAAACATCTATTTCCCCGTTTCTTTCTTCGAGGAATAAAACTTCTCTCAAATATATGAATTCGAACTCATCGCATACCACATGAGCTTAAACCTTTTAATTGAACATGCTCAAATTTATACTCAAACTAAAACACATCATCCACACCATTGTGGAGAGACTCCATTGAATTATTCGAATACTCTAGGCATCTCGTTCTACTATTCAACATTAATTTGATTAAAGACACCCATAGCGT
Source organism: Hsuehochloa calcarea (assembly GCA_036346395.1). NCBI lineage: Eukaryota > Viridiplantae > Streptophyta > Magnoliopsida > Poales > Poaceae > Hsuehochloa > Hsuehochloa calcarea. The sequence goes on from CM070610.1 coordinate 32,982,006, forward strand.
CACAGGATAGATACCACACAATCATATTACCCCAAATTTTCAAGAACAACTCAGAATCGTCAGTACACATGCTAATGTACTACTTCAAAAGGGTTCTAGCATAAACATGCTCGGGAAACCCATTTACTCCACTCTCTCTACACACAATTAGTGGGTGAACAAAGGTCTAGCATAAACAAATGCAAAGCCAGTTTAACTTCCAAAATCTCTACAACAGTTGCTCTTATAACTGATAGTGAAATCATCGAATTAAATCTCCAACATTACCACCATTCTAACATACTCACTCATTGACATCATCAGAAATGACCCACACCATCTCGCAATGCTATCCAATTGCGTTAGTCTATAAATTCAATCAAGGTTTTCATACCTCCGATAATCACCAACCTTTCAATCCTGAATTGAAGTTCTGGAATTTCACTATACCAGGTGTTAATCGGTAGTAACACTTTTGGACTTACTTGAAGCCAAACATTCCATGTGAATCAATATTTTTTTCCTCAAGAATCTGAGATCAAATCAATTTCACATTCTTCTACTCCTCCAATAACTTGGTAGCAAAATATCACCACTACCAAAACTTAACCACCACCAAGCGATTTGCCAATAAGCGCTTTGTAAAACCACGCAACAAAACTTTTGGGTCTTTCTCAAAAGAAAGAAGCGAATATGGACAAGCCGTCACCGAAAAGCGTTGTTCATCATGGCGAGCAAGAAACCATAAGAAATATTACGATAAAGGTGACTTTAGAAAGCGGAAATTTAGTTCACGATTGAGGAACACATTCCTCGAAGATAATAGCAAATAACAACCGATAAGAAAACGGCATTACGATTGAAACTCGAAATCTTTTGAGTGAAAAGGGCAGAAAAATTTAGGCAACGAACTCATTGAACCTAGGTGAAGTCCACAATTGAAAACATGAGCCTCACAAGAAGAGAATGTCGGATCTTTACAGATAAGAACAACGAGCATTCAAAATCAAAATGCTCGCATCACTGAAGAACCATGATAACTCTGCAACAAATCGTTTTACGTGGCAAACTTCATTTATCATAATTAACTGGGACCTCCAATAGGTCATGAACACAAAACTCGAAATTGAATCATTTTGGAAACATCAAGAAAGGTGGTCAAACTTCTTTCTCTATAAAGAATCAACCTTCTTGTCACATTCTTGATCGTGTCAATAAACCTTCTAAAGGGAACATGACAAATCGGGTCATAAAAATTTTCGACATCAAATGTGTAGGACCGGAAAGGCGGCGAGGGGGTGAATAGGCGCTTTCAAAACTTTCTCGCCTAAGTCGAATTCAACACGAACTTTACTCCTTTAGCTATGAGAGCTAAGAAGATCGATAAGCACACAGTGAAGCCTTGTCTTGAACTCGACAAACCCGACAACCACACGACACAAATGTGGAGACTTAAACTCAAAGGGTTGATCACAGGGCGGCGGTCGGGCCGGCTACCACGGCGGTCGGACCGGCGTTCAACAATGATCGGCCGGCAACTAGCGGCGGTCGGACGGTGGGACAACGATTCGACCAGCGATCTGATGATGCGAATATCTGGCGGTCGGACCGCCGTTACAAGACCGTCGGACGGTTCGATCGATCTTGAAAATCCACCCCAAATCCAAAGCGAAATTTGATCCAACTTTTGATTCAACCAATGAAACTTGACCAAATTTGAGCACACCTCCTAGTGATATTTGAGACCTATTTCTAGCGGCGATCCTTGGATCCACTTGAGTCGATCTCTCAAGGATTTAATCAAGAAGTGCACAAACCCTAGAAATATGAAAAACTTTGATTCAAGACTTGCTTGTGAGGATTGATGGTCTAGATGATTCTAGGAGTATTCCCACACATCAAAGCAAGACAAAATGGGTCAAGAGACCAAGCATAAACCCTTGAATCAAGGAAGCACCAAATTCATCCAAATGAGAGAAGAACACAAAGAGGAGACAAATGATCTCTCAAGCAAGCATCACAAGATTGATTGATCTCACAAGATGCTTACAAAGCCACTCCAACTAGGAGGACAAGAGCTCACCCAAGGAGCATACAATCTCTCCTCTCTTCCTCTCCAAACCTAACCCTAGAAAAGCAAGGAAGAAACCAAATGAATGCCTCAAAGGTTTTCCTTCTCCCCTTTCCTATTTATACTAGAGAGGACTAGAGTTACACACTTGGGGCCCACTCACCCATGGGACCCACATACTAATCTGTTGAAGCAATCGCTTTGCTTCACCACGTGTAGGTTGATCGGCGGTTCTCATCGGCGCTAAGCCTCTCTTGTCAGAATCCCCTCGGAACCTCCGAGAGACTCATGCCGATATCCGCACCGCTGATCCAACCGGTGCACCGAACCACCGTTCGATCCATCTTGTCCATTACGCACCATGCTTGAGTCACACGACCTCACCGGTATCCACGATCGTTACGGACCTCGGCTCTCCAAGCGTAGTCGATCCACTCACCGTTGGCGTCGTTGACACGCAAGCCACACCTGCGACAATAGACAAACAAACCGTTTAGGAACAAGTTCTTCACAACTTGACCCACGTTAGTTCCGCAATGCAATATACATCAATAAAGCATTGATAACTAAACATCAACCACATTGAAACCACAACAATGCAAACTTGGCTCACCTCCAAGTCAAAGCGGTCGGCCGCCCCACGGGGCGGTCAGGCCGATATCAACGGTCGGACCGCTCCCAGCGGCGGTCGGACGGTCCAAGACTTAGCCAAAATTCCGGCGAAAATCCGAAACCTTACGGAATTTTCAACTCAATAGAACTTTTGAGTGGGAGCTCCAAAAATGATGAAACCACATCCAGGAGACTCCCACTCACTTGCCTACACAACCTATTTTGGATTAGCTCCAAAATCCAAAGTTAGGTCAAGCGGTCCGACCGGCCTCCATTCCGATCCGGCAGTCCCAGGCGATCGCCGCCCACTCCACCGGTCGGACCGCTTTGTGGTGCGGCGGCAAAAGCAAACCCAGCGAGATTTTGCAAACCAACAATGCCATTGCCAATTGACTCATCATCACGAGATCGTGCACATATCCTCACGATATCCACAATCTCCCCTTGATGAACACATTGGCAATTTCCAAGAAAATGTGGTTTTTCAAATTGAAAAGTAAAAATCGTCGTTTTCGCATAAAGGCACAACTTGGTCCATAAGCAAGAAAAAGCTTAGGAAGCGACCAAGCTGGCTTCAGAATAGTGAAGGCAAGTGAGATAAGGCATTGAACGCACAAAAGGATTCAAAATCCAGAAGATGGCCAAAAATCTCACTAAGGTCCATATGAAAGACAATAAGTTCTATTTGACCTTTGATCATTGTGAGTCTTCTTGAATTTCAATTCAAATCAAGAAAAAGGCAATAAAACCAGAGACTCAACTCACTATGATCACAAATTTTCAAAAGGTTCACAAAATTTTTTTGTGTGTGTGTGTGTGTGTTCTTTTATGCATGAAACCTTATGTGAACCAAAAGCTCCAAGCAGCATTTTCTTCAATCCTTCTCCCCCTTTGACAATGAATTCATCAAGATGCATGAGAGAAGAACGAGCATGAAGAAATGACTTTATTTGAAATTTAGCAAAAGGAGCCATGACCATTATCTATGTAGGCGAGTACAAGACATATACCAAGCCATATAAAGAGTAGAAGCTATATTCAATCATGGCAAAACATGTCTTGCAAAGCTAAAACCAAGATAGCGAAATCGAGATTAACAATTAAAACCATGAAAGGTTGCTCAATGTCATAGATTCACTAAAAGCAACCAAAAATGAGTCAAGCCATGTCTATAAGCGAAAGAGACTCAAAGCAGAATTGAGGCATTTTGAGCATTAAGAGAATTCTTTTGAAGCAAAGCTCAAGCACTTAGCCCTTTTGTGCAAATTTTCTTTTCTTTCTCTTCTTTTTTTCTTGTGCTAGATCTCAAGCCTTCTGCGACCATCTCAAGCGATAAGCTTAAAAGAGTGGTCTAGGTCATCCAAAACTCCCCGAGTTCATGCCTAGTGCAATGGCAAGCCGTCTCATGAGAAAGGATTGGTGAGATCAGTTTTTCATACAGAAAATCCTTTTTTTATTTGCTTGACTTAAGAAGATAAAAGCTCATTTTCATCTCAAAATAAGTTCAAGACTCAATTCAACTTGTAAGACATGGCAAGAATCATAAGAGGATCACTAGAGCAAAACTAGTCACAAGATCCAACAAGACATGATTCGATTCAATTTGCTCACGAGATATAAAGCTAGCAAGGAAAAGCTAAGCCAAAACACGAAGAGCCATAAAAGAAGTCCAGCGGACTATCACTTGATATGACAAGGTATAGAGTATGAAATCAAGCCATACAAGGATAATACTCAAAGCTCCACAATTTTATTATGCAATGCACGACATTTGAAATAAAAATGCATTATGATACAATGAAAGCAGAAAAAGCAAATTCCCTCAAAACATCCAAGCCTCGATCTTGGGATTTGAGATAGAAAATCAGGTGTCGATCTTGAGATGAGCGATGCAGGAATAGCAAAAAAGCGTGAGAAAAATGATTAGGCACAAAATCATAAGAATGCCCATGAGCACCACTGGACCTCTCCAAAGCGATCTACCAAAAGCCGATACTCCCCTGTCTAGGTGCTACAGTGGTCTATCCTCATGATATCCTAAACCACCTTCTTTGCTGGACCCACCAAAAGAGTCAACAAGATTCTCTACGCCTAGGCTGTGTGTGGTACCTTGAATAATTTGCCGGCTCTAGAGACTATCATTGAAGAAGAGACTCCTCTAATGGATCTCAAAGTGCTCATCCTCTCTTTCCTCTCAATCTTTGCTCTCAGGAAGCAAAACTCAGCCGTGTGGCCCTCTTTCTTGCGAGAAGGTGCAATGGTACTTGACCTTTTGAGGGTCCATCTTGGAGAGGCGAAGCACCTTTCTTGCTAGAAAGAGATTGAGCGAGAATCTCTGATTTAAGAACAACCTTTGAAGACAAAGAAGATTCTTGCTCAACCAAACCACTTTTCACAATTCTAGCAATCTTTGGGTGAGATTCTTGGAAAGCTCTAGGGACTTAAAGCCTAGGCCTTTGTTTTCACACTCACCTTGGATTGATCTAGAATCAAGTTGAGCTTCTTTTTCCAGCTAGAAAACCTCTCAAGAGTCATTTTGAGGTGTCGTTCTCTTTTGCCAAAACTCCACAATTTGAGCACTTTAGAGAATCGATTGCCTCAACATGTTTGCTCTTAAGAAGATCGACTTCCACTTTGAGCCTCACAAGACACACAATAGGACTCTCAATCCTATTCAAGCTGCTCCTTAAATTTGACTCTAAAAGCCTCTTGTATCTTACCAATAGCAGTTTCAATTTGACATGCAACATACAAGAGGAAGAATCAATAACTTTCTTGGAAGCGATAAGAGATATAGATCTTTCAATTTTAGCTTTCTCTTCAAGAGTCTTGTTTAAAGCTTCAATCTCAATTGTAAGCTTAGGGCAATTTTCACAAGAGGCAATTCTAGAATAAGCAACCATTTGGTCATCTCTTGCATTTTAATTCGATTATTCTTACAATGAGAACAAGTGTGACTAGCATCAAATTTTGCAATTCTTTTAAAGAGCTATCGGTTTCAATTCTAGCAAAGCACAGTTTGAGCAATTTAAAGGAATAGCTTCTAAGCGATCACATCAAGCGGAATGGCATTCATGCAAGCAGAACTAGACTTGAGAGATTCTAGTTCGGAAAGAGCATTTTCAATTGTTCTTTAACGGAGGAATGAGCATTATTCAAGCTTGACAATTCATTAAGCAAGCTAGAGCATGAATCACGAAATCATCGGGATTAATGGATTTGAGCCTAACCACTTCTAGGTTCAAATTATCAATCATTGTATCTGTTTCTTGATCACTTTAGCTTGCTTATGCAATTTTGTTCAGCAAGCACTAAAGCCCTTTTCATGTCGAAGTGAAGGGCATACCTCATCGGGATCACTGAAAGGATCCTCATTTGTTGGAGGAGTAGGTGTCGTGGTGTTCTTAGCCATAAAGCACATGCTGTGAAATCACGTGCCTTCTTCTTGCCACGGAGTCACTCTTGTCGTCCTCAGACTCAGAGTCCACATCTTCCATGCTCACATCCTCTAGAGCTTCAAGGACTCGGTGACAAACTTGCGATAGTTTGTCTTCTTGGACTTAGCATCCTCGCTTGAGAATGCCTTTGTGACTCCTTCTCCTCCTTGCCCTTGACTTGGGGCATCTAGGCGAATGTGGTTTAGCTCACCACATTCAAAGCATGTGATAGGTCCACCTCTCCTCCTACTCCTCACATTATTGTAGGCTCTCGTGAATTTTGTGGATAGGAGGCTAAGTCATCCTCGGGTAGTCTCTCAAGTTGCTCATCGCTCAAGGAATGCAAAGCGGACAAAGAAAATCGGATGAGCTAACATTAAAAGAATCGACATATCTACCCTTAGAATTGTCAACCACTAAAGCCATCGGCTCATGCGTGGGGAGGCGAGATGAAATCAATCTCATGCGTCTTCAACCTCGAGTAAAGCTTATCCATGGTAAGCTCACTCATGTGATGTTGTCATTGATGGCGATGATCTTCATCCCCAGACCTTCACATCCAAAGCACCCAACGGTTGGCGTGCATTTTGACTCGAAAATACAAGATCAACGGCGCGGAGATCATGAAGAATTTTAGAAAATCTCCCCACGGCTCATCTAAAGATTCACGGTCTTTGCTCGATCTTGGGTATGCTTTCTTAAGTGGTTCTATCTCACTTCCTTGATCGCGATGGACCCTTCATGATAATCACAAAAGTCGCGGATCTCATGAAGCGACGACAAATGGCGACACGCTCAAACTCCGATCGACTAAGGCCTTGAATCAAAAATTCGAGCCTATTTGTTGTTCTCCACATGGGGTGATCAAATTGTCATCGGTGGCACGACATAAGGGTTTTCACCTTAAGCCAAATCGCGTGCCCTTGAGCCTCGATGTAGGCCTCCATTCGGGCCTTCAATATGCAAAATCAACTCCATCAAAAACATGTGGCTGATTGAATATCGCTCGATCGCCATGGCTCCAAAGACCGGTTAAGATCTATAGAAAAGAGCTAACCGGCTCGATACCACTTGTAGGACCGGAAGGCGGCGAGGGGGTGAATAGGCGCTTTCAAAACTTTCTCGCCTAAGTCGAATTCAACACGAACTTTACTCCTTTAGCTATGAGAGCTAAGAAGATCGATAAGCACCACAGTGAAGCCTTGTCTTTGAACTCGACAAACCCGACAACCACACGACACAAATGTGGAGACTTAAACTCAAAGGGTTGATCACAGGGCGGCGGTCGGGCCGGCTACCACGAGTGGTCGGACCGGCGTTCAACAATGATCGGCCGGCAACTAAGCGGCGGTCGGACCGGTGGGCAACGATTCGACCGGCGATCTGTGATGCGAATATCTGGCGGTCGGACCGCCGTTACAAGACCAGTCGGACCGGTTCGATCGATCTTGAAAATCCACCCCAAATCCAAAGCGAAATTTGATCAACTTTTGATTCAACCAATGAAACTTGACCAAATTTGAGCACACCTCCTAGTGATATTAGAGACCTATTTCTAGCGGCGATCCTTGGATCCACTTGTGATCGATCTCTCAAGGATTTAATCAAGAAGTGCACAAACCCTAGAAATATGAAAAACTTTGATTCAAGACTTGCTTGTGAGGATTGATGGTCTAGATGATTCTAGGAGTATTCCCACACATCAAAGCAAGACAAAATGGGTCAAGAGACCAAGCATAAACCCTTGAATCAAGGAAGCACCAAATTCATCCAAATGAGAGAAGAACACAAAGAGGAGACAAATGATCTCTCAAGCAAGCATCACAAGATTGATTGATCTCACAAGATGCTTACAAAGCCACTCCAACTAGGAGGACAAGAGCTCACCCAAGGAGCATACAATCTCTCCCTCTCTTCCTCTCCAAACCTAACCCTAGAAAAGCAAGGAAGAAACCAAATGAATGCCTCAAAGGTTTTCCTTCTCCCCCTTTCCTATTTATACTAGAGAGGACTAGAGTTACACACTTGGGGCCCACTCACCCATGGGACCCACATACTAATCTGTTGAAGCAATCGCCTGCTTCACCACGTGTAGGTTGATCGGCGGTTCTCATCGGCCTTAAGCCTCTCTTGTCAGAATCCCTCGGAACCTCCGAGAGACTCGCGCCGATATCCGCACCGCTGATCCAACGGTTTGCCGAACCACCGTTCGATCCATCTTGTCCATTACGCACCATGCTTGAGTCACACGACCTCACCGGTATCCACGATCGTTACGGACCTCGGCTCTCCAAGCGTAGTCGATCCACTCACCGTTGGCGTCGTTGACACGCAAGCCACACTGCGACAATAGACAAACAAACCGTTTCGGGAACAAGTTCTTCACAACTTGACCCACGTTAGTTCCGCAATGCAATATACATCAATAAAGCATTGATAACTAAACATCAACCACATTGAAACCACAACAATGCAAACTTGGCTCACCTCCAAGTCAAATTGCCGGTCGACCAGCCCCACGGGGCGGTCCGGCCGATTCATCAACGTCGGACCGCTCCCTAGCGGCGGTCGGACGGTCCAAAGGACTTAGCCAAAATTCGCTTGAAAATCCGAAACCTTCGGAATTTTCAACTCAATAGAACTTTGTTGGGAGCTCCAAAATGATGAAACCACATCCGGAGACTCCCTCACTTGCCTACACAACCTATTTTGGATTAGCTCCAAAATCTAAAGTTAGGTCAAGCCGGTCCGGCCAGGCCTCCATTGCCGGTCCGGCCAGTCCCACGGCGATCGACCGCCCACTCCACCGGTCGGACCGCTTTGTGGTGCGGCAGACAAAAACAAACCCAGCGAGATTTTCCAAACCAACAATGCCATTGCCAATTGACTCATCATCACGAGATCGTGCACATATCCTCACGATATCCACAAAATGGAATTGTAATAACAACTTATTCTAGAAAAGAATTGCAGTGCGAAAACCACAAAGTTGAACAAACGTCACACCCAACACTACAAAGCGAGAAAGGGGATTTGACACTTTTCTTTCAAAGGAGGTTCTAAACTCCAACACTCCAAATATTCCAAAGAAATGAACATAGTCGAAATTTTCTTCAATGAACTTTGTGAAAGGAAATTTTCATTCTCGATCACATCAAATGGATAAGCGAGCTACCCTTATCAACAAGAGAGATAGGGCTAACATAAAGAAACGATCTTGTCAAGAATAACGTTCAAGCGACAATGAGAGCTCCATGACCGAGAAAGGCAAGAAACTATTTTGAAAAACAAATAGGGTCTAATAGAAACCCGTAGCCCATAATCTTTGTTTGGGTGCAGCCCCCGACTTAAGCATAACCAAGCACTCCAAAAGGGTTTTAACGCTTTTCTTCAGAAAAGAGATGCATCAAATTTCAACAACGGAGGGTTCCAAAGGAATACATTGAGACAATGCTTTCGTGTTAACGATCTTGCAACAAAATTCTCATTAGGCAAACCATCAAGCGAGTAAATGAGTCGCTCTTTTCCAATAAGAAAGAAAGAACAACTATGAAAATATCAATGTTGCTAATTTACAAAGATCATTAAGTAGTAAAAACAATTCGACAATCGAAAAACAATAATGTTTTCGGAGTACCATTAAAGACCTATTTAAACTCGTCTACCAACAACATGAACCCAAGAGAAATTCATCAATCGCCACCGGACAAGAATTTGTCAAATTCAAAAATCAAGGAAGAGAACGACGTACTAAAGCACCAAGAGAAATATGCAAGATTAATACACACTTGATAAAGAACTTGCAAAGAAGTCTTCCAATACAGAGATTCCAAGCGAGCGAATGAGTTAAATTTCCCCAACGAGGGTAAAACAAGTCTTTGTGAAAAGATGAATCTTGCATTTGAACTATGCTCACGTGGAGCGAAATATCACAATAGTCGAAAGGGCAATATTTGTTTCAAAGAGCGAATCGAGAAGCTTTGAGCTTGCCTTCTTCATTAAAACCCCAATTTCAAAAGAATTCACGAGCGCTAGGAACCACAACGAGAAACCGGATATCGGTTCGAGAAAGGCAACAAGTTCATCAATGAGCTCATGCTCAATCTGAGCTTATGGAGCAGAGTAAGAAGTTCTCTAATATCATACTACAAGCGAGTGGTGTAGCTTTGGCAAAACCAGGACATCAACCACGAACTCAAGCGATCAACGCCCGCTAGCGAAACGCATAACTAATGCAATCAATTATGAATATATATATTTATATCGGATCATCTCTTGATGATCATAAAATAATTTCATAGATAGAGGTTATCCCATCATATCATGGATTAACACATCATAGCACAACACAATTTAACAACGACTCAATACTCGAGTCACCACAATTGAAATACGGAAGCAACAGTTTACCCAACCCCTCCTAATGTGCACAGTGTGTCAATTTAATATGTTTGAATGAACCACGGACATAAAGCCCGCTCTGATACCAACTGTAACACCCTGGCTATTCGGAAGCCAAAATGTCATGCAAACCTATCAAACTACTAAGCATAGCATTAAAACAAGATTATCCAGATTCAATCAACATAAATTCTTAAGGAAAGACAATGAACGATCACTAGAATCATGGTAAAGAATGGATAAACGGTCATAATACCATGAACAGTCAAACGATACTAACATAGGATTATTACAATCTGGAACTTATTTCAACAATTTGACTTGAGTGAATGGCAAGAATAATTGTTCTGATTGGATAAAAGTGAAGTGTAGTGTGCTGAACTACCCCACCAAATCATCTTGTCGTCCTTCTCAATTACCTAATTAAAACATACAAAGCAAGGGTGAGTCGAAGACTTAGCAAGTACCAAACAAGAATAATCAAGAATGGAGTGGACATGTGAGACCCCGGTTTATCCGACTTGTAATGCTTAACCACCCATCCGGTCCTAGCATCACAAAGCAGATAATCCGAGACTCGAGACATGTATACTTCCCAAATCGATATACACACCCCTTTACAAAGTTCATGCATCAATTCCATTCATTCACATAGAACCGAAACATAAACAACAATTCAGGAGATATCATCAATAAAGGATAGTCATTACAAAAGAGAGGCCAACCGGCCAAATGACAAATACATAAAGAAATTTAACAGCGGAAGCAAAAGTGCCATAAGATGGCTATAAACAAAAGAGCCAATCAGTGTGCCTTTAACCCACAAGGCAACCGACCGGACCGCCAAGCTAGTCGTCGAATCCACAGCACAACTCACAAAAGTGAGGCCCTTGGGGCTCACCTTCTTCCTCTGCAAACAAAAGCAGCCCAGCAAAAACTGGGTGAGTACTTTGAATGTACTCGCAAGATATATAAGAATGATAACAGATCTATACAATAACTATATGCAAGCATATTTAAGTGGAGCAGGTTAGGACTCAAATTTTTAAGCATAAAGCAAGTTTTATTTGCAATAATGTAATAGATCAAAGGCAATTTTGCAATCTGATTTTATTTGATAAAAACAGTAGTAATCAAGTAGCAACAACAGTAAAACAGTCCTGGAAGTGACTAAACCATTAGTCACCACAACAATAGCATGAATCACCCAATCATGCCAACCATGTCAAATTTTAAGTTTAAAAAGGTTGTAGTCTAGTTCTTGCGACCTTACCAAGCATGTCCATAACCTAGGATGAGGCTATTGAATAGTTTTATCCTGCGAGGGTGTACCAATGTACCCCACGCCGGACCGCCTTTTGCCAAGCTATTAAGCACACTTCCTTAGGTATGCTTGACGCGGCTAAGTCCTCTGAGACATTTCCAATATTGTGAATTATTCACGAGCCGCCCGTATGGATAGAAACCCATACGTTGTGTCGAGTCATTGTAAAGCCTCGGTCAACTACCCGTCATGAGTAAAGCCTTGGACAACTACAATACTCCTCGGTGGAGAGCCTACAGGAATCTCCACCACCGCACACCTAACACAAGAACACGAGAACACATATCATGTTTCACACAACACACACAACCCCTCCTGCGACTCGGAGATAACCCACGCCAAAGTACTAAGTCAAGAGAGGTCCCATATCCTCTCGCGTGGTTATACGCATAAGCGCTTGGCTTAGTGACACAAGTAACACTTGGTCCTTAGGGACACAGGCACCTTTCCTTGTTACACCCAACAATCACACTAACATGCCATTGTGCCCAAGTCAAATCATTTTGTTCTATTTTGGTTTTACAAAACAAAAGCATAAGGTGCTGAACCAAAAATAAACAAAATGATTTGTGTGATCAAGTCATCGACTAAGTCGATAACAGCCCAATTCTCTGGTAGCTAAGCATTTCTAAGCATGACATCGCAAAGGCGATAAAGAGCATAATTAAATCACGGGCTCTAATTCACGTGATATTAATAACTTATGGTTGTGGCGGGGATAACATTTTAATGGCAACAATGCATTAGGAATAGCTACCTCTAAGCAGGCAAAATTAATTGGACACAAAAGCAATGCATACATATAATTTGTAAACAAGATATTAGACTTTGAAAGTAATGGGGCGTTTATGATCAAATATCTTGCACCTTCTTTGTGGGTCGGTGCTCTTGTGGATCAACAAGATTATCAATGTGCTCTTGGATCCTATCGAAAGAACCAAAAGAACCAATAAGGCAAAAAGAAACCGAAAAGATCCAACAGTCAACTTCAACAAAAAGCTCTCAAATTTTTACAGTAGAAAGAGCATGATTTTTATGAACTAATGTAACAAGAACCAATTGATTTGGATTCTCAATGCAAAAGTTATGCTAAAAACAATTTTGCTCAGCTCTAATATTGAAACAGTACCTAAGCAATGATTTTAGTGAAATTTTCTAGGAATGTAGAGATACTGAAGTTTTTACAGAAAAACAAGCACCTCATAAGATGAACAACCCCACAGGATTCATCTCATTTGGAGCTTTTAATAAATAGTTATGAATTTTCCAATTTAAATCCATTTTTCAGTTGTACAGATAATCAGTTTAATGCTTTCTTTCAAAATCTAAATTTTCGGCTGCAGAAACATAGTTGAAACCTATTTTAGAATAGAGTTCATTAAAAATGAAAAATAACGGAAGTGGTTTGACCGATTTTGGAGTTAAAATGAATTAGTTATGCATTTTAGAAGATAAAACTATTTTTCAGTTGATAAATAAATCCTCTCGGGAAATTGAGAAATTAAACCGGCGTGGCGAGCGAGGCGTCGATCTAGGATCGGCGGTCGCGTTCACGAACAATCTTGTGGCGCGCGCCCTGAAACCCTAGCGTCAGCGGTTGGATGCGGATCCAGCGGTTCCGCGTGAATCAAGCGTTCGGCGGTCGAGCGTTCACCCTACGAGCCGTTGATCTTGGATCCAACGGTCCACACGGATCGAACCTTTCGGACGGTCGAGCGTTCATCGGTCTGGACCGTTGATCTTGGATCCAACGATCCACCGCAGCGACAATAGGCGAAGCGCGCCAACCTAATCACCGGCCGTTGGATGAAAAACTAGCGAGCGAGATGCTAAGGGAAGTTGGCGGTCGAACGTTCACCTAGATGCGGACCGTTGATCTAGGATACAGCGGTCCACGTTGATCCGGCGCGTGGGTGGTCGAAACAGCGCCCACGCACACTGGCCGTTGATGCGGGATCCAACGTCCGTGCGGACCGAATCGTTGAGCGCTCTCTGCGCTATGGGCCGTCGATCGAAGATCGAGGCGGTCGAGTCATCGACAAAAGCGATTCGTGCTTTCGTCGACAAAATTCTGAGGCGATCTCGGCTAATCGTCGGCGATCTAGAAACGCAGCTAAGCTAACCAAGAGCACCAACATGATCCTAATACTAACGCGCATCTCTGACAAAGAATCGAGCAATGGATGACTTACAGTGGAGGCGAAATTGAGCGTTTTCGGCGAATTTGGGGAAAATCAAATTGATCGATCCTGCGGCCAAGCGTGAAATTGATTGAGGGCTAATGCGCTGAGAGATGAGAGTAAGCGGAGGAGCAAGGAGTTTGAAAATGGTGCACTTACGAGCTAAAGAAGAAGGTCACCCTTCTGCGGTGAAAGGGGAAAATAGAAATTGATTTGCTCTCTGTTTGCCAAAAGAAAAATCGACAGAGGTTAATGCTCTATGAGATGCCAAATGGCGAGGAAGCAAGGGTTTTGAAAGAGAAGGCCGGAGCACCACTTTCACGAAGGACCGAAGCTTCAACAATGGCGGCCAAGAGCAAATTTTGAAATGGAGCTCACCCGGTGTACTAGAAGCAATCTTTGGAGCTCGAGGGTGTTTAAAGGAGGATAAGGAAGCCCCTTGGAGGAGTTTTATAGGCGAGCGCAAGGAAGAAGCAGCGGGAAGAAAAATGGCGATGCCTTTGTGTTGAGGTCGGTGAGGCGATGGGAGCAAGTGCACTCGAGGAGGACAAAGACTTGAGGCGGTGATACGGTGCTCATTAATCTTTGAGTCGTTGGCCAAAGCGAGGTGACCCGGCGTTGCCACGCTCTGCACTTTCACCGCCCTTTGTTGACCGGTGGCGAGCGCGCGATCGGAGGTAGACGACGAGCGGCGGCCGTCGGATCGAAATCGAGCAGTTCAAATCGAGCGGGGTGATAATAGCGATTGACGCTAGCAATCTGGACCGTTGATTTGGATCCTCACGGTTCACGTTGCGCGAGCGTTCGGACGGTCCGAGCGTTCCGCGATCGTGGCCGTTGATTTAGAATCAGCGGTTCAAATGGATCGGCGCTCGGATGGTCGACGTTCCGCGCGATCGTGGGCGTTCGATGCCGATCCAACGACTTCGCAAATCCCGCGCCCAAGCTGCGTCGCGCGGTGTGGTTAGTTGGTGAACCAAATCAAATGGCTCGAGCCGAGTCGATCCGAACAGAGCAGTGAAAACCGGTTAGGGTTTGAATTTGAATAAGCGATCCTTGAGAATTATTTGGGGTAGCAAACAAACTCCAAAAATTATGATATTTTAAGCTGGAGCTTCTTGTGAAGAAGGAACCTTATATAAAATTTTTAGAGACTTTTATGCATTGCATTTTCTCTAAAAATTCAGAAAACTATTTTAGGAGTTTGACTAATGTTTGACTTGTCTCAAAATTATCAAATAATTTCTGAAAATTATGAAATAATTCGAGGTGTTAAACATCACTCCTAGGTCCAATGAAAATTATTTCCAAAGGTTGGGCACAAGATTTTCATGAAGGAGATTTGTGTTGGTGTCCAAATGGCAATTTGATTTTGATTTCACATAATTCCTTTACAAAAATTATGGAACTGATTACAAAAATCAAAATTAGAGAAAAAGTTTTAATTTCTCCTCATTTTTATTACATTTGAAATACAAACCAATTTTGGGATGTTACAGGACAACACAATTCAGTTGAATTACGAACAATTATTGGAACACATACATGTACGTATGGAATGAATACATGAATGGATGAAATGTAAGAATGCATTGAAGGTATGGACTTATCATTGCATATACCGGTATAGCGAGTGATACACCGTCGGTGTTCACTTAAGCCGTACTTCACAAATTACGGGGACCCAATCACCGTATGAAGAGCGTTTCATCAGGTGTCCAAGTTGCCACATTGGAATGGTGGTCAACACTACCCACATTGGAATGGTGGGTTTTCAAATGCCCATCTTTGGAATTGATGGGTCTTTCAAATGCCCATCTTGGAATTGATGGGACTTACCAAAAGAATCCACTTCAGTGGTCATAATGAATTTTATAAATGAATATGATGATTTCTCATGGTATGAATGAATAACACACATTAGTGGAAAAGACACATGGCATTCAACAACATGTGTAAACAAGTATAAGTATGTATTCACACTCAACATAATGTACCAGTAAGGCCACACTAGTCACTTGCAGTATATCAACACCATGAACAAAGCACAAGAACATTCATGTAAATAACATATCATCATGCATTCCTTTGAATTCAACACCAGTTAACATATAGTACTTTCCTTTCGCGTTGTGACTCGTTAGTAGGCAACGGAGGTGTTCCCACACATGATGCCTCGCCTACACAAGCATGTTCCCAAAATAAGAACAACGATATAACACTGCTACCGGTGTTCTACAATAACCCCGACTATCAATATACGCATAGACCCAAAATGAAAATAAACTATTCAGCCAGATTTCAGCCCTTCCGAGCAGCGGTACGATAAAATTCACCATTAATTTTCTGTAACTCTAAAAGACCTGAAACTAGTGCTCACTGAATCTTAACAGATCAAGCTACAAAACATTAGTTGGCGGAATCTCCTGATTCGGCCAAAACATAGGGCTAATTATCAGCTAAACACAACCCATCTACGTCTGCCCAGAATACAGATCAGAGATAAAGAAAACGGCGTAACATTCAACCTATTGGTCCAATGAGAATGATTCTTATCAGCTTGGAAAGATAATTTTAAGGGCTAAAATAACTTAGTTGGGTGAAGGTTCTGATTCGGCCCCTAATCTGAACAAAACCGAGGGACAAACCTACTGACCTCAGTTTTCAGACAGACCGGACAGATCGTAATCAAAAATTCATATCTCCCAAACTACAGATCAGATTTTCCTGATCTCGGTTGAAAACGAAAGCTAACATTCCCAGGAATAAAACTCTAGAAGGGCAAAACCCCAGATTCGGCCTCTACAGTAGTCTAAACAATAGATGAAAACACTAATATTTATCTGCCCAGAATTCAGAACAGTGGTAAAGAAAATATCATAACTTTCATTATACAGATCCAATGGAGATGATCTTTATCAGATTTGAAAGATAATTTAAAGGGCTACAATAACTTATTTGGGTGGAGGTTCTGGAAATGGTTCTAACTAAATCAAAACCTCGGATCAAGCCGACAGATCCTTCTCGTCAGACAGACAGAATAGCGCGCACTAAAAAAATCATATCTCCTAAACCGTAAGGTGGAATCACGTGATCTCGGTGGATATGGAAAGCTAAGAACAATACCTACAACTTTCTAAGATATGGACAGGACAGAAAACGAACGGATCTTACCCAAAATCGACGTACAAGGCGGTGCACAGCAAGAGGGAAGGGGGGCGGCGGCTCCAAGGGGAGGGAGAGAAATGTGGAGTTTAGGGTTTGGGGGGTGGGAACCCACCCCCTCTTATGGCCGGCCACCACATGGGCCCCTCCTGGGCCGTGGCGAGCCAGGTTGTCGAGTTTATGGAAAACCCTTCTATTTTGAGAATTTCTACTCCTTTAATTGTCTTTTCTTTCCCCGGCTTCCATTCAAATTACTCGATTCGATTCTTTACTCTTTTCATTTCCGGGGTATTACAGGGAGGGTGGGGAGAGCCGGCGGCTGCTAGGTGGAGGAAAGGGAGAAAAGGGGGAAAGGGGTGGGGCACTAGGGTTTTGGGGGGGGTGGGCATCCCCCCTCTTGGCCGACCACGAGGAGGCCTCTCTGGGCGCGGCCCGAGCCCAGTTAACAAAAATATCAGATGACCCCCTGTCGTTTCATGTTTTACTATTCCTCTTATTCCCTTTTCTCCTCTCGGCTAAATCTGTGATTTACCGATTCGATTTCCAAGGTATTACATGTTTTGCCATGATTGAATATAGCTTCTACTCTTTATATGGCTTGGTATAATACTTGTACTGTCTACATGGATAATAGTAATGGCTCCTTTTTACTAAAGTTTAAAAATAAAGTCATTCCTTCATACTCGTTCTTTTCCCATACATCTTGATGAAGTCATTGTCAAAGGGGGAGAAAGATTGTGAACAAAAATGCTGTTTTGGAGCTTTTGGTTTCATATATAAGGTTTCATATAAAAGAACTCTCATAAAAAAATTTAAAAAAAATGAACCTTTTGAAAATTTGTGATCATAGTGAGTTGAGTCTCTTGGTTTTATTGCCTTTTCTGATTATATTTGCTATTGAAGAAGACTCACAATGATCAAAGGTCAAATAGAACTTTTTGTCTTTCATTTGGACCTCAGTGAGATTTTTGGCAACTTTCTGGAAATTCAATCCTTTTGTGCCTTCATTGCCTTATGTCACTTGCTTATACTATTCTGAAGCCAGCTTGGTCGGTTCCTAGGCTTTTTCTTGTTTATGGACCAAGTTGTGCCTTTATGCGAAAACGGCGTATTTTTACCTTTCAATCCAAAAAACCACATTTTCTGGGTTATTGCCAATGTGTTCATCAAGGGGGAGATTGTGGATATCGTGAGGATATGTGCACGATCTTCGAATGATGAGTCAATTGGCAATGGCATTGTTGGTTTGCAAAATCTCGCGTTTCGGTTTTGCTTCAAAATTTGTCGGACCACGGTGATCGGCCGGTGACTCGGTGTCGGACCGCCTTGAGGAAGATCCGGCCGGCCGTGGTGGCCGGTCCGACCGATATGTTTAAAAGTGGATTTTGAAGCTGAGCCAAAAATAGATTGTGTAGGCAAGTGAGGGGAGTCACCTGGATGTGGTCACATCATTTTTGGAGCTCCCAGTCAAAAGTTCTATTCAGTTGAAAATTCCAGAAGGTTTCGTATTTTCGAGCTGAAAATTTGGCTAAGTCTTTTCGGGCGGTCCAACCGCCGTTGTGGAATCGGCCGGACCGGCCTAAAATCGGTCGGACCGGCCGTGTGGGGCGGTCAGACCGCCGATCACTTGAAGGTGAGCCTTCTTTGCATTGATGTGTTTTAATTGTGGTTATTGTATGGATGTCAATACTTTATTGTTGCATATTGCATTGTGGAACTAACGTGGGTGATATGGATCCACCTAGTTGATTAGATGAATCCTGATTGTTGGCCCAATCTTTCACGGTACACTCGAAGATCAGTAGCAATCTCACAAACCAATTCGGTGAATTGAATTGTAAGAAAAACAATATACTCACAAACCAATCTAATAGACTGAATTGCAAGTAGTAGCGTTAGGTGAATAGTACTCCGAAACAAGAGATAGATATCTTGATCTTGCTCTCAATCTTTCTCCCTCAATCTCTCCAACTCATATCACGACTCAAGAACACACGATATGCACCAAAACGGCTTTTCTGATTTTTATTTTCTAAATCATAACTTGTCCTCCCATATGGTGCGGCCATGGGGGGTTTATATAGCCTCCCACGCAAACACAAAAGTCGGATGAGCGATGGCAAGAGTGCTCTGATGATTACATGCAGTTACTATTCACATGAGCGATGTCAGAGTGATTCTTGTTCACGTGAACAGTAAACCGAACCAAAAAAACTTTCTTTAATTAGAATTTAAACTATTATAGTTTTGGAATAAAATATTAATCACCAATTGGTACATCGAATTGGATCCAAATGAACCGACCCACATGCCATGTTCTGGCGTCCTCTCCATGCATGGCCAAATCTCCCTCTTGGTTTCGCTTGTGTTGTGGGCTTTCCTTCTCTTAGCTTCTTGCACGAACTTGTTCCATGCACTTGATCCTTCTTCTGATGCCAATGCAACCCTTGCTGCCATACCACCACATGTGTTTCTTGTTGCATGCACGCGCTAGGGTTTTATCCCGAGAGATCGTCCCCTCTCATTGACCAGTATCCCCATCCACCCTATCGGCCTTCACAACATTTTGTTTTACCTTTTGCAATGCTTTGGTTGTAGATATGGCCGTATCAGTGGTCAAGTTGTGAAGAACTTGTTCGGAAACGATTTGTTTGTCTATTCTTTGTGCGGTGGCTTGCGAGTCAACGGCGTCAGCGGTGAGGTGGATCGGGACTACGCTTGGAGGCGAGGTCGAGCGATCATGGATGCGGGTGGTCGTGTGACTCAAGCATGGTGCGAGAATGGGCAAGATGGATCGAGCGGGTAGTTGGTGCATTTGGTTGGATCAAGCGGTGCGGAAGTCGGTGCAAGTCTCTAGGAGTTTAGATGGGATTGGACGGGAGAGTCTTGCCGACATGGCGAGCATTGATCAACCTACACGTGGTGAAGCAGGCGATTGCTTCAATAGTTATGTGTGTGTGGGTCCTATGTGTAAGTGGGTCCCAAAAGTGAAACCCTAGGCCTCTCCTATAAATAGAAAGGGGGGAGATGTAAAACCCCCAAGCACTGATTTGGCCCTCTTCATCTTTTTCTAGGGTTTGGAGGAGAGGAGAGGAGAAGCTAGGGTTTGGAGAGATTGTGTGTGTGCTCCTTGTGTGAGCTCTTGTCCTCCTTGTTGGAGTGGCTTTGTAAGCATCTTGTGAGATCAATCAATCTTGTGATGCTTGCTTGAGAGATCATTTGTCTCCCTTTGTGTTCTTCTCTCTTTTGGATGATTTTGGTGCTTCCTTGATTCAAGGGTTTATGCTTGGTCTCTTGACCTATTTTGTCTTGCTTTGATGTGTGGGAATACTCCTAGAATCATCTAGATCATCAACCCCCACAAGCAAGTCTTGAAATAAAGATTTTCGTATTTCTAGGGTTTGTGCACTTCTTTGGTAAAACCTTGAGAGATCGATTCTACGAAGTGGATCTAAAGGATCGTAGCTAGAAATAGGTCTCTAATATCCTTAGGGAGGTGTGCTCGAAATTTGGTCAAGTTTCATTGGTTGAATCAAAAGTTGGATCAAATTTCATTTTGATTTTGGGCATTGTTTTTCAGTACTGGACTAAATCGGTCTGACCGGTTTTGTAACGGCGGTGTAATACCCCGGCCTGCTCGTAGTGTGGCTGTAATACCCGGGAAAAAATAATATTAATATTAATATAAAAGCGTCTTAAGGGTCGGAGAGTAACTAGTTAAATAGTATCCATAAATAATTAATTAAGAACGTCTTTAGGGCTTGTGCGTAATTAACTAAAAAGAATTTGGGAAAATAGAATATTTTCGGAATTTTTGGAGCTATATAAATGAATTTCGGATTTTTTTCTTAAAACCCTAGCTCTTCTTTTCTCTTTCCCAAGCCAGCCGCCATCCAACTCGGCGTTGCCGTCGCCAACCAATTCTTGTGCTCCTGCGCTGGATCCTGCGTTTTCTTGGCGATTGCTCTGGAAAACCGGTAGCGGATCTTGCTTTCTTCTTGCCGAGCGTAGCTTTCTTTGAAATTTCTTTGTTTTCTTAGCGTCTTCTTGTGAGCATTGGAAGCGAAGACACCTGCTGCGTGGTTGCTTGCCCCCCGGTAAACCTCTGCGTCTTTGTTCTTTGTCCGCCGAGCGCCAACGCCCGAGCCGAGCGTTTGTTCTTCGCGCGTGTCTGCTACGGCGGCTGCTCTGATTGATTTTTTTTCGGCGAAGCTGCTGCGTGGTGTGCCAGCGTCGCGATCTTGCGTGTGCGGGCGCCTGCCGTGGAAGCCAGCGTCCATTTCTTTGCCGCCGTGAGCATCAGCGGATGCTGCCGTAGCGTGCGTGAATTTGTTTGCTCGGCTAGCACAAGAAATCAACCGAACTGTGTTGACCCGATTTCCAGCTCCTGGTCATGTGAGTGTGCGCCCATACTTTTTTAGCTACCTCGTTTGTTGATGCTGTATGCATGTAGCGGATAGCACTAGGACATGAATTAGTGTATCTTTGTTTTGAATGTGTGCATGAAGGCTTAGAGAGTAAGAAAAAAATAGAAGAAAAGGAAGCTAAGATCTGGATTTTCGTCGTGTGGGTAACGATGAAGTTTTCCTCTATGTGGTTTATTTTATTTATAGTTTTAGAATCGAGATTAGAATAAAGAATTGACATGTTTCTAGTAGGGGAAAAATCGATTAATGAGTCTGTTAGCCGTTGTTTTGTTGTACGATTTATTCGGATATCTTAATGGCGAATTTTGGAAATCTCATCTACTAGTTAATTGTAGATAATTTCGATATCTTTCTATAGCATATTTTAGCATGTCGTTCGGACAAGTATAATTAGAGTTATGTCTTTCGAAAGGCCGCTGTTTTTAGGGTTATCGTCTTTCGGCGCTGTTTTGGTAGATCGGTTATTAAAAATAGTAAATGGCTTAATTAGAGTTTTTGATCTACATGAAAGTTGTAGCTAATTATCCAATGGTTCTGTAGAATCTAAGAACGCGCATTTTGGTTGAGTAAAACAAAAGTTATGAAATTTGGAAGATTGCTGTTCCGAAGCGGACAGATCGGTTTTCTGGGCTTAATACGAAGGGTTAGATGATTTAATTAGAAGTCTTCGTAATCTAAGAAAAAGTGGAGAATTTTATAAAGAATCCAGAATGGGGTGGTTTGTGGTGATCGGACTTTGGAGTCAAAAGTTACGTTTGTTTTAGTACTAGGACAGCAATGGGTAGTTTTTCAGTACCGGCGTAACGTGGTATATTTGAGGACATGTAGGAGCGATGTATATTGATTGTTATTCTTATGATGCTGTAGCTTGTATTGAGATGTGTGTATTTAATATAGGAGAGGCGTCGTGCTTGTGGCCGTCTTCTAATCAAATCGTGCGTCGCAACTAGTAAAGGCAAGTGCATGGTAGACAGCGATCAATGATCGATCACTGTTTCCTTTATCTTCTATTACCATTATTGTTGTGCTTTTATTTTGTTTAACTGCAAGCAATGGAATGGTATGGATTTATATTGTTAATGGACATGATGAAAAGTTGGATATGATGTTTATGATGGAGTTTGCATGTTTGCATTCATAAGCATCTTTGCATAAGAGAAGGTGATCATGATTGATCACAACTCCACGGAGTGGAGGAGGTCCCGATCCTTGAGGAGGAGCGGGCTTGAGAGTGAATGTTGTCGCGAGCATTCACTCACGCTATACCGATATCTGTGAAAAGAAGTGCATGTGGACATATAGATTAGAGTTGCATTGATATTTGAGATTGATGAATAAGAATGTGAATGGAAGTGCATGTGATGATAATGAAGTTATTGAATCTTTGTTGATTTATTATTGTTCGTTGTATATGATGTGTTTCTTTGAGTCGTGGACTCACCCTTGCTCTCTTGTTGTTTTTAGGTGATCTTGAGGATACCGTAATTGAGGCGAGTAGAGCACATGGACATCACATGATCATTCGCCATGATAATCTTTTCATTCAATATTGGTTTACACTTGGACATGTTAGATATTGAATAATGTTTAGGATATCATTTGGACTAGACTAGTTGCTTTATTAATTTGGATTCATTGGTTGATGCTGCTTTGGATTATTTGCCTGGTTATTATTTCCCAGTGCTTATTTATTGTCGCTTGATCTATAATTATACATGTTAGTTTATGATCCATTGTTATGATTATCATTGTTTTCTTGCTATAATTTTATAGTGTGTCGATAATTATTAGTTTAAAGTGTAGTGTGGTGGCATTCTAGGCTCGGTGTTGAAATTTGGGTGTTACTGATTGGTATCGAGGCGGGCTTTAGGTCCGTGGTGAATAGATTAACAACTTAGGCAAACTAAAATTGTTAAAATTTGTTTTAGTTTAGTAAATCAACTAAAATTTGCTAATGGTTAACTAACCTAAAAATTTGACACACTAGTGCACAGTAGGTTAGAGAGAGGTACGAATATAGTTTTACGCTTCCGTTCTGTTGTTTATTGATGGATGAGTTTATTTCGAGCTTTGAGCTCATTGTGTATTGTTGATTGTGGTTGATAGCTATGTCGAGGGATAGATGACGTGGTCGTGGTGGCCACGGTCGTGGAAGTCGGGGCATGGGCGTGGTTCTGTGGGGCCCCCTCCTGAGGCAGTTGAGATCGTGGTTGTGGCCCTGGGTTTTACCAGGTTACACCACCATTCGTGGTATGGGAATAGAGAGGTAGCTACTTTGATTACAGTAGTTATAGGTATTGTGTGTGAGTTTCTTTATAAAAGTTGTTCTCTTCCTTGAGCTTGAATTTTGGGCAATTCTGGTTATAGTTGCGGTTGATGAATTTTCCTTGAGATAGTGTTTACAATACAGCGGGTGATATTTCATTGGTCTCCTTTGGTTCCATAAAGCCATTACTTGTTCTCATGACTGTTGATCTATTGTTGCTTGGTGTGAACATCGGTTAACAGCAAGGTTGATCTTTTCGTGGGAGTTCCGCCCTTCCTATTGGAAAATATGACTTATTTATTCACTTGGTATTCTGGATACTGAAAGTTTTCTATGGCAAGTTCTTTAACAAGTGAAAACTTTGGCTTTATGTATTTCTTTTGGATTATTTAGTCTTTGAAGTTTAATGCCTATTCTTTTACGAAAAGAGTTAAAATCCTTTTGTGTTGACTTGTTATGTTTAAGCTAGAGGTGGTAAACATAGAAGTTCATTGATAAGGTATGAGTATCAGGTCGGATCTGTAGCGTGATGCATGATTGGTCTTAACCCAAATCCTTAGAATTGAACTTGATTAATTTGATATTGTCATAGAGTAATTACGAGTTGAGTAGTGACTAAGAGTATGTCCATACCTAATTGGAGTCATAAGAGTTATTAAGAAGTATGGAACGTTGATGAATTGGCTTGGACATTAAAATTGATTAGTTTGTTGAATTTATTGGATTTGGTACCAATGGATTAATCTAATTGTGTGTAAAGGGAAACTTGAGGAGATGCTAGGTTATTGCCTTAATAGATATTATTTGTGGTGTTATCTTTACTGTAGACACTTGGTGATCATATTTGGTTGATAGCTTTACATATACCTTAGTATGATTAATTATTGGAATTGTGTACAAAAGGTTGAAGGGATTGAATACCAGTGGATCTAGAATTTCTGAGGAGGAGTTCGGATAGTTTTTCTTTATAGAATGACACGATGAATCTGATTATAGTGTTGTTGAGACTTTTGATCGAGAGAAGATTTTGACTTTTGAAGTTTTATGGTGATTTTGTTGAAAACTAAATGTGAGGAGGAACAACTGAATATGTGTTGGTAAATATTCAAGTGATTCGCAAATGAAAATAGGTAGCAGCTAGACATCATAAGAAAGCTAGTTGATAACAACAATGGTTGGAGTGCAATTGCTGATTGTTAAAGTTTGGTGTTGAGGATCACTAAGAGTTGAGCTGGTGTGATTTAATAGGTGGCTTATACCTAGACAATTGTGGAATAGTCAGACAATAGCATATTCGTGATGAAAGGGTTTTGATAAAACATTTTAATTTGTGTAGTGGATTCCTTCTAATATAAAGTAGTTGTTGTAGTGAGGTTGTATGGTTTTGGAATAATCTCATTTTGAAGATGTGATGGTAAAGTAGTACGGAACAATTTGGTGAACTTTTCGGGGCTTATTAATGGAAGAGTTGACGATATTGAATCGTGTTAAGAGTGTATTATTCTTAATGTTAGTAAGATTGTGCGTAAGGGTTTGTGGCCGTGTGGTGATGATTCTTTTAGAAAGAATGTAATTTGATCGCTTTTCGTAATATCGTTTAAATGAAAGGTTTGGAGTTTTGAATTCATGAACTTTTGGAGTTCACGATTTATTTGGTAGATGAAATTGGTTTGAGCAAGTGACGAGTCGGAAAGCTTTATTGGTTCTTAAGTGATTAATGTGATCTGGTCTTTAAAAAAAAAAAAAAAAAAAAAAAAACTTTTTGTTTGTCGCTTCTTTTGAGAAAAGAATAGTCGATTTGTTTTACAAAACCTTAAAGAGTGTATATTGGGAACTGGTTAATAGTGGTCAAGTATATGATGTTGTGAGACCCTGGGTTGCAAGTTAATTGAGGAACATTAGAGGATGAATTCATTTCATGATATAAATCTCATAGAGAATTGGATCTAAAAGGAATTATGGTCGTTGGGACAAAACTGATTATATTGTTACAATTAGTAGAACCTATAGTGAATAGTGATCCAAGAATATTTGTTCATGATGGTGGAGTATTGGAATTATCGAATAGTTGGGTTATTGTGATGGTATACTTTGCAAGGTTATGTAGGTGAAATTGAATGGTGTGGTTTATTGAGGGTCCAAGATTAGTGAAGTAAATCGTTTTGGGCAGTCAAGTGATTAGTGATGATGGTTGATATTAATGATTGAGGATATTGCTTGGATTGTGGGAATTCTAGGCAATGAATATGGATTTCTATCAAGTATACCAGAAGTCACTTTAGGAGTCCTGGCTGTTGAAATTGAGCATGTGTTTTATGCTAGAACCTTGGTTGCCCAATGATCATGTGTAGAGGTAGTAGAACAAAAGTGGATTCCAAATAGTATGATGATCATTGATAGAATCCCTTGGTTTTAAATCAGTGTGTGTGGGTAGAGAATTTCAAGTTGATCATCCTTAAAAGATTGAGGTGATGTGATTGTGGGTGTAGATTTTATTTGAGGTGTTGGGAATCATTTGTCAAAATAGTTTCTTTGGTAGAGGAGGGGACTATAGTATCTTTTTATGGGTTAGTAGAGTCTCTCTAAATGGGCGCGGTTGTTGCTCTCAGGTTGAGCATCGCTTTGAGATTACCAGTTAAGAGGAATGAGTTAGTGTGATGATTTGAAATCCTATGAATTGAGAGAGTTTTATCCTAAAAGAAAAATTGAAAAAAAAATTTGATTCCTCGGGTAGTGAAATGCCCTCTTGATTCTTGTTTGAGCCGTGTGTTTATGACAGAGGTCATTTACAATTTGAGTTGGCTTTACGTTGGCATGTGATTCTTTCTAATTTAGGGAAAGAAAAAGTGATTGATTTTGGCATTCGAATGTTTTCTCTTTTGGCTTACGTGGTGTTTATTTGCAAACAGCCTATTTGGAAAATGGAAAGGTTTTTGTGATGAATCTTTGACTTTGGATTCGACTATTCTGATGGCTTACGTTGGTAACGCGTGATTGCAATGAGAATCCTTTGTTTTCAGTTGGGTTCTATTTATAAAAGAGTTTGTTTGAAACTAGTTTGGTTGTGCGTTCCTGGTTAAAGGAGGTACTCCTTGCATATGTGAAGTGGTTGATTGGGAGACAGGACAGGAGTTCAGTGTGTTATGTACAGATTGTGTGGTTTGGTACCAAAACGAAGTTTGGCCCAAGTTACATTAGTTTGTTTCTGGAAGTTGTGGAGATTTTTGGAAAGAAGTGTATCGTTAGGACCGTCTCGTGTCCATGCGCAGGGCACACAACATTTTGTATAACCCGATGTCAAGGTAGTATTTGAGAGATCAGGATTACAAGGTTTTCTTAGAGCCGTTGACCACCAAGTAAGACCGTACCTTCGACTTCTGTCAGTTGAGTGTACCAAAAAAATGACGAGATGAGTCTTTGAGGCACAAGACGTTGGTATCGTCAAGGTCTTGTGGGCGATCATCCCGAGAGAGAGGCGACTTGGGAGTTGGAGTCTCGCATGCGAGCAATACCGGAGTTGTTCACGTCGGTGCGTGTTGTTTTGTTGTTTAATTTGTGAGGCGCTTTTCTTTGAGTAGAACGGCGAGTAGAATTCGGGGTCGAATTCCGTTAAGGGGGGTAGAATGTAATACCCGGGAAAAAATAATATTAATATTAATATAAAAGCGTCTTAAGGGTCGGAGAGTAACTAGTTAAATAGTATCCATAAATAATTAATTAAGAACGTCTTTAGGGCTTGTGCGTAATTAACTAAAAAGAATTTGGGAAAATAGAATATTTTCGGAATTTTTGGAGCTATATAAATGAATTTCGGATTTTTTTCTTAAAACCCTAGCTCTTCTTTTCTCTTTCCCAAGCCAGCCGCCATCCAACTCGGCGTTGCCGTCGCCAACCAATTCTTGTGCTCCTGCGCTGGATCCTGCGTTTTCTTGGCATCGCTTGCTCTGGAAAACCGGTAGCGGATCGCCGCTTTTATCGCGCCGAGCGTAGCTTTCTTTGGTCTTGTTTTCTTGGCGTCTTCTTGCCGAGCATTGAAGCTTGACACCTGCTGGCGCCGCTTGCCTCCCCACCAAGCCTCTGCGTCTTGTTCTTTGTCTTGCGCCGAGCGACCAACGCCCGAGCCGAAGCGTTTGTTCTTCGCGCGTGTCTCGCTATCGGCTTTGTCTTTGCGCTGATTGTTTTTTTTTTAAAAGCTGCGCGTGGTCAGTGCTTCATGGCGAGGCGCTGCGTGTGCCCGGACGCCCTGCCGTGGAAGCCAACGTCCATTTGCTGCACGCCGTGAGCATCAACGGATGCCTGCCCGCGCGTGCGTGAATTTGTTTGCTCGGCTAGCACAAGAAATCAACCGAACTGTGTTGACCCGATTTCCAGCTCCTGGTCATGTGAGTGTGCGCCCATACTTTTTTAGCTACCTCGTTTGTTGATGCTGTATGCATGTAGCGGATAGCACTAGGACATGAATTAGTGTATCTTTGTTTTGAATGTGTGCATGAAGGCTTAGAGAGTAAGAAAAAAATAGAAGAAAAGGAAGCTAAGATCTGGATTTTCGTCGTGTGGGTAACGATGAAGTTTTCCTCTATGTGGTTTATTTTATTTATAGTTTTAGAATCGAGATTAGAATAAAGAATTGACATGTTTCTAGTAGGGGAAAAATCGATTAATGAGTCTGTTAGCCGTTGTTTTGTTGTACGATTTATTCGGATATCTTAATGGCGAATTTTGGAAATCTCATCTACTAGTTAATTGTAGATAATTTCGATATCTTTCTATAGCATATTTTAGCATGTCGTTCGGACAAGTATAATTAGAGTTATGTCTTTCGAAAGGCCGCTGTTTTTAGGGTTATCGTCTTTCGGCGCTGTTTTGGTAGATCGGTTATTAAAAATAGTAAATGGCTTAATTAGAGTTTTTGATCTACATGAAAGTTGTAGCTAATTATCCAATGGTTCTGTAGAATCTAAGAACGCGCATTTTGGTTGAGTAAAACAAAAGTTATGAAATTTGGAAGATTGCTGTTCCGAAGCGGACAGATCGGTTTTCTGGGCTTAATACGAAGGGTTAGATGATTTAATTAGAAGTCTTCGTAATCTAAGAAAAAGTGGAGAATTTTATAAAGAATCCAGAATGGGGTGGTTTGTGGTGATCGGACTTTGGAGTCAAAAGTTACGTTTGTTTTAGTACTAGGACAGCAATGGGTAGTTTTTCAGTACCGGCGTAACGTGGTATATTTGAGGACATGTAGGAGCGATGTATATTGATTGTTATTCTTATGATGCTGTAGCTTGTATTGAGATGTGTGTATTTAATATAGGAGAGGCGTCGTGCTTGTGGCCGTCTTCTAATCAAATCGCGTGCGTCGCAACTAGTAAAGGCAAGTGCATGGTAGACAGCGATCAATGATCGATCACTGTTTCCTTTATCTTCTATTACCATTATTGTTGTGCTTTTATTTTGTTTAACTGCAAGCAATGGAATGGTATGGATTTATATTGTTAATGGACATGATGAAAAGTTGGATATGATGTTTATGATGGAGTTTGCATGTTTGCATTCATAAGCATCTTTGCATAAGAGAAGGTGATCATGATTGATCACAACTCCACTGAGTGGAGGAGGTCCCGATCCTTGAGGAGGAGCGGGCTTGAGAGTGAATGTTGTCATGAGCATTCACTCACGCTATACCGATATCTGTGAAAAGAAGTGCATGTGGACATATAGATTAGAGTTGCATTGATATTTGAGATTGATGAATAAGAATGTGAATGGAAGTGCATGTGATGATAATGAAGTTATTGAATGCTGTTGATTTATTATTGTTCGTTGTATATGATGTGTTTGCTGAGTCGTGGACTCACCCTTGCTCTACTGTTGTTTTTAGGTGATCTTCGAGGATACCGTAATTGAGGGCGAGTAGAGCACATGGACATCACATGATCATTCGCCATGATAATCTTTTCATTCAATATTGGTTTACACTTGGACATGTTAGATATTGAATAATGTTTAGGATATCATTTGGACTAGACTAGTTGCTTTATTAATTTGGATTCATTGGTTGATGCTGCTTTGGATTATTTGCCTGGTTATTATTTCCCAGTGCTTATTTATTGTCGCTTGATCTATAATTATACATGTTAGTTTATGATCCATTGTTATGATTATCATTGTTTTCTTGCTATAATTTTATAGTGTGTCGATAATTATTAGTTTAAAGTGTAGTGTGGTGGCATTCTAGGCTCAGTGTTGGGCTGGGGTGTTACAGTGGCCCATGTGGCCCATGAGGAGTTGTGTGGTGGGATTAGTCCCACATTGCTTGTCTCAAGTGAGTTGTACTAGTATATAATGTCTGTTGGATCCAAACGTAGCACCTCCGGGTTAACCCTTTTACACGAAGCGAGGACGAAAGTGTAAGTGGGGTGCTATGTGTGGGCGGGTCCGCCCCACGGTGGGCTGGGCATTGAGCCGATTTTGGGTCAGGGTGTTACAGATGGTATCAGAGCATCAACCTTCGCCAGACGCAGTGCGTGCGGGGACGAAGCGCGGGCATATGGCGCATGGCACATGTGGGCCCGAGTGGACACATAGCATGGCATATGTGCCAGACCTGGACGCACGGACGTGTACCGAGGGGTGGTTACAGGCATTTGTCGCAGATGCGGTATCTTTGCCGAGGCGTCGGCCCTTGAGGGGTGAATGTAATACCTACCGCTCGTAGTGTGGCCCATGTGGCCCATGAGGAGTTGTGTGGTGGGATTAGTCCCACATTGCTTGTCTCAAGTGAGTTGTACTAGTATATAATGCCTGTTGGATCCAAACGTAGCACCTCCGGGTTAACCCTTTTACACGAAGCGAGGACGAAAGTGTAAGTGGGGTGCTATGTGTGGGCGGGTCCGCCCCACGGTGGGCTGGGCATTGAGCCGATTTTGGGTCAGGGTGTTACAGGCGGTCCGACCGCCCGCTTTTCAGACCGCTCGGTAGTGGCAGGTCGAACCGATTTCCAACGGTCCGACCGCCAGCTAGTAGCCGGTCCGACCGCTCGTTAACCGTCGGTCCGACCACCAGTCTACAGCCGGTCTGACCGCTAGTTCCCAGACCAGACTAGTGATATCATTTCTCCACTTTTGTGTCTTGTGGTTGACGGGGTTATCGAATTCAGCACAAGGCTTCCACTGTGCGCTTACTGATCTTCTTAGCTTTCTAGCTAAAGGAGTAAAGTTCGTGTTGAATTTGATTAAGGCGAGAAAGTTGAGAAAGCGCCTATTCACCCCCCTAGTCGCCGTTACGGTCCTACAAAAGGTCTAGCATAAAAATGTAAAGCCCAGATTCAACCTCTAAGACTCTTACAATGAACTTCTGGTATACTTGATAGGAAATTCTTTGATCGGATAACTAAAATTCCTGGAATCCAAACAATATCCTCAATCATTAATATCAACATTCCTCACTAATCAAGTAACTGCCTAATGTGATTAGCTTCACCAAACTTGAACCCACTAAACCACACTATTCCATTTCACCCACACGACCGCAACATACACATTAGCAAGACTCTAACTAATTGACCAAGTTCCAAACTTTTGAATATTTCAATATTCCACCGACATGAACCAGGATTCTTGAATTACAATTCACTATTGGTTTTACTAGTTGTAACAACATAATCAGTTTTACCTCAACGACCATCATTCCTTTTGGATCCAATTCTCTACAAGATTTATATCACAAAATCAATTCTTCCTCCAATGCTCTTGAAATAACTTACAACATCAGGTCTCACATCAACATATACTTGACCACTACTAACCGGATGCCACTGTATACCCCATAAGGTTTTGTAAAACAAATTGATGAAGTGGCAAATAAAATATATTTTTTTCAGCACCCGGAAAAAATGTTTTCTTTTCGCAATAAACATAAGACCGGGAGAAATAGACAAATAACAAGGATCTCGGAAAAGCAAAAGCGGAGACCACAATTGAGGGCACAAGTCCCACAAAAAGAGAATATGAAATCTCAAATAAAACAAAGCACCACTTTTGAAAATCGAGAAACTCCTATGGGGCAAAAATAGAAAGTTTAGGCACACTTCAAGTAAACTGCGAGTTACAAAACTTGACTTCGATCTCGAATACTTCTACTTCACTCTTTCTTTAACAAAGAAAGTAATTCTTTTTTATTATAACGTCACGTTGCCCACTCAAACAAGAAAAGTTGTAAGACCAAATCACATGAATCTCTTCAGAACCAATAAAGCTTTCCAACAAGCCACTTGCTCAATCCAATCCCAGCTACTACATAAACCATGAACTACAAAAGATCACTGATGCAAAACTTGAAAATTTTCATTTGAGCGATACCACGAGTGACGATCAAATTGGCTTCTTTCTATAAGAATCGACAACACACTACCAATCTATTGCTCATAATCTTACTAACATCCAGAATAATACACTGTTAATGAAAATTCATCATAGTCTACCCTACCATTGTACAGCTCTCTAAAAACTCGCCAAATTGTTTCATACTACTTTATCATCTCGTCCTCAAATCGAGAGTCCACCAAAAGCTTACAAACTACTACAACAACAACTTTATTTTAGCAGAGATCTACTACACAAATCAAAATGTTATACCAAAACCCTTTCATTATGGACATGCTATCGTCTGACAATTCCACTATCATGAAAGCATAAGCCACCAATTAAATCCCACAGTTCAACTCTTATAGATGCTCAACACCAAACGTCAACACACAATTGTTGCACTCCAACCACTGTTGCTATCAACTGGCTTCATCAAGAAATCTAGATGCTACCTACTTTCCTTTTCAAATCACATGAACAATCACAAATACATGTTCAACTGTCCATCCTCATATTCATATTTGATTGCAAAATCCCGACAAAACTTCCAAAATCATAGCCTTCCATCGATCAAAAAGTCTCAACAACTCTGCAACCAAATTCGTCCAATTATTCTAGTTAAAATAACTATCTAGAAACTCATTCCATATTATAAAATCATCTAGTATCTACAGATAAGATAACTCCAAGATTAATATCCACTATGGTAATAATCTAGCATCTCCCCAACTTTTCCTTCCCACACAAGAAGATTAATCCATCTTTGAGACCAACTAATCCAACAAGTTTAGCAAAACTAAATAATTTTAATGATCATACCAGTCATCAATGTTCTACAATTCTTAATAACTCCTTTTAATCCAATTAGGTATAGCCATACTATTAATCATAGTTCATCAAGAACTACCACATGACACCATCAAGTTAATCAACTTTCCTTCCAAGGTTCTTGGTTAAGATTGATTATACACCACACTACAGACCCAACTTGATAACATATACCATATCCATTAATTTATTTAATTACAACCTTTAACTTAACCACAACAAGACATCGCTAAAGGGTTTTAATATTTTCTTTTATAACAGGGAAGCATTCAACTACAATACTCAAAATACCCAAAAGAAATACATTGGGTCAAAGTTTCCACATGTTAAAGGACTTGAAAAAGAAAACTTTCATTATCCAAAA
Organism: Hsuehochloa calcarea; assembly: GCA_036346395.1. Taxonomy (NCBI): domain Eukaryota; kingdom Viridiplantae; phylum Streptophyta; class Magnoliopsida; order Poales; family Poaceae; genus Hsuehochloa; species Hsuehochloa calcarea. Next base: position 33,015,423 of record CM070610.1, read on the forward strand.
TACCGAGCTAACAAATGAGTCATTTTTTTCCCAACAAGAAAGGAAGATCTCTCGTGAAAAGATCAACCTTGCAAATTAACGACGTTCACAAGAAACAACAACAGATCAATAGTCAGGAGAACAAATAATAACTTAATAGAACCAACAAAGACCAATGAAAATACATCAACTGCATTGTAAATACTAACCCAAGAAAATTCATCAACCACAACTATAACAGGAATAATCAAATTCAAACTCAAGGAAGAAAACAACTTTTCTAAAGAAACAAATCCTCAACACCTGTAACTAAGTTACCCGATGTAAACACTTCACCACTATCATACAACAAACGGTATATAACTTGGCCATGCCTATGGCCACAACCACAATCTCTACCTCTCGACTATCATGACCCATAGCAATCGCATAATCAAATCATAAGTAGTCAGAACCAATTCATAACATAAATCATCAATACAACATAACGGAAGCGTAAATGCGATACTCATCCCATTCCCATCCTACTGTGCACGAGTGTGTCAAAATTTTAAGTTAATTAACCATTATCAAATTTTGGTTTATTTTACAAGTCCTAAAACAAGTTTTAGCAATTTTAGGTTAACTAAGTTATTAATCTATTCACCACGGACCTGAAGCCCGCTCTGATTCCAACTGTAACACCCCAACCCAACATTGATCTTAGAATGCCACTAAACTACTATAACCATCTAATTTACATCAACTTACTATAAAATTTCAGCAAGCATAACAACATTAAAACCCATCCACGGGTCGCATTAACACAAGCATAACACTATGACAATCATAGATAAATTAGACCTAGGAGCATAGCAAAATAATAAACCAAGATTAACATAAACCAAGCATCTATGGTTATTCAATACCATCATGTCCTAGATATAAATATTTATGTTATTCTAAAAGTTTCTCATGTCCAATGAATCAAATAATTGGGTGAAGTGCATGATTCCAAGTGCGCTAGCCCTTCCCGAGTAAAACGTCATCACTGGTCACCTAAAAACAACAATAGAGCAAGAATGAGTCCAAGACTCAGCAAATACATAATAAAGCCATAGACAATAGTTTATTAACCATAATCAAAGTTATCATCATCATCCATTTAGTTAATGCCATTGTCATTCTCAAACAAACAAGCCATATTCCATATAGGTAAAGTTGCACAATTTAACAATTTACTTAGATATGCGAATGCACCAACATGCTCATGCTCATATGCATCTCATCAGCTGATACCGGTCTAGCGGAGTGTTCACCCGTCGATGACACACTCTATCCTTCACTCCCGTGAAGTCCCCACCAAAGTAGGATTTTATCTAGAGCTCTCCGGACTAGTCATGTATCTTTCTCACCGACCTCAACGGAATAGTTACATGACTTTCTCACCGACCTGGCTCATGCAACCCCTGTCACGATGAATGTAAATGGTGCGACATCTTTATTTATTCATCAACATAGTCCATCTCATTAACTCAATATCTCCTCCACAGTATCTTAATATCATAATCTCATTCACTCAAGGTCATCAATATCATGTATAAGAATAAGCTGAATGAAAGCATAATAAATAGCATGGTAAGTAACAACAATGATCATGGTGAACAACCCATTGTTTACCACTCTACCATGTACTTGCCTTCCGCGCTGTGACGAGTTAGGAGGCAACGACGGAATTTCTCCACTCCCTGCCCCACCGCCTACACAAATATTTATTCGAAATAAGAATAACAAGACATGACGTGGCTACAAGCGTTTTACCATAACCCTCTATCTAATCAACATAACCAAAAACTCAAAATGACGAATTAACTAATCACCAATATCGCCCTTCCGATCAAGAGTACGAGAAAAATCGTAATTAAATATCGTAACTCAATGACTTTAAACCAGTGCTTAAATACTCTTAACGTAATGTGCTACGAAACTCTAGTTTGTGGGGTTCTTTGATTCACCAAACCAGTGGTCTAAACAACCGTTGAAAACAATCGATGCAGACGGTGTCCGTAATACAAAGACAGTAGTAAAGAACATCGCATAACTTTCACTCTACAGATCCAATTGAGATGATCTTTATCAATTTGGAAAGATTATTAAATAGTCTACAATAACCTAGTTGGTAAAGACTCCTGATTCAGCCTTCTATTAACCCTAATGTACAGTTGAAGTACTCTGTCCTTTCAATCTGACAGTCAGAACAGAGCGACGGTTAAAATTATATAACTTTTGATTCCGAACTCTAAAAATCATGTTCTTTATCAACTTGGAAATATTACTGAATTCTCTACAATATTCATTTTGGGTGGACTTTCTGATTCGGCCTCTAAACAATTCATAATGGCCAGACAAGAAAACTAATAAATCCCGTCAGCTCTCCTTACCAGTCGCACAAAAACGAACATATCTCCTAAACCGTAACTACAAATCAGATGATCTCAGTGCCAAAAGAAAGCTAAGATCAAGGGCTACAACTTGATTGTAATGGGCAAAAACTTAACAAAACTCACTAGAATAACAAATTAAATACTACGGCTGATTTTTTTTGTATAGCTTTTTCGTGTATGGAAAAAAAGATATGATACGCGGGATGCCCGATCTTCTCGGTGAGGAACCGTGGATAACTGATGCGAAGTAGACGATGTCGCTAGCGGAACACTCGCGCCAATGCACGAACCCTCAACTCTTTGGAATACGCCCAAAACACACCGGATAGTTGATCGTCGCGAGACCACGAACGACGATCGCCAAGTCCCCAATTCCCAATGGAACGACGGCTTGACCTTGAATTGCAGAACGAACCAATGGATCGCCTAGTCCTCTCTCAAAGTAATGCGGCTGATTAAGGAGGAAAGAAGCCCGTGTGATGGTAGAGCAAAAGGGGACTTAAAGCTCAAGTTTTGGATAAGATTTTCAAGCCCAATTCAGATCTCCCACAACCCCAACCGAAATCAAATTCGGAATCAACTCAGAATCCAATTAGGATTCGGAATCCGCCTCAAATTCGGATTCGGAATCAGCAGAACAGTCCGGAGTAAAAAGGTATAACTTTCTCATACGAAGTCCGATTGGGGTGTTGTTGGGCTTGTTGGAAAGCAAACTTCAAGCCCGATCCAACGCATCCTGGATCACTCCGAAATTCCTCCGGAGTCAAAAGATATGACCGAAATAATATGACGGTTGTAAAATTAGAGTTTCCTTTTTGTTTTAGATTGAGCCGGAATTGGAGTAGGAGTTCTAATTCCGAATTAGAGTAGGAGTAGGGCATGTTGGCCAGCCATGAGGAGGAGAAGGGGTACTATATATTGAGGGTTAGACCCCCATTGTAACCTCAGACCAGTTTATGCAGAAGAATAGAAACATAGCTATTGCTTGTTCTTTCGAAACCAGAGTTCATGCGAGGACTTTGAGAGAGGACTAGGCGATCCATTGGTTCGTTCTGCAATTCAAGGTGAAGCCGTCGTTCCATTGGGAATTGGGGACTTGGCGATCGTCGTTCGTGGTCTCGCGACGATCAACTATCCGGTGTGTTTTGGGCGTATTCCGAAGAGTTGAGGGTTCGTGCATTGGTACGAGTGTTCAGCTAGCGACATCGTCTACATCGCATCAGTTATCCACGGTTACTCACCGAGAAGATCGGGCATCCCCCGTATCATATGGTATCAGATTCTAGGTTTACTCGGTGAGAGCTTTTTTACCCTTAGTTTAGATTCATTTTTACGTCCTATAGTCCATTAAACCGAAAATTGCAACACAAAAATTCCAAACCCTAGTTTCAATCTGATATTTCTTGTGAGTTTTGTTAGGTTTTAGTCCATTAGAATTTTTTTTTGTTTAGTGCTTGATGAGGACATCCCTACCATGGATATAACAGTGCCTACACACACAACTCAACCACAACCAGTACAAGGACCTCTTACCCGAGCTCGTGCTCACCAACTTAATTATCAGGTGAATTCGTTCCTAGGATTATATACTACTGAGAATAGACCGCTACCTAATGCAATTGATTTAATTGTGCTTAGGAATATGGGAAAGGACCATGGAGAGGCATGCGGAGTCGTGGAGATGTGTGGAAGGCATAATGGAAATCATCACGTCACTTTGGGTCCAAGACAAGCAAGAGTTCGAGTTGGGCTCGTTCTGGAGTCACATTCGGACTAGGGCGTCAGCACTAACTTTAAACGGGCGTAACTTCTTCATACGGACTCCGTTTGGGGCGTTTCTGGACTTCGTGGAAAGCTTATCAAGTCTACTTTCTAAAGGATCCAACCTCATCATCAAATTCTATCCGAGCCGACCGAAATTATCAAAGGAGTCCGTATCCATAACAGAGTCCGAGTCAAAGGGTGCTGCGCCACCTCTACTTTGGCCCACGGGCCTTGTAACCCTAGGGCGTGCGTCCACCTCGCTGGCCGCCACCCCTGGTCGTTTCCCCTATATAGGAGCCACCGTCTCCCTCGCTTGATCTCTGATTTCGTTGAGTTTAGGTTTAGCCATTGTGCAAACTTGCATTTCTTGCTTGTGTCGAACGACCACCGCGGGGCGACCTTCGATCCCACCTTTGTTTTCAATACACTACAATCTTATTCGCAATATCAGATTGCCTACATCTTATTCTTGCTAGTTCTTCGATTGCTCGCAGGAATTGAACTTCGTGTTCAGGTTGATCACGCTTCCAGCAAGGTCAATAACATCCCGGAGTTGGTTCAACGATTGCTAAGGCGCAAGCGTTGTCGTACGGTTGTAGTCGGATCACGAGAGTCACCTCCACCAAATCGATAGTTATCAATCTCATCGAAAGATCGGGCACCCGCCTTCATTAAGTGGTATCAGAGCTACAGTTTGTCCGTGACATTTTTCAGCTTTCTAGTAGTAGATTCGTTTGTTTTTCATACCTAGAGTCCAGAAAAAGCCAAAAAAAATTATAGGATTAGATCACCTTTCTGTCCGAGACCGTTTGTGCCATTGCATCTTTCTTTTCAGTAATTTGCATTGTTGAATTTGTGTTGCATCAACGTGTCACGTTGCTGGTCTTAGCTCAGTTCGGTGTTTAGTTCATACCTTGCCGCGACAATCATCTCGCCCTACCGCGACCTTCAGCACATCCTGCAGCACGCTGCCGCAACCACCTCAGCGCCTACCGCGGCAACCACCAAGACGCTGCTACCCTTGCTGTCGCGACCTCCCGAACACGCTATCGCTAAATCCTTTCATTGCCGTGCCAACCGAAGCACCCACTTTGGCTCTTGTCGCCGCCCCTCTTTGCTAGGAAGAGGAGGAAACCCTAGCGGTGATTTGGGTTTCGGAGAGGAGCAATCAGAATAGGAAAGTTCAATCCGTTACCTATTTCGGATTGTTAAAAAAAGGAAAGAAAAGAAGAGGTTGTTTCGTACTGCCAGAAGGAAACATGGACTTCGGCAACGAGATCAAAAAAAAAATCAAAGTTTAGAGAGAGAGAGTGAGAGATTTGGAAGAGGTTTTGGAAGAGTTTGTGACCCATATACCTTTATACCCCTACCTTCTGCAAAAAGTTTGTGACCCATATACCTCCCTAGGCCCGGAAGAGGAATTGGAAGAGGTTTGTGCCAGGCGCTCATTCGCAAAAAAAAAGAGCAAATAAAAAAAAAGAGGAGCAAAAAAAGAAGCAAAAAAAATCCTCCCTTCCAGGGCTGTTCGCACATTTTTCTTTTGCTGTTTTATTTGTATTCGTCTACTTGTTTCCATTTTTGGTTTAGCTATTCCCCAGTCTAGGCAAGGATCAGCAATTTTGACTAGTATTTTGAATATTTATTCAACTTGCATTTGCTGAATTGATTGTTGCTATTCCCTTGCTACCATAATTGAGCCTTCCAAGCTACACCATTTCTACATCGTACTGACTAAACGTCGCTTGGCAATCGCTCCATCAAATCTTCGGAGATACGTTGACACTGCTGGTTGTCGATCACCCCTGTTTGCTTGGTAAGAATTGGTAAGAATTTGATAGAAGGCTTGAGTGTGAGTGACTTTTGAACCACCACCTCCCATTAGTTGCTAGGGACATATTCTTGTGATTTGCTAACAATAGCAGGTTCTGCGGAGCTTTTGGATGAGTATACATCTCATAGTCCTCGTACGAAGGGCATCATACAACATTTCGAGCGTATCATGAATCTTCGTACAGAGGGTCTTGAGGAAGATGTTAGGTTACGAATGAGCGACTTGCTCAACTTGAGAGCGCCCAGATTGAGACAAACGCTACGCTCGCCGCGATGGAGAGAGCGCAAGGAGTCACTAACACTTCTTTGACAGGTATTATGGCGCGCCTTAACGAAATTGCCCGGGCATCCACTACTGTCCGCCCTGCTGCCCCAGTGGTAGAGGGACAAGATGAATTTGACTACGTGACTGATACTGAGGCCAATGATATGGGTAACAACAACAACGATCGAGTTCATCGACAGCTGCGTTTTAATCGACAAGGTATGCGACGAGGCCCCCTCCGACGTGAGGTACGTGATCACGATGATTCTTTTGCTAAGGTTAAATTCACTATACCCTCTTTTAATGGTAAATATGATCCTGATGGATATCTTAATTGGGAACTAGCTGTTGATCAAAAATTTACTTGCCATGAATTTCCTGAGAATAGACGAGTTAGGGCTGCTACTAGTGAATTTACCGACTTTGCTTCCGTTTGGTGGAGAGAACATTGCCGTCAACATCCCAATAACATACCAAACACTTGGGAGGGCTTTAAAATTGCTTATGCGACATCGATTTGTTCCCTCATATTATGCTCATGATTTGTTAAATAAACTGCAACGCTTACAACAAGGTACAAGGTCTGTGGAAGACTACTATCAAGAATTACAAATTAGTACGTTACGTTGTGGTTTAGATGAGAATGAGGAGGCATCAATGGCTAGGTTGTTAGGAGGGTTGAATAGAGAAATTCAAGACATCCTTGATTATTAAGAGTACAACTCCATTACTAGATTGTTTCATCTTGCTTGGAAGCTGAACGTGAAGTGCAGGGACGCCAGACGAGGACACGTTCTAACTTTTCTGCAGGTCGCACAAACTCATGGACGCCACTCACCTCGACGGCTCCAACCACCAGTGCACCTCTGCTGCCACCCTCCAACAACAAGCAGTGTCTTGCTACTTCAAATTCAGCACCACGAGTTTCTGAAGTAACCAAATCAGCACCACCAACTTCGGCAAAAACATCATCTTCGGTTGCTTCGACAGGACGAACTAAAGATGTTCAATGCCATCGTTGCAAAGGCTATGGACACATGATGCGAGACTGTCCAAACAAGCGCGTATTGATTATTCGCGATGATGGTGGGTATTCCTCTGCTAGTGATTTGGATGATGAAACATATGCTATGCTTGCAACTTGATGCGGGGTGCCCGATCTTCTCGACGTAGAATCTCTTGATAACTTGTGTATCCTGACGAACCACCAGCTGATCCCCCGCACCAATGCACGGACTTGCAACTCTATGGAAAATTCGCCCAAACACACACTTGATTGGATCCTCGCTGACCACAAGCGAAGATCGTCGAACCTCAATTTCAATGGAAAAGCAAGAACGACCCCTTATTCTCAATGCCCAATTCCCTCTGTTTTGGCTATAAGTACAACAGGAGAATCAAGCAAAAGCTTTGAAAATATATTAAACGTGGTCTGAGGTTACAATGGGGGTCTAACCCTCTATATATAGTGCCCCTACTCCTCCTCATGGCTGGCCAAGAGGCCCTACTCCTATTCTAATTCGGAATTAGAACTCCTACTCCAATTCCGACTCAATCTAAAACAAAAAGGAAACTCTAGTTTTCCAACCGTCATATTGTTTTGATCATATCTTTTGATACAGGAAGAATTTCAGAGTGAGGGAGGATCCGTTGGATCGGGAATTTTGGACATATGTAACACTGTGTAAACCCGAAATTCTAAATTTGGCCCTCAGACGAAAAAATTCCGTTTTAGCCCCGCTCGATCGCGGATCGCGCCAGCCGCAAGACGTGTCCGATCGTGCGGTGTGGCACCGCACGACTACACTGTTCATCCGGTCGTGCGGTGCCACACCGCACGACTACACTGTGCACCGGTCGTGCGGTCTGGGACCGCACGACCCGACTGTAGCTGCAGCACCACGAGCGCATGATTGCTCTCCGACCAAGCGTCTCTCTCATTGCCATTCCATCCGCCGAAGCACCGAAACAGCCAGTTCGCCACCGCTAGCACACGCGTCAGCTATTCATTTCTATGGCCCCTCTCCATGAGCAAAAGATCAGCGCATATGTTGGCATACGAAGGAAGAAGCTCATTTGTAGTTCATTCAACCGAGCGAGAGCGAGGAAGGCAGTGAAAAACTGAGGAGCGAAAGAAGGAAGATTTGAGTTGATTTCGTTCGGAAGCAGCGGATTTGGCAAGTAGAAAAGTTGTAGATCGTCTCGTGAGCTTCAAGAAGAGGTAAGTTTTGTACCCGTGTAACTAATATTTTATGTATGTCATTAGTTTATAATTAAGCAAACCATGTTTGGTTAATGTTATTTTAGGTCAATCTTTGATACGCTATGTATTTGTAGCAAATCTAACATATGTTAGGCATGATGTATTGTAATGTAGTTTCATGTTGTGTGAACATATGTTAGGCATGATGTATTGTAGTGTATGTAATATTATACTATGTTTTTTGAGAACATACGTATTGTAATGTAGTTTCATGTTGTGTGAACATATGTTAGGCATGATGTATTGTAGTGTATGTAATATTATACTATGTTTTTTGAGAACATACGTATTGTAATGTAGTTTCATGTTGTGCGAAAATATGAACTTGTAGATTTGTAGACGGGAAGAAAGTACATATTTTTAGAGCATTTGTAGGTGATAACAATAGTAACAGGATTAGAAACATACAATTAGTACGGTTAGGGAAGAAGTGGATATAGTGCGGTTGGTGGTAAAAATAAATTGAAAATAAAGTGCGGTAGCGGGTGTTTGATGGTACGATTATTGCATGTTTGAAACTAACATGGTTGATTATGCACTTAACATGTAATGGGAATTTGGCATGAATCGAAACAAGCTTAATACAGAACAATAGTGAAAATAAAATAACGTTGTAATGTAATTTTCATATGAATTAGAAATGGAAATAAAAATGAAGTGAATATGTAATTTGATGTATGTTAGAATTTACAAGTAAAATAGTTAGAAGTAAATTGTAGATTTATAAATACCGTACTGTTAATGTTACAATGGGGTAGTGGGGGTGTGATGATACGATTGTTGCATGTTGTGTAATGAGATGGTTGATTGTGCACTTATGTTAGGTACGCCATGGCTGACATTCAAGACTTGTTCGTATTCTACGGGAGTGGTCTCGTACGCGACGGGCCGTATGGGGCAGACCTGTCTAATTGTGACCGGACCGTGATCCGGGCACCCGATCAACGCCATGAACTTGTCGACCTACGGAGGTGTGTCCGTTCGGCGTTCGATCGGCACACCGGAAGGAAGAAGTTACGGATCGAGGCAGTATATGCGTCAATGGTGGGTGATGTAGGGGAGAGAATGTGGCAACTTCTGAAGGTGACCAACGATGCCTCGTGGGCCAACTACATGGAGATTGTGTGCAACCCTGATGCTGCGATATATGCCAGACCAATGGTATATGTCGAGTTCGTGGAGAGGACAGAATCATCCGCCATGGGTGGCTCTGATGCCGCTGGTGCATATGTAGTGCCTGGGTTCATCTTGGGCGGTCATGAAGACGCCAGCAGAGAAGATGTGGGCGAGGAAGTGGGTGATGAAGACCTCGGAGGCGTGCGGAGAATTTCGTGCCAACGAAGGTGTGGAGGAGAGGTGGTGGGCCGCCTGTATTGATATCATGAGTACCTTGGGGACCAGTGGAAGAAGTGGGCAGCGAGGAGGAGGAGGATGAGGAAACAGGCAGTTCTGGAGAGGACGACGATGGCGAAGCTGCAATTGGAGGGGTGGTAGGTGGTGTTGTGACCACCGACGGTGCGTACGTGTCATCCAGACTGGACGACAACGCAGCGGCATCTCTAGTTCTGCCACAGGCGGAGGAGGGAGAATGGGGGTTCAGCGAGGGCACACTCATTTTGGGGCAGTGCTTCCATAATAAGAGTGCTGTCCAGCAGGCTATTGCTAGATACGCCGTGAACATGAGCCGGACGTATCGGGTGCACAGGTCAAACCCGGACACGTACATTGTGAAGTGTGTTGACGGGTCCTGTGCTGGCAAAATTCATGCACAGCGGTTCAAGGGCGCAGGCACTGAGTTCCGGATAACGGTGCGGCATGATCACAGTTGTGAGCTTGCGGGGCCAGTACGTAGGCACCGCAACATGACATCAGCATATGTTGCGGAGCTGGTGAGCCACCTCATCGTGGCAGATGTATCCATTTTCAAGGTTATAATGGCGTAAGTAGCAAATTCGGAGGGGATTGAGGTGAGCTACAAGAAGGCATGGAGGGCGAAACGAAAGGTGCTGCACCGTATGTTTGGGACGTACGAGGAGCCGTATGACCTGGTCCCAAGAATGCTGCAGCAAATCACAGAATCAAATCCAGGCACGTACATTAACAGGCAGGAGAGGGTTCATCCTACAGAGGGCCCAAACTGTTATATTCTTGACAGAGTGTTCTGGGCCTTCCATCAGCGATACAAGGCTTGTGTCGTGCCGTCCGTGCTAACAATAGACGGACGCTCATATCCGCAAGTACAAGGGTACTATCCTCACCGTAGATTCGTGGACGCAAATGACCGCCATTCTCCGGTGGCATTTGCAATTGTGGAGAATGAGAATACGGATAGCTGGCTTTGGTTCCTTGCCAATGTGAAGCAGGCCATAATGCAAGGTCGTCCCGAAGTGTGTATCATCTCGGACCGCAATGCAAAGCTTCTTTGTCTGCGTTCGCTATAACGATGCGAATGGGGACGCAGCCCCTTCCGGTGGAATGATCTGAAGAACCGTTGGTGCATGAGGCATCTTGCAGCGAACTTCCACAGAAGGTTCCGTAGCAAGGACTTAATGAAGATGTTTAAGAAGCTATGTGTGCAGAACCAGAAGCGGAAGTTTGACACCTTGTGGAGGCAACTCGATCAGGAGGCTAGTAAGCATGTCCGCATGTAGAAGTCGGGGCCGTGGAGGGAGGCTCCACAAGAGTTGGGGTGTTCACACAATGGGTTCAATCAAATGCACTTGATTTGGAGATGTGGTCTTTGTTGCACGACACCGGGGGGGCGAGGTATGGGATCATGACAATTAATATGTCGGAGGTTTACAACGGAGTCTTGAAGGGCGTCAGATCTCTACCAATCACGGCAATCGTGGGACTAGAGCCGGAACCGCATCTTGTCGGGTATTTTGTCAATAGAGCCATGATGGCGAAGAAGCACCTCGACGAAAACAAGCAAGACTGAGGTAATGCAGCGATATGGGGAAAAAGATGGAGAAGAGTCGTTCCCACATTGCTCGACCCATTGATGGCCTAAGGAACAAGTTCGAGGTTCGCCTCAGGCAGAAGTACATCATGGGTCACGTCAGAGGGGATCGCAAACACGTATGGACGATTGATGACAAAGCATCTTGCACCTGCAACAAGCCCCAGCTTCTTCACAAACCGTGCTCCCATGTGTATGCAGCCTGCGCGGTATGGCAAAGCGCCGACCAAGACATCTCACAAGATTACGACATGCAAAGACTTGTATGCAACCCGGAGTGCGAGTTTCATTCATACGGGTATATATGCACTATAGAGAATTATGGCCAGTGGAGGTAAAGTGGGTACCAAACGATGCACTGAAGCATGTCGGTCGTGGCAGACGACAAAGCCCTCGCATCCGCAATGACATGGATGACACCCGTGGGGATCGAGTTCGCGCCAAAGTGTAGGCTTTAGAAGACGATTGGGCACTCCTCACCAAAGGCCCAAATAGGCCGACATCAAGCAACCCGACGATGTATTGTTGGTTCTATGTCCGTATGTCACACACATTTTATGTTTTTGTACATTCTCAGATGTTGTTTGTCTACATTATGTATGTGTACATGTTGTCTGGGTCATATTTGTGTGCACATTTGATCTATGTGTTCGTACATTCCGCACGTTTTGCTGTCATTACGTTTGCTGTTAGTTATGTTGTCATTTGTTGCACATCATATTATCAATGTAGACTCACTTGTTTTTCTTGTTTGGCAGGTGATGGCTTACGAGTTGCTTGACCCCCGGTGGGATGAGCGGCACCGATGCCTATCGTGGTCGTCGGGAGACGAGCCTCCGAGCTTGATCCTTAGGAGCCCCCGAGAGCACTGGCCTCTCGACCAGCGGTACATCCCACTACTGCGGTACACCGGGTTGCTGCCCATTGCCCGCATGTTGGATGTACCGCACACGTTGCAGTTTGATGCGCCGTTGCTGTCCGCTCTTGTTGATCGCTGGAGGCCGGAGACTCACACCTTCCACTTCCGCTCGGGCGAGATGACGGTTACTCTGCAGGATGTGACAATGCTTACAGGTCTACCCCTCCGTGGTCTTCTTTGTAGTGCCACCCCAAGGTCGCAGATTGAAGGTCCATCGGCTCGGCCGTTCGGTCATCCGATCCGGACAACGAGCCGGTGTGCCACATGGTCGGGCGTCGGTACATGACATGTCTCGCTCTCGCACATGGCGACCAGTGCGGACACACTTCGCTATGCACTGCTATTTCGTCGGGTGGGTCTTGTTCCCTAGCACCACCGGAGATTGATGCGACCTAGCTACATACATCTAGCGAGTCCTTGGCGGATGGTCGGCCCGGTGAGGTGCCACAAGATAGCCGGGATCGGCTATTCACTACTACAAAGAGGCTATAGCAGACGGCCCATCACGCACGGTTCCTTTGGAACCGCCTCGTGTTGGGTCTGTCTCAGGCTATCTTTGGCGCGGCGGGCCTATCACAGACGGTTCTATTCGTAACCGTCTGTGATGATTATCATGCTGACGGTTCAAATAGAACCGTCTCAGTAACATCCTGACGGTTCTATTTAAGAACCGCTCGTGATATTGTTTATCGCGCACGGTTCGAAATAGAACCGCTCAGTGATTTCTGTGCTTCATATAAATTGAGCCGAGACATCCTCGCACGCATCGCGCTGTGTCTAGCACTTCCCTTCCTCGCCCTAGCTCCTCACTGCATTTGTATACCGCCCAGCGCCACTTCCCGCCCTAGCTCCTCCAACTCGCGCCACTTCGCCTCTAGCTCCTCATCGCTGCGTGGTTCACCGCTCCAGCGCCACTTCCTCGCCCTAGCTCCTCCAACTCGCGCCACTTCTCGCCTAGCTCCTCACTGCACTGCTTGTGTCTACCGCTCCAGCGCCACTTCCTGCCCTAGCTCCTCCACCTGCGGCTCCTCCTCTAATACCGGTATGAGCACATGATCTTGCACCGTCAATGTTGGAATAAATAATATTAGCCCCGCAAATCTTAGTTTTGAAACCTTATAACTAATGAACTAAAATTTGACTTAGGAGTGGTAACTTTATAAAATTGAATTAGGTCTAATAATCACTAAAATTTGAGTTAGGATAATTAATTGGCTTAAAAATAAAATTTACACAGGTTCACAAGACGGTGGGTTTGGGTCAAGCAATATTGCATTTACGGTTCCGGTATTTTAGGTTAATAAGTGTTGTATGAGGTGATGCCTATATTTGGGTTGCATGATTGTTCAATTGAGATAGATATCGTGTCTAGAGGTAGGGATCATGGTTGTGGCCATAGGCATGGCTACGCTTATGCCACCGCGTGTGGTACATAACTAGTGAAGAGTTTTCTTTCAATAACCTTAGATACAAATGTTGAGAATGAGTTTATATTGCACATTTTCGTTTTCTATAAATTAATCGCTAATCAATTTGACACTAATTTGTTACATGCGATTGTAGATGGATCAAATCTGGATGTGCGGTGTGAACCGTGTGAGTCAAGATTACATTAATGGCGTGGTTGCTTTTAGAAGAGCCACGAAAGGTGATATGTTGAAGAAGGGATAAATTTTATGTATCGTCTGTGCATTGATTGCGGTAATCAAGATGTTTAACAACGCGCAGATCAAGCGCACTTGATTCAAGGGGTTTCAAAAAGGGTATACATGTTGGACCACCACGGTGAAGAGCAGATTATACCGTGGTTAATAATGACGACATCGCCGAGGAAGTCAACGATTTGCCGGATGTGGTCGTGCTTTTGATGAGGATAGGGGCACGATGACAACTGGATCGGATGCTACGCGATGCGTAAGAGAACTACGTGAGAGAGAGTTTTGTAAATTCGAGGGCTTAAGGGAGGACTCGGTGAGACCTTTGTTCCCCGGCCGCAAGCCGGAATACACAAGGTTGTCAACCGTGCTTGAACCGCTGAAATTGAAGGCAAGCAATAGTTGGTCCGATAAGAGTTTCACGGCGTTGTTAGGTCTCCTAGCGGACATCCTTCCGGAGGGAAACGTGTTGCCCAAAGACCACCTATCAAGCAAAGAAGGTTATTTGCCCATTGGGAATGGAAGTAGAAAGAATACATGCATGTCCGAACGATTGTATCCTCTACCAGTAAAGAGTATGCAGACATGCATTATTGTCCGTGTGCAAAGCATCCCGATACAAGCGCCAAAATATCGCTAAGGTGAAGCAAGGACCTCTGCTAAGATGTTGTGGTATCTACCTATAATCCCACGCTTGAAGCGCTTATTTGCGAACCCAAAGGAGGCAAGATTGCTGCGCTGGCACTCAGAGGAGCGTAAGAGAGATGGAAAGCTAAGACACCTCGCCGATTCTCGCCTAGTGGAGAAACTTCGATCGAGCTTCAAGAGTTCAAAAGGAACCGAGGAACATAAGGTTAGGGTTGAGTACGGATGGAATGAATCCTTTCGGTAACATGAGCAACCGACATAGCACTGCCCGTGAATCTATGTATGTACAACCTTCCTCCTTGGCTCAGATGAAGCGGAAGTACATTTTGATGTCACTACTTATCCAAGGGCCAAGCAACACGGGAATGATATTGATGTGTACCTAGCACCATTCTTTGGAAGATCTTGTGACACTGTGGAACGAAGGGTGCAGGTATGGGATGCGATAAACGAGAGAACTTCACTTTACGCGCCATGTTGTTCTCGCACCATCAATGATTTTCCCGCCTTGGTAACTGTCAAGCTTGAGACAAAAGGAGCCAAAGCCTCGTCTCGCACCGCTTAGATGCTACGAGAGTGTATGGTCAACAACTCGCAGAAATCGTATATGCGCCACCGTAGGTTCCTTCCGAGGAGTCACCCATACCGCAAGATGAAGAAACAATTCGACGGAAATAAGGAAGACGGTTCACTTCAAGGGCTTTTAGTGGGAAAGAGGTCTATGATATGGTTAAGGATATCGATGTTGTGCTTGGGAAGGGACGTAAATTAAGAACCCGTGAGAAGAACATCCGAAGAAGCGGTCAATTTTTGGGACTTGCCTTATTGGGAGTACTTAGAAGTTCGCCATCGCATCGACGTTATGCACGTAGAGAAGAATGTATGTGATAGCTTGATTGGTCTCTTGTCAACATTAGTGGCAAAACAAAGGATGGTGTTAACGCACGGCGTGACTTGGTCGATATGAACATAAGGACCGAGTTAGCACCGAAAGAGACCGATACAGATTTAACGTACCTTCCACCGACTTGCTACACTCGCCCAAGGCCGAGAGAAATGAAGCGTGCGAGCTTGCGGTGTGAAAGTCCCGTCTCGTTACTCCGCTAACATTAAGAAACTTGTTTCTATGCAAGATTTGAAATTAATTGGTATGAAGTCGCATGATTGTCGTGTGCGATGACACAAATGCTTCTGCTGCAATTAGGAGTATCTTGCCGAACAAGGTCCGAGTGGCAATCTTGAGGTCGTGTTATTTCTTCAACTCAATTGCTCAAGGTCATCGATCCCCAAGGACTAGATGCTCTGCAGCCGAGGTAGTGACGACTCGTGTCATCTTGAGATGTATTTCCTCCGTCATTTTTCGATATCATGGTCCATCTCATTGTTCACCTTGTGAAAGAGATAAAGATATGCGCCCCGTGTTTCTACGCCATATGTACCCGCTCGAGAGGTACATGGGAATTCTCAAGTCCTACGTGACGGAATCGATCTCGACCGAGGGCAAGATCATCGAAGGTTATGCAACGGAAGAGGTCATTGAGTTCTGCGTCGACTACATGGCTCTGTGGATCCGATTGGTGTGCCTCTATCTCGCCATGAGGGGAGCTGGATGGTATCGGGACCATCGGAAGGAAATCAATCACTCCCGATCCGATATGTACGCCAAGCCCATTTCACGGTCTTGCAACACATGACCCAAGTGTCCCCATACATCGACGAGCACAAAGACATGGTACGCCAATGTAATCCGCACGGTCGGAGGTTTGGATCACGAGAGAGCACAACCGCGGCTCAACGAATGGTTAAAGGTGCGAATCACTCGGAGGTCATCAAGTGATGATACGCTATGGTTGGCAAGAGGGCCACATTTTACAATTGTCACATGGCAAGGATACGACATAAATGGGTACACATTTTATACGGCACTCGTGATAGGAAGAGCACAAGGCGTAACAAGCGGTGTCCGTGATAGATGCATTCAAGATCGATGGGTCGAGGAGCTCGTGACTATGGGCAAATAGAGGAGATATGGGAGATCGACTACGTGCTTTTCAAGATCCCCTATTTCGGTGCCGTTGGGTCCATCTCCCACAGTGAAGGTCGACAAGCACGGCGTCACTACCGTGGACCTCGAACGTGTCTGATACAAAGACGAACCATTCGCATCAAGCAACCAAGTTGTTCAAGTCTTCTATGTAACCGACCGGCAAATAAGAAGCGCCACGTAGTTCTTCATGGAAAAAGGAGGATTGTCGGAGTTGAGAATGTAGTGGACGAGGAAGAATACAATCAATTTGACGAGTTGCCACCTTTCGAGAGGCGGCATCGTGCTCGAGGAAGAACCCAGTGAGGAAGCTAGCTATATGCGCGTCGATCATCATGAAGGGTGTATTTTAATTAAGAATTTAATTACTCCATTGTAATTAATTTATTTATTCCATTGTCATGTGTTGTGTTATGGACTTGTGATCTTTAATATTGATGTCAATGTGGATATTCATGGTAATGTTGAGTTGAATTAGATATGAACTTTTGAACTCAAACTTGTCATCATCTCGCTTATCCAACAGCTCATACATGCCTTGGTTGTCCCTTGCATTGCCTAGGAAGTTGGGATGTGACCTTCAAACTTGTTAGAATACAAAGATAATGTTGGAGATTAGGAGGGCATCGCCAAAGTTCGGTGGCAATACGTTGCCTAGCATATTGGGTGAGGTTTGGAACAGTTGTTCGGATAATGCAAAGTGAGATTATTACTTGGCAAGGTCCAAATATTCTAGATTGGTAAGGGAGTCTATTTTAGGAGGAATTGCACCGTGCAGCAGGTTACCAGATAGGTCTATCTTCCTTAGGATACAGCCCTTCTACGACTTCACTTCATTGGGTAGGTTCTCTCTTGGAGTCATTTTGAACATACTATTGCACGATATGCCAATAACTTTTCCGTTGAGATATTCGTGTAGCTTTTTGGAATTCTTGTTGTCTGTTCCTTTTTCCTTTTTTTTTTGCCTAGCATGCTTTAAATCTTGCTAAACTTTTGGGCTTTACATTATAATTAACTAATGCTAAAAACACCATCTTGGAAGTTCATCCAAAAACTGCGCCTTCTGAAATATTGCGCTGTTTTATGTATAATATGCTCACTAAAGCATTAGTGAAGTGCCCAAGGTTTATTCATGTGACCCCTTAACTAAAAATGATGACATATAACTTAGCACTATTGTAACACCCTGTCTATTCGGAAGACAAGATGTCACCTAACAAGACAACCTACTATTCAATTCATAAGATTAACATCGCATTCAATGCTAAAGAAACGATTAACCAAGATAACAATCTATAGCTTAATAACAGTTCATCTATAATTTTAAACAAGAATTAACCAAAACGATAATAATGAACCTCCAAGTGACAATTATTACAGTCCATTACATTATAAATAAAACTGAGAAACGTAAATAGAATTTTAACGAATGAATGTTTTATTCATGTGCAAATGTTTTATTCATGTGCATGGAACGTGCTGGACTACACCCTCCCGCTAGCAACCATTTCACTGGAATTCACCTAAAATAAATAAAAGCAAGAGTGAGTCGAAACTCAGCAAGCACAACATATACATTCACAAAGAATACTGAATCGGAACAATTTTCCAAGTACATCATTTACTTCATGAATTTAAGAAAGCATGGTATGAATGAATGAATGCATTGAAGGAGAATGGACTTTCCACATGTTTATACGGTATAACTAGTGACACACCCGTCGGTGTTCATTTTAAGCCCGCTCTTAACCAAGAGCGGGATCCAAGTCCGTATGAAGAACGTTTCATACGGAATGTCCAAATCGCCTACATTGGAATGGTAGGTCTTACATGCCCATATTGGAATTAATGGGACTTAATCAAGTTTCACCCCGTGGACAAGAATCAATTATGTATGCATGGAATGAAAAGCATAACTTGGCATATAACTCAATGTATCATCGAATAAGGTATTGAACTCTACCATATCATACTCAAATCACAGGAATATTCATAATTTACCAAGTTAACAAGTAGTCAATGAATTCACACAAATTAAACATTGCACTTGCCTTCCGTGTGGTGACGTGTTGTGAAACAACGAAGGTGTCCTTCCACCCACCGCCTCACCGCCTACACAAGTATTACCACGACACGGATAATCGAATATGGCACAGCTACAAGTGTACTACGATGCTCTCTAATCAACCCACTCATCCCAAGGGTCCAATTTGACATCTACTCCAAAAGTCCAGATTATCGTTCTACAGGCAGTTGCACAAGAAAATTCGCCATTAATTATCTGTAACTCTAAACGACCTGAAACCAGTGCTCACTGATTCTTAACTGATCAGGCTACAAAACATTAGTTGGTGGAATCCCCTGATTCGGCCAAAACATATGGATAATTAACTGCTAAACCCAACCCATCTACGTCTGTCCAGAAAACAGATCAGCAGTAAAGAAAATGGTGTAACTTTTAGCCTACTGATCCAAATGGAATGATCTTTATCAACTTGGAAATATAATTTCTAGATCTACAATAACTTAGTTGGGTGAAGATTCTGATTCGGCCTCTATTTTGAACAAAAACGAGGGACAAACCTACTGACCTCAGATTTTAGACAGATTGGACAGTTCGTATTCCAAAATTCATATCTCCTAAACTACTGATCGGATTTTGCTCATCTTGGTGCCAAAAGAAAGCTAACGAAACCAGGAACAAGACTCTAGAAGGGAAAAACCCCAAATTCGGCCTCTAAGGTACTCTAACAAGCCGCGCAACATTCTGATCAAAACTGTAAATTCTGGAACTCTAATCCGACGTGAATCAATTGATCTCTACCGCAACAAAAATCGATCAAACAAATAACCGGGGTGCTCGTTACCCTTGAAGACCCGTAGCACGACGAACAACCACTCCCCGCTGGTCTCCCTTCTTCTTCCTTGGCCGGCCACACCACAGCGAACAACCGGCGAAGAAACGACCCGCCGGAGGACAGATTGGAGGAGAAGCGCCCGGGGATCTTGGAGACCAACTTCGGGAGCACCAATGGCCGGCCACCAAGGGAGGAGGCGGCGCCCAACCAGGGGAGAGGGGAGGGGGTGGCGGCTAGGTCGGGAGGGATGGGGGCCGGCTAGGGTTTGGGGGGAGTGGCGCCCCCCCTTTTATGGCCGGCCACTTCATGGGCCGGCCGGCCCCCTCTTGGGCCTCTGAGTCATGGATCATGCCCAAAGTTGCTGAAAAACGCGATAACCCCCCCTGCTAATTAGAATTTCTGACGAAAACTATTTCTTTTTCTCCCTCTGACTTCTTTCTTTTTACCGAATGCGATTCCGGAACTTTTAAATCTCGTTTTCGACTATCTTCCAACTATATGAACTAGCTGGATTTATGAGGTATTACACTCTATCCCCCTTAGAAAAGATTCGACCTCGAATCTACGTAGCAACTTCGAGAAAGAAAGATGAATAACTTAAATAATTACCTGAAGTGAACAGGTCGGGGTATTGTTCTCGCATGCGGGACTCCAACTCCCAAGTGGCCTCTCTTTCAGACTGATGAGACCAAAGGATTTTAACATACTTCAAGGTTTTGTTCCTCAAAACCCGTTCTGATTCTTCTAATATCTTCACTGGCCGGGACTCGAAGGTAAGGTCTTACTCATTGGTTGACGGCTCTAACGAACCCTCACACTCTAGATCTCTCAAGTACTCCTCCAATACCGGGTCATACCAAACAATGTATACCCCGCGCCTGGACTCGAGACGATCCTAACGAAACACTAATTTCCAAAATCCCCTCAACTTCTAGAACAAACCAATGTATCTTAGGTCAACCTTCCCTTTGGTTCCAAACAACACAACCGGCACAAATTTACATGGAACTCTTGTTCCATGTCTCAATCAATCTTTTCACATTAACAAGGAGCACCTCTTTTAACTAGGGACACACAACAACTCGCTTTAAACAAACTCTTTTACAGACAAAGCCCAACTGAAAATAAATCACTCTCATTGCAACCACTTGTTACCAGCTTGGTACCAAAAGAGTCAAATCCGGAATCGATGATTCCTCATGAAAACCTTTCCATTTTCCAAGTGGGCGGTTTGCGAATAGACGTCACGAAAGTCAAAAGAGAAATCATTCGAATGCCCACGTCAAACACTTCCTTTATTTTTCTGAACCAGAAAGAACCACCATGCCAACATAAAGCTAACGCAATTTGTAAATGACATCTCAATCGGCAACTTAGGGTGATGCTCAACCCGAGAGCAACAACCACACTCATATAGAGAAACCATACTAGTCCACAAAAGGATACTCTAGTCAGCTCCTCTACCAAATGAATTATTCTGACAAATAATTCCCAACACCTCGATAATACTAACTGTAACACCCACAATCACATTACCTCAATCCGTTCAGGATAATTCAATTGAAATTCACATCACACACTCCCATCTACTACACCCAAAGGATACTATCAATGACCATCCCACTATTCAGAATCCACTCTTATTCTGCTACCTTTACACATAATCATTGGCAACCAAGGTTCTAGCATAACAATGCAAAGCTCCAAACTTCAATCTCCAAGTCTCCTACAATGAATTCCTGGGATAATTCAAGAATCCCTCACATTCTCTTATCAAAAATTCTCACAACCCAACCAATATTCTCACCATAACTTCAATCATCCTCAATAATCAATTAACTACTCAAAACGATTAACTTCACCAATCTTGGACGCCCACTAAACCACACCATTGGGGCCACTTTCTCACCTTGTAAGTTACACAATCCCAATACTTTAAACAATCGATCAAGATCCCCCAAACTTTTGATATTCTAGTAATCCACTAACAAGATCAAGAAGATATTGGATGACAATTCATTATAGATTCTGATAATCGCAACAACGTAAAAGTTTAGCTCCAAAGAGAACCATTTTATTTAAATCAAACTTTCTATGAGAATGTTAGCATGAAATCATTTCTTCCTCTTAAGCACCTTAAATAATTTGGCACTCAAGCCTCACAAAAGAATTTACTTGACCACCACTATCTAGTCGTCTCTATACACTTTAGAAGACACTTGAAAAATGAATCAGTTCCTCCATTCTCAAAAGAAGAGGTAAGTGGAAATAATTTTCAAGATCTAGAAAACGCTACCACTCATTTGTAAACACAAAACCGTAAGAAGTAGGCAATTAGCAAAGAACTCAAAAAACATAAGACGAGGCCACGCCTAAGGTCACAAGTCCCACAAGAAGATAATATCGAATCTCAAACAATGAAAATCCAATCTCGAATACCTCTACTACACTCTTCCCTTTAACAAAAGAAATAATTTTCTTTGACTGGAATATCACTTTGCCAACTCAAGCTAAGGAGCCTTAAATCACAAGAATCACTTGATAATTGATAGAACATTCAAATACGTCATTTTGTTTAAACTCATTTCAGCTACCACATAATTCATGAGCTCCAAAAGCCCACGAAAACAAAACTTGAAATACTCCCATTTGAACGATATCACCCAAGGCTATCAATTTACTACAAGTATTAACATCAATCTCACAACAACAATTAGAAAACACTTCGAAAGACCGACGTGAAAAGAATGGGTGATTCTTTCTCAAAAGAAGAGGCAAATGGAACCGATTTTCACGAACTAGAAAATCATTTACTGCTCGCAATGAACACAGGACCGAGGGGAAGACCAATTAAGCAATGAACTCATAGAACATAAGTGAAGTCCACAGTTGAAAGCATGGGCCACACAAGAAGAGAATATCATATGTTAACAGTTAAGAACAAACGAGCATTCAAGATCGAAGCACTCGCATCACCGAAGAACCATTATAACTTCGCAACATAACGCTTTACTCGACAAACCTCGTTTACCACATAGAACTTGAACCCCCAAAAGATCATGAACACAAAACTTGAAATTTGATCATTCTTTTTTTTTAGAAATATCACGAAAGACAATCAAATTTCTTTCTCTATAAAAGAATCAACATTACCCTCATATTACTGAACATTTCATTAAGACTAATAACATTCGTTTCTGGTAACAATCAATTTACCTTACTACCACATCAATAAACCTTCTAAAGGAAGCATGACAAATCGTGTCATAGACAGCTCCAGCATCAAATGGGATTGTAATAACAACTTATTCTAGAAAAGATATCAAGTGCGAAAGCCACAAAGCTGAAACAAACCTCTTTTTAACAAGCTCACTCTAGTACAAGACAAACCCTTTAAACATACTAAATTAAATCACTTATTAGATTTAGCTCATTTGTCCTTACTAATATTCAACGCCAGTATTACACGCACTCCTAGCACTCTAACTATTAATACTAACAACCGATTATTATCTAATCATGGAAGCATTCATAGTCCTACCTTTGTTCAGAAATTGGAATGAAATAACTTTAAATTTTAGCAATGGAATATTTATAAGATAACATTTTGGAAGTCATTACAACCACCGTCATCCATTACCTCATACCTATAACATCAATTTAGCATGACAAAATCAGGTGAATTTAGCTTTTGTACAAATTCTTTAGGTATCCAAATAGAAGACTTATTTGATGTTAATATTTATCAAGGTAAAATTAACTTGACTTTTGAAGACATTATCTAAGAGTCATTGGTTTGCACCAAGATATTAACCCAACCTGATAACTCCTACCATACCACATAATGCTTTTAAATAGAACCTCTTAGATAAAGTATGACAACATATCACAAAAGGGTTTTAACATTCTCCTTCTCATAAGAAAGGCATAAAACTTCAACTCTCAAATTAACCCAAAAGAAATATGCAAGGTCAATGAACAATTAATAAAGAGTTTGCAAAAGAAATCTTCCACTGCCCGAAATTCCAAGCGAATAAATGAGTTACAATTTCCAACAGGGGTAAAACCGAACTTCTGTGAAAAGATAAATCTTGCAATTTAACTACGCTCACGTGGAGCAGAAATATCATAATAATCGAAAGAACAATAATTGTTTCAAAGAATGATTAGAGATCTACTGGAGCTTGCCCACTTCATCAAAATACCCCATTCAAAAGAAACTCATGAACTGTAAGAAAATACAACCAAGAAACCAGATACAAGTTTGAGAAAGACAACAACTTCAACAATGAGCTCAGGCTCAACACAGAACTATGGAACAGGGGTAAGAACTTCTCTACTCTCATACCACGAACAGTGGTGTAGCCTGGCAAAACCCAGAACAACAACCACGAAGTCAACTGCTCAACGTCCGCTACCGATACGCATAGCTAATTCAATCAATTATGAATATATAGGATCATCTCATGACAATAATAAAATTAATCCATATATATATATAGGATAACACATCATATCACAGATTAACATCATGAGAGATAGTACCGAAATAATTCTACACAGTACTACATAATGAACCAAATCACTAGAAATGCGGAAACAATGGATTTCCCAAACCCCCCATCAGGCACACAGTGTGTCATTTTAATACTTTGTTCACCACGGACCTAAAGCCCGCTCGATACCAATCAGTAACACCCTGTCTATTCGGAAGACAAGATGTCACCTAACAAGACAACCTACTATTCAATTCATAAGATTAACATCGCATTCAATGCTAAAGAAACGATTAACCAAGATAACAATCTATAGCTTAATAACAGTTCATCTATAATTTTAAACAAGAATTAACCAAAACGATAATAATGAACCTCCAAGTGACAATTATTACAGTCCATTACATTATAAATAAAACTGAGAAACGTAAATAGAATTTTAACGAATGAATGTTTTATTCATGTGCAAATGTTTTATTCATGTGCATGGAACGTGCTGGACTACACCCTCCCGCTAGCAACCATTTCACTGGAATTCACCTAAAATAAATAAAAGCAAGAGTGAGTCGAAACTCAGCAAGCACAACATATACATTCACAAAGAATACTGAATCGGAACAATTTTCCAAGTACATCATTTACTTCATGAATTTAAGAAAGCATGGTATGAATGAATGAATGCATTGAAGGAGAATGGACTTTCCACATGTTTATACCGGTATAACTAGTGACACACCCGTCGGTGTTCACTTAAGCCCTCTTAACCAAGAGCGGGATCCAAGTCCGTATGAAGAACGTTTCATACGGAATGTCCAAACGCCTACATTGGAATGGTAGGTCTTACATGCCCATATTGGAATTAATGGGACTTAATCAAGTTTCCACTCCGTGGACTGACAAGAATCGAATTATGTATGCATGGAATGAAAAGCATAACTTGGCATATAACTCAATGTATCATCGAATAAGGTATTGAACTCTACCATATCATACTCAAATCACAGGAATATTCATAATTTACCAAGTTAACAAGTAGTCAATGAATTCACACAAATTAAACATTGCACTTGCCTTCCGTGTGGTGACGTGTTGTGAAACAACGAAGGTGTCCTTCCACCCACCGTCTCACCGCCTACACAAGTATTACCACGTATTACGGATAATCGAATATGGCACAGCTACAAGTGTACTACGATGCTCTCTAATCAACCCACTCATCCCAAGGGTCCAATTTGACATCTACTCCAAAAGTCCAGATTATCGTTCTACAGGCAGTTGCACAAGAAAATTCGCCATTAATTATCTGTAACTCTAAACGACCTGAAACCAGTGCTCACTGATTCTTAACTGATCAGGCTACAAAACATTAGTTGGTGGAATCCCCTGATTCGGCCAAAACATATGGATAATTAACTGCTAAACCCAACCCATCTACGTCTGTCCAGAAAACAGATCAGCAGTAAAGAAAATGGTGTAACTTTTATCCTACTGATCCAAATGGAATGATCTTTATCAACTTGGAAATATAATTTCTAGATCTACAATAACTTAGTTGGGTGAAGATTCTGATTCGGCCTCTATTTTGAACAAAAACGAGGGACAAACCTACTGACCTCAGATTTTAGACAGATTGGACAGTTCGTATTCAAAAATTCATATCTCCTAAACTACGGATCGGATTTTGCTCATCTTGGTGCCAAAAGAAAGCTAACGAAACCAGGAACAAAACTCTAGAAGGGAAAAACCCCAAGTTCGGCCTCTAAGGTACTGTAACAAGCCGCGCAACATTCTGATCAAAACTGTAAATTCTGGAACTCTAATCCGACGCGAATCAATTGATCTCTACCGCAACAAAAATCGATCAAACAAATAACCGGGGTGCGCGTTACCCTTGAAGACCCAGAGCACGACGAACAACCACTCCCGCTGGTCTCCTTCTTCTTCCTTGGCCGCCACACCACAGCGAACAACCGCGAAGAAACGACCACGGAGGACAGATTGGAGGAGAAGCGCCGGGATCTTGGAGACCAACCGGGAGCACCAATGGCGGCCACCAAGGGAGGAGGCGGCCCAACCAGGGGAGAGGGGAAGGGGTGGCGGCTAGGTCGGGAGGGATGGGGGCCGGCTAGGGTTTGGGGGGAGTGGCGCCCCCCCTTTTATGGCCGGCCACTTCATGGGCCGGCCGGCCCCCTCTTGGGCCTCCTGAGTCGCGGATCGCGGCCCAAAGGTTTAAAAACGCGATAACCCCCGCTAATTAGAATTTCTGGCGAAAACTATTTCTTTTTCTCCTCTGACTTCTTTCTTTTTACCGAATGCGATTCCGGAACTTTTAAATCTCGTTTTCGACTATCTTCCAACTATATGAACTAGCTGGATTTATGAGGTATTACAACTATTTCATTTAAATTAGCTATTGTTTATATGTAAATCTATTTCATCACCTGAAGTGCTCTTTTTGTCTATGTAGTGCGTGAATTAGATGTTCCTGGCGAAATCTATGAAAGAAAGACATATCCATTTGAGTTTTCAACAGTTGAAATGCCATACGAGTCATATAATGGAACAAATGTCAGATTGAGGTAAGAACGACATTTTACAATGCTTTGCACAGTTCATAACAAGAATAGCTTGCATGATGTGCAGCATCAACAAATAAATTAACACTATCTATGAAGACTGAAATGCATACTTATTATGTTTGCAGGTACATCCTGAAAGTGACGATTGGTAGAAATTATGTTGGCAATATTGTGGAATGTCGGGATTTCTGTGTAAGTCTAAACTTCACCTCACGACCTTCCATGTATAACATTCAAAGATAACTTTGGTAGCTCCAACTTGGAACCATCGTAATCTTAATTTGATGATTTGTATAATGATCTTTCAAAATTGACATGATGTATATATTGTTTTTCTATATTCCACCCTTTTTCAAATTTTCTACAATGGTTCCGTGGGAATGCATTGCGTGTTTTATCATTTATGTTTTTCGAATGTAGGTTACGGGTAAACATCATGCACGGCTCTTCAAAAACCGTCAGGATGTGTATACATCTGAGCATTCTAGAGGAAATGCGTGATGCGAAACATCACAGAGCGGTTTCCCAAGAACCGCTGATGCGTGATGTTTATCAACGCATGATGATGTTTACGCATCGCGAGCGGTTCTTGGGAAACCGCGTGATGTGTACGCATCACGCACGGTTCCCTCTAGAGCCGCCTCGTGATGCGTGTTGACTATATAAGGTTCAGAGACGATAGGGTTTTGATCTAACCCTATCGTCTCTGAACGTCCTCTGCGCCGCCTCCCCGACCCCGGCGCCCCTCCTCCCCGACCCGGCGCCCCCCGACCTCCGCCCGAGCCCCCGCCTGCGTCTCGAACGCCCCCGACCCGGCGCGCCTCCTCCCCGACCGCGCCTCCCGAGCCCGCCTCGTCTCGAACGCCTCCCCGACCCGGCGCCTCCTCCTCGACCCGGCGCCTCCCGAGCCCGCCACCGCCGCCACCGCCACCGCTCGGGTAAGCTCGATTCCACCCGCCGGGTAATGTTGAATTGCATTAGTTAATAAAAATGTACTTTCGGTTGCTTGCCGTTTTGTGGATCCTCGCTAGTGGTTCTAGACATGACTTTTGTACATAAACAAGACTCTCCTTAAGAAACAGATGTGACATGCGCAGATGGTGGACCAATGGACGACTCTGTAAGGACCCAGGACATGTCTGGTAGTACTGTGATGTGGAAACTACGCATAGCTATCAAGTTGTTAATGATAACAAATGGCAAGGATAAACATCTAAGTTGTATTGATATTTCCCCCCGTGTCTTACTGTGGTTCAGAGAGAATAAATTGAAATGTTGATAAGAAATGCTTCAGGCCCTCAAAATAGCAACATCCTAGGCTAACTGGTAATCATCATGAAGAGGATATCTCAATACGAATTAGATTAATGTTTAGTTGTGAGCAATGAAAGTGACAAGATTTGCCAAAAGGAAAAAAAGAGCAGAGTATTGGATGCAGCTTTTTTAAAATAAAAAAAGAAGAAGACATGTGTCTGCAAAGAGGAAACGACTGCATGTTATTATATAATGAAAATGGGAGCTAATAGTGTTTGGCATTATTTTAAGACACTGTTAAGCAACTAATGCTAACAGAAAGTTCAGAGTAACCACAAAAAAGATAAGTGCTTATCTACTCTGTTAATTATTGTCTAAAAGGAGACTATAAGAATGAGATTATACCCAAAATGTCGATAAGGGCAACCATGGTGATCACCAACACCAGGCGTTGCAGAGATGACCTTTTGACATGAATATGGAGTGTAATCCTGGAGCAGCCATTTGTAAGAGTGATTAACAACTCCAATACTGTAATATTCTGAAATAATTAAATAAATAAATATTATCGTCTTTCAGGGCCTGTGTGTAATTAAATAAAATAGTACACCTAAAAATAGAATTTTAGAATTTTTAAGAGCTATATAAATAGATGTTGGGAATTTTAGAAACCCTAGCAGCTTTTCTTTTCTTTTGTTTTTCTTCCACCGCCGCCGCAGCCGATCTTTTCTTCTGGCCGTGCGCTGCGTTGCCGCTCCTGCGTGTCTTCAATGCGTTGCCGAGCCAGCGCCGAGCCAACGCCGAGTACCGCCCGCGTGGACTGCTGCGCCTGATTTTCCAGCCGAGGGTGCTGCTGCGTGGACCGCCCTCTGCTGCTGCCGGCCGAGCCGCCTGCTGCTGCTTTGCCTGCTGTTCTGCTGCTGCGTTTTCTCGGCGCCATCTCCATTCAGTGCATGCACAGGTGCGCACGTGAGGTGTATCAGCAAGTTTTATTAGCTAGCAATCGGCATGCATGTGTTTTGGTGTCTTGTGTGCTCATCTTCTGCGTTTATCAATCGGCTAGCATCTATTGAGTAATGCTGAGTAGTAGTGATTAGTTAAATTACTCTCCTGGTTTTACGTTTGAATACAAGTAACTAATGTTAATAATTAATCTAGTAATGCAACTTTACATGGTACTGCTAGTGCTAGACATTAACAAACAGTGCAAGATTGTTTTACATGAATGCAGACTAGAATGTTTGGTCGGAACAGTGAGGGGGGAATAATATGATGTTTGTAGTCGGAGATATCGATTAATAGATTTGTTTAGCCGTTGTTCCGTGTACGATTTATTCGGGAACCTTAATGGCGAATGTTGAAAATATCGTCTACTAGTTAATTGTAGATAATTTCGATATCTTTCTATAGCATATTTTATCATGTCAATCGGACAAGTATAATTCGAGTTATGATTTTCGGAAGGCTGCTGTTTTTACGGTTGTCGTCTTTCGGCGCTGTTTTGGTAGATTGGTTATTAAAAATAGTAAATCCACTAATTAGAGTTTTTGATCTACATGAAAGTTGTAGATATTTGTCCAATGGTTCTGTAGAATCTGAGAACGCGAATTTTGGTTGAGTAAAACAAAAGTTATGAATTTAGTAAGACTGCTGTTCCGAAGCGGG
The DNA here is from genome assembly GCA_036346395.1 of Hsuehochloa calcarea. Taxonomy (NCBI): domain Eukaryota; kingdom Viridiplantae; phylum Streptophyta; class Magnoliopsida; order Poales; family Poaceae; genus Hsuehochloa; species Hsuehochloa calcarea. The sequence continues at coordinate 33,045,027 of CM070610.1, forward strand.
CAGATCGGCTTTCTGGGCTAAATATGGAGGGTTAGATGATTTAATTAGAAGACTGTGTAATCTAAGAAAATGTGGATAATTTTATAAAGAATCCAGAATGAGGTGGTTTGTTGTGATTGGACTTTTGAGTCAAAAGTTACGCTCTTTTTAGTAACAGGACCGCAATGGGTAACTTTTCGGTACCGGAGTAGCGTGGTATATTTGGGGACGTGTAGGAGCGTTGTCGATTGATTGTTGTTCTTATGATGCTGTAGCTTGTATTGAGATTTGTGTATTTAATGTAGGAGAGGCGTCGTACTTGTTGCCATCTGCTAGTCAAATTGTGCGTCGCAACTAGTAAAGGCAAGTGCATGGTAGACAGCGATCAATGATCGATCACTGTTTTCTTTATCTTCTATTACCATTATTGTTGTGCTTTTATTTTGTTTAATTGCAAACAAATAATTGGTATGTTTATATTTTGGTTGACAAGCATGATGAAAAGTTGGATATGATGTTTATGATGGAGTTTGCATGTTTGCATTCATAAGCATCTTTGCATATGAGCAGGTGATCATGAATGATCACAACTCCACGGGAGTGGAGGAGGTCCCCGATCCTTATGGAGGAACGGGCTTGAGAGTGAATGTTGTCGCGAGCATTCACTCATGCTATACCGGTATACGCGAAAGAAGTGCATGTGGACATGTAGATTAGAGTTGCATTCATACATGAGATTAATGGATGTGAATCGAAGAGACGATAACTGCATGAGAATATTAATAGAAGTACCTGTGATGATAATGAAGTTATTGAATGCTGTTGATTTATTATTGTGCGTTGTTTATGGATGTGTTTGCTGAGTCGTGGACTCACCCTTGCTCTATTGTTGTCTTTAGGTGATCTTCGAGGACGCCGTAACTGAGAGCGAGTAGAGCACATGGGCAACACATGATCATTTACCCTCATAATCTTTTCATTCAGAATTAGATTACACTTGGACATGTTAGAGGTTGAATAAAGTTTAGGACATCGTTTGGACTAGACTATTTGCTTTATTCATTTGGATTCATTGGTTGATGCTATTTTGGATTATTTACCTGGTTATAATTTCCATTGCTTATTTATTGTCGCTTGATCCATAAATATGCATGTCCTTTTTGTGGTCCATTGATATGATTATCGTTGTTTCCTTGCTGTAATTTTATAGTGTGTCGATAATTATTAGGGTAAAGAGTAGTGTGGTGGCATTCTAGGCTCAGTGTTGGGCTGGGGTGTTACAAATACCCTTTTAAGTTATGAACATAGAACAAGGGGCTTACCGTCCGCTTTCCTTCTTTTCCATAATTGTATCTTATATTATAAGTATATTCCTTGTCAAATCGCTCAGAACCGACCTTATCCAGAGAAGATCCAACATCAGGGAATTAATAGAAGTTGTGATGACTTACAGAATGCAACTCAGGGGATAATAATTGCTCCATTTTGGACTTTATCTGATTAACTCAATGCAGAACACTAAGGTAAGAATGTAGTACATGGTCCTATAAAATGTTTGCTTGACACAACTTCAACATCATAAAGGAACTGATAAAGGTCTACATATGCTTTCTCAAAAATAAAGTTTCAGACGTATATTCTCTAGGAAAAGTTAGCCAGTTAGGTACCTTCTGAGAAAATTCTGCTCTCCAAAATGCAAGAGCATCCTCCAACTTTAGTCCAGCGCCCTAAAGCATAATTTTTAGAAGTACATTAATGTGACTAACAAAATAATTTCCCATATATTTGTTTATATTTTTTGTGCAATTTCCCATATATTTGTTTATATTTTTTGTGCAATTTCCCATATATTATATACTATGTAATAATTGCGTACGTAACTTATATAGATAGGAAGTAAGCGAGATGGCAGAGGCACCGTCTTCGCCGCCGTCACCGACGCCGGACATGGCAGAGGCGCCGTCTTCGCCGCCGTCACCGACGCCGTAGATACATAAGAGAGATGGTAGAGGAATATCGAAATTGCCTGCTGGCCGACTGACCATCACGGAGGTCAGTGACGTTGGGGTCCCTATGAGTCCCCCGGCATCAGCGGCGAAATTCCGGACCATCTGCGGGATACTTGCAAGGGAAAAGGTCCCTATCACCACACCAAAGTGGAAGTCTCTGACAAAAGATCAGAGACGCGTGCTGTGGGAAGACCTTTCAAGCAGGTTCACTATCCCAGAAACAGACATGAAACGCGTCGAACGGCATGCCTTGCTCTCCATGTGTCACGCGTGGAGGACCTTCAAGAGCGTTCTTGTCACGCAGTAACGTGAACAAGAGTGAGACGCCTTCACGAAGTTTCCATTCTTGACGCGGGAAACATGGAACGCCTTTGTGGCTATGAAGACGACGGATGAATTTAAGGAGCAAAGTGCGGCGCACAAAGCAATCCAGGCACGAAACACTCACCCCCACAGACTCGGCACCGCTGGGTACGCGGCTAAATCCGCGCAATGGGAGGCGGAGGAGGAGAATCTATTTCCTGATATCACACACCCGCGTTCCCGTACCTGGTTAAAAGCGAGGGCAAAAGTCTCGTCTGATGGCAGCGTCACTTTCCCAAACCCGGCGGACCAGGAAGTGTCCCAACGTGTGGTAAATATGTCGAACTACCTACTTGTTTATAAGTCCATAACTTCATAGTGACTATAATAACATGATGACCTCTTGCAGCGTGAATTGATTGCCCAAACTTCCGAAGGCTCCTTCCAAGAACACAGGGAGAAGGATATACTATCTACGGCCCTAGGAAACAAGGAGCACCCGGGTCGCACGCGAGGCAAGGGGGTTAACGTACCTTGGGTACATGGATTCGCAGACGACTACTTCATGTATAGAAGTAGGAAGAGATCCAAGGCCGAGTACGACAATCAGTTGGAACTGCTTAAGGCAGAATTTCAAGGACAGATAGCAAGTTTGCAGGATCAATTGAATCAAGTACTCCGCAACCAGTCGCAAGCCGCCCCTGTTATTGCGGGAACAAGTCCTCGACATCGGAGTAGTGTCGGCGCCCACGCATAATTTTGAACATGACGACGACCAATTACCGATAGACCGCATCAAGGTAATGTACATCTATGGAATGCACCAAAGATAGACCTATAGGACGCCTTAGCTAATTGCGATCGTTTTGTAGAGCCGACGGCCGCAAGCTCCAAGCGAGGTTAGTTGGGTCCATTCCTATTGAGGTTGGGTGGGGATGGTGCATCCATACCAGAAGGAGCGATGCGACGGGTCCGGTGGCGATGGTTACGCAAGGGTGGAGGTGGACATGGTACATCAACATTTCATGGCCGTCCGCTGGACATTCGCCCAACGAAGAGATCACAACACTAGGGGATGCCGTGTACGTTTTATCCAATGGCCCAAGACGGACATCGCCCCGACCAGCAAGAAGGCCGCAATCTCGACAGACCATTCCTCTCCAACGGAACCTCCATGACTCCACCTCATATTTCGCCTCGAAGGCCACCTCATCGGTTCCGTGGAGAAGACGCGAAGGAACAACAAAAGCGTGCTACCGTATCGGTTCCCGAGTCGCCTCGCAGAAGACGCCGCCAATCGTTAAGGCCAAATCGGCGAACATTAAGCCGCCTCCCAAGTCCCGTAGCACGGAAGTACTCCATCGAAAACCGTTGTGCTCTAACGCACAATTAGCCCACGCTGGATTTGCTTGTCAGGCTTTGCATGCCTGGTACTTGCGGAATACCACAAAGAAGGGGTGCGATACTGGAATCACCGTCGCATACAAGGATGAGCATTTCTTCAACGGGCCCGCAACCGTGGTGGGGTTCAACGACTTATTCAACCTATTCAATCTCGAAGCCCTCGACGCCTCGCTTCTACGATGTTGGACACTGTAAGTGTGTACAATCAAGTTCTACATTCATGTAATTCCGATAAATATCGCAACTCATTGCTTATGTATAGATACATGATGAAAAATGCCCAGGAAGGGCGAGAACCGGTGGGTTTCCTCGACCCACACGTGGTATCTATGCAAACCATCCAAGGAGACGCGACCTTCGTCGAGAACTATATAACGACGTCATTGCTTCTTCAGAATCGCAAGGACTACATACTAGTGCCCTACAACCAGGGGTAAGTGCTTCACTATTTGCTATTCAAATTTCATTTGTACTTAGGTTTAATAGTTATAGCGACATACATGAGTAGGTACCACTGGATCCTTTTAGTCATTATACCCAAGAGGAACACTATGATATATCTTGATTCCCTAGTCAGAAACGATCACGACTTCAGCATTCTGCAAGGAATACTCGACAAGTATGATCATTTCCTCCATACATAACTCTATTGTAGTCTTCCTTCGTTTGAAATGCCCGAGGATAACTTTTTCAATTATGTAGTTCGCTCATCTCCTATGTTAGCCAACAAGGAAGATACAAAGGATCCAAATACCAACTAACACAGGACTAAATTTCCGAAGACGCTACAACACAATAATCCTATATATATCATACTTCATAAAAATTTGTCTTCAACCGACTATACGTACATATGTAATTCTATTTTTGCAAAGATCACAAAGACAAAAAATGATGAGCTATGTGCATTCTACGCTTGCCATCATATGCAAAGAAATCATTAGTGCTAAGATGAAGAATCCGGAGGTTTGTCAATCTCGAAATAATTTTTTTGTAATTGTAAATTCAAATATATATCCTTACCATTTTTCTTGACCTAGCGGCAGAGTTTGATAATAGATTTATATGGACTCGTTGCAAGAGCTCGTGGAAGTTCGAGGCAGCTATGCACCTTTATCATGATAGAAATAGTTAACAAAGGAGAGTTTCACCCATCGCCGACCCGTAGATTCACGCAAACAATTGATTTAATTGTAATCCAATTGTACAACTATAGCAAAAATACTTCAACAAATTCGATCTTTATTAATTTATTTTGAGTAATGGTCAATTTGAGTTGTCAACAATTGATTCTCTGCGATGTATCTGCTTTTTGTACATGCTTGTTTTCGAGGGCATGGCTAGCAATTCCCGAGGTGGCCAAAAACAAACAAACAATGTAGCTAGGGTCGCCTCATTACCACGACGGTTTTATGTTGAAACCGTGCGTGAAGGCTATTACCACGAGCGGTTTCAACATAAAACCGCTCGTGGTAATAGCCTTCACAGACGGTTTTAAAGTAAACAAATGCGTGATACTAGACATATCACGACGGTTTACTTTAAAAACCGTGCGTGATAACCACTTATCACGACGGTTTTTAAATTAAACCGCTGCGTGATAAGTGATTATCACAAACGGTTTTAACGTAAACCGCCTCGTGATCATCACTTATCACGCAGCGGTTTACGTTAAAAACCGCTCGTGATTATTGGTTATCACAGACGGTTTTAACCGCCTCGTGGTAATCGCTGTTATCACGAGCGAATAAATATAGACGGTTCGGAAACCATCTGTGATGACGGTTCCGAACCGTCTGTGATGACGTGTTCTGTAGTAGTGGTTCTTAGCGCCACATACCGAGGTTTGTGTGATGCCTCACAGCGTACTACGGCCAGCGAGCCGGTCCTAGCCGTGTGCTACGTTCTTCTTCAGTTGTGGTCGTGGGAACACTTCCCCGTCGGCAGGCCTTACTTTGGTACTTCTGTGCACCCTTACGAGTTCAGCCCACATTTGTACGGAGTTGGTAATGGAGACGACGCCGTCGAAGGGCCCACCATGGGTACGCGTTGGACACATGCTCGGTTGCGGTGGGCCAAGGAGAGACCGAGACGTGCGTACCCGGAGTTCCACAACATGTTCGAGACACTCCACGAGGTAGAGATAGTCTGGTGGCCATGGACTCCACCGTTCATTATGGACACGGCCCCCCACGGATTATCATCTCGGTCGCGGCGGGATCACATGTATTGGTTGACGACTTGCCACTTGGTGTTCTCTCACTGCGTCGAGCCATACAACCCGCGGCGAGTCATGAGGCGATTCGGCATGTACCAAAGTTGTCCCACCTCGCCAGACGCCTCTTGCACCCACCACCCACCGGTATGTGATTTCACGGAATCGTAATTAATGCATTACTTTGTGCCCCTACTAATTGTGGATGTCTCAATTAACTTGCGAGCAATCGAGGAGAGGGCGAGCGAACGAAGGCGAGAGGCGTACAACGGAGTGGGCGGACATGTGGCGTGACCACGCGGACACGATGGTTGTGGATGAGACCGGCCGCACGACCTCGGCACGTATAGCACATACCTCGAGTGGTACGTTCCACGCACCCGCAGAGGCTTATCAGGCGCCGCCACGGCGTCGATGGAGATCATACGAGGTCGCTATAGAGGCGTGTCTGCATCGCATCGAGCGGCACGCGCACGACGAGACGGTAAGAGATTATTATGTAATTAATGTGCATGATTATGTTTTAACTGGTTACTTCAGAATCGCAGATTCGACCGATTGCATCGTATCCACGACGAGCGGCTCCAGCTCTCCATCGTGGGAGAGCCAATTCGATTGATCGTCGCTCACTTCGCGCGCAACATATATGATAACGCCAGTCCGCCATACGGACCATCGGTTATGGTCACCACGAGATGACGCTGTTGACGACTTGGTCGCGACGGGCCGACCACCACCACCCTCCGCGCCACCGTCGGCAGTGCCATCAAGACGCCCATCATCGCCACGCCCATCGCGATCAAAGCCTCGACCCGGCCGCTCGCTCGTCGTCCACGCTGTTCGGACCGTCGATGCACGACATTTGCCACCTATTTGTTCGTGCACTCGCTTGCCATTTATCTCTAACCCCATCTTTTTCTTGCAGCATTTACGACAGGATAACACCCTGCTACAGCCATCGTCATCACGGAGGAGTACGGGGGAGCGAACAATCTCTCCTGGCCGACGGGCCCGATCTCCGCAGCAATGACTCGACTCAAGACAAAGACTCGGAGGTGCCGTTGCCGCGTTCGCTCATGGTGGTCGATCCCAGATGCGAGGAGCAAAGACGAGTGGTTTGGCGGACCTACCAAGATTACAGTGCAGAGTATGGTGGGTCATCGGCATTTCACCACGCAGTAAATGCCTTTTGATATTACTATGTATTAGTAACAACGATGTGCATGGCGTAATTCAGATGTAACATCTCAGCAGGACATAGACCCCTCTCGACCGATTGGCTGAGCTCTATTTTTGGCCATCCGACGGACCTCCCCACGCAGTCGTACCCGGCACCACCTCGGACGCAGGCATCGCAGTACGACCTTCGAGATGCACCGCACTCCCCTAGCAGGTTCACCTTCTCCGAGGAGCACATACGCCGTCCGAGGAGGCGACGACGAGATCCATAATGAGTTTTTGTAATTCTGATTTCGTAACGTCTCATGGTTTGTTGTAACTATTTATGAAATGTACGTATGTGTAATACATATCCATGGCATGTTTTGCAAATTATTTATTTACATCTTGCTTCACGAAACATACATTAACCCTCCCAAGACTAAGACACACGATAACAATAAACACAACAATAACCTCCAACACTACACCTTAACGATAACAATAAACACAAGAAAGAAAATAGCACACAACATTAAATTAATCTTCCACTCCAGTCTATCAAAACGATGGCGCATCTCGACGGGGTCGCTACCCCCCACGACAACTCTCTCATGCCTCGCAATGTCGGCCCTACCGCCCATTTCATCCTCCCACACCCAGAATCGGCAATCACGGGGCTTCTGCGTTTCACGAGAACAATATTGTCAAACATGCCTGCACGATTTGAATGAACCCGAAACAATCATACTCACCGAGTGAAAGGGGCACTTGTAGTAGTGCCGCCCAGGATTCGTGGCCGTGTGTGAGGTCTTACGTCTAACAACCGTGTTGCATTTTGGGCAAATCACCATTGGAGCGGACGATGCGGTGCTGAGATGACTCATATCGGCGTCCAGGGGAGTGAGAAGGAATGATAACTACACAGAATGGGAAGAACTAATTCAGGAGGTGAGGGAGAACAATGCGGGGGGCTAGGTGAGGAATGGCTCCCTCTTATAGGCTCGGGGGGCCTCAGTCATAGAGTCCACACAATAAGAATGCGTGACGCAATGCCAACACGAAACAAAACATACATTGCACATACAGACAATATGTACAGTACTACACGCAAGAAATAAAATCAAAACAACATGCTCAGCGCCACACCATCAACACAACAACGACCACAACAAATTACATACGACACATTACTAACTTAGTCACTCTTTCTACTTCATACGTTGGCGTTGCATCTGTTGGCGGAGGTCGGTGTTCTCCTCATTGAGGGTCTCAATTCGCTCCTCCAACTTAAATATTCGCTGCCATAATGTGAATACATAATTGACAATATAACGTTCGTGGGGAGGGTCGATCCACCGGGAGAACTCGCATTTTGCCATCTGCAGAAAGGAGGATAAACATGCACCTGCATAAGAAATAAGAAAAATCTTGTTACTACTTTTTACCCGGATCGTGGGCATCGGAAGAACGTCGCCCGCCATCGAACCGGCATTCGAGGGCTCGCACAACCGCGTCCTCATTGTGTCGGCACTTCGCCATCTTTGGTTGAGCACGCCGAGTTGGTATCAAGCGGTAGTGTGGACCAAATACCTCCCTCCTTTCTAAGGAAGGTCTTCCTTGGTGACCCATATCCGATCGGCCCTCGGCTTCCGACATGTTATGTTTCACAATGAGCGGACACACTTCTTTTTCGATTTGCACGGTTTCACGATACAAGATCATGGGACCCCAACCGTGCTATTTATACGAAACAAGAGAACTTCTGCGATGGACGTGACAAAAGAGGCCGACTTTTTGCGATGGCGTGACAAAAGAGGCCGGCTTTGCGCGATGGCGTGACAAAAGAGGCCGACTTTGCGCAATGACATGACAAAAGAGGCCGACTTTGCGCGATGGCGTGACAAAAGAGACCACTTTGCGCGATGACATGACAAAAGAGGCCACTTTGCGCGATGGCGTGACAAAAGAGACCAGCTTTGCAGGAATATAAATAGTTGGCAGGAATTCGCCGACAGGATAAATGAAACTAGGCGGAAGGCTAAGGAGGAGTCCCGCAAGAAGGCACAATGGGAGGAGACACGCAACATAGCAAGGGCTGCGGCGGCTCGCGAGGAACAAGCAAGGCTGCTGCGGCTACGAGGTCAGCTCCCCGCAATGAGCATTCATTTTTCCCAGCTGTTAAATATCACTTTCCTTCCTTTCGCCTAATTGTTCTTATCATAGTTGTTTTCAAAAAAAAATTCTTTAAATTTTCTACAATAAAACAACATACCATGATCGAAAATTGTTATTGTCAGTTCAACATTTTTTCACTACAAGAATCTACAAAAATCACAAATACATCAATCATTACTTCACACATATTTCGTTCGTACTCTACCAAACAAAATTTTCAATTTTCTAAAATGCAACAAAAATCACATAAGCTATAAACTAGACTCTACATCAAATTCAAATTTTTTGAAACAATATTTCATATATCCAAATTTATTTTTATTGTAAATAACTCAATAATACATATAAATTCTTATACTAAATACATATATCAAACCCTAAACAAAAATTTTGTGCAGCGGGGTCGTGCGGTCGGCACCGCGGTCATGCGGCGGAGGCGGGTCGTCTGTGGAGGCGGCGTGCAGGCGATCGGGAGGCGGGTCGTGCGATCGTGCGATGCAGCGCCGCACGACCCGTGAACGATCTTGATCGTGCGGTGCTGCACCGCACGACTCGCCACACGTCGCCGCCGGGTAATCTCATGATCGGGAAGGGGCCGCTTTTGGAATTTTTGCACCGAGATACAAATTTGGAATTTTAGATTGCTACGGTGCCAGATGTGTCCAAATTTCGGCTTGGAGTTAGCTTTCCAACAAGCGCAAAAACACTCCAATCCGACTTCGTATGAGAAAGTTATGGCCTTTTACTCGGTATCGCTCACGATTCGAATCGAATTTGGCCGATTCGAATCCAATTTGAGGTCGATTAGAATCCGAATTGAATTCTTAGTTGATTCCGAATTTGAATTTGGTTGGGCTTGTGGAAGTTTCGAATTTGACTTGGATTCTTGGGCTTCTCTCCCCTTGCTTGTCTCCCACGAACTTCGCCTCCATTGTGACGGCCTTTCTTCAAGAACAGCCTCATATCATTAATCTCTGTTCATTATTGAATCTTCCAATCTGGCACAAGCAAAAATAGTAGTTTTAGGTAGTATGAAATTCTCAACTAATTTAAAAGGAAATTCAGTGAACAGATTCACCTGTTGGATAAGCTTCTCTTGTTTTTCAACTCTCTTAGTAAGCTCATGTTGTTCTGAGGTATTTAATTAATTGAAAATATTATATGAAACAACATAGCTAAGGATGTCCGCATCATCCTCCCTTTCTTCAAAAAAAGCCGTCCTCGGCTTTTGATAGCCTGAAAATGTGCTAGACGAAGAAAACAATGTATATGCATGGTATATGTATTTATCATCCATACAAGTTCCGTGTAGTGCATGATGATTTACCGAACATGTATTAAACAAAGAGAACAACGTATATACGTGATATATGTATGAATCAATTGTTGTGTTATTCGCGTTGTTTTGCGCAATCGATAGCTTGAAATCACATTTCAAATTGCACAACTGACTCATATGATAAAATTTCACCTTCCCAATATCAAAGTCAACTAAAGTGGGTGAAAATAAATTGATACCATCCCATGCTTCAATTGCGCTACTCTGATTAGTTATACATTTAAGAGATAAACAAGTAGGCATCATATTGCGTTCTAAACAATAGACACTTGTATTTAAACCCATCTTAAAGAGACCGTGACATTGCTCAATAGGTGGTTTGCGCAAAACATGTAATTTTAAATCAACAAGATTATCACCGGTAATGCATATTCGATAAATTTGAAACATGTTGTTGTCTACACCAAAATCTCCGATCAAATTGAATTTATATGTGTGTACGTAGCTATTTACTAGTGAACTTAAATGTGAAATTTCAAGAACCTTCTTAATCACACTAGATACATGTTTAGGACTATCGAATATGATATAACACAAAGAATTATTAATGTGTATTCTACTAAGAACTTCTTTTTGAGTAATCAATTTTCACATTAACATTATGCAAATTAAGCATATCAAATTTAGAATGTGGAATCATCAAATGAATAATGGAGTTCTCAGTTTTACGCACCTTGTTTTCATAAACGACCAATTCAGTACAAATAGTGTTACCTTGATCTTCAGGTATTCCCTCTCCATCTATGGTTAGCTCTTTATCTTTCTCTTCCAATGGTGAGGGCTCTTGAATCTCCAACTCCTTATTTGCTTGGTCCACCTGCAGAATGTGGGATACAACACTAGAAATAGAGGGTAAGTTGTTAGGTTCAAAAATAATCTTACTTGTCCTATCATCTATCTCTCTCTTTTCTTTTGGTGTATCTCTCACACTCTCAATTGGGATGCTCTCAATCTCGCGTATGGTGGAATCAGACAGCTCACTCTTTTTATCACTCTCACTCAATTTGGCTATGTGGCTCTCATTCTCACATGGGTTTTGATACATCTCATCCTTGTAAGACTGTGGGCCAACAATGGCACAACTACCACCAACCACGACCTCCTCACGTGTTGCGGGTTGTGACGGGGCAGCACTACTCATCACCTCGGTCGAAGAAAAATTCACATGCTCGATCTTCTTCTCAAGTGACACACCAGTGGATGAATTAGAACTAAAGAGCCGACGCATATTTAATTGATGTGTTTGCATGTGTTTAAGTCTCTTTTCTGCCTTCATAGCATATTTCACAAGATCTTGCAGACTACGAAAATATTCATCTTGAAGTGCAGCAACGATCTGATAATTCAAGCCTGCTTTGAAATATGCCTTTTCTTGATATGCACTAGTGATATTGGCACGGCGCATTGCATGGTTTAACTCAATATAGTAATCTTTGACAACTTTGCATCCTTGTTTAATGCTCTCCACGTGTCGTAGTAGTTCCCGCTCATAATAGGATGGAACAAATTCTATTCTCATGATGCTTTTTAAACAGACCCAAGATGTAATGAATCGTTTTCCACCTAGTTGTTGCCACCAACTAGACGCATAGTCCGTAAAAAACAAAGTGGCCACTCTGACTTCCTTGGCTTCTGATTCGAACTTATGGGATTCAAGCTCGAACTCCATGTCTTGTACCCACTCAAGAAACTCCTCTGGATCATTACTACCATAGAAGGGTAGATATGTATACTCGCGATCTACCATTGTTAGCAGCAAAGAAAATAATATGTATGTAGGTGTATGTGTATCTCTCAAACTCACTTGTCTTACCGAATTATATTCTTACCTTTCCGAAGTGAATTAAGATCAACAATACTTACACTTCAGGGCAGCAGGAACCACAAGGTGATGTGTGAGCGAATTTCAAGAGCAAGTCAAAGCACGACAACGGGTGTTTTGTGGAGCTTGGTATGGATACCTACTTAATTTGAAAATTCTAGGTATTGTAAGGCTAAGTAAATATCCAAACTAGAATTCAATGCCTAGTTGTCGATCACAAAGATATAAGTGAAAATCAAAGCAACTCACACACAAAGATATTGGAACTTAGTGCAATTAAAGAATGAGCTATGTAAGATATAAGTGAAGAACAAAATAGCTCGTATTGCACAAGTTATAGAAAGACGCTAGCTAGTTGCAAATAATGAAACTAGGGCACAAGATTGCACAAAATATTGATATTCTAACAATTGAATCAAGAATGAGTGGGGATTTTCGCTCAAGTTTATGGTTCGGCTATGCGCTTTCTTTTTTCTTTTCACTTTTCTCTTCTCTTTTTTTTCTTTCTTTTTTCTTCTTCTCTTTTTCCTTCTTTTTTTTTGAACTATGGCCAAAATTCTTGTTCTACCAAAATGAGCAAAAAATTATTTCCCACCTTTTGATCTTTGAACAATTGCAAGAACAAAAATATTAATATACAGCCCTCAGCAACGATTTAGCTAGTCTTAAATAGGTTCAAAGTATTCGCAAAGGATTGAAAGGATCACAAAGGATAAATTGGTTTCTCACTTTTTTGTGTAATTTTTTTTTATAAACACGACTAAAAAAACAAACTAGGCTCAAATAAAAGCAACGCAAAAGAATTCAAGATCAGCAAACTAAACTTGATTCTAATGGACAAAAACTTAACAAAACTCATTAGAATAACAAATTAAATACTACGGCTGAATGATTTTTTTTTGTATGGCTTTTTCGTGTATAGAAAAAAAAATTAGATAACTGGATAAAGATCCTACCGAGTCAACGGAGCTCTGATACCACCTGATGCGGGGTGCCCGATCTTCTCGACGTAAAATCTCTTGATAACTTGTGTATCCTGACGAACCACCAGCTGATCCCCCGCGCCAATGCACGGACTTGCAACTCTATGGAAAATTCGCCCAAACACACACTTGATTGGATCCTCGCTGACCACAAGCAAAGATCGTCGAACCCTCAATTCCCAGCGGAAAAGCAAGAACGACCCCTTATTCTCAATCCCCAATTCCCTCTGTTTTGGCTATAAGCACAACAGGAAAATCAAGCAAAAGCTTTGAAAATATATTAAACGTGGTCTGAGGTTACAATGGGGGTCTACCCCTCTATATATAGTGCCCCTACTCCTCCTCATGGCTGGCCAAGAGGCCCTACTACTATTCTAATTCGGAATTAGAACTCCTACTGCAATTCCGACTCAATCTAAAACAAAAAGGAAACTCTAGTTTTCCAACCGTCATATTTTTTTGATCATATCTTTTGATACAGGACGAATTTCAGAGTGACGGAGGATCTGTTGGATCGGGCTTGGAGTTAGCTTTCCAACAAGCCCAAAAACACTCCAATCCGACTTTGTATGAGAAAATTATGGCCTTTTTACTCCAGACTGTTCTGCTGATTCCGAATCCGAATTTGAGGCTGATTCCGAATCCGAATTGAATTCTTAGTTGATTCCGAATTTGAATTTGGTTGGGCTTGTGGAAGTTTCGAATTTAACTTGGATTCTTGGGCTTCTCTCCCCTTGCTTGTCTCCCACGAACTTCGCCTCCATTGTGACGGCCTTTTGTAATACCCGGTTTTGAGTCGGGAGTTGTAAAATAAGTCGGGCATGAAAAAGAGTGCAAATAAATAGAATTTTCTGATGGGGAAGGGGGGTTTTCGCATTTTTACGACAACCTGGGCCGCAGGCCGTGGCCCAGGCGGCCCAAGAGGGGGAGGCCGGCCCAAGGGGGCCGGCCAAGGGGAGGGGGGAGGCGCCCCCAACCCTAGCCGCCTCCCCACTCCCTCCTCTTCCCCCCTAGAGCCGCCACCCCCATTCTCTTCCTCCCCGGTGTTACTTGCTGCTCTTTGACGGCGTCTTGCTGCTGCGGAGATCCCCGGCGTCGCCCCAAGCATTCCCCCCCGAAGCCGTCTCCTTCCAACGGCGCCGCCGACCGTTCACCGGCGATCTTGTGGCCGGTCTTGGAGAGGGAAGGGAGGAGAAGGGAGGGAGGTTCTTGGGAGGTGGATCCACGTCGCCCTGCAGATCTTCAAGGGTAACGAATGTTTTAGTGGTAGTTTGATTCGGTTTTGTTGATTAATGGTGGATTAGATCTAAATAGGGTTCTGTCCTGGAGATTCCAGAACACATCTGTCTTCTTTCGCGGCCAGTTTCGACCCTTTAGAGGCCGAATCTCGGGTTGACCTCTCCTAGAGATATGTTACTGGTTTCATTAGCTTTCTTTTGGCACCTGGATCACGAATTTTCACCCAGTAGTTTAAAAGTTATGACTGTTTTACCACGTACTGCTCTGTCTGTCAGAAATTCTGGGTATAGTCGGTTGCACCTAGTTTTTGATCTAGTTAGAGTCAGAATCAGGTCGGCCACCCAACTAGGTTTATGAAGATAATTTCACCATGTTTCCAGGATGATAAAGATCACTTTATTTCGATCAGTGGTTTAAAAGTTAGAGCCTTTTCTTTAGGGCTGTTCTGAATTCTGGACAGACTGCAGTTATAGTTTTTCATTGGATGGTTAGACCTCTGTTTTGGCCGAATTAGAGTTTACCACCAACTAGAGTTACGTAGCCCGTTTCGTTAAGAGAAGATGAGCACTGGTTTCAGGTCTTTTGGACTTACGGTTATTTATTGGTGAATTTTATAGTAAAACTGCCAGTTTAGGGGTATTTGGAATGTTTGGGTGAATGGATCAAATTGAACCTTTTATTTGGTTGGTTTGGTTAGAGATTGTGGGAGGGCACGTGTAGCGATGTCTTACTCATTTGTCCTCATTTCAATTATTTTATATTGTAGGCGGTGAAGCGGTGAGTGGAGGGGTATCTCAGTTACCTCCCAACCCGTCCTTGTGTCACGAGCAAGTAACTTGTATACTATGATTGATGCATTATGTGATGTGTGAATGAATGATTATATTTGTTCGTATTTGTAGATGAATGCCATGTGTATCTTTTCATTTATGAGTACTATTCAATATTGCCATGGGATCACATCATGACATGCATAAATTACCTTTGTAAGACCCATCAATTCCAAAGATGGGCACTTGAAAATCCCATCAATTCAGAATGGGTACGTGAGTCCACCATTCCAATGTGGGCCACGTTACGTGAGTCCACCATTCCAATGTGGGCCACGTTGGACGGTCGTATGAAACGTTCTTCATACGATTACTTTAAGTGAACACCGACAAGTGTTTCACTCGCTATACCGGTATATGCTGCAATATGTCCAATTCCTTCACTGCATCATTTCATTTCATCCATTCATAAAATTGTATCCAATAAATGTTCAATCTGTGATAATGTATATGGTTCATTGGATGTTGATTGTTACTTTCAAGTACTTGCTGAGTCTTTGGCTCATTCTTGCTTTGTTGTTTTATTTAGGTAAATGACAAGGAAGTGTGGTTTCATGGAGGGTAGCTCAATACGATGCACACACTACCATAATCCAAAACATTTGAGAACTTAATGTTATCTTCTATTTATGTCTTGTGTTGAATTGTAATAAGCCAACTTGGTTGTCTTACCATAACTACCTGTAATGTTTATTTCCAATCTGTTGATTAAACTGTTGATGATTTCCTTTTCACATATATCCTTGTGGTACGCCAAATCTAGTAGTACTTATAGTTGCGAGTTTCCTAATGATTAGTGATTGTAGGTGACATCTTGACTTCCTTATAGTCAGGGTGTTACAGTTGGTATCAGAGCGGGCTTTAGGTCCGTGGTAATTAAGTTATTAAAATGGCACACTGTGCACAGTAGGTGGGGTTTGGGAAATCCATTGTTTCCGCATTTCTAGTGATGTTGTTCATTATGTTGTATGGTATAGAATTGCTTCTGTACTATCTTTCTTGTTATTAATCTATGACGTGATGTGATATCCTATATATCTATGAATTATTCTATGATTGTCATGAGATGATCCTATATATTCATAATTGATTGCATTAGTTATGCGTATCGGTAGCGGACGTCAAGCAGCTGAGTTCGTAGTTGTCGTCCTGGGTTTTGCCAGGCTACACCACTGTTCGTGTTGTAATAGTAGAGAAGTTCTTACCCCTGTTCCATAGTTCTGTGTTGAGCCTGAGCTCATTGATGAAGTTGTTGTCCTTCTCAAGTTTGTATCTGGTTTTCTGGTTGTAGTTTCTGATAGTTCGTGAATTTCTTTTGAATGGAGGGTTATAATGAAGTGGGCAATCTCTAGTAGATTTCTGATCATTCTTTGAAATAATTATTGTTCTTTCTACTATTGTGATATTTCTGCTCCACGTGAGCGTAGTCAAATTGCAAGATTTACCTTTTCACGGAAGTTCTGTTTTACCCCTGTTGGAAAATTCAACCCGTGTGTTCGCTTGGGGTTTCGGGCATTGGCAGATTTCTTTTGTAAGTTCTTTATCAAGTGCACAATGATCTTGCATATTTCTTTTTGGGATGCTTTAGACAGTGGTTCTCTTCCTTGATTTCTGATTTTGACAAATTCTTGTCCGGTGGTAGTTGATGAATTTCTCTTAGGTTCATGATTCATGGTAGTTGATGAGATCCAATAGGTCTTTAATGGTTCTCTGAAAATATTATTATTTTTCAGTTGTTGAATTTATTTTATTTTAAATGATCTTCGATAGTTGGCAATATTGATATTTCCATGTTTGTTCCTTCCTTCTCAATGGAAAATAGCGACTCGTTTACTCGTTTGATAGTTTGTATAATGAGAGTTTTCTGTTGCAAGTTCGTTAACACAAGGAAGCATTGGCTCCATGTATTTCTTTTGGATCATTCCGCGTCTTGAAGTAACGCATCTCTTTTCTGAGGATTAGTGTTAAAACCCTTTTTGGGGTGCCTTGTGGTGATTAAGTCGGAGATGGTTATCAAACAAATTGGTTGGCTACGGGTTCCTATTGGTCCCTAGATGTTTTTTCAAAACAATTCTTGTCTTTCTGATTGCTGAGCTCTCTTTGCTACATGTACACGATATTATTGACAAGATCATTCTTTTTGTAAGGGTCCTATCTCACTCGTTGATTAAGGGAACCTGGTTAATCGTTTGGTATTTTGGGGAACGGGAATTAGCTTTTACAAAGTTTGTCGAAGAAAGTCTTGACTCTACTCGTTTCTTTTGGAGTAGTTGGAATGTTGGAGTTTAGAACCTCTCTTGAAAAAAAATGTGAAACCCTTTTCTAATGTTATGGTGGAGTTGTGTGAGAGGTTTGTTTGACTTTGTGGTTTTCGTACTAAGTTTCCTTTCTAGAATAAGTTGTTATTACAATTCCATTTGATCTTTGAAAAATTTCTATAACACGATTTGCCATGTTCCTTTAGAAGGTTTATTGACATGATCAGTAATGTGATGGCAATGTTGATTCCTTTATAAAGAAAGAAAGTTGTCCGCCTTTCGTAATATTTCTAAAATGATCAAATTTCCAGTTTTGTGTTCATGCTCTTTTGGGGAATTCAAGTTCTTTGTGGTAAACATAGTTTGTCGAGTAAAGCGATATGTTGAAAAATTATAATAGTTCTTCCATGATGCGGGTGTTTTGATCTTGAATACCCGTTTGTTCCTAACCGTTAAGGTCGGATATTCTATTTTTGTGAGGCCTATGTTTTCAACTGTGGACTTCCCATATGTTTTCTGAGTTCGTTGCCTAATTGGTTTTCCCTTGAGTTCTGTGTTCCTTGCGAGTGGTAAGTGACTTTTCAGTTGGTGAAGATCGTTTCTATTTGCCTCTTCTTTCGAGAAGGAATCAACCCATTCATTCCATGTGGGTTTTTGAAATATTTTCTAAGTGTTGTTATGTAACATCCCCAAAATGGATTTGGGTTCAAATGTAAGAAAATCAGGAGAAATTAAAACTTTTCTTGCATCTTGAAGCCCTTGGTTGTTTCTGTAATTCTTTTGAGAAGAATTATAGAAAATCAAAACTAAATCCTCATTCGACTCCAATCAAAAGCCTCCTTAGCATAGACCTCATGCCAAACCCCTGGAGGTATTTTCCTGAGTTCTAGGGAGGCTTGGCAACACCTCTGCATTACTTCGTGATTTTTAGAAATCATTTGGTAATTCTTGAGGGCAAGTCAAATTCGGTCAAACCCTATTTCTCCTCTGCTGGAATTTCGGGAGGAAGATTCAGCATATGAGAACCTCTGAAAATTTTATGAGAGGTTCCTACGGTTGTCAGCAAGCTCCAGTTAAAATTTCATAAATTTTGGGGTTTGCTTGCTACCTTAAATAATCTCTCAAAAATCAGTTATTCAAATTCAAACCCTAACTGGTTTTCACTGTTCCTTGGGTGCGAGTTGGACTCGGGCTCGAGCCACTTGACTCGGTTCAGCCCACTAGTTTGTACCAACCCGGTCGTTGGTCGCTGGGGTCGTGAGCCGTTGAATCAGCATCGAACGGCCTTCGACCAGCCGAACGGTGGAGCCGTTGCGAACCACCCGGTCTAACTCAGCCGTGGGATCGGCATCGCACGGTCTTCGACCAGCCGAGAGCTGTGATCGTTTCAATCCGCTTGATCTAGCCTAGCCGTTCGATTTCAATCCGACGCCAACGCAGTCGTCTCCTTCCTCTCGTCTGCGCGTGAGCCTCTGCCATGGCGCGCGAGGAGGAAAAAACGATGGCGTGCGATCCACTCTATGTCAACCTTTAAAAGGCTAGCTCTGTGTGCATTAAATGCCTGTCGCACCCCTACCTCTGTAGGCTGTGACTCAACTGCCCACATCGCTCTCAAGTGCTCTCATGGCAGTGTTGACCCGACTGGAAAAATCCGGCCGTTGCTCTCTGCCATCGCTCTATTTAAACTCCCTTGTGCTTCACCCTTAGCTTCCTTTAGCACTTCCGCAACTCCAGGTAGCACTCACCCTCTGGCTTGAGCTACAGTTCCTCGCAATCTCCTCGACCGCCATTGTTGAGTGTGGAGCTTACGGTGGAGGCGGTGCAGTGGGGGTTTTTCTTCTTCAAGTCTTGGCCCCCTCTTTTTCCCCTTCGCTCTCTGGAGCTTGACCCTCACTTGGTGTGGTTCTCTCTTTGCTCAGGTCGTTGTGGCCTAGTGAGGACCTCACCGCAGCCGTTCGGTTGCTCGTCGCTGGAGCCACTCCGTGGGTCTCTGGTCGTTCTTCAGCCCAGGTACTTTGGCATTGCCCTATAGGAGCTCAGGCGTGTTTTCGTTTTTCTTTTGGTACCGTTCGTTCGGGAGTCCTCCCGAGCCATACCTTCTCGGCCGCACTCCGTGGTCGTACCACCGTAGCAGCTATACTCCGACCAGTACTGGCCGCCGGTCGAACCCTTCAACTTTTGGGACACTCATCCCTGCCCTTGGTTGACGCTGCCTTGTGGGCGAAATTCCGACCAGTCACTGTAGTTTGGTCGATTCAACCAGATGCAGTATTGTTGATGGGTAAATAGGTCGTCTCGTAGTCCCCGGAAGTGCCCCTGTGCTTATGGAGGAGAGGCCTACGAGTGATTGTAAGTTCTCCTACAATCACCCTCGTAGTCGTAAGTCTCACTACGACTATGGTGTGGTCATACGTCCTTCCTTGACCTTTACCCAATCGAAAGTTGTATCATGACCTGTACCTCGTCGTAAGTCATACTACGACTATGTCCGGGTCATGAGTGCTTCTACGACATGTACTTAGTCGTAAGTCTGTCTTCGACTAGTGCCCAATCGTACGTCCTGCTACGACCACTATCTGGTCGTAAATCCCTCCCCGACTATGGTTCAGTCGTAGGTCCTGCTACGACCACTACCTGGTCGTAAGACCTTCTCGTGGTCATATCTTTAGCATTAAGAATCTAATTCAATTGATTCTTGCTGCTAAATTCCTTATAAATCAGTACCTTGCTTCGGTATGATTTTCAGAGATTTTGTAGAAAATTTTGCTGTTGAGTCTTTGCATTTTATTCGTTCTTATTGGTTGCTTTTCGCCTTCTCGTTAGGATCCGAAGAGCACATTGACAATCTTGTTGATCCTCGTGATATCTTGATTCCCATGACAAGCAGGCAAGCAGTTTGATCATGTTAATCCTATTATTTTTCAAGTCTACTATATTGATTTCAACTCGTATGTATGCATTGCTATTTTGTTGTTAAATTATGGTTAGTACCCTATAGTTGCATAATCTGTAGGACTTGTTTATCCTCTACTACCATGAGCTTAGGTTATTGGCTGTGGTCGGAGTTCGATGGATGGACTCTGGTCACTTAGTAGCTTTCGTTTTGAAATTGCTTAGAAATGCTTAAATGTCGGTAGTATTGGCGGTCATCGACTTAGTCGATGATGTTGATCACACACATCTTTCTACTACTCCATTATGTCCAGCACTCTGTGCTTTGTTATTTTGTAAAGTCAAAAACCGAAAATAAAACTGTTTTCGACTTGGGCACAATGGTATGTTGGTGTGATCTGTTGGGTGAATGGAATGGTGCCTAGGTCATCAAGGACCGAGTTACTTGTGTCACTAAGCCAGCGCTTATGCGTGCTAACCACGCGAGAGGATATGGGACCTCTCTTGACTTAGTACTTTGGCGTGGGTTATCTCGAGTCGCAGGAGGGGTTGTGTGTGTTGTGTGAAACATGATATGTGGTCGTGTTCTTGTGTTGGGTGTGCGGTGGTGGAGATTCCGGGTAGGCTCTCCACCTCGAGGAGCGTCGTAGTTGTCCAAGGCTTTACCCGGGAATGGTAGTTGACCGAGGCTTACGATGACTCCGACACAACGTATGGGTTTCTATCCATACGTGCGGCTCGAGTAATTCACAATATTGGAAGCGTCTCGTAGGACTTAGCCGTCTTGGCATACCTTGGAAGTGTGCTTAATAGCTTGGCAAAAAGGCGGTCTGGCGTGTGGGTACAGTGGTACACCCCTGCAGGGATGAAACTATTTGAATAGCCTCGTCCTAGGTTATGGACATGCTTGGTAAGGTCGTGCAAGAACTAGACTACAACCTTTTTAAAACTTAAAGCGGTCGTGGGTGGTATGAGCGGGTAGTTCATGCTATTGTCATGGTGACTGACGGGCTAGTCACCTCCAGGATTGTTGTTGTCATCTATCTACTGTTATACTGTTGTCGTTTGCCATTATTTGAACATTAAAAATAGATTTGTTAAAATTGCTTGCAATCTATTACACTATTGCAAATAAAAACTCGCTTTATGCTAAAATGAAACATACAGCCTTCTTTTGATTAAGCTTGCATGTAGTATATGTACGGGTTTTGTTATCCCACATGTAAGTCTTGAGAGTACATTCAAAGTACTCACCGGCTGTCGCCGGTTGCTTTTGTTTGCAGGGGAAGAAGGTGAGCCCCAAGGGCCTCACTTTTGTGAAGTGTGCGGTGGTTTCGACGACTAGCTTGGCGGTCGGTCGGTTGCCTTGGGGGTTAAGGGCAAACTGGTCGGCTCTTTTGCTTATAGCCATCTTATGGCACTTTTGCTTCCGCTGTCTATCTTCTTTTGTCCATGGATATTTTTGGCCGGTCGGCCTCTCTTTTGTAAATTTGCCATCTTCTATTTATATTATGTT
This sequence comes from Hsuehochloa calcarea, assembly GCA_036346395.1. NCBI lineage: Eukaryota > Viridiplantae > Streptophyta > Magnoliopsida > Poales > Poaceae > Hsuehochloa > Hsuehochloa calcarea. The sequence continues at coordinate 33,067,152 of CM070610.1, forward strand.
ATGGATTGTTGTTTATGTTTCGGTTCTATGTGAATGAATGGAATTGATGCATGAACTTTGTAAAGAGGTGTGTATACTGCATTTCTGGGAAGTATACATGTCTCGAGTCTCGGATTATCTGCTTTGTGATGCTAGGACCGAATGGATGGTTAAGCATTACAAGCCGGATAAACTGGGTCTCACAAGTTTTGGTATCAGAGCCATACTGACCGTAGTAACCCAAGCTTGGTCGTCTTTATGATATGTTGGAAAACCTTATTTTCAAAGTATCAAATGATTTTTGAAAGCTTAAGTGAGTTCTCAGATTTTATTTCTTACCTATCTTAGCTTTCTCCTCTCATCTTGCTCTAATTTGTGTTTTAGAAATTGTTTTTCTCTCCTCCTTTCCAAAATAGTTGTTAATTTGTTTTTGGGAACCACTGAGTTTGGCAAATTGAAGTGCTTAGGATTTTGAAGTTTCTGGACTGAAGATTTCGGCTAGAGGCTTGGATGCGGAATCTGGACAGCCCGCCTTGATTTCCAGACAGCGAGCTCAATGGTTTCTGATGGGACCACTGAGCTTGGCAAATTGAAGTGTTCCAGATTTTGAAGTTTCTAGGATGGAAGACTTCGGCTGGAAGCTTGGATGCAAAATCACTACAACAACTTCATTTTCCGAACAGCAAGCTCGATGGTTTCTAATAGGGTGGAAAAATGAGAGGGTGATTCAACTAAAATTTGTGGGGTTAAAAAGGGGTAAGATGTGATACTAGTTAGCTAAGTATCTAACACTATTTTCGTTGACTGAACCTTGCTCTTTAGTGGTAATAGATCTTACCTTAATCTTCTGATTTTTGTCTTCTCAATCAATTACTCGTTCATTCGATACGGATTAGTTGCATTGATAAGTTGAGTCTTGGTTTTGTGATTCCTTGCCACTTTTGGAGTCTTTTTATAAGCCTGTTTAAGTATATACACATACTGTTTTGGCTTTCGATTAGGGTGATATTCCATTCCCCTAGTCGTTAGCTTTTCGCTTTCTTTCGGCTTTGATTTGGAGTCTAGTTTTAACCAAAATTTCTTGTAACAGGATGGCGGACGCCTTTCGCGTGGCCAAGGCGATCATTTGGTGCCGACGAGATCTTCCTCCTCCTCCGACCATGGCCGAGGTCCTTCTTGAGATCGGCGCAACCGTGCGAGAGGGCGGAGGATCCTTACGGGCGTCATTGCGCGCAACACTTCGCTCTTACGGTGCTTCGGGATCGGGCAAAGGGTGGACACCACCGCGTGGGGACTCGCGGAGTTTCTTCGCACTCAACCCCTGCGTTCTCGGTCGAGGACCCGCTTGACGCAAGCGATTGGCCGTGCGGTTGGCGCAAGCCGCATAGCGCAGTGCGGAGCACGAGAAGGCGCTGCTTGCATCGCACCGGTGGAGGGTGCGGCTTTGTCTTGGTGGGAGAGCTTTCGCCATGCACCGACGGTCACACCGTCACACAGGAGGAGTTCCGTCTCGCCTTCCGTCGGAGTCACATTCCTTCGGCTGATGAAGGTGAAGAAGAAGGAGTTCTTGTCGCTCAGAAAAGGACGTTTCTCAGTCACGGAGTATCTTTACGAGTTCAACCATTTGGCTCGTTATGCTCCAGAAGAGGTGGCCACTGATGAGGCCAAACAAGAGAAGTTCAAGGATGGTTTGTCTGAGGAGCTTCAGGACAAGCTATCTGTCATTGACTTCCCGGATTTCCAGTCCTTGGTGGACAAGGCCATTGTCGCTGAGCACTCAGGGAGAGCACTTGCGATTCCATAGCGTAAGTGGGAGGCACGCAAGTCATCTGGGCCGGCTATCCCGCTTGATCGATCTCGAAGTCGCGTCGTGACAAGAAGCCAGACTTCGAGGTCGTCAAGACATGTTCTTCGTCCTTCGCAGGCCGTGTCCCAATCACGTGCACCTGCGAGTCAGCAGGGTGGTCCCCGCAACCCGGTTGCCGGAGTCACTTGCTTCTCCTGCAACCAGAAGGTGCATTATGCGAACCAATGCCCTAAGAAGACAGGCGCAGCCCCTCGTCCTAATGGAGGACGCGGGCAAGGAGGTGGTTCTTCTCAGGACCTGAAGATCGTCCCTGCTACCCAAAGCGTGGGTAGTGGTCGCGTCAACCTCATCTCAGCAGAGGAGGCACAGGAGGCACCCGACGTCGTGTTGGGTACACTTTCTGTTAACTCTCATTCCGCTACTGTTTTGTTTGATTCAGGAGCATCTCATTCTTTTGTTTCTGTGTCTTTTGCTGCTATTAGTGAGCTCCTTGTTACTCTATTGTTGGTCCCATTGCTCATTCGCTCTCCTGGTTTGGAGTTGAGAGCTGAATCTGAGTGTAGGGGTGTTCCAATTGAGATCGAGGGAGTGAGATTCTTCGCGAATCTTATCCTTCTCCATTCAGCAAGTCTAGATGTAATTCTTGGCATGGATTGGTTGTCTCGGCATAAGGGACACATCGATTGTGCCAAGAAGTGCGTCTCCCTATCTAGTCCTTCCGGCGAACAGGTTCGCTTTTCGCCGAAGCTGCTAGGTCCGCGTCTCTTCGCTCTTGAAGCAAAGCCCGCTCTAGATATTGGCGACGTCCCAACCGTCCGTGAATTCATGGATGTTTTTCCTGAAGCTCTTCCAGGGATGCCACCAGTTCGAGACCTCGAGTTTGTCATTGAGTTGGTTCCCGGTACTGCCCCAATTTCAAAGAGGCACTATCGGATGCCACCGAACGAGCTGGTGGAGTTGAAGAAGCAACCTAATGAGCTGCAAGAAAAAGGTTTCATCCGCCCTAGCTCATCTCCGTGGGGTTGTCCAGCAATCTTCGTGAAGAAGAAGGACAATACTCTGCGCATGTGCGTTGATTACCGTCCGCTTAATGAAGTAACGGTAAAGAACAAGTATCCATTGCCCCGCATTGATGATCTCTTCGATCAATTGACTGGAGCTCGAGTGTTCTCCAAGATTGATTTGAGAATGGGATATCATCAAGTTCGGATACGACCCGAGGATGTTCCAAAGACGGCCTTCTCTACTCGCTACGGCTTGTATGAGTACACCGTCATGTCGTTTGGCTTAACCAATGCTCCCGCCTTGTTCATGAACCTCATGAATTCGGTATTCATGGAGTATTTGGGTAAGTTTGTCGTGGTCTTCATCGATGATATTCTCATCTATTCCAAGGGTGAGGAGGAACATGATGAGCATCTGAGGCTTGTGTTAGGCAAGCTTCGTGAGCACCATTTGTCTGTGAAGTTCGACAAGTCGCGATTCGGTTGAAGGAAGTGGCCTTCTTGGGTCATGTTCTTTCAGCAGGAGGCATAGCCGTTGATCCTAGCAAGGTCAGCGATGTTCTTTCATGGATTCAGCCAACTTCGGTAACCGAAGTGCGGAGTTTTCTTGGTTTGGCGGGATATTATCGCCGTTTTATCGAGAACTTCTCCAAGATCGCGAAGCCGATGACGGAGTTGCTTAAAAAGGACAAGAAGTTCTTGTGGTCCGATGCTTGTGAGGAAAGCTTCCAAGTACTCAAGGAGCGTTTGACCACCGCTCCCGTCCTCGTTCTTCCCAATATCCATCGAAGCTTCGATATCTTTTGCGATGCTTCTCGCCGAGGACTCGGTTGTGTCCTTATGCAAGAAGGCAAGGTAGTGGCCTATGCATCAAGGCAATTGAGACCTCATGAACTCAACTATCCTACCCATGACTTGGAATTGGCTGCTGTGATTCATGCGCTTAAGATTTGGCGACATTACCTAATCGGTAATCGTTGCGAAGTGTATTCGGATCACAAAAGCCTAAAGTATTTGTTCACCCAACCAGATCTGAACCTCAGGCAAAAGAGATGGTTGGAGTTGGTCAAGGACTATGACATGGGTATTCACTACCATCCGGGCAAGGCTAATGCCGTTGTCGATGCGCTCAGTCGCAAAGCGCATTGCAATGCCTTGTTGCTCTAGGAAGTTCAACCCACCCTTCTGGAGGAATTTCAGCGTCTCAACTTAGGTTTGGTTGAGCAGGGTTCCCTCGCTGCCTTAGTTGTGCAACCAACCTTGGCGGATCGAATTAAGATCGCTCAGCAATCGGATGCTGGAGTGAGCCGCATCAAGGAAAATATCAAGAGCAGTGCGACCAAGTGCTCTCTCGAGGATGAGCATGGTGTTGTAAGGTTGAACAGCGTCTTGTGGTTCCAAAGGACATGGAATTGCGGGATCTGATCCTCCGCGAAGCCCATGATTCGCCTTTGTCTATTCATCCCGGGGCCACCAAGATGTATCAAGATCTCCGTCGAGATATTTTGGTGGACCCGAATGAAGAGGGAAATTGCGAAGTTCGTTGCCAAGTGCGACGTGTGTCGTCGTGTCAAGGCCGAGCATCAGCATCCAGCAGGACTGCTTCAGCCTTTGCCTATTCCTGAATGGAAGTGGAATTCGATCGGGATGGATTTTATCACCGGTCTGCCCCGAACGTCCAAGGGCAATGATGCCATCTGGGTTGTCATTGATCGGCTAACTAAGGTGGCTCACTTCCTTCCAGTCAAGACGGATCTCCGTGTAGCTTTGTTGGCGGATCTCTACATTACCCGCATTGTGAGCTTACATGGTGTACCCAAGACAATTGTCTCGGATCGCGGTTCTCTTTTCACCTCTTGCTTTTGGCAAAGTTTGCAAGAGGCTATGGGAACCCATCTCACCTTTAGCACAGCATATCACCCCGAAACTGATGGTCAGACCGAAAGGGTCAACCAAGTGTTGGAAGACATGCTCGTGCTTGTGTTCTCTCATATGGAAAGAATTGAGAGAAATGCTTGCCATTTGCCGAGTTTTCCTACAACAACAGTTTTCAGGCCAGTCTCGGCATGGCACCCTTTGAGGCCTTATACGGGAGAAAGTGCAGAACCCCGTTGAATTGGTCTAAGACCGGCGAAAGACCTTTCTTTGGCCCGGACTCGATCAATGAGGCCGAGCGTCGAGTCCAGCTTGTTCGTGATCGTTTACGCACCGCTCAATCCAGGCAAAAGAGCTATGCGGATCGCCGTCGATGTGAATTGAGCTTTAAGCCTAATCACTTTGTTTATCTCAAAGTCTCTCCTTTGAAGGGCCATCAGCGTTTCGGCGTCAAGGGCAAGTTAGCTCCTCGATATGTCGGTCCTTACCGTGTTATCGAGAAGAAGGGAGCTGTTGCCTATAAGTTGGAATTGCCAGCTGCACTTGAAGGGGTACATGATGTTTTCCATGTGTCCCAATTAAAGAAGTGCCTCCGAGTTCCAACTGAGGAAGCTCCGTTGGAAACTCTCGATGTCCAAGAAGATTTGACCTATCGCGAGCACCCTGTTCGCATACTCGATGAGGCTGAACGAAGAACAAGGAATAAAACCAACAGATTCCTCAAAGTTCAGTGGTCGAACCATTCTGAGGATGAGGCTACTTGGGAAAGGGAAGATCGTCTCCGTGCAGACTATCCATCCTTCTTTACCGAGTGAGCCAAATCTCGGGACGAGATTTTTGTAAGGGGGAGAGGTTTTGTAACATCCCCAAAATGGATTTGGGTTCAAATGTAAGAAAATTAGGAGAAATTAAAACTTTTCTTGCATCTTGAAGCCCTTGGTTGTTTCTGTAATTCTTTTGAGAAGAATTATAGAAAATCAAAACTAAATCCTCATTCGACTCCAATCAAAAGCCTCCTTAGCATAGACCTCGTGCCAAACCCCTGGAGGTATTTTCCTGAGTTCTAGGGAGGCTTGGCAACACCTCTGCATTACTTCGTGATTTTTAGAAATCATTTGGTAATTCTTGAGGGCAAGTCAAATTCGGTCAAACCCTATTTCTCCTCTGCTGGAATTTCGGGAGGAAGATTCAGTATATGAGAACCTCTGAAAATTTTATGAGAGGTTCCTACGGTTGTCAGCAAGCTCCAGTTAAAATTTCATAAATTTTGGGGTTTGTTTGCTACCTTAAATAATCCCTCAAAAATCAGTTATTCAAATTCAAACCCTAACTGGTTTTCACTGTGAAGGACCGAAATGACAACAGAGGGGGGGGGGGTGAATGGTGCAATAAAAATTAGGAACTCCCCTTTACTGTATTTAAAACAAATCTACAAAGCCCTCTGGATCTCTTAAAAAGAGTGAAGCAAAATCAAAGAATGAAAACAAACTTGATCGTTTTACGCCGGCAATCGGAAGGTCGATTCTACCGTGATGATTCCGCACTCCGGTGAGTTCGGGATCGGTCGCGGAAGTTCCGCTTCTGATAATTCGTAGTGGACAATCGGAAGTTCGATTGTCTACCGAAGAAAGATGCGCTCGGGTTTTCCCAAAAATCGAAATACTAAATCTTGAATGCTCTTCTCGGTCAAGTTTCACGAGGACATCATCCTAAACAACATCTTGACCTCATGGAGAAGAATCACAAACAAAGATTTAACAAACAAGCCAAAATCGGATTTCTTGAAGAAGGGGCAAGAAAAACCAAAACTCACAATAGACACGAATCTCGATTCTCGACATGAAACTTTGATAATAGATTAGCAATATCAAAGCGATTCTAGATATGAAGATTCAAGCTATTTCATAAGGCGAATCAAGAGATACATCAAAACCCTAGCTATTCAAGAGAAGAGCAGAGAGAAGGAAGAGGACATAAACAAGTAATCAAAACTCGAGTTTCATTGATAGATATCAAATGTTTCTGAGATGGAAACAGGAGGAAAGATTACATAAGATTTCAGATCATACTCTCCTCTCAACAAGCTCTCAAAAAGCAAAACAAATCTTTTCTAGAGCTAACCTAATTTTCTCTCCAAAAGTCTAACCTAACTCGGGGTTCTCCCTATTTATAGCCTTGGCTAATGGGCCTCCAACCCATTAAGCCGCTACACCGAACGGAACCGCCTCCACTTTTGCGCTTTGCGAAAAGACCCTTCGCCCCTTGCGCACATACGGAAGCCTCCGTACACCTTGTTGTGCACGACTACATAACCGCTTCAAGATTCCGCCGTCTTGACACATCCCGGCCGTTCGACCTCAGCGCCTCCTGCGCCTAGTCCGGTCCACGTGTCTCGCCACGACTCCATCTTGATGCCTGCGATCAACACAGAGACAAAAACACATCACATAGCATTGCACAATATCATAGCATCAATATTTGTATAAGACTCAAACTCATACAAAATCAAAATCACAAAATAATCTTCTACTGCGATTACGGACACAATCGGAAGTTCGCACTTACCACGCGGAAGTTCCGATTTCAGGCTATCCGCACTTATCGGGAATATCGGAAGTTCGCGCTCAACAACTGCGGTACTTCGATATCCGAACAACCGACTTTCGATTTTTAATTCGATTTGATATCTCGAGAGAACACTTAATGTCGGTATTATCGGACACTCCGCTACCCTTGTGCGGAAGTTCCGATTTCCTTCAATAGAACACAAAACCGGATAAATCGGAAGTTCCTCTTTCCAACATCGGTAGTTAGATTAATCGGAACTTCCGCTCCATACATGGTAGTTCGATTTTCTGACTGACCGAAGCAGTCCAAGCAGAAAACCTCAACTCTCAATCTAATCAACACACTTGTCAAATACTCATCACTCAGTGGAGGACCTCTCACATGGTCTCTCAATCTCCCCTTGATGAGTATATTGACAATGCCGAAAAAAGCATAAGATGAGTTTGAGATTCCAGTCAACCAAGGTCTAAATAAGAGAAATTAAGCACAAGACCAAGTTGACACAAAGAAAAAGACTTGAGATGAGATGAAAGAGCAATTTTAGCACAAAACTCAAGGCTTTTCTTGAAGGCTTTTCTCACAATCATTCTCCCCTTTGGCAATAAAATCATCAATATGTAGAAAAGGGAAGAAAAACTATATGATGTTCATTTTAAGCATTAGGAGCCATGTAGATTATCCAAAATGACTATTAGAGTATTACACCAAGCCATAACACGGAAGAATGCTATCAAGATCATGACAATCGATGTATAGAAGAGCTAAGGCAGAAAGTCCATAATCGATTAATGATCCAATTCTATAGCGAGTCAAATAAGTCAAGATTGAAATCTAGCTAAAGATATCCAAGGATGATGCAAGCCATGTCAAATAATCTAAGTTGAACCAAGAAGACTCATCTTGAACATTTTAGAGTGCTACCGGTTGAAGAAGGACTCATTTTATCGAGGACTTGGTCTCTTTAGAGATAAGCAATTTTAGCACATTTTCTTTTACGAAGACATTTTGTTTTAAGACTCTTTAAGGTTTTATCTCGATAAAGCAAGCTCTGGACTAGGTGCCATCCACAAGCGCCTCTGAGCTTCAACCATTTTATAGCCATGTGCTAGATCCCAAGCCTTATCGACCACTCCAAACAAGGACTTAAGGAGGTGATCTTAGGTCATCAAGGCTCCCCGAGTTCATGCCTAGTGCAATGGCAAGCCGTCTCATGAGAAAGATTTGGTGAGATCGGTTTTTCGCACAAAGAGATCATTTTGCTTTTGAAGTTTTAGACCGGTGATTAGAGATAAGTCATGTTTCTTAACAAGCGACATAGCTTACTCAAAAGTTCAAAGAGATTCGAGGACTCAACTCGACCTACTTGACATGGCGAAAATCATAAAGGATAGTTTTAACGGACTAGTCTCAAGAGCTATCATGACAAGATTTTAATTCAAGTTTAGCATTTTTAAATACCTTAGCATGGCAAAGACTAAACTACACATAAAAAGTCATGATAGATCTAGCGGTTTAGCATAAATCATGGCAAGATGTAAAAAGTGAAAGCAGATCATAAGGGATAATAAACAAGGCTCCATTTGATTATCATGCAATGCTTGATGAAATACACAAAAATCGATTCCCTTGAATGAGATGCATCTTTTAATTGAGGTTGAGTTATGACAAAATTAAGAGTATGGAATAGCCAAGAATAACTCCCCACAACCAAAGGAACAAAAGCGAGAATCGATAAGTAAAGCAGAAAAAGCGATCCTTTAGAGCATAGAAAAGATATAGAAAACTATCGCTCAGACGATTCTTATCTACCCCATATGATTCTAGGACTATTAGGTGATCTACACAAACACTAAGGAGCAAACAACATCACTGTCTACCCAAGGGTGGCCCGACCCTGCTAGAACCTATAAGAAGTGAGTAAGCTCTACTTAGAGAGGAAGAGGCGACTAATAAGCGACATCCTAGAAGCACAAGACAAGAAGTAGCGATCAAAGCAATGTGGCAAGAGAAACACTCTAACCTATCTTTGGAAGGACTTGACCGAAATATTAAAAGAAATGAAACGAGAAAGGAGTAAGCGTATAATATAATATAATATAATATAATACTGATGGTAGCTGCGCTCCCCCTCACGTGATCCGTAAGGACAAACCACTAAGCTCTCCCATGGTGGCAAGGAGGCATCCGGAGGCTTAGTGAAGATATCATAGCTGGTGCTCACTCTCCTGGCTGGAGCACAATGTCACCCTTCTCTACATGGTCTCGAAGAAAGTGATATCGATATCAATATGCTTGGTCGAGAATGTTGCCTTTGGGTTCTTGGCAATGCAAATCGCGGGCGTGTTATCACGAGAAGAGTGGAGCGATCGATAGATAACCGAAATCCTGCGGTCGAGACCATCAAAGCGCAGCTCTGACAGCTGGCTGCGACAGCGTGCTCGGCCTCTGCGGTGGATTGCGCAACACCGGATTGCTTCCTCGGCGACCGAGGAGGCGAGAGAAGTGCCAATGAATTGGCAAGTGCGGAAGTGCTCTTCCTATCTATCCTCTGACCCGACAAAGTGCGCATCGGAGAAAGCTCTAAGAGATAGACAAGAAGAGGAAGAGTACGGATGCCATAGTCAATGGTAGCTCGAAGGTACCGAAAGATCGCTTCACTTGCTTTGACGGTGAGATCTGTGAGGAGAAGCTGAAAGCAGAGCACAAAGACACCGAGAAAAGTGTATATACGGTCTCGAGGCATGAGGTACAAGAGAGAGCCAATCATGCTCTGAACTCCTTTTGATCAACAGGTTCGCCGTCTTCATACGGATCGAGGCATTTGTAGATGCCATCGGAGTTGATCTTGGCTTTCCATCATTCATGTCGAAGCAGCTTGGGAGGTCTCGAGTGTATTTGCCTTGATGAAGAAAGGTACCCTCCAGTCTGTTTGATTTGGAAGCCTAGGAAGAAACTCAACTCGCCCATCATGCTCATTTCAAACTCAGAGCTCATGACATCGGAAAAGCGGGAAGCGAGAGCGCGAGAGCCGCCAAAGATAATGTCATCCACATAGATGCGGACGAGCGGAAGATCGGTGCCAAGGCGGCGGATGAACAAGGTCTTGTCAATTTTACCCATCTCAAAACCATGGCTCGTGAGATAGGACTTAAGCCTTTCATACCAAGCTCGGGAGCTGCTTGAGTCCATACAAAGCTTTGGAAAGCTTTGTAGACATGGTTAGGGTATTTGGGGTTCTCGAAACCGGAGGTGTCTAACATAGACTTCTTCCTCAATAAGGCCATTGAGGAAAGCACTCTTGACATCCATCTGGTAAAGCTTGAAACCCTTAGAAGCTGCAAAGGCAAGCGAGTTCTAATGGCTTCAAGTCTAGCTCTGAGGGCAAGGTCTCTTGAAATCTAGACCCTCAACTTGAGAGTACCCACTGAGCTACCGGCCTAGCCTTGTTTGAATGACTAACCCATCTTCACTTTGCTTGTTCTTGAACACCCATTTGGTCCCAATGATATTGTGACCTTGAGGGGCTCAACAAGGGACGGACCTTGTTCCTTTCAAAGTTTTCCAACTCCTCATGCATAGCGTTTGTCCAAGACTCGTCGGATAGAGCATGACAAGCGTCTTTGGGCTCAAATGAGGCGACGAAGCGAGAATAGAGAGCAGAAAAGAGACAAACCAGCCTTAGAGCGTGTGACACGCTCAAAGAGGTCTCAATGATCGCTCACGGAGGATGGTCCTTTTGAATGTGTCTTGGAGGTCAGGTGAGATGAAGAAGTGGCCTCTACCTCATTAGCGAGGCGAGATAGGGGCAGAGCCACTAGCTTGAAGAAGCGAGAAGGTAAGGTGATCTCCTCGAGTGCGGTGGAAGAAGGCACCTCAAGAGGAGGAGGAAGAAGCTGGATCGGTATACAACCATCATCTCCGTCTTCCTCTTCGTCCACAAAGATGGACTCGGTGCTCTAAAGAACACGAGATATCGGGCCTAGTCCCGGGTGGCCTCATCGAAGGTCACCTCCTGAGTCTCTAACAACTTACTAGACTCGCGATTCCGGACTCTATAGGCACGAGAAGAAGTCGAGTAACCGGAAAGATCCCATCACAAGATCGTGACTCGAACTTATCTAGGTTCCCGGACTTGAGAATAAAACACTTGCAACCAAACACACGAAAATGCGAGGCCTGGGTTTCGCCCATATCTCAACTCATAAGAAGTGCGATGCAAGAGTGCAGAAGAAAAACTCTGTTAGAAACATGACAAGCGGTAGCAATTCCCTCATTAAAACTTCCTAGGTGTAGAGTACTCATCAAGCATCGTCACTGGCCATCTCGACCAAAGTGCGGTTCTTCCTCTCCTAGCGCCATTTTGTTGAGGGGCGTATGGAGGCGAGGCGGTGCTCTACACTGTCTCACCACAAAAACTCTCAAAGTAGGAATTCTTGAACTCGGTGCCATTATCGGTCACGAATTGCTCGTAATGCACAGGAGCTCAGCAGAAAGCCTACTAAAAGACCACGAAAAGAGTAAGCGTCTCATCCTTGAGGCTAAGAAAAACACCCAAGAATACCTCGAGAAGTCATCGACCACGACAAGTGCGTACCACTTCCCTCCTCTTGATTGCACTCTATTTGGTCCTCTGTGTCCATATGGGCGATTGACACAGTGCATCTGTCATAGTCTTTATGGCGGAGGATGTGAAGCGGCAACCATTTTGCCGTGCGGCAAGGAGCACAAACAAGATCCTTGACCATTTTGAGTTTCGGCAAACCACGAATGAGATCGTGGCGCTAACTTTCGGGTCGGATGATCAAATCCTATATGACCAAGTCTCCTATGCGAGAAGGTCAAATCACGGGATTGAAGCAATTAAACATCGGAGAGGATCACGGAAGATCGAGAAAAATCAGCACGAAAGATCCTCCCATATCGAAATCCATAAACTAGACTACAGAAGAATCAAGAATTTTGCAATTGTTTTCTTAAAGCTCACCTCGAAACCGTCATCGGTGGTGAGAGGCGAAAGCGATTATCTGCGACTTACTTACTAAGGCAACATCTTTTAAAATAAAAGAATCATTAATGCTCACAGTACCTTTAGCGATGGCGCCCAAATGAAGCATCTCAGAAGGTGATCGTCTCATCACTGGAGGCGCGGGCTAGGGAAGAAAACCAGCGAGACTCACGGTCATATGGCGTGAACAACGGAGTCTACAATCCGGACCTTTCCCTTCGGCCCGTGACCACGAGTCAAGCAGTAAAGTCTCGATCTTGGGGTGAATCAGCGGTGATTTTGGCACCCAATCTTGAGTAACACGGCGAGCAGATGAAGTAGTCAAGCAAGGCCGACCTCTATCTACCCTCGCTCTCTGTCACTCAACAAGTCAAAAGATCTCGACTGTTCTTTGGATCCATTGCTATGAAAGAAGCGAGTCGAAGTGCGATAACATCTTGATCTCGCCATGGTAGCTATCTCGAAAGGAAAAGCGAGATCTACCCTCGGGGCGGCGGAGATTACGACCAAAGGGAGCATGAGGACGAAACTTCGAGAAAATTCGGAAAAACCAAGTCCTCGATCTTGCCCAAAATCATCGGATGGAACAAATCTAGACCTCGTGTTGGTCTTAGGTGCACTCAAAATGCAGGGTGACCACGAATGTGCCTAAGAGACTCAACACGGTCTCTGCGATCTTGGCGCTGAAGCAATGATCAACTAAATGTCCATCTTTACGGCGAAGGTGCAATGATACTAGCCTTACGAGAGGCGAAGCTGCGGTGGAATCACCTTCTTTGTCGAAATCCTTTGAACAAAACCCGCTGACTTAAAATTTACTTTCTCGATCCTGGGCTTAGTTTTGATCACACAGTGCTATGGTTTTGAGCACGACGGTGGATGCTTCCTCATATCCTCACGGATATCATATCCTAGACCACGATTAAATCTGCAAATTTTAGATTTGTCTAGAATGAGATTGAGCTTCTTCTTGCCTCCTACAAATCTCTCGAGAGTGTTCATAAGATCTTGACACTCCCGAAAAGAGAGGTGCAAGAAGAAGCGAGGGGAAGAAGGGACGAGAAGGTAAGGGAGCGAGAAGAAGAACCAACAACGAGAGGAAAGATTGGCTTGTGCGCACGGTAGACTTTAGAAACGAGTCCTCTGCTAACAAATTGGTTCACGTTGCTAGGCGTCTCTACCAAACCCTTAGACTTCTTCCCGGCACACACAATACAAGCGGATGATTGTGTCTCTAGAAGGTCCTTAGTTAGCTTCACATTTTTCATCCAAGGCAACCAAATCACATTTTAGTTTATAACAATGATTGCATGGTGAGCTAACAAGGTCCTTAGAAGCATCTTGAGCCAATTTATTCTTGTGATCAATCATCTCTTGAAGCTGCTTGAATCTGATTCTAGTTCAGTGATTAACTTAGGGCAGTTTAAACAAGAAACAATAGGCTCTAGTAAGCGCGACTTGAAATTCAACAATTTTGTGATCTGCCGTTTTAGGTTCATCTTGAGATTATTACAATTTTCACAAGTTTGAGCGGATCAAGTAACATGGTATAAAGACCTCTAAACGAATTGTCCTTAACCTCACATGAGGTGCAAGCAGTAGCCTCAATAGTAGTGGATGAAGGAGGTGCTACCCTACTCATCTCTAATTCAGCAAGAAGGCTAATGTTCTCTACCTTAATCATGTCAAGTTCGGAGGACACACTATCATGCAAGGTCCTTAGTTTTCCATGTCATCAAGCAAAGCCTGACAAGTGTCACAATCATCACGGGAGGAAGCAGATGTAAGTAAAGTAAGCTCCCGTGATAGTCTAGCTACTTCCTTCTCCAACACAGAACACTTAGCCCTAGACTTAGCATGAAATCTACCTAGCTTAAGAAAAGCATCATTAAGCTGGTCGTAAGTGGGACTAACCTCGTCGAGTCGGATCTGGCTCATTGTCGCTCGATTCGCCCGAGGGCCATGAAGCACATCTTAGGAGAAGTTGCCGTCGTCCTTGGGATCATGATCGTCCTTCCCATCATCGTCCTCCACCCCTCCACCTCATTTGGTGTCCGGTTAAATCGAGGCGGTGAGGGCGCGATGGAACAGCTTCTTTGCCTTCCCAAAGTTGCGGAACTTCTTCTTGCCTTGATCAGGTGCTGAGGGCTTCGTGTTGCGGTTCTTGTCGATGTAGTCGTTCTTGTTTGGTCCGCCATAGTCACCTTTGCCCTTCCCAAGCTTGGGACAGTTTGCTCGGATGTGGTTGGGGCCACCACACTCGAAACAAATCACAGGACCTCCTCTTTTACCATCCCTCCTCCTCTTGTAAGCATGGGAAAACTTAGAGCTAGGAGGGCTAGCTATTCATCCTCAAAGCTGCTCTAGCGATCATCGGTTATGTCACGAGAGAGCGACTAGGAGAACCACGTATTGACTCGGAAGAAGATCGAAGTGGGATCGGTGACTAAAGCCATCATTGTGACTTGACCTTGAGAGACAATGTCAATCTCGTGAGTCTTGAGGCGAGTAAAGCGCATCAAGAGTCGAGTCGAGAGGTCCGTGCTATCTTTGATGGTAGTCACTTTCATCTCCCAAACCACGAAGATCAAGTCGAAAGCATCTGTCGAGCGTTATCCGAGTCGGGGTATGTAAGGCCGACCGCTCGGAGGTTGCTCAAAATCTTGTGAAAGCGAAAAGCACTCGTCAAGAGATTCACGACAAGCATCTCAAATTTCTTGTATTCACGCTTGGCTGGTCTTGTCGAACCGTCTTAATCGGGTGGTGCCCTCATGGTATGCATCGAGGTCACCCGGATGTAAATAGCGAAATCAAATGAGAAATACGATCAAACTCATACGCTTAAACCACGAATGATTATGTTCCTTGCCTTAGCATTTGCCTCAACATCGGCCATGTTTCCGGCATTGATGTTCTCATTGGCGAGCGACAAATCTAACCTTCACCTTTCTCGGATGGCATACCCCGAGCACGGATGTAAGTTTCCATTCGACTCTTCGGAAGGGTAATCCGGACCATCAAAAGCTGGAGGCTTGGTGGAATACTTGTCAGTTGCCATGGCTCAACCGACCGGTTAAGATCTATCAAGAAGAGCTAACCGGCTCGATACCAATTGAAGGACCGAAATGGCAGCGAGAGGGGGTGAATGGTGCAATAAAATTAGAACTCCCTTTCTTGTATTTAAAACAAATCTACAAAGCCCTCGGATCTCTTAAAAGAGTGAAGCAAAATCAAAGAATGAAAACAAACTTGGTATTACATCACAACAATCGGAAGGTCGATTCTACCCCGGTAGTTCGGGATCGGTCGCGGAAGTTCCGCTGCGATAGTTCCGCCGTGGACAATCGGAAGTTCGATTGTCTGACGAAAAGCGATGCGCTCGGGTTTTCTCAAAATCAAATACTAAATCTTGAATGCTCTTCTCGGGTCAAGTTTCACGGGACATCATCCTAAACAACATCTTGACCTCATGGAGAAGAATCACAAACAAAGATTTAACAAACAAGCCAAAATCGGATTTCTTGAAGAAGGGCAAGAAAAACCAAAACTCACAATAGGCACGAATCTCGATTCTCGACTTATGAAACTTTGATAATAGATTAGCAATATCAAAGCGATTCTAGATATGAAGATTCAAGCTATTTCATAAGGCGAATCAAGAGATACATCAAAACCCTAGCTATTCAAGAGAAGAGCGAGAGAGAAGGAAGAGGACATAAACAAGTAATCAAAACTCGAGTTTCATTGATAGATATCAAATGTTTCTGAGATGGAAACACGGAGGAAAGATTACATAAGATTTCAGATCATACTCTCCTCTCAACAAGCTCTCAAAAAGCAAAACAAATCTTTTCTAGAGCTAACCTAATTTTCTCTCCAAAAGTCTAACCCTAACTCCGGGTTCTCCCTATTTATAGCCTTGGCTAATGGGCCTCCAACCCATTAAGCCCGCTACACCGACGGAACCGCCTCCACTTTTGCGCTTTGCGAAAAGACCCTTCGCCCCTTGCGCACCTTACGGAAGCCTCCGTACACCTTGTTGTGCACGACTACATAACCGCTTCAAGATTCACGCCGTCTTGACACATCCCGACCGTTCGACCTCAACGCCTCCTGCGCCTAGTCCGGTCCACGTGTCTCGCCACGACTCCATCTTGATGCCCTGCAGTCAACACAGACAAAAACACATCACATAGCATTGCACAATATCATAGCATCAATATTTGTATAAGACTCAAACTCATACAAAATCAAAATCACAAAATAATCTTCTACGCGATTACGGACACAATCGGAAGTTCGCGCTTACCACGGCGGAAGTTCCGATTTCGAAGGCTATCCGCGCTGTCGGGAATATCGGAAGTTCGCGCTCAACAACTGCGGTACTTCCGATATCCGAACAACCGACTTTCGATTTTTAATTCCGATTTGATATCTCGAGAGAACACTTAATGTCAGTATTATCGGACACTCCGCTACCCCTTGTGCGGAAGTTCCGATTTCCTTCAGCCGAACACAAAACCCAGATAAATCGGAAGTTCCTCTTTCCAACATCGGTAGTTCCGATTAATCGGAACTTCCGCTCCATACAATGGTAGTTCGATTTTCTGACACTGACCGAAGCATTGCCCAAACCGAAAACCTCAATTCTCAATCTAATCAACACACTTGTCAAATACTCATCACTCAGAGTGGAGGACCTCTCACATGGTCTCTCACACTGTTCCTTGGGTGCGAGTTGGACTCGGGCTCGAGCCACTTGACTCGGTTCAGCCCACTAGCTGTACCAACCCGGTCGTTCGGGCGCTGGGGTCGTGAGCCGTTGAATCAGCATCGAACGGCCTTCGACCAGCCGAACGGTGGAGCCGTTGCGAACCACCCGGTCTAACTCAGCCGTGGGATCGGCATCGCACGGTCTTCGACCAGCTGAGAGCTGTGATCGTTTCAATCCGCTTGATCTAGCCTAGCCGTTCGATTTCAATCCGACGGCCAACGAGTCGTCTCCTTCCTCTGTCCGCGCGCGCGTGAGCCTCTGCCATGGCGTGCGCAGAGGAGAAAAACAGTGGCGTGTAGTCCACTCTATGTCCACCTTTAAACGGCTAGCTCTGTGTCCATTAAATGCCTGTCGCACCCCTACCTCTGTAGGCTGTGACTCAACTGCCCACATCGCTCTCAAGTGCTCTCATGGCAGTGTTGACCCGACTGGAAAAATCCGGCCGTTGCTCTCTGCCATCGCTCTATTTAAACTCCCTTGTGCTTCACCCTTAGCTTCCTTTAGAACTTCCGCAACTCCAGCTAGCACTCACCCTATGGCTTGAGCTACAGTTCCTCGCAATCTCCTCGACAGCCATTGTTGAGTGTGGAGCTTACGGTGGAGGCGGTGCAGTGGGGGTTTTTCTTCTTCAAGTCTTGGCCCCCTCTGTTTCCCCTTCGCTCTCTGGAGCTTGACCCTCACTCGGTGTGGTTCTCTCTTTGCTCAGGTCGCTGTGGCCTAGTGAGGACCTCACCGCAGCCGTTCGGTCGCTCGTCGCTGGAGCCACTCCGTGGGTCTCTGGTCGTTCTTCAGCCCAGGTACTTTGGCATTGCCCTATAGGAGCTCAGGTGTGTTTTCGTTTTTCTTTTGGTACCGTTCATTCGGGAGTCCTCCCGAGCCATACCTTCTCGGCCGCACTCCGTGGTCGTACCACCGTAGCAGCTATACTCCGACCAGTACTGGCCACCGGTCGAACCCTTCAACTTTTGGGACACTCATCCCTGCCCTTGGTTGACGCTGCCTTGTGGGCGGAATTCCGACCAGTCACTGTAGTTTGGTCGATTCAACCAGATGCAGTATTGTTGATGGGTAAATAGGTCGTCTCGTAGTCCCCGGAAGTGCCCCTGTGCTTATGGAGGAGAGGCCTACGAGGGATTGTAAGTTATCCTAAAATCACCCCCGTAGTCGTAAGTCTCACTACGACTATGGCGTGGTCATAAGTCCTTCTGCGACCTTTACCCAATCGAAAGTTGTATCGTGACCTGTACCTCGTCGTAAGTCATACTACGACTATGTCCGGGTCATGAGTGCTTCTACGACATGTACTTAGTCGTAAGTCTGTCTTCGACTAGTGCCCAATCGTACGTCCTGCTACGACCACTATCTGGTCGTAAATCCCTCCCCGACTATGGTTCAGTCGTAGGTCCTGCTACGACCACTACCTGGTCGTAAGACCTTCTCGTGGCCTATCTTTAGCATTAAGAATCTAATTCAATTGATTCTTGCTGCTAAATTCCTTATAAATCAGTACCTTGCTTCGGTAAGATTTTCAGAGATTTTGTAGAAAATTTTGCTGTTGAGTCTTTGCATTTTATTCATTCTTATTGGTTGCTTTTCGCCTTCTCGTTAGGATCCGAAGAGCACATTGACAATACTGTTGATCCTCGTGATATCTTGACCCATGACAAGCAGAACAAGCAGTTTGATCATGTTAATCCTATTATTTTTCAAGTCTACTATATTGATTTCAACTCGTATGTATGCATTGCTATTTTGTTGTTAAATTATGGTTAGTACCCTATAGTTGCATAATCTGTAGGACTTGTTTATCCTCTACTACCATGAGCTTAGGTTATTGGCTGTGGTCGGAGTTCGATGGATGGACTCTGGTCACTTAGTAGCTTTCGTTTTGAAATTGCTTAGAAATGCTTAAATGTCGGTAGTATTGGGCAGTCATCGACTTAGTCGATGATGTTGATCACACACATCTTTCTACTACTCCATTATGTCCAGCACTCTGTGCTTTGTTATTTTGTAAAGTCAAAAACCGAAAATAAAACTATTTTCGACTTGGGCACAATGGTATGTTGGTGTGATCTGTTGGGTGAATGGAATGGTGCCTAGGTCATCAAGGACCGAGTTACTTGTGTCACTAAGCCAAGCGCTTATGCGTGCTAACCACGCGAGAGGGATATGGGACCTCTCTTGACTTAGTACTTTGGCGTGGGTTATCTCCGAGTCGCAGGAGGGGGTTGTGTGTGTTGTGTGAAACATGATATGTGGTCGTGTTCTTGTGTTAGGTGTGCGGTGGTGGAGATTCCGGGTAGGCTCTCCACCTCGAGGAGCGTCGTAGTTGTCCAAGGCTTTACCTGGGAAGCGTAGTTGACCGAGGCTTACGATGACTCCGACACAACGTATGAGTTTCTATCCATACGGGCGGCTCGAGAGTAATTCACAATATTGGAAACGTCTCGTAGGACTTAGCCGTGCCGGCATACCTTCGGAAGTGTGCTTAATAGCTTGGCAAAAAGGCGGTCTGGCGTGTGGGTACAGTGGTACACCCCTGCAGGGATAAAACTATTTGAATAGCCTCGTCCTAGGTTATGGACATGCTTGGTAAGGTCGTGCAAGAACTAGACTACAACCTTTTTAAAACTTAAAACTGGTCGTGGGTGGTATGAACGGGTAGTTCATGCTATTGTCATGGTGACTGACGGGCTAGTCACCTTCAGGATTGTTGTTGTCATCTATCTACTGTTATACTGTTGTCGTTTGCCATTATTTGAATATTAAAAACAGATTTGTTAAAATTGCTTGCAATCTATTACACTATTGCAAATAAAAACTCGCTTTATGCTAAAATGAAACATACAGCCTTCTTTTGATTAAGCTTGCATGTAGTATATGTACGGGTTTTGTTATCCCACATGTAAGTCTTGCGAGTACATTCAAAGTACTCACCGGCTGTCGCCGGCTGCTTTTGTTTGCAGGGGAAGAAGGTGAGCCCCAAGGGCCTCACTTTTGTGAAGTGTGCGGTGGTTTCGACGACTAGCTTGGCGGTCCGGTCGGTTGCCTTGGGGGTTAAGGGCAAACTGGATGGCTCTTTTTCTTATAGCCATCTTATGGCACTTTTGCTTCCGCTGTCTATCTTCTTTTGTCCATGGATATTTTTGGCCGGTCGGCCTCTCTTTTGTAAATTTGCCATCTTCTATTTATATTATGTTATGGATTGTTGTTTATGTTTCGGTTCTATGTGAATGAATGGAATTGATGCATGAACTTTGTAAAGAGGTGTGTATACTGCATTTCTGGGAAGTATACATGTCTCGAGTCTCGGATTATCTGCTTTGTGATGCTAGAACCGAATGGATGGTTAAGCATTACAAGCCGGATAAACCGAGGTCTCACATGTTATGGGCTTGATGTTAATACCTGTAGTAAATTGATCGCCTTTAGTGGCATCGTTCAAATAAGAATATTTCAAGTTTAGCTTTCACGGTACCTTGGAGCTCGTGAATCAACTGGTAACTGAAATTATTTTGGGTAACTAGAGGAATTGGATTAACCTATTGTTTCTTAAAGATTTCGTGTGATTTAGTCCGAAAGGCTCCTTGGTTTGAGTTCGCAAAGTGAGGTTGCAATAAAAGAATATTTTCGTTGATCTCTTCGAGACGAAGTTAACCCATTTGCTTTCCGTGAAATCCTGTAAAGGGAAATGTTCGAGTTTTGTGGCTGAGATCATTTGGATCCCGTGTTTTCCCAAGTAGATGATTTGTTCCGAGCAAATTTGTTTTGTCAAAAGATTTTATTGGTTCTTAATTAGATCTTGTGGTTTGGACTAACGACCTTAGCTTGACCGTTGTGGCAAAGCGTTTCAAGTCAAAAGATTAATTTTATTGTTAACGGAACGAGTGTAGTAGGGGAATTTGAGAATTGAGTCAAGTTTTGTAACTTGTGGTTATTTGAGTCGTTCCTAAACTTCTTGCTCTTCCCGCTCAAGAGATGTCGAGTTTCAATCACAGTATCTTTCTTTCGTATCGGCTGTTATTTGCTAATCTCTCTTAGGGATGTGTTCCCTCAACCGTGAACTCAATTTCTGTTTTCTACAGCCACCTTTTATCAGAATATTTCTTATGGTTTCTTGCTCGCCGTGATGAGCAACGTTTTTCTGTGTGACGAAGCTTGTCCTTATTCGCCTCTTTCTTTTGAGAAAGACCAAAAAGTTTTGTTGCAGGATTTTACAAAGCGTTTATTGGCAACTGTTTGGCGGTGGTTAAGTTTTGGTAGTGGTGATATTTTGCTACCAAGTTATTGGAGGAGTAGAAGAATGTTGTAATACCCCGGCCTGCTCATAGCGTGGCCCATGGGGCCCATGAGGAGTTGTGTGGTGGGATTAGTCCCATATTGCTTGTCTCAAGTGAGTTGTAGTAGTTTATAATGCCTGTTGGATCCAAACGTAGCACCTCCGGGTTAACCCTTTTACATGAAGCGAGGACGAAAGTGTAAGTGGGGTGCTATGTGTGGCGGGTCCGCCCCACGGTGGGCTGGGCATTGAGCCGATTTTGGGTCAGGGAGTTACAGTTGGTATCAGAGCACGGCTTTAGGTCCGTGGTGAATAGTTTAGCAACTTAGGTAACTTGATTTGTACAAAAAAAATATGTTAATGGTTAATTAACTTAAAACTTGACACATTGGTGCACAGTAGGATGGGAATGGGCAAAGCATTGCATTTACGTTTCCGTTATGTAGCATTGATTATTGCTGATATGAATTGATTATGAATGCTTATGATTTGGTTACGTGATTGTTATATGTGATGATAGTAGATCTTTGAGAGGTAGAGATTGTGGTTATGGCCATAGGTATGGTCGGGGTTGTACCGCCGTTGGTGGTAGGGAAAAGGGAAGTGTTTACTCGAGAAACTTTGTTATGAAAGTTGGGGATGGGTCTCCTTGGGAAGCTTGTTGTTTTCTTGAGTTTCCATTGGGATATTCGATTAGCCATTGTTGGTTGATGAATTCTCATGGATTAGTGGGTACAAAGCGACGTGTTGAAAAGTTCTATTTGGTCCTTGAGAAGTTCATTGTGGTTGATGGTTGCTTGAGAAAGATTAAAGTGTTTAGTTGGCTTAACTTGTCTCTTAAAGCAATTATTGTTTTCCCAATTGTTGAGTTATTCTTGCTCTTGGTGAGCTTGGTTAGCTGTCAAGGTTGACTTTTGAATTGGAGTTTTGTCTTTCTTATTGGTAAACATGACCCATGTATTTCGCTTGATGATTTGGATAATGAAGGTTTTCTTTTGCGAGTCTTTTAGTATGTGGAAGGTTTGACTCAATGTAACTCTTTTGGGTATTTCGGCGTTGAAGTTGAATGGTTCTCTTTATGAAAGAAAATGTTAAATCCTTTTAGCGATGTATTCTCATGGTTAAGTGAGAGGTTACTATCAAAGAAATTAATGGGTATGATATGGGTTATCACTGGGTTTGCGTCACGATGCATAATAAATTTTAACGAGTACCCACGAAGTGAAATCGGGTAAGTCGATATTGTCCTCTAGTAGTTCTTGATGAGCTGTGAATATGAGGGTGACTA
This sequence comes from Hsuehochloa calcarea, assembly GCA_036346395.1. Classification (NCBI taxonomy): domain Eukaryota; kingdom Viridiplantae; phylum Streptophyta; class Magnoliopsida; order Poales; family Poaceae; genus Hsuehochloa; species Hsuehochloa calcarea. The sequence continues at coordinate 33,089,734 of CM070610.1, forward strand.
TACTTTGTTGGAATCAATAGAGTTATTAAAAGTGTGGAACATTGATGAAATGGTTGATTATTAGAATTGTGTAGTTTGCTAAACTTGTTGGATTATTTGGTCTCGATAGGCTAATCTAACGGTGTAGAATGAGAGACATAAGGATTTGTTCATTGTTGTCTCGATAGATAATGATATGGAACTTTCTTTGATTGGTTACTTGATGATCTTGTGTATGCAGAGGAATACAAATAGAGAAAGAACCATAGATTCGTCCATGATTGGATAACCATCAATGGTTTATGATAACCTCCATATTGGAATTAGTGTGTACTAGATTAGTGTGAGCATTGTTAAGAGGTAAAGGGTTGAAATTTAAAAGTAATTTATTCATGTGTGTTTTATGAGGTTGGCCCGCGGCTGCATGGCCTTGTTAAAAGAGGTTTGCTTTGATAGCGTGGTTTGTGTATCAGATAATCTCTAGGACAAGTTGACCGTTAGAATATTATTGAGATAACATAAATATTATGAAATAGTTTATTGTGTTTCTTTTAGAAGGGTTTATGATATGATTGAATAGGAGACAGGTGTTTGCATGACGATGAAATTGTCGGATAATAGTATGCCTCTGATGAAAGGGTTTTGGTATAACCTATTAAATTGTTTAGTAGATTCCCTCTAAATTAAAGTAGTTGTTGTAGTGAGGTTGCATGATTTTAGTATACCCTCAATTTGAAGTTGAGATGATAAAGTGGTATATACCAATTCGGTGAACTTTTGGAGCTTTACAATGGAAGAGTTGACGATAAGGAATCATGTTAAAGAGTGTGTTATTCTAAATGTTAGTGAGATTGTCTGCAATGGATTGTGACTTGCGGGAGCGGTGATGATTCTTTCAGAAAGAAAGTAATTTGACCACCTTATGTAATATTGGATAAATGATAAGTTTAAGAGTTTTGTATTCATGAACTTTTGGTAAATCATGATTACTGTAGTAGCTGAAACTGTTGAGCAAAAAAAATTAGATTAATCGAGGTGTGAGAATGTTCTACGGGGTTCTTAAGTGATTAGTGTGCTCTGGTTTTAAGGTACTTCTTGTTAGAGGTGGCAAGTGATGTGGTACACAAAGAAAATTATTTTCGTTGTTAAGGAAAAGAGTGTGGTAGAGGTATTTGGAGTTAAGTTTTGCAGCTGGCAAACTTAATAAAGTGTGTTTAACATTTTGGTTGTTGTCGCTTAAGAGTTTCTTGAGTTTCAATGGCAATGTTTTATTCTTGTTTGTTGAGGGTTGAAAATTCGCTTCTAGTGGAATTTGTGAGCTCAATTGTGGTCTCGTCCTCTATTTTCCGAGATCTTGGCTATTTGACTCTCTCCATTGGTTTTGTGTCTCTGCGAGTGGTAAATGTTTTTTACGTGCTGAAACGTGTTTCTACCTATAGCTTCTTTTGAGAAAAGATTAACTGATTCGTGTTGCAATATCTTTTAGGATGTATAATGGCAACTTGATAGTGGTGGTCAAGGAGATGATTTTGGGTGAGACTCTGCGTGTCAATTTGTTTGAGATGCATTGAGTGATAAGTTGATTTCTTGGACTAGTCCTTGGAGAGGGTTTACCTTAAATATAAAGTTTGGTCTTTGGGGCCAAACCGATGGCAATATTTGTAACTAATAGAACCTATAGTGTTTGCGGTCAAAGATTATTTGTTCATGTTGAGTGGAACATTAGAATTGTTGAAAGCATGAAAATCTTGGTTAGTCTATTACAGATGAATTGAGTAATGTGCCAGATTGTATAGGCAAAAAAAATGAAGGTATAAGTTAATGAGAGCAGGATTATCGAAGAAATCTGATTGTAATGTCAATTGATGGGAGAGTAGGGATTGCTGAATTATTACCAGGTACGACTTGGCTTCAGTGAGTAACCCTCTAGGAGTTAGAATCTCTCTAAAGATAATTTGGTTGAGAATAAGTTTTTCAAGTGGTTGTTAATGAATGAATATGTTTAGATGGTGAGAATCTTAGTCATCGGACTTGACAGTTTTCATATCAGTTGCATCGAAATACATTCACATGAGACATGGAGATTGAAAATTTTGACTTGGTATTCTATGCTAGGACCTTGGAGGCTAATGAGATTGTGTAGAAATAGTGGAACAAACTGGATTTTAAATAGCACGATGATCATTGATAGCATCCTTTGGGTGTAGTAAATGAGGGTGTGTGTGCTGCGAATTTTAAGTTGATTATTCTTAAAGGATTGAGAAGATGTGCTCGTGGGTGCAATCTATATTGAGGTACGTTGGAAATTATTTATCAAAGTGATTCATTTGGTAGAGGAGTTGGCTAGAGCATGTATTTGTGGATTAGTAGAGTCTCTCTACATGAGTGTGGTTGTTGCTTTCGAGTGGAGCAACGCTTTGAGGTCATGGAAAGAGAAAGGAGCAGCGTGTTAATTGGGAATACCAGAATCTAAATGAATGTTTATTCCTAAAATAAGGATTGAGGGAGCAGAGTGTTTTCTTGGGTAATAGAATGCTCTCTTAATTCTTGTTCGAGCAACGTGTCATGACGGGTGTCATTTGCAAATTTGATTTGGCTTTATGCGGGTATGTGTGGTTCTTTTCGATTCATAAAGAATAAAGGAAGAGATTGATTTGAGCATTCGAGTGATTTTCGCTTGGCTTACTTGGTGTTTATTTGCAAATTGTCTACATTGGGAAATGGAAAAGGTTCTTGAGATAAATCTTCAACTTTGGATTTGATTCTGTTGGTAGGGAGTTGTTAATACATGGTTACGATGAGAATCTTTTATTTTCAAGTTGGGATCTGTTTGCAAAATAGTTGTTTAAAAACAAGTTCTGTTTTACGTTCTTGGTTTACGATTGTGCTCCTTGTTAAGGTGAAAGAACTGATTGAGACGTGGAACAAGAGTTCCAGGTGTTTTGTGTTGGTTGTGTTATTTGGTACCGAAGAGAAGAGTGGCCTAAGGTGCAAACGTTCGTTTTTGGAAGCTGCAGTGATTTTGGAAGGAGGAGAATCGCTAGGACCGTCTCGAGTCCTGGCCCAGGGTATACAATGTTTTGTGCAACCCGGTGTCGAGGGAGTACTTGAGGCATCTGGAGCGTGAGGTTTCTTTAGAGCCGTCGAACCACGAGTCAGACTGTGCTATCGAGTCCTACCTGTGGAGTGGCTCTGAAAAGAGCGGGATGAATAATACAACATAATACGTTAGTTAGTAAATGTGCGGGGGATGCATCAGACCGAGCGAAAAAGCGACTTGGAAGCTGGAATCCCGCGTGCTAATTGTAAAATGTCCTTCGAGTAGAACGACAGAAAGAATTCGGGGTCGAATTCTGTTTAAGGGGGGTAGAATGTAATACCTCGGAATCGAATCGGGTAATTAGACTATCAGCCGGGAGAAGAAAGGGCAAAGAAAGGAGTACAAATTCTGAAACAAGAAGGGGTTTTTCATATTATTTCGACAACCTGGGCCCTGGGCTGCAGCCCAGGAGGGGCCCAAGAGGGGGCCGGCCATGAGGGGGGATCCCACTCCCCAAAACCCTAAAACCCCTCCACTCCTCCCCCTATTCCCCCTAGTGGCCGCCGCCTCTCCCGACCTCTTCCCTGCGCCACTTTGATCGTCCGTTTTGGGTAAGTTCTGTACGTTTTCTGATCTTCTCACCTCTTAGAAAGTTGTAGCCCTTTGTCTTAGCTTTATTTTGGCACCGAGATCATCTGATTTGGAGTTACGGTTTAGGAGATATGGTAGTTTTACCGTGACTGTCCAGGAGAGCTGACGTGATTTGGCAGATTTTCTTGTCGGGCCATTATGATTTACTTAGATGCCGAATCTGTTATTTTCGTCTTCTAGAGTTTTGTTCCTGATATCTTTATCTTTCTTTTGGCACCGAGATCACTAGATTCCGCCTTACGGTTTAGGATATATGAATTTTTAATCGCGCACTGTCCTGTCTGCCTGAGAATTTGGAATTGCTGGTTTGCCCCTCGGTTTTAATCTAGTTAGATTCCGATTCAGAACTTCCACCCAACTAGGTTTTTGTAGCCCTTGAAATTATCTTTCCGAGTTGATAAATATCACCTCAATTGGATTAGTATATTGAACGTTACACCATTTTCTTTGCTACTGTTCTGTAATCTGGACAGTTATCTGTTTGTGTTTTCATCTGTTGTTTAGGCCACTGTTTTGGCCGAATCAAAAGATCCAATCAACTAGAGTTTCATAGTGTTATGCGTTAAGAGTATTTGAGCACTGGTTTCAAGTCATTCGGATTTACAGATATTTAATTACGATTTTTCTCGTACTGCTGTTCAGAAGGGCTGATATTGGCTGATTAGTTAATTCGTCATTTTGAGTTTTTGGTTTTGTTGATTAGATAGAGGGTTATGGTAAAACGATTGTAGCCACATCCTGTCTTGTTATTCTTATTTCGAATGAATATTTGTGTAGGCGGTGGGGTGGAGTGGAGAAATTCGTCGTTGCCTCCTAACTCGCCACAGTAGCGGAAGGCAAGTACATGGTAGAGTGGTGAACAATGGGTTGTTCACCATGATCATTGTTGTTACTTATCATGCTATTTATTATGCTTTCGTTCAGCTTATTCTTATACATGATATTGATGACCTTGAGTGAATGAGATTATGATATTGAGAAAATGAGGAGGAGATATTGAGTTAATGAGACGGACTATGTTGATGAATAAATAAAGATGTCACATCATTTACATTCATCATGACAGGGGTTGCATGAGCCAGGTCGGTGAGAAAGTCATGTAACTATTCCGGTGAGGTCGGTGAGAAAGATACATGACTAGTCCGGAGAGCTCTAGATAAAATCCTACTTTGGTGGGGACTTCACGGGAGTGAAGGATAGAGTGTGTCATCGACGGGTGAACACTCCGCTATACCGGTATCAGCTGATGAGATGCATATGAGCATGAACATGTTGGTGCATTCGCATATCTAAGTAAATTGTTAAATTGTGCAACTTTACCTATATGGAATATGACTTGTTTGTTTGAGAATGACAATGGCATTAACTAAATGGATGATGATGATAACTTTGATTATGGTTAATAAACTATTGTTTATGGCTTTATTATGTATTTGCTGAGTCTTGGACTCATTCTTGCTCTATTGTTGTTTTTAGGTGACTAGTGATGACATTTTACTCGGGAAGGGCTAGCGCACTTGGAATCATGCACTTCACCCAATTATTTGATTCATTGAACATGAGAAACTTTTAGAATAACATGAATATTTATATCTAGGACATGATGGTATTGAATAACCATAGATGTTTGGTTTATGTTAATCTTGGTTTATTATTTTGCTATGCTCCTAGGTCTAATTTATTTATGATTGTCATAGTGTTATGCTTGTGTTAATGCGACCCGTGGACGGGTTTTAATGTTGTTATGCTTGCTGAAATTTCATAGTGTGTTGATGTATAATAGATGATAAGAGTAGTTTGGTGGCATTCCAGGCTCAGTGTTGGGCTGGGGTGTTACAGAATAACACAACAATTGATTCATACATATATCACGTATATACGTTGTTCTCTTTATTTAATACATGTCCGGCAAATCATGATGCGCTACACGGAACTTGATTGGATGACAAATACATATACCATGCATATACGTTGTTTTCTTTGTGTAGCACATTTTCAGGCTATCAAAAGCCGAGGATGGCTTTTTTTGAAGAAAGGGAGGATGATGAGGATATACCGACTACTTATGAGGTTGTTTATGAAGTAAGAGCTACACTTCTCAAACAACAGGTGCAATTGTTTCTTAACAAGTTTCTTTGTGTTTTCCGTGAGAATTGGATACTACGTAAAAGCAATACTTTGTGCATTCTCAGGTTTGACAAGTTTAAAGTCTTTGGAACCGAGAGGGAGGCCGGAGCCAAAGCAATAGAGGAGCACAAGGAGGAGGGTACCCGTATTTGTTGCCTAGTGATAAAGAACAAGAAGGTCAAAGCGGTTGGGAAGGAGAAAGTCAAGCAGCCCATGCGGCTGATCAAGAAGAAATGAAGCCGTGTGATGGGAGAGCAAAAGGGGAGGAAGCCCAAGAACATAAAGCTCAAGTTTTGGATAAGATTTTCAAGCCCAAATGAGATCTCCCATAACCCCAACCGAAATCAAATTCGAAATCAACTCAGAATCAAATTCGGATTCGGAATCAGCAGGACAGTCCGGAATAAAACGGTCATAACTTTCACAAACGGTGTCCGATTCGAGTGTTCTTGGGCTTGTTCGAAAGATAACTTCAAGCCCGATCCAACGGATCCGCCCTCACTCTGAAATTCTTCTGTGTCAAAAGATATAACCGAAACAATATGACAGTTGTAAAATTAGAGTTTCCTTTTTGTTTTAGATTGAGTTAGAATTGGAGTGGGAATTCTAATTCCGAATTAGAATAGGAGTAGGGCCTATTGGCCAGCCATGTGGAGGAGAAGGGGCACTATATATTGAGAGTTAGACCCCCATTGTTACCTCAGACCACGTTTAATATATATTCAAAGCTTTTGCTTGATTCTCCTGTTGTGCTTATAGCCAAAACAGAGGGAATTGGGCATTGAGAACAAGAGATCATTCTTGCTTTTCCACTGGGAATTGATGGTTCGACGATCTTCGCTTGTGGTCAGCGAGGATCCAATCAAGTGTGTGTTTGGGTGAATTTTCCATAGAGTTGCAAGTCCGTGCATTGGCGCGGGGATCAGCTGGTGGTTCGTCAGGATACACAAGTTGTCGAGAGGTTCTACGTCGAGAAGATCGGGCACCCCGTATCAAACTCGCATGGCAAGTCTCTCTCAAGAAGATGACGACTAGTGTCTGGAGCAACTCACGTCAACTCTTGTCGTGTCTTTCTCGTCTCTTGTGTTGCATTCATCTCCTCTAGCCTCAAGCATCACCTTATATAGTGCCTGTAATACTACGAATTTATTGTAAGAAAAGGAAGCGTTCAAAAGAGAAATTAGACATAAGAAAAAAGGTGTTTATACAGTTTTTTGGCAACCTGGGCCTTAGCCCGAGGCCCATGAGGGGCCGGCCACCTATAAAAGGAGGGGGAAAACCCTACCCACTACTGGAGCATCCTCCCCATCGCATTCCATTGCTTCCCCCCTATTGGTAGTGCTGTCCCATTGCTGTAGGCCAAGAAGAAAGGTGGAGGAGAGGGAGACGAAGGGAAGAGGAGAACCTCGCGGGGATTTCAGCAAATTCACATGCATCTTAAAGGGTAACGATCGTCTCCCCGCTGTTTGGAACCGGTTTGATCTTTAATCGCTATCGATTAGAGAATTGTTGATCTGTAGCGTATAGATTCAGAAATATGTACTGTGCTTGCTTGTCAGTTTTCACGTAGATAAAGTCCGAATTAGAGGATAGGATCTCCTAGAGATTTGTGGGGTTTGTTCTCAGATTTCTATAGAGACTAAGATCACCCAAATCAGAGTTGTAGTTTGGGAGATACATAAGTTTTTTTACTACTGTGCAGAAACCCTGACGAGATTACAGTAGTCGCGTTGATTAATAGATTAGGTTTAGGAGATGGACGATTCAGGGGAGTCTCCCAACACGACTTTTGTGGGAAATTGTATTAGATTTCCAGATTGATAAAGATCATGAATTTTGGATAAGCCATTAAGAAGATACGGTTTTTTCTTTAACTGTTATTCCTTCAGATTGTAAGGTTCTGACTTCAAGTTTTCAGTTGTAGATTAGATTATGTTAGTGACAGAATTAGAGAATATCGCCAACTAAGTTATTGTATATAATTTTGTTATCTTTCCAGAGAGTCCTAGACCATTGAATTTGAATTTACCAAATAAAAGTTACGAAATTCCCAGGTCAGTAGTACCGAATATGACAGAACGGTCTTCGGGATTAAAGACAAAGGCTTAGATGGGATTATTTGATCTTCCAGTCACCTGAGAAGTTATAGATATGGTGGTGTAGAATCTAGGAAAATTGGATTCATTACTTTTGAAGTTTGACTCAAAAGTTATGGATTTTCCTTTGATAGCTGTTTGTTTGGATAGATTGAGATTTGGGAGTGTATCGGCTAAGTCTCGGGTTGCGATTAAGAGCGATTGATTTCATTTTGTTCTATTGATATGCTTTGTACTTTTGAATGATATATTTAGTATACTTTACGGTTGCCAGGTGGTGGTGAGCACTAGGGTTAGAGCCTTTCTGTCGTCATCCGTCTCTCTGTTAAGGCAAGTACATGGTAGAGTGGTGAACAATGGGTTGTTCGCCATGATCATTGATGTTACTTATCATTCTATTTATTATGCTTTCATTCAGCTTATTCTTATACATGATATTGATGACCTTGAGTGAATGAGATTATGATATTGAGATAATGAGGAGATATTGAGTTAATGAGATGGATTATGTTGATGAATAAATAAAGATGTCGCGTCATTTACATTCATCATGACAGGATTTGCATGAGCCAGGTCGGTGAGAAAGTTATGTAACTATTCTGGTGAGGTCGGTGAGAACAATACATGACTAGTCCTGAGTGCTCTAGATAAAATCATGCTTCGGTGGGGACTTCACGGGAGTGAAGGATAGAGTGTGTCATCGACGGGTGAACACTCCGCTATACCGGTATCAGCTGATGAGATGCATATGGGCATGAGCATGTTGGTGCATTCGCATATATGAGTAAATTGTTAAATTATGCAACTTTACCTATATGGAATATGGCTTGTTTGTTTGAGAATGAGAATGACATCAACTAAATGGATGATGATGATAACTTTGATTATTGTTAATAAACTATTGTTTATGGCTTTATTATGTATTTGCTGTGTCTTGGACTCATTCTTGCTCTATTGTTGTTTTTAGGTGATCATTGATGACGTTTTACTCGGGAAGGGCTAGCGCACTTGGAATCATACACTTCACCCAATTAGTTGATTCTTGGACATGAGAAACTTTTGGGATAACATGCAGATTTATATCTCGGACATGATGGTATTGAATAACCTTAGATGCTTTGTTTATGTTAAACTTGGTTTATTATTTTGCTATGCTCCTAGGACTAGTTTATCTATGATTGTCATAGTATTATGCTTGTGTTATTGTGACCCGTGGATGGGTTTTAATATTGACATGCTTGTTGTAATTTTATAGTAAGTTGATGTAAATTAGATAGTTAGAGTAGTTTAGTGGTATTATAGGCTCAATATTGGGCAGGGGTGTTATAGTGTCTGTGACGAATCCTATCATAACACGTTTGACGAATCGTATCCGTACTGGTTTATTCCAACCCATTAAATGTGTGACACATTAGGTTCATACGTAATCGGTTGTTACTCGGAAACTCTTTTTCAATCACGAGTCGTCATATGAACTTTAATGCAATATGATCTACGACCAGGTCCTTATCACTAACGACCAGCTCATATTTGGTTTCGACCAGTTCGTAACTCCTTACAACCAGTTTTCGACCACTTAGTGATCATGTTCGACCGGCCTACGACCAACTCGTATCTCCATATGACTAGTTCGTTTCTGATTGAACTTTGGTCTCGACCAGTTCGTAACTCCTTACGACGAGGTTTTGACCACTTAGTGATCATGTTTGACCAGCCTACGACCAGCTCGTATCGCCATACGACTAGTCCGTATCTGATCGAACTTTGGCCTCGACCAGTTCGTAACTCCTTACACTACAACATGAACACCCCTTTTGCAACGCATATATGCGTTGGTAGAAGTCCAAATAAATGTTGTTAGGGTCTATACCAACGTATTTAGTATGTGTTGCCATTGAGGCCGTTGCGAGACTCTATTACAACAGATAAACAAGTGTTGGTAATAGATATGAATAGGTGTTGCGAAGTAGCAACGGATATAGTCGTGTTGTAACTACACTTGTATGCATTGGTACTTACCATGCATGGATGACTTTTACTATTCTAACAATGGATATAATTATATTGTCGCAACGCATAATAGCATTGGTATTTACCATACAAATGAATTTTGCTATTTTGGCAATGGATATAATTAGGTTGCTGCAACGATTATAAGTGTAGAAATCAAAGTAAAAAATCATTATCGGTCGTAGCATGGTACAAAGAACACTCATATATTAAAGAACATGGTAAAAAGAACACTCATAGATTAAAAAGAAATTGTTGCATTACATAGAGAACCATCCACATAAGACATGATATAAATATTTTGCTGGAACATCATTTCCTAACATAATGAAATCGAAACATAATGAAAACCGTCTGCCTATGTCACCATTCTCCACCTTCATTCAACATATTATCCATTTATCTTATCAACCTACAATGAAAAATTAGAGTCCATTAATGCACCATTAGGAAGAAACAAAATCACAATATTAAAGTAACAAAACTAAAAGGAGCAGCGTATTATATTATTTTGATGCTCGAACATGTTCATGAGTAGTTCCAAACAATAGAGAAGTGAACTAATCTTGTGAAAAAGCACATTTCTTGGTTCCAAGCTCTCCTATGAAAAAGCACATTTGACAACTTCCAAAGTAGCTTCCATATCCATCCATAGTAGATAGCATATGTTTGGGCATTTTCCACAAGAAGAATGGAAACCCTCAAATACTTTAGAACTGAGCATCTTAGACTCAAGCAAAAATTGCAGAAGTTCTTCTCTCACTGAATGAAGGTGGGATCGGGGAATTATTCCATGCCCTGAAAAACAGATCATGTGAGAACATCTCGTGGAGTTCTATCTTCCTATAAGAGCATCCTGGTTCTGCAAATAATCTTGTATCTATTGTTGATAATCAGAACTATACAATGGAAATGATGCATGTATGTGCTAGCATATCAACGCATGAAAACAGTGTGTAGAGGGACATTTGATCTAATCAAAGCAACAAACTAGACACCGAATACAGGAAAAGCTATTCTGCATTGAGATACTGAGAATATCACCTCTACAAACTCAATGAAAGCTATGCGAGTGGCGTGACTGTCATCACCGAGAAGCCTGATGCGAGAAACCTATAATCCAATTAAAGAAAGAAAGAAATAAATAAATAAAGGAAAAATTGCATGCTTTTGTGCCCTTGCAATATAAACAAGTGGAGTAAACAAATTGTTATATGATTGTGTTCTGACCTCACCAAAGTAGACCTGGCAAAATTCTTTCAGAGCCCGCTGAGAGACCTGTAAAACATAAGAAGGACACTTGGAAACAACTATGTGCGAAAAGAATCCTTAGGAAGAAGGAAAATTAAGTTCTTGTGTACATTTTTATGGATGTTAGTACAATAGACAGTCCTTGAACACATCTCTTTTTCAGCTTCAGTCTGCACATGGATTAAACATCATCATAAAATGAAAAAGCTATTGCTTCATCTTAAGAAAAACATAACATGAAAAAAGGATTTCACAGTTATGCTAACCTAAGGCAGAAATGTAGGGTTCTCCAGCATAATTGCAGCCCTGGAAGGTGACACGTTTAGAGTACAAAGACCAATAATGACTCCATCAAGATGCAGTGCGGCATAGGCATCCTCTAAAAAGGTTTGCAACATTGTCTTCAGATTTTATCTCATGAACTTCACATTGTATTGATAAAAAAAACAATATAGAAGTGAACTAATCTTGTGAAAAAGCACATTTCTTGGTTCCAAACTATCCTGTGAAAAAGCACATTTGACAACTTCCAAATTAGCTTCCGTATCCATCCATAGTAGATAGCATATGTTTGGGCATTTTCCACAAGAAGAATGGAAACACTTAAATACTTTAGAACTAAACATCTTTGACTCCTCAAGCAAAAGGTGCAGAAGTTCTTCTCTCACTGAATGAAGGTGGCATCGGGGAATTATTCCATGCCCTGAAAAATAGATCATGTGAGAACATCTCATGGAGTTCTATCTTCTTATAAGAGCATCCTATATAGCAAGTTCATACGTATTCCTAGTTGAACTCTCCAATTTTATAAAATCATTTAAGCTTTACACACATAGTTTTACTATTACATTATACAATTTACAAGGTTCTAGGTCCAGCAAAAGCCCAATAGCATAGGGAAAACATAGTTTATGGTCCAACTACTAACCTGGCATTGAATATATGAAATGGAAAATTATTTGCCATGAATGGTACAGCTACAGACCTGGAGGAAATGCTAGGCCCTGAAAGCAATATTTTAGATAAACAAGCATCCTGTAGCTGTTTCAACAAAGGCAATATACAGTAAGATGTTAGCTTTCTTTATAGTACAAGCAATATTCTAGCAAAAAATAGATTAATTTCAAGTAAAGCACTAGGAATATCTAACAAAAGCAAGTTCAATGTAATAATGTGTACTTGCCTCCTTCCTTGGCATGCATCAATTGTTTTTACAGAGTATCAACAAACCCTCCATTTTGTGCACACTCACACATACACACCATCAAGATGCATTCTGAATTATTCATGTAAATTAAAATGATAGCCAGGTTATTAATGCTAAGAAAATTATCATACTCTGATTAATTCAATTTACTAGAATAGACATTCCATCAGGAACTTCATAATGATAAAATTATGATAAAGTCACATATACACAACTTACAATAACAACATATCACTCTTATAACATACATTTTATAAGGAACTTCAGAATAATGAAACTATGCTCAACTCACCAATCCACAACTTACGAACAACATAATATATAGTATTATATATATGAGCAAGGTGTTTATGGGCAAGTTTTATACAACTCTTACTGGCCAAAATATAACATACCAAGTAGAAGTAGCATATTTTCTAGTAGTGTTCTGGATGACATATAGAAGATCCTCTAGTGGTGTATGGAAATCATTCAAGCCTGGTTAAATAAATAAATTAGTGCACCGTATAACCCATGTTCATGACAGTCTGACTACCTGCATACAACACAAGCATAGAGAAATCATGTCGGCGTGCATGATTGTCCAAACTACAAAAATGGAACCAAAAGAAACTGAAATGTAGGCAATGAACCATGTATGAGAAGGCAATACAGATGCATTTTTTACACCACTTAGATGCAAATTATTATGTTTACCTGATTAAAATCCAGTGAAGAAATATCCATAAGAAGAATGCATTGCTCAACTCACTGCAACCATCCTTTTCCACTATAATGCTCTACTAGTCCTTGCATAATCTACAGAAATGTAACACCCCAGCCCACCATTGAGCTTGGAATGCCACTAAACTACTATAACCATCTAATTTACATCAACTTACTATAAAATTTCAGCAAGCATAACAACATTAAAACCCATCCACGGGTCGCATTAACACAAGCATAACACTATGACAATCATAGATAAATTAGACATAGGAGCATAGCAAAATAATAAACCAAGATTAATATAAACCAAGCATCTATGGTTATTCAATACCATCATGTCCTAGATATAAATATTCAGGTTATTCTAAAAGTTTCTCATGTCCAATGAATCAAATAATTGGGTGAAGTGCATGATTCCAAGTCGCTAGCCCTTCCCGAATAAAACGTCATCCTTGGTCACCTAAAAACAACAATAGAGCAAGAATGAGTCCAAGACTCAAGAATACATAATAAAGCCATAAACAATAGTTTATTAACCATAATCAAAGTTATCATCATCATCCATTTAGTTAATGCCATTGTCATTCTCAAACAAACAAGCCATATTCCATATAGGTAAAGTTGCACAATTTAACAATTTACTTAGATATGCGAATGCACCAACATGCTCATGCTCATATGCATCTCATCACCGATACTGGGTATAGCGGAGTGTTCACCCGTCGATGACACACTCTATCCTTCACTCCCGTGAAGTCCCCACCAAAGTAGGATTTTATCTAGAGCTCTCCGGACTAGTCATGTATCTTTCTCACCGACCTCACCGGAATAGTTACATGACTTTCTCACCGACTGCCCATGCAACTTTGTCATGATGAATGTAAATGATGCGACATCTTTATTTATTCATCAACATAGTCCATCTCATTAACTCAATATCTCCTCCTCATTATCTCAATATCATAATCTCATTCACTCAAGGTCATCAATATCATGTATAAGAATAAGCTGAACGAAAGCATAATAAATAGCATGATAAGTAACAACAATGATCATGGTGAACAACCCATTGTTCACCACTCTACCATGTACTTGCCTTCCGCGCTGTGACGAGTTAGGAGGCAACGACGGAATTTCTCCACTCCCTGCCCCACCGCCTACACAAATATTTATTCAAAATAAGAATAACAAGACATGACGTGGCTACAAGCGTTTTACCATAACCCTCTATCTTATCAACGTAACCAAAAACTCAAAATGACGAGTTAACTAATCAGCCAATATCAGCCCTTCTGATCATCAGTACGAGAAAAATCGTAATTAAATATCTGTAACTCCGAATGACTTGAAACCAGTGATCAAATACTCTTAACGTAACAGGCTACGAAACTCTAGTTGGTGGAGTTCTTTGGTTTGGCCAAACCAGTGGTCTAAACAACCGTTGAAAACAACTGACAGATATCTGTCCAGAATACAGCACAGCAGTAAAGAATATAGCATAACATTTACTCTACAGATCCAATTGAGATGATATTTATCAACTCAGAAAGATACTTTCAAGGGCTACAAAAACCTAGTTGGGTGGAATTTCTGAATCGGACTCTAACTAGATCAAAACCGAGGGGCAAACCGACAGTTCTAAATTCTCAGGCAGACAGGACAGCGCGCGATTAAAAATTCATATCTCCTAAACCGTAAGACGGAATCTAGTGATCTTGGTGCCAAAAGAAAGATAACGACATCAGGAACAAAACTATAGAAGACGAAAATACCAGATTCGGCATCTAAATAAATCATAATGACCCGACAAGAAAATCTGCCAAATCACGTCAGCTCTCCTGGACAGTCGCGGTAAAACTACCATATCTCCTAAACCGTAACTCCAAATCAGATGATCTAGGTGCCAAAAGAAAGCTAAGACCAAGGGCTACAACTTTCTAAGAGGTGAGAAGATCATAAAACGTACAGAACTTACCCAAATCTGACGAACAAAAGCGCTGGCGCAGGGGAAGGTGGAAGTGGCGGCTCCAAGTGGGGGAAAGGGGAAAAGAGGAGTGGGGCTAGGGTTTTGGGGGTGGGGTTCCCCCCTTATGGCCGGCCAAACACATGGGCTTCCCCCTGGGCCGCGGCCCGCGGCCCAAGTTGTCGAATAAAAGTGGAAAACCCCCTATTTTTCTCAGAATTTCTATTCCTTTCTTTGCATTTTTCTCCTCCGACTGAATCTCTAATTACCGATCCATTTCCGGGGTATTACATTGTAACACCCCAGCCCAACATTGAGCCTGGAATGCCACTAAACTACTATAACCATCTAATTTACATCAACTTACTATAAAATTTCAGCAAGCATAACAACATTAAAACCCATCCACGGGTCGCATTAACACAAGCATAACACTATGACAATCATAGATAAATTAGACCTAGGAGCATAGAAAAATAATAAACCTAGATTAATATAAACCAAGCATCTATGGTTATTCAATACCATCATGTCCTAGATATAAATATTCAGGTTATTCTAAAAGTTTCTCATGTCCAATGAATCAAATAATTGGGTGAAGTGCATGATTCCAAGTGCGCTAGCCCTTCCCGAATAAAACGTCATCACTGGTCACCTAAAAACAACAATAGAGCAAGAATGAGTTCAAGACTCAGCAAATACATAATAAAGCCATAAACAATAGTTTATTAACCATAATCAAAGTTATCATCATCATCCATTTAGTTAATGCCATTGTCATTCTCAAACAAACAAGCCATATTTCATATAGGTAAAGTTGCACAATTTAACAATTTACTTAGATATGCGAATGCACCAACATGCTCATGCTCATATGCATCTCATCGGTGATACGGTATAGCGGAGTGTTCACCGTCGATGACACACTCTATCCTTCACTCCGTGAAGTCCCTACCAAAGTAGGATTTCATTACGAGCACTCGGATTAGTCATGTATCTTTCTCACCGACCTCACCGGAATAGTTACATGACTTTCTCACCGACCTGGCTCGTGCAACTCCTACCATGATGAATGTAAACCATGCAACGTCTTTATTTATTCATCAACATATTCCATCTCATTAACTCAATATCTCCTCCTCATTATCTCAATATCATAATCTCATTCACTCAATGTCATCAATATCATGTATAAGAATAAGCTGAACGAAAGCATAATAAATAGCATGATAAGTAACAACAATGATCATGGTGAACAACCCATTGTTCACCACTCTACCATGTACTTGCCTTCCGCGCTGTGACGAGTTAGGAGGCAACGACGGAATTTCTCCACTCCCTGCCCCACTGCCTACACAAATATTTATTCGAAATAAGAATAACAAGACATGATGTGGCTACAAGCGTTTTACCATAACCCTCTATATAATCAACATAACCAAAAACTCAAAATGACGAATTAGCTAATCAGCCAATATCGGCCCTTCTGATCAGCAGTACGAGAAAAATCATAATTAAATATCTATAACTCCGAATGACTTGAAACAAGTGCTCAAATACTCTTAACATAACAGGCTACGAAACTCTAGTTGGTGGGGTTCTTTGATTCGGCCAAACCAGTGGTCTAAACAACCGTTGAAAACAACTGACAGACATCTGTCCAGAATACAGCACAGCAGTAAAGAACACGGCATAACTTTTACTCTACAGATCCAATTGAGATGATCTTTATCAAATCAGAAAGATACTTTCAAGGGCTACAAAAACCTAGTTGGGTGGAAGTTCTGAATCGGACTCTAACTAGATCAAAACCGAGGGGCAAACCGAAAGTTCCAAATTCTCAGGCAGACAGGACAGCGCATGATTAAAAATTAATATCTCCTAAACCGTAAGGCGGAATCTAGTGATTGCGGTGCCAAAAGAAATATAATGACATCAGAAACAAAACTCTAGAAGACGAAAATACCAGATTCGGCTTCTAAATAAATCATAATGACCCGACAAGAAAATCTGCCAAATCACGTCAGCTCTCCTGGACAGTCGCGGTAAAACTACCATATCTCCTAAACCGTAACTCGAAATCAGATGATCTCAGTGCCAAAAGAAAGCTAAGACCAAGGGCTACAACTTTCTAAGAGGTGAGAAGATCAGAAAACGTACAGAACGTACCCAAATCTGACGAACAAAAGCGCTGGCGCAGGGGAAGGTGGAAGTGGCGGCTCCAAGTGGGGGAAAGGGGAAAAGAGGAGTGGGGCTAGGGTTTTGGGGGTGGGGTTCCCCCCTTATGGCCGGCCAAACACATGGGCTTCCCCGGGCATGCCATGCAGCAAAGTTGTCGAATAAAAGTGGAAAACCCCCTATTTTACTCAGAATTTCTATTCCTTTCTTTGCATTTTTCTCCTCCGATTGAATCTCTAATTACCGATCCATTTCCGGGGTATTACATTCTACCCCCCTTAACAGAATTCGACCCCGAATTCTACCAATGAAACGAATACACGATTAAAAATATCACAGAATTGCAATGAACGAATTAGCACATATCGAAACGAGCAGGTCTAAATACTACTCGCACATGCGAGACTCTATACAAGTAGCCTCTCTCTCGGACTAGAGAAACCACAACACAAAAATGTAACACGATGACTGACCTAACGCTCAACCTGAACTTTCTAGGTTCACTCATTAGAAGAGGATCGAAGGTAAGACCTTACTTGACGGTCAACGTCTTTTACTAAATCTCAAACTTTGAATGGCTCAGCTGCTCACTCAGCCCAGAATACAACAGACGTTGTGTACTTCGCGAATGAACCCAAGACGGACAAAACGATATGCTAACTTCCCAATTTCTGCAAGTTTCGGGAACGAAGAGAATCCAATTGGAAATAGAGAGTCCTCATCGCATCCACGCAATGCTAACTCTCCACCAAAAAAGGTAAAATCCCAAAATTTGATATTTCAACACGAAAACAAATCTATTTTCTAAATAGACAGTTTACGAATGAACACCACGACAGCTAAAGAAGAAACCACTCGAATGCCCAAATCAAATACTTCTTTTGGTATGTCTGAATTAAAATGAATCAGACATGCCAACACAACGCCAACTCAGATTGCGGAAAACAACAGTCAACGACACATAACTCAAACGAAATCAGGAGAATGCTTCACTAACCGAGGAAACATCCTTTTCCTCAGTTTCTCTTTTAGGAGTAAAACTTCTCTCGAACCTTGGAATTCGAATTCATCGCGTACCACATGAGCTAAAACCTTTTAATTGAACATCCTCAAATTATGCTCAAACTGAAATACATCATTAACACCATTGTGAAGAGGCTCCATTGAATCCTCCAATAACTCTAGGCATCTCATTCTACTAATCAACATTAATTTGATTGAAGGTACCCAAAGCGCCACAAAATAGATCCCACACAGTCACATTACCTCTACTTTTCAAGAACAACTCAGAATCCTCAGTACACACGCTCATGTACTACATCAGAAAGATTCTATCAATACTCATTCCACTGCTCAGGAAACTCCATTATTCCACTTTCTTTACACACACTCATTGTGTGACCAAAGGTCTAGCATAAAAATGTAAAGCCCAGATTCAACCTCTAAGAATCTTACAATGAACTTCTGGTATACTTGATAGGAAATTCTTTGATCGGATAACTAAAATTCCTGGAATCCAAACAATATCCTCAATCATTAATATCAACATTCCTCACTAATCAAGTAACTGCCTAATGTGATTAGCTTCACCAAACTTGAACCCACTAAACCACACTATTCCATTTCACCCACACGACCGCAACATACACATTCGTAAGACTCTAACTAATTGACCAAGTTCTAAACTTTTGAATATTTCAATATTCCACCGACATGAACAAGGGTTCTTGAATTACAATTCACTATTGGTTTTACTAGTTGTAACAACATAATCAGTTTTACCTCAACGACCATCATTACTTTTGGATCCAATTCTATACAAGATCTACATCACAAAATCAATTCTTCCTCCAATGCTCTTGAAATAACTTACAACATCAGGTCTCACATCAACATATACTTGACCACTACTAACCGGATGCCACTGTATACCCCATAAGGTTTTGTAAAACAAATTGATGAAGTGGCAAATAAAAATATTTTTTTTTTCAGCACCCGGAAAAAAATATTTTCTTTTCGCAACAAACATAAGACCGGGAGAAATAGACAAATAACAAGGATCTCCCCCAGAAGTACCAACGTAAGAAGGATTCCCATCGTAACCATGTAGTACCAACTCCCCCCCAGAAGAGTCAAATCCAAAATCAAAGTTTCATCAGGAAAACCTTTTCCACTTTCCAAGTAGGCAGTTTACAAATAAACACCACCAAAGTCAAAGATGAAAATCACTCGAATGCCCAAAACAATTTTTTTCCCTTGACCGAAAAAGACTACGCACCAACATAAAGCAACTCAATTTGCAACAGGCATCCGCCATAAACACAAAGCTCAAATAAGATCCAAGAGAGTATTTCACTACTCGAGAAACCATTTTTTTTTCTCAATCTTCATTTTCAGAATAACTTTCTTTTAAATGCTAGCTAGGATTTCAAAATCACCGCATAACACAATAACTCATTTCTCCTATTTTGGCAACCTCAAAGTTATGCTCAAATTGAACACAACATCCACACATTTGTAGAGAGAATCTTCCAATCCACAATAACATACTCTAGCTGGTTTCTTTACCAAATGAATTATTTTAACGAATAATTCCGAATGCGCCTCCATATACAATTCACCTAGAATCTCTCCTACCTCAAATATCTAAGGTTAAACACCTTAAAGTCTCTGGTACACACATTTACCACAACCAAAAGAATCCTATCAGAGATCACCACAACTCTCAGAACCCAACTTGTTCGACTTTTGTTTTTTAACTCAACCATGGGCAACCAAGATGCTAGCATACAAATGCAAAGCCCAAATTCAACCTCAAAAACTCCAACAATGAACTTCCGGTATAAAAGATAGGGAAATCATCATATTTAATCACTAAAATTCCCACAATCCAAGCAATGTCCTCTCATTGTCATCAACAATCCTCAATAATCAATTAACTGCTCAAAACGAGTGAATCACTTCACCAATCGTGGACCCTCACTAAACCACACCATTCGGTTTCCCCTACACAACCATAATATACCCATTCGCAATACTCTAACTAATTGTACAAGATTCAAACTTTTGATAATTACAATATTCCACCAACATGAACAAATATTCTTGGATCACAATCAATTTTGCCCCAACGACCATCATTCCTATTACATCCAATGCCCTACAGGATTTATATCACGAAATCGATTCATCCTCCAATGCTCCTCAAATAACTTACAACCCAAGGCATCACAATATCATATACTTGACCACCACTATCGAGTTGCCACAATATACTCTCATAAGGTTTTGTAAAATAAATTGATTATTTCTTCTTTTTTTTCAAAGGAAGAGGCAAATAAAAAAAACTATTTTCAATATCTGAAAAACGTTTACCTTCGCAGAAAACACAAGACCAAGGGAAATAGTCAAATAACGAGGATCTCAAAAAAACGCAAAAGAGGAGACCACAACTGAGGGCGCAAGTCTCACAAGAAGATAATATCAAACATTAACCAGTAAGAATAAAGTATTACTTTTGAAACTCGAGAAACTATTAGCGACAACGATGAGAAAAGTTAAACGAATTTCAATAAGTTACAAGTTACAAAACTTAACTCCAACCTCACATACTTCTACTACGATCTTTCCTTTAATAAAGAAAATAGTTTTCTTTGATTACAACACACCTCAAACAAGAAGAGCTTTTGAAATCAAGAACCAATAGAACTTTCTAACACATCGCTTTGCTCAACAATTTTCACATACCACATAAATCATGAACTCCAAAAGATCACAAATGCAAAGCTCGACACATTTCATTTGAGTGATATCACGAAAGACGATCAAAGTACTTTCTTTCTATGGGAATCAACAACACACTCACTATCCATTGCTGACAATCTTACTAACATCCAGAATGATACACTCTTAACAAGAATCATCATAGTCCACTTTTCCATTATACGACTCCAAAACTCAACAAATTATTTCATACTACTTTATCATCGCATCCTCCAATTGAGAGTCCACTAAAACTTTACAATCTCACTACAAAAACCACTTTATTCTAGTGGAGATCTACTACACGATCGAAAGGTTCTACCAAAACCCTTTCATCAAGGACATACTATTATCCAACAATTCTACTATCATGTAAGCATAGGCTACCTATTAAATCCCCATCAGTTCGACTCTTAGTGTTGCTCAACACTAACCTTGAATACACAATGATTGCACTACCACGATCGTTGTTATCAACTGGCTTCATCAAGAAATCTAGTTGCTACCTACTTCGCTTTGCCAATCACCTGAATATTTTCCAACACATATTCAACTGTTCCTCCTCATGTTTAGATTTGGGCACAATATCGCAATAAAACTACAAGAATCGAAATCTTTCATCATTCAAAAGTCTCATAACATTGCAACTAAATTCATCACATCATTTTTTTTAATAGAAGAGCTATCCAGAACTCCTCCCATAATATCCGATATCCACCAGTTTTCTATTCCTTTTAAAAAAATTTCCACCAAGGCAATAATCCAGCATCTCCTTAACTCTCCCTTTCCACACAATTAATTTCGTCCATTGAGACCAAATAATCCCACAAGTTTGGCAAACTAAACAATTTCAATGGCCAAACCAGTTCGTCAATATTCCACACTTCTTGATAACCCCTTTAACTTCAATTAAGTATAGCCATACCCTTCATTACAGTTAATCAAAAACTACTACATGACACCATCAAATTAATCGATTTCCCTTTCAAGGGTCTTAGTTAAGATCAATTATGCACCCTCCTACAGACCCAACTTGATAACCCATATCATATCTATTCATTTCTTTAGTTATGACTCTTACTTGACCACGAGATGACATCGCTAAAGGGTTTATCATTTTTTTTCTTTCATAAAAGAGAACCATTCAACTTCAACACTTAAATCACTCAAAGGTGTTACATTGAGTCAAATCTTCCACGTACTAAAGGGCTTGCAAAAAGAAACGTTCATTATCCAAATCATCAAACAAAATAAATGGATCATGCTTACCATTAAGAAAGATAAAACTCCAATACAAAGGTCAACCATGACAATTAACCAAGTTTTCCATTTGTAAGAGTAACTCAACCGTTGGGAAAACAATAGTTGCTTTAAAGGGACAAATTAAACCAATGGAAACACAACAACCTTTCTCAAATCAACCCAAAAGAAATTCATCAACCACGTTTGGACAAGAGTGGTCCAAATTCAAACTCCAGGAAAAGAATAACTTTTCTGAAGATACTCACTTTCAACGCTTTGTCTCGAGATATCCGAGGTAACCATTTCGCTATTCGCTTACTACGGACGGTGGTGTAACCTGGTAAAACCCAGGGCCACAACCACAACCTCAACCTCCCAACCTCAATTATTCCCACACATAACAATAATATAATCAATTAATAAGAAATCATACTCAATTAATATCATCAATCATCAATACAATATAACGAAAACGTAAATGCAATGCTTTGCCCATTCCCATCCTACTGTGCACAGTGTGTCAATTTAATTTTCTTTTTTTTTCTAGCTACCACGGACCTGAAGCCCGCTCTGATACCAACTGTAACACCCCAGCCCAACATTGAGCTTGGAATGCCACTAAACTACTATAACCATCTAATTTACATCAACTTACTATAAAATTTCAGCAAACATAACAACATTAAAACCCATCCATGGGTCGCATTAACACAAGCATAACACTATGACAATCATAGATAAATTAGACCTAGGAACATAGCAAAATAATAAACCAAGATTAACATAAACCAAGCATCTATGGTTATTCAATACCATCATGTCCTATATATAAATATTCATATTATTCTAAAAGTTTCTCATGTCCAATGAATCAAATAATTGGGTGAAGTGCATGATTCCAAGTGCGATAGCCCTTCCCGAGTAAAACGTCATCACTGGTCACCTAAAAACAACAATAGAGCAAGAATGAGTCCAAGACTCAGCAAATACATAATAAAGCCATAAACAATAGTTTATTAACCATAATCAAAGTTATCATCATCATCCATTTAATTAATGACATTGTCATTCTCAAACAAACAAGCTATATTCCATATTGGTAAAGTTGCACAATTTAACAATTTACTTAGATATGCGAATGCACCAACATGCTCATGCTCATATGCATCTCATCAGCTGATATCGGTATAGCGGAGTGTTCACCCGTCGATGACACACTCCATCCTTCACTCCCGTGAAGTCCCTACCGAAGTAGGATTTCATTCTGAGCACTCCGGATTAGTCATGTATCTTTCTCACCGACCTCACCGGAATAGTTACATGACTTTCTCACCGACCTGACTCGTGCAACTCCTATCATGATGAATGTAAATGATGCAACATCTTTATTTATTCATCAACATAGTCCATCTCATTAACTCAATATCTCCTCCTCATTATCTCAATATCATAATCTCATTCACTCAAGGTCATCAATATCATGTATAAGAATAAGCTGAACAAAAGCATAATAAATAGCATGATAAGTAACAACAATGATCATGGTGAACAACCCATTGTTCACCACTCTACCATGTACTTGCCTTCCGCTATTGTGGACGAGTTAGGAAGCAACGACGGAATTTCTCCACTCCCTGCCCCACCGCCTACACAAATATTCATTCGAAATAAGAATAACAAGACATGACGTGGCTACAAGCGTTTTACCATAACCCTCTATCTAATCAACAAAACCAAAAACTCAAAATGACGAATTAACTAATCAGCCAATATCGGCCCTTCTGATCAGCAGTACGAGAAAAATCGTAATTAAATATCTGTAACTCCGAATGACTTGAAACCAGTGCTCAAATACTCTTAATGTAACAGGCTACGAAACTCTAGTTGGTGGGGTTCTTTGATTCGGCTAAACTAGTGGTCTAAACAACTGTTGAAAACTATTGACGGACATCCGTCCGAATGATCTGATAGTAAATAACATGGCATAACTTTCACTCTACAGATCCAATTGAGATAATATTTATCAATTTGGAAAGATTATTAAATAGGCTACAATAACCTAGTTGGGTAAGACTCCTGATTCAGCCTTCTAATAATCCTAATGTTCTGATGAAGTTTGCTGTTCCCTCAGTCTGACAATCAGACAACAGCGACGGTAAAAATTCAATAACTTTTGATTCACACCTCTAAAAAATATGTTCTTTATCAATCCTGAAAGCTTACTGGAATGTCTACAACTTTCGTGCTGGGTGACCCTTCAGATTCGGCCTCAAAAAAATACAAATAGGCTAGACATGCAGACTGCCAACAGACGATAGTACCTTCGGATCGCAGCTTACGAAATTCATAACTCACAATCTAATCATCTGATCAACATGATTAAATATTCTACGGAAAGCTACCAAAATTCTCTACAATTATCTAGTAGATGACATCCTCAAATTACGTTCTTACGGTACTCGAAATAATCATACAATGAATAGCAGACTAAACATATCTAGTAATCGGTTTCCCCCGACTAGACAAATTCTAAAACCTCTCCCTAATCCCGATTATAATCTCTAATTAAATTAACAAAAAGGAGAGGGAAAGCCAGATCGTTATCACGTGACAAAAAAAACCTCTTATTGGTTGGCAGTAATACCAGCACATAGAATCAGCCATGCATGTAGACAATCAGCAGCAACCACCTTTTCTTCTCTCTCTCTTTCTTTCTCTCTATCACTGTTGCAACCGTGATGAACCAATGCAATACAAGGAGCAAGAAGTAATCTTGTAGCAGGGCAACATGCACAGCGGCATGCATGCACACAGGCACACGCTCGGACGGCTGTAGGCGTGGGCAATTCGACAACGCAGGTTGATGCTGGCAGATGGGCTAGCGGGCAGCGAGTGCTAGCGGCCAGGCCACGCTGCGCACGGGTAAGCGGCGTTGCACGCGAGCAGGTAGCACTGCGGGCAGCCGAGTGCTAGCCGACGCTAGCGCGCACGACCGGCGAGCGAACAGACGATGGTTGGCGCAACGCGAAGGGAGCGCAGGCGGCGGCGCACGGGAGAAGAAAAAACGTGGCTAGGGTTTGATTTCTGGGATTTTGGTCCTCCTCTCCCCCATGTCCCCTTTTATCTAATTATTCACGGGTCCTCAAGAGGTTTATTTTCAGAATACCCCACTAAACAATTTTATTATCTCTAAAGTTTTTCGCGGTATTACATTCTACCCCCCTTAAACAGAATTCGACCACGAATTCTATTCGCCGTTATACTCGAAGAACAATCACAACTGTAATTAAACACCCATTAACACGTACCCGACTTGAATAACTCCGGATAATGCTCACACATGCGAGTCTCCAACCCCTAAATTGCCTCTCTCTCGGACTGATGGGCCACATCACCTTGACATAACTGATGTACCACGCCTTATTACTCGTCTTGCCCTTTCCAGAGCTCCTCAACGGACATGACTCGAAGGCACGGTCTTACTTGAGGGTCAACTGCTCTAACGAATCCTCATACTCCAGATTTCTCAAGTACTCCCTTGACACTAGGTCACCCAAAAGGTTGTGCACCCTGTGCTAGGTCTTGAGACGGTCCTAGCAATACGCTATCTTCTAAAATCCACGCAACTTCCAGAAACAAATCAATGTCCCTTGGGCCAACCTTCCCATTGATGCCAAACCACACAACCCGTATAAATCTCTTCGAACTCTTGTTCCCTATATTAATCAATCACTTCACCTTTGCAAGGAGCATGTCCTTTAACAAGGCGCACACAAATAACTCGTCTTAAACTAACTTTCTTACAAAAAGAACCCAACTGAAAAAAAAGAAGGATTCCCATCGTAACCATGTAGTACCAACTCCCCCCCAGAAGAGTCAAATCCAAAATCAAAGTTTCATCAGGAAAACCTTTTCCACTTTCCAAGTAGGCAGTTTACAAATAAACACCACCAAAGTCAAAGATGAAAATCACTCGAATGCCCAAAACAATTTTTTTTCCCTTGACCGGAAAAGACTACGCACCAACATAAAGCAACTCAATTTGCAACAGGCATCCGCCATAAACACAAAGCTCAAATAAGATCCAAGAGAGTATTTCACTACTCGAGAAACCATTTTTTTTTTCTCAATCTTCATTTTCAGAATAACTTTCTTTTAAATGCTAGCTAGGATTTCAAAATCACCGCATAACACAATAACTCATTTCTCCTATTTTGGCAACCTCAAAGTTATGCTCAAATTGAACACAACATCCACACATTTGTAGAGAGAATCTTCCAATCCACAATAACATACTCTAGCTGGTTTCTTTACCAAATGAATTATTTTAACGAATAATTCGAATGCGCCTCCATATACAATTCACCTAGAATCTCTCCTACCTCAAATATCTAAGGTTAAACACCTTAAAGTCTCGTACACATTTACCACAACCAAAAGAATCCTATCGAGAGATCACCACAACTCTCGTAACCCAACTTGTTCGACTTTTGTTTTTAACTCAACCATGGGCAACCAAGATGCTAGCATACAAATGCAAAGCCCAAATTCAACCTCAAAAACTCCAACAATGAACTTCCGGTATAAAAGATAGGGAAATCATCATATTTAATCACTAAAATTCCCACAATCCAAGCAATGTCCTCTCATTGTCATCAACAATCCTCAATAATCAATTAACTGCTCAAAACGAGTGAATCACTTCACCAATCGTGGACCCTCACTAAACCACACCATTCGGTTTCCCCTACACAACCATAATATACCCATTCGCAATACTCTAACTAATTGTACAAGATTCAAACTTTTGATAATTACAATATTCCACCAACATGAACAAATATTCTTGGATCACAATCAATTTTGCCCCAACGACCATCATTCCTATTACATCCAATGCCCTACAGGATTTATATCACGAAATCGATTCATCCTCCAATGCTCCTCAAATAACTTACAACCCAAGGCATCACAATATCATATACTTGACCACCACTATCGAGTTGCCACAATATACTCTCATAAGGTTTTGTAAAATAAATTGATTATTTCTTCTTTTTTTTCAAAGGAAGAGGCAAATAAAAAAAACTATTTTCAGTATACAGAAAAACGTTTACCTTTCGCAGAAAACACAAGACCAAGGGAAATAGTCAAATAACGAGGATCTCAAAAAAGCAAAAGAGGAGACCACAGCTGAGGGCGCAAGTCTCACAAGAAGATAATATCAAACATTAACCAGTAAGAATAAAGTATTACTTTTGAAACTCGAGAAACTATTAAGCGACAACGACAGAAAAGTTAAACGAATTTCAATAAGTTACAAGTTACAAAACTTAACTCCAACCTCACATACTTCTACTACGATCTTTCCTTTAATAAAGAAAATAGTTTTCTTTGATTACAACACACCTCAAACAAGAAGAGCTTTTGAAATCAAGAACCAATAGAACTTTCTAACACATCGCTTTGCTCAACAATTTTTCACATACCACATAAATCATGAACTCCAAAAGATCACAAATGCAAAGCTCGACACATTTCATTTGAGTGATATCACGAAAGACGATCAAAGTACTTTCTTTCTATGGGAATCAACAACACACTCACTATCCATTGCTGACAATCTTACTAACATCCAGAATGATACACTCTTAACAAGAATCATCATAGTCCACTTTTCCATTATACGACTCCAAAACTCAACAAATTATTTCATACTACTTTATCATCGCATCCTCCAATTGAGAGTCCACTAAAACTTTACAATCTCACTACAAAAACCACTTTATTCTAGTGGAGATCTACTACACAGATCGAAAGGTTCTACCAAAACCCTTTCATCAAGGACATACTATTATCCAACAATTCTACTATCATGTAAGCATAGGCTACCTATTAAATCCCCATCAGTTCGACTCTTAGTGTTGCTCAACACTAACCTTGAATACACAATGATTGCACTACCACGATCGTTGTTATCAACTGGCTTCATCAAGAAATCTAGTTGCTACCTACTTCGCTTTGCCAATCACCTGAATATTTTCCAACACATATTCAACTGTTCCTCCTCATGTTTAGATTTGGGCACAATATCGCAATAAAACTACAAGAATCGAAATCTTTCATCATTCAAAAGTCTCATAACATTGCAACTAAATTCATCACATCATTTTTTTTAATAGAAGAGCTATCCAGAACTCCTCCCATAATATCCGATATCCACCAGTTTTCTATTCCTTTTAAAAAAATTTCCACCAAGGCAATAATCCAGCATCTCCTTAACTCTCCCTTTCCACACAATTAATTTCGTCCATTGAGACCAAATAATCCCACAAGTTTGGCAAACTAAACAATTTCAATGGCCAAACCAGTTCGTCAATATTCCACACTTCTTGATAACCCCTTTAACTTCAATTAAGTATAGCCATACCCTTCATTACAGTTAATCAAAAACTACTACATGACACCATCAAATTAATCGATTTCCCTTTCAAGGGTCTTAGTTAAGATCAATTATGCACCCTCCTACAGACCCAACTTGATAACCCATATCATATCTATTCATTTCTTTAGTTATGACTCTTACTT
Source organism: Hsuehochloa calcarea (assembly GCA_036346395.1). NCBI lineage: Eukaryota > Viridiplantae > Streptophyta > Magnoliopsida > Poales > Poaceae > Hsuehochloa > Hsuehochloa calcarea. The sequence continues at coordinate 33,118,536 of CM070610.1, forward strand.
GACCACGAGATGACATCGCTAAAGGGTTTATCATTTTTTTTCTTTCATAAAAGAGAACCATTCAACTTCAACACTTAAATCACTCAAAGGTGTTACATTGAGTCAAATCTTCCACGTACTAAAGGGCTTGCAAAAAGAAACGTTCATTATCCAAATCATCAAACAAAATAAATGGATCATGCTTACCATTAAGAAAGATAAAACTCCAATACAAAGGTCAACCATGACAATTAACCAAGTTTTCCATTTGTAAGAGTAACTCAACCGTTGGGAAAACAATAGTTGCTTTAAAGGGACAAATTAAACCAATGGAAACACAACAACCTTTCTCAAATCAACCCAAAAGAAATTCATCAACCACGTTTGGACAAGAGTGGTCCAAATTCAAACTCCAGGAAAAGAATAACTTTTCTGAAGATACTCACTTTCAACGCCTGTACTGAGATATCCGAGGTAACCATTTCGCTATTCGCTTACTACGGACGGTGGTGTAACCTGGTAAAACCCAGGGCCACAACCACAACCTCAACCTCCCAACCTCAATTATTCCCACACATAACAATAATATAATCAATTAATAAGAAATCATAGTCAATTAATATCATCAATCATCAATACAATATAACGGAAACGTAAATGCAATGCTTTGCCCATTCCCATCCTACTGTGCACAGTGTGTCAATTTAATTTTCTTTTTTTTTCTAGCTACCACGGACCTGAAGCCCGCTCTGATACCAACTGTAACACCCCAGCCCAACATTGAGCTTGGAATGCCACTAAACTACTATAACCATCTAATTTACATCAACTTACTATAAAATTTCAGCAAACATAACAACATTAAAACCCATCCATGGGTCGCATTAACACAAGCATAACACTATGACAATCATAGATAAATTAGACCTAGGAACATAGCAAAATAATAAACCAAGATTAACATAAACCAAGCATCTATGGTTATTCAATACCATCATGTCCTATATATAAATATTCATGTTATTCTAAAAGTTTCTCATGTCCAATGAATCAAATAATTGGGTGAAGTGCATGATTCCAAGTGCGATAGCCCTTCCCGAGTAAAACGTCATCACTGGTCACCTAAAAACAACAATAGAGCAAGAATGAGTCCAAGACTCAAAGCAAATACATAATAAAGCCATAAACAATAGTTTATTAACCATAATCAAAGTTATCATCATCATCCATTTAATTAATGACATTGTCATTCTCAAACAAACAAGCTATATTCCATATTGGTAAAGTTGCACAATTTAACAATTTACTTAGATATGCGAATGCACCAACATGCTCATGCTCATATGCATCTCATCAGCTGATATCGGTATAGCGGAGTGTTCACCCGTCGATGACACACTCCATCCTTCACTCCCGTGAAGTCCCTACCGAAGTAGGATTTCATTCTGAGCACTCCGGATTAGTCATGTATCTTTCTCACCGACCTCACCGGAATAGTTACATGACTTTCTCACCGACCTGACTCGTGCAACTCCTATCATGATGAATGTAAATGATGCAACATCTTTATTTATTCATCAACATAGTCCATCTCATTAACTCAATATCTCCTCCTCATTATCTCAATATCATAATCTCATTCACTCAAGGTCATCAATATCATGTATAAGAATAAGCTGAACAAAAGCATAATAAATAGCATGATAAGTAACAACAATGATCATGGTGAACAACCCATTGTTCACCACTCTACCATGTACTTGCCTTCCGCGCTGTGACGAGTTAGGAAGCAACGACGGAATTTCTCCACTCCTTGCCCCACCGCCTACACAAATATTCATTCTAAATAAGAATAACAAGACATGACGTGGCTACAAGCGTTTTACCATAACCCTCTATCTAATCAACAAAACCAAAAACTCAAAATGACGAATTAACTAATCAGCCAATATCGGCCCTTCTGATCAGCAGTACGAGAAAAATCGTAATTAAATATCTGTAACTCCGAATGACTTGAAACCAGTGCTCAAATACTCTTAATGTAACAGGCTACGAAACTCTAGTTGGTGGGGTTCTTTGATTCGGCCAAACTAGTGGTCTAAACAACTGTTGAAAACTATTGACAGACATCTGTCCAGAATACAGTACAGTAGTAAATAACATGGCATAACTTTCACTCTACAGATCCAATTGAGATAATATTTATCAATTTGGAAAGATTATTAAATAGGCTACAATAACCTAGTTGGGTAAGACTCCTGATTCAGCCTTCTAATAATCCTAATGTTCGATGAAGTTTGTTGTTCCTCATCGACAATCAGACAACAGCGACGGTAAAAATTCAATAACTTTTGATTCACACCTCGAAAAAATATGTTCTTTATCAATCCTGAAAGCTTACTGGAATGTCTACAACTTTCGTGCTGGGTGACCCTTCAGATTCGGCCTCAAAAAAATACAAATAGGCTAGACATGCAGACTGCCAACAGACGACAGTACCTTCGGATCGCAGCTTACGAAATTCATAACTCACAATCTAATCATCTGATCAACATGATTAAATATTCTACGGAAAGCTACCAAAATTCTCTACAATTATCTAGTAGATGACATCCTCAAATTACGTTCTTACGGTACTCGAAATAATCGTACAACAGAATAGCAGACTAAACATATCTAGTAATCGGTTTCCCCCGACTAGACAAATTCTAAAACCTCTCCCTAATCCCGATTATAATCTCTAATTAAATTAACAAAAAGGAGAGGGAAAGCCAGATCGTTATCACGTGACAAAAAAAACCTCTTATTGGTTGGCAGTAATACCAGCACATAGAATCAGCCATGCATGTAGACAATCAGCAGCAACCACCTTTTCTCTCTCTCTCTCTTTCTTTCTCTCTATCACTGTTGCAACCGTGATGAACCAATGCAATACAAGGAGCAAGAAGTAATCTTGTAGCAGGGCAACATGCACAGCGGCATGCATGCACACAGGCACACGCTCGGACGGCTGTAGGCGTGGGCAATTCGACAACGCAGGTTGATGCTGGCAGATGGGCTAGCGGGCAGCGAGTGCTAGCGGCCGAGCCACTCACGCGCCGCGGGTAGCGGCGTTACGCGCGGCGTAGTATCGCTGGCAGCCGAGTGCTAGCCGGCGCTAAGCGCCGCCACGACCGCGAGCGAACAGACGGCAGTTGGCGAACGCGAAGGGGAGCGCAGCGCGCGCGCGGAGAAGAAAAACGTGGCTAGGGTTTGATTTCTGGAATTTTGGTCCTCCTCTCCCCCATGTCCCCTTTTATCTAATTATTCACGGGTCCTCAAGAGGTTTATTTTCAGAATACCCCACTAAACATTTTTATTCTCTCTAAAGTTTTTCGCGGTATTACAATGAACTACAAAAGATCACGGATGCAAAACTTGAAAATTTTCATTTGAGCGATACCACGAGTGACGATCAAATTACGTTCTTTTTATAAGAATCGACAACATACTACCAATCTATTGCTGATAATTTTACTAACATCCAGAATAATACACTGTTAACAAAAATTCATCATAGTCTACCCTTCCATTGTACCGCTCTCTAAAAACTCACCAAATTGTTTCATACTACTTTATCATCTCGTCCTTAAATCGAGAGTCCACCAAAAGCTTACAAACTACTACAACAACAACTTTATTTTAGCAGAGATTTACTACACAAATCAAAATGTTATACCAAAACCCTTTTATTAGGGACATGCTATCGTCTAACAATTCCACTATCATGAAAGCATAGGCCACCAATTAAATCCCACAGTTCAACTCTTATAGATGATCAACACCAAACGTCAACACACAATTGTTGCACTCCAACCACTGTTGCTATCAACTGGCTTCATCAAGAAATCTAGATGCTAACTACTTTCCTTTTCAAATCACATGAACAATCACAAATACATGTTCAACTGTCCATCCTCATATTCATATTTTTGCAAAATCGACAAAACTTCCAAAATCATAGCCTTCCATCGATCAAAAAGTCTCAACAACTCTGCAACCAAATTCGTCCAATTATTCTAGTTAAAATAACTATCTAGAAACTCCTTCCATAATATAAAATCATCTAGTATCTACAGATAAGATAACTCCAATACTAATATCCACTATGGTAATAATCTAGCATCTCCCCAACTTTTCCTTCCCACACAGTAAGATTAATCCACTCGAGACCAACTAATCCAACAAGTTTAGCAAAACTAAATAATTTTAATGATCATACCAGTCATCAATGTTCTACAATTCTTAATAACTCCTTTTAATCCAATTAGGTATAGCCATACTATTAATCATAGTTCATCAAGAACTACCACATGACACCATCAAGTTAATCAACTTTCCTTCCAAGGTTCTTGGTTAAGATTGATCATACACCACACTACAGACCCAACTTGATAACCCATACCATATCCATTAATTTATTTAATTACAACCTTTAACTTAACCACAACAAGACATCGCTAAAGGGTTTTAATATTTTCTTTTATAACAGAGAAGCATTCAACTTCAATACTCAAAATACCCAAAAGAAATACATTGGGTCAAAGCTTCCACATGTTAAAGGACTTGAAAAAGAAAACTTTCGTTATCCAAAATACCAAGCTAACAAATAAGTCATTTTTTCCCAACAAGAAAGGCAGATCTCTCGTGAAAAGATCAACATTGCAAATTAACGACGTTCACAAGAAACAACAACAGATCAACAGTCAGGAGAACAAATAATAACTTAATAGAACCAACAAAGACCAACGAAAATACGTCAACTGCATTGTAAAGACCAATGAAAATACATCAACTCCATTGTAAATACTATAACAGGAATAATCAAATTCAAACTCAAGGAAGAAAATAACTTTTCTAAAGAAACATAACATCAACATCTGTAACTAAGTTACCCGATGTAAACACTTCACCACTATCATACAACCAACGGTGATATAACTTGGCCATGCCTATGGCCACAACCACAATCTCTACCTCTCGACAATCATGACCCATAGCAATCACATAATCAAATCATAAGTAGTCAGAACCAATTCATAACATAAATCATCAATACAACATAACGGAAGCGTAAATGCGATACTCATCCTATTCCCATCCCATCATGCACGGTGTGTCAAAATTTTAAGTTAATTAACCATTATCAAATTTTGGTTTATTTTACAAGTCCTAAAACAAGTTTTAGCAATTTTAGGTTAACTGAGTTATTAATCTATTCACCACGGACACAAGCCCGCTCTGATACCAATCTGTAACTTTTGACCCAACATTGAGCACGGAATGCCACTAAACTACTATAACCATCTAATTTACATCAACTTACTATAAAATTTCAGCAAGCATAACAACATTAAAACCCATCCACGGGTCGCATTAACACAAGCATAACACTATGACAATCATAGATAAATTAGACCTAGGAGCATAGAAAAATAATAAACCTAGATTAATATAAACCAAGCATCTATGGTTATTCAATACCATCATGTCCTAGATATAAATATTCAGGTTATTCTAAAAGTTTCTCATGTCCAATGAATCAAATAATTGGGTGAAGTGCATGATTCCAAGTGCGCTAGCCCTTCCCGAATAAAACGTCATCACTGGTCACCTAAAAACAACAATAGAGTAAGAATGAGTCCAAGACTCAGCAAATACATAATAAAGCCATAAACAATAGTTTATTAACCATAATCAAAGTTATCATCATCATCCATTTAGTTAATGCCATTGTCATTCTCAAACAAACAAGCCATATTCCATATAGGTAAAGTTGCACAATTTAACAATTTACTTAGATATGCGAATGCACCAACATGCTCATGCTCATATGCATCTCATCGGTGATCTGGGTATAGCGGAGTGTTCACCCGTCGATGACACACTCTATCCTTCACTCCGTGAAGTCCCCACCAAAGTAGGATTTTATCTAGAGCTCTCCGGACTAGTCATGTATCTTTCTCACCGACCTCACCGGAATAGTTACATGACTTTCTCACCGACCTGGCCCATGCAACACCTGTCATGATGAATGTAAATGATGCGACATCTTTATTTATTCATCAACATAGTCCATCTCATTAACTCAATATCTCCTCCTCATTATCTCAATATCATAATCTCATTCACTCAAGGTCATCAATATCATGTATAAGAATAAGCTGAACGAAAGCATAATAAATAGCATGATAAGTAACAACAATGATCATGGTGAACAACCCATTGTTCATCACTCTACCATGTACTTGCCTTCCGCGCTGTGACGAGTTAGGAGGCAACGACGGAATTTCTCCACTGCCTGCCCCACTTCCTACACAAATATTTATTCGAAATAAGAATAACAAGACATGATGTGGCTACAAGCGTTTTACCATAACCCTCTATCTAATCAACATAACCAAAAACTCAAAATGACGAATTAACTAATAAGCCAATATCGGCCCTTCTGATCAGCAGTACGAGAAAAATTATAATTAAATATCTATAACTCCGAATGACATGAAACCAGTACTCAAATACTCTTAACGTAACAGGCTACGAAACTCTAGTTGGTGGGGTTCTTTGATTCGGCCAAACCAGTGGTCTAAACAACCGTTGAAAACAACTGACACACATCTGTCCAGAATACAGCACAGCAGTAAAGAACACGGCATAACTTTTACTCTACAGATCCAATTGAGATGATCTTTACCAAATCAGAAAGATACTTTCAAGGGCTACAAAAACTTAGTTGGGTGGAAGTTCTAAATCGGACTCTAACTAGATTAAAACCGAGGGGCAAACCGAAAGTTCCAAATTCTCAGGCAGACAGGACAGCGCGCGATTAAAAATTCATATCTCCTAAACCGTAAGGCGGAATCTAGTGATTTCGGTGCCAAAAGAAAGATAACGACATTAGAAACAAAACTCTATCAGACGAAAATACCAGATTCGGCCTCTAAATAAATCATAATGACCCGACAAGAAAATCTACCAAATCACGTCAGCTCTCCTGGACAGTCGCGGTAAAACTACCATATCTCCTAAACCGTAACTCCAAATGAGATGATCTGGGTGCCAAAAGAAAGCTAAGACCAAGGGCTACAACTTTCTAAGAGGTGAGAAGATCAGAAAACGTACGGAACTTACCCAAATCTGACGAACAAAAGCGCTGACGCAGGGGAAGGTGGAAGTGGCGGCTCCAAGTGGGGGAAAGGGGAAAAGAGGAGTGGGGCTAGGGTTTTGGGGGTGGGGTTCCCCCCTTATGGCCGGCCAAACACATGGGCTTCCCCCTGGGCCACGGCCCGCGGCCCAGGTTATAGAATAAAAGTGGAAAACCCCCTATTTTACTCAGAATTTCTATTCCTTTCTTTGCATTTTTCTCCTCCGACTGAATCTCTAATTACCGATCCATTTCCGGGGTATTACATACATTCTACCCCCCTTAACAGAATTCGACCCCGAATTCTACCAATGAAACGAATACACGATTAAAAATATCACGGAATTGCAATCAACGAATTAGCACATATCGAAGCGAGCAGTCTAAATACTACTCGCACATGCGAGACTCTAGCCCCAAGTGGCCTCTCTCGGACTAGAGAAACCACAACACAAAAATGTAAAGCGATGGTGACCTAACGCTCAACTTTGAACTTTCTAGGTTCACTCATTAGAAGAGGATCGAAGGTAAGACCTTACTTCACGGTCAACGTCTTTTACTAAATCTCAAACTTTGAATGGCTCAGCTGCTCACTCAGCCCAGAACACAACAGACGTTGTGTACTTCGCGAATGAACCGAGACGGACAAAGCGATATTCTAACTTCCCAATTTCGCAAGTTTCGGAACGAAGAGAATCAATTGGAAATAGAGAGTCCTCATCGCATCCACGCAATGCTAACTCTCCACCAAAAGGTTAAGTCCCAAAATTTGACATTTCAACCCGAAAATAAATCCATTTTCTAAATAGGCAGTTTACGAATGAACACCACGACAGCCAAATAAGAAACCACTCGAATGCCCAAATCAAATACTTCTTTTGGTATGTCTGAATTAAAATGAATCAGACATGCCAACACAACGCCAACTCAGTTACGGAAAACAACGATCAACGACACATAACTCAAACGAAATCGGAAAATGCTTCACTAGCAGAAACATCCTTTTCCTCAGTTTCTCTTTTAGGAGTAAAACTTCTCTCGAACCTTGGAATTCGAATTCATCGCATACCACATGAGCTTAAACCTTTTAATTGAACATCCTCAAATTATGCTCAAACTGAAATACATCATTAACACCATTGTGAAGAGGCTCCATTGAATCCTCTAATTACTCTAGGCATCTCATTCTACTAATCAACATTAATTTGATTGAAGGCACCCAAAGCGCCATAAAATAGATCCCACACAATCACATTACCTCTAATTTTCAAGAACAACTCAGAATCCTCAGTACACACGCTCATGTACTACATCAGAAATGTTCTATCAATGATCATTCCACTACTCAGGAAACTGTAATACTCTGAATAATAATAATAATATTAATAATCGCGTCTTAAGGGTCGGAGCGTAATTAATTAAATAGTAACAATAAATAATTAATTAAAAAACGTCTGAAGGGCTTGTGCGTAATTAAATAAAAAGAATTTGGGAAAATAGAATTTTGAATTTTGGAGCTATATAAATGAATTTGGATTTTCTAGAAAACCCTAGCCACTTTATTTTCCTCCGCCGCCTAGCCAATTTCAAGCATTGCCGCCGCAGCATTTTTCTCTTCTTTGCCGCCGAAGCGCCGCAGATCTTTTATTGAAGTTTTCTTTCTTTGCGCACCTTTTTCTCTGTGAGTTCTTGTCGTGTTGCCGCCAATCTGCCGCTCTCTGCTTGTCATTGCTGGCGTCGCCGAAGGCTGCTTGATTTCTGCGCCTTCTCTCGCTTTTTGCCGCGGTGTCTTCTTTGCTCGCCAAGTGCCGAACTGCGCTGTGGATCGCCACGCCGAAGCTAACTGCGATCTTTGCGTTCTTTGCTTTCTTTGTTTCTTTGTCTTGCGCGCCGCCAATTGCCGAATTGCTTTCTTTCGCGTTACCTTCTATATTCTTATTTCTTTGTCTTTTGGATTCAATAGAAAAGCTGCTGCGATCTGCTGCGCCGAAAGCCTGTACTGCCGATTTTCTTTGCTGCCAACCGCAGGTGCATAAGTTTGCTAATTCAATGCATGATTTCCTTTGGTCAACCGTGACTAGATTTTGAGTTCGTTAGTTACATTAGTTCATGAGCACACAATCTGGAGAGCTCAGTTAGGAAGTTCTAATTATTGGTTATTTGGTTTGGCCGTAGAATATTTGTACATGCATGATGAAATAAGTAGAGATCCGATTTCTTGTCGGTAACAATCTGAAATTTGGTATTCTCTGTTTTTCAAGATTAATTAGAGAAGCTGATTAGTAGATCTCGTTAGTCTGATATTTTGTGGTACGATTTATTCGGGTATTTTAATGGCAAATTTTGGAAATGTCATCTACTAGTTAATTGTAGATAATTTCGATAGCTTTCTTTAGCATATTTTATCATGTCAATCGGACAAGTAGATTTCGAGATATGATTTTCGGAAGACCGCTGTTTTTACGGTTGTCGTCTTTCGGCGCTGTTTTGGTAGACTGCAGGTTAAAAATAGAAAATAGCTTAATTAGAGTTTTTGATCTACATGAAAGTTGTAGATAATTGTCCAATGGTTCTGTAGGATCTGAGAACGCGCATTTTGGTTGAGTAAAACTAAAGTTATGAAATTTGGAAGACCGCTGTTCCGAAGCGGACAGACCGACTTTCTGGGCTAAAAACAGAGGGTTAGATGATTTAATTAGAAGTCTTCGTAATCTAAGAAAATGTGGATAATTTTATGAAGAATCCAGAATGGGGTGGTTTGTGGTGATCGGACTTTCGAGTCAAAAGTTATGCTCTTTTTAGTAACCGGACAGCAACGGGTAACTATTCGGTACCGGCGTAACGTGGTATATCTGGGGACGTGTAGGAGCGATGTATGTATTGCTATTCTTGTTGCTGTAGCTTGTATTGAGGTTTGTATATTTAATGTAGGAGAGGCGTCGTGTTTGTTGCCGTCTGCTAATCAAATTGTGCGTCGCAACTAGTAAAGGCAAGTGCATGGTAGACAGCGATCAATGATCGATCACTGTTTTCTTTATCTTCTATTACCATTATTGTTGTGCTTTTATTTTGTTTAATTGCAAGCAATGGAATGGTATGGATTTATATTGTTATTGGACATGAAGAAAAGTTGGATATGATGTTTATGATGGAGTTTGCATGTTTGCATTCATAAGCATCTTTGCATAAGAGAAGGTGATCATGATTGATCACAACTCCACGGAGTGGAGGAGGTCCCGATCCTTGATGAGGAGCGGGCTTGAGAGTGAATGTTGTCGCGAGCATTCACTCACGCTATCTGCATATCTGTGAAAGAAGTGCATGTGGACATGTAGAATAGATTTGCATTGGTACATGAGATTAATGTGTGAATCAAGGAGAAGATAACTGCATGAGAATGTTAATAGAAGTACCTTTGATGATAATGAAGTTATTGAATCTTTGTTGATTGATTAGTGTTTGTTGTATATCGATGTATTTCTTTGAGTCGTGGACTCACCCTTGCTCTATTGTTGTCTTTAGGTGGTCTTGAGGATCTTTATGGCGAGAGCGAGTAGAACACATGGACATCACATGATCATTTGCCATGATAATCTTTTCATTCAATATTGGTTTACACTTGGACATGTTAGTTATTGAATAAGGTTTAGGATATCATTTGGACTAGACTATTTGCTTTATTAATTTGGATTCATTGGTTGCTGCTATTTTGGATTACTTACCTGGTTATAATTTCCATTGCTTATTTATTGTCGTTTGATCCATAATTATGCATTGCTCTTTTGTGATCCATTGATATGATTATCGTTATTTCTTTGCTGTAATTTTATAGTGTGTCGATAATTATTAGTTCAAAGGGTAGTGTGGTGGCATTCTAGGCTCAGTGTTGAAAAGGGTGTTCTGAGTTGGTATCGAGGCGGGCTTTAGGTCCGTGGTGAATAGATTAACAACTTAGGTAAACTAAAATTGTTAAAAATTTGTTTTAGTATTAGTAAATCAACTAAAATTTGCTAATGGTTAACTAACCTAAAATTTGACACACTAGTGCACAGTAGGTTAGAGAGAGGTACGAATATAGTTTTACGTTTCCGTTATGTTGTTCATTGATGGATGAGTTTATTTTGAGCTTTGAACTCATTGTGTATTGTTGATTGTGGTTGATTGCTATGTCGAGGGATAGATGACGTGGTCGTGGTGGCCACGATGCGTGGAGGTCGGGGCGCGGCGTGGTTCGTGGGGCCCCCTCCGAGGCGATTGAGATCGTGGTTGTGGCCCTAGGTTTTACCAGGTTACACCACCATTCGTGGTATGGGAATAGAGAGGTAGCTACTTTGATTACAGTAGTTATAGGTATTGTGTGTGAGTTTCTTTATAAAGGTTGTTCTCTTCCTCGAGCTTGAATTTTGGGCAATTCTGGTTATAGTTGCGGTTGATGAATTTTCCTTGAGATGGTGTTTACAATACATGGGTGATATTTCATTGGTCTCCTTTGGTTCCATAAAGCCATTACTTGTTCTCATATTTGTTGATCTATTGTTGCTTTGTGTGAACATCGGTTATGACAAGATTGATCTTTTCGTGGGAGTTCCGCCCTTTCTATTGGAAAATATGACTTATTTATTCACTTGGTATTCTGGATACTGAAAGTTTTCTATTGCAAGTTCTTCAACATGTGAAAACTTTGGCTTTATGTATTTCTTTTGGATTATTTAGTCTTTGAAGTTTAATGCCTATTTTTTTACGAAAAGAGTTAAAATCCTTTTGTGTTGACTTGTTATGTTTAAGCTAGAGGTGGTAAACATAGAAGTTCATTGATAAGGTATGAGTATCAAGTCGGATTTGAAGCGTGATGCATGATTGGTCTTAACCCAAATCCTTAGAATTGAACTTGATTAATTTGATATTGTCATAGAGTAATTACGAGTTGAGTAGTGACTAAGAGTATGTCCATACCTAATTGGAGTCATAAGAGTTATTAAGAAGTATGGAACGTTGATGAACTGGCTTGGACATTAAAATTGATTAGTTTGTTGGATTTATTGGATTTGGTACCAATGGATTAAACTAATTGTGTGTAAAGGGAAACTTGAGGAGATGCTAGGTTATTGCCTTAATAGATATTATTTGTGGTGTTATCTTTACTGTAGACACTTGGTGATCATGTTCGGTTGATAGCTTTACATATACCTTAGTATGATTAATTATTGGAATTGTGTACAAAAGGTTGAAGGGATTGAATACCAGTGGATCTAGAATTTACAGGAGGGGTTCTGGATAGTTCTTCTTTATAGAATGACACGATGAATTTGATTATAGTGTTGTTGAGACTTTTGATCGAGAGAAGATTTTGACTTTTGAAGTTTTAGGGTGATTTTGTTGAAAACTAAATGTGAGGAGGAACAACTGAATATGTGTTGGTAAATATTCAAGTGATTCGCAAATGAAAATAGGTAGCGACTAGACATCATAAGAAAGCTAGTTGATAACAACAATGGTTGGAGTGCAATTCTTTGAGTGTTAAAGTTTGGTGTTGAGCATCACTAAGAGTTGGTGGTGTGATTTAATAGGTGGCTTATACCTAGACAATTGTGGAATAGTCAGACAATAGCATACCCGTGATGAAAGGGTTTTGATAAAACCTGTTAATTTGTGTAGTGGATTCATTCTAATATAAAGTAGTTGTTGTAGTGAGGTTGTATGGTTTTGGAATAATCTCATTTTGAAGATGTGATGGTAAAGTAGTACGGAACAATTTGGTGAACTTTTCGGGGCTTATTAATGGAAGAGTTGACGACAATGAATCATGTTAAGAGTGTATTATTCTTAATGTTAGTAAGACTGTCTGTAAGGGATTGTGGCTTCGTGTGGTGATGATTCTTTTAGAAAAAGAGTAATTTGATCGCCTTTCGTAATATCGTTTAAATGAAAGGTTTGGAGTTTTGAATTCATGAACTTTTGGAGTTCATGATTTATTTGGTAGATGAAATTGGTTTGAGCAAGTGACGAGTCGGAAAGCTTTTTTGGTTCTTAAGTGATTAATGTGATTTGGTCTTTAAAAAAAAAAAAATCTTTTTAGTTGTCTCTTCTTTTGAGAAAGGAATAGTCGATTTGTTTTACAAAACCTTAAAGAGTGTATATTGGGAACTGGTTAATAGTGGTCAAGTATATGATGTTGTGAGACCCTGGGTTGCAAGTTAATTGAGGAACATTAGAGGATGAATTCATTTCATGATATAAATCTCATAGAGAATTGGATCTAAAAGGAATTATGGTCGTTGGGACAAAACTGATTATATTGTTACAATTAGTAGAACCTATAGTGAATAGTGATCCAAGAATATTTGTTCATGATGGTGGAGTATTGGAATTATCGAATAGTTGGGATATTGTGATGGTATACTTTGCAAGGTTATGTAGGTGAAATTGAATGGTGTGGTTTATTGAGGGTCCAAGATTAGTAAAGTAAATCGTTTTGGGCAGTCAATTGATTAGTGTTGATGGTCGATATTAATGATTGAGGATATTGTTTGGATCGTGGGAATTCTAGACAGCGAATATGCGGATTTCTATCAAGTATACCAGAAGTCACTTTAGGAGTCTGGTGTTGAAATTGAGCATGTGTTTTATGCTAGAACCTTGGTTGCCCAATGATCATGTGTAGAAGTAGTAGAACAAAGTGGATTCCAAATAGTATGATGATCATTGATAGAATCCTTTGGTTTTAAATCAGTGTGTGTGGGTAGAGAATTTCAAGTTGATTATCCTTAAAAGATTGAGGTGATGTGATTGTGGGTGTAGATTTTATTTGAGGTGTTGGGAATCATTTGTCAAAATAGTTTCTTTGGTAGAGGAGGGGACTATAGTATCTTTTTATGGGTTAGTAGAGTCTCTCTAAATGGCGCGATTGTTGCTCTCGGGTTGAGCATCGCTTTGAGATTACCAGTTAAGAGGAATGAGTTAGTGTGATGATTTGAAATCCTATGATTTGAGAGAGTTTATTCCTAAAAGAAAAATTGAAAAAAAATTGATTCCTCGGGTAGTGAAATGCCCTCTTGATTCTTGTTTGAGCCGTGTGTTTATGACAGAGGTCATTTACAATTTGAGTTGGCTTTACGTTGGCATGTGATTCTTTCTAATTTAGGGAAAAAAAAAGTGATTGATTTGGCATTCGAATGTTTTCTCTTTTGGCTTACGTGGTGTTTATTCGCAAGCGACCTATTTGGAAAATGGAAAGGTTTTGTGATGAATCTTTGATTTTGGATTTGACTATTACGATGGGGAGTTGGTAGCAGCGTGATTGCGATGAGAATCCTTTGTTTTCAGTTGGGTTCTATTTATAAAAGAGTTTGTTTGAAACTAGTTTGGTTGTGCGTTCCTGGTTAAAGGAGGTACTCCTTGCAAATGTGAAGTGGTTGATTGGGAGACAGGACAGGAGTTCAGTGTGTTATGTACAGATTGTGTGGTTTGGTACCAAAACGAAGTTTGGCCCAAGTTACATTAGTTCGTTTCTGGAAGTTGTGGAGATATTTTTTTTTTTTGGAAGAAAGTGTATCGTTAGGACCGTCTCGTGTCCATGCGCAGGGCACACAACCTTTTGTGTAACCCGATGTCAAGGTAGTATTTGAGAGATCAGGATTACAAGGTTTTCTTAGAGCCGTTGACCACCAAGTAAGACCGTACCTTCGACTTACGTCGGTTGAGTGTACGAAAAATTGACGAGATGAGTCTTTGAGGCACAAGGCGTTGGTATCGTCAAGGTCTTTGTGGGACGATCGATCCGAGAGAGAAGCGACTTGGGAGTTGGAGTCTCGCATGCGCGAGCAATATCCGAGTTGTTCACGTCGGTGTACGTGTTATTTTGATTGTTTAATTTCAGCAGTGTAGTTTTTGTTTGAGTAGATCGGCGATTAGAATTCGGGGTCGAATTCTGTTAAGGGGGGTAGAATGTAATACTCTGAATAATAATAATAATATTAATAATCGCGTCTTAAGGGTCGGAGCGTAATTAATTAAATAGTAACAATAAATAATTAATTAAAAACGCGTCGAAGGGCTTGTGCGTAATTAAATAAAAGAATTTGGGAAAATAGAATTTTGAATTTTTGGAGCTATATAAATGAATTTCGGATTTTCTAGAAAACCCTAGCCACTTTATTTTTCCTCCGCGCCGCCCTAGCCAATTTCAGCGGCCCGCCTTGAGCATTTTTCTCGGCTGCCGTGCCGAAGCGCCGCTGATCTTTTTGTTGAAGTTTTCTTTCTTTGCGCACCTTTTTCTCTCGTGAGTTCTTTGTCGCCGCTTAATCGCCGCTCTCTATCGTCATTGCGCGTCCGCCGAGGCTCTTGATTTCTGTAGCCTTCTATCGCTTTTTGCAGCGGTGTCTTCTTTGCTCGCCAAGTGTCGAGCTGCGCTGTGGATCGCCCATTGCCGAAGCTCGCTGCGATCTTTGCGTTCTTTGCTTCTTTGTTTCTTTGTCTTGGCTCGCCGCCAATTGCCGAGCATCGCTTGTCGCTCATTGCGTTACCTTTGCTATTTCTTATTTCTTTGTCTTTGTGGATTTTCATAGAAAGACTGCTGCGATCTGCTGCGCCGAAAGCCTGTACTGCCGATTTTCTTTGCTGCCAACCGCAGGTGCATAAGTTTGCTAATTCAATGCATGATTTCCTTTGGTCAACCGTGACTAGATTTTGAGTTCGTTAGTTACATTAGTTCATGAGCACACAATCTGGAGAGCTCAGTTAGGAAGTTCTAATTATTGGTTATTTGGTTTGGCCGTAGAATATTTGTACATGCATGATGAAATAAGTAGAGATCCGATTTCTTGTCGGTAACAATCTGAAATTTGGTATTCTCTGTTTTTCAAGATTAATTAGAGAAGCTGATTAGTAGATCTGGTTAGTCTGATATTTTGTGGTACGATTTATTCGGGTATTTTAATGGCAAATTTTGGAAATGTCATCTACTAGTTAATTGTAGATAATTTCGATAGCTTTCTTTAGCATATTTTATCATGTCAATCGGACAAGTAGATTTCGAGATATGATTTTCGGAAGACCGCTGTTTTTACGGTTGTCGTCTTTCGGCGCTGTTTTGGTAGACTGCAGGTTAAAAATAGAAAATAGCTTAATTAGAGTTTTTGATCTACATGAAAGTTGTAGATAATTGTCCAATGGTTCTGTAGGATCTGAGAATGCGCATTTTGGTTGAGTAAAACTAAAGTTATGAAATTTGGAAGACCGCTGTTCCGAAGCGGACAGACCGACTTTCTGGGCTAAAAACAGAGGGTTAGATGATTTAATTAGAAGTCTTCGTAATCTAAGAAAATGTGGATAATTTTATGAAGAATCCAGAATGGGGTGGTTTGTGGTGATCGGACTTTCGAGTCAAAAGTTACGCTCTTTTTAGTAACCGGACAGCAACGGGTAACTATTCGGTACCGGCGTAACGTGGTATATCTGGGGACTTGTAGGAGCGATGTATGTATTGCTATTCTTGTTGCTGTAGCTTGTATTGAGGTTTGTATATTTAATGTAGGAGAGACGTCGTGTTTGTTGCCGTCTGCTAATCAAATTGTGCGTCGCAACTAGTAAAGGCAAGTGCATGGTAGACAGCGATCAATGATCGATCACTGTTTTCTTTATCTTCTATTACCATTATTGTTGTGGTTTTATTTTGTTTAATTGCAAGCAATGGAATGGTATGGATTTATATTGTTATTGGACATGAAGAAAAGTTGGATATGATGTTTATGATGGAGTTTGCATGTTTGCATTCATAAGCATCTTTGCATAAGAGAAGGTGATCATGATTGATCACAACTCCACGGGAGTGGAGGAGGTCCCCGATCCTTGAGGAGGAACGGGCTTGAGAGTGAATGTTGTCGCGAGCATTCACTCACGCTATACCGGTATACGCGAAAGAAGTGCATGTGGACATGTAGAATAGATTTGCATTGGTACATGAGATTAATGTGTGAATCAAGGAGAAGATAACTGCATGAGAATGTTAATAGAAGTACCTTTGATGATAATGAAGTTATTGAATGCTGTTGATTGATTAGTGTTTGTTGTATATCGATGTATTTGCTGAGTCGTGGACTCACCCTTGCTCTATTGTTGTCTTTAGGTGGTCTTGAGGATCTTTATGGCGAGAGCGAGTAGAACACATGGACATCACATGATCATTCGCCATGATAATCTTTTCATTCAATATTGGTTTACACTTGGACATGTTAGTTATTGAATAAGGTTTAGGATATCATTTGGACTAGACTATTTGCTTTATTAATTTGGATTCATTGGTTGCTGCTATTTTGGATTACTTACCTGGTTATAATTTCCATTGCTTATTTATTGTCGTTTGATCCATAATTATGCATTGCTCTTTTGTGATCCATTGATATGATTATCGTTATTTCTTTGCTGTAATTTTATAGTGTGTCGATAATTATTAGTTGAAAGGGTAGTGTGGTGGCATTCTAGGCTCAGTGTTGGGCTGGGGTGTTACAGAAACTCTATTATTCCACTTTCTTTACACACAATCATTGTGTGACCAAAGGTCTAGCATAAAAATGTAAAGCCCAGATTCAACCTCTAAGAATCTTACAATGAACTTCTGGTATACTTGATAGGAAATTCTTTGATCGGATAACTAAAATTCCTGGAATCCAAACAATATCCTCAATAATTAATATCAACATTCCTAACTAATCAAGTAACTGCCTAATGTGATTAGCTTCACCAAACTTGAACCCACTAAACCACACTATTCCATTTCACCCACACGACCGCAACATACACATTCGTAAGACTCTAACTAATTGACCAAGTTCTAAACTTTTGAATATTTCAATATTCCACCGACATGAACAAGGGTTCTTGAATTACAATTCACTCTGGTTTTACTAGTTGTAACAACATAATCGATTTTACCTCAACGACCATCATTCCTTTTGGATCCAATTCTTTACAAGATTTATATCACAAAAACAATTCTTCCTCAATGCTCTTGAAATAACTTACAACATCAGTCTCACATCAACATATACTTGACCACTACTAACCGGATGCTCTTGTATACCCTATAAGGTTTTGTAAAACAAATTGATGAAGTGGCAAATAAAATATTTTTTTAAAGAGGAAAAAAATGTTTTCTTTTCGCAACAAACATAAGACCGGGAGAAATAGACAAATAACAAGGATCTCGGAAAAGCAAAAGCGAAGACCACAATTGAGGGCACAAGTCCCACAAAAAGAGAATATGAAATCTCAAATAAAACAAAGCACCACTTTTGAAAATCGAGAAACTCCTATGGGGCAAAAATAGAAAGTTTAGGCACACTTCAAGTAGCTCATGAGTTACAAAACTTGACTTCGATCTCGAATACTTCTACTTCACTCTTTCTTTAACAAGGAAAGTAATTTTTTTTATAACATCACGTTGCCCACTCAAACAAGAAAAGTTGTAAGACCAAATCACGTGAATCACTTAAGAACCAATAAAGCTTTCCAACAAGCCACTTGCTCAATCCAATCCCAGCTACTACATAAACCATGAACTACAAAAGATCACGGATGCAAAACTTGAAAATTTTCATTTGAGCGATACCACAGTGGCGATCAAATTACCTTCTTTCTATAAGAATCGACAACACACTACCAATCTATTGTCGATAATCTTACTAACATCCGAATAATACACTGTTAACGAAAATTCATCATAGTCTACCCTTCCATTGTACAGCTCTCTAAAAACTCACCAAATTGTTTCATACTACTTTATCATCTCGTCCTCAAATCGAGAGTCCAGCAAAAGCTTACAAACTACTACTACAACAACTTTATTTTAGCAGAGATCTACTACATAAATCAAAATGTTATACCAAAACCATTTCATTATGGACATGCTATCGTCTGACAATTCCACTATCCTGAAAGCATAGGCCACCAATTAAATCCCACAGTTCAACTCTTATAGATGCTCAACACCAAACGTCAACACACAATTGTTGCACTCCAACCACTGTTCCTATCAACTGGCTTCATCAAGAAATCTAGATGCTACCTACTTTCCTTTTCAAATCACATGAACAATCACAAATACATGTTCAACTATCCATCCTTATATTCATATTTCGGTGCAAAATCCCGACAAAACATCCAAAATCATAGCCTTCCATCGATCAAAAAGTCTCAACAACTCTGCAACCAAATTCGTCCAATTATTCTAGTTAAAATAACCGTTGTGAAGAGACTCTATGAAATCTACTGGATACTCTAGGTAATACAGAATCGATTTGATTGAAAGCATCCATAACACCACAATAGTAGGCACCACGCAATCACATTATCTTCAATTTCCAATAACAACAATTCAAGATCCTTAGCACGCACGGACATGTACTACATCAGAAGAGTTCTATCAATGACCATTCATTGCTCAGGAAACTTTATTATCCCACTTCCTCTACGCACAATCATCGTGTGACCAATGGTCTAGCATAAAAATGCAAAACCCAGATCCAATTTCCAAAACCTCTACAACAGATTGCTCTTATAACTGATTGTGAAATCATCGAATTAAATCTCCAACAATACCACCATTCTAACATACTCACTCATTGACATCATCAGAAATCACCCACACCACCTCGCAATGTTATCCAATTGCGTTACTCTAAAAATTCAATGAAGGTTTCCATACCTCCGATAATCACCAACCTTTCAATCACGAATTGAAGTTCTAGAATTTCACTATACGGTGTTAATCGGTAGTAACACTTTTCGGACTTACTTGAAGTCAAACATCTCGGTGAATCAATTTCCCTCCAAGGAATACAGATCAAAACTATTTCACCTTCTACTACTCCTCCGATAACTTGGTAGCAAAATATCATCGCTACGATTACTCATCCACCACCAAGCAGTTGCCAAACTTTCACCTTGCAAACACTTCGCAACACGAAACCGTGATCCTTTCTCAAAGGAAGAGGCAAACAAAAACAAGTTCATTCATATAGGAAGCGTTGCTCACCACGGCGGCCAAGAAACCAAAAGAAATATTCTAATAAAGGTGATCTTGGAAAGCAGCGAGTTCATAATTGAGGCACACATCCCTCAAAAGAGAATAGCAAATAACAAATGACACGAAAGAAAGATTTTACGTTTGAAATTCGCCATCTCTTGAGCGGAAAGAGCGACAAATTTAGGGGCGCTTCAAATAACCACAAGATTTAATTAAGAATCGATAAGATCCTTCAATGAGCCAACTTGCTCAAAGCAGTTCATCTACTTGGGAAACACGAGATCCAAATGTTCTCACCACAAAACTCAAACATTTCCCTTTACGAGATTTCACGGAAAACAAGCGGATTAACCGTCTCGAAGGATTAACGAAAATATTCTTTTGTTGCAACCTTACTTTGCGAACTCAAACCAAGGAGCCTTTCGGAAAATCACACGAAACCTTTAAGAAACAATAGGTTAAACCAAATCCTCTAGTTACCCAAAATAATTTGATTACGGTTGATTCACGAGCTCCAAGGTATCGTGAAAGCTAAACTTGAAATATTCTTATTTGAACGATGCCACTAAAGGCGATCAATTTACTACAGATATTAACATCAAGCCCATAACAACACTTAGAAAACTTTTCGGAAGACGCACGTGGAATGAATGGGTTGATTCCTTCTCGAAAGAAGAGGCAAATAGAAACGATCTTCACCAACTACAAAATCACTTACTGTAACACCCCAGCGCAACACTGAGCCTAGAATGCCACCACACTACTCTTCCAACTAATAAATATTGACACACTATAAAATTTACAGCAAGAAAACAATGATAATCATACCAATGGATCACAAACGAACATGTATAATTATGGATCAAGCGACAATAAATAAGCAATGGGAAATTATAATCAGGCAAATAATCCAAAGCAGCATCAACCAATGAATCCAAATTAATAAAGCAAATAATCTAGTCCAAATGATATCCTAAACATTATTCAATAACTAACATGTCCAAGTGTAAACCAATATTGAATGAAAAGATTATTATGGCGAATGATCATGTGATGTCCATGTGCTCTACTCGCTCTCAGTTACGGCATCCTCGAAGATCACCTAAAGACAACAATAGAGCAAGGGTGAGTCCACGACTCAGCAAACACATCGATATACAACGATAATAATAAATCAACAAACAATCAATAGCTTCATTATCATCACAGGCACTTTCATTAACATTCTCAGTCATTAATCTCATTTATGAATGCAACTCTATTCTACATGTCCACATGCACTTCTTTCGCGTATACCGGTATAGCGTGAGTGAATGCTCGCGACAACATTCACTCTCAAGCCCGTTCCTCCTCAAGGATCGGGGACCTCCTCCACTCCCGTGGAGTTGTGATCAATCATGATCACCTTCTCTTATGCAATGATGCTTATGTATGCAAAATATGCAAAACTCCATCATAAACATCATATCCAACTTTTCATCATGTCCATCAACAATATAAATCCATACCATTCCATTGCTTGCAATTAAACAAAATAAAAGCACAACAATAATGGTAATAGAAGATAAAGAAAAGAGTGATCGATCATTGATCGCTGTCTACAATGCACTTGCCTTTACTAGTTGCGACGCACAATTTGACTCGAAGATGGCAACAAGTACGACGCTTCTCCTACATTAAATACACCAACCTCAATACAAATTACAGCAACAAGAATAGCAATCAATATACAACGCCCCTACACGTCCCCAAATAAACCACGTTACGCCAGTATCGAAAAGCTACCCATTGCTGACTCGGTACTAAAACGGACGTAACTTTTGACTCGAAAGTCCGATCACCACAAACCACCCCATTCTGGATTCTTTATAAAATTATCCACATTTTCTTAGATTACACCGTCTTCTAATTAAATCATCTAACCCTCCGTATTTAGCCCGGAAAGTCGGTCTGTCCGCTTCGGAACAGCAGTCTTACTAAATTCATAACTTTTGTTTTATCCAACCAAAATGCGTGTTCTCAGATCCTACAGAATCATTGGACAATTATCTACAACTTTCATGTAGATCAAAAACTCTAATTAATCTGTTTACTATTTTTAATCTACAGTCTACCAAAACAGCGCGAATAACGACGACCCTAAAAACAGCGGCCTTCCAAATTTCATAACTTAAAATCTACTAGTCCGATTGACATGATAAAATATGCTAAAGAAAGCTATCGAAATTATCTACAATTAACTAATAGATGAGATTTCCAAAATTTGCCGTTAAGGTACCCGAATAAATTGATCAACGGAACCGCGGGCTAAGCAGTGCTAAACAGATCTATTAGTCGACCTCTCTAAATAATCTCAGTTGTAATCTCTAATTAACCGCATCTAGCAAAGCAGAGAGAACATGTATTTAATACTAGCAAACCTCACACGCGCGGCAACAACGGCGGATCAAGCAATGAAGCAATCTCCACGGTGGCCGGTTGGCTCCTGATCGGCGAGCGGCGGCGTGTAGGCAAAGACAAAGAATTTTCGCCGGCGCGATGCGGCGATCGTTCAATGGCGCGATAAAGCGCCGGCAGCAGCGGCGCAGCGAAAGCAAAGAAGAGAATGCCTGGCCGCGGCAGCAGAAGGTCGCGCAGAATCAGCAGAAGACAGAAAAGCAAACGCGGCCGGTATGCGAGGATTAGCGGCGGCCGTGCGCGAGCAACAAAGAGAAGGCGAGATCCGCGGCGGCAGAGATGCAAAGGCCAGACAAAGAGCTTCGGCGCGCGAACACGGCGTCAAAGAAAAGAAAAGCGCGCGATCCTTGGCGCGAGACAGCGGCGCTAACCTCCCGCGCAGGCGGAAGCGGCGGCGGCAGCCAGCAGCGGCGGCCGCCAAAGAACGTCGACGCAGCCGCACGACGGCGGCGGCCCGCTCCACGCGGCTCGGCTACATACGAGGGCGACAAAGACAGCGGTGCAAGACAAAGAAAAGCGCGAGTGTGGCGGCTACGGAAAAACTATTAGGGTTTTTCTAAAATAATTCCACCACTATTTATACAGCTCACAAAAATTCCGAAAATTCTATTTTTTATATACTAATTAATTTAATTGCACACAGGCCCTTAAAACGTTTTATGAATACTACTCGATTAATTACGCTCCGACCCTTAAGACGCGATTATTAATATTACTATTATTTTTTCAGGGTATTACATTCTACCCCCCTTAACGGAATTCGACCCCGAATTCTAATCGCCGTTCTACTCAAAGAAAAACTGCACAGCTGAAATTAAACAACAAAATATCACGTGCAGGCGTGAACAACTCGGATATTGCTCGCGCATGCGAGACTCCAACTCCCAAGTCGCCTCTCTCTCGATCGATCGTCCACGGCACCTTGACGTATACCAACGTCTTGTGCCTCAGCACTCGCTCCGACCTCTCCAGAATGCGCGCCGGACGCGACTCAACTGTGAGGTCTTGCTCAATAGTCAACGGCTCTAGCGAAATCTTATGCTCTGGATCTCTCAAAAACTTTCTCAGCATCGAGACGTGAAACACATTATGAACTCCACGCATGGACTCAGGAAGGTCCAAGCGGTAGGCTAACTTCCCAATTCTTGCAATAATCGGGAACGGTCCAACGTACCTCGGGCTCAGCTTTCCTTTGGTACCGAACCGAACAATGCCTCTAGTGGGAGACACTTTCAAGAGTACCTGGTCACCCACCGCAAACTCCAAGTCACGCCTCCTCAAATCAGCATAACTTTTCTCTACTCGAGTACGCTGCAGATTACGCCTCACCATGGCCACACGCTCAACGGTCTTGAATCCGGTCAGGACCCAAAATTGCCTTCTCTCCCATTGCATCCCAACAAAGCGCGTCGCACTTCCGCCCATAGAGAACCTCAAATGGCGCGGCTCTATCTTGGAATGGTAACTATTATTATAAGCAAACTCGCAAGTGGCAATGGTCCTCCCAACTACCCTTCCAAGATAGAACGCAAGATCGCAACATATCCTCCAAAGTCTGAATAGTCCGCTCGATCGCCCATCATCTGTGGGTGAAACGGCAGTACTAAGGCGGGCTGTGTGCCCAATGCACTCTGCAGACTCTCCCGAACTTAGAGACAAACTTGGCGTCCTCGTCGAAATGATGGTCTTTGGCACACCATGCGTCTCACTATTTCCCGCACATAAATAGGAGCTAGATCACTCATTGAATTTGTCGTGCGAATAGGAATGAAGTGTCGAGACTTCTTTGAATCGATCCACCACTACCCAAATCGCATCCTTCCTCGCGGCGAGCGAGTAGCGCCACCACAAAGTCCATAGAGATATCATCCCAAGGCCTTTGGGGTACCTCCAAAGGCGCAATAACCTGCGGGGCGCTTGTGCTCGGCTTTCACTGGCGACAAACACCACAAGAAGCCACATAATTAGCAATGTCCACCTTCATTCTCTTCCACCAAAAATTCATTTGAGATCTCGATACATCTTAGTCTCACGGGATGAGCGATGTATGCAGTGCGATGTGCCTCCCTCAAAATATCATCCTTGACCTCCGCCTTTGTGGCACACAAAGACGGCCTTTAAACCTCAAAGTACCAGAATCGTCCATGCTAAAATCACTCTCTTTGCCCGCATCCAGACGCTTCCTAACCTCCTGTAATAACCGGTCACTCTGTTGTGCTTCCCGCACACGGTCTGAAATAGCTGACTCCAGAATCAACTGAGTCTCAACAAGTGATGTGCCCGCATAACAATAGGATATACCCATGCGATCAAAATCAGCAATGAGGTAATCTAGTGTAGCAGGAGTCGCCTTGCGACTAAGAGCATCAGCAACAACATTGGCCTTGCCTGGATGATACTGAATAGTAAGATCATAATCCTTGATCAGCTCCAACCACCTCCTTTGCCTCAAATTCAGATCCTTCTGAGTGAATATATATTTGAGACTCTTGTGATCTGTGAAAATATCACAAGGCTCGCCGTATAGATAATGCCTCCAAATCTTCAGAGCAAAAACAACCGCAGCCAACTCCAAATCATGAGTGGGGTAATTCTGCTCGTACTTCTTTAACTGCCTCGACGCATAAGCAATTACCTTACCGTCTTGCATAAGAACACAGCCAAGACCCACTCGAGACGCATCTGAAAAGACTGTGAATCCGCTTTCCCGGCTCGGGAAGAGTGAGAATAGGAGAGGTCACCAACCTGTCCTTCAGAATGCAGAAACTGCGCTCACACTCATCGGTCCACTGGAATCTCACACCTTTACGAGTAGGTGAGACATCGGCTTGGCAATGATAGAGAAATCCTGCACAAAACGCCGATAATAACCAGCCAAACCCAGAAAACTCCTCACCTCCTTTACATTAGTCGGCCTCTTCCAATCCACCACTGTGGAGACCTTACTAGGATCAACAGCAATACCCTGAGGGTTAATCACATGACCCAGAAAACCCACTTCTGAAATCCAGAACTCACACTTCTTCAATTTAGCATAGAACTTGTGGTCTCTCAAAGTATCTAAAACCAGCCTCAAATGTCGCTCATGATCCTCATTGGTCTTGGAATAGATAAGAATATCATCAATGAACACCACCACGAAATCATCTAGATACTCGTGTAACATGTTGTTCATGGTTTCCATAAAAATGGCAGGTGCATTAGTCAATCCAAAAGACATAACTTTATACTCATAATGCCCATACCTGGTGGAGAAAGCAGTCTTCTCTACGTCCTGCTCACGCACACGGATTTGATTATACCCTGACTGGAGATCAATCTTGGAGAATACTTGAGCTCCATTCAACCGATCAAACAAGTCCTCAATGCGGGGCAATGGATATTTGTTCTTGATTGTGACTGCATTAAGCGCACGGTAATCAATACACATATGCCAACTCCCATCCTTCTTCTCTCGTGAATGAGCAGAGCTCCCCACGACGATACACTACGCTGATCAAACCTTTAGCCAACAACTCATCCAATCGCTTCTTCAACTCGTCCAAAGCGGACGTGCTAATCGATACGGAGACATCGAGATGGGACGAGTACCCGGAACAAGATCAATGCGAAACTCCACGTCTCGCGCAGGTGGCAAGCCCAGAAGCTCAGCTGGGAACACATCTGGATAATCACTGACCACCGGAATCTCCTCAATCTGCGAAGCCACGCTCGGTTTCGGCAAGAGCTAAAGAAGTCCGATTTTCCATCGCCGCGACCCGGGAGCGATCCGGCCAACATCGAAAGAGAGCGCGAGGCGCACTCCTGAAAGGTCAAAGTCTCCCAGGCGAGATGCGCACGAGGCATTCTCTGAAACAAGATATCACGGCTCGATAAGAGTGCAACCAATCCATACCCAAGATAACGTCGAACGGCTCCATTTGAATAACTATCAAATTCGCCGTGAACTTCTCACCATCAATGACAACAGAACACCCAGGACAAACAGTAGAACTAGCAATAATACCCCCAGGAGAACTAACCAACACTGACTGAGAAATCCACTGCATACTCAAGTTCGCTCTTCTAGCAAACGCCGACGAAACAAACGAAAAGGTAGCCCCCGAATCAAAAAGGACTAAAGCATCAAACGAATCCACAAGCAAAGTACCTGTCACCACGTCAGGACGACCCACGGACTCCGCTGTGGGCATGGCGTACACTCCAGGTGGCGCCATGGCGAAAGAAGACGACGCCGGGGCGGCGAGGGCCCTAACAATCTCTTTGTGGAGGTGCGAGTAAAGCGGTCGTGCAACTGAGCGGTGCGAAGGTGGCGGTGCGATAGTACCTCTTTGGGCGCCCAAGCTGAAGGAAATGGCATCGCTGGAGGAGCAGTCATCATCTGGAAAGATCCTCGAGCAGGACCCACTGAAGAAGAAGAAGATGGCACAGGCTCCCACTTGATCACGCTAGCGGGGTTCTGGCGACACACCCGCTCCTTGTGACCCTGTCGGCCACACTGACGGCAATCACCCGTCCAAGTGCACTCAGCAGCGCGGTGTCCATCACCGCACTTAAAGCAAAGCATGCCCTGCCCTGGGACAGGACGAAGAGCTGGAGTACCTGCAAAAGGACGAGGCGCCGAAGAAGGGAACGGCCTTGATCGCTAGACACGAAAGACTGCGGTCCTCCCTTGAATTTCTTGAAAGCAGGTCGCTGAACAGACCCACTTCCCTCACCAGAGCTCCTCTTCTGGTCACCACCAGAAACAACCAGTCCACCAGAGGCTTGCTGCCCCTTTGTGAGCTGCATCTCCAACTCCATGCCCCTAGCTTGCTCCACAACAGAGCTGTAATCACGGAGTGGAGTAGCTCCCAACACATGCCGGTACTCGAGGTGAGACCCAGCGGAACCTCTTGGCTTTACGAAGATCATCGTTAAGCTCTTGAAGGGACAAAGCGAACCAAGTTGTTGAACTCAGCCTCATACTCAGCAATAGACCTCTTCCCCTGAGCAAAAGTCGTCAAGGCAACCTCCATCTTCTCAACAAAAGAATAGGGGTAGAACTTCCCCTTGAACTGATCAACAAAATCCTCCCAAGTGACTGGCCCTTGAGTGGCGGTCCTCGAAGACAACACGACCTCCCACCAAATATCCGCCTGTTGACGAAGAGCACGGATCTCTCCCACCAACTCTCTCAGCAAAGCGGGGGTCTCATCTTGGGCCCCAACCGGAGGCGGGTCAACAGCAACCCCCTCAGCTACTGACTCAACTGCTACAGGAGGTGGCTCCACGGAACCTCGCCCGCGGCCACGACCTCCACGACCGCGGCCACCACGACCACGTCCTCTACCCCTCGGCATAACTATCAACCACAATCAACAATACACAATGAGCTCAAAGCTCAAAATAAACTCATCCATCAATAAACAACATAACGGAAGCGTAAAACTATATTCGAACCTCTCTCTAACCTACTGTGCACTAGTGTGTCAAATTTTAGGTTAGTTTACCATTAGCAAATTTTAGTTGTTTTACTAATCTAAAACAAATTTTAACAATTTTAGTTTGCCTATGTTGTTAATCTATTCACCACGGACCTAAAGCCCGCTCTGATACCAACTGTAACACCCCAGCGCAACACTGAGCCTAGAATGCCACCACACTACTCTTCCAACTAATAAATATTGACACACTATAAAATTTACAGCAAGAAAACAATGATAATCATACCAATGGATCACAAACGAACATGTATAATTATGGATCAAGCGACAATAAATAAGCAATGGGAAATTATAATCAGGCAAATAATCCAAAGCAGCATCAACCAATGAATCCAAATTAATAAAGCAAATAATCTAGTCCAAATGATATCCTAAACATTATTCAATAACTAACATGTCCAAGTGTAAACTAATATTGAATGAAAAGATTATTATGGCGAATGATCATGTGATGTCCATGTGCTCTACTCGCTCTCAGTTACGGCATCCTCGAAGATCACCTAAAGACAACAATAGAGCAAGGGTGAGTCCACGACTCAGCAAACACATCGATATACAACGATAATAATAAATCAACAGCAATCAATAGCTTCATTATCATCACAGGCACTTTCATTAACATTCTCAGTCATTAATCTCATTTGTGAATGCAACTCTATTCTACATGTCCACATGCACTTCTTTCGCGTATACCGGTATAGCGTGAGTGAATGCTCGCGACAACATTCACTCTCAAGCCCGTTCCTCCTCAAGGATCGGGGACCTCCTCCACTCCCGTGGAGTTGTGATCAATCATGATCACCTTCTCTTATGCAATGATGCTTATGTATGCAAAATATGCAAAACTCCATCATAAACATCATATCCAACTTTTCATCATGTCCATCAACAATATAAATCCATACCATTCCATTGCTTGCAATTAAACAAAATAAAAGCACAACAATAATGGTAATAGAAGATAAAGAAAACAGTGATCGATCATTGATCGCTGTCTACAATGCACTTGCCTTTACTAGTTGCGACGCACAATTTGACTCGAAGATGGCAACAAGTACGACGCTTCTCCTACATTAAATACACCAACCTCAATACAAATTACAGCAACAAGAATAGCAATCAATATACAACGCCCCTACACGTCCCCAAATAAACCACGTTACGCCAGTATCGAAAAGCTACCCATTGCTGACTCGGTACTAAAACGGACGTAACTTTTGACTCGAAAGTCCGATCACCACAAACCACCCCATTCTGGATTCTTTATAAAATTATCCACATTTTCTTAGATTACACCGTCTTCTAATTAAATCATCTAACCCTCCGTATTTAGCCCGGAAAGTCGGTCTGTCCGCTTCGGAACAGCAGTCTTACTAAATTCATAACTTTTGTTTTATCCAACCAAAATGCGTGTTCTCAGATCCTACAGAATCATTGGACAATTATCTACAACTTTCATGTAGATCAAAAACTCTAATTAATCTGTTTACTATTTTTAATCTACAGTCTACCAAAACAGCGCCGAATAACGACGACCCTAAAAACAGCGGCCTTCCAAATTTCATAACTTAAAATCTACTAGTCCGATTGACATGATAAAATATGCTAAAGAAAGCTATCGAAATTATCTACAATTAACTAATAGATGAGATTTCCAAAATTTGCCGTTAAGGTACCCGAATAAATTGATCAACGGAACCGCGGGCTAAGCAGTGCTAAACAGATCTATTAGTCGACCCTCTAAATAATCTCAGTTGTAATCTCTAATTAACCGCATCTAGCAAAACAGAGAGAACATGTATTTAATACTAGCAAACCTCACACGCGGCAACAACAGCGGATCAACAGCAGAAGCAATCTCCACGGTGGCCGGTTGGCTCACGGATCGTGGCGGCGTGTAAAGGCAAAGAGACCGGCCGGCCGGCGAATGATCGGCGATCGTTCAATGGCCAGATAAAACGGCCGGCGGAAGAAGAAGCCGCGAGACAAAGCAAAGAAGAGAATGCCACGGCAAGCGGCACAAAGAAGGCGCGCAGAATCAAGAAAGACAGAAAAGCAAACGCGGCCGGTATCATGCGAGGATTAGCGGCGGCCGTCTGCGCGAGCAACAAAGAGAAGACAGCAGATCCGCAGCCGGCGGAGAGATGCAAGAAGCGCAAGCGAGCTTCAGCCAGCAGAACACGGCGTCAAAAAAAAAAAAGCGGCGCGATCCTTGGCCGCAAAGACAGCAGGCGCTAACCTCCACGCTGGGCGGCAAGAAGCGCGGCGGCAAGCGGCGCGGCCAGCGCCAAAGAACGTCCACGCGCAAGCCGCGGCAGCGGCGACCGGCGCTCCACGCGGCTCGGCTACGCATAGGGGCGGCACAGCAACGCGGTGCAAGACAAAGAAAAGCACGGGCTGGCGGCGGCTACCAGAAAAACTATTAGGGTTTTTTTCTAAAATAATTCCACCACTATTTATACAGCTCACAAAAATTCCGAAAATTCTATTTTTTATATACTAATTAATTTAATTGCACACAGGCCCTTAAAACGTTTTATGAATACTACTCGATTAATTACGCTCCGACCCTTAAGACGCGATTATTAATATTACTATTATTTTTTCAGGGTATTACACTTACCACTCGCAAGGAACACAGAACTCAGGGGAAAACCAATTAGGCAATGAACTCATTGAACATAGGTGGAGTCCACAATTGAAAACATAAGCCTCGCAAGAAGAGAATGTCGGATCTTTACAGATAAGAACAACGAGCATTCAAGATCAAAACGCTCGCATCACTGAAGAACCATTATAACTTTGCAACAAATCGTTTTACGCGGCAAACTTCGTTTATCATAATAAACTTGGACCTCCAGTAGGTCATGAACACAAAACTCGAAATTGAATCATTTTGGAAACATCAAGAAAGGTGGTCAAACTTCTTTCTCTATAAAAGAATCAACCTTATTCTCACATTACTGATCATATCAATAAACCTTCTAAAGGAAACATGACAAATCGGGTTATAGAAATTTTGACATCAAATGGAATTGTAATAACAACTTGTTCTCGAAAAGGAACCTAGTACGAATGCCACAAAGCTAAGACAAACCTCTCACACAACACCACAAAACATTAGAAAGGGGTCTCGACACTTTTCCTTTTCAAAGGGAGGTTATAAACTCCAACACTCCAACTACTCCAAAAGAATTGAACCGAGTGAAATTTCTTCAATAAACTTAGTAGAAGATAATTCCGTTATCAAAATACCAAGCAGTTAACCAGTCCCTTAATCAACAAGTGAGATAGGACCCTTACAAAAGAATGATCTTGTCAATAATATCGTGTACCAAGAGCAAAGAGAGCTCAAGAATCGAAAGACAAGATTTGTTTTGAAAAACATCTAGGGACCAATAGGAACCCATAGTCAACCAATTTGTTTGATTACCATCTCCGACTTAATCACCACAAGGCACCCCAAAAGGGTTTTAACACTAATCCTCGAGAAAGAGATCGTTAAACTTCAAGGCGGAATGATCCAAAAGAAATACATGGAGCCAATGCTTCCTCGTGTTAACGAACTTGCAATGTAAAACTCTCATTATACAAACTATCAAGCGAGTAAGCGAGTCGCTATTTTCAATGAGAAGGAAGGAACAAACATGGAAATATCAATATTGCCAACTGTCGAAGATCATTTAAAATAAAAGAAATTCAACAACTGAAAAACAATAATATTTTCAGAGAACCTTTAAAGACCTTTTGGATCTCATCAACTACCATGAATCATGAACCTAAGAGAAATTCATCAACTACCACCGGACAAGAATTTGTCAAAATCAGAAATCAAGGAAGAGAACCACCTGTCTAAAGCATCCCAAAAGAAATATGCAAGATCATTGTGCACTTGATAAAGAACTTGCAAAAGAAATCTGCCAATGCCCGAAACCCCAAGCGAACACACGGGTTGAATTTTCCAACAGGGGTAAAACATAACTTCCGTGAAAAGGTAAATCTTGCAATTTAACTACGCTCACGTGGAGCAAAAATATCACAATAGTAGAAAGAACAATAATTGTTTCAAAGAACGATCAGAAATCTACTAGAGATTGCCCACTTCATTATAACCCTCCATTCAAAAGAAATTCACGAACTATCAGAAACTACAACCAGAAAACCAGATACAAACTTGAGAAGAACAACAACTTCATCAATGAGCTCAGGCTCAACACAGAACTATGGAACAGGGGTAACAACTTCTCTATTATTACAACACGAACAGTGGTGTAGCCTAGCAAAACCCAGGACAACAACCACGAACTCAACTGCTCAACGTCCGCTACCGATACGCATAGCTAATGCAATCAATTATGAATATATAGGATCATCTCATGACAATCATAAAATTAATCCATATATATATATATAGGATAACACATCATTTCATAGTTTAACACGACATAGCACAAAACAACTCAACAACGACTCATTAATCGAGTCACAACAATTGGAATGCGGAAGCAACAGTTTACCCAACCCCTCCTATTGTGCACAGTGTGTCAATTTAATATGTTTGAATGAACCACGGACCTAAAGCCCGCTCTGATACCAACTGTAACACCCTGACTATAAGGAAGTCAAGATGTCACCTACAACCACTACTCTTCCATTGAATAACATCGAATCGCATGATAAGGTGAAACAAGTATTAAGATTATACGGAAACAAGTATTCATCATCAAGTTTTAATCAACGAAATGGAAGTAAACAATTCAGAAAGATAAGGTAGTTATGACCAAACTGGCTTATTACAATTCAACTCGAGTCATAATTAACGACAGTAAAAGTCCTCAAAATGTTTGGTTTACGGAAGTAAGTGCATCGTGATGAACTACCCTCCACAAGATCATTCTTCCTTGTCATTTACCTAAATAAAACAACAAAGCAAGAATGAACCAAAGACTCAGCAAGTAACTGTATGTAACAATCACACATTCCATGAGCAATGTATCACCAACATCATTTGAACATATACTGGAAACGAATTTATGAATGGATGAAGTGGAATGGTGCATTGAAGGAAATGGACATAATGCAAATATATATCGGTATAGCGAGTGAAGCACCCGTCGGTGTTCACTTAAAGTATTCGTATGAAGAACGTTTCATACGACTGTCCAACATGGCCCACATTGGAATGGTGGACTCACGTAACGTGGCCCACATTAGAATGGTGGACTCACGTACCCATCTTGGAATTGATGGGATTTCAAGTGCCCATACTGGAATTGATGGGTCTTACCAAAATAATGTATGCATGTCATGATGATCACATGTCAATATTGAATAGTAAGCATAAATGAAAAGAACACATGGCATTCATCTACAAATACGAACAAATGTAAACATTCATTCACACATCATACATGACATCAAACATTGAATACAAATTACTTGCCTGCCGCGCTGCAACGGGTTGGGAGGTAATTGAGATACCCCTCCACTCACCGCTTCACCGCCTACAATATAAAATAATCGAAATGAGGACAAGTGGGTATGGAAAGGCTACACGTGTCCTCCCTCCATCTCTAACCAAACTAACCCAATAAAAGTTCAATTTGATCAATTTACCCAAACATTTCAATTATCACTAATCTGGCAGTTTTACTAGAAAATTCACCAATATAAAACCGTAAGTCCAAAAGACCTGAAACCAGTGCTCCAATTTTCTTAACTTAACTGGCTACAAAACTCTAGTTGATGGTAAACTCTAATTCGGCCAATACAGAGGTCTAACCATCCATTGAAAAACTACAACTGCAGTCTGCCCAGAAATCTGAACAGCCCTAAAGAAAATGCTCTAACTTTTAAACCACTGATCCAAATAAAGTGATTTTTATCAGCCTGGAAACATAGTGAAATTATCTTCAAAAACCTAGTTGGGTGGCCGATCTGATTCTGACTCTAACTAGATCAATACCTAGGTGAAACCGACTATACCCATCAGTTCTGACAGACAGACCAGCGCGTAGTAAAACAGCCATAACTTTTAATCTACTGGGTGAAAATTTGTGATCCAGGTGCCAAAAGAAAGCTAATGAAATAAGGAACAATTCTCCAGAAGACGTTGACCTGAGATTCGGCCTCTAAAGGCCTTCAATCCCACGCACAAACTACTGCACTAATCTGGACAGATCTGGATTCGCAGTCTAAACCAATCCAAATGAACAAAAGTGCAACAAAACTAATACAAACAGCGAATCGGGACTTTCGTTACCCTTGAAGACCAAGAACAGCGATGATCTGGTTCCCTAAGGCCTCCTCCTTCTCCTCTCCTCCCTCTCCAAAGGGCCGGCCACAAGGATGCGAAGGATGGCGGTGTCGACGGCGGGGAAAGGAGATGTCGGAGGGTTCTTGGGAGAAGCACCGGGGATCACCGGAGACCACACCACAGCGGCGAGGACACCAAGGAGCAGCAAGTAGCCGGCCATGGGAGGAGGTGGCGGCTCAAGGGGAGGGTGGGGAAAAGGGGAAGTGGGGGTTTTTGGCCTAGGGTTAAGGAGAGGGGTGGCTGGCTTGGGCTTGGGCCCTCTTGGGGCGCCTCCCCCCTTCTTGGCCCACAAATTGGCCGGCCAAAGGCAGCCCTAGCTTGGGTTGGAAGCCCAGGTTCCAGATTTTCCCCAAAAAGATTAAGTTTTTAATTAATTCCCTCGCCCGATTAACCTTCTCTCTAATCGATATTCGGGGTACTACATTCTACCCCCCTTAACAGGATTCGACCTCGAATCTACGCACCGATCTATACAAAAGAAAATGTCACTGTAATTATCAGTGATAAGCACGTACTAGGAACGAACGGGTCTGGATACTGCTCGCGCACGAGGGACTCTAGCTCGCAAGTGGCCTCTCTTTGGACTAGAAAACCACAACACAAAGGCGTAAAACGACGGTGACCTAATGCTCGGCTGAACTTTCAGGTTCACTTATTAGAAGAGGATCGAAGGTAAGACCTTACGTTGGTCAACACCTTTAACTAAATCTCAAACTTTGAATGGCTCAATTGTTCACTTAACCCCGAGCATAGCAGGCGTTACGTGCTTCGCATATGGATTCGAGACGGTCAATGTGATAAGCTAACTTTCCAATTTCTGCAACCTTCTGAAACGAAGATAATCCAACTGGAAATAAAGAGTCCTCGTCGCGTCCACAAAATACTAATTCTCCACCAAAAGATTAAATTCCAAATTTGACAGTTCATTTCAAAACAAATCCATTTTCTAAATAGGCAGTTTACAAATGAACACCAATACAACCAAAGGAGAAATTACTGGCACGCCCAAACCAAACACTGGCAAATTGTCTGAATTGGAAAGAATCTACATGCCAACAAAACCTCAACTCAAATTGCAGAAAACACCGGTCATCAACACCAAACTCAACCGAGAATCAAGAAAACACCTCATTATCCGATGAACATTCCTTTCCACAGTTTCTTTCTTCTAGGAATAAAATTTCTCTCGAATCCTTGAAATTTGAATTCATCGCATACCACACGAGCTTAAACCTTTTAGTTAAATATCCTCAAATCATGCTCAAACTGAATTAAATCATCCACACCATTGTGAAGAGACTCTATGAAATCTACTGGATACTCTAGGTAATACAGAATCGATTTGATTGAAAGCATCCATAACACCACAATAGTAGGCACCACGCAATCACATTATCTTCAATTTCCAATAACAACAATTCAAGATCCTTAGCACGCACGGACATGTACTACATCAGAAGAGTTCTATCAATGACCATTCATTGCTCAGGAAACTTTATTATCCCACTTCCTCACGCACAATCATCGTGTGACCAATGGTCTAGCATAAAATGCAAAACCCAAATCCAATTTCCAAAACCTCTACAACAGATTGCTCTTATAACTGATTGTGAAATCATCGAATTAAATCTCCAACAATACCACCATTCTAACATACTCACTCATTGACATCATCAGAAATCACCCACACCACCTCGCAATGTTATCCAATTGCGTTACTCTAAAAATTCAATGAAGGTTTCCATACCTCCGATAATCACCAACCTTTCAATCTCGAATTGAAGTTCTAGAATTTCACTATACGGTGTTAATCGGTAGTAACACTTTTCAGACTTACTTCGAAGTCAAACATCTCAGGTGAATCAATTTCCCTCCAAGGAATACAGATCAAAACTATTTCACCTTCTACTACTCCTCCGATAACTTGGTAGCAAAATATCATCGCTACGATTACTCATCCACCACCAAAGCAGGTTGCCAAACTTTCACCTTGCAAACACTTCGCAACACGAAGCTGTGATCCTTTCTCAAAAGGAAGAGGCAAACAAAAATAAGTTCATTCATATAGGAAGCGTTGCTCACCACGCCGCCAAGAAACCAAAAGAAATATTCTAATAAAGGTGATCTTGGAAAACGAAAACTGAGTTCATAATTGGAGGCACACATCCCTCAAAAGAGAATAGCAAATAACAGCCGACACGAAAGAAAGATTTTACGTTTGAAATTCGCCATCTCTTGAGCGGAAAGAGCAAGCAAATTTAGGACGCTTCAAATAACCACAAGATTTAATTAAGAATCGATAAGATCCTTCAACGAGCCAACTTGCTCAAAGCAGTTCATCTACTTGGGAAACACGAGATCCAAATGTTCTCACCACAAAACTCAAACATTTCCCTTTACAGATTTCACGGAAAACAAAGCGGATTAACCGTCTCGAAGGATTAACGAAAATATTCTTTTATTGCAACCTTACTTTGCGAACTCAAACCAAGGAGCCTTTCGGAAAATCACACGAAACCTTTAAGAAACAATAGGTTAAACCAAATCCTCTAGTTACCCAAAATAATTTCAGTTACCAGTTGATTCACGAGCTCCAAGGTATCGTGAAAGCTAAACTTGAAATATTCTTATTTGAACGATGCCACTAAAGGCGATCAATTTACTACAGATATTAACATCAAGCCCATAACAACACTTAGAAAACTTTTCAGAAGACGCACGTGGAATGAATGGGTTGATTCCTTCTCGAAAGAAGAGGCAAATAGAAACGATCTTCACCAACTACAAAATCACTTACCACTCGCAAGGAACACAGAACTCAGGGGAAAACCAATTAGGCAATGAACTCATTGAACATAGGTGGAGTCCACAATTGAAAACATAAGCCTCGCAAGAAGAGAATGTCGGATCTTTACAGATAAGAACAACGAGCATTCAAGATCAAAACGCTCGCATCACTGAAGAACCATTATAACTTTGCAACAAATCGTTTTACGCGGCAAACTTCGTTTATCATAATAAACTTGGACCTCCAGTAGGTCATGAACACAAAACTCGAAATTGAATCATTTTGGAAACATCAAGAAAGGTGGTCAAACTTCTTTCTCTATAAAAGAATCAACCTTATTCTCACATTACTGATCATATCAATAAACCTTCTAAAGGAAACATGACAAATCGGGTTATAGAAATTTTCAGCATCAAATGGAATTGTAATAACAACTTGTTCTCGAAAAGGAACCTAGTACGAATGCCACAAAGCTAAGACAAACCTCTCACACAACACCACAAAACATTAGAAAGGGGTCTCGACACTTTTCCTTTTCAAAGGGAGGTTATAAACTCCAACACTCCAACTACTCCAAAAGAATTGAACCGAGTGAAATTTCTTCAATAAACTTAGTAGAAGATAATTCCCGTTATCAAAATACCAAACGGTTAACCAGGTCCCCTTAATCAACAAGTGAGATAGGACCCTTACAAAAAGAATGATCTTGTCAATAATATCGTGTACCAGTAGCAAAGAGAGCTCAGCAATCAGAAAGACAAGATTTGTTTTGAAAAACATCTAGGGACCAATAGGAACCCGTAGTCAAGCAATTTGTTTGATTACCATCTCCGACTTAATCACCACAAGGCACCCCAAAAGGGTTTTAACACTAATCCTCGAAAAGAGATCGTTAAACTTCAAGGCGGAATGATCCAAAAGAAATACATGGAGCCAATGCTTCCTCGTGTTAACGAACTTGCAATGAAAACTCTCATTATACAAACTATCAAGCGAGTAAGCGAGTCGCTATTTTCCAATGAGAAGGAAGGAACAAACATGGAAATATCAATATTGCCAACTGTCGAAGATCATTTAAAATAAAAGAAATTCAACAACTGAAAAACAATAATATTTTCAGAGAACCTTTAAAGACCTTTTGGATCTCATCAACTACCATGAATCATGAACCTAAGAGAAATTCATCAACTACCACCGGACAAGAATTTGTCAAAATCAGAAATCAAGGAAGAGAACCACTGTCTAAAGCATCCCAAAAAGAAATATGCAAGATCATTGTGCACTTGATAAAGAACTTGCAAAAGAAATCTGCCAATGCCCGAAACCCCAAGCGAACACACGGGTTGAATTTTCCAACAGGGGTAAAACATAACTTCCGTGAAAAGGTAAATCTTGCAATTTAACTACGCTCACGTGGAGCAAAAATATCACAATAGTAGAAAGAACAATAATTGTTTCAAAGAACGATCAGAAATCTACTAGAGATTGCCCACTTCATTATAACCCTCCATTCAAAAGAAATTCACGAACTATCAGAAACTACAACCAGAAAACCAGATACAAACTTGAGAAGAACAACAACTTCATCAATGAGCTCAGGCTCAACACAGAACTATGGAACAGGGGTAACAACTTCTCTATTATTACAACACGAACAGTGGTGTAGCCTAGCAAAACCCTGGACAACAACCACGAACTCAAGCGCTCAGCGTCCGCTACCGATCGCATAGCTAATGCAATCAATTATGAATATATAGGATCATCTCATGACAATCATAAAATTAATCCATATATATATATAGGATAACACATCATTTCATAGTTTAACACGACATAGCACAAAACAACTCAACAACGACTCATTAATCGAGTCACAACAATTGGAATCACGGAAGCAACAGTTTACCCAACCCCTCCTATTGTGCACAAGTGTGTCAATTTAATATGTTTGAATGAACCACGGACCTAAAGCCCGCTCTGATACCAACTGTAACACCCTGACTATAAGGAAGTCAAGATGTCACCTACAACCACTACTCTTCCATTGAATAACATCGAATCGCATGATAAGGTGAAACAAGTATTAAGATTATACGGAAACAAGTATTCATCATCAAGTTTTAATCAACGAAATGGAAGTAAACAATTCAGAAAGATAAGGTAGTTATGACCAAAGCGGCTTATTACAATTCAACTCGAGTCATAATTAACGGCAGAAAAGTCCTCAAAATGTTTGGTTTACGGAAGTGAGTGCATCGTGATGAACTACCCTCCACAAGATCATTCTTCCTTGTCATTTACCTAAATAAAACAACAAAGCAAGAATGAGCCAAAGACTCAGCAAGTAACTGTATGTAACAATCACACATTCCATGAGCAATGTATCACCAACATCATTTGAACATATACTGGAAACGAATTTATGAATGGATGAAGTGGAATGGTGCATTGAAGGAAATGGACATAATGCAGCATATACCGGTATAGCGAGTGAAGCACCCGTCGGTGTTCACTTAAAGTATTCGTATGAAGAACGTTTCATACGACTGTCCAACGTGGCCCACATTGGAATGGTGGACTCACGTAACGTGGCCCACATTAGAATGGTGGACTCACGTACCCATCTTGGAATTGATGGGATTTCAAGTGCCCATACTGGAATTGATGGGTCTTACCAAAATAATGTATGCATGTCATGATGATCACATGTCAATATTGAATAGTAAGCATAAATGAAAAGAACACATGGCATTCATCTACAAATACGAACAAATGTAAACATTCATTCACACATCATACATGACATCAAACATTGAATACAAATTACTTGCCTGCCGCGCTGCAACGGGTTGGGAGCTAATTGAGATACCCCTCCACTCACCGCTTCACCGCCTACAATATAAAATAATAGAAATGAGGACAAGCGGGTATGGAAAGGCTACACGTGTCCTCCCTCCATCTCTAACCAAACTAACCCAATAAAAGTTCAATTTGATCAATTTACCCAAACATTTCAATTATCACTAATCTGGCAGTTTTACTAGAAAATTCACCAATAAAAAACCGTAAGTCCAAAAGACCTGAAACCAGTGCTCAAATTTTCTTAACTTAACTGGCTACAAAACTCTAGTTGATGGTAAACTCTAATTCGGCCAATACAGAGGTCTAACCATCCATTGAAAAACTACAACTGCAGTCTGCCCAGAAATCTGAACAGCCCTAAAGAAAATGCTCTAACTTTTAAACCACTGATCCAAATAAAGTGATTTTTATCAGCCTGGAAACATGGTGAAATTATATTCAAAAACCTAGTTGGGTGGCCGATCTGATTCTGACTCTAACTAGATCAAAACCTAGGTGCAACCGACTATACCCATCAGTTCTGACAGACAGACCAGCGCGTAGTAAAACAGCCATAACTTTTAATCTACTGGGTGAAAATTTGTGATCCAGGTGCCAAAAGAAAGCTAATGAAATAAGGAACAATTCTCCAGAAGACGTTGACCTGAGATTCGGCCTCTAAAGGCCTTCAATCCCACGCACAAACTACTGCACTAATCTGGACAGATCTGGATTCGCAGTCTAAACCAATCCAAATGAACAAAAGTGCAACAAAACTAATACAAACAGCGAATCGGGACTTTCGTTACCCTTGAAGACCCGAAGAACGACGATGATCTGGTTCCCTAATGTAACAGCCCAGTTTTCATAAACAGTAATAAGATGTCTTCTGTAGCATCACTGTTTATTTTGAAACTTGGATATGTTGTTACAATCAAAAGTTTCAATTTCTAGCCAACATCTTATCAAACCCTTTCTCTCTGGTCAGTCTGTTTTCCTTGAGTGCCGATCGATTCTTTCTTGTGATCTGTGTCATTGGATCTTTGGTTCTTTGTTAGCAAAGGCATTGCGAGGCGGCTCGGCTCCAAGACAGACAACAGTTTCTCTTTCCCTTCCTTCTTTTCGGTTGGGTAGCAGTGTATCTACCAGCAGGCAATACAGTTGCAGCTAATCTTTTTTCCATCTCCTTTCTTTGGTGGCCGGCCCACATAGCCCGAGCAATACAAGCGGCGCAGCTAGTGCCAGCTCTTTTCCTTTCCTTCTTGTCGGTTGGGGAGCAATGTACTGACCAGCATGCAACTCAGAGCAGCAGCCCTCTTTCCCTCTCTCTTCTTCTTTGGGGCAGGCGGTCTGGCCGGTCGTGATCTTGGCCGGTCGTGATGCGGCCAGTGAAGTGCCACCGCATGACATCTCTAGAATCCTCTCCTTTGCACTGGAGGTTTAGTCTTCCTTTAGCCCTAGTCTTTGAGTTCCCTGCCATCTCCTTGACCGAAGCAGCTTCCCAGGCTATCCCTTTCTTTCAACAAATATGTTTTAGCTCTGCTGAACCGAGCCGGATAGAGCATTGCTTGGTGATCTTTTGCTTCGGAAGGAATGTGGTTTTCAGAAATTTTCTTGTTCAGCTGAAAGATCACAGTTTCTCCTCTAGCTTTAGCTGGTAAGACATGATCTTATGTCTTTTCTTCTTAATATTCTTAGGAACCTCAATAGCTCACTGGAATTACCCATTTATGCTCAGGTTGCTCAAATCTTGATATTACCGAATGGTTTCTTTTTGAACTTTTCGGTCTTTCATGTCGTTTTCAAGATTTTGAGCTTTCTTGTTAAACCTCCAAGTTTGGATAGCCTCCCGCTTAACCCTAGC
Source organism: Hsuehochloa calcarea (assembly GCA_036346395.1). Taxonomy (NCBI): domain Eukaryota; kingdom Viridiplantae; phylum Streptophyta; class Magnoliopsida; order Poales; family Poaceae; genus Hsuehochloa; species Hsuehochloa calcarea. Next base: position 33,160,471 of record CM070610.1, read on the forward strand.
AGCCCTAGCAACCATTATTTTGATTCTTAATTTCTCCAATTCGAATTAGGGCAAAATCCTTTTTCTTGTTGGCTGTTGTCGGTCAAACCGACAAAAAGCTGTAGCTTCATTCTTTCGGCTGATCTTTGTTGGTTAATGCTAGCAAGGGTTGGTCTAGGGTAATATCTACTCTAAAGATCAGTTTTAGCTCCAATTAAGAATCTTTTGTTTAGTATATTTTCAAATCAGCCAAATCTGCAATCTCTGTCCTTAGTTCTATTTTCAAAATCTGTAATTTGTTATTTTCTGTTAATTCCGGTCCATTAGTGTTAATAAATGATTAATGGACTGTAGTTTTACTTGCTTAAGCTACAACCTTAACCAAAATATTGCTGTGTTCATACTGCAATGAATCAGCAAACTTCATTTCTTTGCAACTGCCATCAGCAGCCGGCTGTGCCCTCTGTTTTCAGTCAGCCAACAGTGCTCACAGCAGGAGTTTAACTCTTTAATTCTTGTCAATTACTGCTAGCAAATGATAAGCTAACCTGCTACATTAGTTAGAAATACTCTAAACTAAAGTATAGCACTTTACTTGTGATCATTTAGCTCGTGAAATTGTCTTTACAAGATGTCTGTTGATTTTGAAAATGAAAAGCGCAATCCGATTTGAACCGAAATCTGGTCTTGAGTGTCCACTAATGTTTAAGGATGAGCTAGACTTTAAAATATACTCATTTAACTGTAATTTAATCCAAGAATACCAATTTCTCTTAGTCTAATACATTAGATATCTTTCTTTTGTGAAATAGCACAGTTTTCGGTTTTGTCAAATCTGAAAACTGCTGTTTTAGTTGAACTGAAATTTGCTAATTAGTGTTAATGGATGCTAGGTGATAAGTTAAACTTGTGGTTGTACTTATCTAGCTATAACTCCATCTAGTATGTCAATTTGTTATGGTCCAATGGAGCATCAAATTTGCATCTTTTAAATCTGTCCAGATTTTTCAGATTTCAAAATCTGACTTTTGCTTTTCTTTGTAAGCCTCAAATTTTGATGTCTACTAGTATTTGATGCTAAATAGTATGCTAGGCTATAAGTTTTACTCATTAGCAAGTAACCTAAGTAAAAATCATTACTTGATTCATAGCAAAAATCAGCAAGCCATCACTTTGCAATCTGCCCAAATCTCAAGTTTGCCAAACCTGATACTGTAGCATTTTTAGCCAAATTGGTTGATGGTTGCTAGTTGATAGTAATTGATGGACTAGACTTAGTATATTTCTCAATTAGTTGAGAATTAGTCCAGAATATCATTTTCTTCTAATGTCCTAGTTCATCAATCTGATTTTGAATTTACGCTTGATTCGGTTTTGCTAAAAATCTGAAACCTGTAATCCAGATTTTGATCATTGCTTGTGAATGTTAGCTGATGCTATGTGGTGAGTTAGGTTTTGAATATTACCCATTAGCTTTGGCTTAATCAAAAATATCAATTGCTCATAATCTAATGAAGCATCAATTTCTTTCTTTGCAATCTATCCAGATTTTGGTTTTGCTAAAACCTGAAATTATAGTTATTGAATTCCTATTTCTGTGTTTACTGTTACTGCTGGTCATGCCGACCACATGCAACTAAATGTTGGCCTCTACTTCTTCTAGTAAAGAGTATAAAGGTTAAGTTAAACTTCTACCTTGTCCTGTTTTCAATATTGTTCCAAATCTGAAATTGTGGTTTTTAGTTTAAACTACTTGTGACAAATTGTATTAGCAGAAGCCGGCTACATACTATGGACCTTATGTAAAATAGTTATAACTTAAACATGTTGTTAAATATGCATTGAGCTATTGATCATGCACTCTTTTCTGCATTTTGCTCTCTGCCATTTTCTTGCTATTCATTGGACTTTTGTGTTCTAGATACTGGTTCTTCTGAGATTGTTGAATCTTTTGTTGAGCCACCAGAACCTGAACAAGAGGTTATCTATTATTACCAAGGCAAGCTTCCTCTCTGCACCATGTTGATCCTAATCTTTTGAACTGTAGATTTATAAAATACAGTGATACTGTTGCATGCAATTTTCTAAAAACTATTTATGCTCTGTTCCTAGTTAGTTATGACCAGAACTTATGGTTTACCTTGAATTGATCATACACTCAACCTAAGATAGTTTGTGGTGCTATAATACTTAATTTCAATTTTGCTTAGCCATGCAGTCCATAGACGGTAGTGTTTGGCAGGCTTATCTTGTCAAACCCTGGGAAAACAACAAATACATTTTTATTTTTGTTGATTCTTTGTTCAGTTTATTTAAATCTGTTATGAATCTAAATCTTGTTGTTGTTAAATTTAATTCAAATCTGGACAAGTGGATGCTAGTGATGGTGCCTAGTGCACGAGAATGGGAACTGTGGATGTCTTGTCTGGATTGGTTAAGGACTGAACTCTGACGGCCCAATTCAAGCACCAACGTACTTCCACATGCGGTGTATGGTATTTGTTTGGTTAAGTAAAGGGTTAATATTATTGAGTTGGATACGGAGAGTAAGGACATGTGTATTGATTTCATATGGCATAGATGCTTAAGTCTTGGGCCGTGTCGTATGCCATGTGGAGCTTATATCGATATCGGATGTTCTTAGAAGGGTAAGGCGTAGATGTGTTACATCGCATGTACGCACCTTGAGGCCCCGCTCATGTGTAATATGTGTGGCTAACACGAGTTTGCATTTAATTGGTGGTCGGCATTCCTGTACAACATGTGAACCTCGGTTGAATATATGCTATCGATCGTTGTTTAATCGGGATCGATTTCACATGGGTTATCCAACTCAATAGTGTCAACTTGTTGAAAATACCAAATCTTAGTTTACGTACGGCATACCAAAGGCGGTGTGCTATTATTAGGAGGCTTACGGGCTAACTAAGTCGTGTGGGTAAAGATGTACACCCTGCGAGGATTAAAACTATTCGAATAGCCGTGTCCACGATTCACGACAGCAACGCTTGGATTGATGTCACTGTATAGAATTTGCTCTAATTTGGGTGTTGGGAATTATTAGTTTCGGCATGAGGAGTGTCATGCTTGGTTTGCTAATGATCGGTGACTATTATTGATACCGTTTACGCTTATGTTCAATTACTTCTTGTTTTAGTCCAAATTGAATTATTAAAGCGCTTTGTCAAAATTTAGCAATTGTAGGTTGGCGGTATCGCTTTATGCAAATGGAACCAATTAAGCCTTACATTGATAACCTTATGCATATAAAATTCTATTCCTTTGTATAGGTTCTTCTAAACACTTTCTTTTATTAGTTTGTGTAAGACTTGCTGAGTACCTTTCGTACTCAGGGTTTTATGACCTCTTGTTGCAGGTGAGGATGGATATCTTTATGAGATGCCCGTTCTTTGCGTCTTTGAGGAGCTGACCGCCTTGCTCGTTCTGGTTCGTCCGCTTTGCTTGGCTGCGTGTACGTTCGATTTGTGCGGCCGAACCGGCCGAAGAATTGTTCTGCTGCTGCTGCCTGCTGTTTTTCCAACCGCCCGGCCAAACGTGCAGCGTGCGCGTGATCTGTTGCCGAGCCGACCAACCGACTGCTGCTGCCGCGTGTGCGTCGACGTCGTCGCGTGGAGGTTTGTTGCATGTTTTCTCTGGTTTGCTAGACGCTGTTAATTAGAGATTACAATTGAGATTAATTAGAGAAGGTTCTATAGTTTTAGTCAAAGTGCCGATTAATAGATCTATTTATTATGCTGTTCTGTTAAATGATGTATTCGGTTATCTTAATGACAAATGTTGAAAATCTCATCTACTAGTTAATTGTAGATAATTTCGATATATTTCTATAACATATTTTATCGTGTCAATCGGACTAGTATAATTTGAGTTATGATTTTCGGAAGGCCGCTGTTTTTAGGGTTGTCGCCTTTCGGCGCTGTTTTGGTAGACTGTAGAGTAAAAATAGTAAATAGCTTAATTAGAGTTTTTGACCTACCTGAAAGTTGTAGATAATTATCCAATGGTTCTGTAGGATCTGAGAACGCGCATTTTGGTTGAGTAAAACAAGAGTTATGAATTTATTAAGTCTGCTGTTCCGAAGCGGACAGATCGGCTTTCTGGGCTTAATACGGAGGGTTAGATGATTTAATTAGAAGTCTTCGTAATCTAAGAAAAAGTGGATAATTTTATAAAGAATCCAGAATGGGGTGGTTTGTGGTGATCGGACTTTTGAGTCAAAAGTTACGCTCTTTTTAGTAACCGGTCAGCTATAGGTAACTAGTCGGTACCGGCGTAACGTGTTATATTTGGGGACGTGTAGGAGCGAAGCTTTTTGATTGCTATTCTTGTTGCTGTAATTTGTATTGAAGTTGGTGTATTTAATATAGGAGGCGTTGTGCTTGTTGCCGTCTTCTAATCAAATCGTCGTCGCGCTAGTAAAGGCAAGTGCATGGTAGAGGCGATCAATGATCGATCTTTGTTTTCTTTATCTTCTATTACCATTATTGTTGTGCTTTTATTTGGTTTAATTGCAAACAATGAATTGGTATGTTTATATCTTTGTTGATAAGCATGATGGAAAGTTGGATATGATGTTTATGATGGAATTGGCATGTTTGCATTCATAAGCATCTTTGCATAAGAGAAGGTGATCATGATTGATCACAACTCCACGGAGTGGAGGAGGTCCCGATCCTTGAGGAGGAGCGGGCTTGAGAGTGAATGTTGTCGCGAGCATTCACTCACGCTATACTGATATCTGTGAAAGAAGTGCATGTGGACATATAGATTAGAGTTGCATTGATATTTGATATTGATGAATGAGAATGTTAATAGAAGTGCATATGATGATAATGAAGTTATTGAATCTTTGTTGATTTATTATTGTTCGTTGTTTATGGATGTGTTTCTTTGAGTCGTGGACTCACCCTTGCTCTCTTGTTGTTTTTAGGTGATCTTGAGGATGCCGTAATTGAGAGCGAGTAGAGCACATGGACATCACATGATCATTCGCCATGATAATCATTCATTCAGTATTGGTTTACACATGGACATGATAGTTATTGAATAATGTTTAGGATATCATTTGGACTAGACTATTTGCTTTAATCATTTGGATTCATTGGTTGATGCGATATTGGACTGTTTACCTGATTTTATTCCACTTGATTACTTATTATCATTTGAACCATAAATATGCATGTTCGTTTGTGATCGTTTGATATGATTATCATTGTTTTCTTGCTATAATTTTATAGTGTGTCGATAATTATTAGTAGTGAGGGTAGTTTAGTGGCATTCCAGGCTCAGTGTTGGGCTGGGGTGTTACAGTTGGTATCAGAGCGGGCTTTAGGTCCGTGGTGAATAGATTAACAACTTAGGCAAACTAAAATTGTTAAAATTTGTTTTAGTTTAGTAAATCAACTAAAATTTGCTAATGGTTAACTAACCTAAAATTTGACACACTAGTGCACAGTAGGTTAGAGAGAGGTACGAATATAGTTTTTACGCTTCCGTTATGTTGTTCATTGATGGATGAGTTTATTTTGAGCTTTGAGCTCATTGTGTATTGTTGATTGTGGTTGATAGCTATGCCGAGGGGTAGAGGACGTGGTCGTGGTGGCGCGATGCGTGGAGGTCGGGGCCGCGGAAGAGGTTCCGTGGAGCCACCCTCTGTGTGATTGAGTCGATGGCCGAGGGGTTCTTTGTTGACCCGCCTCGGTTGGGGCCCAAGATGAGACCCGCTTTCTTGAGAGAGTTGGTGGGAGAGATCCGTGCTCTTCGTCAACAGCGGATATTTGGTGGGAGGGCGTGTTGTCTTCGAGGACCGCCACTCAAGGGCGATCACTTGGGAGGACTTTGTTGGTCGGTTCAAGGGAAGTTCTACCCTATTCTTTGTTGAGAAGATGGAGGTTGCCTTGACGACCTTTGCTCGGGGCAAGAGGTCTATTCTGAGTATGAGGTGAGTATGAGGTGAGTTCAACAACTTGGTTCGCTTTGTCCCTTGAAGAGCGAACGATGATCTTCGAAAGCCAAGAGGTTAGTCGGGGTCTCAGTGAGTACCGACATGTGTTGGGAGTTACTCCACTCCGTGACTACTGACTCGTGGTGGAGCAAGCTAGGGCATGGAGTTGGAGATGCAACTCACAAAGGCGCAAGCCTCTGGTGGATCGATTGCTTGGTGGTGACGGAAGAGGAGCTCTAGTGAGGGAAGTGGGTGCATTTGACACGCTTTCAAGAAATTCAAGGGAGGGCTGCGGTCGAGGCCGTTCTCTTCTTGGCGCCTCGTCCTTTGCAGTACTCGGCTCTTCGTCATGTCGAGGCGGGGCATGCTTTGCTTTAAGTGCGGTGATGGACACCGCCTTGCCGAGTGCTGCAGACGGAGATTGCCGTCGGTGTGGCCGACCGGGTCACAAGGAGCGGTGTGTCGCGAAACCCGCTAAGCGTGATCAAGTGGGAGCTGTGCCATCTTCTTCTTGATGGGTCTGCTCGGGATCTTTCCGGATGATGATCGCTCCTCCGGTGATGCCATTTCCTTCACTTGGCGCGCCCAATAGGTACCATGGCACCGCCACCTTCGGCACCGCTTCAGGTTGCACGACCGGCTCTACCTGCGCCGCCACAGCAGATTGGTGGGGCTCTCGCCGCCCCGCCATCGTCTTCTTTCGCCATGGCGCCACCTGGAGTGTACGCCATGCCCACAGCGGAGTCCGTGGGTCGTCCTGACGTGGTGACAGGTACTTTGCTTGTGGATTCGTTTGATGCTTTAGTCCTTTTTGATTCTGGGGCTACCTTTTCGTTTGTGTCGACGGCGTTTGCTAGGAGAGCGAACTTGAGTATGCAGTGGATTTCTCAGTCGGTGTTGGTTAGTTCTCCTGGGGGTATTATTGCTAGCTCTACTGTTTGTCCTGGGTGTTCTATTATTATTGATGGAGAGGAGTTCACGGCGAATTTGATAGTTATTCAAATGGAGCCGTTCGACGTTATCTTGGGTATGGATTGGTTGCACTCTTATCGAGCCGTGATATCTGTTTACAGAGAAACGATCTGCGTGCACCTCGTGCTGGGAGACTTTGACTTTTCAGGAGTGCGCCTCGCGCTCTCTTCGATGTTAGGTGGGGTGTTCTCGGTCGCGTGCGATGAAATCTGGGCTTCTTTAGCTCTTCTTTGAAACCGAGTGTGGCTTCGCAGATTGAGGAGATTCGGTGGTCAATGATTACCGGATGTGTTCCCGGTGATCTTAGGGCTTGCCACATGCGAGACGTGGAGTTTCGCATTGATCTTGTTCCGGGTACTCGTCCCATCTCGATGTCTCCATATCGATTAGCACGTCCATTTCAGGACGAGTTGAAGAAGCAATTGGATGATTTGTTGGCTAAAGGTTTGATCAGGCGTAGTGTATCGCCATGGGGAGCTCCTGTTCTATTCACAGAGAAGAAGGATGGGAGTTGGCGTATGTGTATTGATTATCGTGCGCTTAATGCGGTCACAATCAAGAACAAATATCCATTGCCCCGCATTGAGGACTTGTTTGATCGGTTGAATGGAGCTCAAGTATTCTCCAAGATCGATCTCCAGTCAGGGTATAATCAAATCCGTGTGCGTGAGCAGGATGTAGAGAAGACTGCTTTCTCCACCAGGTATGGGCATTATGAGTATAAAGTTATGTCTTTTGGATTGACTAATGCACCTGCCATTTTTATGGAAACCATGAACAACATGTTACACGAGTATCTAGATGATTTCGTGGTGGTGTTCATTGATGATATTCTTATCTATTCCAAGACCAATGAGGATCATGAGTGTCATTTGAGGCTGGTTTTAGATACTTTGAGAGAGCACAAGTTCTATGCTAAGTTGAAGAAGTGTGAGTTCTGGATTTCAGAAGTGGGTTTTCTGGGTCATGTGATTAACCCTCAGGGCATTGCTGTTGATCCTAGTAAGGTCTCCACAGTGGTGGATTGGAAGAGGCCGACTAATGTGAAGGAGGTGAGGAGTTTCTTGGGATTGGTTGGATATTATCGACGTTTTGTGCAGGATTTCTCTATCATCGCCAAACCGATGTCTCAGCTTACTCAGAAAGGTGTGAGATTCCTATGGACGGATGAGTGTGAGCGCAGTTTCTGCATTTTGAAGGACAGGTTGGTGACCTCTCCTATTCTCACCCTTCCCGAGCCAGGGAAGCGGTTCACAGTCTTTTCGGATGTGTCTCGAGTGGGTCTTGGCTGTGTTCTCATGCAAGACGGTAAGGTGATTGCTTATGCGTCGAGGCAGTTAAAGAAGCACGAGCAGAATTATCCCACTCATGATTTGGAGTTGGCTGCGGTTGTTTTTGCTCTCAAGATTTGGAGGCATTATCTATACGGCGAGCCTTGTGATATTTTCACAGATCACAAGAGTCTCAAGTATATCTTCACTCAGAAGGATCTGAATTTGAGGCAAAGGAGGTGGTTGGAGTTGATCAAGGATTATGATCTTACTATTCAGTATCATCCAGGCAAGGCCAATGTTGTTGCGGATGCTCTTAGTCGCAAGGCGACTCCCGCTACTCTAGATTGCTTCATTGCTGATTTTGATCGCATGAGAATATCTTATTGTTATGCGGGCACATCACATGTTGAGACGCAGTTGATTCTTGAGTCAGCTATTCCAGACCGTGTGCGGGAAGCACAGCAGAGTGACCGGCTATTACAGGAGGTTAGGAAGCGTCTGGATGAGGGCAAAGAGAGTGATTTTAGCATGGACGATTCTGGTACTTTGAGGTTTAAAGGCCGTCTTTGTGTGCCACAAAAGGCGGAAGTCAAGGATGATATTTTGAGGGAGGCACATCGCACTCCGTACACTGTTCATCCTGGTGAGACTAAGATGTATCGAGATTTGAAACAAAATTTTTGGTGGAAAAGAATGAAGGTGGACATTGCTAATTATGTGGCTTCCTGTGGTGTGTGTCGGCAAGTGAAAGCCGAGCACAAGCGTCTGCGCAGGTTATTCTGACCTCTGGAGGTACCCGCTGGCCTTGGGATGATATCTCTATGGACTTTGTGGTGGCGTTACCTCGTTCGCGCGAGGAAGGATGCGATTTGGGTAGTGGTGGATCGATTCAGCAAGTCTGCGCACTTCATTCCTATTCGCACGACAAATTCAAATGAGTGATCTAGCTCCTATTTATGTGCGTGAAATAGTGAGGCGCATGGTGTGCCAAAGACCATCGTTTACGCGAGGACGCCAAGTTTGTCTCCAAGTTCGGAGAGTCTGCAGAGTGCATTGGGCACAGCTCCGCCTTAGTCTGACGTTTCACCCACAGCATGATGGGCGATCGAGCGTACTATTCGGACTTTGGAGGACATGTTGCGATCTTGTGTTCTATCTTGGAAGGGTAGTTGGGAGGATCGGTTGCCACTTGCGAGTTTGCTTATAACAATAGTTACCATTCGAGATTAGAGCCGCGCCATTTGAGGTTCTCTATGGCGGAAGTGCGATCGCCACTTTGTTGGGATGCGATTGAGAGAAGGCGATTTTGGGTCGGGTGGATTGAAGACCGTTGAGCGTGTGGCCATGGTGAGGCGTAATTTGTTGGCGGCTCGAGTAAGACGAAAAGTTATGCGGATTTGAGGAGGCGTGACTTGGAGTTTGCGGTGGGTGACCAGTGCTCTTGAGAGTGTCTCCCACTAAAGGTATTGTTCGGTTTGGTACCAAAGGAAGCTTAGCCCGAGTACGTTGGTCCGTTCGATTATTGCAAGAATTGGAAAGTTAGCTTACCGTTTGGACCTTCCCGAGTCCATGCGTGGAGTTCACAATGTGTTTCACGCCTCGATCTTTGAAAGTTTTGAGAGATCGAGCATAAGATTTCGTTAGAGCCGTGACTATTGAGCAAGACCTCACAGTTGAGTCGCGTCCGTGGCGCATTCTACGAGAGGTCGGAGCGAGTCTTGAGGCACAAGACGTTGGTATACGTCAAGGTCTTTGTGGGCCTTGTCGAGAGAGAGGCGACTTGGGAGTTGGAGTCTCGCATGCGCGAGCAATATCCGAGTTGTTCACGTCTGTGCGTGTTGTTTTATTGTTTAATTTCAGCAGTGTGGTTTTTATTTGAGTAGAACAGCGAGTAGAATTCGGGGTCGAATTCCGTTAAGGGGGGTAGAATGTAATATTCTGAAAATCATATTAATAGCAATAAAAATAATAAGTTAAGTAATTAAAGAAATTAGGGTTTTTGCGTAATTAAATAAAAAGGGATTTATGAAAAATAGTATATTTTCGGAATTTTTGGTGAGCTGTATAAATAGTGGTGGAATTACTTTTTTTAGAAAACCCTAATAATTTTTCCCCAGCCGCGCCGTCATTTTTCTTCCCAGCCAATTCCTTATGCTGCTGATTTTCCAAGCCGCCTCGCTGCGCATTTTTCCACCGCCAAGCCGACCGATCGCTTTTGTTTTTTCTGCTGTTGCCGCGTCGCCATTGGTCGCGGAGCTCTCTGCCTCTTCTTTCTTCTCTGGGCCGCTAAGATCGCCTGCTGATTTCGCTGATTTCGCCGTGATCATTGCGTAGAAGAAGATCGCCGCGATTGCCTTATTTGTGCGATCACCGAGACTTTCCGCTGCATTGGCTGCGTTCTTCTTGTATTTGAGGAGCTACCGCCGCCATTGCTCGTTCTGGTATCATTCTTTGCTTGGTGCCGTGTTCGATCTGCTGTGGCCGAACCGCCGAAGAATTGTTCTTCTGCTTTCTGCTTGTTTTCAACCGCCCGCCAAGCGTGCGGCGTCGCGCGTGATCTGTTGCCGAGCCGACCAACCATTCGCTTGCCGCGTGTGCGTCGGCGACGTCGCGTGGAGGTTTGTTGCATGTTTTCTCTGGTTTGCTAGGCGCTGTTAATTAGAGATTACAATTGAGATTAATTAGAGAAGGTTCTATAGTTTTAGTCAAAGTGCCGATTAATAGATCTATTTATTATGCTGTTCTGTTAAATGATGTATTCGGTTATCTTAATGACAAATGTTGAAAATCTCATCTACTAGTTAATTGTAGATAATTTCGATATATTTCTATAACATATTTTATCGTGTCAATCGGACTAGTATAATTTGAGTTATGATTTTGGAAGGCCGCTGTTTTTAGGGTTGTCGCCTTTCGGCGCTGTTTTAGTAGACTGTAGAGTAAAAATAGTAAATAGCTTAATTAGAGTTTTGACCTACCTGAAAGTTGTAGATAATTGTCCAATGGTTCTGTAGGATCTGAGAACGCGCATTTTGGTTGAGTAAAACAAGAGTTATGAATTTATTAAGTCTGCTGTTCCGAAGCGGACAGATCGGCTTTCTGGGCTTAATACGGAGGGTTAGATGATTTAATTAGAAGTCTTCGTAATCTAAGAAAAAGTGGATAATTTTATAAAGAATCCAGAATGGGGTGGTTTGTGGTGATCGGACTTTTGAGTCAAAGTTACGCTCTTTTTAGTAACCGGTCAGCTATAGGTAACTAGTCGTACCGCGTAACGTGTTATATTTGGGGACGTGTAGGAGCGAAGTATTTTGATTGCTATTCTTGTTGCTGTAATTTGTATTGAAGTTGGTGTATTTAATATAGGAGAGGCGTCGTGCTTGTTGCCGTCTTCTAATCAAATCGTGCGTCGCTGCTAGTAAAGGCAAGTGCATGGTAGACAGCGATCAATGATCGATCACTGTTTTCTTTATCTTCTATTACCATTATTGTTGTGCTTTTATTTGGTTTAATTGCAAACAATGAATTGGTATGTTTATATCTTTGTTGATAAGCATGATGGAAAGTTGGATATGATGTTTATGATGGAATTGGCATGTTTGCATTCATAAGCATCTTTGCATAAGAGAAGGTGATCATGATTGATCACAACTCCACGGGAGTGGAGGAGGTCCCCGATCCTTGAGGAGGAACGGGCTTGAGAGTGAATGTTGTCGCGAGCATTCACTCACGCTATCTACCGTATCTGTGAAAGAAGTGCATGTGGACATATAGATTAGAGTTGCATTGATATTTGATATTGATGAATGAGAATGTTAATAGAAGTGCATATGATGATAATGAAGTTATTGAATGCTGTTGATTTATTATTGTTCGTTGTTTATGGATGTGTTTGCTGAGTCGTGGACTCACCCTTGCTCTACTGTTGTTTTTAGGTGATCTTCGAGGATGCCGTAATTGAGAGCGAGTAGAGCACATGGACATCACATGATCATTCGCCATGATAATCATTCATTCAGTATTGGTTTACACATGGACATGATAGTTATTGAATAATGTTTAGGATATCATTTGGACTAGACTATTTGCTTTAATCATTTGGATTCATTGGTTGATGCGATATTGGACTGTTTACCTGATTTTATTCCACTTGATTACTTATTATCATTTGAACCATAAATATGCATGTTCGTTTGTGATCGTTTGATATGATTATCATTGTTTTCTTGCTATAATTTTATAGTGTGTCGATAATTATTAGTAGTGAGGGTAGTTTAGTGGCATTCCAGGCTCAGTGTTGGGCTGGGGTGTTACAATTGAGTTGGATACAGGAGAGTAAGGACATGTGTATTGATTTCATATGGCATAGATGCTTAAGTCTTCGGGCCGTGTCGTATGCCATGTGGAGCTTATATCGATATCAGATGTTCTTAGAAGGGTAAGGGCGTAGATGTGTTACATCGCATATACGTACCTTGAGGCCCCGATCATGTGTAATATGTGTGGCTAACACGAGTTTGCATTTAATTGGTAGGTCGGCATTCCTGTACAACATGTGAACCTCGGTTGAATATATGCTATCGATCGTTGTTTAATCGGGATCGATTTCACATGGGTTATCCAACTCAATAGTGTCAACTTGTTGAAAAATACCAAATCTTAGTTTACGGCGGCATACCAAAGGCGGTGTGCTATTATTAGGAGGCTTACGGGCTAACTAAGTCGTGTGGGTAAAGATGTACACCCGCAGGATTAAAACTATTCGAATAGCCGTGTCCGATTCACGCAACGCTTGGATTGATGTCACCTGTATAGAATTTGCTCTAATTTGGGTGTTGGGAATTATTAGTTTCGGCATGAGGAGTGTCATGCTTGGTTTGCTAATGATCAGTGACTATTATTGATACCGTTTACGCTTATGTTCAATTACTTACTGTTTTTAGTCCAAATTGAATTATTAAAACTGCTTTGTCAAAATTTAGCAATTGTAGGTTGACAGGTATCGCTTTATGCAAATGGAACCAATTAAGCCTTCTGTTGATAACCTTATGCATATAAAATTCTATTCCTTTGTATAGGTTCTTCTAAACACTTTCTTTTATTAGTTTGTGTAAGACTTGCTGAGTACCTTTCGTACTCAGGGTTTTATGACCTCTTGTTGCAGGTGAGGATGGATATCTTTATGAGATGCCCGTTAGCGCCGATCTGGGTGACGCTAACGAGTAATGCTAGTTCTAGCCTCCACGCAATAGCCTGCGGGATGATGGGGCCATTGGTGGTTTTGCTTTTATGTTTTTGTTTCCGCTGTTGCTCTTTTTGTTAATGACCCAAGGTCATCTGTTTTTATTCGGTACTGTAGCAACCTGGTACTGTAGCAACCGAAATTAGAGATGTAATTATTGATGTATAATTATGTGAATGTATGACTTGTATGTGAATGATGCAATGTTGTTTTAGGATATATGTGCAATATTCAGCGATCACGGAAATATTGCATGACATATATCCGAGAACACGAATGTTGAAATTGTTACTTGTTATCATTATGCTTTTAGTATGATTCTTAATAAAGGATTTGCCTTTGTTCCTTAAATAAGAATTATGCTACGATATAATTTTAATAAGGCACATTTCAATAATTGAGGGTCTCACAGCGTTAATATCGAGCATACGTTTGCTGTAGGATAGAATTAGCATGGTTGTTGCCTTTAGTGAGTCTGTGATACTATTTTAACATAATTAATTTCTAAAAGATCTAAGCATCTTGTCTTTTACTTCTTATCTTCTTTTAGTATCAATTCTTATCTACCTTTCTTTTGATTTTTTTTAAGATCAGTTTCTTACCTACCTTGTCTTTTATCCGTAGATGAGTGGTGGTATTTGATTAAGGAGACTCGCAGAAGGTGTGGACGGGTTTCGACCTTACTTGAGACATGATGTGGCGAGCTAATTTCACTTATCGGCCGAGTATGCCATCTACCGTAGAGACCGAGGGCACGGTATGGAAGAGTACCAAGCTATCATTAATGTGATCGCGAGACAGGTGGTGGGTAGTATTCCCTACTGCATCCATGTGCGTGCCACCTCCGAGTCTATGGCTGTGCAGGAAGCTGCGCGTAGGATGATGAGCCTCCTTCGTCATGACTTGACGGAGTTGTCTCAGCCACCCTATGTGCACTTCCCAAAACAAGGCCCTAGATCGGATGTGATTACGTTTGATGAGATACAGTTTGGAGAGGACCCATACGTACGCGAGTTAGCGAGGTTGGTCCGTATCATGGACCAAACCTATCACCGTCTCTGCACGAGTTATGGGAGACCGCCATCGTTTGCACGAGGCACAAGAGTATTTGAGGCTTGGTGTTGCCACGAACCGCGTTCCTCGTAACGTGCTTTATGGCAACAATGAGATTCCACCAGCTGCCACTGTACCCCAAGGATGGCGACTTCGAGGTTCGGGTGGTTCTGTTCCTTTTTGGTCGATGTCGTCGGGCCGGGATGTCTGCTTGGATTTCCTCGCACTCGATGGCCTACTCACTCTGGTGGACATCATCTGCCGTTGGGTTCTCCCACTCGTCTCATTAGCCCATCGAACCCTTTAGATCTTGGTTCACCGAGGCTCATTTGCTAAATGAGTTTAGGTGAATTTTAACCGAGAGACCATGTTTAGGATGAAGAATGTGATCGGCTTTAGTTGTGTAATAGGCTACTAGTTGTCCACTAAGTAGTGTGTAATAGCATAGCCTATGTACGTATAAATATTGTGTGCTAACGTTTGTCTTGTAAAACATGGTGAGGTAGCGGCCGACTTGTGTATTTTGGGCATAACATGTTTCTGTTGGTTTGTTAATAAAGTGGATCACGGACTTTTGGTTGTAATTGAGTGCATTATAGTCTTTGTTCATTGACACTTCATGGAATGGAAGCCGCACCTTTTATTGTATTTTGTCTTTGTTGTTTTTGGTGTTAATTGGTTGCATATCATGACATCCGCATGCTTAGGTTTAGTATTTAATTAATTTCTTTCTCCAAAGCTTGTATGTGTTAGCACGAGTGTATCCTTGTTATAATGTTAACCATTATATGGCAACAGGATGACAGGACCAACCACTCGATCGCGAACACAACAAGAGGAGAGGTTCTCCACTCTGTTCTTGGACTCGGGGAGCAGGCGGACCCTTCCGGATCCCATGGTCCGCAAGGTGGTAGGCGGGAAGAGGAGCTTCCTCCACCACCCACTATGGCGGATGTGCTCATGCAAATTGAGCGCAACCGCATGGACGAGACACGCATCTTGGAGCGGTGCGCTCAATACCTCTTCCATCACTCCACCGGTGGTAGAGCGGGAGTTCAACATGGGCGGGAAGTCTTGCGACTTTCGGCGGACTAATCACCAGCGTTCTCTAGCTCGAGGATCCTTTGGAGGCGAGGATTGGCTTAAGGAGATTAAAAGAAGCGACCATTGCCGGTGTTACGAAAGGGAGAAGGTCCTATATGCTAGCTCTCGATTGGTGGGCGGCTAGCAATTGGTGGGATAATTATCGGCTATCCAACCCGCCGGACATACTCCTACGGCTTGAGTTCATGGAGGCCTTTCGCGAGGCCCATATACGAGGAGTGATGATGCTCAAGCGGCGAGGAATTTCTCGCTCTCAAGCAAGGGCAAAAATCGGTGACCGAGTACCTTCATGAGTTTAATTTTCTTGCTCGATGACGCACGGCGATGTTTCGACGGACACTCGTCGTCGAAACCGTTCATGAATGGTTTATCCGAAGAGTTGCGATTGGCTTTGGCGGTGCAAGACTTGAGAATTTTCAACATCTTGTCGATAAAGCCATTATTCTTTGAGACTAAAAGCAAGGCGTTGGAGGAGTCGCGAGCGCGAAGGTTACCCAATTCGCATCCAAGAGCCGTTCGGTCGGACCGCGTCTGTGGCGACCTCGATCTTCCGGCGCGATTTGGTTCCACCAGGCGCCGATGTTTGCTTTTCGCCCACCGCCACCTTACGGCGATCCGACCTAGTGGACACAGACCACTGCTGCCATCAATGTCGGCGGGTGTGATATGCTATCATTGTGGGCGTCAGGGCATTTTGCAAATCAGTGTTTTGCTAAGGCAAAGGGGTTGCCACCTGTTCAGCCATCTCCAGCTCTTGTTCGTCCTGCACCTTCTCCTAAGGCAATTGCTAAGCTCGATCGATTCCGGCCAGCGGCGGTAAATCAATTAATCTTTGAAGAAGCGGCCGAGGCACTGAAGTTATCCTTGGTATGCTCCTAGTTAATTCGGTTAAACTCTTGTTTTATTTGACTCTGGAGCATCCCATTCTTTTGTTAGTAGGCAGTTTGCTACTCAACATCAGTTAGTTATGCATCATCTTCATCCACCACATATTATTCATTCGCCTGGGTCGGTATTTTTAACTGATCAAATCTGCCTTAATGTCAATATCATTATTGAAGGGTAGATTTTAGGCGATTTGATTGTAATAAATTTGCAAGGGATAGATGTTATTTTGGGAATGGGTGGTTGACCAAGAATGCAGGGCAAATTAATTGTGCCCAACGAACCATATCCGTCACTAATAAAAATGGCCTTTGGTCATTTTTCGTCTAGAACAGTTCATTCTCATCAGGTGCGATGAAAATGGATACCACCCTACTTTGGAGTCGATACGGTAGTATGTGAATATCCGGACGTTTTCTGAAGACCTTCCCGGTATGCCACGGATCGGAAGTGGAGTTCGTGATTGAACTAGTTCTGCATCTTGCTCCCATATCGAAGACCTTATCGCATGCCTTCTAATGAGTTGTTTGAATTGAAGAAACAACTGGGAGAATTGCTTGACAAAGGATTCATTCGACCGAGTTCCTCACCATGGGGATGCCCGGCCATCTTTGTCCAAAAGAAAGACAAGACTTTACGGATGTGTGTGGATTACCGTCCGTTAAATGAAGTCACTATCAAAAACAAATATCCTTTGCCTCGAATCGATGATCTGTTTGACCAGTTTACTGGAGCCGTGTCTTTTCTAAGATTGATTTGCGATCGGGCTATCATCAGATCAAGGTTAGAGCTGAGGACATTCCAAAGACAGCATTCTCTACTCGTTATGGGTTATATGAATATACTGTCATGTCCTTTGGCCTAACCAATGCTCCAGCTTATTTTATGAATCTTATGAATTCAGTCTTCATGGAATTCTTGGATAAGTTTGTTGTTGTGTTTATTGACGACATTCTTATCTATTCGAAGTCTGCCGAAGAGCATGATCAGCATTTGAGACTTGTGCTGGATACACTTCGCAAGCATCAGTTGTATGCTAAATTTAGCAAGTGTGCTTTCTGGCTCAAACAAGTTGCATTCTTGGGACATGTATTATCTGAAGGAGGTATTACGGTTGATCCCAGCAAGATACAAGATGTATTGGACTGGAAGCAGCCTCAGAATGTTCATGAAGTTCGGAGTTTTCTTGGACTTGCGGGTTATTACCGTCGGTTCATTGAAAACTTCTCTAAAATTTCTAGGCCTCTGACCCAGCTTCTAAAGAAGGAGAACAAATTCTTTTGGTCAGTGGAGTGTGAAAACAGTTTTCAGCTCCTGAGAAAGCTCCTGACCGAAGCTCCTGTTCTCACTCTTCCAGATATCCATAAGACTTTTGATATCTATTGTGATGCGTCTCGCCATGGACTTGGCTGTGTACTTATGCAAGAAGGCCGAGTTGTGGCATATGCATCCAGGCAGTTGCGACCTCATGAGGTGAATTATCCTACTCATGATTTGGAATTGGCGGCCGTAGTCCATGCATTAAAGATTTGGCGACATTACCTTCTCGGTAATCGTTGCGAAATATATACTGATCATAAAAGCTTGAAATATATATTCACTCAAGTGGACCTGAATATGAGACAAAGAAGATGGCTTGAATTAATCAAGGACTACGATATGGGTATTCACTACCATCCTGGCAAAGCCAATGTTGTGGCTGATGCCCTAAGCAGAAAGTCGCATTGCAATTGCTTATCAACAATTCCCCTGGCTAAGAGCTTATGTGCTGATTTTCAGCGCTTAAGTCTTGAAATGGTAGCAGATGGATTTCTTGCTGCTTTGAAGTGAAGTCAACCTCAAGATCGATTCAAAGCTCGTAAAAGCGATGCGAGGTAGCGAAATCAAGGAAAATTTGAAGGCGGTAAAGCCATCGAATTCTCGAAGATGCCGATGGTATCCTTCAGTATCGCAATCGTTTGGTGGCACCTTCAAATTCTCGATTGAGAGAGCTAATTCTCAAAGAAGCTCATAATTCCAAGTTTTCTATACATCCCGAAGTACTAAGATGTACCAGGACTTGAAGAAGACATTTTGGTGGAGCGGATGAAAAGGCAAATTGCTCGATATGTTCTTTGAGTGCGATATTTGCCAAAGGGTTAAAGCCGAGCACTTAAAACCTCTTTGGTACCCTTGACCCTTGCCTATTCCACATTGGAAATGGGAAGAAGTCGGTATGGATTTTGTTACGGACTTAGAAAACTCGAGAATGGGTTTGATGCCATTTGGGTGATCATTGATCGTCTAACGAAAGTGGCTCATTTTATTCGGTCAAAACCACCTTCAATGGCAAGCGATTAGCGAGCTCTATATTGCTAAGATTGTTTGTCTCCACGGTGTTCCAAAAGTCATTGTCTCAGATCGTGGACCTCAGTTCACATCTCATTTCTGGGTTTGTCTCCATCAAGCTATGGGGACAGAACTTTCTTTCAGTACTGCTTATCATCCTCAAACCAGTGGTCAAACTGAAAGGGTAAATCAAGTGATGGAAGATCTTCTCGAGCACATGTGCTATCATATGGCAAGAACTGGGAAAAATCTTTGCCGTATGTGGAGTTTTCCTACAATAATAGCTATCAAGCAAGTATTCAAATGTCACCTTTTGAAGCCTTGTATGGAAGAGCTTGTAGGACTCCATTGAATTGGTCCGAGTCTGGTGAAAGACCATTTTATGGTCCAGACTTAGTAATAGAAGCCGAAGAGCAAGTTCGATTCGAGACCGTTTGAAAACTGCTCAGTCTCGTCAGAAGAGCTATGCTGACCATCGTCGACGTGAGTTAAGTTTTGAAGTAGATGATTATGTCTACCTCAAAGTATCACCGATGAAGGGCACTCATCGTTTTCAGGTGAAAGGAAAGCTAGCACCTCGTTATATCGGACCCTTAGAATCATTGCAAAGCGAGGAGTGTAGCTTATCAATTAGAGCTACGAGTCTCTCTCGCGATGCATGATACTTTTCATATTTCGGTGAAGAAATGCCTTCGTATTCCTACCGAGGCCATTGCTTATGAGAATCTTGATCTTCAACGGATCTTTCCTATCAAGAGCAACGGTGCGTATTATTGATGAAATGGAGCATACGACAAGAAACCGCTTTGTTAAATTCTTAAAAGTTCAAGTGGGCTAATCATTCGAAGATGAAGCCACGTGGGGCGTGAAGATCGATGAGGATTGAACACCCCATCTTTTTGCTGTTTAAAAATTGCCTTTGAGTCAAGAAAGGCAAGGTTAAACAAAGCAATGTAAAAGAAGGATGTAATAACAACACTATGTTGTCTATTAGAATCTTTCTTTGCTATCTTTATAGGAAGTCAAAACAACATGTGTTATATCTCCAGAAAGAATCATTTCAGCTGAATTCTTTCTCAACTTTTGAACTGCCCGGAATCTCGGGACGAGATTCTCTTAAGGGGGGTAGGTTTGTATGACCAGTTTTCATAAGCGATAATAAGATGTCTTCTGTAGCATCACTGTTTATTTTGAAACTTGGATATGTTGTTACAATCAAAAGTTTCCATTTTCTAGCCAACATCTTATCAAACCCTTTCTCTCTGGTCAGTCTGTTTTCCTTGAGTGCCGACTGATTGCTGCTGTGATCTGTGTCATTGGATGCTGGTTGCTGTTAGCAAAGGCATTGCAGGGCAGCAGCTCCAGCACAGGACAACAGTTTCTCTTTCCTATCCTTCTTTTCGGTTGGGTAGCAGTGTATCTACCAGCAGGCAATACAGCTGCAGCTAATCTTTTTTCCATCTCCTTTCTTTCGGCCGGCCAGCACATACCAGCAGGCAATACAAGGCAGCAGCTAGTGCCAGCTCTTTTCCTTTCCTTCTTGTCGGTTGGGGAGCAATGTACTGACCAGCATGCAACTCAGAGCAGCAGCCCTCTTTCCCTCTCTCTTCTTTGGTGAGGCGGTCACGGTCGGTCGGCGATCTTGGCCGGTCAGTGATGCGGCCAGCAGAAGTGCCACCGCAGCATCTCTAGAATCCTCTCCTTTGCACTGGAGGTTTAGTCTTCCTTTAGCCCTAGTCTTTGAGTTCCCTGCCATCTCCTTGACCGAAGCAGCTTCCCAGGCTATCCCTTTCTTTCAACAAATATGTTTTAGCTCTGCTGAACCGAGCCGGATAGAGCATTGCTTGGTGATCTTTTGCTTCGGAAGGAATGTGGTTTTCAGAAATTTTCTTGTTCAGCTGAAAGATCACAGTTTCTCCTCTAGCTTTAGCTGGTAAGACATGATCTTATGTCTTTTCTTCTTAATATTCTTAGGAACCTCAATAGCTCACTGGAATTACCCATTTATGCTCAGGTTGCTCAAATATTGATATTACCGAATGGTTTCTTTTTGAACTTTTCGGTCTTTCATGTCGTTTTCAAGATTTTGAGCTTTCTTGTTAAACCTCCAAGTTTGGATAGCCTCCCGCTTAACCCTAGCAGCCCTAGCAACCATTATTTTGATTCTTAATTTCTCCAATTCGAATTAGGGCAAAATCCTTTTCTTGTTGGTTGTTGTCGGTCAAACCGACAAAAAGTAACTTCATTCTTTCGGTGATCTTTGTTGGTTAATGCTAGCAAGGGTTGGTCTAGGGTAATATCTACTCTAAAGATCAGTTTTAGCTCCAATTAAGAATCTTTTGTTTAGTATATTTTCAAATCAGCCAAATCTGCAATCTCTGTCCTTAGTTCTATTTTCAAAATCTGTAATTTGTTATTTTCTGTTAATTCCGGTCCATTAGTGTTAATAAATGATTAATGGACTGTAGTTTTACTTGCTTAAGCTACAACCTTAACCAAAATATTGCTGTGTTCATACTGCAATGAATCAGCAAACTTCATTTCTTTGCAATCGCCATCGTCACATTTGTGCCCTCTGTTTCGATCGACCAGCAGTGCTCACAGCAGGAGTTTAACTCTTTAATTCTTGTCAATTACTGCTAGCAAATGATAAGCTAACCTGCTACATTAGTTAGAAATACTCTAAACTAAAGTATAGCACTTTACTTGTGATCATTTAGCTCAGCAGTTGTCTTTTGCAAGATGTCCTGTTCAGTTTTCAGAAAACTGAAAACTGCAATCCAGTTTGAACCGAAATCTGGTCTTGAGTGTCCACTAATGTTTAAGGATGAGCTAGACTTTAAAATATACTCATTTAACTGTAATTTAATCCAAGAATACCAATTTCTCTTAGTCTAATACATTAGATATCTTTCTTTTGTGAAATAGCACAGTTTTCGGTTTTGTCAAATCTGAAAACTGCTGTTTTAGTTGAACTGAAATTTGCTAATTAGTGTTAATGGATGCTAGGTGATAAGTTAAACTTGTGGTTGTACTTATCTAGCTATAACTCCATCTAGTATGTCAATTTGTTATGGTCCAATGGAGCATCAAATTTGCATCTTTTAAATCTGTCCAGCATTTTTGATTTCAAAATCTGACTTTTGCTTTTCTTTGTAAGCCTCAAATTTTGATGTCTACTAGTATTTGATGCTAAATAGTATGCTAGGCTATAAGTTTTACTCATTAGCAAGTAACCTAAGTAAAAATCATTACTTGATTCATAGCAAAAATCAGCAAGCCATCACTTTGCAATCTGCCCAAATCTCAAGTTTGCCAAACCTGATACTGTAGCATTTTTAGCCAAATTGGTTGATGGTTGCTAGTTGATAGTAATTGATGGACTAGACTTAGTATATTTCTCAATTAGTTGAGAATTAGTCCAGAATATCATTTTCTTCTAATGTCCTAGTTCATCAATCTGATTTTTGAATTTCTGCCCAGTTTTCGGTTTTGCTAAAAATCTGAAACCTGTAATCCAGATTTTGATCACTGCTTGTGAATGTTAGCTGATGCTATGTGGTGAGTTAGGTTTTGAATATTACCCATTAGCTTTGGCTTAATCAAAAATATCAATTGCTCATAATCTAATGAAGCATCAATTTCTTTCTTTGCAATCTATCCAGATTTTGGTTTTGCTAAAACCTGAAATTATAGTTATTGAATTCCTATTTCTGTGTTTACTGTTACTGCTGGTCATGCCGACCACATGCAACTAAATGTTGGCCTCTACTTCTTCTAGTAAAGAGTATAAAGGTTAAGTTAAACTTCTACCTTGTCCTGTTTTCAATATTGTTCCAAATCTGAAATTGTGGTTTTTAGTTTAAACTACTTGTGACAAATTGTATTAGCGAAGCTTGGCTACATACTATGGACCTTATGTAAAATAGTTATAACTTAAACATGTTGTTAAATATGCATTGAGCTATTGATCATGCACTCTTTTCTGCATTTTGCTCTCTGCCATTTTCTTGCTATTCATTGGACTTTTGTGTTCTAGATACTGGTTCTTCTGAGATTGTTGAATCTTTTGTTGAGCCACGTAACTGAACAAGAGGTTATCTATTATTACCAAGGCAAGCTTCCTCTCTGCACCATGTTGATCCTAATCTTTTGAACTGTAGATTTATAAAATACAGTGATACTGTTGCATGCAATTTTCTAAAAACTATTTATGCTCTGTTCCTAGTTAGTTATGACCAGAACTTATGGTTTACCTTGAATTGATCATACACTCAACCTAAGATAGTTTGTGGTGCTATAATACTTAATTTCAATTTTGCTTAGCCATGCATCCATAGGCGGTAGTGTTTGGTGAGCTTATCTTGTCAAACACGGGAAAACAACAAATACATTTTTATTTTTGTTGATTCTTTGTTCAGTTTATTTAAATCTGTTATGAATCTAAATCTTGTTGTTGTTAAATTTAATTCAAATCTGGACAAGTGGATGCTAGTGATGGTGCCTAGTGCACGAGAATGGGAACTGTGGATGTCTTGTCTGGATTGGTTAAGGACTGAACTCTGACGGCCCAATTCAAGCACCAACGTACTTCCACATGCAATGTATGGGCGCTGTTTGGTTAAGTAAAGGGTTAATATTATTGAGTTGGATACAGGAGAGTAAGGACATGTGTATTGATTTCATATGGCATAGATGCTTAAGTCTTCGGGCCGTGTCGTATGCCATGTGGAGCTTATATCGATATCAGATGTTCTTAGAAGGGTAAGGGCGTAGATGTGTTACATCGCATGTACGTACCTTGAGGCCCAGCTGCGGTGTAATATGTGTGGCTAACACGAGTTTGCATTTAATTGACTGGGTCGGCATTCCCTGTACAACATGTGAACCTCGGTTGAATATATGCTATCAGTCGTTGTTTAATCGGGATCAGTTTCACATGGGTTATCCAACTCAATAGTGTCAACTTGTTGAAAAATACCAAATCTTAGTTTACCCGGCCGGCATACCAAAGGCAGTGTGCTATTATTCCGGAGGCTTACGGGCTAACTAAGTCGTGTGGGTAAAGATGTACACCTGCGAGGATTAAAACTATTCGAATAGCCGTGTCCACGGTTACGGGCAACGCTTGGATTGATGTCACCTGTATAGAATTTGCTCTAATTTGGGTGTTGGGAATTATTAGTTTCGGCATGAGGAGTGTCATGCTTGGTTTGCTAATGATCAGTGACTATTATTGATACCGTTTACGCTTATGTTCAATTACTTACTGTTTTTAGTCCAAATTGAATTATTAAAACTGCTTTGTCAAAATTTAGCAATTGTAGGTTGACAGGTATCGCTTTATGCAAATGGAACCAATTAAGCCTTCTGTTGATAACCTTATGCATATAAAATTCTATTCCTTTGTATAGGTTCTTCTAAACACTTTCTTTTATTAGTTTGTGTAAGACTTGCTGAGTACCTTTCGTACTCAGGGTTTTATGACCTCTTGTTGCAGGTGAGGATGGATATCTTTATGAGATGCCCGTTAGCGCCGATCTGGGTGACGCTAACGAGTAATGCTAGTTCTAGCCTCCACGCAATAGCCTGCGGGATGATGGGGCCATTGGTGGTTTTGCTTTTATGTTTTTGTTTCCGCTGTTGCTCTTTTTGTTAATGACCCAAGGTCATCTGTTTTTATTCGGTACTGTAGCAACCTGGTACTGTAGCAACCGAAATTAGAGATGTAATTATTGATGTATAATTATGTGAATGTATGACTTGTATGTGAATGATGCAATGTTGTTTTAGGATATATGTGCAATATTCACTGATCCTGGGAAATATTGCATGACATATATCCGAGAACCTGAATGTTGAAATTGTTACTTGTTATCATTATGCTTTTAGTATGATTCTTAATAAAGGATTTGCACTGTTCCTTAAATAAGAATTATGCTACCAGTATAATTTTAATAAGGCACATTTCAATAATTGAGGGTCTCACACCTAAGGCCTCCCTCCCTTCTCCTCTCCTCCCTCTCCAAAGGGCCGGCCACAAGGATGCGAAGGATGGCCGGTGTCGACGGCGGGGAAAGGAGATGTCGGAGGGGTTCTTGGGGAGAAGCACCGGGGATCACCGGAGACCACACCACAGCGGCGAGGACACCAAGGAGCAGCAAGGAGCCGGCCATGGGAGGGGAGGTGGCGGCTCAAGGGGGAGGGGTGGGGGAAAA
Organism: Hsuehochloa calcarea; assembly: GCA_036346395.1. Taxonomy (NCBI): domain Eukaryota; kingdom Viridiplantae; phylum Streptophyta; class Magnoliopsida; order Poales; family Poaceae; genus Hsuehochloa; species Hsuehochloa calcarea. Next base: position 33,185,491 of record CM070610.1, read on the forward strand.
AGGGGGAAGTGGGGGTTTTTGGCCTAGGGTTAAGGAGAGGGTTGGCTGGCTTGGGCTTGGGCCCTCTTGGGGCGCCTCCCCCCTTCTTGGCCCACAAATTGGCCGGCCAAAGGCAGCCCTAGCTTGGGTTGGAAGCCCAGGTTCCAGATTTTCCCCAAAAAGATTAAGTTTTTAATTAATTCCCTCGCCCGATTAACCTTCTCTCTAATCGATATTCGGGGTACTACAGTAATAATCTAGCATCTCCCTAACTTTTCCTTCCCACACAGTAAGATTAATCCACTGAGACCAACTAATCCAACAAGTTTAGCAAAACTAAATAATTTTAATGATCATACCGGTCATCAATGTTCTACAATTCTTAATAACTCCTTTTAATCCAATTAGGTATAGCCATACTATTAATCATAGTTCATCAAGAACTACCACATGACACCATCAAGTTAATCAACTTTCCTTCCAAGGTTCTTGGTTAAGATTGATTATACACCACACTACAGACCCAAAAGAAATACATTGGGTCAAAGCTTCCACATGTTAAAGGACTTGAAAAAGAAAACTTTCGTTATCCAAAATACCAAGCTAACAAATGAGTCATTTTTTTCCCAACAAGAAAGGCAGATCTCTCGTGAAAAGATCAACATTGCAAATTAACGACGTTCACAAGAAACAACAACAGATCAACAGTTAGGAGAACAAATAATAACTTAATAGAACTAACAAAGACCAATGAAAATACATCAACTGCATTGTAAATACTAACCAAGAAAATTCATCAACCGCAACTATAACATGAATAATCAAATTCAAACTCAAGGAAGAAAACAACTTTTCTAAAGAAACATAACCTCAACACCTGTAACTAAGTTACCCAATGTAAACACTTCACCACTATCATACAACCAACAGTGATATAACTTGGCCATGCCTATGGCCACAACCACAATCTCTACCTCTTGACTATCATGACCCATAGCAATCACATAATCAAATCATAAGTAGTCAGAACCAATTCATAACATAAATCATCAATACAACATAACGGAAGCGTAAATGCGATACTCATCCCATTCCCATCCTACTGTGCACCAGTGTGTCAAAATTTTAAGTTAATTAACCATTATCAAATTTTGGTTTATTTTACAAGTCCTAAAACAAGTGTTAGCAATTTTAGGTTAACTGAGTTATTAATCTATTCACCACGGACCTGAAGCCCGCTCTGATACCAACTGTAACACCCCAGCCCACCATTGAGCTTGGAATGCCACTAAACTACTATAACCATCTAATTTACATCAACTTACTATAAAATTTCAGCAAGCATAACAACATTAAAACCCATCCACGGGTCGCATTAACACAAGCATAACACTATGACAATCATAGATAAATTAGACCTAGGAGCATAGCAAAATAATAAACCAAGATTAATATAAACCAAGCATCTATGGTTATTCAATACCATCATGTCCTAGATATAAATATTCAGGTTATTCTAAAAGTTTCTCATGTCCAATGAATCAAATAATTGGGTGAAGTGCATGATTCCAAGTGCGCTAGCCCTTCCCGAATAAAACGTCATCACTAGTCACCTAAAAACAACAATAGAGCAAGAATGAGTCCAAGACTCAGCAAATATATAATAAAGCCATAAACAATAGTTTATTAACCATAATCAAAGTTATCATCATCATCCATTTAGTTAATGCCATTGTCATTCTCAAACAAACAAGCCATATTCTATATAGGTAAAGTTGCACAATTTAACAATTTACTTAGATATGCGAATGCACCAACATGCTCATGCTCATATGCATCTCATCAGCTGATACCGGTATAGCGGAGTGTTCACCCGTCGATGACACACTCTATCCTTCACTCCCGTGAAGTCCCCACCAAAGTAGGATTTTATCTAGAGCTCTCCGGACTAGTCATGTATCTTTCTCACCGACCTCACCGGAATAGTTACATGACTTTCTCACCGACTGCTCATGCAACTTTGTCATGATGAATGTAAATGATCGACATCTTTATTTATTCATCAACATAGTCCATCTCATTAACTCAATATCTCCTCCTCATTATCTCAATATCATAATCTCATTCACTCAAGGTCATCAATATCATGTATAAGAATAAGCTGAACAAAAGCATAATAAATAGCATGATAAGTAACAACAATGATCATGGTGAACAACCCATTGTTCACCACTCTACCATGTACTTGCCTTCCACTTGTGTGAGTTAGGAGGCAACGACGGAATTTCTCCACTCCCTGCCCCACCGCCTACACAAATATTTATTCAAAATAAGAATAACAAGACATGATGTGGCTACAAGCGTTTTACCATAACCCTCTATCTTATCAACGTAACCAAAAACTCAAAATGACGAATTAACTAATCAGCCAATATCAGCCCTTCTGATCATCAGTACGAGAAAAATCGTAATTAAATATCTGTAACTCCGAATGACTTGAAACCAGTGCTCAAATACTCTTAACGTAACAGGCTACGAAACTCTAGTTGGTGGAGTTCTTTGGTTCGGCAAAACCAGTGGTCTAAACAACCGTTGAAAACAACTAACAGATATCTGTCCAGAATACAGCACAGCAGTAAAGAACATGGCATAACTTTTACTCTACAGATCCAATTGAGATGATCTTTACCAACTCAGAAAGATACTTTCAAGGGCTACAAAAACCTAGTTGGGTGGAATTTCTGAATCGGACTCTAACTAGATCAAAACCGAGGGGCAAACCGACAGTTCTAAATTCTCAGGCAGACAGGATAGCGCGCGATTAAAAATTCATATCTCCTAAATCGTAAGGCGGAATCTATTGATCGTGGTGCCAAAAGAAAGATAACGACATCAGGAACAAAACTCTAGAAGACGAAAATACCAGATTCGGCATCTAAATAAATCATAATGACCCGACAAGAAAATCTGCCAAATCACGTCAGCTCTCCTAGACAGTCGCGGTAAAACTACCATATCTACTAAACCATAACTCCAAATCAGATGATCTAGGTGCCAAAAGAAAGCTAAGACCAAGGGCTACAACTTTCTAAGAGGTGAGAAGATCAAAAAACGTACGGAACTTACCCAAATCTAACGGACAAAAGCTGGCGTGGGGAAGGTGGAAGTGGCGGCTCCAAGTGGGGAAAGGGGAAAGAGGAGTAGGGCTAGGGTTTTGGGGTGGGGTTCCCCTTATGGCCGGCCAAACACATGGGCTTCCCCACGGGCGCATGCCCATGCCCAGTTGTCGAATAAAGTGGAAAACCCCTATTTTTCTCGAATTTCTATTCCTTTCTTTGCATTTTCTCCTCCATTGAATCTCTAATTACCGATCCATTTCCGGGTATTACAAGAAAAGATTGGCATAAATGTATATTCATTTGCAGATTTCTGTGCTGACACTAGTAAATCCTTGATGTTACTCACCTCAGGGGGCAAAGAACCAAGCATATCCTTCAATATATAGGGCTCTAGTACTTCCGAAACATACACATTGTCCATGTCATGCGGCATTTCAAAGTTATAGCGACAAATTAACAACTGGTTGGCGGCGACTGCGGGTCTCACCCTTGGCGTGGCGAGCCCGTCTTGGCGACCCACCCCACCATGTGGAGGACAAGTGGAGCGGCGGGCGCCATCTAGGTGTCTTAGCGGTGGCGTTGGTGGAGATGAAGCACCCGGTCGCGGTCGGATCTGGGCTACGGTGGGCATAGGGAGCAGACACGATAGGGAGGGGGAGAAGGAAGGTTAGGGAGGGGAAGGGACCCAACGCGTCAGCCCGGCCCTCCTCCAACTCGCCCCTATGGCTCAGCTGCCGAGCGCCGCCTCCCTTCGTTGGCCACCTGGCCCGGCCCGTGCTCGTCGGGGAGAGGACGCGAGGGCGGTAGGGGAAGCGGCGGCACCGATGGCGAACCAGGGAGCAAGCGGCTGGGCGTGGTCGAGCCGTGAAGCAAGGGGAGGAGGCGCCATGGAGATCCATGTAACACCCCAGCCCAACATGAGCCTGGAATGCTACTAAAATAACAATATAACAAATACAAATCTAAGATACTACAATAAATTTTGGCAGAACCTCCTTTGTATAACTAAGTTTACCAGAGATTCCAACAGATGCATATAAAATTATCACTATTTCAACATCCAAAGTTCATCGAAGCATTCATAAATAATCTACTCAGCAAAAGCATAAGCAAGCATAATTAAAATTTACCACTCTCATTATTACAAATAAACCAATGCATTCAAATATAGCCAAAGTTAATCCTTAAGCTGTTTGCTTGTTATTAAGGTAGGTCTAAATGATAATTATCTTTTAAAAAATGTGTGGTAGTGAGTGCAACCAAAGCAACCCTACTCCCTCCCATGCATGCTGTTCGCAAACGAGGTACCTAAAAACACAACATTAGCAAGAGTGAGTCCAAGACTCAGCAAAGTACAAATAGTAAGACAATAGCCAACGCAACTTTAATTAACAACATCCATCCACAAAACCCAATAAGAAATATGTCTCATGCATATGCGATGCAAACTGTTCAAATGCACTTTTCTTTATCTCTTTGCAGATCTCAGGTATTATGGATTGTGCATCTGTCGATGCACACCCTTGCCTGTGCCTTCTAGCACAGGGACCTTAGCCCATACTCCACAAGTATGGGGACCCAAAAGCCCATCATATTCATGACGGGGACCTCAATTAATGCTTGGTCACCACGTGCCCATGCCTCCAATATGATTGTAACACCCTGACTATAAGGAAGTCAAGATGTCACCTACAATCACTAATCTTTAGGAAATTCACAACAATAAGTATTACTAGAATTGGCATACCACAAGGATATCGTGAGCAGAAATCATCAACAGTTTAATCGACGGATTGAAATAAACATTTCAGGAGATAGGGTAAATCGACCAAGTTGGCTTATTACAATTCAACACAAGGTATGAATAGAAGATAATATTAAGTTCTCAAATGTTTTGGATTATGGTAGTGAGTGCATCATGTTGATATACCCTCCATGAAACCGTTCTTCCTTGTCATTTACCTAAATAAAACAATAAAACAAGAATGAGCCAAAGACTCAGCAAGTACTTGAAAGTAACAATCAACATCCAGTGAATCACATATACAATCACAGATTGAACATTTATTGGAAACAATTCTTATGAAGTGGACATATCGCAGCATATACCGGTATAGCGAGTGAAGCACCCGTCGGTGTTCACTAAAAGTTATCGTATGAAGAACGTTTCATACGGCCGTCCAACGTGGCCCACATTGGAATGGTGGACACACGCACCCATTCGGAATTGGCGGGATTTGGATGCCCATCTTTGGAATTGATGGGTCTTACACAAGAACTCCACTTTCGTGGTCATTATGCATTCATGCATGACATGATGTGATCTCATGGTAAGTTTGAACATCAAGCATTAATGGAAAGAAATACACATGGCATTCAACTACACATGAAAACAAGTAACCATATACACATACATCACATATTGTTTCAATATTAGCATACAAGTACTTGCCTGCCGCTGCTGGACGGGTTGGGAGGTAACTGAGATACCCCTCCACTCACCGCTTCTGATGAGGACATCCCTACCATGGATATAACCGTGCCTACACACACAACTCAACCACAACCAGTACAAGGACCTCTTACCCGAGCTCGTGCTCGCCAACAATTATCGGTGAATTCATTCCTAGGATTATATACTACTGAGAATAGACCGCTACCTAATGCAAGTGATTTAATTGTGCTTAGGAATATGGGAAAGGACCATGGAGAGGCATGCGGAGGCGTGGAGATGTATGGAAGGCATAATGGAGATCATCACGTCACTTTGGGTCCAAGACAAGCAAGAGTTCGAGTTGGGCTCGTTCTGGAGTCAGATTCGGACTACGGCGTCAGCACTAACTTTAAACTGGCGTAACTTCTTCATACGGACTCCGTTTCGGGCGTTTCTGGACTTCGTGGAAAGCTTATCAAGTTTACTTTCTAACGGATCCAACCTCATCATCAAATTCTATCCGAACCGGCCGAAATTATCAAAGGAGTCCGTATCCGTATCAGAGTCCGAGTCGAAGGGTGCTGCGCCACCTCTACTTTGGCCCACGGGCCTTGTAACCCTAGGGTGTGCGTCCACCTCGCTGGCCGCCACCCCTGGTCGCTTCCCCTATATAGGAGCCGCCGTCTCCCTCGCTTGAACTCGGATTTCGTTGAGTTTAGGTTTAGCCATTGTGCAAACTCTGTTCTTCAGTTGTGTCGAACGACCACCTGTCAAGACAGCTTCGGGATCCCATCTTTGCTATTCGCAATACAATTTATGCTTCCTTCATATTCGCAATATCAGATTGCTTATGTCTTATTCTTGCTAGTTCTTGATTGCTCGCGAGGATTGAACCGTGTTCAGTTGATCACGCCTCCGGTGAGGTCAATAACACTTGAGTTGGTTCAGCGATTGCTAAGGAGCAAGCGTCGTCGTACGGTTGTAGTCGGATCGTGAGAGTCACCGCCACCAAAATCGATAGTTATCAATCTCATCGAAAGATCGGACACCTCGTTTCCATCAAATGGTATCAGAGCTCAAGGTTGCTCGGTGAGAATTTCCAGTTTACCATAGATTAGATTGCTTTTCCTTACCTAGAGTACACAAAAAAAAATTTAGCAGTAGTTCAATCTGTCCAAACCAGTCTTAGCCTCGCAATTTTTCTTTTCAGTACATTGCATTGTTGAACTTTCGGTTGCATCGTCGTGTTCTTTGCTGGTCTTAGTGTCTAGTTCCTCTAGAGTTTCGAGTTCTGTTCACGTTTTGGTCTCACCGTTCAGTTAGATCCGAACTACCACAGGAGTAGAAAAGGAGGACTTGATCTCTAGGGCGGCTTTGCCCTGGTTGGTTTCGGAGTAGGACACGATCTCGGAGTTGGTTTTGGAAGCCTTGCCCTGGTTGGTTTCGGAGTAGGACACGCTCTCGGAGTTGGTTTTGCATACGGCATAAAAAAAAGGAACAGGCAGCCGCATTAAAAGAGCCGTGGCATATTTAAAAAAAAGAGAGAGAAAAACCTAACTTTTGCATACGACCTCCGATTGAGGCGATTTTTGATCCGTTGGAAAGGAAATCGGAAGACTGGGGAATCTGGGGTTTTCAGATCCGCGTAAGCCACCAGGCACATGCGCAGCAGCTCCGACCCCAAAAAAGGTCGTTTAGGGCCTCAAAACGGGCCCGCGAACCGAGAAAAATCAAGTTTCTCAGAATTTGTTCAAAATTGTGAGCCCTTACGCACGTGATTCTAAGGTCCCCTGTGAAGACGGCACCCTTTTTCGAGCTCCTGAACTCCGTGTGCAACGCCATCTAGTTTCTTTCTGCACGGTGTGTCTTCGTTTGTGTTCTAGGCTCGCGTCTCTAGTACGGTCTAGCCTAGGGCCAGCACCCACCGGCGTTGAACGATTTTTCAGCTTGCATTTTCTGAATTGATTATTGCTACTCCTTGCTACTAAACTTGAGCCCTCCCAGCCACACCTTTTCTACACCTGACAGTGAGCTTTACTCGCAATCGCTCCATCCAATCTTGAAGATATATTGTCACCTTGGTTGCCGATCGCCCTGTGTGCTTGGTAAGAATTGGTAAGAATTCGATAGAAGGCTTGAGTAGCGGCGACTTTGAACCACCATACCCTAGTTCTTGTTAGGGACATATTCTTGTGTTTTTTTGCTAACAATGGCGAGTTCGGAGAGTTTCTTGATCAAGATACATCTCACGATCCCCGTCTGAAGGAATCATACAACATTTCACGCGAAATGAATCATCGTCTGGAGGGCCTTGAGGAGGGCGTCGAGTTACAAATGGCGACTTGCTCAACTAGAGAGCACCAGTTGAGACAAGCATAACGCCTTCATTGCGATGGAGAGAGCACAAGGTATTACTAATAATTCTTTGGCGGACATTATGGCGCGACTTGAGGAGATTGTCAAGCTTCGACTCTGTTCCCTCTTGTGACGATGAGGGACAAGATGAATATGTGGGTGATTACGAGGCGGATGGCGAGCTAACCACAACAACGATCGAGCTCGTCGCCAATTGCGTTTCAACCGACAAGGTATGCGAAGAGAACCCCACGACGTGAGGTGCGTGACCACGAAGATTCTTTTTCTAAGGTTAAATTCAATATGCCCTCTTTTAATGGTAAATATGATACGATAGTTATTTAGATTGGGAACTAGTTGTTGATCAAAAATTTGCTTGTCATGATTTTCCGAGAATAGACGAGTTAGAGTGCTACTAGTGAATTTACCAACTTTGCTTCTATTTGGTGGAAAGAACATTGCCGTCAACATCCCAATAACATACCTAACACTTGGGAGGCTTTAAAATTGCTTATCGTCATCGATTTGTTCCCTCATATTATGCTCGTGATTTGTTAAATAAATTACAACGCTTACAACAAGGTGCAAAGTGCGTGGAAGAATACTATCGGGATTTACAAATTGGTATGTTGCTTTTGTGGGTTAGTTGAGAATGAGGAGGCATCCATGGCTAGGTTTTTGGGAGGATTGAATCGTGAAATTCAGGACATTCTTGATTATAAAGATTATAACTCCATGACTAGATTGTTTCATCTTGCTTGCAAAGTGAGCGAGAAGTGCGTGGGCGCTTGAGGCGAACACGATCTAACTCTTCTACAGTCGCACAAATTCATGGACGCGTACATTTTCCTCATCCACTATGGCGGCCCCACCATTAACCGCCAACAACAAGCGGCGCCCTACTACATCAAATTCAGCGACAAGAGTTTTGAAGCACCCAAAACAACACCACAACTTGGCAAAAACTTCCTCTTGGGCCGCGCCGGACGGGGCGAGCGAGGGCGTTCAATGCCATCGTTGCAAAGGCTATGGACACATGATGCGGGAATTTGTCCAAGCAAGCGTGTATTAATTATACGTGATGATGGTGGGTATTCTCGCTAGCGATTTAGATGATGAAACATATGCTATGCTTGCAAATGACCTGCGGGACATGATGATAAATCTAACCATGAGGAGGAACATGTTGGCGCCGAAGATGCCGAACAAGTATTTGAGCATTATAGTGCAACGCGTACTAAGTGCTCAAGTGTCTCATCTTAGAAGCGAGAATCGGCGCCATAATTTATTCCAAATCAAGGCGTTGTCAAGGAACGTTCCATTCGCATAATTGTTGATGGTGGGAGTTGCAACAATTTGGAGAGTATGGATATGGTGGAGAAGCTTGCGTTGTCGACTAAACCTCATCCCCACCCATACCATATTCAATGGTTCAACAGCAATGGTAAGTTGAAGGTTACACGGATGGTGAGAATACATTTTTCTATGGGTTCATACCATGATTTTGTTGATTGTGACGTTGTTCCTACGCAAGCTTGTTCATTATTATTAGGAAGACCTTGGCAATACGATACTGATTGTATACATCATGGTAAGAATAATCAATACTCTCTCATGTTCAAGGGAAAGAAAATTGTGCTGCATCCTATGACTCCTGAACAAATTGTTAAAGATGACCTTGCTAGAGCTAGAAGAGAGAAGGAGAATACTAAGAGCGAAAATCAGATTGTAGTAAAAGAGCTTGAGCAACATAAAAAGAAAGAACCTAAATCTGTTCATGACAAAAATAAAGAAATTAAATTGAAAGGTGCTTATTTTCTTGCTACCAAATCTGATATGACTCAAGCTGGATGCTAATAATTACATTTGCTATGCATTAATTTGCAAAGAAGCATTGTTTTCATTTGAGGATATACCTTCTTCTTTGCCACTATGTCACTAACATTTTGCAGGAGTACAAAGATGTCTTTCCAAAGGACATCCCGCCGGGGCTGCCACCGCTTCGTGGGATTGAGCATCAAATTGATTTAATCCCCGGTGCATCATTGCCCAATCGAGCACCATATAGGACCAATCCAGAAGAAACTAAAGAAATTCAGCGCCAAGTTCAAGAGTTGCTTGATAAAGGGTATGTGCGCGAATCTCTTAGCCCTTGTGCTGTTCCGGTCATTTTGGTACCAAAGAAAGATGGATCATGGCGCATGTGTGTGGATTGTAGAGCAATTAATAATATCACCATTAGGTATCGTCATCCTATTCCTAGGTTAGATGATATGCTTGATGAATTGAGTGGCTCTGTTGTCTTTTCCAAGGTTGATTTGCGTAGTGGTTATCATCAAATCCGCGTGAAATTAGGCGATGAATGGAAAACGGCTTTTAAAACTAAGTTCGGGTTATATGAGTGGTTAGTAATGCCTTTTGGTTTAACTAATGCTCCTAGTACTTTCATGAGACTAATGAATGAGGTTTTGCGTGCTTTCATTGGTAGATTTGTGGTGGTTTATTTTGATGATATATTGATATATAGCAAATCATTAGAGGAACATCTGGACCATTTACGTGCTATTTTTAAGGTTTTACGTGATGCATGCCTATTTGGTAACCTTGAGAAGTGCACCTTTTGCACCGATCGAGTCGCGTTTCTTGGCTATGTTGTTACTCCACAGGGAATTGAAGTTGATCAAGCCAAGGTTGAAGCAATCTGAGTTGGCCGACTCTAACACGGTCCACAGGTGCGGAGCTTTAGGACTTCTTTGGGTTCTCCGCCGCTTTGTGAAGGATTTCAGCACTATCGCCGCACCATTGAATGAGCTTACCAAGAAGGGCGTGCCATTTGTTTGGGGCACCATACGGAGAATGCCTTCACCACATTGAAAGATAAGTTAACACATGCACCTCTACTCCAACTCCACGATTTCAATAAGACTTTTGAGCTAGAATGTGATGCAAGCGGAATTGGTTTAGGTGGTGTGTTGTTACAAGAAGGCAAACCTATAGCATACTTCAGTGAGAAATTGAGTGGGCCTAGTTTGAACTATTCTACTTATGATAAAGAGTTATATGCCCTCTTTCGAACCTTAGAAACTTGGCAACATTATTTATGGCCCAAAGAATTTGTTATACATTACGATCATGAATCTCTAAAGCATATTGAAGTCAAGGTAAATTGAACCGTAGACATGCAAAGTGGGTTGAATTTATTGAGTCTTTTCCTATATCATAAAACACAAGAAGGAAAGGAGAATGCTATTCGATGCTTTGTCTAGGAGATATGCCATGTTATCACAACTTGACTTCAAAATTTTTGGATTAGAGACTATTAAAGAGCAATATGTGCACGATGCTGATTTTGCAGAAATATTGTTGAATTGTGAAGAAGAGAAAATGTGGAATAAATTTGTCATTAATGATGGATTTGTGTTTAGAGCTAACATGATGTGCATTCCTGCTAGTTCCGTTCGTCTGCTGTTGTTACAGGAAGCACATGGGGGTGGGTTAATGGGACATTTTAGTGTGAAGAAAACAGAGGACATACTTGCTGATCATTTCTTTTGGCCAAAGATGAGACGGGACGTCGAGCGCTACGTTGCTCGCTGCACTACATGTCAAAAAGCTAAGTCACGACTTAATCCTCATGGTTTAAATATGCCTTTACCCGTTCCTAGCATTCCGTGGGAAGATATTTCGATGGACTTTGTTTTAGGATTGCCTAGGACAAAGAAGGGAAAGGATAGCATATTTGTGGTTGTTGATAGATTTTCTAAGATGGCCCATTTTATACCTTGTCATAAGAGCGATGACGCTACCAATATTGCTGATTTATTCTTTCGTGAAGTTATTCGCTTGCATGGTGTGCCTAATACTATAGTTTGGATCGTGATGCTAAATTCCTTAGCCATTTTGGAGAACTTTATGGGCTAAATTGGGGACTAAAGTGTTATTTTCTACTACTTGTCATCCCCAAGCGATGGACAAGCGAGGTTGTGAATAGAACGTTGTCTACCATGCTTAGGGTGTGTTGAAAAAGAATTTAAAAATGTGGGAAGAATGCTTGCCTCATATTGAGTTTTCTTATAATCGGTCATTGCATTCTACTACAAAGATGTGCCCGTTTGAAGTTGTTTATGGTTTTGTGCCTCGTGCTCCTATTGATTTAATGCTTCTCCCACCTTGGAGAAATTGAACTTTGATGCAAAACAACGTCTTTGAACTGATTTTAAAAATACAGAGACAACCAAGGAGAATATAGCGCATGAATGCTAAATATAAACTTCTTTGGTAGTCGGGGAGAAAACACATAACTTTTAAACCAGGAGATCTTGTTTGGTTGCACTTGAGAAAAGATAGGTTCCCCGAATTGAGAAAGTCAAAACTGATGCCTAGAGCTGATGGTCCTTTCAAAGTGTTAGCAAAGATTAATGATAATGCATACAAGCTTGGCACTGCAGATTTTGGGGTTAGTCCACATTTAACATTGCAGATTTGAAGCCATACTTGGGGAAGAGGATGAGCTTGAGTCGGGGGCGACTCAAATGCAAGAAGGAGGATGATGAGGACATCCCTACCATGGATATAACCAGTGCCTACACACACAACTCAACCACAACCCGGTACAAGGACCTCTTACAGAGCTCGTGCTCGCCAACTTAATTATCGGTGAATTCATTCCTAGGATTATATACTCACGAGAATAGACCGCTACCTAATGCAAGTGATTTAATTGTGCTTAGGAATATGGGAAAGGACCATGGAGAGGCATGCGGAGGCGTGGAGATGTATGGAAGGCATAATGGAGATCATCACGTCACTTTGGGTCCAAGACAAGCAAGAGTTCGAGTTGGGCTCGTTACGAGTCAGATTCGGACTACGGCGTCAGCACTAACTTTAAACTGGCGTAACTTCTTCATACGGACTCCGTTTGGGCGTTTACGGACTTCGTGGAAAGCTTATCAAGTATACTTTCTAACGGATCCAACCTCATCATCAAATTCTATCGAACCAGCCGAAATTATCAAAGGAGTCCGTATCCGTATCGAGTCCGAGTCGAAGGGTCTGCGCCACCTCTACTTTGGCCCAGGCCTTGTAACCCTAGGGCGTCGTCCACCTCACTGGCGCCACCCTGGTCGCTTCCCCTATATAGGAGCCGCCGTCTCCCTCGCTTGAACTCGGATTTCGTTGAGTTTAGGTTTAGCCATTGTGCAAACTCTGTTCTTTAGTTGTGTCGAATGACCACCTGTCAAGACAGCTTCGGGATCCCATCTTTGCTATTCGCAATACAATTTATGCTTCCTTCATATTCGCAATATCAGTTGCTTATGTCTTATTCTTGCTAGTTCTTGATTGCTCGCGAGGATTGAACCGTGTTCGAGTTGATCACGCCTCCAGCGAGGTCAATAACACTTCGGAGTTGGTTCAACGATTGCTAAGGCGCAAGCGTCGTCGTACGGTTGTAGTCGGATCGTGAGAGTCACCGCCACCAAAATCGATAGTTATCAATCTCATCGAAAGATCGGACACCTCGTTTCCATCAGCTTCACCGCCTACAATATAAAATAATCGAAATAAGGACAAACGAGCAAGACATTGCTATACGTGCCCTCCCACAATCTCTAACCAAACCAACCAAACAAAAGGTTCAATTTGATCCATTCGCCCAAACATTCCAAATACCCATAAACTGGCAGTTTTACTAGACAATTCACCAATAAATAACCGTAAGTCCAAAAGACCTGAAACTAGTGCTCAACTTCTCTTAACGTAACTGGCTACGAAACTCTAGTTGATGGTAAACTCTAATTCGGCCAAAACAGAGGTCTAGCCATCCAATGAAAAACTATAACCGCAGTCTGCCCAGAATTCAGAACAGCCCTAAAGAAAAGGCTCTAACTTTTAAACCACTGATCCAAATAAAGTGATCTTTATCATCCTGGAAACATGGTGAAATTATCTTCATAAAGCTAGTTGGGTGGCCGACCTGATTCTGAGTCTAACTAGATCACAACGTAGGTGAAACCGACTATACCCAGCATTTCTGTCAGACAGAGTAGTATGTGGTAAAACAGTCATAACTTTTAAACTACTGTGTGAAAATTCGTGATCCAGGTGCCAAAAGAAATCTAATGAAACCAGGAATAATTCTCCAGAAGACATAGATGTCCAATTCGGCCTCTACGACACCCAAAACTGAGGTACAACGTCTGGACAGAATCAATCTACTAACAGAATTAAACGAAACTACAAATCCAATCGGATTCTCAACTCTAATGGAATCAAACAACAAATCGGAGGTCTAATTACCCTTGTAGACCAGTAGGACGACGATGATCTGCTGCACACGGGCTTTCCTCCCTTCCCCTCTCTTCCCTCTCTTAGGGCCGGCCACCGAGGCGACGAGCGGCCGTCGGCGTCGGCGGGAACGGAGATGTTGGAGGGACCTTGAGGAGGAGCGACGGGATCACGGAGATGGCACCACCACTGCGAGGAGGCACCAAGGAGCAGCAATGGAGCCGGCTTTGGGGAGGAGGAGGCGGCCAAGGGGGAGAGGAGGAGGTGCTAGGGTTTGGGGGAGTGGCGCCCCCTTTTGGCCGGCCTACATGGGCCGGCCAGCCCCTCTTGGGCCACAGGTCATGGATGCAGCCCAGTTGATGTAAATAACAATTACCCCTCGCTGATTGGAAAATTCGTGGCGATTCTTTTACTCCTCCGACTTCTTTCTTTTTACCGATTCGGTTCCGGAAAGTTTTAAATCTCGTTTTGGATAACCTTTCCAGACAATCCGAATGGATACACCTAGTTTGGATATATGAGGTATTACACTCTATCCCTTAGAAAGATTAGACCTCGAATCTACGCAACAAACCGAGAAAGATAGATGTACAACTCGGATAGTTACACGAAGCGAGCAGTCGGGTATTGTTCTCGCATGCGGGACTCCAACTCCCAAGTGGCCTCTCTCTCAGTCTGATGAGACCAAAGAACTTTGACATACTTCAAGGTTTTGTTCCTCAAAACCCGTTCTGATTCTTCTAATATCTTCACTGGCCGGGACTCGAAGGTAAGGTCTTGCTTGACAATCAAAGGCTCCAAAGGAATGACATGATCTGGGTCTCTCAGAAATTTTCTCAACATCGAAACATGAAACACGTTGTGAAACCCACTCATAGAACCGGGAAGGTCCAAATGGTAAAATAGTTTTCCAATTCGTGCCACGATTGGGAAGGGTCCAACATACCTTGGACTAAGCTTCCCTTTGGTGCCAAAAGCACTACGCCTTTGGATGGCGATACTCTCAACTGTACTTCATTTCCCACCTCGAATTCCAAATCTCGTCTTCTGACATCAGCGTAGCTCTTTTGTCGGCTCTGGGCAGCCAACAAATTCTGCCTAACCTCTGCCACTCTAGCCACTGTCTGCTGAACCCAGTCGTGACCCAAGACTGCCCGCTCTCCAACCTCATTCCAGCACAACGGGGACCTGCACTTACGCCCACAAAGAACCTCGTATGGTGCAGCTCGAATACTGGAATGATAACTGTTGTTATAAGCAAACTCTGCCAAAGCTAAATGCTCTTCCCAATTCCCTTTCCAGGATAAAACACAACACCTGAGCATGTCTTCTAATGTCCGAATGGTGCGCTCGGGTATCCATCCGTTTGGGGATGAAAGGCCGTGCTAAAGCGGAGTTGTGTGCCCAATGCACTGCAGAGACTCCCGAATTTGGAAGCGAACTTGGCATCTCGGTCGAAACAATGGTCTTTGGCACTCGTGCAAGCGCACAATTTCTCGTACATAAGAGGAGCCAAATCACTTGCGAATTGGTTGTACGAATAGGAATGAAATGTGCGGACTTCTTGAACGGTCCACAATTACCCAAATAGCATCCTTTCCTCATTGCGTGCGAGGTAAACCAACCACAAAATCCATAGATATATCGTCCCATGGCCAAGGTACCTCCAAGGGTTGCAATGATCCTGCTGGTCGCTTGTGCTCAACCTTGACCATTGGCACACCCACATGATGCCACAAACTTTTCTTTAAATCTTTGTACATCTTGGTCTCACCAAGATGTCTGATATAAAATCTGATGGGCCTCTTTCA
The DNA here is from genome assembly GCA_036346395.1 of Hsuehochloa calcarea. Taxonomy (NCBI): domain Eukaryota; kingdom Viridiplantae; phylum Streptophyta; class Magnoliopsida; order Poales; family Poaceae; genus Hsuehochloa; species Hsuehochloa calcarea. The sequence goes on from CM070610.1 coordinate 33,201,474, forward strand.
AAATCTCGGTTTAACTCGAGACTCTGTGGCACCTGAGGCGTCCTTTAAATCACAAAGAATCAAACTTGTCCACCTTGTAGTGACCTTGCTTGCCCTCGGCTGGCGCTTCCTCACTCGTTGGAGCATCGATCTTCTTCTTTGTGCTACTACCCGATCTGGAAGAGCGACTCTAAAAGCAAGCGAGTCTCGGTATGTGCGGTACCATAAAGCGAAGGAAATATCCATACGCTCAAAGTCGACAATAAGACAAGCGAGGGTAGGAGGTGTCGCCTTGCGACTCAAGGCATCAACTACCACATTAGCCTTAGGGATGGTCTTGAATAGTAAGATCATAGTCCTTGATCAACTCTAACCATCTCCTCTGTCTCAAGTTCAAGTCATACAGGTAAAGATGTATTTAGAGCTCTTGTGGTCGGTGAACACATCACAAGATTCGCCGTACAAATAATGGCGCGAGATCTTCAAAGCGTGAATCAACTGCAGCAAGCTCTAGATCATGGGTGGGATAATTACATTCATGCTTCTTGGTGTCTCGATGCATAGGCAATCACTTTACCATCTGCATGAGTACACAACCAAGTCCAACTATGGGCGATCTCGAATAGATAGTGAATCTCTTCCCGGGCTCGGGAAGAGTAAGAATTGGAGCAGTCACTAATCTATCTTTCAAAGTGCAAAAACTGCGCTCATAAGCATCAGACCACTGGAACCTAACATCTTTCTGTGTCAACTGGGACATTGGTTTAGCAATGGTTGAAAAACCCTCCACAAACCGCCGGTAATAGCGGCTAAACCAGAAAACTCCTTACTTCTTTGACATTGGTTGGTCTCTTCCACTCTACCCTTGTCGAAATCTTGCTAGGATCAATGAAATACCCTTACGATTAATAACGTGACCCGAAACCCAACCCGAAATCCGAACTCACACTTCTTGACTTGGCATAAAATTGATTCTCTCTTAAAGTTTCAAGCACCAACCGCAAATGGTGGGTGTGATCCACTTCCGTCTTGGAATAAATCAAGATATCATCTATGAATACCACAACAAAATCATCAAGGTATTGATGCGACATCTTTATTCATGGCTTCCATGAAAGCTGAGGAGCATTCGTTAGTCCAAAAGACATAACTTTATACTCATAATGACCATACCTCGTAGAAAGCCGTTTTCTCAATATCACGCTCACGAACCCGAATCGATTATAACTTTTGGAGGTCAATCTTGGAAAATATCCTAACTCCTTTCAAGCTGGTCGAAAAGATCCTCAATGCGAGGCAAAGGATATTTGTTCTTCACGATCGCTTTGATTAAGAGCTCGATAATCCACGCTTTATCGCGTTGCCATCTTTCTTCTTAGTAAAAAAACGGCGCTCCCCATGGCGATCGCTCTGTTGAATCATACCTTTGGACAGCGAGTCATCCAATTGTTTCTTCAATTCTTCTGAAAGGCGAGCCAATCGGTAAGGAGACTTGGATAAAGGCGAGTTCGGAATAAGATCAATCAGGAACTCCACTCTCCTCACCGGAGGCATTAGGGAAGTTCTCTGAGAAAGACATCGGAAAACTCCTTCACAGCTGGAATCTCCTCAATACGCGCGAAGAATCGGTCTTTTCATTGAGGAATAAAGTAATCCGATGGTCGATGCATGGCGGCTAGGGAATAGGTTAGCGGCACAAATCTTGAATCGAGACGGTGCCGCCTGGAATACGGTTCTTCACGGAAGGAGCTAGCAAGGTCACCGTCTTCCGAAACAACAAATCTTGGTACGGTATTGGAATAACCAGTCCATACCAAGAATAACATCGAAAGGTGCCAATTGAATAACCATAAGATTAGCAGTGAAAACCTCATCATCAATAATTATAGAACAACCGGGACAGACGGTAGAGCTAGAAATAAGTCCTCCTGGGGAGCTGACTACCACTGACTCAGAAATAAGCTGAAAACTCAAACCCACTTTTCTAACAAACTCCAAAGACACGAACGAGTAAGTAGCCCCCGAATCAAACAGTACAAAGGCATCATGCGAATCCACTAATAAAGTACCTGTCACCACATCAGGACGTCGCAAAGTCTCAGGGGTGGGCATGGCGTAGACCCCGATGCACGGTCAGAAGGCGCACCGACACTCTGCGACGGAAAGCTAGAAACAGCTGCTGGAGGGACAAACGATGGAGGTGCAGATGGTGCGGGATTCCAAACGAACGAATGAGTTAAATTTTCCCCAACAGGGGTAAAACAAGTCTTTTGTGAAAAGAGGAATCTTGCATTTGAACTATGCTCACGTGGGCGAGAAATATCACAATAGTCGAAAGGGCAATATTTGTTTCAAAGAGCGAATCGAGAGAATTCTTTGGAGCTTGCCTTCTTCATTAAAACCCCAATTTCAAAAGAATTCACGAACTGCGGGAACCACAACGAGAAACCGGATATCGAGTTCGAGAAAGGCAACAAGTTCATCAATGAGCTCATGCTCAATCTGAGCTTATGGAGCAGAGGTAAGAAGTTCTCTAATATCATACTACAAGCAGTGGTGTAGCTTTGGCAAAACCAGGACATCAACCACGAACTCAAGCGATCAACGCCCGCTAGCAAAGCGCATAACTAATGCAATCAATTATGAATATATATATTTATATCGGATCATCTCATAGCGATCATAGAATAATTTCATAGATAGAGGTTATCACATCATATCATGGATTAACACATCATAGCACAACATAATTTAACAACGACTCAATACTCGAGTCACCACAATTGAAATACGGAAGCAACAGTTTACCCAACCCCTCCTAATGTGCACAGTGTGTCAATTTAATATGTTTGAATGAACCACGGACCTAAAGCCCGCTCTGATACCAACTGTAACACCCTGACTATAAGGAAGTCAAGATGTCACCTACAATCACTAATCTTTAGGAAATTCACAACAATAAGTATTACTAGAATTGACATACCACAAGGATATCGTGAGCAGAAATCATGAGCAGTTTAATCAGCGGATTGGAAATAAACATTTGGGGAGATAGGGTAAATACGACCAAGTTGGCTTATTACAATTCAACACAAGGTATGAATAGAAGACAATATTAAGTTCTCAAATGTTTTGGATTATGGTAGTGAGTGCATCATGTTGATCTACCCTCCATGAAACCGTTCTTCCTTGTCATTTACCTAAATAAAACAACAAAACAAGAATGAGCCAAAGACTCAGCAAGTACTTGAAAGTAACAATCAACATCCAATGAATCACATATACAATCACAGATTGAACATTTATTGGAAACAATTCTTATGAATGGATGAAATGAAATGATGCAATGAAGGAAGAGGACATATCGCAGCATATACCGGTATAGCGAGTGAAGCACCCGTCGGTGTTCACTAAAAGTTACCGTATGAAGAACGTTTCATACGGCCGTCAACGTGGCCCACATTGGAATGGTGGACACACGTACCCATTCGGAATTGATGGGATTTCAGATGCCCATCTTGGAATTGATGGGTCTTACACAAGAACTCCACTTTCATGGTCATTATGCATTCACGCATGACATGATGTGATCTCATGGTAAGTTTGAACATCAAGCATTAATGGAAAGAAATACACATGGCATTCAACTACACATGAAAACAAGTAACCATGTTACATCACATATTGTTTCAATATTAGCATACAAGTACTTGCCTGCCGTGTAACACCCTGACCCAAAATCGGCTCAATGCCCGACCAGCGTGGGCGGACCACCACACATAACACCTCACTTACACTTTCGTCCTCGCCGTGTAAAAGGGTTAACCCGGAGGTGCTACGTTTGGATCCAACAGGCATTATATACTAGTACAACTCACTTGAGACAAGCAATGTGGGACTAATCCCACGACACAACTCCTCATGGGCCACATGGGGCCACGCTATAAGCGGTAGGGTATTACATGCCCGTACTGCGGCAGGTTGAAATGGCGAGATACCCTCCACTCACCGCTTCACCGCCTACAATATAAAATAATCGAAATGAGGACAAATGAGCAAGACATTGCTACGTGCCCTCCACAATCTCTAACCAAACCAACCAAACAAAAGGTTCAATTTGATCCATTCGCCCAAACATTCCAAATACCCTAAACTGGCAGTTTTACTAGAAAATTCACCAATAAATAACCGTAAGTCCAAAGACCTGAAACCAGTGCTCAACTTCTCTTAACGTAACTGGCTACGAAACTCTAGTTGATGGTAAACTCTAGTTCGGCAAAACAGAGGTCTAACCATCCAATGAAAAACTATAACCGCAGTCTGCCCAGAATTCAGAACAGCCCTAAAGAAAAGGCTCTAACTTTTAAACCACTGCTCCAAATAAAGTGATCTTTATCAGCCTGGAAACATGGTGAAATTATATTCATAAACCTAGTTGGGTGGCTGACCTGATTCTGACTCGAACTAGATCAAAACGTAGGTGCAACCGACTATACCCATCATTTCTGTAAGACAGAGCAGTATGTGGTAAAACAGTCATAACTTTTAAACTACTGGGTGAAAATTCGTGATCCAGGTGCCAAAAGAAATCTAATGAAACCAGGAACAATTCTCCAGAAGACACAGATGTCCAATTCGGCCTCTCGACACCCAAAACTGAGGTACAACGTACTGGACAGAATCAATCTACTAACAGAATTAAAACGAAACTACAAATCCAATCAGTTCTCAACTCTAATGGAATCAAACAACGAATCGGAGGTCTAATTACCCTTGTAGACCAGTAGGGCGACGATGATCCGCTGCACGGGCTTTCCTCCCTTCCCTCTCTTCCCTCTCTTAGGGCCGGCCACCGGGGGCAGGCGAGCGGCCGTCGGCGTCGGCGAGGAGCGGAGATGTTGGAGGGACCTTGAGGAGGAGCGGCGGGGATCACGGAGATGGCACCACCACTGCGAGGAGGCACCAAGGAGCAGAAATGGAGCCGGCTTTGGGGAGGAGGAGGCGGCCAAAGGGGATAGAGGAGGCGGTGTCGGACACAGGAGTAACACCCGAGAATCCTCTGTGCATTTCGAATTAGTCCCATGATCGTTAGCTAGTTCACGATGTGAGATATGGTAACATCCATAAATCGCACAACTTTATTAATAAATATCAGAGTTGATTACAAGAAAGGCTTACAAGCCAACATTAAACAAACACAGCGGAAGACGAAGAAGTAGTGGAGTCGGTGATCGCCTGAGCAATCTCTTGGGGTAGCGGCCTAGTCGTCGAGATCCAAAGTCCTTCTCCTCGAAATTTATTTGCATGAAGCAAGGGTGAGCACAACTACTGTTCTATAAGTTACACCCGATGTGAGTTAATGCATGCATGGATATATCAAAGGAAGGCTTATTGGTTGAATTTGCATAAAGCAATATTTTCTTTAAATATTTGTACTAAGTTCCAAAGCAGATATTTTATAACTAAAATTCATTTTACAAGTTCTCAAGTTTTATAGTAGGATAACCTCCATATGAAACATGGTGATGGATACCCTCCTATCACATGGCTAACCGCCCAATTTTACTACAAGGATTAACCATCCTCAAATCATTTGCAAAAATTATTTTTTTAAAACAAAATCAAAGTCTAACTTTGAGTGGCTTTGCTCAGCATGTCCATGACCGTGGACACGGCTATTCGAATAGTTTTACACTCTGCAGAGGTGGTACAACTTTACCCACAAGAGATAATCAACTTTTAATGTCCGTCTGACACACTTCGTAGGTGTGCGACTAAGTGATTATCACGAGACCTTTACAATCGTCATTCCAAAGTAGTCATGCCGCTAAGGTTTCACTTCCTTTGGATTAACCATCCGCTAAAGCCCCTCTTGCGCCGCTAAGGTTTCACTTCCATTGGGTTAACCACCATGGAAACCCCTCTTGCACCAAGTGGAATCTTGTCTAAGACACCCACACACCAAAATGGCACAACTAACAATGGAGCGTTGCAAATTATTCACCTAGCTTTGTCCCATTCCGGACTTGTGGTAGTGCGGTGGAGCTTTGCAAGATCGGCTCGAAGACCGGTCCTTAAGCGATTTGGCGACTTTCAAAATAACCCACAGGCCTCAATCCTACCAGTTGAGCCCGTGCATAAACTGCACCCACCAAGCATCCATTCCGCCCAAGTACAAACCAACTTTTCATTTTTTCTTTTCAAAGACATTTGCTAAATCTTCCATGACAAACCAATGCCATAGGGTTTTAAACAATAGTTGATTATTTGGCTAAAATTTCCCAAACTAAACATTTTTTGTGTAAGCATGTCTTTACATAATATTTTCAAATGATCCCAGTTCATACTATCGTATCAACTAGGTTTTTATCTAGGGTGACAATATATTTGATTCAAATATCAACATTGGCCATACAAAGGATTTAGGCATAACTATAAATTTAAAACAGGTATTTAAATTACATTGAATAAAAATAAGCATGCAATAATAATTTGAAACAGAATTTAAATAATTTGAAATAATGGGATCAAATATGATCAAAGGTATAACTTGCCTTCCTTGGTTAATTGATGTTCTCAAACGGCGTCGAAATCTGACTCTCCGAAGTCGTCGAAATCTATACGCGTAAATGATCCAAATTCAAATAGCATTCAAATGAAATCCAAATAAAATCCAACAATTAAGAAATAAATACTGGAAGTAAGATATCGACTTTATATAAATATAGGAATTTGAATCGATGAAATCGGAGTTCGTATGAGGAGAAGCGAAATTACGGAAGGAGAGTGAATAGTAGTTTGCATGGCACTATTCATTCCCATGCATCGTGAATAGTGAATGGAATGGAACAAATGGCGATGCGATGATAGGAAGGGAGAGGTGATCGGCGAACAACAAAAATGGAATCTTGGGAATGAGACGGACCCAATGGTGGTGGTCGCGTCACTGGCGGAGGTCCAGCGTGACGGTGGTGCGCAAAACAGTGCATAGTGAATAGTAACATCGGACAGCCGATGATGTTTTGGAGAAAAGAAAGGTAGCACAACGTAGAGCATCACGAGGCGAAGCTAATGGTAGTGAAGACATTGCCGGCGGATCAAAGACGGCGCCGAAAATGACGACAGAAGGTGGTTCGATTTCCGGCGGAAAATTCTTGGTTGCGGCGAAAAAAGAGCGGCGATTTCCAAGGATAGGAAGGGAAACCAAAGTGCTGCAACAGCCTTGATCGGTTCGGAAAAATACTGACCGAGGAGGAAGAACAGAGGTGACAAAGTTGGGTAAGTGCATGTGTGTATGGTACTGTTCATGCATACATGAATAGTAAATATCACGGAAGAATTTGCCATGCCGGTGATAGGAAGGGAGATGTGACCAGCGAACAACAAAAATGGAACCGGCGAGGTACTCTACCCGATGGTAGCGATTCGGCGGCTGACGGTAATTCTTGTGACAGCGCAATTAGAAAAACAGCTAAAATATAATAAAAACTCAAAATTACAAAATAAATACTGGAAAATAAAGGATGAATTTAGATGATTTTACGAGCAAGAATCATCTGATTCGGAGTTTGCAATTAGAACAATAATTCTGGAAGAAATAATCACAAGAAAATGGAAAGCTACCGTTACAACAATATAAACTGTTCATTGTCTTCTATCTTCGGCCGAGCACAACAGAGCAAAATGCACGTGGTGCCAAGGTCAAGAAGAGGGAAGGTGCTACATAAATTACCAAAATGGATTGCCGACGTTGAGGCGAAGCCAATGGAGATGGTGGCGCTGTCCGGGGGTGGTCGACGGCGGCGGCGGCGGGGCGATTCGGCCGTGGAGGAGGCGGAAGCTCCTGTGATCTTTGACGAGGTGAAGATGCACAGCGTGAAACCTGACGTCGCGGTCTAAGCAGTGGTGGCGAATTGGCGAAGCTCACCGGAGGAGGCGACGAGAGGAAGACGAAGAAGCTGTCGGCGATCTTCAAATTGCAGCTGTGGCTAAACTAGGGAAGAGGAGATCTTTTGGTGGTGAGTTGAGGTGGAGAGGAGCTACTGTTGGGCGCTTTATATAGGGGAGGGTGGCGGATTGATGAGCAATTGCGAAAATAAAAGCTTGATTTTGGTGCCATAAAGACCGGAGAAAAACTGAAAACTGCTCTTAATTCACAAGAATAAGCGATCAATTGATGGTGTAGTAACGTGAGGAAGTTAATACGGACATGTAGGCCTGAGACGGCATTGAATTTGGTGCATTGAGTGAGGAGAAAGCGGTAGAAAGAGTGAAAGCGGCCATTAATGGTGGAGCTTGAGCTTTGCTTGCGGTGGTGGCAGCGAGGGGCAGTGTGTGGTGCGTGAGGAAGGCGGCGAGATGAGGAAGGTCGCGGCTGGTCGTGATGGCGAAATGGGCTGTAGTCTGCTGCCATTGTTGCACAAGAAATAACAGAGAAGAAGAAATTTTCGGCTGGAGGTAGAAGAAGGAGGGAATAAAGGGGAGAGAGGGGACGTACTAATCACTACAATGCACAAGGCCACTTGGTAGTGCATTCGGTTGGCTTTGTTTGTTAAGTGTGCTCAGCTCGTAGCAGTCCTGGGATGGGTGACCCGATGGGAACTTTTCCCCTTTTTTCTTTTTTTATTAAATAATTTTCGAAATTCAAATTAACCACAAATTGAGAGCACTTTAGAAAATAGTAAAAAGAGGCCAAAAATTCTAGAAAAATTCCCAAAAAAATTCTAGAATTATTTTAGACTCAATAAAAATAATTCCAACTTAAAGTTGGATTTTATTTTTCAGAAAATAGGAAAAGCCTTTTTAAATACCAGAAAATAGTTAAAATTTTATTTTTTCAATTTAAATCCAATAAAATCCCAGAAAATCAAATAAAACTCAATAAATCTTCTTTTTGACTTTAAAACCAAGAAAATAATTTATTTTTATTTTTATTTCCTTTTAACAGTGAAAATTCTTTTTCGCCTACAGAAAATCCAGAAAATTCTTCGACAGCCAGAAAATCCAATACAATAATAACTTTATTTATTTTTATTTTGGTAACTGAACTTTGGGATGATACAGCGGCTAGGGTTTGTGGGGGAGTGGCGCCCCCTTTTAATGACCCCCTCTTGGGCCACAGGTCGTGAATTGCGGCCAGGTTGACGTAAAATAACAATTACCCCCTCGTGATTAGAAAATTCATGCGCCGATTCTTTTACTCCCTCCGACTTCTTTCTTTTTACCGATTCGGTTCCGGAAAGTTTTAAATCTCGTTTTCGAATAACTTTCCCAGACATTCGAAATGATACAACCTAGCTGGATATATGAGGTATTACAATGATATCATGATGCACATGGTCAATACTTTAAATCATCATGCATAAATGAAACTTACGCATACTTCTAGCATTTGCGAGCATTGATATCCATAACATTCGAGCATCCATGATTAACACAATATACTCATAACATAGTAAACATAAACAAACGATCACACACAATATATCACTACTGTATTTGCCTGTTTCTTTCTTTTCCCCCTACGGCACACGAAGAAGCAAAATGGGTGCCTTTACTTCGGAACTCCGCCTCCTACACAAGCATAGTGGTAACAATAAATACCCTGAAAGATGGACTCCGATTACACCCCTTAATCCAATTCCTCAAGCCCTAAGGTTCGACTAGAAGTTCTACCCAAATCCCCCGGCGGACTAGCAGAAAGCTTCCCGGGATAGCTGTACTAAAAATATCATAACTTTCACTACGAAACTCGGATCAAGGTGATCTTGGTCTCTCTGGAATCATGGAAAAACTTTCTACAAAAACCTAGTTGGGCTAATCCCCTGGTTCGGCCTCCTACTAGCCCTAATATTCAGGTGAAGTTCTCTGTCCTAACAATCTGATAGAGAAAACAGCGACGGTAAAACTTGCATAACTTTTGATTGGCAACTCTAAAAATTGTGTTCTTTATCAACTTGGAAAGCTTACAGAATTATATACAATATTCATTTTGGGTGCCATTTCTGATTCAAATTGGCAAGACAAGACAATCTACCAATTAACGTCAACCCTCCTGGACAGTCGCGGTAAAACTAGCATAACTCCTAAACCGTGACTTCAAATCAGGTGATCTTTATGCCAAAAGAAAGATAAAACCGAGAGCTACAACTTTCTAAGAGGTGATCAGATCGGAAAACGTACGTATCTTACCCAAAACTGACGAGCAACCACGCTGCACAAATCGATCTGCTACCTCTCCTTGGTTGGCCGTCAAAAGTCGCCTCCTCGCCTTCCTTCCAATGGACCACCACAGCAGGCTTCAGCGGGAGGGAGAAGGGGCTGTGGAGAAGGTGGTGGCCTTGAGGTAGAGGTGGGAGGGGCAGCGCTGCAGGGAAGGTGGGCGGCTCACAATGGGGGAGGGAAAGGGGAGGAATTAGGGTTTTTGGGGGGGTGGGCACCCCCCTTGGCCGGCCACAAGAAGGCCCCTCCTGGGCCGCGGCTTAGGCCCAGGTTGTCGAATAAGATCAAATAACCCCCTGTCGTTTCATGTTTTATTATTCCTCTTATTCCCCTTTCTCCTCCCGGCTAATTCTGTAATTTACCGATTCGATTTCCGGGGTATTACAATCCATTCGGCTAAAGAAGTTCAGGAGAAAGGAAATAAATGGGGAATGGGAAAGGACCGGAGCGCTGGACTATTTAGGGCCAAGTGAAATGGAATGTAAGGTAGGGGTGGGGCTCGCTTCAGTGCTTTTCCTCGAGACTCAGACGTGGGAGAGGTGGAATATCTTAATTACAGGCTATAAGCCTATTTGCAATGGTTGTTAGTTCCGTTGCTAGCTATCCGTTGGCGTATGCATGTTCTTGGAGTAGTGTTACGAACAGGTTTCGACCACTTAGTGATCATGTTAGACCAGCCTACGACTAGCTCCTATCCCCATATGACTAGTCTGTATCTGATCGAACTGAAAGACTTGGTCATGTATTCTCCCATTGCCTCACGATATCTGTTAAACTCGGGTGAGATATTGTGTCATTGTCGGACCCGAGAGTAACACGCCAGAATACTCTGTGCATTTTTGAACTAGTCTCATAATCAGTAGCTAGTTCACACAGTAAACAGATATGGTAACATCCATAATTCGCATAACTTTATTAATAAATAGAGTTGATTACAAGAAAGGCTTACAAGCTAACAATAAACAAACACAGTGGAAGATGAAGAAGTAGTGGAGTCCAGCTGATCTGCCACAGGCAATTGACTGGGCTAGCGGCCTAGTCATTGAGATCCGAAGTTCTTCTGCTTTGAAATTTATTTGCATGAAGCAAGGGTGAGCACAACTACGTGCTTGCAAGTTACACCCAATAGCATTTTAGCAAGTAAGATATATCAAAGGAAGGCTTATTGGTTGAATTTGCATAAAACAATGTTTTCTTTAAATATTTGTAATAAGTTCCAAAGCAGTTATTCTATAACTAAAATTCATTTTATAAATTTTGAAGTTTTATAGTCAGATAACATTCACACAACAGTGGTGAAGGATACCCTCCTATCACATGGCTTCCTGCCCAACTTCCCATTTGGATAGAAATCCAAAACCATTTGATAAAGTCTTTTGAAAACAAAATAAAAGTCTAACTTTAAGTGGCTTTGCTCAGCATGTCCATGATCGTGGACACGACTATTCGAATAGTTTTACACTTTGCAGAGGTTGTACAACTTTAGCCACAAGACATGAATTCTCTAGCTTGTTTGGCATTCGTCGATACCACTGCTCACTACCTTAGACAAGCAGTCTAGAGTACGTGTAATGCCTTTACAATGCACCATCCCACCGTAGTCCCGCCTCGCTAAGGTTTCGCTTGCATTGGGCTAACCACCCGTTGGATTCAAGCCCCCTCTTGCGCCATGTGGGAATATATAAAAGTAGGTCATCCTGACACCAACACATCAACATGGCACAACTACGGTGGAATGTTACAAATTATTTAGCCAGTCTCTCCCATTCAAGACATGTGGAAATCGATGTGGCTTAGCAAGATGCTGCTCAAGACCGGTCCTTAGCGACTTGGCGACTTCTAAAAACCCACGGGCCTCAATCCTACCAGTTGAGCTCATAAACTGCACCCAACAAGCATCCATTTCGCCCAAGTACAAACCAACTTTTCCTTTTTGCTTTTCAAAATCATTTGCAAAATCTTCCATGCCCAACCAATGTCATAGACTTTTAAACAATAGTTAATCATTTGGCTAAAATTTCCCAAACTAAATATTTTTGGTCTAAGCATGTCTTTGCATAATTTTTCAAATGATCCATTCATACTATCGTTATCAACTAGGTATTTATCTAGGGTGACAATATATTTGATTCAAATATCAACATTGGTCATACAAAGGATTTAGGCATAACTATAAATTTAAAGCAATTATTTAAATTACATTGAATAAAAATAAGCATGCAATAATAATTTAAAACAAATTTAAATAATTTGAAATAATAGGATCAAATATGATCAAAGGTATAACTTGCCTTGCTTGGTTAAATGATATTCTCAAGCAGCGTCGAATCCGGTTGTCCGAAAGTAAATCAAAATCTATACTGCGTAAGCGATCCAAATTCAAATAACATTCAAATAAAATCCAAATAACAACAAAAAATTATAAGATAAATACTGGAAGTAAGATATCAACTTTATATGAATATAGGAATTTGATCGATGGAATCGGTGTACGTATGTGGGAGAACGAAATTCAGGAAGGTTGAAAGTCACATGAAATAATGAAATCATAAATAGTATCAGTTCGGGGAAAAATGATGGCACCGGCAAGGGAAAGGGAGTGGGAGGCCGGCGAATTAGCCAAATGAAATCTTGGGAATGAGACGGACCCAATGGTGGTGGTCGCGTCACTGGCGGAGGTCCAGCGCGACGGTAGCGTGCAAACTGTGCAAGGTAAATAGTAGCGTCGGAGAACCGTTGATGTTTTGGAGAAAAGGAAGGTAGCACAACGTAGAGCATCACGAGGCGAAGCTAACGTTAGTGACGACATCGCCAGCGGATTAAAGACGGCGCCGGAAACGACGACAGAAGGTGATTCGGTCTCTGGCGGAAAATTCTTGGTTGCAGCGAAAAGAGAGCGGCGAACTCGAGGATAGCAAGGGAAACCAAGGGACGCGGCGGCGATCGGTTCGAAAAAATACTAACCGAGGAGGGAGAACGGAGGTGGCGAAGTTTGGTACGTGCATGGCATTATTCATGCATGCAAGCACGTGAATAGTGAAAGTCGTGGAAGAATTGGTCGTGCAGGCGATAGGAAGGGAGAGTTGACCGGCGAACAACAAAAATGGAACCCGAGCGATGTACTCTACTCGATGGTAGTGGTTCGGCGGTGGCCAGTGGTGGTGGCGGTGATGCAAAGGAATAAACAATAAAATAAAAACTAAAAACTAAAAATTATAAAATAAATACTGAAAAATAGAGGATGATTTTACGAGCAAGAATCATCGGATTCGGAGTTTGCATTAGAGGGCAACGATTTTTGGAAGGAAATTTCACAACTAATTCATTTGCTCTGAGTTGCATGACTAATAAGCGAGCTCCTATTCATCTTCTTGCTTTGGCGAACAGGAACAAAGCAAATGCCCATAAGCCGCGAGGAAAAGAAAAAGGAAGGTGGCCGAAATTACCAAAATGGATTGCGTCAAGACGAAGCTAATGGAGGTGACGGCGTGGTCGGGATAGCATGACGGCGACGACAATGACATAGGAGGCGGTGGCCATGGAGGAGTCGGTGCTCGGCAATCTTTCGATGAGGTGAAGGTGTGTGCGTGTAGAGTACTACATCGTGGTGCCGTGGTGGTAGCGAAGATGGCGGAGTTAGGAGGTGACGCTAGAGCGCAAAAACGACGAACGGTCGAAATACTTCACATCGGAATTGTGGCCAAACCATGGGGAGAGGGGAGGAGAGGTTTTGGGGGTGGGTTGAGGGTGGAGAGGAGCTCCTGGTGGTCACTTTATATAGGGAGGAGGTGCACGGATTGATGGGAATTTGTCAAAGCAAAGCGAAATTTTTGGTGCAATAATGAGAGGAGAAAAGCTGAAACTGCATTAAATTCAAAGGAATAAATGGCCAATTGATGGCATAGTAATGTAGGCGAGGTTAATCACGGATGTTTTGGTTCAAACAGTTTGAATTTGATGCTTTGTGTGCAAAGAAACGAGAGAGGAGTAAGCGACCATTAATGGAGAGCTTGAGCTTCGCTCATGGATGCGGCAGAGGGACGGTGGAGGAAGGGACAGCAGGGGTGGTCGAGGGGCAAGGGTAGTGGCGCTGCTGCATGGAAGCTCACGGGAGAAGGAAGTTGAGAGAAGAAAGTGGAATTACGGACTATTTTAGCCCGTTCTTAACAAAAATTCCAAAAATAGTCCCTATAATTTTCAATTTTCAAAAATAGACCCCTTACTGTACTAACTGCTGCCGGGGACGGTAGCTCGGTTGTGCTGCCCCACGTGGGCAAAAAAAATTATTTTTTTAAAAAAATATTTTTGTAAAAAAAATTAATTAATAATATTTGTTGGACGATTTTTAAAATATACAAATGAGCTCAAACAATTATGAAATTTTTGGTGGAGCCTCCTGGCATAGTTTTTCTGCTTGTGTAATGTTTTTGAAATTTTATGCATTCTTTTTTTTTCTCCAAAATTCTTTAAAGTCTAATGTTTGTAGGAATTTTCTAATATAGCAAATTAGTTCCAAACATTATGAATTTTTTTTGCCAGAGTCCCTACACAGTGGACTTCATTGTGTAAATTTTATATAATTTTACATGCCCTGAAATTGTCTCGACAAATTCAGGGTTTAGGTCTCAAAAATTAGGACGAGACATTTCGGAAATTAGGTTTTCATGATTTCATGTGACTTGAAATGTGCGAACTTTGGTACAACATGTCTACTCTTGGCTGCTATGGTTCTTGATCACATGTCTTCTGTACGGTGGAGTTAAAGCAAGGTACATACATCCTAATCTTTGGTATCATTTTAAGGGCATATTTGAATAAGATTTTCTTGTAACACCGTCTATTCGAAACCAAGATGTCACGCAAATCTAACAAACACTAAGAATATCCA